>CM057347.1:282090369-283364424 GCA_030015575.1 Agapanthus africanus | reverse complement strand
CGCCCCGGCCGTCTTTCTGAGGCCAAAATGCGGAAACAAAAACTTTTCTTTAACTTTAAACCGGCGCTACCGCATACTAAAACCCCGGATCGGACCATTAACCTACTACTAGCTAACAGGGGAAAGGGTAGAATGCTATACCGAGCGATCTGTGTCCTTCAGTCTTCGGCCACCATCTCAAGCTCCCCGCGGAATCTCCGATCTCGATCTCCTCGTCGGAAAGGGCACTACATCTACGAGTCTTTTTACAGGCTCCCGCTTCATCCAAAGCAACTCGGGCATGAAGTGTGCTAGCCGACGTGTCCAAGGTGTTGTAAAGAATGTTTGTGATCACTTTGTCTCTTGCATCCATGGCTTGGATGGAGGTTAAAGGTGTTGCCATTGATGGAGATAAAGAGCTAGAGGAAGAAGAAGAAGAAAGAGTTTTCTTTTTCCTTTTATTTTTGTTGTGATTGTTATGAAAAATGAGAGTGAGAGAGTGTGAGATAAATACAAGACTAAACACATATGGCAGCCCCTCTCTCTCTCTCCTCTCATAATATCAACACAAAACAATCACTAATGTGACATATTTTCACAAAAAAGAGACCATGAGTCATATATATGTGTCTATGTCACATTAATGCATCTCATGATGAATTCTAGCTCATTATTTCCACCATCCAAACATTAATCCAAATGTTTGGTCCAACAAAAAGATCCGGCAACATCTAAAGTAAACTCGTGACGGATCACAAGGATACCCCTCACCTGTATATACATACCTGCATCCGCATTCCGATTGAATGCGAATACGATGAGACTAAAGTAATCCAACAAATCTAATACTATGATCTGGCTTAAACCAAAGCCCACTAGTATGATCCGTCCGATCATGATCCGTGTAATACCGCACGTATATGATCGAACCCTGCCATATATCATACGGCCTCTACAACGTTTTGCCCGAAACTTGAGAAACTGTCTGTAGGGGACTCTAAAGACTCGTCAATACCTTGGCTGTGGATTTAACCACTAGCACGTCAGAGATATTAGCCGTACGTAACGGGCTACCAGGTATTGACCAAAAGGGAGGTCGATGAGCGAACTCATCCTGACACCCTACTCTGGAGTATCGATGCCCTGTCTCGAAAACTCCCTCGACTAGGGACCATTTAAGAATGTGCTTATAGACTCCAGCTCCCACGTATATGATCGCCATCATACTGCTGGCCATCAAGCAAGAATCCTAAGGGCTCTTTCAACGCGCAATACTGACCTGTAAGGTCACCTAAAGCAGTACACGATGATAAAGATAAACCAGATAGCATACTATCATCTTGATTAAGACTGTCCTACCGGTATAGGTCGTCCCTCAATCATTGCAATCACGTGCCTGTGATCCAATAATTGACTCTGAGGGCACTATATCCAACAGCTGTGATACACAGCAAACCAACTCAACACGCATCGTACGTGTCGCGCAAGTCCCGCTACGCTAAAAATAGGTAAACAGTCCCAGAATTTATCTGGAGAAAAAACAAGAAAATCAAACAAGACCAAACCCTTCAAAATACCTACAGACATCTACCTGACAAAACCCAACACAAAATCCAACCATTGGGCCGGCGGCAAGGGGGTGTCATACCGGCCCAAAACCGGTGGGTGGGGTCCAGGTCTCTACACTATGGTCCTAACATAATTTTTAACCTAGTGTATATGTTTGCTCACTAAAATTACTACCCTAGTAACAGCAGATTCTATGTATCATACGGGTTTAGCTTAAAAACGTTTTAAAACACCTAGTTGCAACATAGGGTACACTAGTGAGAATAGGTGAACTTACAAGAGTCGAGTGATACCAACAGAACAATTTAGAGCTAATCTAACCCTAAAACCCTGAATCATCATATTCTCCAACCAAACCCTCACAATATCGTCAAAGTCCCCGATACACTAAAACTACCCAAACTCTCCCAGATTTCTACCTGCAACATTTAGGGAAAAATAAATAATACCAAACCCAGACAAACTAACACAGACACCACCCTGCAAAACACCAACACCCAAAGCATTAGGGAGGCCGGCGACGCCAGAAATTCAAGAGGAGGTCGCCGGGATTTTGGGAAGAGGGTGGTCTCGAATTTCAAAACACCAGCCTATACTGCCTGCACACTATTCTGAAGTTGTTTGCTAAGCTAGGAAATGAGCAAAGATATAGCAGATCTCAATATCCTACACACTATATCAAAACCGTATTTTAAGTTTTCAAGTTTTGCGACTTAAGGCGATCTAGCTAAATCTAGTGAAACTAATGGGTTCAAACAGCAATATTATCACTTAATAAGGTTCACTAGGCTATAAAAACTCTAACTTAACTAAATCTTACATCAAAACACAAATCTAGCACTAATAACCACAATAACCACCAAACGAAGCATTAAACAACACATAAACTTAGCAACAAGAAGTTGGGTTTAAGAAATATACCCTAATAGATCCTAGAAAGCAGGAAAAGGGAGGAGGAGAAGAATGGAAGGAGCTACTGCTGCCTGCTACTGCTTCTGTGCTGATGCTGTTAATGTTGCTGCTGTTGGTGCTGCTGGTGTTGCTGCTGCTGATACTGGAGCTGCTGATGATGCTGGTGCTGCTGAAGCTGCTGGTGTTAATGCTGCTGGAGCTGCTGTTGTTGCTGTATTGCTGGTGCTGCCTTGGTGCTGCTATTGTTGCTGTGTTGCTGCTACTGCCTTGCTTCTGCTGCTGCTTCTGTTGCTGCTTCAGCTGTGTGTGTGTGTAACTGAGAGGGAGAGATGTGAGGAATGAGTGTTTTTGAAAAAGAAATGAGGGAATAAGAGAGTCAAACCCCTCTCTCTCTCTCACCTCATTTAATGAAGGCATGTCTCATGCCATGATGCCTCTCTCTCTCTCTCTCTCTCACCCCAAGTCAACACCCTACAATTCAAATCATTCCTATATATAAAAAAACAATTGACCCCAAAATACTTAATTAAAAACCCAAATAACTTAATTCAATTTAAAATTAGCTTAAGGAAAAATGGTTAGTTCACCATGGTTGCTAATCATGGTTTAACCCCAATTTAAACCCTAGTTTACATGCACAAGTGTGTGCAAGCCTAGGAAAACTCTAATAAAATATTCATTAAATTTGATAAATTATCTGAAAATCGTTTTGGTAAACTTTTTATTAAAAACCATATATTAAAATATAATTAGCCACTAATCACATTCTAAGGTGTTACATCACTGGACAGCTGTGGAGAACATTCTTAAGTACTTGAGAAGCACTAAAAGAATGTTCTTTGTTCGAGCTTCCAGAGTGATAAGGTCGACTGAAAGTCAGTCACATGAATTGTCTTTACCCTCAGTGGAGGAAGGGTATGTTGGAAGAGTTCCAAGCTATATACCGTGGCAAACTAGACGATAAAGGCTGAATACATTGCTACCAACGATGCTGCCAAAGTGGCTGTCTGGTCATTTCATGTTTATAAGATGAACATGGTTCCTACCATTGAGCGTCCAATAACTGTTATTGTGACAACAAATGGAGTTGTGGCTTTGGCCTAGGAACGTCGGTCCCATCAGCGATCCAGACATATTCTGAAGCAAGTATCACCTGATCAGGGAGATGGTTGATCTCCAAGGGATCGAGGTCAAGAGAGTTGACGCAAAGGATAACATAGCGGATCCACTCACAAAGGCCTTACCCCAGAGAGACTTCTATAGGACGTTGAGTATGAGATACTGCAACAAATGGCCTTAGTGCAAGTGGGAGATTGTTAGTTATATGTATGCCCTAGTGACCATTATTGTACATGTGATGTATATTGTAGTGGATTCTTGGACATATATAGGGAGGACTTTCTTGCTCGACATGATAGTATGCTATCTGGTTGCACATTATCTTAACATGTATACTTATTGTCTCTCTATTACATGTTGATAAAGCCCTTAGGATGAGTACTTGACTACCAGGATTATGATGCAGATCATACTAGTGGGGAAAGGGTAGTCGGTAAGTACATCCTTCAATAGTTCCTAGTCGTGGGAGTATCGAGACAGGGCATCGATACTCCAGAGTAGACTAGCGTATGCGCTTCTTGACCCATATGATGGGCGATGGATGATCCCATATCCATTGGTGTTTGACATCATAGAAGGTATACGGGTGCTCAGTGGAGACTGGGTACACTGAACGGACTCGCCGAGAACTCTTAGATGGTATTATACCTCTCGTCGGATAGCAGTTCTCTGGTGACACTGGTACAGGTTAGTCTGTCGACCTGAGATCGTCATAGAGTCTTGTGTGATTCCCACTGTGCTTTGATTTCCACCATACTACGTTCAAGAGATCGTGCAAAAAGATGGATTTTGGGTACAGTCCCAAGTCATATGGAGAAAATGAGCGATAGGAGGGGGATTCGTCTCTCCCGGTATTGGGAGTTGATGTTGTGCTATGCTCGATTGTCCATAACAGGAAATCCCTGGCCATGGTTGCTGAGATCTACTGGTAAGTGTTATCAGTAGTTTCTCAAATCGTTATGGACCTTGTATCGGCATGACTTATCAGGCTATTGGGGCCTGACGTTATACCACCCCCGGCTGCGATATGCGACATATCTGACGAAGAGACCGGACAGTACGGTAGTATTACTGATTGGATTCGCAGTGTAAGTCTACGGTAGCGCCCCGGCCGTCTGTCCAAGGCCAAAATGCGGAAACGAAAACTTTTTCAAACTAGAAACCGGCGCTATCGTATACTTTAATCCCGGATCGAACCATTAACCTACAACTAGCAACTAGAGAATGGGTTGGAAAGCTATACCGATCGATCCGTGTCCTTCGGTCTTTGGCCACCATCCCAAGCTCCTCGCGGCATCTCCGATCTTGATCTCCTCGTCGGAAAGGGCACCACATCTTAGAGTCTTTTTACGGGCTCCCGCTTCATCCGAAGCAACTCGGGCACGAAGTTCGCTAGCCGACGTGTCCAAGGAGAAGTAGAGAATGTGTGTGACAACTTTGTCTCTTGCATCCATTGCATGGATGGAGGTTGAAGATGAAGCCATTAATGGAGGTTGTGAGCTAGAGGAAGAAGAAGAAGAAGAAGCTTTCTTTTTCTTTTGTGTTGTGTGATGATAATGAGAGTGAGAGCCAATAATACAAGAGCAAAACCTCACAATGGCTGCCCTCCCTCTCTCCTCTTATCATATCAACACACAAATCAAACAATAATATGACATATGCACATAAAAAGAGACCATGAGTCACTAATGAAGTCTATGTCACATTTAAATGCACAAAATGATGATTTAAGCTCACAATTTCCATTTGTAAACATTAATCCAAATGTTTACAGCAATAAAAAGATACGGCAACATCTAAAGTAAACTCGTGACGGATCACAAGGATACCCCTCACCTGTATATACATACCTGCATCCGCATTCCGACTGAATGCGAATGCGATGAGACTAAAGCAATCCAACAAATCTAATACTAGGATCCGGCTTAAACCAAAGCCCACTAATATGATCCGCCCGATCATGATCCGTGCACTACTGCACGTATATGATCGAACCTTACCATAATACCATACGGCCTCTACAACGTTTCGCCCGAAACTTGAAAACTGTCTGTGGGGGACTCTAAAGACTCGTCAATACTTTGGCTGTGGATTTAACCACTGGCACGTCAGAGGTACTAGCTGTACGTAACGGGCTACCAGGTATTGACCAAAAGGGAGCTCGATGAGCGAACTCATCCTGACACCCTACTGAGCCTGTCAGTGACAATATCCGTACAGTCCGGTCCGTTTGTCTATGAGCATCGCATGTCGGGCCTAGGGGGTTGGTAAAAGTCAGACCCCCAAAAGCGGTACAAGTCGTGTCGGAGTGTAGCCCAGAACACCCTGAGATACTACTGGAATACCTACCAGTAAATCTCCTACCTTGGCCAAGAACTTCGTGTAATGGCTCTCCTAGACACAGCGATCTCACTCCCAATACCGGGAGAGACGAAACCCCTGCAGATCCGCTCACTGCCTCCATGTGGCTCGGGACTGTACCCAACTAAAACCTGTTTGCACGACTCCTTTGAGCCGTGGTAGGGTAGTAATCAAAGCACAGTGGGAACTCACACGAGACAAATGACGATCTCAGGTCGATGAACTAACCTGTACACATGTCACCAGGGAACTGCTATCTGACGTCAGGTATAATACCAACTAGCATGTTCCCGACGAGTCCTGTCCGGTGTACTCATAACCCAATGAGCACCTGTATACATCTTAGGTGATCCAACTAACACCAATGGCTTATGAGACTGGCCACCGCCCCTCGTCGGGGTCTTGACTGTATACACTAGTCTACTAATGGAGTATCGATGCCCAGTTTCGAAACTCCCACGACTAGGGACCACTTTAAGGATGTGCTTATAGACGACCCAACTCTCACGTATATGATCGCCATCATACTGCTGGTAGTCAAGCAATAATCCTAAGGGCTCTATCAACGTGTAATAGTGACATGTAGTGTCACCTAAAGCTGTACACGATGATAAAGATAAACCAGATAGTATACTATCAGCTTGAGTAAGACTGTCTTACCGGTATAGGTTCTCCCTCAATCATTGCAATCACGTGCCTGTGATCCAATAATTGACTCTGAGGGCACTATATCCAACACGCAGGAGTATGAGCAGGCTTGCTTGTTGATCGTCTGATCGCTCAATACCCGGGTGGCCGTTACGTTTAGCAGACCGCTTGCGGCTTATGGGTGTTTGATATGATCATCGCCTACTGCCGGCGTATTAACGAGTCTTTAGAGTCTTATACAGAGCTTTCCTGGTTCATGCGAAACGAAGTAGGAGCACATATGTGATATGTGCGGGTCCGAGATTAAAGCACGTATATGAAACCGCATTCTATTCTCGCGATATGTGATATCGATCGGTTATATGAGATATAGCCGGGTTATCGGATCAAATGTTGATTCGATAAGTTGTTACATTAAATATTAGTCGGTTGTATGTGACATAGCCAGATTATTAAATCAAGTGTTGATTTAATAATTTGATGTATAATTATATATGCGATATTTTAATTTACATTAACAAATATTAGCTCACTTAAGATTTCTCATTCTCACTTGTGTACACTTAGAATATATGTGATATATATTAATGTACATTATTTTGTGTCATGCTAGATGCCACATGCTACATGGGGTATGAGACTCACACCATGCTTGATATAATGAAGGGTTTTATTTATCTAAATTTAATCAAAATTAGATGGAATTAAGTCACATGGTTGAAGCTTGTAGAAGCTTGTGGAACCATTGACCAAGTCCACTAATTTTGTTTTACTTGTAGATATTTGTTAACCTAACCATTAATATTACCCATGGTTTATTCTGTAAGTCGATGTAGTACACCCCAGTACTTGTGGGGAGGCGGAATTTTCAAAAACGATCAAGTTTAAAGAACGAACATCGACTAACCGCTTAAATCGAAGCTAAACAACTAATAACCGAACACATAGCTATACTAAACTATAGTGTTAAGGGATTATACCTATCGATACTAGTCCTTCGTCTTTACGATCTCCTTGTTCTCCTCGGCCTTCTCTAGGTAGTAGACGATCCACCCGAGAGCAAAACTCCAAGCTAAACCTCTAACTTGAGGTAACTAATCAACTTTGATTGCTAATCAAAGATGAAAGGATGATATAGAGTGATGGTTATGGATTGTTTAGTCTAACTAATCCTTTGATCTCAACTCATGAGGTGTAAGGATTAGGGTTTGAAGATGAGAGCTTGAGGAGAGAGAATGTGAGATATGATAATGAAATGAGAGAGAGTCTATCATAATATATTATGAAGCATTTTCTAATAATGAGAAAAGAATAAAGAGTGATGATAAATCATGCTTCATAAAATATCTAGTGGTGATTCATTAGCATGAGTCATTAAGCAATAAATGTGCATTAATGAAATGAATGAATCACCACCATGACTCACAACCTCATTTAATGAATATGACACATAACCCTCCTTAGTCACCATCTTCTAGAAGCTTCTCGAACAATTACGAGAACGCCCTCCGATCCGTAAAAATACGGAAAAACTTTAGACTGTAAAAATCCAATAACCGGATACCAGTAACTGGCTTAAACCAAAGCCGACTGGTAAAAACTGTCCGAAAGTCGTACGCGCGTAAACGCACGTATGCGTCCGAACCCTTTGTCGCAAAACCATGCAACCTCTATATCGTTTCGCCTGGAGTAGGAAACTCTCTGTGTGGGACTCTAGAGACTCGACTACTACGCTGGCAGTGGGTTTAACCACAGACCGCAAGCGGCACTAGCTGTACGTAACGGTCCCCAGGTAGTTGTCGATAAGAAGGCCGATGAGGAAACCCATCCGAACTCCTACTGAGTCTGATGTGACAATCTCCATACAGTCCGGTCCGTTCGTCCAAGACTATCGCATATCGGGCCTAGGGGGCGGCAAGCGTCAGTCCCCTAATAGCGGTATAAGTCGTGTCGGAGTGAAGCCCATTACACCCTGAGAAACTACTGGAACCTACCAGCAAATCTCGCTTGCCCTTGCCAGGGACTTTGCGTAATGGCTCTCTGACACAGCACGATATCTATTCCCAATACCGGGAGGGACGAATCCTGTCTAACCGCCACTGCCTCCAAGTGCTCGGGACTGCACCCAACTGCTACCTGTTTGCACGACTCCTTTGAGTCGTGGTAGGGAAGCAATCTAAGAACAGTGGGACACACTCGAGGCGAAGTAGCAGTGTCAAGTCTGCGGACTACGCTGTACTCATGTCACCTGGGAACTGCTCACTGACGACTGGTATCAAACCAACCAACAGTTCCCCGTGAGTCCTGTCCGGTGTACCCGTAACCTAACGAGCACCTGCATACTATCTCCAGTACGACGTACTGAAGGCTGTGGGACAGACCATCTCCCCAACTGGGATGAGAAGCGTACACACTAGTCTACTCTGGAGTATCGATGCTCTGTCTCGATAATCCAACGACCAGGGACCTGAATAAGGATGTGCTTGTAGACTACCCAGCCCCCACTAGTGTGACTGCCATCACAACGCTGGTAGACAAGCAAGATCCTAAGAGCTCTATCAATACGTACACTCACATATTAAGATAGAAAAACCAAGTAGCATACTACCATGTTTAGCAAGACTGTTATATACATGTGAATATCCCAAGCTTCCATTAAGTAATATACAAGCTAGTATGATACAGTAATGGCCTTCTAGGGCATAAACACTAACAATCTCCCACTTGCACTAGGGCCATGTACTGGCATATCGCAGACCAATGATCTCGAGTAGCCTCTCGAACTGAATCTGAGGAAGGGCCTTCGTGAATGGATCAGCAATGTTCTCTTCTGAAGCAACTCTCCGAACCTCGATCTCCTGACGATCAATGATCTCCCTGATCAGGTGATACCGCCTCAAGATGTGTCTGGACTTCTGATGGGACCTTGGTTCCTTCGCTAAAGCTATAGCTCCGTTGTTGTCGCAATACAGAGGTATTGGATCAACTATGGTAGGAACCACCTGAAGTTCTGTTAGGAACTTCTTCATCCAGACTGCTTCTTTTGCGGCATCGCAAGCAGCTATATACTCCGCTTCCATCGTCGAGTCAGCAACGGTGTCCTGCTTGGAGCTCTTCCAGCACACCGCCCCTCCATTGAGGGTAAAGACATAACCCGACATGGACTTGGAATCGTCCTTATCACTTTGGAAGCCGGAATCAGCAAAGGCCTCCAACCTGAGGTCTTTTCCGCCGTAAACCAAGAACATCTCCTTAGTCCTCCTCAGGTACTTGAGAATGTTCTTTACTGCTATCCAGTGTTTCTCCCCTGGGTCTGACTGATACCGGCTTACCACGCTCAGTGCGTAAGCTACATCTGGTCTGGTACACAACATCGCATACATTATAGAGCCTACCGCAGAAGCGTAGGGTATAATAGACATGCGTTCCCTTTCCAAATCAGTCTTGGGAGACATCTCTTTGGAGAGGGTGATTCCGTGACAAGCCGGTAGATTACCGCGCTTAGAATCTTCCATACTGAATCTTTTCAGTATAGTGTCGATATACCTGGACTGCGAAAGTCCCAACATCCTCTTGGATCTATCACGATAGATCCGGATCCCCAGAATGTAAGAGGCATCACCCAGGTCTTTCATGGAGAATCTGTGTGACAAGAATCCTTTGACAGATTGTAGCATAGGAACGTCATTTCCTATCAATAGAATGTCATCCACGTACAAGACGAGGAATACGACACTTCTGGCCACAACTTTACTATATATGCACGGTTCATCTGGATTTTTGATAAAGTCATATTCTTTGACTGTCTCATCAAAACAGATGTTCCAACTCCGCGATGCCTGCTTTAGTCCATAAATAGACTTAAGCAGCTTGCATACTTTCCCGCTGCTCCCACTCTGATTGAAACCCTCTGGCTGATCCATATAGACGCTCTCCTCTAAATTTCCATTCAGAAAAGCCGTTTTTACGTCCATCTGCCAGATTTCATAATCATGGAAGGCAGCAATAGCAAGAAGGACCCGAATGGATTTGAGCATAGCCACTGGAGAAAAAGTTTCGTCATAGTCCAAACCAGGTCTTTGACGAAAACCCTTTGCAACAAGTCTAGCCTTATAGGTTTCCACCTGTCCATCTACACCAATCTTTTTCTTGAAGATCCATTTGCATCCTATGGGTTTTACCCCATCTGGAGCAAAGTCCAAAGTCCATACTTTGTTGGTGTACATGGACTCCATTTCGGTCCGCATTGCATCTAGCCATCGTACCGAGTCGCCGCTCTGGATGGCCTGCTGGAAGTCAGTAGGTTCATCATCATCTATGATGCAATCCTCTCTATCCCCATCTATGAGAAAACCGTAGTATCTCTCAGGCGGATGAGACGGCCTACTACTCCTGCGGAGGGGTGCGGGAATGTTCTGTTCTTCTTGAACCTCTGGTTCTACCAAACTTTCAGTAGCAGTTTGTGGTTCTGGAATTTCTTCCAGTTCTATTTCGCTCCCACTTATTTCTTTTTCTAAAAACTGATTTTCCAGAAAATGGGCATTACGAGAAACAAAAACCTTTTGTTCCTCTGCGTAATAGAAATAATATCCCTTGGAGTTCTTTGGATATCCCACAAACATACATTTTACTGATCGTGCCTCGAGCTTGTCCACATGCTGCTTTTTAACAAAAGCTGGACATCCCCAAATCTTCATATGCTGAAGATGGGGTTTCTTCCCAGTCCATATCTGATATGGAGTGGTAGGCACAGTCTTGGTAGGAGCCCTGTTCAGAAGATATGCCGCTGACTCTAGCGCATAACCCCAGAAAGATCGCGGTAACTCAGCATTACTCATCATGGATCGTACCATATCCAATAGGGTTCGATTCCGTCTCTCCGATACACCGTTATGCTGTGGTGTGTATGGAGGAGTAAGCTGAGAGAGAATTCCTTTCTCTTTTAGGTAACCTAGGAACTCGGCACTTAAGTATTCTCCACCTTGATCAGATCTTAGTGTCTTAATACTTTTGCCGGTTTGGTTTTCTACTTCATTCTTATACTCTTGGAATTTCTCAAAAGCCTCGGATTTATGTTTCATAAGATAAATGAATCCGTATCTTGAGTAATCATCCGTGAAAGTAATGAAATAGGAATAACCACCTCTCGCATGTGTAGACATTGGACCGCATACATCACTGTGTATGAGTCCTAAGAGCTCGCTCGCTCTTACTCCTTGTCCAGTAAATGGAGTCTTTGTCATCTTTCCTTTGAGACAGGATTGACAAGTGTCATAAGATTGATATTCGAACGTGTCCAAATATCCTTCTCTATGCAACTTAGTCAACCTTCTCTCATTGATGTGACCCAGTCTACAATGCCATAAGAAAGCTTTATTTAAATCTGGAGACTTTCTTTTTAGTGTGTTCTGGACATTGAAAATTTGGAGTTGGTTTAAAACATATATGCCGTTATTTAGAGTACCGGACCCAATCAAACCATGATTAAGGTGGATGTTAACAACATCTCTTACAAACGTGAAATCATAACCTTTATTTGATAACAAGGAAACTGATATGATATTACACGTTAAGCTTGGTACAAAATAACAGTTATGCAAAACCAAAATATGTCCACTCGTCAATCCTAGGTGATAATCCCCGACGGACGCAGCTCCCACGCTAGCTCCGTTAGCAACCCTGAGGATCATATCACCTTCCTTCAGCACTCTACGGTTTCTCAGTGCCTGCAATGAATTGCAAATATGAGATCCTGATCCGGTATCCAATACCCAGGAAGTAGAGTTGATTGACAGACAATTCTCAATTACAAACACACCTGAAGTCGAAGCCACAGCTTGCTTCGGTTCCTGGTTCTTGGCGTTCCACGCCTTGCAATCCTTCTTCCAGTGCCCTTTCCTGTGACAGTGGAAGCACTCATCCTGGCCAACTACCGGTGCTGCAAGCTTTTTCTTTCCCTTCTTTCCCACCTTACTAACACCTCCTCTAGGTTTGGGTGCGGCCTTCTTCTTCCTTCCTTTGGCCCTAGCCTTGGACCCTGAAGAAGATGAACCGCCAACAAACATAGCGGGTGTTTCCCTTACCTTCTGTAAGGTGCCCTCTGCACTCCTTAACATGTTCAGGAGTTCCGCAAGTTCAACTTCTTTTCCTTGAAGGTTGAAGTTGAGGATAAACTGGGCGTAGGTGGGAGGAAGGGACTGGAGAATAAGGTCTGTATAGAGCTCATTATCCAAAGTCGTCCCAAGGTCTGCGAGCTCCTCAATATAGCCGATCATCTGTAGGACATGTTCACCTACCGATGACCCGACAGCCAACCTCGCTCGAAATAATTTCTTCGAGGTCTCGTATCTTGCAATACGAGATTGCTCTCCATAAAGTTCCTTTGTATGGAGAAATATGCCATCTAGAGACATATCCTCGTGCCTCCTCTGATGTTCGTTATTCATAGAGGCAAGCACGATGCACTTGGCTCTCGCGCAATCTAAATCCCAGGTTTTGCGGATTTCCTTATCCGCATTGCTGGATTTGGGACCAGGGACAGCAGGTGCCGTAGCGGTGAGGACGTACCCCAATTTGTCATAGGTCAAGGCCATTTTGACATTCCGCAGCCAATCTTTATAGTTTGGCCCCGTCAGTATATTCTTTTCTAAAAGTAACTTAAGTCCAGTCATTTTCAGGGTCGCTGCAATTAGGAGAGAGAGAAGAAAACACTTTAGCATGATGCTCTTGCAAGTTTAGAGTGGTTTTTAGTTTATCTAAACTGGATGGCTCCCACTGTTTTTCGAATCCTTCCTCAAACCATAAAAGAAGAATTAGCCAGGACTATTCTCACCGTACAATACTTGCTTAACCGTTCAGCCAGGCCAGTGTCGATACTTCGAGGGAGGTTTTCCAACGCTTTCGCGAAGTTCCTTAATTAAATAACCTCTTTTCTCTGGGGGCGTAACCCCGCTGACACCTTTCTGGACACCTACTAGGTTTATAGCATTGATCGTTAAGTGACGAATATCCTGATAAGTAGCATATACTCACAGTAGGATCGGGATCCAAATATCATCGTATGATAATGTTGAAGGAATCCTACCAACATTCATCAAACTCCAAATGGTATGCATCTCTTTGCAAATTTCAGTTTCTTTAGAAATTCCCGATATAAGTTTTTGCCCCATGCTCTTATGACCTTGGCTTTGGTCAAAATGTCATAAGTCACATGTCAAGTTCTACCCGTCATTATCTTGTCAATTTGAACCCATCCGTATATACCCCTGACTTTGGTCAAATGGTAATACGACTGTCCCAAACCAACTCATATATCTTATGCAACAAATGAAAACCCAGCAGCTACCAAACACTATGCCTTGACTTTGGCCAAAATGCATAGCTTGAATACTACTGAATGTCCAAATGAAATGACGGAGGGCTACGAATGGTTTTGGCGAAACCATGAACGTAGTGAACTTGATATAATCGAAGGAACCTGATAGCTTTTAAAAGGAGTGGTTAAAGCTCCGCATTTAAAAATATCTGTTTTAAAATAACCGAGTGGTTTCTTTTAAATTGTTCCAACGATTTAAACTTTGGTTTGTTTTACTTTGCATTATAGATAATGCGTCCCATCATTAACCTATCATTGCAGAAAACAACGAAAATACAACGTCCTCTTATGCCATCCGCATTCGCCACTGGGTCCCGTCATCACCCGTTAGGTTACTTAACTAACGACAGAGCGGGGGCTGGGCTAGCGCGGGTGTAAAACATAAGTGACGTCTAAATAGCTACAATATATATAGATATTTTACATTCGTCTGACGCAATGATATTCATTCCAGAACACAGATAAACAATATTGGATTTGCAAGCAATCTGTATTTCTTTCGAGCCTGCAAGAAAAGACAGATTACACAGTTGTGATGAATAGCCGTTACCCCACCCTCGACCCCTACGGGTACGGCAAACTACCCACCCGGCAGTCTGTGTACCCCACCTTAGGTCAGTCCTAGGAGCATAAACAGTAAAATGAAATAATACAACGGTGGCAACAACCGCAACCTGGAAGTGCCCCGCAAAAATAATATTACAACAAATTACATTTACAACAAATGAATTTAAACAATAACCCATTGCATAACCCCGGCTATACACCACAACAGTCCAATACAGTTTATATGCACAAACAGATAAAACCATTACAGAAATGTGCAACACCCTGCCAACCGACATACTAGCAGTTAGGGGAGGTTTACGAACACATTTATCAATCACAGATATAATCCAATATGCAAATACTGTACAATTTCGATCGATTAAACAACATCAATATTGCTCCAAAATCTGCTCTGTTAAACAGTAACCTGAGCAAATATTAAATATTCCAGAAAACCCCAAATACCAGAGAGGACCCACACAAGAAATACGAGTCCATGACTCGGCAACTCGGCCGCGGAACCGCGGCGGATCGGTGGGATCCGCCGCCCTTCCGCGGCGCTTTAGCCGATTCATGGGCTCTAATTTCTTGGGTGTTCTTTTGGACTGTTTACAAGCTTTCTGATATCACCTGAAAAATTTTAGGACTTCATTTTAAGTTCGACAGAAACTGAACAGATTTAGGGTTTTCCGGCTTCGTTTTTCCGTTCGAAATTCGTACAAATTTGCAATCAAGTTATTTAGTGTTTAGCGAGGCTCTGATACCACTGTAAGTCGATGTAGTACACCCCAGTACTTGTGGGGAGGCGGAATTTTCAAAAACGATCAAGTTTAAAGAACGAACATCGACTAACCGCTTAAATCGAAGCTAAACAACTAATAACCGAACACATAGCTATACTAAACTATAGTGTTAAGGGATTATACCTATCGATACTAGTCCTTCGTCTTTACGATCTCCTTGTTCTCCTCGGCCTTCTCTAGGTAGTAGACGATCCACCCGAGAGCAAAACTCCAAGCTAAACCTCTAACTTGAGGTAACTAATCAACTTTGATTGCTAATCAAAGATGAAAGGATGATATAGAGTGATGGTTATGGATTGTTTAGTCTAACTAATCCTTTGATCTCAACTCATGAGGTGTAAGGATTAGGGTTTGAAGATGAGAGCTTGAGGAGAGAGAATGTGAGATATGATAATGAAATGAGAGAGAGTCTATCATAATATATTATGAAGCATTTTCTAATAATGAGAAAAGAATAAAGAGTGATGATAAATCATGCTTCATAAAATATCTAGTGGTGATTCATTAGCATGAGTCATTAAGCAATAAATGTGCATTAATGAAATGAATGAATCACCACCATGACTCACAACCTCATTTAATGAATATGACACATAACCCTCCTTAGTCACCATCTTCTAGAAGCTTCTCGAACAATTACGAGAACGCCCTCCGATCCGTAAAAATACGGAAAAACTTTAGACTGTAAAAATCCAATAACCGGATACCAGTAACTGGCTTAAACCAAAGCCGACTGGTAAAAACTGTCCGAAAGTCGTACGCGCGTAAACGCACGTATGCGTCCGAACCCTTTGTCGCAAAACCATGCAACCTCTATATCGTTTCGCCTGGAGTAGGAAACTCTCTGTGTGGGACTCTAGAGACTCGACTACTACGCTGGCAGTGGGTTTAACCACAGACCGCAAGCGGCACTAGCTGTACGTAACGGTCCCCAGGTAGTTGTCGATAAGAAGGCCGATGAGGAAACCCATCCGAACTCCTACTGAGTCTGATGTGACAATCTCCATACAGTCCGGTCCGTTCGTCCAAGACTATCGCATATCGGGCCTAGGGGGCAGCAAGCGTCAGTCCCCTAATAGCGGTATAAGTCGTGTCGGAGTGAAGCCCATTACACCCTGAGAAACTACTGGAACCTACCAGCAAATCTCGCTTGCCCTGGCCAGGGACTTTGCGTAATGGCTCTCTGACACAGCACGATATCTACTCCCAATACCGGGAGGGACGAATCCTGTCTAACCGCCACTGCCTCCAAGTGCTCGGGACTGCACCCAACTGCTACCTGTTTGCACGACTCCTTTGAGTCGTGGTAGGGAAGCAATCTAAGAACAGTGGGACACACTCGAGGCGAAGTAGCAGTGTCAAGTCTGCGGACTACGCTGTACTCATGTCACCTGGGAACTGCTCACTGACGACTGGTATCAAACCAACCAACAGTTCCCCGTGAGTCATGTCCGGTGTACCCGTAACCTAACGAGCACCTGCATACTATCTCCAGTACGACGTACTGACGGCTGTGGGACAGACCATCTCCCCAACTGGGATGAGAAGCGTACACACTAGTCTACTCCGGAGTATCGATGCTCTGTCTCGATAATCCAACGACCAGGGACCTGAATAAGGATGTGCTTGTAGACTACCCAGCCCCCACTAGTGTGACTGCCATCACAACGCTGGTAGACAAGCAAGATCCTAAGAGCTCTATCAATACGTACACTCACATATTAAGATAGAAAAACCAAGTAGCATACTACCATGTTTAGCAAGACTGTTATATACATGTGAATATCCCAAGCTTCCATTAAGTAATATACAAGCTAGTATGATACAGTAATGGCCTTCTAGGGCATAAACACTAACATATTCTCTACATGAGTTAGGGTATGACACTAACTCACCCATGGTTGTTATTCTCACCTCATGCGTTCATTCTCATCTTCTTCTTCCTCATGAAAAAGCTTGCTATCTTTTGAAATGGTGAAGAAATATTGTGAGAAAAATAAATCTAAAATGAGCCCAATTCCTACTTCATCATCCTCTACTATATTAGCCATTTAGTTTAGGGTGTTTGCTTCACTAATTTACAATTAGTGAAGAGGTAGCATGAGCTTGAGTCTCCTCGACATAGATCATCTTCGGTCCGAAGACTTCGAGCAAGCGTGTCATTTCTTCATGTGAACCCTTACTAGAGTTCGGGTGTTCACTACTTGAAGCGAAGGGACAACTACACGGAGGTTTAGAAGTGAAGGACCTATCTACAAAGGTTGTATTTCTCATTCACTTAGATGTAAAGTTGTTTGCATTGCTAGTTCTTCTAAATCTTTGGTTAAGATTCTAGGGTTAGGGTTCTTTAGTACGGCAAAAAATTTAAAAACGGCATGGACGATGCCTCCCGAAACCTTGCTGCCACGCTAAGTAACCCTACAGTAGTATCAGAGCCAAGCTAGATAATTAGACGATATTTGTTAGATTACGAAACCGAAACAACTCTGAAACACCCGATACACAATCCAAGTTTCTGTCGAATTTTAAATGGCCTCTAAAATTTTTTTTAGCAACTGCAGAATGTTGTATGTGATATAACATGAACACCATAGAAATTTGATGCAAATTGGACTGAAGATGGCCGGCCACATAGGCAAAAAATCCGAGCTCACCGGTTTTTTGGTGGGTTTTTGGCTTCAAATTTTAGGGTGTTCCAGTCTCTGGGTTTTGGTGTTTCAGGTGTTGCTTGTTTTTGCTAAATTTTCATGTGATGTTAACTTTCTGCAAAGGCAATTCGGAGTGTTTCGTAGTCGAAATTCTAACATCTATTCGGGTTATTTAGACGACGTTAAAAAGTTCAAACGGATATCAATAACCCATATTTTCCCTCGCTGGAAATTTTCCAAGAGTTGGATTTTTCCGAGTTTAAAATCTTCAGAAAATCATGCAAGCGATTCTGTGGACCCTCTAAAAAAACGATACACAAACTCGACTTTTTAGATCACGGAACCGTGGTCATACCCTAGGGTTTGCGGCAGTTCCGTGGCGACATGAGTGAGGCATGGGTCGGCCCTTCTATGGATAGTTCATAGGTGTTGTGGCATGTTCTAAGTACTTTTTAAACTCCGCTCACGTGTTGAGCTCTATGGGAAATTTTGGGTGTTTTTTATTCGATCGAAAAGTTTAATATCGTCTAGCTATCTGTGATTCTGATACAATATTTGGAATCCACATAATTAGTTATGAGATAACTAGTTTGAATTTTATAAATCCAGCAGTTTAGTTTCATTTGATCGGTTGCCACGGAATTTTGATGTGGATCAAAAGTCTGTCGCAATTTCGTAGTGTACGCGAATACTCGCCGGGAAACCTTACTAGATAGCCATGCCTCATAGCCCGGACCAAGTGAATGTAGGAGATACCCATCACCAAAATCATCCATATTGGGTACGTCCAGGTTCCGATCGATTGATTGTACTATGTACCCGAACTTTCGATCGGACAGTTGATAATACTAGCCGGCTCGGCTTTGAGCCGGATTATTAAATATGGTATTGATTTAATAATTTACGTAAATGTATTTCGATATGTATATTCTAGTATTATGCTCTTTGTATTATTCTATCTCTTCGAGTATTTGTATTTCGGTACGAATACAGGTATGTATATACAGTAGAGTGTAATCTGTATACAGATAACATTTTAGAAGGTGGACACCTCATTTATATTTTTATCCATTTATTTTAAATGGGAAATGAGGTGGAAATAAAGAGAGGGGGTATGGTGAGAGTCATGCTTGCATAGTGTTGCACAAATGAATTGTTAATTCATTTGTGCAAACTATTCAAGCATGGCCTTGATTTTGTATTGAAAGAATTAGTTTTACAAAACCTAGCTTCTCATTTTCTCTAACATATGGATGGCCATTATTTTTGAAAGATGGTTCATTCTCACTTGAGTTTTAGCTCTCTCACCATCATGCTTCACTCTCGTCTTGTGTTTTCTTGAGCTCCTCCACCTTCATCCTCAACCTCCTCTCTACAATCTCATGAGTTGAGAATCAAGAGAGGAAGTGAGATAAATAAACACTTTGAACACTTCACTACATTCTAGGCACTCTAGATTAGCAACCTAGAGTCCCTAGTTGCTTTACTTGATCTTTGGTGTGGATCTAGAGCCAAGACCTACATCTCTCGGGTGGATCAACTTCGACGGAGGAAAACCGGCGCCCAAGTTCAGTCGAGGATGCCTCAAGGAGCTAGGGACGATGGTTGAAGACCGAAAGACACGGTTCATTCGGTATAACCATTTCTAACCTTGTAGTTTAGCTCTTATAGTTTGCTAGTATAGGTTTATGGTTCGATCTAGACGGATTAGTTAGCGCCAACTTTTTTAAACGTCAATTTTGTTCCGCATCGGCCATGGATATTACGACCCAAAATTTGGCACATGATCGGCACTTAGACTACGTAATGTCAACAGACGTAACGCAATTTATGTAAGCCGAAAACCCAGCAATCTAAGTCATTACAAGAAGAAAAAGATAGAACACTTTTAAAATCTCAAGCAAAAATTTAAAGCTTAAGTTTGTTTTCATAAAAATTTCGGCAGCATCTCCTTTGTGAAAGCTAGCCCCGAAACGGGTACAAACATAAGATATAAGTAAAGCATCCCCAAACGGGAGCAAATCTCTGCCAAGGCGGAAACAACCACGACAAAAGATATACGACGCCGTAGCGAAGGAAAAGACAATAATCAACATAAATAAAGGCCGGCTCACACGAGCACGACAACCAGAGTCATAAGAATATACAACATCGATCCTCACAACTCGTCTCTAAGTCAATACATGAAGGTGGTAGATGGAGAGTACTAGATAGAAAAGATATACAATGTACATCATCAGATAACCGCAAACCACCTATAGCAAAAGGCCTCGCAACCAACCGTAGCGGTATCCGCAAAAGTAGAGATAATAAGGCGCCTTGCCGCGACTACTCCGAGAGACCTGCAAAACACTGCAGCACAACGGGGGTGAGTTGCCAACTCGTGAATAGTAAATAACATCATACTGTAATCGCAAGTATGCACTAACAGCGACAATCTATCACATGTAATCTGATACCATAAGTATGGCAATATGAATATGCAACTATCATGATCAAGGTACACCATCAGGGTACTACATCTACATGAATCAAATGCATATCAATTAAATCCTGAGTTTGGGATAAATAATAAACCTCATGCACAATTCATCAGCATGAAAAAACCTGGTGTCTATCAACGACACCCCAAATCCTAAAATCCTCAGGCGCCGACACCAGGACTGGCCCTCACATCCTGTAAATCTCACATAACCTGAGTGTCCAATCTCGACACTCGAAATCCACATATACATACATCTCACGGAACCTGAGTGTCCAATCTCGACACTCGCAGTCCACATATACATACATCTCACGGAACCTAAGTGTCCAATCTCGACACTCGCAATCTACATATCCATGAATCACATGAAATCCGTATCTCAATGCGTAAATCCATGAAACATAATATATACAACATAGAACAGTAATATAAGCATATAAAGGGAAAACCGATATTAAATGCATCAAGTTATTAAATATATCATGTGGTTCTCAATTTATCCACCATCGTAACATCATATGAAGCTGAACATGTAGCTATAGCAAGGTATATGTGCAAGCATGTAGGTATGCATGTATGCTATATTTCATATGCGCAATCGCATAAGAATCAATGCTTCAATGTCACTAATCAATACAATATCACGTATGTATATGTGTTATGCGTATCATGGCAATTACCGACAGTGTGTGTGTAGCATACAATGAGTGCTCGTGCAACATGGACTGTCAATAATAGTGCAGTGTCCAATGGGTACAAGTTCAGGCACAACAAGTAATAATATGCAATGAAGTTCATGCATAATCACTATATGTGCATATAAACATGCGGCAAATATCATATCATATCTATCCCTAACGCTTAACGCCATACGGGCGATTTCCCCATAGATGTTAAACCCACTCACCGACAATCGCGGGCTAGGTAAATCCAATCACCTGCTTCCCTTTCTTCGCAGCATTTGAAGTCCCCGCCTGTGATCCTATTAACACAAAACATAACAAGTGCAAATATCAGAAATCGATCAATATCACGTACAAACTACATTTGACCGACACAACAACTCCAATTCAACTCATAAGTGTTCGTCTAGTGGCTAACGTGTGTAGCGACAACCCAAAACCAACCTAAGTGCAGCAGCTACACAAGATCATGAACCGTGTCGGATAACGTATCACTTATAGTCAAAACACTAGATTATAGTAAAGTGATCCCAGATTTTGCATACTGTCATAACATAAAAATCCAGCAGTACCAAACACTTCTAAACCACTGCAGACAGCTACCCTACAAAAACCAAACCCTAACTAGCCTAAAAGGCCGATCTCGACGGAATTTCCCCTATTGTTGCCGGCCAAAACCGATGGGATGAGGTTCGTGCTTCAGGTGTATACTCAGGGTCACTAGTACAACCCTACTACATTACTGATTTTACAGTAAAGATTCTAGGTCATAGCAGATCACAGAGAATACAATATGACACTAAAAATATGATATGTGCACAAAACTAAACCTTTAGTGTTCTAAACCACAACTACAAGGCAACACAACAATATAAACACCTAATTAACAGTTAGAGCTTATTACCTAGCCACTCTTGCTCAAAAATCCTAGCTTTCCAAGCTCCAAGGCAACCTAGTGGCTAAAACATGACATGAGAAGTATTTTAGTGGGATTTTATGAAGTTTTGCAAGGATTTGTGAAGAGATAGTGAGGGTTTCAGTTTGGGAGTTAAGGAGATGAAGAATAATTGAGAAGAGATAAGAATGAGAGAGTGAGGGATGATAATGATGAGAGGGTGAGTGTAGGGTGAGCTGTAACCTTACACTTACTCTCTCCCTCACCTCATCAATGCAACCATTAATGCCTCATAACTTACCTAGCCACCTCTCTCTCAATCCAAAACATGAAAATATCCCTCACACAAATATCTAAGCTCAAGGTTAATCAAGGCATGGATTGCTTAAGGTGTCATGGCTACTAAACAAAGTTAACACTAAACAACCCTCACATTAACATGCACAAGTGTGTGCAAGCCAAAACAATTAAAAATAAATTATTAATTAATTGTTATAAAATGTGAGAAAACCGATTTGGTAAACTTTTTACTAAAAACCAGCATTAACGCTTAATTAACACTAATCGCATTTTAAGGTTTTACAATCTCCCCGCTTAAAGAAATTCGTCCCCGAATTAAAATTCTTACGAAGCGTACCTTCAAAGAGATGACGTAATTTCTTCCACGTCTTGCTCTCGGCCTCCCAAGTGATCTCCTCACTAGTCGGGCTATGCCAAAATACCTTCACAGATGGCAAGACCTTTGACCGAAGTTTCTTCACCTGCCGATCCAATATAACTACCGGCTGCTCGGTGAACGAAAGATCGCGCTCAAGCTGAACGGTCTGGTGCTGAATCATGTGAGAAGGATCATGATGGTACCTACGAAGTATCGACACATGGAACACGAGATGAATATCCGGAAAATTGGGCGAGAGCGCTAAACGATAAGCAACGGTACCAACTCGCTCAAGGATCTCGAAAGAACCTAAAAATCTGGGACTAAGCATCCCCTTTCTCCCCAATCTCATAACGCCCTTCATCAAAGAAATCCTCAGGAATACATGATCCTCCACTGCGAACTCAAGTCTGCGACGACGACGGTCGGCATAAGACTTCTGTCTGAACTGGGCTGCTCTCATCCTGTCCTGAATCAGCTGGATCTTCTCCGTAGTCTCCTGAAATAGCTGGGGTCCCAAAACCCTACTCTCACTGAGTTCGGTCCAACAGACTGGCGATAGACACTTCCTACCATATAAAGACTCAAAAGGTGCCATCTGAGTAGTCTCCTGAAAGCTGTTGTTGTAGGAGAATTCAATCAACGGCAAGTGACGATACCAACTGCCACCAAAATCAAGCACACACGCCCGAAGCATATCCTCTAGAGTCTGTATAGTCCGCTCTGACTGACCATCGGTCTGCGGATGGAAAGCGGTGCTAAAGCTCAACCGGGTACCCAAAGCTTCTTGAAGCTTCTGCCAAAGACGGCTAGTAAACTGGGTGCCCCTGTCGGATACAATGCATGTGGAAACGCCGTGCAAACACACAATCTTATCTATATACAACTGAGCATACTAAACATAACCGAAAGTGGTCACTGGAAGGAAGTGAGACGCTTTCGTCAACCGATCAACAATCACCCAAATTGAGTCATACCCCCGACTGGTCCTGGGTAGACCCACAAAAAAGTCCATAGAAATTTGCTCCCATTTCCACTCAGGAACGGGTAAAGGCTGCAACTCTCCAGCCGGTCTCTGATGCTCAGCCTTGACTTGCTGACAAGTCAGGCACCTTGAAACGAAGTCCGAAACATCGCGCTTCATCCCTTCCCACCAGTAAATGTCTCTCAAGTCACAGTACATCTTGGTGGAACCTGGATGAACGCTAAAGGCTCACTGATGTGCCCGCTCTAGGATCTCGCGTCTCAACCCATCAATATCTGGTACATACAAGAGAGTCCCGTAACGTAGCACGCCCTGGTCATCAATCAAGAACTCCGAATTTGTACCCTGCCGAACAAGCTCAAGAATCTCAAACAAACGGGCTTCACTGGGCTGCGCCTCACGGATACGATCAAGTAGAAGTGGACGGGCACGGACATGAGCAAGTTGTCCCCCAGTGGAAGTGAACTCAAACTGTACTCTACCATCGGACAAGATCTACCAATCTGCAGAAGACTGTCTCTGAACTGCGCTCAACTGAGACAAGCTACCCCCGGGCCTACGACTCAAACCATCAGCTACCGCATTCCCCCTGCTCGGGTGATAAAGGATCCCACAATCATAATACTTCACAAGCTCCATCCACCGGCGCTGTCTCGGATTCAGGTCCCGCTGCTGGAAGATGTACTTCAAGCTCTTGTGGTCCGTGAAAATCTAACACGACTCGCCGTACAAGTAGTGTCTCCAGATCTTCAGCGCAAAGACCACCGCGGCCATCTCAAGATTGCGAGTGGGATAATTCTGCTCGTGTTTCTTCAGCTGCCTAGAAGCATAAGCAATCACTCTATCATGCTGCATCAGTACACAACCGAGCCCCACTCGAGAAGCATCACAGTAAACAACAAAGCCACCCGATCCAGAACGCAAAGATAGAACTGGTGCAGTCATCAACCGAGTCTTCAACTGCTGAAAACTCTTCTTGCATGCATCAATCCAAACAAAAGGAACCCCCTTCCGGGTCAGTCCGGTCAGCGGTGCAACGATACTCGAGAAATCCTGCACAAAGCGGCGGTAATAACCAGTTAAGCCCAAAAAGCTGCGGACCTATGTCACGGATACTGGTCTGGTCCAAAGTTGTACAGCCTCGATCTTCCTCGGGTCCACAAGAATACCGTCTCCCATCACTACATGACCCAGGAAGTCAACTCTATCAAGCCAAAATGCGCACTTTGAGAATTTAGCATATAGCTGGTGCTCTCTCAATGTCTGCAAAGCAATCCTCAAGTGCTGCTCATACTCCTCACGACTCCTAGAGTAGACCAGAATGTCATCAATAAACACTAATAAACTAGTTGAGGAACGGCCTGAAAATCCGGTTCATCTAATCCATGAACGCTGCTGGGGCATTGGTGAGTCCGAACGACATCATCAGAAACTCATAATGCCCGTAGCGTGTACGAAAAGCAGTCTTCGGAATGTCATCATTCTGAACACGCAACTGATGATAACCCGAACGCAAATCAATCTTAGAAAAATGTTTCGCACCCTGGAGCTAATCAAACAAATCGTCAATGCGAGGTAAACGATACCTATTCCGCACCGTAACTCGGTTCAATTGACGATAATCAATACACAATCTCAAACTGTCGTTCTTCTTCTTGACGAATAGAACAGGAGCTCCCCAAGGCGAAACACTCGGACGCACAAGTCCCTTATCAAGCAATTATTGCAATTGATCTTTAAGCTCTCTAAGCTCTGCCGGAGCCATCCGGTAAGGCGGTATAGAAATAGGCCCCGTGCCAGGAATCAGATCAATGCAAAACTCAATATCGCGCTCTGGCAGCAAACCAGGTAACTCATCGGGAAAAACGTCGGGAAACTGGTTTGTGTCAAAACTTGTATTTACCGCAATCAAGAAACGGCGTCGCTTCGCAGCTAGCCGGTGAGTGCGGGTCGATCCACAGAGACGGGTAACTTTCTTTAGTGTGTTTTAACGAGTTGATTAAAAGCGTTGTTTTGGTTGGTTTATAAAAATCTATAAAAACTAGATCTAATTAATCTAATTAAGAGTCTTGCTAGGGTTAGGCTTAGGGGAAGTTTTGGAGATTAATGTTTCCTTCACCGCTTTCAATGCCTTCTTTTTTAGATCTATTAGATGTTACGTTAATTATCAATAAAGTGGATACGAATCTTTTGGGAAGATGTTTCTTCCTCTAGATTTGTATCCTTCCTTTGTTGATAATTACCCTAACCCCCATGGAAAACGCGCGCAACCGGCCCTTTATACTACGGTTCACCGTTACCTCGAGGGGTAGGGTGCCGTAGGGAGCGGATGTGTGCGTATGCATGGAGTTCTAACTCTAAAGTGAAGATGGCATTGAAAGGGGTGAGAGATCTCATCTCTCAACCCTTTCGCTAAGGCTAACCCTAACAAGCGAGGAGACTACTCGCTCATTACGGGATGATAAATTATACTAGAAAATAAAAGCAAGGAAATAAATTACCTACAGATTTGATGGCTCCCTCCAAATAGAAGACAGAATAGATCTGAATGTCACTCCCAGAAATTCTGAACTTTTATTTATTGAAAAGAGGCATATTTTTTACAGATCTAAAATTACAATTTATAGGAAAATAGGAAACCTAGGGTTACAGACTCTCGCACATGCGCAATTACTGATTTGACCCCTGAGAATCCCAACACCAGAACAGTCGCGGCAACAGAAGAAAAATCCACCGACACGTGTATTATACGGCCGCGGATCCGCGGCAATTGATGGCTTGGGCCGCGGATCCGCGGCCCATTGGTGGGATTGGCTCACCAAATTTTCTGGGGTCCTTTGTGGTTGTCTGGGCTTCTTAGTTTAATACTTCTTTTTCTCTGTTGGCTTTTCACTCTTCTCCAGATCTTCAGTGAAGATTTGTATTGGGCTTTTTTAACCGTTTCACCTTGACATTCGTTGCCTTGCTTGACTAGGATTCGTCTAATTGTTGGTCAAAAGTCCCTTTTCTGTTGTTTTGTGTCTTTTTCACTGTATTTGCTCCAGAAACCTGTAACCTGTAATATGCAACAAACGTGCGTCAAGAGTACCTGTTTATTTATAAAAAGGATAAGAATAGGGAAATGATAAATGCAATATTATGGTCTGAACAAATACCCCCAAACTTACCTTTTTGCTCGTCCTCGAGCAAACTTATTATTTTATTCACTAAAATCCTAACCACACTTTCGCAGGGAAACGCGATTGCACTGAGCACGTGCAACAAGCCGTTAAACCTCTAGGTGTCCCTAGTAGGAGGAGTGTTGTCTCCTGAGGGTTTTCAGCGAATTACACCCACAAAATCCTATCAACTTGGCCCATTTGACTTTTGTTCTCCAATTAAGTTTTCTAACAAGGAATTCTATTACCTTTTGACTCGCAAATTATCCACCCATATTCTTCACACTTCCTCATTATTTAACTTAAGATTATATATGTTATGTAGACCTACTTAGCTTTCGGCATCTCTTACGTCTTCCTTCTAGGGTTTGATCTCTACTTAGGAATTTTCTATCAACTCCATTAAAGATACAAATTTTATCTTTCATTCCTCTCTCTTATCTAAATTCCAATCACATACCCCTACGTGTGTGTATAGATCACCCCTACACTTGGAAATTCAATTCAAGCAATCATGCCCTTGTCCGTTGTCCAAAGTACTAATTAGTTGGTGAATGAAATTTTCTTACACATCCTTCATGCGACCGTTAATACTTCTTGAGGTACCAAACGACCGATTACAAAATGCGTTTGCACTTTAAAGCGTACTTCCTAGTCTTTGCAACACCCAAGGCTTTAGCAGTGACTCCCAAACCAGTTGGTCTAAGGCACTAGGTGATGAAGCAACCTTGCTAAATATTTTTCTATTTTTACAGCCTTAAGTAACCACAAAAACCAGTGTCCATTTTTTTTCTTTATTCACTTTTTTTTTCTTTTTATTTTCATTGTACTAAGGACTTTAGACAAGAGCATTTCAAGGTCTCTTCTACTATTCCAAGTTTCAAGGTGCGTGAATGTGCAAATTGTAGGGTATACATTTTCAGAATTTAGACTTAAGGTAGGAACTATTTTTCAAACTTATACTCTAATAAGAACATCAATACTCTTCCCTTGTTTCGACTTAGCCCAAGAAGTGAACCCAAAATTTGCCTATTTCTAAATAAACTACAAGGCATATATTTTCTACCGTTAAACTTTAAGGAATGTTATTTTTAGGGTTTTTAATTCACTAAGTCTAAGATCTAGTTGTTCCTAACCAGTTAACTTATTTGTCAAACTCTAGTCAATTAGCCAAAATTGAACACATTAATTTTTATAATTTTAAATTTTTTCAAATTTTTATGGGTTTTCAAATAAATATGCAAATACAAAAATATATACAAATGAATGCGAAGGAAGAAGACGTACTTGAACTTGACAGTGTCCTCACTGTCATGCTAAACTAAGAGGGTCAAAATACCGCCACTTCCCTGTTTATTTATTTACAACCTTTTTTTTATTGTTAAGAAAAACAAAGAATATATACAAAAAGGCCCTCCCCCAAACTTCATTTAAACCATGTTAGACATTACTGCCAAACTTTGCCTAGACCAAACGTCAACACCAACCAGTTGAAAAATTTATCAGTAAAGAATATTGGGTGGTGGAAAAATAAGTTGTGATGGTCCGCAAAGAATTGGGGAAGATAGAAGTAGTGGTATGGGAGGTGTGGAGGTAAATATACAGGTGATGGTGATGCATCGAAACGAGAATGTAAATGATCAGCAATCAGTGGAGTGTTGGCATTCTCGTACCTTATTAAAAGAAATGGGGGTATTTCAACTTCTAAGGGAGGAGGTTGACTCACCACAATACCCCCAAGATATTCCTGTGGGTCCTCTATTGACATGGCATCATCCATCAATTGTGTATGATATTCACTTATGAGGGAACTTATCTCCTCGATGTCCGCCATAGTCCAACCGACAACTTGCCGCCTATCTTGTAAGACCGTTAAGAGGGCGTTCTCTTGCTCGATGGCTAGAGAGGCCGATATGATAATGGGAAAGGTCTCATTCTCACCTATGTAGGCATATCTAAAGTGAGACGGCAAGGGCGTGAGTTCGAATTTCTGAGGCGAAAGAATCATTGCGGAATCTACCTCGAACTCAAAGGACTCTAACACGGGTTCGAAATCACTGCAAACAACCGATTCGGATGGTTCGACTGACTCATCCAAAAATTCAAACGACTCATATTCGGGCTGTGAGTCGTCATCATCTAAAAAAGTGAAACATTCATAATCAACATCGGTTGTGTCAACGGTAGTAGGCTCAAGGAGGGACGCACTAGTGGCGTCAAAACTGTTTTCATCAAATAGAAATCTTTCAAGCTCGCAGTCCTCCTGTGTGATTTCATGAATAGAGCAAACTTCTCGTGTACTAGTTTTAGGCACGGGGGGCAGACTTCCCATCTTATAAATGTTGAACTCACTAGACCTCTTTCCGAAGGATAGAGTCATGGAGCCATTGCGACAATTTATCACGGCATTGGAAGTGGCCAAAAATGGTCGACCAAGAATCACCAGAATTTGGTTTCTTGGGTTAGCAACAGGTTGTGTATCCATAACGATAAAATCAACGGGGAATATGAATTCCCCGACTTTGATCAACACATCCTCTAGTTGACCCCTTGGATAGGTGATTGATCGATCAGCCATTTGGAGAGTGCAACGAGTGGGTTTCAACTCTCCAACCCCTAATTGTTCGTACACGGAGTAAGGAATCAGGTTAACACTAGACCCAAGATCTAAAAGTGCTCGATTAATTTTCTTATCCCCAATTGTAATGGAAATCGTAGGACAGCCGGGGTCCTTTCGTTTTTGGGGTAAGGTTTGATGGTGGTTAATAGCATTGCTCACTGCACTAGCCACTAGCACTTTCTTGGGTACTTAAGATGCTTTTCTCTTCGAGGTGCATAAGCCCTTTAAGATTTTCGCGTATGAAGGGACTTGTTGGATAGCATCCAAGAGAGGTATATTTATGCTAACCTGCTTAAATATCTCCACAATCTTCTCCACTTGTATATTTGGTTTATTAGGACTCAACCTGTTTGGAAATGGTGCATTTTGAAAATTAATTGAGTCGAATGTTTGTGGAGCAGACTGTGGATTAGGAACGGATCCCGGTGTAGATGTGTTCGTGTTGTGAGAAATGGGTCCGTTAGAGCTAGAAGAAGTAGAGCCGTGTGAAGAGTGGAGAATAGGCTCTAAAGAAAAAGGTGAAGAAGGAAGTGAAGAAAATGAAGAAGGGGAAGAAGAACCACCGGCGGGGATGTCATCACTACTTTCCACATTATTTTGCAACTCTCTTCCGGATCTCAACATGGTCACCGCATTTACATTGTGATTGTGATATGCGTTTTGTGCGTGACCGGGATTGGGCAATGGTTGAGATGGAAGCTTTCCCTTTTCTCTCTCGCTCAACGCAGCAGTTAATTATGCAATTTGTGCCTCAATAGATTTAATACTTTGATCGTGTGAGGCATTGTTATTCATTAAAGATTGCACATAACTTTCAAATCTTGCTGCGGATTCTGTAGTTTGCTTAAGAAATGCTTCTAGACTTTTCTCGAGCGAGCTAACCTTATCATCATTTGGTTGAACCAAATTGTTCGTTTGATTTGTATAAGGTTGTTGTTGGAAAGGTTGCTGGTTTTGAGTTTGTAAGGGTGCTTGTTGTTGTTGTGGAGGAGGTCTTTGAAAATTATTATTCCCTTGGAACTGTTGATTTGGGTGACTCCTCCACCCCGGATTGTATGTCGAAGAGTACGGATCATTCCTTTGTCGTTGCTGAAATGCAGCATTGACTTGATCCTGTCCTTGAATGGGTGCATTATAAGTACACTCTTCGGTTAGGTGCGACGGGTTCGAACAACAAGCACAAACAGTTCGTGTGGGTAGAGTAGGGGCAGGAGAAGACGATGAGATTTTGGTCTCAATGGCTTCTAGCTTTTTCATAAGTGAGGCCATCTCGGCCTTCATAGCTATCGACATATCTATTTGATGTATGCCTGCCCTAGATTGACCAACTGAAGAAGATGATGTGGTCTTGGTACTCTCCCACTGAATTGTTTGCTCACTTAGGTCCTCAAGAAACTGCCAAGCTTCGTCGCTAGACTTGGAGAGAAAATGACCTTGACATATTGTTTCTAGCAACTGCTTCGTTGCTGCGTTCAATCCCTCGTATAATGTTTGGCAAAGTTGCCAATTTTCTATCCCATGATGAGGACATTGAACGAGTAGGTCTTTAAATCTCTCGAAGCACTTCCAAAATGGTTCGGAAGGAAGCTGTGAAAATTGTATAATTTCGTTTCGGATTCTAGCAGTTTTGTGATGAGGATAGAACTTTTTCAGAAAAGCTCTTACAAACTCGTCCCAATTTCTAATGGAGTGTGATGCGGTGCTATATAGCCACTTCTCGGCTAGGTCACATAAGGTAAAAGGAATGACCCTTAGCCTTATAGCGTCATCACTTAATTGGGTTGTCTTCATCATGCCGCAAACGTTTTGGAATTTATTAATAAAAATATATGCATCTTCGGATTCCAAACCATGAAACTTAGGCAGCATATTGATGAAGTGTGGTTTTATTTCAAAATTATCCCCATTCGCCGGTGGGGGTGAAAGACATGTGGGTAAAGAAATGCGGACGGGGTAGAAGAGATCCTGGAGCGCAACTCGTGCGGGCGCTTCAACAGGCGGTAGATTCGGGTTATTCGCACCTGGCGGAGGTGGAATCATTCCCGTCGGTAAGGTATCGTTGGGGTTGAATCCCGACATACCTTCGAAAGAAGAATTTGAAGGTGGAGGTAAGGAAATGGACGGAATGTCGACGAAGGGTTCGTCGAAGGGTTCGTCGGTCGGTACCAACGAAACACGGACTAATCGGGCGTTAGTATCCCTAGTCCAAAATGACATACACTAAAGGGTAGTGCAGTCAGAAAAAAAGAGAAAAATAGAATGTGGGGGTAAGATAACGTCAGTGAGAAGAAGTGGTGGAAGTGAGTTTGCAAGTTTTCTTTAGCGGCAAGTTGCAAGTTTTTAAAAGATTTTTCTTTTTCTTTTTCTTTTATTTATGTGAAGGTTTTGCAAAGAGGTTTTAGGAAAGGGACTCGTGACACCAATGTGTCAACCACACATGCACAATCAGGCCTAGATCTAGGGTCGCCTAGGTCTGCTAGACAGCTCCTAACTAGGGCTAGAAATAGACCTCAAACCGCCTCTTCACGGACAAATACGGCCAGGTAAGTGGGAAGGAACCACCACTACAGTGGGCCTAATTAATAACCACTAGCCTAGACACCGCAATGTCGGTTAGGATAAACGGCCGATGCCTACCCTAGTCCTTTTCCTATTGAGCTCGCTGTCCTTAGGTCTGAGTCTAATCTTTTTTAATTAAAGGTGGTCGATGCAAAATGCTTAGGTGTTTTCTGGGGTCCTGGGAAGGGTGATGAAATCCCCACCCAATCTGAGTTTGGTCAATTAGCCCCTTAGAGTCCGGTTAAATTATGCAAAACAGATAAAATTTCACTTGCAATCAAAATTTTTAGCGCAGCGCAAAGAAACCTGCAGAAATCTGTTATTTAGAAGGGGGAGAAAGACTCTTTATGCAAAGAACCCTGCAGAAAACTTTTTACAGAGAGATGTATTGTAGGTTGCAGAGGGGAAGAAAAGAGAAATCAAACCAGCAAAATCTGGTGCGCTGACGTGGCACTAGGAGCGCGGATCCGCGGCGTGGGGCCTACAAATGCGGCGGAAGCGCGGTCGACCAGAGGGATTGGCCTCTGGAAAAAATTCTGTTGTTCTGTGCCTTTAGTTCCTCTCTGTTCTTATATGTACTTTTCTGTTATTCCCTCTGTAAAATTCCAGATCCACGATTCTTCGCTGTTCCTGCAAGATTCAAATAGCAAACCCTTCAAACAGATCAAAGTCGATAATTTTTGTATTTTTTTTATATTTTAAGATTTTTATAATTTTTAAAATTTATATCAACCCGAAAATTCACAAAAAGAAAAATTACGCCGTCCCCGGCAACGGCGCCATTTGGTTTGTGTCAAAACTTGTATTTACCGCAATCAAGAAACGGCGTCGCTTCGCAGCTAGCCGGTGAGTGCGGGTCGATCCATAGAGACGGGTAACTTTCTTTAGTGTGTTTTAACGAGTTGATTAAAAGCGTTGTTTTGGTTGGTTTATAAAAATCTATAAAAACTAGATCTAATTAATCTAATTAAGAGTCTTGCTAGGGTTAGGCTTAGGGGAAGTTTTGGAGATTAATGTTTCCTTCACCGCTTTCAATGCCTTCTTTTTTAGATCTATTAGATGTTACGTTAATTATCAATAAAGTGGATACGAATCTTTTGGGAAGATGTTTCTTCCTCTAGATTTGTATCCTTCCTTTGTTGATAATTACCCTAACCCCCATGGAAAACGCGCGCAACCGGCCCTTTATACTACGGTTCACCGTTACCTCGAGGGGTAGGGTGCCGTAGGGAGCGGATGTGTGCGTATGCATGGAGTTCTAACTCTAAAGTGAAGATGGCATTGAAAGGGGTGAGAGATCTCATCTCTCAACCCTTTCGCTAAGGCTAACCCTAACAAGCGAGGAGACTACTCGCTCATTACGGGATGATAAATTATACTAGAAAATAAAAGCAAGGAAATAAATTACCTACAGATTTGATGGCTCCCTCCAAATAGAAGACAGAATAGATCTGAATGTCACTCCCAGAAATTCTGAACTTTTATTTATTGAAAAGAGGCATATTTTTTACAGATCTAAAATTACAATTTATAGGAAAATAGGAAACCTAGGGTTACAGACTCTCGCACATGCGCAATTACTGATTTGACCCCTGAGAATCCCAACACCAGAACAGTCGCGGCAACAGAAGAAAAATCCACCGACACGTGTATTATACGGCCGCGGATCCGCGGCAATTGATGGCTTGGGCCGCGGATCCGCGGCCCATTGGTGGGATTGGCTCACCAAATTTTCTGGGGTCCTTTGTGGTTGTCTGGGCTTCTTAGTTTAATACTTCTTTTTCTCTGTTGGCTTTTCACTCTTCTCCAGATCTTCAGTGAAGATTTGTATTGGGCTTTTTTAACCGTTTCACCTTGACATTCGTTGCCTTGCTTGACTAGGATTCGTCTAATTGTTGGTCAAAAGTCCCTTTTCTGTTGTTTTGTGTCTTTTTCACTGTATTTGCTCCAGAAACCTGTAACCTGTAATATGCAACAAACGTGCGTCAAGAGTACCTGTTTATTTATAAAATGGATAAGAATAGGGAAATGATAAATGCAATATTATGGTCTGAACAGAAACTCTCGCACGATAGGAACCCGGTCCAACGACTCTACTGTGACTCCAGTATCACAAATGAAAGCCAAGAATCCCCGACATCCTCTCCTCAAAATCCGACTAGCGCAAAGGGCTGAAATCAAATTGTGAGGGGCGGCACCACGGTCCCCCTGCACTACCCGAACAGACTCGCCCGGAAAACTAAAACTGACTATCTTCTCACTGCAGTCCACAGACGCATAGCAAGCAGCTAGCCAGTCCATGCCAAGGAGAACGTCGAAGTCCAACATATCTGGAAGGATCAAGTCGACGGACGAATCTCTATCTCCTATACAAACGGTACACGACCGAAACACATGTCGCGCAACAAAAGAATCGCCAACAGGAGTAATCACAGCAAGCGGCTGATCTAGCAAACACGACTCTCGGCCCAACCTCGGCACGAAGTGTATAGAAACATACGAATGCGTAGATCCCGGATCAAACAAAACATGTGCATCAAAAGAACAAACAGAAAGAGTATCTGAAACCACTATATTGGACGCCTGCGCGTCCTGATGAGTCAAGGAAAACACCCGAGCCTACCCTCTACCGGCGACTGGCTGACCTCCGCCTCTGCCACCCCGTCGCCTCGGAACAAAACCGCCGCGACCATGACCTCTCTGAACATGAGTCTGACGCGGAGCAACAACAGGCATAAGAGGCAATGCCCTCTGAGGTGGAGAAGGTAGTAAGGTAACATGTGGTACAGCCGCCTCGCCCTCACATGGCTCAGTACAATCTCGAACGCGATGACACAAACTCCCGCACCGAAAACATCCAGATGAAAACTGCTGACTCTCCTGGGGATAAGAGCTAAATAACCGGCCCCGTCCCGAGTCTCCACTACCCCCAGTATCTGAACGGAATCTGTTACGGCGTCTAAACGCCTATCTTCGTGCTGATACACCAGTACGAACCCTCTTCGGTTTCGGAACAACCGACGTCTTGGAAAGACGCTCCTCAACTAATAGGGTTGCTTCCACCGCTGTTGCATACGTTTCACAATGCTGTACGGTGATAGCGAGGAACAACTGGGTAAGCAGGTCTCGAACAAACCTCTTGACCCGCATCTCCTCTGTAGAAGTAGCTACCAAATACGGAGCATACACAGAAAGCTCGGTAAACTGCACATCGTACTCGGACACCATCATACCCTGAGTCTGGTGTGATGACTTGAAACTACGCGCTCGAGCATCCCTAATGGTCAGTGGAAGAAAACGCGCAAGAAACACCGTCACGAACACAGCCCAAGTCATAGGAGAAAGACCTGCGGCTCTGCCCTTCTCTAAGGACTCACACCACTTCTGGGCCAAACTCTCAAGACGAAAGCTCGCGAACTCTACCCATCTCGCGTCGGAGCATCTCAGTGAACGACATATCCTGGCCATCCGATCGATAAACGACTAGGGATCCTCAGCTGCATCAGTGCCAGTGAAAATCGGAGGCCTCGGCCTCATGAACTCCGATAACGATACGGTGATCACCTCTGTAGCCGCGGGTACAACTGCCTGAACAGTAGGCACCATCGCGGTCCCTATAACAGGTGGAACAACCTCTGTCTCTGCGCTCGACTGGCCTCAACCAACGTCCCCATCATCTAGCGCATATCCTGCATACCGGCCTCAAGCCTAGCAATACGGTCCATCGAAGGTGGATCAATCTGCTCCTGCACAATCGGCGTACCGCCCTGGTTAGTCCTCGTCTCAGACAATAAGGACACAGAAATCGAATCACAAGTATGTATATAATCACGGAAGGAATTTCAAACAATAAGTCTTAAGGTCACTTAGGCGGAGTACCGTGTCGTAAGTATGCCGCGGAACATACACACGCTACGTTACTCTGCCTAAGCTACCTACTCCATCATACCAAGGTCATGCTACACTCCGAAAGGTAAAACCTAGCGTTCTGATACCAACTTTGTCACGACCCAAAATTTGGCACATGACCGGCACTTAGACTACATATCGTCAACAGACGTAATGCAATTTAAGTAAACCGAAAACCAAGCAATCTAAACCATTACAAGAAGGAAAAGATAGAACGCTTTTAAAATCTCAAGAAAAAACTTAAAGCTTAAGTTTGTTTTCATAAAAATTTTGGCAGCACCTCTTTGTAAAAGCTAGCCCCGAAACGGGTACAAACATAAGATATAAATAAAGCGTCCCCAAACAGGAGCAAATCTCGCCCAAGACGGAAACAACCACCACAACAGATATACGACGTCGTAGCGAAGGAAAAGACAATAATCAACATAAATATAGGCCGGCTTACACGAGCACGACAACCAGAGTCATAAGAATATACAACATCGATCCTCACAACTCGCCTCTAAGTCAATACATGAAGGTGGTAGATGGAGAGTACTAGATACAAAAGATATACAATGTACATCATCAGATAACCGCAAACCACCTATAGCAAAAGGCCTCGCAACCAACCGTAGCGGTATCCGCAAAAGTAGAGATAATAAGGCGCCCTGCCGCGACTACTCCGAGGATCAGACCTGCAAAACACTGCGGCACAACGGGGGTGAGTTGCCAACTCGTGAATAGTAAATAACATCATACTGTAATCACAAGTATGCACTAACAGTGATAATCTATCACATGTAATCTGATAGCATAAGTATGGCAATATGAATATGCAACTATCATGATCAAGGTACACCACCAGGGTACTACATCTACATGAATCAAATGCATATCAATTAAATCCTGAATTTGGGATAAATAATAAACCTCATGCACAATTCATCAGCATGAAAAAACCTGGTGTCTATCAACGACACCCCAAATCCTAAAATCCTCAGGCGCCGACACCAGGACTGGCCCTCACATCCTATAAATCTCACATAACCTGAGTGTCCAATCTCGACACTCGAAATCCACATATACATACATCTCACGGAACCTGAGTGTCCAATCTCGACACTCGCAGTCCATATATACATACATCTCACGGAACCTGAGTGTCCAATCTTGACACTCGCAATCCACATATCCATGAATCACATGAAATTCGTATCTCAATGCGTAAATCCATGAAACATAATATATGCAACATAGAACAGTAATATGAGAATATAAAGGGAAAACCGATATTAAATGCATCAAGTTATTAAATATATCATGTGGTTCCCAATTTATCCAAAATCCATCGCAACATCATATGAAGCTGAACATGTAGCTATAGAAAGGTATATGTGCAAGCATGTAGGTATGCATGTATGCTATATTTCATATGCGCAATCACACAAGAATCAATGCATCAATATCACTAATCAATACAATATCACGTATGTATATGTGTTGTGCGTATCATGGCAATTACCGATAGTATGTGTGTAGCATACAATGAGTGCTCGTGCAACATGGACTGTCAATAATAGTGCAGTGTCCAATGGGTACAAGTTCAGGCACAACAAGTAATAATATGCAATGAAGTTCATGCACCATCTCTATATGTTCATATAAACATGCGGCAAATATCATATCATATCTAGCCCTGACGCTTAACGCCATACGGGCGATTTCCCCGTAGATGTTAAACCCACTCACCGACAATCGCGGGCTAGGTAAATCCTGCAGGGTTACCTAAGACGGCAGCAAGGTTTCGGGAGGCATCGTCCATGCCAAATTCAAAATTTTGCCGTTTTAGCTAACCCTAACTAAGAATCGTTAACTAGAAATTGACGGAAATATAAATGCAAACACTTTGCAAGTCTAGTGAGCAAGGAATACAACCTTTGTAGACCGGTCCTTCACTTCAATAGCTCCGTGTAGTAGTCCCTTTCACTGCGATCGTAAACTCTGGACTCTAGAGAGGCTCCCATGATGAAACGAACATGCCTGCTTCGAAGTCTTCGAGGCCGAAGATGATCTACGTCGATGAGACACTAACCCAAGCTATCACTTCACTAACTATGGAATTAGTGAAGCAAACACCCTATACTAAATGGCAAGTAGTAGTGGATGATGAAGTAGAAAGTGGGCTCACTTTAGATTTGATTTTCTCACACTTTTTCTATCAACTCCATTGAAACTAGAAAGCTTTTGTGAGGAAGAAGAAGAAGAAAGCTCTCTTAATCATTATCCAAAAGATAATGGCAACCATGGTGAGTTAATATCATATATTAACCTTTGTAGAGAGTTAACCATGGCTAGGTTTAATTGGTTGGGTTAATAAATATCTTAGCCAAAACAAAAGAGTGGACTTGGTCAATGAAGACTACAAGCTTTAATCCATGACAAAATACCACCTTTTATAATTAGCAAAATAAATAAAACCCTAGCAATTAAACCAAGTATGGTGTAAGTCATACACACACCTTTGTTGCATGTATCATCCAGCATGACACATAACATGTACACACAAATATATCACATATATTCAATCTGCGCAAAAAAAGAAAAAGAAATCATAAGTGAGCTTAATATTAGTTAATGTAATATGATATATTAAATATATAATTATACATTAAATTATTAAATCAACTCTTGATTTAATAATCCGGCTATATCACATATGACCGACTAATATCATGTGTAACAACTTATCGAATCAACACTTGATCCGATAATCCGGCTATATCGCATATAACCGATCAATGTCACAAATCGCGAGAATAGAATACGGTATCTGTTGGGTTATGGCAGCGCCCAGGCCGTCAAATCCGAGGCCAAATGTGGAAAAAAAACTTTTCAAAACTTGGCGCTACCTTAACCTTTACCCGGATCGAACCATTAACTCTAAACTAGCAACTAGAGAAGGGTTAGAAAAGCTATACCGATCAATCCGTGTCCTTCGGTCTTTAGCCACCATCCCTAGCTCCTCGAGGCATCTCCGATCTCCGGTCTCCTCGTCGGAAGGGCACCACATCTAGAAGACTTTTTACGGGCACCCGCTTCAAACCGAAGCAACTCGAACAATAAGTTTGCTAACCGACATGTCCAAGGTGATGTAGAGAATGTGTGTGATAACTTTGTCTCAAGCAACCATTGATTCTCAACATATGAGTGTGTATGGATGGAGGTTGAAGATGATGCCATGGTGGAAGTAGTGAGCTAGAGGAAGAAGAAGAAGAAGAGGCATTTTCTATTATTGTGATGAGATGAAAAATGAGAGCTCTCCCCATAATCCCAAGAGCTAGCACCACTCATATGGCTGCCCTCTCTCTCTCCACCTCTTATTTCAACACAATAATCCATCAATTAACATGACATGGCTACAAAAAAAGAGACCATGAGTCACTAGATTGCACATGCCGCATTAATTGCTCCTCATGATGAAATCTACTCACAATTTCCACCAATATAAACGTTAACCCAAATGTTTATGACAATAAAAAGAACGGTATCATCTAAAGTAAACTCGTGACGGATCACAAGAATACCCCTCACCTGTATATACATACCTGCATCCGCATTCCGACTGAATACGAATGCGATGAGACAAAGTAATCCAACAAATCTAATACTAGGATCCGGCTTAAACCAAAGCCCACTAGTATGATCCGTCCGATCAGGATCCGTGCACAAGTGCACGTATATGATTGAACACTGCCATAAAACCATACGGCCTCTACAACGTTTCTCCCGAAACTTGGGAAACTATCTGTGGTGGACTCTAAAGACTCATCAATACGCCGGCAGTGCGTTTAACCACAAGCACGTCAGTGGTACTAGCTATACGTAATGGCTAACCATGTATTGAACAAAAGGGAGGCTGATGAGCGAACTCATCCTGAAACCCTACTGAGCCTGTTAGTGACAATATCCGTACAATCCGGTCCATTCGTCTATGAGTATCCCATATCGGGCCTAGGAGGCTGGTAAATTTCAGACCCTCAAAAGAGGTATAAGTCGTGTCGGAGTGTAGCCCAGAACACCCTGAGATATTACTGGAATACCTATAAGTAAATCTCACTTGCCTTGGCCAAGGACTTCGTGTAATGGCTCTCCAGACACAGCGCGATCTCACCCCCAATACCGGGAGAGACGAATCCCCTACCGATCCGCTCACTGCCTCCATGTGGCTCGGGACTGTACCCAACTAAAACCTGTTTGCACGACCCCTTTGAGGCGTGGTAGGGTAGTAATCAAAGTACAGTGGGAACTCACACGAGACAAATGATGATCTCAGGTCGATAGACTAACCTGTACACATGTCACCAAAGAACTGTTATCTGACGCTAGGTATAAAACCAACTAGCATGTTCCCGGCGAGTCCGTCCGGTGTACTCATAACCCAATGAGCACCTGTATACGTCTTAGGTGAACCAACTGACACCAATTGCTTGTGAGACCATCCACCGCCCCTCGTCGGGGTCTTGATCCGTATACACTAGTCTACTCTGGAGTATCGATGCCCTGTCTCGAAACTCCCTCGACAAGGGACCTTTTAAGGATGTGCTTATAGACCCCAGCTCTCACGTATATGATCGCCATCATACTGCTGGCAGTCAAGCAAGAATCCTATGGGCTCTATCAACGTGTAATAGTGATCTGTAATATCACCTAAAGCATATACACGATGATAAAGGCAAACCAGATAGTATACTATCATCTCGAGTAAGACTGTCCTACCGGTATAGTTCCTCCCTCAATCATTGCAATCACGTACCTGCGATCCAATAATTGACTTTGAGGGCACTATATCCAACAATCTCCCACTTGCACTTAAGGCTAATTATTCCGATGTTGCATACTCACATCCCGTATGATACCGAACATCCAACTCCTCTACTAATTAGTTTCACAAAGCTCGTTTGTAAAACTATTGCGTTCGAGAAATAGCCTCAGTGAGTGGATCCGCCCTGATGTTTCTTTCTATGTCTCTCTTTATCTCAAGTTTGCGGAGAAAGCCATCTCCCAAAATGAGCAATACATGTCTTAGAATATGTTTGGATATCTGATGGGACCCAGTTCATCAATGAACTCCAAATCCAGCAAACTTCTTAGACTGTATCGTCAACTGAATTTAATCAGTATCCTGCGCCATGCCTCCCTCGGTATCTGCTTGGACCACCTGTCCAAACTACTGCCCCTCGTCAGAGGGAAAACTATAACTCTGACAGTCACACTGTCATCCAGGTCACCTTGAAAGCCTGGAATGATAACCGTCTCCCGAAGGAGACTGCCGTTATCAAATCCCTAGAACATCCACTTATGTTCTAAAATTTCTTCCGAACGTTTCTCTAGGATTGGATTAATATCAACTTATTGCATCTAGTGCAAAAACAACATCTAGTGTGGTACTTGACATCTCATGATCAACTCAATTGTCTAAGCAAGTGATATGCCAATCATGCACATTCCTCTTCCCTTTAGTCGATAAGACACTTTTAGAGAGGGTGACTCCATCACCTGCAGGTACACCACCATGCCAGGAGTCGTCCATTCTAAAACAACTTTAGAATGCAGTCTAAGTACCCAGATTAGGAAACTACCCAAATCTAGATCTAAAACCATAGATCTAGTAACCAGAATGCCAGATATTATATCCATATCCTATATGGAGAAACCACTGTGTGACAACCACAGTATAACCGATCGTAGTATAAGAATTTCACTTCCTACTCTGTGTATGTCATCCAAATACCAGGACATCGCACCCTACTACCTTCTTAACAGATCCATCCCCTATTCTGATGAAATCAAAGCCCATGACTGTCACATCAAAAATAGATGATCTATCTACCGTATATCTGCTTCAGTCTATAAATAGACATAAGCTACTTGTCCACTATGCTCCCGCTGACTACGACAACCCTCTAGCAGAGTCATATACACGTACACTTCTAAAGATAATTTAGAACGACGCTATACCCATCCTCCTGCCGGGTCTCATAGTCTGAAACAGCAGTAATGGCAAGTCAACCTCCCTGTCACCGTCCTTGAGGATACCGCGGTACCTTTCGTGCGCCTGAGGTTACCCACCATATCTGCGGAGTGGCTAATGGAATGTCAAACATGATTGAATCTTTAGGTTCTATTAAATTTTCAGTAATCGTTTGCGGTTCTGGAATCACTTCCATTTCTACCATACTCCCACTACTGTTTTCTGAAAAAGCCCATTTTACTAAAATTGTGGCGAGTCAAGAACAATATCACTATTGATCTTCCAGATGTTAGAAAGTTAACCCTCGTCATAGCCCGGGTTAACCTACAAACTGACATTACAGAAACGTGCCTTGAGTTATCCAGAGTCTGGTTTTAAGCATAAGCCGGACAACTCCATATACCTTAACATCGTTAAGATATGATCCATTCTATATACGATATAGAAACAGAGGCACTGATTTAATTGGAACCAGATTCAAATCATGCAGCTGTCTCCGGTGCATGTCAACTGAATGGAGAGAGGCCGATCAACATTACTCAACTTAGGAGTGCATCCAATTATGAGTAACCTGAAAGAGAAGCAAGTTCTCAAAACCATTACTATCAACTGAATACCATACACAAGTATCTACATCTTCGATCCCCTTGAAGAATCCCGATACTTGCATCACACGGTCCTCTACTTTAATCTTGTACCTATAACTTCTCAAAACTTAGACCCTGTATTTCTGCGAAACACTTGTCTAAAAACTAGAGAAGTCATAAATAAACAGAATATAGTACGAGGACCAACCCCTCTGTCCTCATGGACACTGGACAACATACAATACTTTGTATAAGTCCCCTGAGTCGAATAACTCAAACCCTGTGCGTTGCAGGTTGAAAACAGTACTTATGGTCAAGAAGAATTACACCGCTGTTTAATGCTCCTTACCTAACCATCAACTGATATAGGTAAATATCATGGACATAATTTCAAAAATTTATATCTCACTTTATAAAAATAAACGTACAGATATATCATTTTGAAATTGGTGCATAACAACGGATATTCTAAACCAAATATTTGCCGTCCGGCAAAAACCCAGACGATTTCCTCAAATATCACCAATTACAACGAATTCCGATATAATGAGGATAGTCACCTAATTCCCAATAACTTACTCCCACTCATCATTTGTAAAACCATACAGATGTGAGAATCATACCTGGTAAATACATATCCTGGACTAAGGATCTAATTGGGAAATCAGTTTTCTATTAACAACGCATAGTGAAACTGAAACATGAATATGTTTCGAAGGGGTATTTGGGTATTCCTAGTAATGCCTCTTCCATTATCAGATTCATGACTGTAACCGTATATATAACGTTTTAAAAATAAATAAATAAATAAAATCCCTTAGGTGAATTTTCAGATAATCGGTAAAATAAACCGTATTTTCCGTAAAACTCAACTACAATTATTTTTCAATATAGATTTAAATATGCCTATTTTAACTATATAATTGCTAGTATTTGGTATTTATTTAGTCACTTATAAATTATTAGTTTACTTAAATATTTTCCGTAATTAATTAATTTCAAATATTAACATAAGCTTTTAATTATACATTTAATTAGTGCAAAATACAAATTTGAATGGGTTAATTACATACTTAGGAACCATAACAAACAAAAACCCAATTTGTAACATCATTTTTAATCATGTTATTCCAAGTTCTAGTGGTCTCTAGGGTCAAGGGAAAAATAAAATAAAATAAATTTAAACTAGGAAATGATGTAAATTGCAATTATGGAAACTTGAGGGTTGTTTTTAACATGAAAATTTTTATACAAACCCACACTCCTCACATGGCCGAGCCCATGTGCAGCAACCCCATTCTTGTAAGTGCACGGCGGCGCCCCGGCCGTCAATCCGACTGCCAAATGCGGAAGCGGTGATAAACTTTATTTTTTCATGAACTGGCACCACCGCGCACTAATACCCGGATCGAACCATTAATTAGTCCTAGCTAACTACAAGATGGCGAAGAGAGATATACCGACTGATCCAAGTCCTCCGGTCTTCTCTTCGTCGTCCCGATCTCCTGCGGAAGCTCCGGTCTCCACCTCGTCGCCGGAAGTGCACCACATCGCCTACTTCTTTTACGGGCTCCCACCTCAATGCCGAGGCAACTCGGGCACGAAGCTGGCTAGTCGACGTGCCCAAGATTTGTTGTAGAATATAGTGTGGATCTATATTTCTCATTTGGGGTATTGGAAGTTGCCATTTTTGTGTATGGATGATACAAGAATTATGTGGAGGAACTAGGGGATTTTTGGAGCATGAAATGAACAAAATTCCACACTCCAAAAATTTGGACAGCCCACCCTCATGGTGGCCGGCCATCACCAGTGAAGGGGAAGAGTGAGAATGGAGAGTGACCAAAAATAATGGGAGCCAAACTCATATCATGCAAGAGAGAGAGAGGAATCAAATGTGATCATGAAAGAACATGATTACCAAGAAACACCAACACTCAACAACCAAATCAACTCCCATCATCTACACAAAGTCAAGGTATGGTCCACCCATCATGAACCATCATGAAGTCAAAAGGTCAAAGAAGAGTTGTCATGATAAAACAATATGCAAAGACCCCCTCCACAAATACTTATTTGCAACAATGCAAATAAGCCCTCCTCCACCAATCTTCGGCCAATGAACGATACAAAGGAAATCGGCCGAAACGGAAAGCAAACTGGCAACTCCAGAAAACTGGTCCCGTAATAAATTACAGGAAAACCCCGATACTGTGCATACACACCCGCATTTGTATTCCGACCGAAATACAAATGCAATGAGACAAAATCTACACTGTACTATACTAGGATCCGGCTTAAACCAAAGCCGGCTAGTAATATCCGTTCGATCTTGATCCGTGCAATACCGCACGTATCTGATCGAACCCTGCCATATATCCACACGGCCTATAGTACAAACTGTCCGATCCTGATCCGTGCAATACCGCACGTATCTGATCGGACCTTGCCATATCTCCATACGGCCTCTACAACCTTTCGCCCGAAAGCTGAGTAACTGAATGTGGGGGACTCTAAAGACTCGTCAACACCATGGTTGTGGATTTAACCACTAGCACGTCAGAGGTATAAGCCAATACGTAACGGGCTACCAGGCATTGACCAAAAGGGACGTCTGTGAGCGAACTCAGCCTGACACCCTACTGAGCCTGTCAGTGACAATATCTGTACAGTCCGGTCCGTTCGTCTATGAGAATCGCATGGCGGGCCTAGGGGGTTGGTAAAAGTCAGACCCCCAAAAGCGGTACAAGTCGTGTCGGAGTGTAGCCCAGAACACCCTGAGATACTACTGGAATACCTACCAGTAAATCTCCTGCCTCGGCCGAGGGCTTTGTGTAATGGCTCTCCTAGACACAGCGCGACCTCACCCCCAATACCGGAAGAGACGAACCCCTGAAGATACGCTCACTGCCTCCATGTGGCTCGGGACTGTACCCAACTAAAACCTGTTTGCACGTCTCCTTTGAGCGTGGTAGGGTAGTAATCAAAGTACAGTGGGAACTCACACGAGACAAATGACGATCCCCAGGTCGATGAACTAACCTGTACACATGTCACCAGGGAACAGCCATCTGACGTCTGGTATATGACCAACTAGCATGTTCCCGGCGAGTCCTGTCCGGTGTACTCATAACCCAATGAGCACCTGTATACATCTTAGGTGATCCAACTGACACTAATGGCTTGTGAGACCGGCCACCGCCCCTTGTCGGGGTCTCGACTGTATACACTAGTCTACTCTGGAGTATCGATGCCCTGTCTCGAAACTCGCACGACTAGGGACCTTTTAAGGATGTGCTTATAGACCCCCAGCTCCCACTTATATGATCGCCCTCATACTGCTGGTGGTCAAGCAAGAATCTTAGGGGCTCTATCAACGTGCAATAGCGACCTATCAGGTCACCTAAGCAGTACACGATGATAAAGATAAACCAGATAGCATACTATCATCTCGAGTAAGATTGTCCTATCGGGATAGGTCCTCCCTCAATCATTACAATCACGTGCCTGTGACCCAATAATTGACTCTGAGGGCACTATCTCCAACAATCTCCCACTTGTACTCAAGGCTAATTATTGCGATGTCGCATACTCTCTGCCTGTGTGATACCGAACACCCAACTCCTCTACCAGTCAGTCTCACAAAGCCAGTTTGCGAAACTATTGCGTTTGAGGAATAGCCTCAGTGAGTGGATCCTCCTTGATGTTTCTTTATATGTCTCTCTATATCTCATGTTCGTGGAGAAAACCATCTCCCGAAATGAGCAATACCTGTCTTAGAATGTGTCTGGATGTCTGATGGGACTTAGCTCATAAATGAACTCCAAATCCAAACTTCTTAGACTGTATCGTCAACTGAACTTAATCAGTATCCTGCGCCATGCCTCCTTCAGTATTGCCTTGGACCACCTGTCCAAAATACTGCCCCTCGTCAGAAGGAAAACTATAACTCTGACAACCTCCTTGTTGTCCATGTCACCTTGGAAGCCTGGAATGATAACTGTCTCCTGAATGAGGCTGTCGCTATCATATCCCTAGAACATCCACTTATGTTCTAAAACTGCTTCCGACTGTTTCTCCAGGAATGGATCAATGTCAACTTATTGCATCTAGTGCAAGAGCAACATCTGGTGTGGTACTTGACATCTCATGATTGACTCAATTTCCTGAGCAAGTGATCTGCCAATCATGCACATCCCTCTCCCCTTTAGTCTGTAAGACATCTTTAGAGAGGGTGACTCCATCACCTGCAGGTACATTACCATGCCTGGAGTCTTCCATTCTAAACACTCTTAGAATGCTGTCTAAGTACCCTTGATTGGGAAACCACCCAAATCTAGATCTAAAACCATAGATCTAGTAACCAGTATGTCTGATATGATATCCAAGTCCTATGTGGAGAAACCACTGTGTGACGACCAAAGTATAACCGATCGTAGTATAGGAATATCACTGTTGGGGTAAAAATTTACACCCCGGTTGACCAAGTCAAAATCCAAGTCAACCCCAAGCCAAGTGGGCCCAAGCCCAGACCCAGTGGGCCCATGCCCGAGTCGAGCCCGAACATGAAGTGGCCGGCCTCCTCCACGCCAAGATAAAATTTTTGTAATAAATAATCTTGTTGCATTTTCTTTTATTTTATTTTATGGATAAATGTAAGAAAATGGGCATAAAGCCAAATTCTTGTAAAGCCCATGGCTTATGTGCAAAAAGAAATGGCACATGAGCCATGAAATAGGCAAAATGCCATTTTGTGAAGCCCAAGGGGCTATGTGTAAAATGTATGGCCTATAAAGGCAAAGATAATGAAAATATCTCATAACTTTTTCTCTCTCCAAAAAAGTTTCAGAGCTGAGCTCTTTCCTCCTTCTTCAAGGTTCTAAAACCTTCTTCTTTCTTTTGAATTAAATCAAGAGTTTTACTCTTCCTTTTTCAAAACTAAATAGTTTTCCACCACAAAACCCACAAAGGGGAACTTGGATCTGTCATCAGATCTTAAAAAGGAGAGATTTTGAGATTTCACATCTCTTGATCTTCAAGATCCAGCAAGCGACAGGAGGAAGAAGAAGAACCACTTCCATTAAACCCAAAACACATTCAGGAGCCCGACTCCTCTCTGATTTCTCCTTTGAGAAATCCTTTTTTTCAGGCTAAAAGCCTCTTGTGCCTCTCCGGCGCGCTGCGCAAGTGCGCAAGGCGCCCGCGTGCCGACACGTGGCGCGCGCGCTTGCGCACCTGCGCAAGGCGCCCGCGTGCCGACACGTGGCGCGCGCGCTTGCGCAAGCGCGCAAGGCGCCCGCGTGTCGGCACGCGGGCGCCTTGCGCACTTGCGCAGGTGCGCAAGGCGCCCGCGTGCCGACACGTGGCGCGCGCGCTTGCGCACCTGCGCACAGCACCTAAGCGCACAGCGCCCAAGGTGCTGCCCCACGCATCCCTTGGATGCCTTTTCCCCCTCTTTTTATGTATATACATATACATATACATATGTATACAAATTCACACATATACATACTCCGCCATATTCTCCCCCTCCAAAAAATTTTCGGGCCGGGGCGCTGCCCCGAACCCAGCAAGGGGGCTGCTAGCCCCCTTGACCCCCAGCCCGCTATCCGGGTAGCGAGACCCCCGTAAAAACTCTGCGTGGCTCCCGATATATCCAAAACCCCCTTTCAAAACAAAACTCACGCACACTGCACATTGAGTTCGCATGACCAATTTAACCCGTTAATCGGAGGTTCCCTCGCCCCAAAGGCGGGGGGGGGTAATTAACGGCAGCTTAGTCCGCGGCTGCCGGAGATTCGGATCCCCACAATCATTAAACCCCGGCCTACCCTAGGCAGGGGGAATCTGTAGTACGCCTGACAAGCGCTCGCGTATTCCCATCTCACTGGGGTGACGAAAAACACCCTACAGATTCTGGCACGCCCGGTGGGACCAATCTCTCCTCCCATATTTCGGGTTAAATGTTCATACGAACTCAATCAATATACATATCGATTGCCTATACTGAAATGATGTTTTTTTCCGTGCAGCAATCAACCTTCAACGACAATGTCTTCCCAGACGAATTCAACTTCCAAAGCGACCCCGATTCCATACGTGGTCAAGATCAACGCTCGTGTGGTTCTCCCTGCAAGCCTCAGTCGACAGTGGGAGGAACGCCAGTTTGGCTCCGTCATCATCTACCCTGCTGGAAGCGCTCATCTGGCGGAAATCCCGGCGGAACAGGTGGTCAAGCCGGTCCCAAGGGGCAAGAGGCCGAATGTTGTGATTGCTAAGGCACCACAACCGAAACTTAAGATGGTGTCTGAACGATTCCCTGACGCTCTAGCTGGGGGCAAGACTTCCGGTGCGAAGGGCAACAACAAATGTCGCGGACGAGATCAAGCGATGACTCCAACAAACGCACAATCGAGCGTATCTCCAAAGCCCTCCGTCGCCCGGTCTGCGGCGTCTTCCCAAAGAGCTGAAGTCTGCCAGGTGCTTAGAACAGAAAAGTTAAGGCAGAAGCGGCTCAGGTATCGAGCCAACAAAAGGGCCAAGGCTTCGGCCAAATGGAATCATGTGAAGTTCCAAGTGCAGGGTTTCCCCGCGACGACGGCTGAGTCGGACGTAAGAATCAGCAATTCCTTCGAGCCTCTGAAGTGGGTTCAGAAAAACGCCATGACCGCCAGAATCAAGAAGACAGCGGTCCGAACAGTGCCACAAAGAGACGAGTCCCCGCCCCAACAGAAAACGTACGACACTATCTCTTCAGGAGTCTATCAAGCGCTCTGTGCCGCACGAAAGCAGCGGGGCAAACCCAGAAAAGATGCGCCAGCACCATTTAAGAACCTGGTTAGGCCAGCCGCCTTCAATCGACTACCAGCTACCGAAACAAGGGGGTCAAGACAGCGATCCACGAAATCAACTGCCAATGATAGAAAGACGGCCGGATATATCATCCATACGGTCTATATGGCGGGCGGGCGCCCCAGCGACAACCTTCGCAGCAAAAGAAAGGACGGGGCCACCACATCCGAAGCCCAATCTAGCCTGAATGTGGTTGCCGCCGCCCAAGAACAGCCGCCCCTGCTGGATGAAGAAAACCCTCTCGATGAGGATGATAGGCAGAAAGACCCCTCGGTCCATGCAGAGTCAAGCTCGGACAGCGAGGAAGAGCCGACTTTCCGCCCCAGGACTGCGGAGCAAGAGCTGCTTCAAGAGCTTCGAAAACAGCTCAGGAGCAAAGATAAAGAGATGGCCAAGCTCTATTCGAAGATTGACGACTTAACGAATGTGGTGATGCAGCTTACGGCTCAAATTGCTCGAGCGCCTCCTAATCAAGCGCAAGCCGCTACTAATCAGCCGGGTGAGGACAATCCGAGGCAGCCAATGCCTGTTCCTTTGGGACCAAGACTGGTCGAGCCAAATGAAAGCCGGCTACATTCCGCTTCTGGGGACGCCTTGGCCCCAGATAGCACCATCCCGCTAACACAGGATCGGATAATGGATTTGGTCACCAGCAAGGTTAAAACATTGGTGGCCGAAGCTGAAGCTCAGAAAGAAATCGGCAGTAGTGGGCGGCCATATCCCGCGCAGTACGATCTGATTGAGTTCCCAAGCGGCTACGTCATTCCTAAGTTCGGAAGATTTGATGGAACGGGGAATGCAAACCAGCACGTCGCCCACTTCAAAGCATCGTGCGGAAATACAGGGGGCAATGACGCGCTCCTTCTTCGTCAGTTTGTCAACAGCCTGACCGGCGTCGCCTTCGACTAGTATGCGAGTATACCGGACGGGTCCGTCATTACCTTTGCCCAAATGGAGTCCCTGTTTCGGCAAAGGTTCATGAGTGTCAGTGATAAAATCTCCATTGCCGACCTTGTGAGGACTAAACCGGGGAAGAATGAAAGCAACACCGACTTTATCGCCCGATGGCGTAATCTCACAGTCAAATGCGAACCGCCGCTGGAGCAGGACCAGTCCGTCAGCCTTCTCATTGGGAACCTCAGCAATTGGATGGTCCCATTCTTGTGTACAGCGGGCCTCAAGACATTTCAGGAGCTAACCAAGAAAGTTCAAATGCTAGAACGCTTGAAGCAAGAGTCCCCGCCGGACTCTCAGAGAGACAAAACCTGGAAAAGCAAGCGGGACGACAACCGTAGAAGCGGGAGTTCCAGCATTTCCAATGTCTTCAATGCGTCCGACAATGAAGAAAAGCGAAGGGCGGGCGAATCCAAAACCAACCGGTCGCGAAAGCCATTGCTGGGAGGAGATGGGCCTTCCCTAGAGGAGAAAAAGAACAAGGTTTACTCTTTCAGGAGGGACAAAGTCCGCAAGATATTTAAAGATGCCTTGAACAACGGCCTCCAATTGCCGGAGTCGAAAAGACCCCAAGAAGCAAAAATGACCGACAATCCTCTGTATTGCCCGTACCACCGAGTAGTGAGCCATGCGATCGAGGATTGCTATATCTTCAAAGACTGGGTCGAGAAGCAGTACAAGGCTGGAGAGATCGAGCTGTCCAAAAGCGTGTTGGTGAACAATCAAGTTGCGACCGCCAACTTTATACAGACAGAAGTTGAAGCCTTCTGGGAGCAGACAGCTGAACCCGCTGCCCCGACAAACGAAACCGACTCATCGCAGCCTCCGTGGAGTACGTACATATCTAATAAGACGAAGAAGCTGCTAAAGCTACTTCAGAAAGAACCCAGGACGGAATGGGAAGGGCAAAAGAAGCCTACCAGTTCAGCTGCCAATGCAGCTCCATCAGGCTCAAAATCCAAGAAGCTCAAGAAGAAGAAAAGTGTAGCTCGGCGCGAAAAGGAGCCTGCAGGGAGATCGACCATTCAAAAATATATCGATTCCCTCGAAGAATATGAACAAAGGGAAAGAACATTGATTCAATTGAAGGAGTTCTTCCCTGTACAAGCGGCTGAAATTCTGGAGGAGTTAGAAGAAGACTCCAATGAAGAGATCCCAATAGTGACCTGCTATGCCATCCATCTTGGCAGCGACTCCGAGGATGATCTCTGTTTTCCCGAAGAGGACAAGGAGCTCACCACAAAGGCCAATCAAATCCAGCTTAGAAGCGGCAGAGCTCTACCGCAAAATCAGGGCAACGCCCCAAAAGGGAAGGAAAAACAAGTCGCTAATGAAGAAAATGGCAGAGAACCGGCCGACGAAAACATAAATCCTTCCTCGGTGGACTATAATGTCTTGGCACATCTCCGGAAGCTTCCATCTCTCCTGAGCATCTACGACGCCTTGGTCCTATCTAAGGAGCTTAGAGACGTTCTCATTCACGCTCTACAAAACCCCGAGCGGTATCAGGCTCACTTTGCGGAAATTAATATGAAAGAAGCCCAGCACGCTTTGCATGCCGCCGCAGTCACATTTAAGGATGAAGACTTGCTACTGGGAACGGCTGAGCATAATCGGCCGCTTTACGTGACCGGGTACAGCGACGGAGATCGAATTAATCGTATATTGATTGATCCGGGGTCCTCAGTGAACATCATGAACTTGCGAACTCTGAAGAGTTTGTCAATGGACGTCCGACACCTGTCGAGGGAAAGGATTGTCATTCAAGGGTTCAACCAAAATTGCCAGCAAGTTCTAGGGTCTATAGCTTTGCCAATCAAATTCGGGGATCTGCAAACTGAAGCTAAGATATACGTGATCGACGCCGACACGTCTTATAAGATTCTCTTGGGGCGGCCATGGCTCCACGATTATGGCATCATTCCGTCAACTCTCCATCAATGCATGAAATATACTAAAAATGGCGAAGAAAGACGCATTGACGGAGACATCCAACCGTTCGGTGTGCATGAAGTCCGCTATGAAGATTCTCGGTACTTTACGAACCACCAAAATGCTAAGCCACAACTGACTGAGGATAGAACGGCCCCAAGACTCAAAAGAAAATCTGCGCCGGCTATCACTTTCAAAAGCAAAAATACCCAAGTACGCCCGCATTTCGGCAGCGACACTGATGAGTCCGACGCTGGAAGCCCGTCCTTCCGCCAAACTCGCCCTCATTTCGGCAGCGATACGGACGAATCTGTTACTGAAGGCCCATCTAGCAGCAAAGTCTGCCCTCATCTTGGCAGTGACACTGAAGAGTCAGAAGAAGAGGACCTGCCGTGCGACAGCTGTGCAGATCGACCCCCCATGCAGCAAGCGAAACTACGAGAGACCTTCGAAGTCGCAGAAGGGTCCCTGGCTATCACAAGGGTGCCGGAACGGATGTGCAAAGAGCTCGACGCATTGTCAGTCTCTACCGTGGACCAGCTGAAAACTTTCTACGTGCCCGGGAGGAAAAATGGACAGAAGGGCATCCTGTTTTACAAGTCAAACCCCGTTGTGCACCCGGACGATCTTTCTGTCGCGTGCCTTCCCTATGAGAGAGGCATAAGAGCCGTCCTCAATCCCAGATACTATGCGCCCAAGATGCGGGAATACTTTAAGAAGTGCGGATGCCGGTTATATCAAACGGAGTCCGAAGCAAAGTTTTACGAAGGGCTATGGTATCCGCCCCAGGTCCGAGCACTCATCGATGGACGAATTCCAGATAGACGGGGCATAGGCTACATTCAACCTAATTCCAAAGCGTGCTACATGATCCATGTTGGTGAAGCCAGCGAAAGATCAAATGATGATGACGAGATAGCCGAGCCAGAAGAAGCTCCTCAAGAGCTCGAAGATGGCGGACAAGCAACCTTTGATGAGATAGCCGAGATTGACTTAGGAACGCCCGATAATCCAAGGCCGACCTACATCAGCTCACTCTTGTCGGAGGAAATGAAAGAGCAGATAATTGCCCTGCTGCGTGAGTTCGTCGACTGCTTCGCGTGGACGTACAAAGAAATGCCTGGCCTTTCTCCTGAGGTAGCCGTGCATAAGCTGGCTATATCTCCTGATGCTAAGCCAGTCAAACAAGCTCCTCGAAGAATGAGAAGGGAGTTGGAAGAAAAGGTCATCGAGGAAACCAAGAAACTCATCGATGCCGGCTTTATCAGGGAAGAGAAATATGCAGACTGGATCGCATGCATAGTCCCAGTGAAGAAGAAAAATGGGCAGATCCGAGTTTGTATCGATTTCAGGGACCTCAACAAGGCATGTCCTAAAGACGACTTCCCGCTACCGGTCATGGAAATGATGGTCGATGACACCTCAAATTACGAGCTGTTCACTTTTATGGATGGCTCGTCTGGATATAATCAGATCAAGATGTCGCCTGAGGATGAGAAGCACACAGCATTTCGAACTCCGATCGGAATATATTGCTACAAGGTGATGCCGTTCGGACTGAAGAACGCAGGTGCTACATATCAAAGGGCAATGACCAATATCTTCGATGACCTAATTCATAAAGTCGTCGAATGTTATGTTGATGATCTGGTCGTTAAGACTGAAACCAAGGCCGATCATATCCAGGATCTTAGGACCGTTCTCACCAGACTGAGGGAATTTGATCTGAAGATGAATCCTCTGAAATGCGCTTTTGGCGTGTCATCGGGAAAATTCCTGGGCTTCATAGTTCGACATCGAGGGATCGAAGTTGACCCATCAAAGATAAAGGCCATCATGGAGATGCCTCCTCCGAAGAGTCTGACGCAGCTAAGATCTTTTCAAGGCAAGCTTGCTTATATACGGAGGTTTATCTCAAATTTATCGGGGAGATGTAGGCCCTTCTCAAAGCTCATGAAGAAAGGAGCTCCTTTTATCTGGGATGCCGAGTGTCAAGAAGCGTTCGAAAGTATCAAACAGTACTTGTTGCACCCTCCAGTGTTGGCCGCTCCCATTCCAAATAAACCGCTGATTCTCTACACTGCCGCGCTAGATGAGTCACTTGGTGCGCTCCTTGCTCAGAACAACGAGGAGGGAAAAGAAAATGCCCTCTACTACCTCAGTCGAACTCTAGTCGGGGCGGAACACAACTACTCCCCAATCGAAAAGCAATTCCTGGCTCTGATATTTGCTGTGAAGAAGCTGAGGCACTATCTGCTCGCTCATCGGGTTATGCTGATCTCCAAGGTCGACCCGCTCAAACACTTGATGACCAAAGCAAGCCTAGCCGGCAGAATGGCAAGATGGGCTGTCATGCTACTTGAGTTTGACATAGTTTACACTCCTCAGAAAGCAGTAAAAGGGCAAGCTCTTGCAGACTTTCTAGCTGCTCATCCCATACCAGAAGGGTCGCCACTAAATTGTGAGTTACCCGACGAACAAGTTCTGCATTTCGAGAATGACGAGCCATGTTGGGAGCTCTACTTCGATGGGGCCTCATCGATAAGAACCTCCAGTAAATCAAGCGTCCCGGAGATAAAAGCAGGGATAGGATTGGTGTTTATCACACCATCAATGGGAACCCTACGGCGTTCTTTTGCTCTCACCGAGCCTCGCACAAACAATGAGGCCGAGTATGAAGCTCTGATAGCTGGTTTGGAGCTCGCCATAGAAATGGAAATCCTTCGGCTACGGGTTTACGGTGATTCCCAGCTTGTCGTCAACCAAGTAAGCGGCGACTATAAGATATACAAACCCGAGTTGGCTCGGTACAGAAGCCGGGTGGTGGAACTCATGAAACGGTTCACTCATATCGAACTAACAAGAGTCCCTAGAGCATTGAACGGAAAAGCCGATATACTCGCTCGCCTAGCCAAGGAGCTGGCTGATCCTGACATGGACGAAATTCTGATCACAGTCAGGAGCCGACAAATTCTACCTCCAGTCTCTCTACGAGAAGAGGAAAGCGCGGAACAGGAGAGCAGTCCTGCCGAAGAAGCTTCGATCATCCAAGATGAGCCCGATTGGAGAGAACCCTTCATAGAGTACCTCCGATACGACAAGCTGCCCGAAGAAAAATCTACGAGGATCCAGCTGAAGAAAAGAGCTCTCCGATACGTGTTTGTAAATGACACGTTATACCGCAGGTCATATGACCAACTCTGGCTCAGGTGCCTGTCATTGGCCGAAGCCCAAAAGGTCATGAAAGATGTCCACTCGGGCGTTTGCGGTGCTCACCAATCTGGCCCCAAGATGCGACTTCAAATCAAACGGCTTGGGTATTACTGGCCCACCATGATACGGGATTGCGGAGAGCATGCAAGGAAATGTTATGTCTGCCAAATTCACGGTGATTTTATTCACAAGCATCCCAATCCATTGTATCCTACAGTGGCGTCGTGGCCCTTCGAAATCTGGGGCACCGACATTGTTGGCCCAATTGATCCTCCGTCATCTAAAGGCCACCGGTTCATACTGGCCACGACAGACTACTTCTCCAGATGGGCTGAAGCTGTCCCGCTAAAAGAAGTCAAGACAAAAGATATTCTGACATTCTTCCAGCATAATATTCTATACCGCTTCGGTACACCAAGAAGAATCATTTCTGACAACGGGCCTTCTTTCAAGAGCTTCAATGTCTCAAGGTTCGCTACTCAGCACAAGATAGACTGGAGATATTCCTCCATCTATAATCCAAGAGCCAACGGGCTAGCCGAAGCCTTCAATAAGACTCTATGCAAGCTCCTGAGGAAAAATGCTTCAGCCAACAAGAGAGACTGGAATCTCAAACTTCACGAGGCGTTGTGGGCATATCGTACCACGCACCGTACTCCAACACAGTCCACTCCATACTCATTGCTCTTCGGAGTGGAAGCGGTCCTCCCCCTCGAATTCGAAGTCCCAAGCTTAAGAATGGCCGTCCAACATGAGTTGACGGAGGAAGAAAACGTGCTCCTTCGACTTGAAGAACTCGATGCCCTCGAAGAAAAGAGGCTCGCGGTGCAGCAAAATCTGGAGCTATACCGAGCCCAAATGTCACGGGCCTATGACAAGATAACCCGTCTCCGCGCTTTCAAGAAAGGTGAATTAGTGTTGGTCCTCAAAAGACCGATCATCCCCAATCGACATGCCAAGGGAAAATTCGAGCCAAACTGGGAAGGACCATACGTCATCGAGAAAGTGTTCGACGGAGGATCCTACCAACTAATAAGTGCAGAGGGAGAAAGGCCCATGCCACCCATCAATGGACGATATCTCAAGAAATACTACACATGAATGCTCCAAGTCGCAGGCGAATTGAGCACATCAGCCCTACGGTCTGGATCAGACATCCTGCAAAACCGTATACAATCCACGGGCGTAAATGACCCCTATTTCTCCCAAATCCTGCCGGTGAGACTACTTTAAAGTCCCACCAGCGGCCAAAAAAAGAAAAAAGAAAAAAAAAGAAAAAGAAAGAAAAAGAAAAAAAAAAGAAGAAATAAACGGTATGTCCACAAGCAAAACGGGCACGGATGAAAACCCGAAAGGGCTCCGTGAGTAAAAACAGCAGGACTACCGGCGAGTCTGTGAAAACCCGAAAGGGCGTAAACTCGTGAAAAGAGATGAAATACACTCGCAAAGCCCTCTCGACCTTGCGAGGAGAAAACCCCTGCGTGAGATCCTTACGACTCACAAAGGAGCAACACACTTAGGAATCCTCACGATTCCTAAGGAGAAAATACACCTGCGGGATCCTTACGACTCGTAGGGAGAAAATGCTTTTATGGGACCCTCACGGCCCATAAAATTGAAAAGCCTTGGGTGGTAGGGACCCAAACCTATCTCCTAAGCCATCGTTCCCCAACGGGCAAAGGCAAATGATGAGTCGCTCCTGGCATTTCGCTTCAGTGTTAGCGGTGCTGATGCCGACCAAAAACCCAAATCCCAAGTCCTCCCAAGGCAAATGATGAGTTGCTCCTGGCATTATTCCAGTGCAGCAATGCTGATGCCAAACAAGATCCAAATTCCAAGTCCCCAAACGGCGAATGATGAGTCGCTCGTGGTACCATATTCCAGTGCAGCGATGCAGACGCCAACCAAAATCCAATTTCTCAAAATTCTCCCGGCCCTACGGTTGGTCCCCAAATTGACTACCGTATACAATCCACGGGCTCAAATAATTCTCATCACCCTCAGGCCCCACCGTAATCACCAGTCACGCGGCTGGTCTCCGCCTTTGGAATTATGCTCTATTGAGAAGACCCACTCATGTGTCCTCACGATACATAAGGAGAACAAACCTTCGTGGGATCCTTACGACTCACGAAGGAAAAACACACTTAGGAGTCCCCACGACTCCTAAGGAGAACATACACCTGCGGGATCCTTACGACTCGCAGGGAGAAAATACCGTTATGGGACCCTCACGGCCCATAAAATTGAAAAGTCTTAGGTGGTAGGGATCTAAACCTGTCTCCTAAGCCATCGCTCCCCAATCCCCATGCACCAAGAGGCGAATGATGAGTCGCTCCTGGTACCATATTCCAGTGCAGCGATGCAGACGCCAACCAAATTCCAAATCCCATACCCCAACGGCGAATGATGAGTCGTTCCTGGTACCATATTCCAGTGCAGCGATGCAGACGCCGACAAAGTCCCGAAATTTTTCCGGCCCTACGGTCTGGATCATACATCCTGCAAAACCGTATACAATCCACGGGCGTAAAACAATCCTAATTTCTCCCAAATCCTCTCGGGGCAAATGATGAGTTGCTCCTGGCATTATTCCAGTGCAGCAATGCAGATGCCAAACAAAAACCAAAATCCCAAAATCCTCTCCATGACAGATGATGATTCGCTCCTGGTACCATATTCCAGTATAGCGATGCTGATGTCAACCCAAATCAAAATCAACAAGTCAACTTCCACTCCGACGCCACAGAAAGCGGAGCAAGTCAGAATCCAATCTCGACACCGCAAGAAGCGGAGCAAGTCAAGTCTATCCCTGACACTGCAAGAAGCAGAGCAAGTCAAACAAGCATCGACCGTCCACGTCGCTAAAATGGCAGCACCGACCGTCCACGTCGCTAAAAGGGCAGCACCGACCGTCCACGTCGCTAAAAGGGCAGCACCGACCGTCCAAGTCGCAAAAAGGGCAGAACCGACCGTCCACGTCGCTAAAAGGGCAGCATCGACCGTCCACGTCACTAAAAGGGCAGCACCGACCGTCCAAGTCGCAAAAAGGGCAGAACCGACCGTCCACGTCGCTAAAAGGGCAGCATCGACCGTCCACGTCGCTAAAATGGCAGCACCGACCGTCCACGTCGCTAAAAGGGCAGCACCGACCGTCCACGTCGCTAAAAGGGCAGCACCGACCGTCCAAGTCGCAAAAAGGGCAGAACCGACCGTCCAAGTCGCTAAAAGGGCAGCATCGACCGTCCACGTCGCTAAAAGGGCAGCACCGACCGTCCAAGTCGCAAAAAGGGCAGAACCGACCGTCCACGTCGCTAAAAGGGCAGCATCGACCGTCCACGTCGCTAAAAGGGCAGCACCGACCGTCCAAGTCGCAAAAAGGGCAGCACCGACCGTCCACGTCGCTAAAAGGGCAGCACCGACCGTCCACGTCGCTAAAAGGGCAGCACCGACCGTCCAAGTCGCAAAAAGGGCAGAACCGACCGTCCACGTCGCTAAAAGGGCAGCACCGACCGTCCATGTTGTAAAAAGGGCAGTGCCAGCTTCCCAAAAGGTGGGAACCAAATCAAGTCGCCTCCATGCGAAAGAAGATCCATCAATTTCATGCACACGACCCACATATGTGGTGTGCATTTATTGATGGGGGGAAATTTGTTGGGGTAAAAATTTACACCCCGGTTGACCAAGTCAAAATCCAAGTCAACCCCAAGCCAAGTGGGCCCAAGCCCAGACCCAGTGGGCCCATGCCCGAGTCGAGCCCGAACATGAAGCGGCCGGCCTCCTCCACGCCAAGATAAAATTTTTGTAATAAATAATCTTGTTGCATTTTCTTTTATTTTATTTTATGGATAAATGTAAGAAAATGGGCATAAAGCCAAATTCTTGTAAAGCCCATGGCTTATGTGCAAAAAGAAATGGCACATGAGCCATGAAATAGGCAAAATGCCATTTTGTGAAGCCCAAGGGGCTATGTGTAAAATGTATGGCCTATAAAGGCAAAGATAATGAAAATATCTCATAACTTTTTCTCTCTCCAAAAAAGTTTCAGAGCTGAGCTCTTTCCTCCTTCTTCAAGGTTCTAAAACCTTCTTCTTTCTTTTGAATTAAATCAAGAGTTTTACTCTTCCTTTTTCAAAACTAAATAGTTTTCCACCACAAAACCCACAAAGGGGAACTTGGATCTGTCATCAGATCTTAAAAAGGAGAGATTTTGAGATTTCACATCTCTTGATCTTCAAGATCCAGCAAGCGACAGGAGGAAGAAGAAGAACCACTTCCATTAAACCCAAAACACATTCAGGAGCCCGACTCCTCTCTGATTTCTCCTTTGAGAAATCCTTTTTTTCAGGCTAAAAGCCTCTTGTGCCTCTCCGGCGCGCTGCGCAAGTGCTCAAGGCGCCCGCGTGCCGACACGTGGCGCGCGCGCTTGTGCACCTGCGCAAGTGCGCAAGGCGCCCGCGTGCCGACACGTGGCGCGCGCGCTTGCGCACCTGCGCAAGTGCGCAAGGCGCCCGCGTGCCGACACGTGGCGCGCGCGCTTGCGCACCTGCGCAAGTGCGCAAGGCGCCCGCGTGCCGACACGTGGCGCGCGCGCTTGCGCACCTGCGCACAGCACCTAAGCGCACAGCGCCCAAGGTGCTGCCCCACGCATCCCTTGGATGCCTTTTCCCCCTCTTTTTATGTATATACATATACATATACATATGTATACAAATTCACACATATACATACTCCGCCATATTCTCCCCCTCCAAAAAATTTTCGGGCCGGGGCGCTGCCCCGAACCCAGCAAGGGGGCTGCTAGCCCCCTTGACCCCCAGCCCGCTATCCGGGTAGCGAGACCCCCGTAAAAACTCTGCGTGGCTCCCGATATATCCAAAACCCTCTTTCAAAACAAAACTCACGCACACTGCACATTGAGTTCGCGTGGCCAATTTAACCCGTTAATCGGAGGTTCCCTCGCCCCAAAGGCGGGGGGGTAATTAACGGCAGCTTAATCCGCGGCTGCCGGAGATTCGGATCCCCACAATCATTAAACCCCGGCCTACCCTAGGCAGGGGGAATCTGTAGTACGCCTGACAAGCGCTCGCGTATTCCCATCTCACTGGGGTGACTAAAAACACCCTACAATCACTTCCTACTCTGTGTATGTCATCCAAATACCAGGACATCACACCCTACTACCTTCTTAACAGATCCATCTCCTATTCTGATGAAGTCAAACCTATGACTGTCATGTCAGAAATAGATGGTCTATCTCCGTTATGTCTGCTTTAGTCTATAAATAGACATAAGCCACATGTCCACCATGCTTCCGCTGCTCCCACTGACCACGACAACCCTCTGGCAGAGTCATATAAACGTACACTTCTAAAGCCAGTTTAGAACGACGCTATACTCATCCTCCTGCCGGGTCTCACAGTCTGGAACAACAGCTATGGCAAGTGTGGGTAAACAAGAACTTCCCTGTCACCGTCCTTGAGCATACCGAAGTACCTCTCGGGTGCCTGAGGTTACCCACCGTATCTGCGGAGTGGCCAATGGAATGTCAAACCGGATTGAATCTTTAGGTTCCTATCAAATCTTCAGTAATCGTTTGTGGTTCTGGAATCACTTCCAGTTCTACCATACTCCCACTACTGTTTTCTGAAAAAATCCATTTTTATTAAAACTGTGGCGAGTTCAGAACAATATCACTATTGATCTTCCAGATGGTAGAAAGTCAACCCTCGTCATAGCCTGGGTCAACCCACAAACAACCATTACAGAAAACGTGCCTTGAGTTATCCAGAGTCTGGTTTTAAGCATAATCCGGACAACTCCCCGTACCTTAACATCGTTAAGATACGAACTGTTCTACATCCAATATAGAAACAGAGGCACTGATTTAGTTGAACCAGATTCAAATCATGCAGCTGTCCCCAGTGCATGTCAACTAAATGGAAGGAGGACTATCAGCGTTACTCAACTTAGGAATGCTTCCAATTATGAGTAACCTGAAAGAGAAGCAAGTTCTCTTAATCACTACTATCAACTGAATACCATACTCAAGTATCTACATCTTCGATCACTTCGAAGAATCCCGATACTTGCTATACCTGGTTCTCTACTCTATTCAAATACCTATAACTTCTCAAAATTCGGACCCTGTGTTTCCACGAAACACCTGTCTAAAAACTAGAGAAGTCATAAGTAAACCGAATATAGTACGAGGACCAACCCCTCTGTCCTGATGGACCCTGGACAACATACAATACTCTGTATAAGTCCCTTGAGTCTGATAACTCATTCACTGTGTGTCGTAGGTTGAAAACTGTACTTATGGTTAAGAAGAATTACACCGCTGTTTAATGCTCCTTACCTAACCATCCACTGATATAGGTAAATGTCGTAGACATAATTTCAAAAAGGTATATCTCACTCTATGAAAATAGACGTACAGATATATCAATTTGAAATTGGTGCATGACAGCGGATATTCAAAACCAAATATTTGCCGACCGGCAAACAGTCCAGGTGATTTCCTCAAATATCACCGATTACAACGAATCCCGATATAATGAGGATGATCACCCAATTCCCAATAACTTACTCCCACTCATCATCTGTAAAACCATACAGATGTGAGAATCGTACCTGGTAAATACATACCCTGGAGTAAGGACTAATTGGGAAATCAGTTTTCCTTTAACAGTACACAGTGAAACTGAAACATTGAAATGTTTCGATGGGGTATCTAGGTATTCCTAGTAATGCCTCTTCCATTATCCAGATTCACAACTGTAACCGTGTGTTTCTTTGCCACCTCTCCAAATCCCTTTTTATGTCTTTAGTCATTACCTTCTGCACACCCCTTAGGCCAAATGGTTTTCTTCCTTCCCTACCGTTCGGCACCAGCCTATGGTTTGGAAGAAGACTATCCAATAAGCATAATGGGTGTACTGTCCTAATCCTAGGAGCACTCGCAATGTGAGAGAAGGTGAAGATAAAAGACAACCGAATAAACCTTATTCCTATTTCTCCTGAACCAGGATCCATCCCCGAACTGGAACAAGTTCCTTTCGAGTTCGTATATAACCATACGATGGATTATCCAATAAACTTAGGATCTTCGTAGTGATACGGAGTGTCCTGGAGAAATACAAAGGTGATTTAGGATTGGCGAAGAAATATTTGGTTTGGTCGTGAAATAGTAGTCGCAATTTACTTTTCCCTCTTACTAATCCCTTTCTTTGTCTTAACTTAATACCTTCTGTACACCATCGTTATGCTAATTGGTTTTCTTCATTCCCCACCGTTCGGCACCAGCCTAAGGTTTGGAAGAAGACTATCCAATTTGCGTAATAGGTGTGCTATCTCCTAAACTAAGGAGTACTCGCAACCTGAGAGAAGGTAGAAGGAAAAGACAACTGAATATTTCTATCTGTTTCCTCCAGAACCTGAAACCATCCTCGAATAAAGCCCTTCGAGTTCGTATATAACCATACGATGGTTTTGTCCAATGGAAGTGGACGTTCGTAGTAATACGAGGTGTCCAGGAGAAAAGGGTAAAAGTAGGAGTGGCAATGAGGTTCGCAACTCTGACAATCCAAAAGCCTGTGTTTAAGAAGGTTCAGTCAATTTTGGTCTCTGAGTCATAGTCTTAGGGTCGGGTCAATGGTCGCTGCCAGAGAGAGAGAGAAAAGAAACACTCAGCGTGCACTCTAACCTAGATCAGAAGGTTACCAATTTATCTAATCTGGAAACCTCCCACTGTACCGTCAAATTCTCCTCCAAACCTAAAAGAAGAATTAGTCGGGATCACCCGAGGAGTAAACCAACTCATCAGTGGGAATCGGGATCCAACTATCATCGCATGATAACGTGACGGAATCCGCTCACGGTATCACACTCCAGAAGGTATGCGCATATCTGGCAAGTTTCAGTTCTTTTGAAACTCCCGATGTGATTTTTGCCCCATGCTCTTATGACCTTGACGAAGGCCAACAAATCATAAGTCACATGTCAAGTTCTACCCGTCATTCTCCAGGTTGATTTGAACCCACCCGCACAAGCCCTTGACGAAGGCCAACAAGGCTATACGACTGTCCCAAACCAACGCATCTATCTATGCTGCAGAAAGGTAACAAGCAGCTACCATACACTATGCCTTGACGAAGGCCAACAAACATAGCATGAATACTACGTGCTACCCGTCTGAAACGACGGAGGGCTATGAATGGTTTCTGGCGAAAACCTTTAATGTAGTGAACTTGATATCGTTGAAGGAACGGATAGCTTTTAAAAATATAGTGACGAAAACCTTTGCTAAAGAGGTCACTCCCGGTGAAGGGATCTCGGCTCTTTCCCCGTAGAATGAGGTGCAGGATATTCCAACTGAATACCACGATGCAAAGCAAAAGTAATCGGCTATAGTGAAGTTATTGCGCTGACGTAAACTTTTGTCCAAGGGGTCACTCCCGGTGAAGGGATCTCGGCCCTTGCCTCGTCGACTGAGGAGCAGGATATTCCAACTGAATACCACGATGCAAAACAAAAGAGAACGTCCTTGCAATAACAGCTTTTTGAAAAGTGTTCCAACAACATCAGATTAGGTTTGTTTTAACTTGCATTGATCCGAATCAACGCAGTCCCACCAATTGATCACACCACAAAGAACGAAAATATACTGATGTACGTATATGTCATCCGCATTCGCCACTGGGTCCCGTCATTACCCGTTAGGTTAGCTAACTAACGACAGAGCGGGGACTGGACTAGCGCGGATGCAAAACATATACAACATCTACTAATATATATACCAATATATTATATTTCGCTCAAGGCGTGAATAAAATGCAACATCACAGAAATGTATAGCATCACAGAAACAATACAGATATCTGGGATCCCCGGGTTTCACAGAGCCGCTGAAGCCCGACGTTCCCCTGGTCGTGTGGATAGCCTGTGCAATGAAATCCTAGACCCCTACGGGTGCGGCAAGTCACCCGCCAAAACCTGAAGCGAGGCAGCCCCCTTCAGCAACGTGAATGGACCACCCAGCACTTCACGGAATCCGGTAACTTGGGCACCCCTCCTGGGTCAACCTGTACCCCCTACGAGTGCGGCGAATAGCCCGCCAATCCTAGAGTGAAGCCCCCTCCGTCTCAATGCCATGAGATGCGGGCTTGTTGCCCTCTAGAACCCGGCTATCCGTGCACCCCTCCGTGGGGCAATCCTAGTACAGAAAGTAAAATATACATACAACGGGTACATCGACCGCAACCTGGTCGTGCCCCAAAAGAATAATACAATCAGGCAGTGACGGCAGTCCACATGTCGGACGCTCGCCCCGCAATATCAAATGTACATAATACAACAAAACTGTACTACCATTGCATCCAGGCTATCCCCACGATCGATCCGCAACATCACAGCAAAAACAGAACATCAACGTGAAAGTCACGTTCGCAAATCCGTCTAACCGGGCTATAGCAGTTAGACCGGATTTACCAATCAAGTGACATTCACGGTCGCAGATATAATGTAAATACTGTGAAATAATGTGTTTAAAATATCCGATCAGTCAAATTTTAACAAGTGGGCCCCAAAGCATTACTGTAGCAGATCAAGAAATTCTGGGCCCAATGTTATTATTCCAAAAACCCAATTTTCACCCCAGAAAGATACTGTAGAAATTTGGTGCAGGGAACCCAACAGTGTGCGGCGGAACCGCGGCCCAAAGGGGTGTTTGGCCGCGGTTCCGCGCTCCAACAGTGGACTTAGTGCATCGAATTTTCACAGAATTCTTATTTTTTGTAGTAGATCACTTTTCTGTAACCTGAAAAAATTTTCGACACCAAAAATTTTCAACAGAAAACTGATGCAAGCAAAAATGCGGATTTTGGAATTTTGGTCGATCGGAAATGCAAAACACATTAAACCAAGCTAGACTAAGTTAATGGCGAGGCTCTGATACCACTGTAAGTGCACGGCGGCGCCCCGGCCGTCAATCCGACGGCCAAATGCGAAAGCGGTGATAAACTTTAATTTTTCATGAACTGGCACCACCGCGCACTAATACCCGGATCGAACCATTAATTAGTCCTAGCTAACTACAAGATGGGGAAGAGAGATATACCGACTGATCCAAGTCCTCCGGTCTTCTCGTCGTCGTCCCGATCTCCTGCGGAAGCTCCGGTCTCCACCTCGTCGCCGGAAGTGCACCACATCGCCTACTTCTTTTACGGGCTCCCACCTCAATGCCGAGGCAACTCGGGCACGAAGCTGGCTAGTCGACGTGCCCAAGATTTGCTGTAGAATATAGTGTGGATCTATATTTCTCATTTGGGGTATTGGAATTTGCCATTTTGGTGTAGGGATGATACAAGAATTATGTGGAGGAACTAGGGGATTTTTGGAGCATGAAATGAACAAAATTCCACACTCCAAAAATTTGGACAGCCCACCCTCATGGTGGCCAGCCATCACCAGTGAAAGGGAAGAGTGAGAATGGAGAGTGACCAAAAATAATGGGAGCCAAACTCATATCATGCAAGAGAGAGAGAGGAATCAAATGTGATCATGAAAGAACATGATTACCAAGAAACACCAACACTCAACAACCAAATCAACTCCCATCATCTACACAAAGTCAAGGTATGGTCCACCCATCATGAACCATCATGAAGTCAAAAGGTCAAAGAAGAGTTGTCATGATAAAACAATATGCAAAGACCCCCTCCACAAATACTTATTTGCAACAATGCAAACAAGCCCTCCTCCACCAATCTTCGGCCAATGAACGATACAAAGGAAATCGGCCGAAACGGAAAGCAAACTGGCAACTCCAGAAAACTGGTCCCGTAATAAATTACAGAAAAACCCCGATACTGTGCATACACACCCGCATTTGTATTCCGACCGAAATACAAATGCAATGAGACAAAATCTACACTGTACTATACTAGGATCCGGCTTAAACCAAAGCTGGCTAGTAATATCCGTTCGATCCTGATCCGTGCAATACCGCACGTATCTGATCGAACCCTGCCATATATCCACACGGCCTATAGTACAAACTGTCCGATCCCGATCCGTGCAATACCGCACGTATCTGATCGGACCTTGCCATATCTCCATACGGCCTCTACAACCTTTCGCCCGAAAGCTGAGTAACTGAATGTGGGGGACTCTAAAGACTCGTCAACACCATGGTTGTGGATTTAACCACTAGCACGTCAGAGGTATAAGCCAATACGTAACGGGCTACCAGGCATTGACCAAAAGGGACGTCTGTGAGCGAACTCAGCCTGACACCCTACTGAGCCTGTCAGTGACAATATCCGTACAGTCTGGTCTGTTCGTCTATGAGAATCGCATGGCGGGCCTAGGGGGTTGGTAAAAGTCAGACCCCCAAAAGCGGTACAAGTCGTGTCGGAGTGTAGCCCAGAACACCCTGAGATACTACTGGAATACCTACCAGTAAATCTCCTGCCTCGGCCGAGGGCTTTGTGTAATGGCTCTCCTAGACACAGCGCGACCTCACCCCCAATACCGGGAGAGACGAACCCCTGAAGATACGCTCACTGCCTCCATGTGGCTCGGGACTGTACCCAACTAAAACCTGTTTGCACGTCTCCTTTGAGCGTGGTAGGGTAGTAATCAAAGTACAGTGGGAACTCACACGAGACAAATGACGATCCCCAGGTCGATGAACTAACCTGTACACATGTCACCAGGGAACTGCCATCTGACGTCTGGTATATGACCAACTAGCATGTTCCCGGCGAGTCCTGTCCGGTGTACTCATAACCCAATGAGCACCTGTATACATCTTAGGTGATCCAACTGACACCAATGGCTTGTGAGACCGGCCACCGCCCCTCGTCGGGGTCTCGACTGTATACACTAGTCTACTCTGGAGTATCGATGCCCTGTCTCGAAACTCGCACGACTAGGGACCTTTTAAGGATGTGCTTATAGACCCCCAGCTCCCACTTATATGATCGCCCTCATACTGCTGGTGGTCAAGCAAGAATCCTAGGGGCTCTATCAACGTGTAATAGCGACCTGTCAGGTCACCTAAGCAGTACACGATGAAAAAGATAAACCAGATAGCATACTATCATCTCGAGTAAGATTGTCCTATCGGGATAGGTCCTCCCTCAATCATTACAATCACGTGCCTGTGACCCAATAATTGACTCTGAGGGCACTATCTCCAACAATTCTCTCTCTCTTCAACATTTTTTTTCCTAGCAACAAATATAAAAGAAATTAATAAATTAAAGAAAAAGGGTAAAAGAGGTCATAAATGGGAAGTTTCTACAAGTGTCTACATACCCCGTTGTCTCTCTCTTTCTTCCCCTTGCTGCTGGCCGACCCCCCACCTGCTGAAACCCCCAAATTTCTCAACTCATTCCACTTCAAAAAATCCACAAAATCCATCTAAAATCAAAGAAAAACCTAACTAATTCTCTATTTAACCTATACCCATTATTCTTTACTCATTCTATCTTAAAATCCTTGGAGCAAGAGGCCATTTTGGAGGTCATGTTACATGCTAAATCTCTTGATTTGTGAGGTATAAGCCTTAACCTATGTTTTGATTGTAAGTCTACAGTAGCGCCCCGGCCGTCTGTCCGAGGCCAAAATGCGGAAACGAAAACTTTTTCTAAACTAGAAACCGGAGCTATCGAAGACTTTAATCCCGGATCGAACCATTAACCTATAACTAGCAACTAGAGAAGGGTTGGAAAGGCTATACCGATCGATCCGTGTCCTTCGGTCTTTAGCCACCATCCCTAGCTCCTTGCGGCATCTCCGATCTTCGGTCTCTTCATCGGAAAGGGCACTACATCTTCGAGTCTTTTTACGGGCTCCCGCTTCGTCCGAAGTAACTCGGACACGAAGTTTGCTAGCCGACGTGTCCAAGGCGATGTAGAGAATGCGTGTGATAATTTTGTCTCTTGCATCCATTGATTCTCAACGCATGAGAGTGTATGGATGGAGGATTTAGTGGATGCCATTAGTGAGGAGATAGTGAACTCAAGAAAGAAGAGGAAGAAGAAGAAGTTTCCTTTTCTTTTTCTTTTGTGTTATCATGATAATGAGAGTGAGAGTAAGAATGAAAAATACAAGAGCTAACCCCACCCTTATGGCTGCCCTTTCTCTCTCTACTTATCATTTCAACACATCAAATAAACAATAATGTGACAAATGCACAAGTAAAGAGACCATGACTCATCACTTGTGCATGTGTCACAATTAATACTCCTAATCATGATTTTGAGCTCATTATTTCCATATGCAAACATTAATCCAAATGTTTGCAATAATAAAAGAGAATGGCATCTACTAAAGTAAACTCGTGACGGATCACAAGAGTACCCTTCACCTGTATATACATACCTGCATCCACATTCCAACAGAATGCGAATGCGATGAGACTAAAGTAATCCAACAAATCTAATACTAGGATCCGGCTTAAACCAAAGCCCACTAGTATGATCCGTCTGATCATGATCCGAGCACGACTGCACGTATATGATCGAACACTGCCATAATACCATACGGCCTCTACAACGTTTCGCCCAAAACTTGTGAAACTGTCTGTGGGGGACTCTAAAGACTCGTCAATACCTTGGCTGTGGATTTAACCACTAGCACGTCAGTGGTACTAGCCGTACGTAACGGGCTACCAGGTATTGACCAAAAGGGAGGTCGATGAGCGAACTCATCCTGACACCCTACTGAGCCTGTCAGTGACAATATCCGTACAGTCCGGTCCATTCGTCTATGAGCATCGCATGTCGGGCCTAAGGGGTTGGTAAAAGTCAGACCCCCAAAAGCGGTACAAGTCGTGTCGGAGTGTAGCCCAGAACACCCAGAGATACTACTGCAATACCTACCAGTAAATCTCCTGCCTTGGCCAAGGACTTCGTGTAATGGCTCTCCCAGACACAGCGCGATCTCACCCCCAATACCGGGAGAGATGAAACCCCTGCCGATCCGCTCACTGCCTCCATGTGGCTCGGGACTGTACCCAACTAAAACCTGTTTGCACGACTCCTTTGAGCCGTGGTAGGGTAGTAATCAAAGCATAGTGGGAACTCACACGAGATAAATGACGATCTCAGGTCGATGAACTAACCTGTACACATGTCACAAGGGAACTGCTATCTGACGTCAGGTATAATACCAACTAGCATATTCCCGGCGAGTCATGTCCGGTGTACTCATAACCCAATGAGCACTTGTATACATCTTAGGTGAACCAACTGACACCAATGGCTTGTGAGACCAGCCACCGTCCCTCATCGGGGTCTCGACTGTATTCACTAGTCTACTAATGGAGTATCGATGCCCGGTCTCGAAACTCCCACGACTAGGGACACTTTAAGGATGTGCTTATAGACCCCAGCTCCCACATATATGATCGCCATCATATTGCTGGCCGTCAAGCAAGAATCCTATGGGCTCTATCAACGTGCAATAGTGACCTGTAATGTCACCTAAAGCATGTACACGATGATAAAGGTAAACCAGATAGCATACTATCATCTTGAGTAAGACTGTCCTACCGGTATAGGTCATCCCTCAATCATTGCAATCACGTGCCTGTGATCCAATAATTGACTCTGAGGGCACTATATCCAACAATCTCCCATTTGCACTCAAGGCTAATTATTGCGATGTTGCATACTCACAGCCCGTGTGATACCGAACACCCAACTCCTCTACTAATCAATTTCACAAAGCCCGTTTGCGAAACTATTGCGTTCGAGGAATAGCCTCAGTGAGTGGATCCGCCCTAATGTTTCTTTCTCTGTCTCTCTTTATCTCAAGTTCGCGGAGAAAGCCATCTCCCGAAATGAGCAATACCTGTCTTAGAATATGTCTGGATATCTGATGGGACCTAGTTCATAAGTGAACTCCAAATCCAAACTTCTTAGACTGTATCGTCAACTGAATTTAATCAGTATCCTGCGCCACACCTCCCTCAGTATCCGCTTGGACCACCTGTCCAAAATACTGCCCCTCGTCAGAGAGAAAACTATAACTCTGACAGCCACTCTGTCATCCAGGTCACCTTGGAAGCCTGGAATGATAACTGTCTCCTAAAAGAGGCTGTTGTTATCATATCCCTAGAACATCCACTTATGTTCTAAAACTGCTTCCGAACGTTTCTCCAGGATAGGATTAATATCACATTATCGCATCTAGTGCAAAAACAACGTCTGGTGTGGTACTTGACATCTCATGATTGACACAATTGCCTAAGCAAGTGATCTGCCAATCATGCACATCCTTCTCCCCTTTAGTCTGTAAGACACCTTTAGAGAGGGTGACTCCATCACCTGCAGGTATACTACCGTTCCAGGAGTCATCCATTCTAAAACACCTTTAGAATGCTGTTTGAGTACCCAGATTGGGAAACTACCCAAATCTAGATCTAAAACCATAGATCTAGTAACCAGAATGTCTGATATAAAATCCATGTCCTTTGTGGAGAAAACTACTGTATGACAACCAAAGTATAACCGATCGTAGTATAGGAATTTAACTTCCTACTCTGTGTATGTCATCCAAATACCAGAACATCACACCCTACTACCTTCTTAACAGATCCATCCCCTATTCTGATGATGTCAAACCTATGACTGTCACATCAGAAATAGATGATCTTTCTCCGCTATATCCGCTTTAGTCCATAAATAGACATAAGCTACATGTCCACTAAGCTTCTGCTGCTCCCACTGACTACGACAACCCTCTGGCAGAGTCATATACGCGTACACTTCTAAAGCTAGTTTAGAACGACGCTATACTCATCCTCCTGCCGGGTCTCATAGCCTGGAACAACAGTAGTGTCAAGTATGGGTAAACAAGAACCTCCCTGTCACCGTCCTTAAGGCTACCGGAGTACCTATCGGGTGCCTGAGGTTACCCACCATACCTGCGGAGTGGCCAATGGAATGTCAAACCAGATTGAATCTTTAGGTTCTTATCAAATTTTCAATAATCGTTTGCGGTTCTTGTAACACCTGAGTTTGTGTTTAGTGGTAATTGTGTGTTAATGTGGGGTTTTTGGTAAAAAGTTTACCAAAATGGCTTTTAAATATTTTATCTGGTTTTAAGGATATTTTATCGGAATTTTATCTGGACTGCACACACTTGTGCATGTTAACTTGGGTTAAGTCTAGGGTTGCCTTGTTTAGCCAACCATGATGGGTGAACCAATTGGTTAGGTTAGTTGGGTTAATTAAGGGTTTTAGCTTGTTAAGGGTGATTAGGATGGGAGTTGACCTTGTGTAGGGGGAGAGAGAGAGAGGTGGCTAGAGTGTGCATGATCCCTCTCAACCTTCATTATCCCTTGTGCTCTTCCATACTACCTCTCACTCTCACACATTACACCAACCCCTAAGACTTTTCAGCCCCCAATAACTGACTTCAGCCACAAAACAGCCCTAAATCAGCAGCTGAAACAAAGCTTCAGCCAACCCTACACCAGCCCCTAACACTTCAGCCAACACCTACACACCCTACATCAGCTAAGGCAGCATCAGCAGCTGCTAAACCACCCAATACAACAGCAGTATCATCATTTGAAACAAACCCATAGCATCAGCTCTTTAACCCAACAGCAGTAGCTACATCAGCAGCAACACCATCATTTGCATCAGCCTAATTTCTGCTAGAATTCAGCCACAATATCAGCAGTAGCTGCTGCTACAGCCACCCCATCCCTTAAATTCAGCTGCAACAGCCGCACAAACACCACATCAGCCCCCAATCCATCAGCTGCAGCCACCCTAGCACCATAGCCCAAAACCTACACCCCAAATCCCTCACATCAGCAGCCCCATCAGCCACCAAGGCTGCTGCTACATCCTTCAAAACAACACCCCCAGCACACAAACTCAGCCCCATTTGCATCAGCTTCTGCAGCAGCAGCAGCTTCATTTCAACACAACTCCACACCATCATCATACTACAACCTCACACTTCACCATACCACAACATCACACAACACAACACCCTCCCACAGCCACAAAACTCCTGCTCTGAAACTACTGATGAACACAAGCAAAAACAGTAGCAGTAGCCAAGGCAACAGCAGCCTGATGCAGCAACAACCCAGCATCAGCAACTGGAGCAAATGGAGCAGCTCCACAGCAGCAGCAACCCCTCCTCTTTCTTCCCTTCTCCTTCATTCTAGAATTTCCTTAAGGTATAATCTCACAACTCAACTCCTATCTTGTTAAGTTAGAGTTGTTTAGCTGAAATTTACTGTTATATCTGTAATCTAGTGCTAGTTTAGGGATTTTGAGTGAGATTTGGCCAAGAGATGGTTTCGAATGTTAGTATAATCTTATTAGGAGTGTGTGGGACCAGTTAACCCAAGATTGTTCCAGATTTCACCCAAATACCAGATTTGTTATACTTGGCGTATTTTAGAAATTTTGTCGACTTATTGACCTCTCTGGAAACTGCTATCAACCCGGACCTCCTAAAATAAAATTGACTTGGCAGTAGGATGTGCAGACAGATAGAAACCAACACCCAAAAACCTAGCCCAAACAACCATACCCCGGCCGCAGATTTAATCCCTCTGGCCGCAATTTGCGGCCAGACCGGGGTAGAACTGCCTCGTTTTGCGTGCACAGCCCTATTTCATGTAAACTTGACCCCCTGTATGTCTAGTTTTGACTGATTCCAGTTAGGGTAAAATCTGGGTTGATTTTCATGAGTTGGCGTATGATTTACAACTTGTTTAACATGGGTTTTTGGTATTCGACGATTCGTTTCTGTCGGATGGCATTTGGACGTCAACGACAGTGGGTTTAGGCTGTGTTTGCACACGAGGCCACAGGTTTTTACCTATGGGCGTAGCGTGCACCATTTTGGCTTCCGACATGGTTTTTATGTGTTTTAGCGTGTGATATCCTTGTAGGTACCCCACATGGCGTCGGAGCATTAAAGATGCAAATGGAGACATCGGCACCGGCACGCTTAAAGGAAGGTGAGTAGATTTATATCTACGGGGAGAAGTCGGGTGGATGGCGTATTGCACCCCCGCAGTCCGTGGTGATGTATACGGATGCGTATACACACCTATAACTATTATATGTTGTTGGGAATTATTGATGTTTAGGATGGATAATTGGTGGACTTGGATGATTTAGTGTCGCGAAAACCTAGAATAGTGGGTGCACTACACATACACACTCCTACACATACATACTTGCATACATCATTACTTCATATGTGCATAGACGGAATTCTATATAGATATGTATTCACATAGGTATGGGACTATGTGTTCGCATACGGTTTGAGGATGATACATGTGATTGAGACGAGTCGATGGTATTTGATCCAAGATTATGATATCGCTGATATGGTAAAATTCGTATTTGGGATACGTCTTGATACTTTAGCGGATTTTGGGATGATGATGCCATAGGAATAGTGACATATATATGTAAATGATCGACATGTGATTATGATATGAGATAGGATATGATATGATATGACATGACAAGATATTTATGATAGGCCGCCTTGGGCGTTGTTTACTCCTTGAGATGATATGTGCTGATGACATCGTTTTTGCTAGAGAATGTCAATCGGAAGCCGAATTACGATGATATTGACGATATATGATGATGATATTGATTTATACGAGACTGTCGACCAGTAGTCAGATCTTGATTATAGTAATGATGTTAGCATTGTACTAGACATAGGTCAGTACCCAGATTATAATACTTGATAAAGAGAATACCTGATGAATGATATGACGAATGTGATATTGACCCGTACCCAGATTTAGGAATGCCGTACGACGGATTTACGTACGAGGTATAAATTGATGTTTGATCCGCACTCTTGATTTGGGAATAACTGATTATAGAGATATGTGATCGGATGTGATATTATCGAGGCGGGATCACCGACTGTATATATATATATATATATATATATGTATCGACTCAGAGATTAGGCGGTTTCCCTTACCTACTGTTAGCTTTAGCTCAGCCTTATAGTTGGTGTAACCATGGGACTCTTATGACATTAGATGCAGTTTAGCTATCCTTGTGTTTAGCATTCAGCTCCCGCATATTATTGTTGTCACTCTGCATCGCATACTTCTTATGATTCATATTCCATTATTGATATCATGCTGTTAGGACACCAGCACCATTACCGATGATGCGTATGTTCCACATACACTTACTTGCCAGCTCACACACATCTTCATCGGTAATTGCCATGTCACTACACAGTAGTATTATTGCATCAGGATATAACCCTTGTATGTGCATACTATTATTCCATGTTGCATGATATACTGTTATACTTGCATTTCCTTTTTATGTCACATACATCATGCTTCCTGATTATACGCATTGAGATATGCTGTTTCTATGATATTTCTGGATTTGGGAACCGTGGATATTTCAAAGAGATTATGTAAATGTTTTAAAAACCCGGTTACCCTTGATATGATATTTCAGTGCGTCCACCATGTGCTTTCTCGGTGCTGAGAGCGACATGTGGAACCCGAATCGAGGAGGCGGATGAGACCGATTGCGGGTACATGGTGGACCCGGTGCGGTACCCCGGGGCAAGAAGATCACAGGAGATGGCGTTGAGCCTGGCAGGGGAGCACTACCGACCTGTGATTTTACCCGACACGTCGGATATCCGGAGGATACCATCGTAGTCATGAGATGGATGGTAGGGGCCGAACTGGACTGACGGCGCCCTGGATTTTATGATTGAGATATTGAGATTTGAGATATTGAGGTACAGAGATTATGATACAGAGACATCGAGATATTGAGATTATGTTTTGTGCCGATGCTAGGCACTGTTTTATGCTGATTTCATTATGATACCTCATTTTAAAATACAGAAATCTCAAAGCTTTATGAAAGCAGTTTTCTTCAGTACATGCATTCGGTTTCACGCATTCATACATCATTCATATGATATATTGCCACCTGATGCACTGACACAGGCACATGGGTTTACACTTGGGTTAGGTAATTTCCCTAGTCTTGTTATAAATTGCTGGTTATATATATTTGAGGATTATATTTTGATCGTATGACCTAGGATTGCGTCATACATGCGATTTTCTGTTCGTAGATCTCTTTCTACTCACGAGTTGGCAACTCACCCCCGTTATGCCCCAGTTTCTTGCAAGTGTTGCCGTACAGGTTCCATTACGGCTTTGCGGGCACTGTTCCTTTCGGGTGACTTGCTAGTAGGTGGGTTTATTGTATCATACCCATCATTATACATTGTATATTATATTTCAGTTGTATTTAGAAGTTCCATCAACCAAACATGTACTTATTTGAGATAGAGACCAGAGATGTTTATTCTTTCGACCTTAGAGTCGCGCGTTATATTTCTATGGGTTCTTGCTGGTTGAGTTTCTTTTCTGTTGTGATCCTCGCCTTTAGGCGTTGTATATTATGTTGCATACAGGTTGATTTGATATGGTTTTTCCTACTCTCTACTACTTCTCTTGGTTTGGATTTCTGGGTTCGGCTTACTTAGCATACGTACGCCTTGAGACGTTCGTAGTCTAATTGCCGGTCATGTTCCGAACTTTCGGGTCGTGACAGTTCTGGAATAACTTCCAGTTCTATCATACTCCCACTACTGTTTTCTGAAAAAAATCTATTTTTATTAAAATTGTGGCGAGTCAAGAACAATATCACTATTGATCTTCCAGATGGTAGAAAGTCAACTCTCGTCATAGCCCGGGTCAATCCATAAACAGCCATTACAGAAACGTACCTTGAGATATCCAGAGTCTGGTTTTAAGCATAAGCCGGACAACTCCCCGTAACATTGTTAAGATATGAACTATTCTATATCCAATATAGAAACAGAGGCACTCATTTAATTGGAACCAGATTCAAATCATGCAGCTGTCTCCAGTGCATATCAACTAAATAGAGAGAGGCCTATCAGCATTACTCAACTTAGGAATACATCCAGATATGAATAACCTGAAAGAGAAGCAAGTTCACTTAATCATTACTATTAACTGAATACCATACACAAGTATCTACATCTTCGATCACCTTGAAGAATCCCGATACTTGCAACACCTGGTTCTCTACTTTATTCTTATACCTATAACTTCTCAAAACTTAGATCGTGTATTTCTATGAAACACATGTCTAAGAACTAGAGAAGTCACAATTAAAAAAAATATAGTACGAGTACCAACCCCTCTGTCCTAATGGATACTGGACAACATACAATACTCTGTATGAGTCCCCTGAGTCCAATAACTCATTCCCTGTGTGTCGTAGGTTGAAAACTGTACTTATGGTTAAGAAGAATTACACCGCTGTTTAATACTCCTTACCTAACCGTCCACTGATATAGGTAAATGTCATAAACATAATTTCAAAAAGTTATATCTCACTTTATAAAAATAAACGTACAGATATATCAATTTGAAATTGGTGCATTATAACGAATATTCAAAACCAAATACTTGTCGTCCGGCAAACAACCCAGGTGATTTCCTCAAATATCACCAATTACAACGAATCCCGATATAATGAGGATGATCACCCAATTCCCAATAACTTACTCCCACTCATCATCTGTAAAACCATACAGATGTGAGAATCAAACCTGGTAAATACATACCCTGGAGCAAGGGCTAATTGGGAAATCAGTTTTCTTTTAACAATACACAGTGAAACTGAAACATGTAAATGTTTCGAAGGGGTATCCGGGTATTCCTAGTAATGCCTCTTCCTTTATCAGATTCACAACTGTAACCGTATATTTCTTTGCCATCTCCCCAAATCCCTTTATATGTCTTTAGTCATTACCTTCTGTACACCACCTTTAGGCCAAATGGTTTTCTTCCTTCCCTACCGTTCGGCACCAGCCTATGGTTTGGAAGAAGACTATCCAATAAGCATAATGGGTGTACTTCCCTAATCCTAGGAGCACTCGCAACCCGAGAGAAGGTAAAGATAAAAGACAACTGAATAAAACCTAATTCCTATTTCTCCTGAACCAGAATCCATCCCCGAACTGGAACAAGTTCCTTCGAGTTCGTATATAACCATACGATGGAGTATCCAAATAAACTGTGGATCTTCGTAGTGATACGGAGTGTTCTGGAGAAATACAAAGGTGAAGTAGGAGTGGCGATGAAATACTTGGTTTGGTCGTGAATAGTAGTCGCAGTTTACTTTTGCCCTCTTTCTAATCCCTTTATTTGTCTTTACTTAATACCTTCTGTACACCTTTTAGGCTAAATGGTTTTCTTCATTCCCTACCGTTCGGCACCTGCCTATGGTTTGGATGAAGACTATCCAATTAGCATAACAGGTGTACCGTCCTAATCCAAGGAGCACTCGCAACCTGAGAGAAGGTAAAAGGAAAAGACAACTGAATAGTCCTATTCATTTTCTCCAAAACCGGAAACCATCCTCGAATCTGGAACAAGTTCCTTCGAGTTCGTATATAACCATACGATGGTTTTATCCAATGGAAGTGGATGTTCGTAGTAATACGGGGTGTTCTGGAGAAAAGGGTAAAAGTAGTAGTGGCAATGAGGTATGCAACTCAGACAATCCAAAAAGCCAGTGTTTTAAGAAGGTTCGGTTAACTTGGTCACTGAGTCATAGTCAAGGGTCGGGTCATGGTCGCTGCCAAAGAGAGAGAGAAAAGAAACACTCAGCGTGCAATCTAACCTACATCAGAATGGTTATCAATTTATCTAATCAGGAAACCTCCCATTGTAACCTCAAATTCTCCTCCAAACCTGAAAGAAGAATTAGTCGGGATCACCCGAGGAGTAAACCAATTCATCAGTGGGAATCGGGATCCAACTATCATCGCATGATAATGTGATGGAATCCACTCATGTTATCACACTCCAGAAGGTATGCGCATATCTGGCAAGTTTCAGTTTCTTTAGAAACTCCCGATGTGATTTTTACCCCATGCTCTTATGACCTTGACGAAGGCTAACAAATCATAAGTCACATGTCAAGTTCTACCCGTCATTGTCCAGGTTAATTTGAACCCACCCGTACAAGCCCTTGACGAAGGCCAACAAGGTTGTACGACTGTCCTAAACCAACGCATCTATCTATGCAGCAGAAAGGTAACAAGCAGCTACCATACACTATGCCTTGACGAAGGCTAACAAACATAGCATGAATACTAAGTGCTACCCGTCTAAAATGACGGAGGGCTATGAATGGTTTTTGGCGAAAAACCTTTAACGTAATGAACTTGATATCGTTGAAGGAACCGGATAGCTTTTTATAAAAATATAGTGGCGAAAACTTTTGCTAAAGAGGTCACTCCCGGTGAAGGGATCTCGGCTCTTTCCCCGTAGAATGAGGTGCAGGATATTCCAACTGAATACCGCGATGCAAAGAAAAAAGTAATCGACTATAGTGAAGTTATTACCCTGACGCAAACTTCTGTCCAAGGGGTCACTCCCGGTGAAGGGATCTCGGCACTTGCCTCGTCGACTGAGGTGCTGGATATTCATAACCGAATACCACTGTGCAAAACAAAAGAGAACGTCCTTGCAATAACAGCTTTTTGAAATTTGTTCCAACAACGTCAAACAGGTTTGTTTAGCTTGCATTGATCCGAATCAATGCAGTCCCATCAATTAATCACACCACAAAAGAACGAAAATATGATGTACGTATATGCCATCCGCATTCGCCACTGGGTCCCGTCATCACCCGTTAGGTTACTTAACTAACGACAGAGCGGGGACTGGACTAGCGCGGGTGTAAAACATATAAAACATCTACTAGTATATATATCAATATATAATATTCTCTCATGGCGTGATAAAATGCAACATCACATAAATGTAATAAGCATCACAGAACAATACAGATGATCTGGGATCCCCGGGTTTCATAGAGCCGCTACTGAAACCCGACGTTCCCCTGGTCGTGTGGATAGCCTGTGCAATGAGATCCTAGACCCCTACGGGTGCGGCAAGTTACTCGCCAAAACCTGAAGCGAAGCAGCCCCCTACAGCAAAGTGAATGGACCACCCAGCACTTCACGGAATTCGGTAACTTGAGCACCCCTCCTGGGGTCAACCTATACCCCCTACGAGTGCGGCGAATAGCCCGCCAATTCTATAGTGAAGCCCCCTCCGTCTCAAAGCCATGAGATGCGGGCCTGTTGCCCTCTAGAACCCGGCTACCCATGCACCCCACCGCGGGGAAATCCTAGTACAGAAAGTAAAATACATATACAATGGGTACATCGACCTCAGCCCGGTCGTGCCCCAAAAGAATAATATACAAACAGGCAGTGACGGAAGTCCACATGTCGGACGCTCGCCCCGCAATATCAAATGTACAAATAATACCAAATTGTACTGTAAGTCTACGGTAGCGCCCCGGCCATCTGTCCGAGGCCAAAATGCGGAAACGAAAACTTTTTCTGAACTTGAAACTGGCGCTATCGCAGATTTTAATCCCGGATCGAACCATTAACCTACAACTAGCTAACAAGAGAAGGGTTAGAAAAGATATACCGATCGATCCGTGTTCTTCGGTCTTTGACCACCAACCCAAGCTCCTCGCGGCATCTCCGATCTCCGGTCTCCTCGTTGAAAAGGGCATCACATCTTCGAGTCTTTTTACGGGCTCCCGCTTCGTCCGAAGCAACTCGGAAACGAAGTTTGCTAGCCGACGTGTCCAAGGCGATGTAGAGAATATGTGTGATTACTTTGTCTCTTGTATCCATTGATTGGATGGAGGTTGAAGATGAAGCCATCAATGGAGGTTGTGAGCTAGAGGAAGAAGAAGAAGAAGCCTTTCTTTTTCTTGTGTTGTATGATGAAATGAGAGAGTGAGAATGAAAATAATACAAGAGCCAACCCTTACCATGGCTTCCCTTCTCTCTCTTCCTCTCATTTCAACTCACAAATTAATCACATAATGTGATATTTGCACAAGAAATAAGACCATGAGTCACCTATGAAGTACATGTCTCATTTAATGCACAAAATGATGGCAAAAGCTCACAATTTCCATTTGTAAACATTAATCCAAATATTTACAACAATAAAAAGATACGGCAACATCTAAAGTAAACTCGTGACGGATCACAAGGATACCCCTCACCTGTATATACATACCTGCATCCGCATTCCGACTGAATGCGAATACGATGAGACTAAAGTAATCCAACAAATCTAATACTAGGATCCGGCTTAAACCAAAGCCCACTAGTATGATCCGCCCGATCATGATCCGTGCACTACTGCACGTATATGATCGGACCTTGCCATATTGTTAGTTATATGTATGCCCTAGAAGCCATTACTATACATAGGATGTATATTGTAGTGGATGCCGGGACATATATAGGGAGGACTTTCTTGCTCGACATGATAGTATGCTATCTGGTTGCTCTTTACCTTAACGTGTATACTGATTGTCTCTCTGTTACATGTTGGTAAAGCCCTTAGGATCTGTACTTGACTACCTGGACTATGATGCGGATCATACTAGTGGGGACATGGTAGTCCATAAGTACATCCTTCAAAGTCCCTAGTCGTGGGTGTATCGAGACGGGGCATCGATATACCAGATTAGACTAGCGTGTACCTTCTCGACCCATACAGATGGGCGATGGATGATCCCATATCCATCGGTGTTTGACATCAGAGATGATATACGGGTGCTCAGTAGAGACTGGGTACACTGGACGGACTCGCCGAGAACTCCCAGATGGTATTATACCTCACGTCAGATGGCAGTTCTCTGGTAACACTGGTACAGAGTAGTCTGTTGACCCGAAATCGTCATAGAGTCTTGTGTGGTTCCCACTGTGCTTTGATTTCCATCTTACCACGTCCAAGAGGGCGTGCAAAACGGTGGTTTTTGGGTACAGTCCCGAGTCACATGGAGGCAATGAGCGATAGGAGGGGATTCGTCTCTCCCGGTATAGGGGGTTGATGTTGTGCTGTGTTCGATTGGCTATAACAGGAAATCCCTGGCCAGGGTTGCTGAGATTTACTGGTAAGTGTTACCTGTAGTTTCTCGAATAGTTATAGACCTCATATCGACACGACTTATCGAGCTATTGGGGTCTGACGTTTACCACCCCTAGGCGAGATATGCGACATATCAGACGATCAGACCGGACTGTACGGTAGTGTTACTGGTTGGATTCACTGGAGTGTGAGCGGGCTTGCTCGTCGATCTTCAGATCGCTCAATACCCGGGTGGCCGTTACGTTTAGCAGACCGCTTGCGGCTTGTGGATGTTTGATATGATCATCACCTGCTGCCGGCGTATTGACGAGTCTTTAGAGTCCTACACAGAGGTTTCCTGGCTCAAGCGAAACGAAATAGGAGCGCATATGAGATATGTGCGGGACCGAGAATAATGCGTGTATGTGATACCGTATTCTATTCTCGCGATGAATGTATCGAATGGTTGTATGCGATATAACCTAGTTATCGAATCAAGTATTGATTCGATAAGCCGATACATTGAATACTAGTCGGTTGTGTGCGACATGACCGGATCATTGAATCAAGTGTTGATTTAATGATTTAATGCATAATTATATATTTGATATATTACTTTGCACTAACTAGTATTGGTTCACTTTAAACGGATTTTCTCACTTGGTTTGTGCACATTGTATATGTGATATATTTTTGTACACTTGTATGTATCATGTTTGATGATGCATGCTAACTTGTGTTTTGTGTAAAGTTTAAACCATGGTTATGTAATGGTTAGGGTTTTCATTTTCATATCTATTTATTTATTTGTTTATTCATTTTGGAAAATGATAAGCATAATGCAAAATGGTGGCTTTGTTTGGAAGCTTGTTGAAGCTTCATGAAGACTTTGACCATTTTGTATTTTAGCTTAACCCTAACCATTGCATTGAACCATGATTAGTTCTCTACACTTAACTATGGTCATGTTATGATAAGGATTGATTTATTCTTTTCTTTTTTAATGAACTTATCATATCATTTCTTCTTCTTCTTCCTTGAACTCAAGAAGAAAACCTTGAGGTCATCAATGGTGATTGATGATAAAGAGTGAGAAATCCAATTCTAAATTGAACCCACTTCCTATTTCTTCATCCTCTACCTCTTGCCAAGTAGTAGAGTGTGTTTTCTTCACAAGTTTCTTGACTTGGTGAAGTCGGAGCTTGATTTAGCGATGCCTCGACGTAGATCATCTTCGGCATGGACATCGACGACCTAGCTCGCTTGTTCTCCGATGAAGTCGACGCTAGAGCCCGGATTCTTTTTGGACAGCGGAGAGGACTTCGTTGCGGAGCTATGGAGGTGGACCACCGGATCTACAAAGGTTGTATTTCCGTTTAAACTTTAGTTAAGCTGTTAACTAGTTTCATTTTCGCCTAGACATCTAGCCAACGATCCGTAGTTTAGGGTTTCTCGGCACCTAGATCCTAATTGAAATTGGCATGGTTGATGCCTTGTGAGACCTCATTAGGGTGCCTAGGAACCCTACAGTGGTATCAGAGCCTAGCTAGAGCCTTAGGCGAAGTCTAGACGGATTTTGAACTCCGAACGAACCCGAAATCCTAACACACCCATGCTCTCTGTCCAATTTTCAAAAACAGGGATTTTTCAGTATTAAAAATATGCAGAAATATCAGCAGGTTATTTTAAGAGTAACTGTGAAATACGAGTGCGTAATTCCATCAAACTGCCGCGGTTCCGCGGCACGAGCATGGCTCGTGCGGCGGATCCGCGGCCGTACGGACTCATTCTTCAGTCAATGTTACACAGTAACTCCTAATTGATATTGCTTGTTTTCCTGGGTATTTTTAAATATTATTCAAGAGTTGAATTTTTCTGGGTTGTTTTGGGATTTCATGGACTCGATCGGATTATCAAATTTTGTCTGTGTGGCTTTCCGGATAAATTTTAGAATATGTTAAAAAGTTCGACCGGATATAAATACCCATTTTTTCCCCTGTCGGGAAATTTCCAAGTGTTGGATTTTTCCGTAGTTTAACGACGTTCTAAGTAGTGCAAGTAACGCGATAGACCCTCTAGAAGACAACAAACCTTAACTCGATTATGTGACCGTCTTGAACTGCCCTTTGAACCTTCGGGTTTGGGGCAGTACGGCGTGCCACATGTGAGGCGTTGGCTTGACCCTTCTACGGCTGGACCGTTGGTACCGAGGCACGAACTGAATGTTGTTAGACTCATATTTCATGTGTTGATCTGTATCGGGAAAACTTGGGTATTCGATTGTTTGATCGGAAAGTTTGACATTTTCTATTTATCCGGAATGGGATACAATAATTGGAATTCACAATAAGTTATGAGATAACTGAATGAATGTTATAAACGTAGCAGTTTAGTCTCACTTGATTGGTTGCCACGGAATTTTGATGTGATCAAAAGTCCGTCGCAATCACGTAGCGTACACGGATACTCGCCGGGTAAACTTAATAGACAGCCTCACTCCATAGCCCCGACCAAGTGACTGTAGGAGAACCCCGTCGCCGAAAGCATCCGTTCGGGTGCTCGCGGTAGCGGTGTTCTGCCTTGGTGCACTTCGTCGACGGTATCAGGGGTGCGGCCGCCTACTAAAGTTTGCGACGAGCATTCGATCAGTTTTTCGGGAATCTTGTTGAATTGCCCGACTTGATATTGAAAAGTGTTTTCGATAATGAGACTAAAATGCGGGGTTTATAATTGTTAGGCATGCGATGTCTAAGGAATTCATTCGGTCAGGCATGTGATGTCTGAGGTGGTTGCGGATTCCAACTGTTGTAGTTTTACACTTTCTTTTCTGTGACCGTAAGTGTAATATGTGATATCGCCGGTTTCGTTGCTATATGTCAACGACAATTGGGATACGCATGTTTACTTACGTTGATGACATGTGATGTTATGTGTTGCTGGATATGTTATATTGGATCGTCGTGTTTGAATAGCCGGGGGTTTTTATGTGAGATGAGTGTTTTTCATTTTCATTCATGTAAAAACTTGTATGTAATATTCTTTTATTGGGGTGCTTCCAGGTTGCGGAAGTAGTCACCTTTTGTATATTATTTACTTTTCCGCACTAGGATAGACCCAAGGAGGAGGGCACAAGTAACCGGGTTCTGGAGTCCAGTGGGAGACCAACTCGAGGAGTCGAGGTCGGGTCTCCTAACTCCAGAATTGGTAGGGTTGCTTGCCGCTCTCGTAGGGGTCTAGGGGTGTGGGTTTGGCTATTCATCACGACCGTGGAATCCGTGTTTTATACTGGCTCGTATTGAAAACACGGACGTCCTAGTATATCCAATATTTCATATGATTCTTCTGCTGCGATATCAGTCATGTGATCATGAGATGTTCTGTGATAGATACAGTATATAGTATATATGTTATATTATATAGACGTTACTTATGTTTTACACCCGTGCTAGCCCTGCCCCGCTCTACCGTTAGTTACCTAACCTAACGGTGCACAAGGGGACATCGAGGCGAATGCGGATGGCATAAGTGTACGTCGTATTTATCTGTGATGTTTAGGTACTTAAATGATGGGACTTCATTAATGTGATTAATGAAATAAAAGAAACCTAAGATGTTGTAGAATCGAATTTCAAAATAAAACAGGTAGCTACAGTTCTTGCTTTGCACAGCGGTATATATGATATATCCTGCACCTTATTCGATGAGGAAAGGACCGAGATCCCTTCACCGGGAGTGACTCCTTTAGCAATAACTGGCAGATGCTACACACTCGGTTTGTCTTTTGATAGCTTTTAAGTGTTTTTGCTTTGCACAGCGATATATATGATATATCCCGCACCTCATTCGACGAGGAAAGGACCGACGATCCCTTCACCGGGAGTGACTCCTTTAGCAAAACTAGAAAAGCCTCAAAAACACTCCATTTTAAAATTCATTTGATTCTACAACGATATCAAGTTCATTACGCAATAGGTTTTCAGAAAAACCTGTCGTAGCCCTCCGTCATTTCAGATATGTACTGGTTAGTATTCGTGCTGCGTTTGTTGACCTCTGTCAAGGCGTAGTGTGCGGTAGCTGATTAGTGCTTATCTGCATAAGCATATGATGTGATTGATTTAGGGTAGTCGTGCGACCTTGTTGACCTCTGTCAAGGGTCGTGCGGGTGGGTTTACTTCAATCAGGAAATGACGGGTTGAACTTGACTAGCAGCCTATGGTTTGTTGACCTCTGTCAAGGTCATAGGACGCTAGGGGCAAAATATTATCGGGAATTTCAAGTGTTGAAATTTGCAATGAGATTGCATACCTTCTATGAGATAGTTGGATCCCGATACCCGCTGCGAGTAAGAGTTACTCCTGGGAGAGTTTTATACATTACAATTAGCCGATCAAGTAGGTGTCTAGAAAGGTGTTAACGAGGTTACGCCTCTGGGAAAACGAGGTTTACATTAATTAGGTTCGTGCGAAAGCACGGGGGACCTCCCTCAAAGTACCGACACTGGCCTGGCTGAAAGATTGGCGAACTTGTAGTGTGTAATTAATCCCGGCTAGTCTTTCCTTTTAGGGTTTGAAGGAAGATTTGATAAAAAGCAGTGGGAGCCATCCTGATTAGATAAAATAATAACCAATCTATTCTTGCAAGAGCGCACGCTGAGTGTTTTCTTCTCTCTCTCTCCAGGTAGCGACCATATCACGCCTTAATCAAGATAATAAAACGGATTATTGACCGAACCCGCTTGTTATACTGAGCTGGGGAACGTTGGTCCCGCTCCAACTTATAATTGTTATAAGACAGAGCAGGAAATTGGGGATTACCAGAATTCCCGTGCCGCCCAAACGAAGAGAGTGCATGCTGATGCATCATCTTCGGGTGTGTTCATTACAGAGAACTGTTTCTCAGTATCCTTTACGTCCTGGGTATGTGATACCAGATCAGGATCCCATATATGTAATCAGTTACATAGGGCTACAGAAAGGTAGAGAACTGAGAACGGGTGATAAGTTTCATGAGGCAGAAAACGGGGCAAGAGTTGCAGCCAAGTCTGTTGGTCACTGTCACCCTGTATTACCAATACATTGATTCTGAACGAATGTTGTTAGATACCGAACCTGATATACAAAATCATATCTATCTCTTTATTAGTAAAGAAATGATAAAATTTTGTATAGTTGGATAATGTTTTGAACATTTCCTATATCAAAAGTTAATCGGTTCAGGCACGTTATCTAAAAGCATTGATGTTCTAAATCAAACTACAGTTCTTAGTATATGGAACACACATAAGAGGAAGAGTTCAGAAATGAACGTATCCTTCTTGAGGCATTGTAGACTAGGTCATATCAATGTGACCCGACTAGCTGAAGTTACATGTAGATGCATATTTAAATCTGTTTGAATTTACATCTTATGAAACTTGCCAGTCATGTCATAAAGATAAGATGACCATAGCTCCGTTTACTGGAAACAGAGAAAGAGTTAGTGAACTCTTGGGATGATACATGTTGATGTATGTAGGTCCCCTGTCTACACATGCCAGAACTGGTTCTTTATACTTCATTACATTCTCTGATAATCTCTCAAGATTCAGACATATGTTCCTGTTGAAACACAAGTTCGAACCTTTTGAGATATTCACAGGATATAAGTTAGAAGTAGAGAACCAAAATACGGGTAAAAGTATTATGTCCTTTGATGAGATCAAGGAGGAGAATACTTGAGCACGGAAATTCCTGAACTATTCTAAAGGAGAATGAGATTCTCTCTCAGAATTACTCCTCCGTATACACCATAGCACGATGGTATATCGGGGCGGAGCAGATACACCCTATTTGATATGGTGTGCTCTATGATGAGTACTACTGAGTTACCTATTTCCTTTTGGGAGTTATGCACTTATGAAGTTGCATACCTATTGAATAGGGTTCGAATCAAGTCAGTTGCCTACCACTCCATATGAGATATGGTATGGGAAGAGCCCATGTCTTAAGCTAGTTAAGATTTGGGGTTGTCCGGCCTATGTCTAAAAGCAAAATCCGGACAAGCTCGAGGCAAAGTCTGTTATGTAGAACTGGAAAGGTTCCAACTATACAAACTACAGCTGATGATTTGGTACAACCAAAAGATTCAGTAGATACCAACGAACCTCAGCCTCTCCGCCGATCTAGTAGGGTTCCTCACCCACCTGAGAGATACTTCTGTTTCTCTATGACAGTGGGAGCGAGGATTGCATCATGAGATGATGACCCAACTAGTTTCGAGCTGGCCATCAGGAGTAAGACTCTGTAAGAATGGCTGGATGTTTATCGATCTGAGATGGAATCCTTATACACCAACAAAGTATGGACTTTGGTTGCTATATCTGAAGGGTTAAATCCCCATCATGAGCAAGTATATCTTGAGAAGATTACTTGGTGTACATGGAAAAGTTGAGATTTTCAAAGCTAGACTTGTTAAAGGTTTGCATCATTGACCAGGCGTGGATAATGATGAAACCTTTTCAAGTGGCTATGCTTAAGTCCATCCAGATCCTACTTGCCACGGCTACATACCATGACTACGATATCTGGTGGTTGGGTGTCATGACAGCTTTTCTAAATGATGTTTTAGAAGAGTGCGTCTATAAGTACACAGCCAGAGGGCTTCGTAGACAGTGGGAGCAGCGGAAACGTGTACAAGATGCTTTATAGGATTAAAGCAGGCATCGCGGAGATGGAACATCTGTTTTGATGGATTAGTCAAAGAGTTTGACATCATCAAAATGGTAGATGAACCTTGTATAAACAAAAAGGTAGTAGGGAGTATGGTGGTGATCCTCGTAGAGTGCGTGGATGACATACTCTTGATGGGGAAGGAGTTTCCTATGCTACGCTCGGCCAATCTCCGCTTATCACAATGATTCTCCACATAGGATCAAAATGATACCTCCTAAATCCTGAGTTTTGGATCTATGAGATAGATCTAATTGGATATTAGGACTCTCACTAGTTGTAGTGAGACGGTATCAACCGATCCTGGGGAGAATCACTGGAAGGGTTCCAGGGTGATAAAGACGACTGAATGTCAGTCGCAGGCATTGTCTTTACCCTCAGTAAAGGGACGGTATGTTGGAAGAGTTCCAAGCTAGATACCGTGGCATACTAGACGATAAAGGCTTGATACATCGCTATTTAAGATGCTACCAAAGAGGCTGTCTGGGTGTATATTAGTTCATGAGATGAACTTAGTTCCTCCCATTGTGTGACAATGGAGTTGTGGCTTATGCCAAGGAACGCCCGTCCCATCAGTGATCCAGACATATTCTAAGGCAGTATTACCTGATCATGGAGATGCTTGATCTCCAAGGAGATCGAGGTATAGGAGAGTAGACTAAGAGGAAAACACAGCGGATCCACTCACAAAGGCCTGTTCCCAGAGAGAGACTTTTATGGGATGGTTGAGTATGAGATACTACAACTACTGCTACAGATGGCCCTAGTGCAAGTGGGAGATTGTTAGTTATATGTATGCCCTAGAGGCCATTACTATACATAGGATGTATATTGTAGTGGATGCCGGGACATATATAGGGAGGACTTTCTTGCTCGACATGATAGTATGCTATCTGGTTGCTCTTTACCTTAACGTGTATACTGATTGTCTCTCTGTTACATGTTGGTAAAGCCCTTAGGATCTGTACTTGACTACCTGGACTATGATGCGGATCATACTAGTGGGGACATGGTAGTCCATAAGTACATCCTTCAAAGTCCCTAGTCGTGGGTGTATCGAGACGGGGCATCGATATACCAGATTAGACTAGCGTGTACCTTCTCGACCCATACAGATGGGCGATGGATGATCCCATATCCATCGGTGTTTGACATCAGAGATGATATACGGGTGCTCAGTAGAGACTGGGTACACTGGACGGACTCGCCGAGAACTCCCATATGGTATTATACCTCACGTCAGATGGCAGTTCTCTGGTGACACTGGTACAGAGTAGTCTGTTGACCCGAGATCGTCATAGAGTCTTGTGTGGTTCCCACTGTGCTTTGATTTCCATCTTACCACGTCCAAGAGGGCGTGCAAAACGGTGGTTTTTGGGTACAGTCCCGAGTCACATGGAGGCAATGAGCGATAGGAGGGGATTCGTCTCTCCCGGTATAGGGGGTTGATGTTGTGCTGTGTTCGATTGGCTATAACAGGAAATCCCTGGCCAGGGTTGCTGAGATTTACTGGTAAGTGTTACCTATAGTTTCTCGAATAGTTATAGACCTCATATCGACACGACTTATCGAGCTATTGGGGTCTGACGTTTACCACCCCTAGGCGAGATATGCGACATATCAGACGATCAGACCGGACTGTACGGTAGTGTTACTGGTTGGATTCACTGGAGTGTGAGCGGGCTTGCTCGTCGATCTTCAGATCGCTCAATACCCGGGTGGCCGTTACGTTTAGCAGACCGCTTGCGGCTTGTGGGTGTTTGATATGATCATCACCTGCTGCCGGCGTATTGACGAGTCTTTAGAGTCCTACACAGAGGTTTCCTGGCTCAAGCGAAACGAAATAGGAGCGCATATGAGATATGTGCGGGACCGAGAATAATGCGTGTATGTGATACCGTATTCTATTCTCGCGATGAATGTATCGAATGGTTGTATGCGATATAACCTAGTTATCGAATCAAGTATTGATTCGATAAGCCGATACATTGAATACTAGTCGGTTGTGTGCGACATGACCGGATCATTGAATCAAGTGTTGATTTAATGATTTAATGCATAATTATATATTTGATATATTACTTTGCACTAACTAGTATTGGTTCACTTTAAACGGATTTTCTCACTTGGTTTGTGCACATTGTATATGTGATATATTTTTGTACACTTGTATGTATCATGTTTGATGATGCATGCTAACTTGTGTTTTGTGTAAAGTTTAAACCATGGTTATGTAATGGTTAGGGTTTTCATTTTCATATCTATTTATTTATTTGTTTATTCATTTTGGAAAATGATAAGCATAATGCAAAATGGTGGCTTTGTTTGGAAGCTTGTTGAAGCTTCATGAAGACTTTGACCATTTTGTATTTTAGCTTAACCCTAACCATTGCATTGAACCATGATTAGTTCTCTACACTTAACTATGGTCATGTTATGATAAGGATTGATTTATTCTTTTCTTTTTTAATGAACTTATCATATCATTTCTTCTTCTTCTTCCTTGAACTCAAGAAGAAAACCTTGAGGTCATCAATGGTGATTGATGATAAAGAGTGAGAAATCCAATTCTAAATTGAACCCACTTCCTATTTCTTCATCCTCTACCTCTTGCCAAGTAGTAGGGTGTGTTTTCTTCACAAGTTTCTTGACTTGGTGAAGTCGGAGCTTGATTTAGCGATGCCTCGACGTAGATCATCTTCGGCATGGACATCGACGACCTAGCTCGCTTGTTCTCCGATGAAGTCGACGCTAGAGCCCGGATTCTTTTTGGACAGCGGAGAGGACTTCGTTGCGGAGCTATGGAGGTGGACCACCGGATCTACAAAGGTTGTATTTCCGTTTAAACTTTAGTTAAGCTGTTAACTAGTTTCATTTTCGCCTAGACATCTAGCCAACGATCCGTAGTTTAGGGTTTCTCGGCACCTAGATCCTAATTGAAATTGGCATGGTTGATGCCTTGTGAGACCTCATTAGGGTGCCTAGGAACCCTACAGTGGTATCAGAGCCTAGCTAGAGCCTTAGGCGAAGTCTAGACGGATTTTGAACTCCGAACGAACCCGAAATCCTAACACACCCATGCTCTCTGTCCAATTTTCAAAAACAGGGATTTTTCAGTATTAAAAATATGCAGAAATATCAGCAGGTTATTTTAAGAGTAACTGTGAAATACGAGTGCGTAATTCCATCAAACTGCCGCGGTTCCGCGGCACGAGCATGGCTCGTGCGGCGGATCCGCGGCCGTACGGACTCATTCTTCAGTCAATGTTACACAGTAACTCCTAATTGATATTGCTTGTTTTCCTGGGTATTTTTAAATATTATTCAAGAGTTGAATTTTTCTGGGTTGTTTTGGGATTTCATGGACTCGATCGGATTATCAAATTTTGTCTGTGTGGCTTTCCGGATAAATTTTAGAATATGTTAAAAAGTTCGACCGGATATAAATACCCATTTTTTCCCCTGTCGGGAAATTTCCAAGTGTTGGATTTTTCCGTAGTTTAACGACGTTCTAAGTAGTGCAAGTAACGCGATGGACCCTCTAGAAGACAACAAACCTTAACTCGATTATGTGACCGTCTTGAACTGCCCTTTGAACCTTCGGGTTTGGGGCAGTACGGCGTGCCACATGTGAGGCGTTGGCTTGACCCTTCTACGGCTGGACCGTTGGTACCGAGGCACGAACTGAATGTTGTTAGACTCATATTTCATGTGTTGATCTGTATCGGGAAAACTTGGGTATTCGATTGTTTGATCGGAAAGTTTGACATTTTCTATTTATCCGGAATGGGATACAATAATTGGAATTCACAATAAGTTATGAGATAACTGAATGAATGTTATAAACGTAGCAGTTTAGTCTCACTTGATCGGTTGCCACGGAATTTTGATGTGATCAAAAGTCCGTCGCAATCACGTAGCGTACACGGATACTCGCCGGGTAAACTTAATAGACAGCCTCACTCCATAGCCCCGACCAAGTGACTGTAAGAGAACCCCGTCGCCGAAAGCATCCGTTCGGGTGCTCGTGGTAGCGGTGTTCCGCCTTGGTGCACTTCGTCGACGGTATCAGGGGTGCGGCCGCCTACTAAAGTTTGCGACGAGCATTCGATCAGTTTTTCGGGAATCTTGTTGAATTGCCCGACTTGATATTGAAAAGTGTTTTCGATAATGAGACTAAAATGCGGGGTTTATAATTGTTAGGCATGCGATGTCTAAGGAATTCATTCGGTCAGGCATGTGATGTCTGAGGTGGTTGCGGATTCCAACTGTTGTAGTTTTACACTTTCTTTTCTGTGACCGTAAGTGTAATATGTGATATCGCCGGTTTCGTTGCTATATGTCAACGACAATTGGGATACGCATGTTTACTTACGTTGATGACATGTGATGTTATGTGTTGCTGGATATGTTATATTGGATCGTCGTGTTTGAATAGCCGGGGGTTTTTATGTGAGATGAGTGTTTTTCATTTTCATTCATGTAAAAACTTGTATGTAATATTCTTTTATTGGGGTGCTTCCAGGTTGCGGAAGTAGTCACCTTTTGTATATTATTTACTTTTCCGCACTAGGATAGACCCAAGGAGGAGGGCACAAGTAACCGGGTTCTGGAGTCCAGTGGGAGACCAACTCGAGGAGTCGAGGTCGGGTCTCCTAACTCCAGAATTGGTAGGGTTGCTTGCCGCTCTCGTAGGGGTCTAGGGGTGTGGGTTTGGCTATTCATCACGACCGTGGAATCCGTGTTTTATACTGGCTCGTATTGAAAACACGGACGTCCTAGTATATCCAATATTTCATATGATTCTTCTGCTGCGATATCTGTCATGTGATCATGAGATGTTCTGTGATAGATACAGTATATAGTATATATGTTATATTATATAGACGTTACTTATGTTTTACACCCGTGCTAGCCCTGCCCCGCTCTGCCGTTAGTTACCTAACCTAACGGTGCACGAGGGGACATCGAGGCGAATGCGGATGGCATAAGTGTACGTCGTATTTATCTGTGATGTTTAAGTACTTAAATGATGGGACTTCATTAATGTGATTAATGAAATAAAAGAAACCTAAGATGTTGTAGAATCAAATTTTGGACTTAGATCTCCAAACTTTTTCTGTAGCTTTAGTTATTCCTGCATGTATTTTTAAGATGCCTAAAATAATTTTTTGAACAACTTTAAAATTCGATAGCAAGCACACTGAAATGAAAATACGATTCGGAAATTTCGATCAATCGATGTTTCAAACACGTTAGAACAAGCTGGTAAAGGTTAATGGCGTGGCTCTGATACCATGTTGGGTTACGGCAGCGCCCCGGCGGTCAAATCCGAGGCCAAATGCGGAACAAAAACTTTTCAAAACTTGGCGCTACCTTAACCTTTACCCGGATCGAACCATTAACGCTAAACTAGCAACTGGAGAAGGGTTAGAAAAGCTATACCGATCGATCCGTGTCCTTCGGTCTTTAGCCACCATCCCTAGCTCCTCGCAGCATCTCCGATCTCCGGTCTCCTCGTCGGAAGGGCACCACATCTAGAAGACTTTTTACGGGCTCCCGCTTCAAACCGAAGCAACTCGGACATAAAGTTTGCTAGCCGACATGTCCAAAGTGATGTAGAGAATGTGTGTGATAATTTTGTCTCAAGCATCCATTGATTCTCAACACATGAGAGTGTATGGATGGAGGTTGAAGATGATTCCATGGTGGAAGTAGTGAGCTAGAGGAAGAAGAAGAAGAAGAGGCATTTTCTATTATTGTGATGAGATGAAAAATGAGAGCTCTCCCCATAATCCTAAGAGCTAGCACCACTCATATGGCTGCCCTCTCTCTCTCCACCTCTCATTTCAACATAATAATCCATCAATTAACATGACATGGCTACAAAAAAAGAGACCATGAGTCACTAGATTGCACATGCCACATTAATTGCTCCTCATGATGAAATCCACTCACAATTTCCACCAATATAAACATTAACCCAAATGTTTATGACGATAAAAAGAACGGCATCATCTAAAGTAAACTCTTGACGGATCACAAGAATACCCCTCACCTGTATATACATACCTGCATCCGCATTCCGACTGAATGTGAATGTGATGAGACAAAGTAATCCAACAAATCTAATATTAGGATCTGGTTTAAACCAAAGCCCACTAGTATGATCCATCCGATCATGATCCGTGCACAAGTGCACGTATATGATCGAACCCTGCCATAAAACCATACGGCCTCTACAACGTTTCGCCCGAAACTTGGGAAACTATCTGTGGTGGACTCTAAAGACTCATCAATACGCCGGCAGTGGGTTTAACCACAAGTACGCCAGTGGTACTAGCTGTACGTAACGGCTAACCATGTATTGACCAAAAGGGAGGCTGACAAGCGAACTCATCCTGAAACCCTACTGAGCCTGTCAGTGACAATATCCGTACAGTCCGGTCCATTTTTCTATGAGTATCGCATATCGGGCCTAGGGGGCTGGTAAATGTCAGACCCTCAAAAGCGGTATAAGTCGTGTCGGAGTGTAACCCAGAACACCCTGAGATATTACTGGAATACCTACCAGTAAATCTCACTTGCCTTGGCCAAGGACATCGTGTAATGGCTCTCCAAACACAGCACGATCTCACCCCCAATACCGGGAGAGATGAATCCCCTACCGATCCGCTCACTGCCTCCATGTGGCTCGGGACTGTACCCAACTAAAACCTGTTTGCATGACCCCTTTGAGCCGTGGTAGGGTAGTAATCAAAGCACAGTGGGAACTCACACGAGACAAATGACGATCTCAGGTCGATAGACTAACCTGTACACATGTTACCAGAGAACTGCTATCTGACGCTAGGTATAAAACCAACTAACATGTTCCCGGCGAGTCCGTCCAGTGTACTCATAACCCAATGAGCACCTATATACGTCTCAGGTGATCCAACTGACACCAATGGCTTGTGAGACCAGCCACCGGCCCTCGTCGGGGTCTTGATCCGTATACACTAGTCTACTCTGGAGTATCGATGCTTTGTCTCGAAACTCCCTCAACTAGGGACCTTTTAAGGATGCGCTTATAGACCCGCCTCTCACTATATGATCGACATCATACTGCTGGTAGTCAAGCAAGAATCCTATGGGCTCTATAAACGTGTAATAGTGATCTGTAAATGTAAGTGCACGGCGGCGCCCCGGCCGTCAATCCGACGGCCAAATGCGGAAGCGGTGATAAACTTTAATTTTTCTTGAACTGGCAAACCGCCGCGCACTAATACCCGGATCGAACCATTAATTAGTCCTAGCTATCTACTAGAAAGGGAATAGAGATATACCGACGATCCAAGTCCTCCGGTCTTCTCGTCATCGTCCCGATCTCCTGCGGAATGTCCCGTCTCCTCCTCGTCGCCGGAAGTGCACCACATCGCCTACTTCTTTTACGGGCTCCCACCTCAATGCCGAGGCAACTCGGGCACGAAGCCGGCTACTCGACGTGCCCAAGGTTCGCTGTAGAATATGTAGTCCTCAAGTCTCACTTTGGGGTTGTAGGAATTGCCATTGGTGGAGGGATTGAACTTGGAGCTTTTGAGATTGATCTTGTGGGGATTTTGCAATATGAAATGAACCAAAATCCCACACAAAAAAATTTGGACAGCCCACTAGGAGCTTGGCCGGCCAATACATGGTGGTGGAGAGAATGAGAGAGTGGAAGAAGTAAATCAAATGGGAGCCATTCTCATCAAATACCCAAGAGAGAGAGAGGAAAGCTATCATGCAAAAGAAATGATAGTAAGGAAAACTCAACACTCAACACCACCATCATCACCTCACAAAGTCCAACCATCATGAACCATGATGACTCAAAAAGTCATGCCATCATGAAGAAATCAAGTCAAAGGATGGTGCACATCATGAAAGCCATCATGATGCAACAAGATGCAAAGAACCCCCTCCACTAATGCCTATTTGCAACAATGCAAATAAACCCTCCTCCACCACACTTCGGCCAATGAACGGAACAAAGGAAATTGGCCGAAACGGAAAGCAAACTGGCAACTCCAGAAAACTGATCCCGTAATAAATTATAGGAAAACCCCAATACTGTGCATACACACCCGCATCTGTATTTCGACCGAAATACAGATGCAATGAGACAAAATCTACACTGTACTATACTAGGATCCGGCTTAAACCAAAGCCGGCTAGTAATATCTGTTCGATCCTGATCCGTGCAATACCGCACGTATCTGATCGAACCCTGCCATATATCCATACGGCCTATAGTACAAACTGTCCGATCCTGATCCGTGCAATACCGCACGTATCTGATCGGACCTTGCCATATCTCCATACGGCCTCTACAACCTTTCGCCCGAAAGCTGAGTAACAGAATGTGGGGGACTCTAAAGACTCATCAACACCTTGGTTGTGGATTTAACCACTAGCACGTTAGAGGTATAAGCCAATACATAACGGGCTACCAGGTATTGACCAAAAGGGACGTCTGTGAGAGAACTCAGCTTGACTCCCTACTGAGCCTGTCAGTGACAATATCCGTACAGTCCGGTCCGTTCGTCTATGAGCATCGCATGGCGGGCCTAGGGGGTTGGTAAAAGTCAGACCCCCAAAAGCGGTACAAGTCGTGTCGGAGTGTAGCCCAGAACACCCTGAGATACTACTGGAATACCTACCAGTAAATCTCCTTGCCTCGGCCGAGGGCTTTGTGTAATGGCTCTCCTAGACACAGCACGACCTCACCCCCAATACCGGGAGAGACGAACCCCTGAAGATACGCTCACTGCCTCCATGTGGCTCGGGACTGTACCCAACTAAAACCTGTTTGCACGACTCCTTTGAGCCGTGGTAGGGTAGTAATCAAAGTACAGTGGGAACTCACACGAGACAAATGACGATCCCCAGGTCGATGAACTAACCTGCACACATGTCACCAGGGAACTGCCATCTGATGTCTGGTATATGACCAACTAGCATGTTCCCGGCGAGTCCTGTCCGGTGTACTCATAACCCAATGAGCACCTGTATACATCTTAGGTGATCCAACTGACACCAGTGGCTTGTGAGACCGGCCACCGCCCCTCGTCGGGGTCTCGACTGTATACACTAGTCTACTATGGAGAATCGATGCCCTGTCTCGAAACTCTCACGACTAGGGACCTTTTAAGGATATGCTTATAGACCCCCAGCTCCCACTTATATGATCGCCCTCATACTGCTGGTGGTCAAGAAAGAATCCTAGGGGCTCTATCAACGTGTAATAGCGACGTGTCAGGTCACTTAAAACAGTACACGATGATAAAGGTAAACCAGATAGCATACTATCATCTCGAGTAAGACTGTCCTACCGGGATAGGTCCTCCAGCAATCATTGCAATCACGTACCTGTGACCTAATAATTGACTCTGAGGGCACTATCTCCAACAATCTCCCACTTGCACTCAAGGCTAATTATTGCGATGTCGCATACTCACAGCCCGTGTGATACCGAACACCCAACTCCTCTACTAGTCAGTCTCACAAAGCTCGTTTGCGAAACTATTGCGTTCGAGGAATAGCCTCAGTGAGTGGATCCGCTTTGTTGTCTCTTTCCATGTCTCTCTATATCTCAAGTTCGCGGAGAAACCCATCTCCCGAAATGAGCAATACCTGTCTTAGGATGTGTCTGGATGTCTGATGGGACATAGCTCATAAATGAACTCCAAATCCAAACTTCTTAGACTGTATCGTCAACTGAACTTAATCAGTATCCTGCGCCATACCTCCCTCAGTATTGCCTTGGACCAACTGTCCAAAATACTGCCCCTCGTCAGAAGGAAAAACTATAACTCTGACAACCTCCTTGTCGTCCATGTCACCTTGGAAGCCTGGAATGATAACTGTCTCCCGAATGAGGCTGTCGTTATCATATCCCTAGAACATCCACTTATGTTCTAAAACTGCTTCCGACTGTTTCTCCAGGATTGGATTAATGTCAACTTATTGCATCTAGTGCAAGAACAACATCTGGTGTGGTACTTGATATCTCATGATTGACTCAATTGCCTAAGCAAGTGATCTGCCAACCATGCACATCCCTCTCCACTTTAGTCTGTAAGACACCTTTAGAGAGGGTGACTCCATCACTTGCAGGTATACTACCGTGCCAGGAGTCGTCCATTCTAAATACTCTTAGAATGGTGTCTAAGTACCCTGATTGGGAAACTACCCAAATCTAGATCTAAAGCCATAGATCTAGTAACCAGAATGTCAGATATAAAATCCATTTCCTTTGTGGAGAAACCACTGTGTGACGACCAAAGTATAACCGATTGTAGTATAGGAGTTTCCTTTCCTACTCTGTGTATGTCATCCAAATACCAGGATATCACACCCTACTACCTTCTCAACAGATCCATCCCCTATTCTGATGAAGTCAAACCTATGACTGTCACGTCAGAAATAGATGATCTATCTCCACTACTGGTGCTTCAGTCTATAAATAGACATAAGCTACCTGTCCACCAATGCTTCCGCTGCTCCCACTGACTACGACAACCCTCTGGCAGAGTCATATACACGTGCACTTCTGGAGCGAGTCCAGAACGACGCTATACTCATCCTCCCGCCGGGTCTCGCAGCCTGGAACAACAGCAATGGTAATTGTGGGTAAACAAGAACTTCCCTGTCACCGTCCTTGAGGCTACCGTAGTACCTCTCGGGTGCCTGAAGTTACCCACCTTATCTGCGGAGTGGCCAATGGAATGTCAATCCAGATTGAATCTTTAGGTTCCTTATCAAATCTTCAGTAATCGTTTGTGGTTCTGGAATCACTTCCAGTTCTACCATACTCCCACTACTGTTTTCTGAAAAAATCCATTTTTATTAAAACTGTGGCGAGTCTAGAACAATATTGCTATTGTTCATCCAGATGGTAGAAAGTCAACCCGCGTCATAGCCTGGGTCAACCCACAAACAGTCATTACAGAAACGTGCCCTGAGTTGTCCAGTGTCTGGTTTTAATCATAAACCGGACAACTCCCCGTACCTTAACATCGTTAAGATATGAACTGTTCTATATCCCATATAGGACCAGAGGCACTGATTTAATTGAACCAGATTCAAATCATGCAACTGTCTCCAGTGCATGTCAACTTAATGGAAGGAGGCCGATCAGCGTTACTCAATTTAGGAATGCTTCCAATTATGAGTAACCTGAAAGAGAAGCAATTTCTCTTAATCACTACTATCAACTGAATACCATATACAAGTATCTACATCTTCGATCACTTTGAAGAATCCCGATACTTGCTGCACCTGGTTCTCTACTTTATTCAAATACCTATAACTTCTCCAAATTCGGACCCTGTGTTTCCACGAAACACTTGTCTAAAAACTAGAGAAGTCATAAGTAAACCGAATATAGTACGAGGACCAACCCCTCTGTCCTGATGGACCCTGGACATCATACAATACTCTGTACAAGTCCCTTGAGTCTGATAACTCACTCACTGTGTGTCGTAGGTTGAAAACTGTACTTATGGTTAAGAAGAATTACACCGCTGTTTAATGCCCCTTACCTAACCATCCACTGATATAGGTAAATGTCGTAGACATAATTTCAAAAGGTATATCTCACTCTATGAAAATAGACGTACAGATATATCAATTTGAAATTGGTACATAACTGTGGATATTCAAAACCAAATATTTGCCGACCGGCAAACTACCCAGGTGATTTCCTCAAATATCACCGATTACAACGAATCCCGATATAATGAGGATGATCACCCAATTCCCAATAACCTACTCCCACTCATCATCTGTAAAACCATACAGATGTGAGAATCATACCTGGTAAATACATACCCTGGAGCAAGTGTCTAATCGGGAAATCAGTTTTCCTTTAACAGTACACAGTGAGACTGAAATATTGAAATGTTTCGATGGGGTATCCCGGTATTCCTAGTAATGCCTCTTCCAGATTCACGACTGTAACCGTATAATTCTTTGCCACCTCTCCAAATCCCTTCATATGTTTTTAGTCATTACCTTCTGCACACCCCTTTAGGCCAAATGGTTTTCTTCCTTCCCTACCGTTCGGCGCCAGCCTATGGTTTGGAAGAAGACTATCCAATAAGCATAATGGGTGTACTGTCCTAATCCTAGGAACACTCGCAATGCGAGAGAAGGTGAGGATAAAAGACAACCGAATGAACTTAATTCCTATTTCTCCTGAACCATAATCCATCCCCGAACTGGAACAAGTTCCTTTCGAGTTCGTATATAACCATACGATGGAGTATCCAATAAACTGTGGATCTTCGTAGTGATACGGAGTGTCCAGGAGAAATTCAAAGGTGATTTTAGGATTGGCGAAGAAATACCTGGTTTGGTCATGAATATCTGTTGCAATTTACTTTGCCCTCTTACTAATCCCTTGCTTTGTCTTAACTTAATACCTTCTGTACACCATCGTTAGGCTAACTGGTTTTCTTCATTCCCTACCGGTCGGCACCAGCCTAAGGTTTGGAAGAAGACTATCCAATTTGCATAATAGGTGTACTACCCCTAAACCAAGGAGTACTCATAACCTGAGAGAGGGTAAAAAGGAAAAGACAACTGAATAATCCTATCCGTTTTCTCCAGAACCGGAAACCATCCTCGAATATATTCCTTCGAGTTCGTATCTAACCATACGATGGTTTTGTCCAATGGAAGTGGACGTTCGTAGTAAAACGGGGTGTCCTGGAGAAAAGGGTAAAAGTAGGAGTGGCAATGAGGTTTGCAACTCTGACAATCCAAAAAGCCAGTGTCAAGAAGGTTCGGTTAATTTGGTCACTGAGTCATAGTCTTAGGGTCGGGTCAATGGTCGCTGCCGAAGAGAGAGAGAAAAGAAACACTCAGCGTGCACTCTAACCTAGATCAGAATGGTTACCAATTTATCTAATCATGAAAACCTCCCACTGTACCTCAAATTCTCCTCCAAACCTGAAAGAAGAATTAGTCGGGGTCACCCGAGGAGTAAACTAACTCATCAGTGGGAATCGGGATCCAACTATCACCGCATGATAACGTGACGGAATCCGCTCACGTCATCACACTCCAGAAGGTATGCGCATATCTGGCAAGTTTCAGTTCTTTTGAAACTCCCGATGTGATTTTTACCCCATGCTCTTATGACCTTGACTTTGGCCAACAAATCATAAGTCACATGTCAAGTTCTACCCGTCATTCTCCAGGTTGTTTTGAATCCACCCGTACATACCCTTGACTTTGGCCAACAAGGCAGTACGACTGTTCCAAACCAACGCATCTATCTATGCTGCATATGAATAACCAACAGCTACCAAACACTGTGCCTTGACTTTGGCCAACAAACACAGCTTGAATACTATTGACTACCCATATGAAACGACGGAGGGCTACGAATGGTTTCTGGCGAAAACCTTTAACGTAATGAACTTGATATCGTTGAAGGAACGGATAGCTTTTTAGAAATATAGTGACGACAACTTCCGCTAAAGAGGTCACTCCCGGTGAAGGGATCTCGGCTCTTTCCCTGTAGAATGGGGTGCAGGATATTCCAACTGAATACCACGGTGCAAAGCAAAAGTAATCGGCTATAGTGAAGTCATTGCCCTGACGCAAACTTCTGTCCAAGGGGTCACTTCCGGTGAAGGGATCTCGGCCCTTGCCTCGTCGACTGAGAAGCAGGATATTCCAACTGAATACCACGATGCAAAACAAAAGTGAACGTCCTTGCAATAACAGCTTTTTGAAAAAGTGTTCCAACAACATCAGATTAGGTTTGTTTTTAACTTGCATTGATCCGAATCAACGCAGTCCCATCAATTGATCACACCACAAAGAACGAAAATATACTGATGTACGTATATGCCATCCGCATTCGCCACTGGGTCCCGTCATTACCCGTTAGGTTAGCTAACTAACGACAGAGCGGGGACTGGACTAGCGCGGATGCAAAACATATACAACATCTACTAATATATATACCAATATATTATATTTGCTCAAGGCGTGAATAAAATGCAACATCACAGAAATGTACAGCATCACAGAAACAATACAGATATCTGGGATCCCCGGGTTTCACAGAGCCGCTGAAACCCGACGTTCCCCTGGTCGTGTGGATAGCCTGTGCAATGAAATCCTAGACCCCTACGGGCGCGGCAAGTCACCCGCCAAAACCTGAAGCGAGGCAGCCCCCTTCAGCGACGTGAATGGACCACCCGGCACTTCACGGAATCCGGCAACTTGGGCACCCCTCCTGGGTCAACCTGTACCCCCTACGAGTGCAGCGAATAGCCCGCCAATCCTAGAGTGAAGCCCCCTCCGTCCCAATGCCATGAGATGCGGGCTTGTTGCCCTCTAGAACCCGGCTATCCGTGCACCCCTCCGCGGGGCAATCCTAGTACAGAAAGTAAAATATACATACACCGGGTACATCGACCGCAACCTGGCCGTGCCCCAAAATAATAATACAAACAGGCAGTGACGGCAGTCCACATGTCGGACGCTCGCCCCGCAATATCAAATGTACATAATACAACAAAACTGTACTAGCATTGCATCCAGGCTATCCCCCACGACCGATCCGCAACAACACAGCAAATACATAGAACATCAACGTGAAAGTCACGTTCACAAATCCGTCTAACCGGGCTATAGCAGTTAGACTGGATTTACCGATCGAGTGACATTCACGGTCGCAGATATAATGTAAATACTGTGAAAAATGTGTTTAAAATATCCGACCGATCAAATTTTAACAAGTGGGCCCCAAAGCAATACTGTAGCAGTTAAGGAAATTATGGGCCCAATATTAATATTCCAAAAACCCCAATTTAACCCCAGAAGCCCACTGGAGAACTTTGGCCCATTGATCTCTCTGAACTGCCGCGGAACCGCGGCCCAAGGTAGGGTTTGGCCGCGGTTCCGCGCTCCACTTAAGAGATCACTTTGCCGAACTTTTCCAGTGGCCTTATATCTTCCTGTACAGTACTTTTATACAACCTGAAAAAATTTTCGACACTAAAAATTTCCAACAGAAAACTGATGTGATCAAAATACGGGTTTTGGAACTTTTTGATCGATCGGAAATGCAAACACCTTACACAAAGCTAGACTAAGTTAATGGCGAGGCTCTGATACCACTGTAAGTGCACGGCGGCGCCCCGGCCGTCAATCCGACGGCCAAATGCGGAAGCGGTGATAAACTTTAATTTTTCTTGAACTGGCAAACCGCCGCGCACTAATACCCGGATCGAACCATTAATTAGTCCTAGCTATCTACTAGAAAGGGAATAGAGATATACCGACGATCCAAGTCCTCCGGTCTTCTCGTCATCGTCCCGATCTCCTGCGGAATGTCCCGTCTCCTCCTCGTCGCCGGAAGTGCACCACATCGCCTACTTCTTTTACGGGCTCCCACCTCAATGCCGAGGCAACTCGGGCACGAAGCCGGCTACTCGACGTGCCCAAGGTTCGCTGTAGAATATGTAGTCCTCAAGTCTCACTTTGGGGTTGTAGGAATTGCCATTGGTGGAGGGATTGAACTTGGAGCTTTTGAGATTGATCTTGTGGGGATTTTGCAATATGAAATGAACCAAAATCCCACACAAAAAAATTTGGACAGCCCACTAGGAGCTTGGCCGGCCAATACATGGTGGTGGAGAGAATGAGAGAGTGGAAGAAGTAAATCAAATGGGAGCCATTCTCATCAAATACCCAAGAGAGAGAGAGGAAAGCTATCATGCAAAAGAAATGATAGTAAGGAAAACTCAACACTCAACACCACCATCATCACCTCACAAAGTCCAACCATCATGAACCATGATGACTCAAAAAGTCATGCCATCATGAAGAAATCAAGTCAAAGGATGGTGCACATCATGAAAGCCATCATGATGCAACAAGATGCAAAGAACCCCCTCCACTAATGCCTATTTGCAACAATGCAAATAAACCCTCCTCCACCACACTTCGGCCAATGAACGGAACAAAGGAAATTGGCCGAAACGGAAAGCAAACTGGCAACTCCAGAAAACTGATCCCGTAATAAATTACAGGAAAACCCCAATACTGTGCATACACACCCGCATCTGTATTTCGACCGAAATACAAATGCAATAAGACAAAATCTACACTGTACTATACTAGGATCCGGCTTAAACCAAAGCCGGCTAGTAATATCTGTTCGATCCTGATCCATGCAATACCGCACGTATCTGATCGAACCCTGCCATATATCCATACGGCCTATAGTACAAATTGTCCGATCCTGATCCGTGCAATACCGCACGTATCTGATCGGACCTTGCCATATCTCCATACGGCCTCTACAACCTTTCGCCCGAAAGCTGAGTAACAGAATGTGGGGGACTCTAAAGACTCATCAACACCTTGGTTGTGGATTTAACCACTAGCACGTTAGAGGTATAAGCCAATACATAACGGGCTACCAGGTATTGACCAAAAGGGACGTCTGTGAGCGAACTCAGCTTGACTCCCTACTGAGCCTGTCAGTGACAATATCCGTACAGTCCGGTCCGTTCGTCTATAAGCATCGCATGGCGGGCCTAGGGGGTTGGTAAAAGTCAGACCCCCAAAAGCGGTACAAGTCGTGTCGGAGTGTAGCCCAGAACACCCTGAGATACTACTGGAATACCTACCAGTAAATCTCCTTGCCTCGGCCGAGGGCTTTGTGTAATGGCTCTCCTAGACACAGCACGACCTCACCCCCAATACCGGGAGAGACGAACCCCTGAAGATACGCTCACTGCCTCCATGTGGCTCGGGACTGTACCCAACTAAAACCTGTTTGCACGACTCCTTTGAGCCGTGGTAGGGTAGTAATCAAAGTACAGTGGGAACTCACACGAGACAAATGACGATCCCCAGGTCGATGAACTAACCTGCACACATGTCACCAGGGAACTGCCATCTGACGTCTGGTATATGACCAACTAGCATGTTCCCGGCGAGTCCTGTCCGGTGTACTCATAACCCAATGAGCACCTGTATACATCTTAGGCGATCCAACTGATACCAGTGGCTTGTGAGACCGGCCACCGCCCCTCGTCGGGGTCTCGACTGTATACACTAGTCTACTATGGAGAATCGATGCCCTGTCTCGAAACTCTCACGACTAGGGACCTTTTAAGGATATGCTTATAGACCCCCAGCTCCCACTTATATGATCGCCCTCATACTGCTGGTGGTCAAGCAAGAATCCTAGGGGCTCTATCAACGTGTAATAGCGACGTGTCAGGTCACTTAAGACAGTACATGATGATAAAGGTAAACCAGATAGCATACTATCATCTCGAGTAAGACTGTCCTACCGGGATAGGTCCTCCAGCAATCATTGCAATCACGTACCTGTGACCTAATAATTGACTCTGAGGGCACTATCTCCAACAGTAATATCACCTAAAGCATATACACGATGATAAAGGCAAATCAGATTGCATACTATCATCTCGAGCAAGACTGTCCTACCGATATAGATCATCCTTCAATTATTGCAATCATGTGTCTGCGATCCAATAATTGACTTTGAGGGCACTATATCCAACAGTATCTCATATCGTATCAATCTCGGTCCCGCACATATCACATATGCGCTCTTACTCCGTTTCGCTTAAGCCAGGAAACCTCTGTGTAGGACTCTAAAGACTCGTCAATACGCCGGCAGCAGGTGATGATCATATCAAACACCCACATGCCGCAAGTGGTCTTCTAAACGTGACGGCCACCAGGGTATTGAGCGATCAGAAGATCAACAAGTAAGTCTACCCACACTCCTGCGAATCCAATCAATAACACTACCGTATAGTCCGGACTCTTCGTTTGATATGTCGCATATCTCGTCTAGGGGTGGTAAGCGTCAGATCCCAGTAACTCGATAAGTTATGTCGATATGAGACTCATAACGGGTCGAGAAACTACTGATAACACTTACCAGTATATCTCTGAAGCAGCCTTGGCCAAGGACTTCCTGTTATAGCCAATCGAGCACAGCGCAACATCAACTCCCAATACCGGGAGAGATGAAACCCCTCCCATCGCTCATTGCCTCCATGTGACTCGGACTGTACCCAAAAACCACCGTTTTGCACATTCTCTTGAACGTGGTAAGGTGGAAATCAAAGCACGGTAGGAATCATACAAGACTCTATGACGATCTCGGGTCTACAGACTAACCTGTACCAGTGTCACCAGAGAACTGCCATCTGACGTGAGGTATAATACCATCTGGGAGTTCTCGGCGAGTCCGTTCAGTGTACCCAGTCTTTACTGAGCACCCGTATACTGTCTCTGATGTCAAACACCAATGGATATGGGATCATCTATAGCTCATCTACATGGGTTGAGAAGCTATACGCTAGTCTACTCTGGTATATCGATGCCCTGTCTCGATACACCTACGACTAGGAACATTTGAAGGATGTACTTAGCGACTACTCTGTCCCCACTAGTATGATCTGCATCATAGTCCTGATAGTCAAGTACTCATCCTAAGGGCTTTATCAACATGTAACATAGAGACAATCAGAGTACATGTTAAGATAAAGTGCAACCAGATAGCATACTATCATGTCGAGCAAGAAAGTCCTCCCTATATATGTCCAAGCATCCACTACAATATACATCGTATGTACAGTAATGGCCACTAGGGAATACATATAACTAACAAATCCAATCACCTGCTTCTCTTTCTTCGCAGCGTTCGAAGTCCCCGCCTGCGATCCTATTAACACAAAACATAACAAGTGCAAATCTCAGAAATCGATCAATATCACGTACAAACTACGTTTGACCGACACACCAACTCCAATCCAACTCATAAGTGTTCATCTAGTGGCTAACGTGTGTAGCGACAACCCAAAACCAACCCAAGTGCAGCAGCTACACAAGATCACGAACCGTGTCGGATAACGTAGCACGCATAGTCAAAACACTAGATTATAGCAAAGTGATCCCAGATTTTGTATACTGTCATAACATAAAAATCCAGCAGTACCAAACACTTCTAAACCACTGCAGACAGCTACCCTACAAAAACCAAACCCTAACTCCCCTAAAAGGCCGATCTCGCCGGAATTTCCCCTATTGTCGCCGGCCAAAACCGATGGGATGGGGTTCGTGCTTCAGGTGTACACTCAAGGTCACTAGTACAACCCTTCTACATTGCTAGATTTTACAGTAAAGATTCCAGATCATAGCAGATCACAGAGACTACAGTATGACACTAAAAATACGATATGTGCACAAAACTAAACCTTTAGTATTCTAGACCACAACTACAAGGCAACATAATAATATAAACACCTAATTAACAACTACAAGGTCAAAACAACTAGATGTCATATTGTATATTGTATCGTATGTGATACTATTGAGGCGGGATCACCGACTATTATATTTATATATATATCGACTCGGATTTAGGTGGTTTCCATACCCTTTCGATTAGCTTGTTAGTTAAATCTGTAGTTTTTTTTATTTGGTTTTGTTCCGAACCGGGTGGGGTAGCTATACGGTTGCGGAATTTCTTACGTATATCCGAGCTGGGTGGGGTAGCTATACAGCCGGATCATGGTGGACCTGGTCGGGGCCGAGGGGCAAGGGCCGCAGTTTAGGCGGTGAGCCTAACGAGGATACTCGATACCGGAGTCAGTGGTAAACACGGCGGATATCTAGATGATACCGACCGGTGTTATTGATGGACAGGATCGTTCAGGGAACGAAGCCTGATGAAACACCGATGATTTGTGTCGATGATGGACACGGGAAGAAAATGAACCTTAGTTGGAAAATAATTGATAAGATTTCAGTTTTGGTTTTATATATTGAATATTACAAAGTTATGCTTCCACCTGTTAGTATGCATTATATTCATTATTATTGATATTAGTTCTAGATCGTCATACTTACATTATCAGCCGATATATGTTAGTTATATTCACTGAGTTGGCAACTCACCCCGTTGTGCCACAGTTCTTTGCAGGAGTCGAGTGGACGTATCACAGCAGACAGATCCACTTATCAGTTATCGCTCTTTTGCTAGGTGGGTTACCTATGTAGTAACCTCCTATTTTGGTATTGTATATTGAATCTAGAGTTTCTCCATCAGACATGTATAATGACTTAGAACGATATGTATAGTATTTCGGCAGATAAAATAGTTTGGTTGTAGTAAAATGTGTTTCTTTTATTTATGTATGATATTCTTCTTTAAGTTCATATTATGATGTTGGATTGAATTACACTGTTAATATTGTTTCTCCCAACTAGGGATGCAACCACACTTAATAAATTATACTTGTTTAATAATTTTAATTTCATAAACTGTGATTTTTACTTAAAACTAAATTTCCATATAAAGAATTCCGCAAATAGGATTTTGATCTTGGTTTTCGGCTTACTTGGATTGTGTGAATATCTTTAGATATTATACAATCTAAGTGCCGGTCACATCCAAATTTCGGGTCGTGACAAAGTTGGTATCAGAGCGTAGGATAAACCTTACGGAATCGAGTAGGGAATTAAAATAGGTTGATGTGAGTCCGTGATTTAGGATGACCTTTGGTTTGATGGAGTAGGTGAATTAGGATGAGTGCAGTACCGTACGTATGTTCCGCGGCATATTTAAGTTACCGTACTCAGCCTAACTAACATTAGGATGTATATCTGATCTACTCTTCCTTTGACACTCTAATATTAATTATCCTTATTCGTAAGCCTTATCAACTCTCGTTTCTTGCTCCAGCCACTATGTCATCAACGTCTACGGGGACTCAGACGACCGCTGTTAAAGATGATATTGGAGCGGTCTCGTCTGACACAGGGAAAAATTTGGGCAGTATGCCTATCTTTCAGGAACCGATTGATCCACCCTATATTAATCGTATAGCTAGGATGGAGACAAATGTTCACGAGATGCGCCGAATGATTGAAGCTTTGCTAGAGATTAGTCGAGCACAGAGGTCAACCATTACTCCACGTACGGTGGTTCAGAGACCAAGGCAAAGTCGTAATAATATCCCAGTACCAAGACGTGTTCGTAGAGGCCGTGGCAGATTCTGTATGGATCAGTTCCACCACTTATACCCATATGTTCAGCAGCCCGTGCAAAGTTGTTTCGGGTGTGGGTGTCCGTATCACTTTTATAGGGATTGTCCCGTGAGGCGACAAGGTGAGGCATCGGTCTCACATGTGACTTCACCGCCTCCTACGAGTACATTACCTCCTACCCCCGTTGTCGTTCCACACCAGGTCAACGCCTATGGAGGCCGGGGTCGCAACGGTCGAAATTCGAGAGGACGAAGAGGTCGAGACGGATTCATTTCAGACCGCAGTTATGATCGAGAAGTGACTCAAGGCCAGATGTTTAGTTCACACCTAGTAGGGCAGGGACCTCCATATACATGTTATAATTGCGGGCGTCCAGGGCACTTAGATAGACGGTGTACACGCCGAGGAGGAACTGTTGTTCCGCAGGCTGTTTTACCACCTCCACTTTCGTCGTCGACGGATTTACTTTCTCCTCCAGATAACTTTATGCGCCAGACAGTGGCACCACGAGGCCGAGGTTATGCAAGACGCTTCCAGAGAGGTCGAGGAAATAGAGGTAGAGGACGACTGGATGCGGCAGGGGCCAGGCATGTGTTTTTGCACTGACTCCACGGAATGCCAGGCATCCACTGCAGTAGTGACAGGTACTCTTGTGGTATATTCCTTAGATACGTATATTTTATTTGATTCCGATTCTACGCATTTATACATATCTTAACGTTTTGTACTTTCTCTGTGGAGAGAATTGTAGGTTAGGGTTAGTTAACACAAGTTATGATTACTCCTATAGGAGGTTCTTTTATAGCCTGACATGTATTTAGGTCACGTTCAATATATATTGATGATAGGGATTTAGTAGTGGATTTGAGTCTCCTAAGTGTAGTAGTTTTGATATACTTCTTAGTATGCTTGGGTTGGCTGCTTGTCATGCCTATGTAGATTGTCGGGGAAGGGCGGTTAGATTTTGTACTCCTAATGAATCGATCTTTGTTAGGCAGGGAGGCTGTAAGATAACTCCTGCCAACATGATTTTGTGCGGGACGACTCTTGAAGAAGGGTTGTCATGGGTTCTTGGCTTTAGTTCAGGACTTAGGGGTCACTGAAATTTCGTTGGACCAGATTTCGATCGCACGAGAATTCCCGGATGTGTTTTCTGCTGAATTACCAGGATTACCGCCGATTGCGACATTGAATTCTGCATCGACTTGATTTCAGGTGCGGGGCCTATTTCTATGCCACCCTATCGTATGGCACCGACGGAGTTGAAGGAACTCAAAAGTCAGTTGCAAGAGTTATTAGCTAAAGGACTTGTGCGTTCCAGAGTATCGTCGTGGGAAGCTCCTATCTTATAGTAACGAAGAAGGATGGTAGTACAAGGAGGTATATTGATTACCAATAGATGAATCACGTCACTATGTGAAATAGGTATCCACTACCACGTATCAATGACTTGCTCGATCAGTTGCAAGGGGGGATGGCTACTTCGCAAAGAGGGATTTATGGTCAAAGTACCATTAATGGAAAGTTCGGAAGGATGATATTCCTAAGACTGCGTTTTGTAACCGGTATGGGCTGACTAGGAAGGAGGATCCGTTTCTTTAGACGGAGACATGTGAGCGAAGTTTCCAGTAGTTGAAGATTCGCTTGACGACTGCGCCAGTCTTATCATTACCTTCTGGGTCAAGAGGCCTTGTTGTGCATTGTGATACCTCTAGAGTGGGTTTAGGCGGTATGTTGATGCAACATGGTAGGGTTGTAGCTTAGGCTTCTCGCTGGTTGAAGAGGCACTAGCAGAACTGCTCACTCAAGATTTGGAGATGGTTGCTGTAGCTTTCGCACTGAAGAATTGAGAACAATACTTGGGTGAACAATCGTACCAATGTTTCACAGATCGTAAGAGCTTGAAGTATAAATTTCAGCAATGGGATCTGAACCAAGGCAACATAGATGGATGGGACTCGTGAAGGGTTTTTATTGTGAGATTCTGTATCATCCAGGCAAAGCAAACGTTATAGCACATGCTTTGAGTCGGAGGCCTGGAGGTAGCTTATCTCAATAGTGCACTATGTAGAGACAGTCTTCTACAGACTGACAAATTTTATGTGATAGCCGTATACAGTTCGAGTTCATATCGACAGGAGGACAGTTAGCACAGGTTCGCACCTTCCTCAGCGATTAAATCATATTCAAAAGACACGGCCGTAGATGTTCGTAGGTTGTAGATTATGAATCAGCTTAGGCAGGGCAGAGAGTCGGAGTTCTTGATAGAGACTAAAGAGTATTACGATTTGGGACTTATCTGAGTATACCAGATTCGGATGAACTGAAATGTGAGATTTTAGAGAAGGCCCATAGATCAGCATACAGTATTCATCCTGATTCCACCAAGATGTAGTATGATTCTGAAGGATGGTTACTGGTGGGAAGTAATGAAAGGGGATGTTGTGGAGTTCATTTCAAGATGCTGGACTTGTCAGCAAGTCAAGGCAGAAACCAGAGGCCAGCCGGAGCATTGCAGCCCTTACCCATTCCAGAGCAGAAATAGGAACAGATTTCCATAGTTTTCGTGGTGGGTCTAACCAAGACTAGCAAAGGGTATGATTCCATTTGGGTGACTGTAGATAGATTGACAAAGGAGCTCATTCTTATCTGATGAAGACGATGTATGGGTCTGCACAGTATGCTCAGAATAATATCGATGAAATTGTCCGAGTGCATGGAGTTCCGACGAGCATAGTGTCGGATAGAGATAAACAGTTTACTACTAGTCCTTGGCAGGAACTTCAAGGGACTCTTGGTACATGAGTGAGTTATGGTACAACTCTTCAACCACAACCAGATGGTCAGTCCGAGCGGAATATTCGAACTTTAGGGGCTATACTGAAAGCTTGCAGGCTTGATTTTAGTGGTAGTTGAGATCGTCACCTACCTTGATAGAAATTTGTACGACAACAAGTTCAAGAGACGATCAAGATGGCACCTCGAAGCTTGTATAGGAGGAAATGTCGATTGCCCATTTGATGGACGGAACTGAGAGAGAGTAGCATTTTGGAACCACAGGTGGTACAGAAGGCGACGGGAAAGATTCAGCTGGTACGAGACACAATGAGAGCGGCCCAGTGCAGACAAAGGTCTTATGCAGATCAACGAAGTCATAGCCTCGAGTTGATGTGGGAGATCTTGTATTAATTCGTATATCTCCGATGAAAGGTGTGATAAGTTTCGGGAAAAAGGGGAAGCTCAGTCCCAGATATGTCGGACCTTACGAGATTCTGAAGAGGGTGGATGTTGTAGTTTATTGTTTAGCACTTCCACCAAGTTTTCCCGATGTGCATCAGGTGTTTCACGTTTCGATGCTTCGCAAGTATCTTCGCGATCCTGCTCACGCGACCCAGCATCAGACTTTACCGCTTGAGCCGGATTTATTCTACACAGTGCAGCCAATCACTATCCTTGACAGGCAGGCAAAGAAACGACGATCGAGAGTACTTCCATCTGTAAGGATTCTCTGGCGAGGAACGAAACGCAAGGAGAGTACTTAGGAGAACGAGGATGTGATGCGGGAGGAATTTCCACATCTTCTTAGGGTACGTCTAGTTAAGTTTTAAATTCGGGGACCGAATTTTCTTAAGGGGGGGATATTGTAACATATTGAAAATTAGAAATAAATAAATTTAATTAATTAAATAATAAAATGCCAATTTAAAATTTTATTAAAACAAAATATGACTTTTTCATAAGATGTTTGTAAAACAAATTAAATTAAATTTTTTAGTGTGCAACATAAATAAGTTATATGGGTTTTAATGATAATTTTAGCTTCTTTTTAATAAAATGGTGTTTATATAATAACATAGGTAATGAAGGGTCTTTTTGTAAAAATTAGGGAAAATGTGTAAACTTGAAATTTTGGAGGGTGTATGTGTAAAAAGGGTTTGGAAATGTTTTAGTTCAGAAATTCCTCAAAATACCAAAAATTAGGAGTTATCTTATACTTCCACCTCATTCTTGCATGAAAATCCCACATTTTCTCCTTGTTACACCACCTTCTTGCATGAAACAAGCACACCCTTGATTATTGACACCTCTTCCTACACCTCCATCATTCTCTTTATCCTATACTTAGTGTTCATATCATTTAGCCAAATTAAAAGTCAGAAACAAATCAAAGAAAGAAAGAAAACACCTGAACTCACAAAAGAAAATTAAAGAGAAGAGAAAAGAGAAGAAGAACTAGAAGCTAATAAGTTCACCATCAAGTTTGGAGTGAAGGACTTAGGATATCTTGGAGGAAGTCTCTCAACCATCCTCAGGAGGTATACTTCTTAATTCAGTAGGTTTTAGTTCTGTATTTTATAAAATTTTAGAAATCGGGTATTGGAAAAGTAAGTATTTTAGAAAAACTTAGCTCTGTAGAAATCTGCTGTTAGTAAGAATACAATCAACTTAACAAAACAGTGCTAAAATGATATAATTGGAACATAGAGCAAACCATAGGAACACGAGCGAAGGGGCTCGGATTAGGGCCGGCGACCAATAGGAAAAATCCGGCGTCGCCGGATTTTGAGGGAGATGGGTGTTTTGGGTTTTTGTGGTTGGTCTCTGTTTTGGTGTTATGGAATTTGGTATTGTTTATTTAAGTTAATTTAACAGTATATGGAATCTGGGGGCTAATATCGTAAAAAGGGGATCAAAATTCTAAAAACACGACACGGAATTTTACGTAATACTATTCTATTTTCTGTCACGAAACAGCGTGTAACTAAATCCAGTTAGTATAAGTGTTTGATAGGTTGCGATAATCATACTTAGTATAGCTAGTATGTAAAAACTAGTATTTTCATGTTTTCGCTGTATCGGTGTTAGCCGTTTCTTATACAAGTTAATTGCGATAATAGATTCGAATACGGAAACTTCGGATGCAGCAAGGAAAGGAATTGAATTGGTGATCTGAGTTGATTCGACGTTTTCCGGTGAGTAGACTAAACATCTACCGGGGGATTTTGTATGAATGGCGTAATACGCCCGTAGTTAAGTTTAAATAAAAATGGGCTTCATATGCTAAATAAATCATATGCATTCATATAGATACATATATATAAATTGCCATGTTAATAATTGTTAAAACACTGCACAGTTATCGACGAGTTATGCCGCACCTGCACATATCTACATGTTACACTACACCCGTCGATATTGCCATGTCACTTTTACACTTAGCAAATCTCTTGTTAAAATGATTCTTATTATATTTTACTCACAATTAATAGTAGTAAATTGCATCATTAATATCATGCTTAGTATCTGCGTATTCCATGTTGATATAAGAGGATTTATGGTTTTGAGTTTTAAAATACTAGTGAAAGGATTCAATGATTTTTGTGATAAATATGACATGCCCACCATGAATGTCGTTTTTTTTTTATTTGGTTTTGTTCCGAACCGGGTGGGGTAGCTATACGGTTGCGGAATTTCTTACGTATATCCGAGCTGGGTGGGGTAGCTATACAGCCGGATCATGGTGGACCTGGTCGGGGCCGAGGGGCAGGGGCCGCAGTTTAGGCGATGAGCCTAACGAGGATACTCGATACCGGAGTCAGTGGTAAACACGGCGGATATCTAGATGATACCGACCGGTGTTATTGATGGACAGGATCGTTCAGGGAACGAAGCCTGATGAAACACCGATGATTTGTGTCGATGATGGACACGGGAAGAAAATGAACCTTAGTTGGAAAATAATTGATAAGATTTCAGTTTTGGTTTTATATATTGAATATTACAAAGTTATGCTTCCACCTGTTAGTATGCATTATATTCATTATTATTGATATTAGTTCTAGATCGTCATACTTACATTATCAGCCGATATATGTTAGTTATATTCACTGAGTTGGCAACTCACCCAGTTGTGCCACGGTTCTTTGCAGGAGTCGAGTGGATGTATCACAGCAGACAGATCCACTTATCAGTTATCACTCTTTTGCTAGGTGGGTTATCTATGTAGTAACCTCCTATTTTGGTATTGTATATTGAATCTAGAGTTTCTCCATCAGACCTGTATAATGACTTAGAATGATATGTATATTATTTCGGCAGATAAAATAGTTTGGTTGTAGTAAAAAGTGTTTCTTTTATTTATGTATGATATTCTTCTTTAAGTTCATATTATGATGTTGGATTGAATTACACTGTTAATATTGTTGCTCCCAACTAGGGATGCAACCACACTTAATAAATTATACTTGTTTAATAATTTTAATTTCATAAACTGTGATTTTTACTTAAAACTAAATTTCCATATAAAGAATTCCGCAAATAGGATTTTGATCTTGGTTTTTGGCTTACTTGGATTGTGTGAATATCTTTAGATATTATACAATCTAAGTGCCGGTCACATCCAAATTTCGGGTCGTGACAGATACTACTGGAATACCTACCAGTAAATATCCTGCCTCGGCCAAGGACTTCGTGTAATGGTTCTCCTAAACACAGCACGATCTCACTCCCAATACCGGGAGAGACGAAACCCCTGCCGATCCGCTCACTGCCTCTATGTGGCTCGGGACTGTACCCAACTAAAACCTATTTGCACGACTCCTTGGAGCCGTGGTAGGGTAGTAATCAAAGCACAGTGGGAACTCACACGAGACAAATGACGATCTCAGGTCGATGAACTAACCTGTACACATGTCACCAGGGAACTGCTATCTGACATCAGGTATAATACCAACTAGCATGTTCCCGGCGAGTCCTGTCCGGTGTACTCATAACACAATGAGCTCCTGTATAGATCTTAGGTGATCCAACTGACACCAATGGCTTGTGAGACCGGCCACCGCCCCTCGTCGGGGTCTCGACTGTATACACTAGTCTACTAATGGAGTATCGATGCCCAGTCTCGAAACTCCCATGACTAGGGACCACTTTAAAGATGTGCTTATAAACTACCCAACTCTCACGTATATGATCGCCATCATACTGCTGGTAGTCAAGCAAGAATCCTAAGGGCTCTATCAATGTGTAATAGTGACCTGTAATGTCACCTAAAGTTGTACACGATGATAAAGATAAACCAGATAGTATACTATCATTTTGAGTAAGACTGTCCTACCGGTATAGGTCCTCCCTCAATCTATAATTTTTCTGCAGTGTTCTTATAAAAGCCTGCCTGATTTTCTGCAATACTCAAAATAATTTTTCGACGACAAAAAAAATTCGACAGAAACTCAGAAAATGAAAACGCGGTTTCGGAAATTTTGATCGATCTAAGTTCTAAATACGTTAGAACAAGCTAGTAAAGCTTAATGGCGTGGTTCTGATACCATGTAAGTCTACGGTAGCGCCCCGGCCGTCTGTCCGAGGCCAAAATGCGGAAACGAAAACTTTTTCTGAACTTGAAACCGGCGCTATTGCAGAGTTTAATCCCGGATCGAACCATTAACCTACAACTTGCTAACAAGAGAAGGGTTAGAAAAGCTATACCGATCGATCCGTGTCCTTCGGTCTTTGGCAACCAACCCAAGCTCCTCGCGGCATCTCCGATCTCCGGTCTCCTCGTCGGAAAGGGCACCACATCTTCGAGTCTTTTTACGGGCTCCCGCTTCGTCCAAAGCAACTCGAACACGAAGTTTGCTAGCCGACGTGTCCAAGGCGATATAGAGAATGTGTGTGATAACTTTGTCTCTTGCATCCATTGATTGGATGGAAGTTGAGGATGAAGCCATCAATGGAGGTTGTGAGCTAGAGGAAGAAGAAGAAGAAGAAGCCTTTCTTTTTCTTGTATTGTATGATGAAATGAGAGAGTGAGAATGAAAATAATACAAGAGCCAACCCTTACCATGGCTGCCCTTCTTTCCCTTCCTCTCATTTCAACTCACAAATCAATCACATAATGTGACATTTGCACAAGAAATGAGACCATGAGTCACCTATGAAGTACATGTCTCATTTAATGCACAAAATGATGGCTAAAGCTCACAATTTCCATTTGTAAACATTAATCCAAATGTTTACAACAATAAAAAGATACGGTAACATCTAAAGTAAACTCGTGATGGATCACAAGGATACCCCTCACCTGTATATACATACCTGCATCGGCATTCCGACTGAATGCGAATACGATGAGACTAAAGTAATCCAACAAATCTAATACTAGGATCCGGATTAAACCAAAGCCCACTAGTATGATCCGCCCGATCATGATCCGTGCACTAATGCACGTATATGATCGGACCCTGCCATATATCATACGGCCTCTACAACGTTTCGCCCGAAACTTGAGAAACTGTCTGTGGGGGACTCTAAAGACTCGTCAATACTTTGGCTGTGGATTTAACCACTAGCACGTCAGTGGTTCTAGCTGTACGTAACGGGCTACCAGGTATTGACCAAAAGGGAGGTCGATGAGCGAACTCATCCTGACACCCTACTGAGCCTGTCAGTGACAATATCCGTACAGTCCGGTCCGTTCGTCTATGAGCATCGCATGTCGGGCCTAGGGGGTTGGTAAAAGTCAGACCCCCAAAAGCGGTACAAGTCGTGTCAGAGTGTAGCCCAGAACACCCTGAGATACTACTGGAATACCTACCAGTAAATCTCCTGCCTTGGCCAAGGACTTCGTGTAATGGCTCTCCTAGACACAGCGCAATCTCACCCCCAATACCGGGAGAGACGAAACCCCTGCCGATCCTCTCACTGCCTCCATGTGGCTTGGGACTGTATCCAACTAAAACCTGTTTGTACGACTCCTTTGAGCCGTGGTAGAGTAGTAATCAAAGCACAGTGGGAACTCACACGAGACAAATGACGATCTCAGGTCGATGAACTAACCTGTACACATGTCACCAGGGAACTGCTATCTGACGTCAGGTATAATACCAACTAGCATGTTCCCGGCGAGTCCTGTCCGGCGTACTCATAACCCAATGAGCACCTGTATACATCTTAGGTGATCCAACTGACACTAATGGCTTGTGAGACCGGCCACCGCCCCTCGTCGGGGTATCGACTGTATACACTAGTCTACTAATGGAGTATCGATGCCCAGTCTCGAAACTCCCACGACTAGGGACCACTTTAAAGATGTGCTTATAGACTACCCAACTCTCACGTATATGATCGCCATCATACTGCTGGTAGTCAAGCAAGAATTCTAAGGGCTCTATCAATGTATAATAGTGACCTGTAATGTCACCTAAAGCTGTACACGATGATAAAGGTAAACCAGATAGCATACTATCATCTTGAGTAAGACTGTCCTACCGGTATAGGTCCTCCCTCAATCATTGCAATCACGTGCCTGTAATCCAATAATTGACTCTGAGGGCACTATATCCAACATGTACTTCCATTGCATCGAGGCTATCCACCACGACAAATCCGCAACATCACAGCACAACACAGAACATCAACGTGAATGTCACGTTCGTAAATCCGTCTAAAAGAACTATAGCAATTAGATAAGATTTACCGATCAAATTACATTCACGATCACAGATATAATGTAAGTACTGTAAACTAACATATTTAAATTTTCGATCGACAAAATTTCCCGAAGTGGGCCCCAAGTACAATTTCCAGTACTTAAAATAATCTGGGCCAAAACAAAAAATACCAAAAACCCCATTTCCAAGTCAGAAACCACTGTAGGAAAAATGGTGCCCTAATGCTACAGTAGTGCGGCGGAACCGCGGCCAAAACAAGGGTAATGCCGCGGTTCCGCGGCGCTATGGTGGACTTGCACTTTCAAATTTCTACAGTGGTCTTAGAAAAGCCTGCCTGATTTTCTGACGTACTCAAAATAATTTTTAGACCACAAAAAAATTTTGACAGAAACTGCAGAATTGGAAATGCGATTTTGGAAAATTTCGTTCGATCGATATTTTAAACAAGTTAGAGCAAGCTAGTAAAGGTTAATGGCGTGGCTATGATATCATGTAAGTCTACGGTAGCGCCCCGGCCGTCTGTCCGAGGCCAAAATGCGGAAACGAAAACTTTTTCTAAACTAGAAACCGGCGCTATCGCAGACTTTAATCCCGGATCGAACCATTAACCTATAACTAGCAACTAGAGAAGGGTTGGAAAAGCTATACCGATCGATCCGTGTCCTTCGGTCTTTAGCCACCATCCCTAGCTCCTCGCGGCATCTCCGATCTCCGGTCTTCTTGTCGGAAAGGGCACCACATCTTCGAGTCTTTTTACGGGCTCCCGCTTCGTCCGAAGCAACTCGGACACGAAGTTTGCTAGCCGACGTGTCCAAGGCGATGTAGAGAATGTGTGTGATAATTTTGTCTCTTGCATCCATTGATTCTCAACGCATGAGAGTGTATGGATGGAGGATTTAGTGGATGCCATTAGTGAGGAGATAGTGAGCTCAAGAAAGAAGAGGAAGAAGAAGAAGTTTCCTTTTCTTTTTCTTTTGTGTTATCATGATAATGAGAGTGAGAGTAAGAATGAAAAATACAAGAGCTAACCCCACCCTTATGGTTGCCTTTTCTCTCTCTACTTATCATTTCAACACACCAAATAAACAATAATATGGCATATGCACAAGTAAAGAGACCATGACTCATCACTTGTGCATGTGTCACAATTAATGATCCTAATCATAATTTTGAGCTCATTATTTCCATATGCAAACATTAATCCAAATGTTTGCAATAATAAAAAGAGAATGGCATCTACTAAAGTAAACTCGTGACGGATCACAAGAGTTCCCCACACCTGTATATACATACCTGCATCCGCATTCCGACAGAATGCGAATGCGATGAGACTAAAGTAATCCAACAAATCTGATACTAGGTTCCGGCTTAAACCAAAGCCCACTAGTATGATCCGTCCGATCATGATCTGTGCACGACTGCACGTATATGATCGAACCCTGCCATAATACCATACGGCCTCTACAACGTTTCGCCCGAAACTTGAGAAACTGTCTGTGGGGGACTCTAAAGACTCGTCAATACTTTGGCTGTGGATTTAACCACTAGCACGTCAGTAGTACTAGCCGTACGTAACGGGCTACCAGGTATTGACCAAAAGGGAGGTCGATGAGCGAAGTCATCCTGACACCCTACTGAGCCTGTCAGTGACAATATCCGTACAGTCCGGTCCGTTCGTCTATGAGAATCGCATGCCGGGCCTAAGGGGTTGGTAAAAGTCAGACCCCCAAAACCGGTACAAGTCATGTCGAAGTGTAGCCCAGAACACCCTGAGATACTACTGGAATACCTACCAGTAAATCTCCTGCCTTGGCCAAGGACTTCGTGTAATGGCTCTCCTAGACACAGCGCGATCTCACTCCTAATACCGGGAGAGACGAAACCCCTGCCGATCCGCTCACTGCCTCCATGTGGCTCGGGACTGTACCCAACTAAAACCTGTTTTCACGACTCCTTTGAGCCGTGGTAGGGTAGTAATCAAAGCACAGTGGGAACTCACACGAGACAAATGACGATCTCAGGTCGATGAACTAACCTGTACACATGTCACCAGGGAACTGCTATCTGACGTTAGGTATAATACCAACTAGTATGTTCCCGGCGAGTCATGTCCGGTGTACTCCTAACCCAATGAGCACCTGTATACATCTTAGGTGAACCAACTGACACCAATGGCTTGTGAGACCGACCACCGCCCCTCGTCGGGGTCTCGACTGTATACACTAGTCTACTAATGGAGTATCGATGCCCAGTCTCGAAACTCCCACGACTAGGGACACTTTAAGGATGTGCTTATAGACCCCAGCTCCCACGTATATGATCGCCATCATACTGCTGGCCGTCAAGCAAGAATCCTATGGGCTCTATCAACGTGCAATAGTGACTTGTAATGTCACCTAAAGCATGTACACGATGATAAAGGTAAACCAGATAGCATACTATCATCTTGAGTAAGACTGTCCTACCGGTATAGGTCCTCCCTCAATCGCGTGCCTGTGATCCAATAATTGACTCTGAGAGCACTATATCCAACATTGATTGTTGGTTAATTTCTCCAATTTAGTTAAATTTGGTGTTTAATTTTGGTTCTAGTTTCTAACTTGAAAATTCAAGTTTAGGGTTTGGATCAAGTTAGGGTTTTTGATCATTTATTTGTGGTGGTGAGTTGTAGTTTAACATATTAAATCATGTAAAAGATAAGCTAGTTGCTAGTTGCTAGTTGTTAAATTAAAATTTTGCTAAATATGCCCTTTTTGCAAACTAGGTTTTTATAATTTATATAAATTGGTGAGATAAAATTCTAGTGATGATGTTTATCAATGATTCATAGTTTTAATGGGTAGACTAACATGTTAATTGAATGCAAAACCTACTTTGGTTACTAGTTGTTAATGGTTAGTTTAAAAATTGTGATAATTATGCTAAATTGCTAACTAGGTTTTTAGAAATTAATTTAATTGTGGGATTAAAATCTAGTTAGGATTTTTAGTGCATCGTTAAGGTTTCCATGAGTGGTTTAACAATTTAAAATATGCAAAATCTAGCTTAGTTGTTGAATTATGAATTTTTCTTTAAAAAGTATTAAAATTTAATATTTTTGCAAACTAGAATTTTCAATTCAATACAAATTGATGAGGATAAATTATAGGAATGGTTTATACATCCTAGTTATGATATTTGGTGAATTTTATGGCCATTAGTTTCATTTAAAAATCAAGCTTTGCAGTGATACGGTTAATTGACGCTTTCTAGGTTTTCGGAAATAAATCGATTTGATTTATTTTGAGTTTTTGATGAGTTGTAATTTATTTTATATTATAATTAGTGAATTGTGAAACCACGATTGGTGTGCTTGGGTTTTTCTCGATCAATCGGCGTTTGTACACCGATGTCGAGGGTTATTTGGTAATTTTGCATGAGTGGGTCATAGGTTTTAACCTATGCGCGTTTCATGCGTTGTTTTGCTTTTGTCCGTGATTCGGTTTACAATTTTATATATATTTGCATATAGGTACTCCTCACGTGGACTTCGGACGATGAAGAAGGGGATGGCGGCATCGACTTCGGCAGACAGGGACCAGGTGAGCAAATGTATATCAACGGGGGAAGTCGGGTGGATGACGTATAGCACCCCCGCAACGTAGATAGTACTTACTGTTATTAGGAAGTCGGACGTGACCTTAGATTCTTGGCGAGTAGGGTCCTATTGAAGACTTTAGGTTGAACTAGACTGATTTAAGAAGACTTAACCATGAGGATGACTGCCTTGGAGGGAATTCATAGGTTTCATGTAGACACATACACACACGCACACACATAAACTTGACTTGGTGTATATGTGTGTATATATATATACATATAGGAATGTGTGTAGGTATATATATATATACAACATATACATGTGATATGAGGAGGTTATATGATACATGGGGATGAGTCGATATGACTGGGCTTGATGTCGTGATCTATTGGAGATACGATCGAGTTATGATATGATATGTGTTATGATAGTAGCGGATCATTGGGCAATGAGATTATATAAAATATACTTATATAAATGATTCATGTCATAGAATGTGACAAAGTTTTACGTTGACTGTCACAAGCCTACCACAACCCTCACCCTTTCTCATCCGGACTTGGTAATGCTATTAGTGCTTATGCACCACAGATAGGTCTTGATGACGCTAGTAAGCGTCTATTCTGGGAGGATTTAGACGAGGTGGTGCAAAGTATACCTAGTGGAGAGAAGTTATTTATTGGTGGTGATCTTAATGGACATGTAGGTACTAGTCGTAGTGGGTTTGATACTATCCATGGAGGTTTCGGTTTCGGACAAAGGAATGAAGCAGGTGACTCAATTCTAGATTTTGCTTTATCTTATGACTTGATCTTAGCAAACACCTGGTTTAGGAAAAGAGAGTCCCATCTTATCACTTTTAGGAGCGGATCAAGTGCTAGTCAAATAGACTTTTTTCTGACGAGAAGAATAGATAGAGGTTGTTGTATCGACTGTAAGGTAGTGCCAGGTGAGAGTGTAACCACTCAACATAGGCTTTTAGTTCTAGATTTTCGATTTAGAAGAGAACCTAGGAAGATTAGACGTAAGGTAGAGCCTAAAATTAAATGGTGGCGATTGAAAGAAGGTAACCAAAAGGCTTTTATAGATCGTGTAGTACAAGAAGCGGATTGGCAGTCAGAAGATGATCCAGACAAAACATGGAACAAAATGGCTAGTTGTATCAAGAAGGTAGCTAGAGACCTACTTGGTGAGTCGAGAGGTGGTGCTCCACCATCTAAGGACATATCATGGTGGAATGAAGATGTAAAGGCTGCTATTAAAATTAAAAAGGATTCTTATAAAGATTTGAAGAAAAGTAGAGATATGGAAAGATTTGAGAAGTACAAAATGGCTAAAAAGGAAGTTAAGAAAGCTGTTCGGGAAGCTAAAACTAAGGTCTACAAGGAGGTGTACGAGAAATTAGACACTAAAGAGGCTGCAAATGATATATACCGGATTGCTCGGATGCAGGAAAGGAAGACTAGAGACTTATGTGCGGTGAAATGTGTCAAAAATGAAAATCAGAAGGTTTTAGTTCGAGACGAGGATATCAAGGAAAGATGGAGAGATTATTTTGACAAATTGTTCAATGAGAGCTTTACTAAGAATTTGGATGGACTTGTCATTCAATCTCAAGATATAAACCATGATTTCATGCGTAAAATAAGACTTCCTGAGGTTAAAGAAGCTTTGAACAGAATGAGTTTAAGAAAAGCGGTTGGTCCTGACGGGATTCCTATCGAGATTTGGAGATGCTTAGGAGAAATAGGCGTTAAATGGCTGACAGATCTGTTTAATAAGATTTGGCAGACAAAAAGGATGCCAAATGAATGGAGGAAAAGTATCCTTGTACCTATCTACAAGAACAAGGGTGACATTCAAAGTTGCTCAAACTACCGTGGAATAAAACTGATGTGTCACACCATGAAACTTTGGGAGAGAGTGATTGAACACAGGCTAAGGAAGGATATTAAGATAACAGAGAACCAGTTTGGGTTCATGCCTGGACGATCGACGACAGAGGCTATTCATTTGCTTCGTCAACTTGTCGAGCGTTTTCGAGAGAGGAGAAGAGATTTGCATATGATATTTATTGATTTAGAAAAAGCGTACGACAAGGTACCTAGAGAGGTATTATGGGGGACAATGATGAAGAAGGGGGTCCCCATCAAGTATATTGACATAATCAAGGATATGTACGATGGAGTAGTGGCAAATGTCAGAACTTGCGGCGGCTTAACGAGTGATTTTCCGATCACTATTGGTTTACATCAAGGATCTGCATTAAGTCCATTCCTGTTTACCATCGTGATGGATGAGCTTACTAGAACTATCCAAGATGAGGTATCTTGGTGTATGCTATTCGCTGATGATATTGTTCTAGTAAATGAGACGAAAGCAGGGGTTAATACCAAATTGGAATTATGGAGGCAAACATTGGAATCTCGGGGATTCAGATTGAGCAGGTCCAAGACAGCATATATGCACTGCAAATTTAGTAGCCAGAGAAGTCAAAACCATATTGGTATAACATTGGAAGGGCAAGAGATATCACCGAGCGACCAGTTTAGATATCTAGGTTCCATCATCCAAAAGAAAGGAGAGATCGATAGTGATGTTAATCAAAGGATCCAAGCTAGTTGGTTGAAATGGAGGAGTGCAACAGGGATTTTGTGTGATCGTAACTTTCCGTTAAAATTAAAAGGGAAGTTTTATCGGAGCGCTATTCGGCCTGCCTTATTATATGGTACAGAATGCTAGGCTCCTAAGAAGCATCATACACAGAAGATGCACGTAGCAGAGATGCGCATGCTTCGTTGGATGTGCGGTAACACTAGAAAAGATAAGGTGCGAAATGAGGATATTCGTGCAAAAGTTGGTGTAGCACCTGTGGAGGAGAAGATGCGGGAAAACCGGCTAAGATGGTTTGGTCATGTGCGACGCAGACCTATGGAAGCACCGGTTCGACGAATAGATACTCTCGATATGGGCAATGGCAAAAGGGCAAAAGGGAGACCGAAGAAAACATGGATGGAGGTGATACGAAACGATATGGTTGCCAAAGGACTCAATGAAAGTATATTGTTCGATAGAAGTGAGTGGAGACAGAGGATTCATGTGCTGGACCCGGCGTGATTCTCATGTTGGTTCATGTAGCCTACTCCATATGCTTGGGATAAAAGGCTCAGTTGTTGTTGTTGTATACTTATATAAATGATAATAGGTGATGATGACATTGAAATGTATAAGACTCTAGAATAGCACCCGGATTGTAATATGTGACTTAATCACGATATGATATATGACATGATATTTTAGTGGGTCATATGACGATGTATATTTACACAGACAATGATATATGTTTGATGATATTGGGATGTATGCGATTATAGTACAGTACCCTTGATCATGATATTGTTTGAGGATGATACTATACGAACGATGATGTATATCTGTAATAGTTGACCCGTACCCCGATTTTGGGAAGCCGTATGATGGATTTTATCGTACGATGCATAGATATGATGATTGATCCGCACTCGTGACTCGAAGAAGTCGTACTACGTACGTGACGCTATTGAGGCTGGATCACCGACTACTAGAGATATCGACTCAGACTTTCGGTGGATTCTTATTTCCTATCGACCAGTTTCTTTAGTTTAGTTCTTTAGTGGGTTAGATAGATACTAGTTTAGGCTCGAGTCATATAGCTTGTAGTTAGATATGTATATTCTAAATGTGCGGTTAATACACTTTCACCCTTATATTCAGATTGTAATCATCACATTGCATGTTCATACATATGTTTCCTTAGTTAATATGAAACTCTGCCTGTTAGGACACCAGCACCATTACCGATGATGCGCATGATCCACGTACACTGATTTGCCGGCTCACACACATCATCATCGGTAATTGCCATGTCACGTACACTTTAGAACATATTATCTTTTTATTAATATATCAGCTAAATTCTAGTCCAATATAATAATGTGTGATTACCCTCATGTGCTAGTTTAGACATAACATTTATTACTTAGACACTTCATGCATTCACATATTCATATTATCATGCAGTATTCTGGGGCTTATGCCGATGCTCATTATTTACTTACTCATGATTTTGGGATTTTTGATTCTTATGAGATTTTTGGATTTTGGGGAAAACCGCAAGAATATATAAAAATTTATCTCTTTCCCTCTCATTTTAAAATACAAGTTGCGATTTTCTCGTAATGTATGTGTCGTCCACCATGAGATTTCATGTTTTCTGTTGGATTTTGAGACCCGATTCGAGGAGTGGATGAACCGTCTCGGGTACATGGTGGGCCCGGTATGGTACCCCGGGGCAAAAGGATCGAGTTGTAGACGATGAGCCTGGCAGGGGAAGACTACCTACCGGTGATGTCTGGCGCGGCAGATATCCGGAGGATACCGACCGTTGTCGTGAGATTTGATGATATGGGCCGATCCGGACTGACGGAGCCCGAGATATTGAGACTATGAGATAGTGAGACTATGAGATATTGAGACTATGAGGTATTGAGACTTTGAGATTTACATGTTTTGTGTTGATGCTTGACACGGATTTCCATGGATTTCATTGATGATGTTTCAGATTACCGTACAAATTTTACTATGATACAAGTTAAAGATTTCTTATACAGATATATCCAGATTTCATGGTTGATTCTTTTACATTCATGGTGCATGCATACTCATACACATGACATGTTACTATTTGAGGCACTGATATGAGCATTGAGCATTGCACTTACGCATAGACTATTACCCTGCCACTACTAGATAACTAGTGTTATATTAGGTATTATTATGACCTAGGAAAGTATCGGGCATGCGATTTCTACTAGCAGATGTCTTCTACTCACGAGCTGGCAACTCACCCCCGTTGTGCCAAATTTTCTTACAGGTTCAGATGTACAGGTTTCCTTGGCAGCTTGCTGGCACATCATTTCATTCAGGGTGATTTGCTCGGTAGGTTGGTTCACTTGTATCAGGACCGCCGTTGTACTTTTATTATTTCATTTGTATCTAGTAAGCTCCATCAACCAGACTTGTATTACATGATAGATTTAGAAGACCAGTTGTTTATTATTTCGACCTTAGAGTCACGCTTGTATTATTATGGTTTTCGGTGGATTTGGTTTTCTTTTGAGTTTTGTAGCCTCGCCCTTCGGCGTTGTATATTATATTGCTTGCGTGGTTGTGACCGCCAATTGGCGAAGAGCTAGCTCCCGCTTGGGGATGCCTTTTTATTGCTTATGTATATATTCTTGTTTGTACCCGTTTGGGGGCCAGTTTTTACAAAGGAGACTCTGCCGAAATTTTTGAGAAAAATTTGATGTTGCTTTTAAACTTGTTTTCCTACACTTCTTCTTTTAAATGGTTTAGATTTCTGGGCTTTGGCTTACTTAGATTACGTTGCACCTTTAGACGCTTCGTAATTTAAGTGCCGGTCACGTTCCGTACCTTCGGGTCGTGACAGTATATTTCCTTACCATCTCTCCAAATCCCTTTATTTATCTTTACTCATTACCTTCTGTACACCCCCTTAAGCTAAATGGTTTTCTTCCTTCCCTACCGTACGACACCAGCCTATGGTTTGGAAGAAGACTATCCAATAAGCATAATGGGTGTTGATCGCACGCTTTTGGCGTGTCGAGTTTTAAGAGTTCTAAAGTTTAACCGCGATCAAGACGGTGTCTCTTTGCAGCTAACCGGTTGAGAACGGGTCGATCCATAAGGAGACGGAGTGTTTTACGTTCTTGTCGTAACGAGTTAATGCGCGAGGGTGGAATTGTTCTTATCTACCCTATGTGTTATATGCACAAGTAAAGTTGTTAGGAAAAGATACGAAAGTGTAAGCTAAGGAAATCCGTATTCAAAACCTTTGAGCCGAGTCTTGACCAATTGAAGCTAGAGCAATTGGCAACAACATGGATTAGGAGATTTAAGCACGGTATTCTTGGAATCCGGCTTATTGACCCTTGTCCTTCCGTTCTTGTCTCTTACTTTCGACTCCGGCCAAACCGAACGCAACCGGTCGCGGTTAGGAACCGCCATTACCTTGGTAGGGTAGGGTGCCTAACGGAGCGCTTGCGTAACGTTTGGGCGGAGTTCAAAGGAAAATAACGGGAAAAGGAAATGAGGAACGAAACGTTAACTTACAATATCGTAATTCTTCCTAACAACACCATATTAACAACCATTCACAAAACAAACCAAAAAGAGCAAAAGAAAAGATAAACAAAGAAAAGAAAAGATTACAAGCAAGTAATTAAATGACATGGTAATAAATTGCATGAATGTAATGCAAGTAAGAAAAATGCAAGAAAGAGATAAGCAAGAAAGTAACAATAAGAACCATAGAACAAGTTACACACCATGGGTCTAATAACCCAAACTTAAACTTGCAAGCTCAATTAAGAGGTTGCAAGATCAAGAGAGAGCTAAAAACCCAAGGCAAAATGAAGCACAAAAGAGACTTTATTCCTTCCAAAATGATACAACCCTTGAGATCAAATACCAACCCTTAAACCTTCAAGCTCAAGGAAGAGGTTGAAAGATCAAGAGAAGGCAAGGATCTCAAGGGGAAGCTAAGCTAAAGAATGATACAATGTATGGAAAAATTGGACTCCTTCTCACTTACCCAATGGTTTCCTTTTATAGGCAAAACAAGACATTTCCTTTAATTTGAATTTGAATGCATCCAAAGTTTGGAGGGAAGTTTGAATCTTTGAATTTTTGAATCACATCAACACTTTATGCATTGAATGCACCATATGCTTGTCCCTCTCGTGCTTTGTGCTTGTCCCTCTCGTGCTTTGTGCTTGTCCGAGACACGAATGACCACTGTCATATGTCTTGTCTCTGGAGCTGGTACGCGGCACTGGACGGATACAGATGACTGGAACCCGGCTTTTATCTGTCTGTGACAGATGTTCTGGATATTGGCAGACTAAAAACCTGTAACCTGTAAATATGTAGGAAACACGGATTAAAAGCACCTATCTATAAACAAACGAGCATAAGAATGGGCGGTATAGAATGCAGTTTTCTGTGATGAACAAATACCCCCAAACTTATCTTTTGCCCGTCCCGAGCAAAACCATTTATTCACAGAAGAGAATCCTAACCGCACTTTCACAGGGAACGCGGTTGCACTGAGCGTGTGCAACAAGCCGTTAAACCTCTAGGTGTCCCTAGTAGGAGGAGTATTGTCTCCTGAGGGTTTTCAGCGGATACTACCCACAAAATCCCGTCAAATTAGTTTCATAAGTTAATATCGATTCTACTCCTATAGTTTAGTATCCAGGTTAAAAATTCTATCATCCTAAGTTAGAAATATCCAACCCTTATTTTTCACACCTCCTATCTATTTACCCTCAGATCCTATACGTTCCAAAAAAGTTTAGAAAGATGTTGGTATCTCCTGAGTTTTTCTTCTAAAGTGCGGTCTTAAATCAGGGATTTTTATCAACTTTACAGAAAACATAAGTCTTATTCTTTATTTCTATCTTTCCTCCAAATATCGATTGTATACCCTTACGTGTGTGTAAATTTGCACCCCTACACTCAAGAATTCAATTCAAGCTATAGTACCCTTACCCTAATACCTAATACTACTTCTTTTCATTTAATGATGGATGAATTTGGTCGCACACCTTTCATGCGACTATTAATGCTTCTTGAGGCACCAACAGCCGATTACTGAATATATAAGCGTAAAGCGTAATTAGCAGTTTCCAGGTCTTGACTTTATTAATTTTTCTTCCTTTTTTTCTTTTCTTTATTTTTCTTTTTCAAGACCGGATATATTTTTCAATGATGCTCTTTTGGTGTTTAGCTTTAAATACCTTTTTTTCTTTCATACTAGGTTTTCAGGCAAGAGTATTTCTAGGTATCCTCTACTATCCAAGTTTCAAGGTGCGTGTAAGTGCAGTTTGTAGGGTATATGCTTTCTAATTTTGGACTCAAGAATAAAAACTATTTTTCAGACTTATCCTTCAGTAAAGTTTTAATACTTTCCCTTCATCTTGACTTAACTCAAGAACTGAACTCAAGATTACCTACTTCTATAAAAAAAACTGTAAGGACGTATAATCACCAAGTTTAAACAGAATGAGGGTTATTTTTAGGGTTTTCAATTCCTAAGCCTAGGATTTAGTTATTTCTAACGTATCAACTAAACTCTCGGAAAAAATCTAAGTTACCCTATTAGCTAACTTGACGACAAAGTTTTTTATATTTTTGGAAAAAATTTCGATTTTTGTGGGTTTTTAATAAGGTATGCAAATGCAGAATATATAAATGAATGCGAAGGAAGAAAGCTTACCGAGCACACCCCCAAACTTAAACTTGACAATGCCCTCACTGTCAGGCTACACCAAGAGGGTCAAAATTGTCGGCGCTCCCCAAAAGAAAATTATATACAGACAAAAAGAAAACAAAAAATATATACACAAAAAAGAGTCCCCCCCAAACTTAAGTAAAACAGTGTTTCCACTGTTAAGCGTTGAAGTTCAGGATTAGGGGGGAAAAGAACAGTATCAATCTATACAAGGCCTTACACAGGCCAAAAGTGAGCACCAACCATTCAAAAATTCTATCGTTATAATGTGCAGGTTGGTGAAAGAATACGGTGAGGAAAGAAATGAAGAATACGCGAGACCGTATGTGAATAGAAGTGGTATACGGTCTCGGTATATGAGAAGAAGAATGGTGGAAGGGAGAAAGAAGTGGAATACGAACTTGAGGGTGGAAATGGAGTGAATAAATTAGTACAATTTGTGATGACCAATGTGTGAAAAGCGATTGTACTAATTTGTTAACCCGTCGAGAAATGGGGTTAAATCCCTCAAGATTCGTGAGAAAACATGGGTACGCCGAACTTGGTAAACCAGACACAAGAAATGAAAGTGATACGGTGTCTTGCAAGGTCGGAACGATGGAAAGGATGGAGGGGAGTGATTGAGGAAGGTTATTGGTTAAAAGTTCAGGAGGGTGTACACAGTCAATGGAAGGGACGGGATGAATTGGAAAATCCGACTCATCAATTAAAACGAGTCAAAACTATCCTCAAAACTCTCCTCAATGTTCAGCTTATCCATGCAAATTTCATCAAAATCCAGACGCATATGGAGTTTAGGAAAAACATTTAATGACTCGGGATGATGAATTGGAGAGAAAAACTCATCCAAAGTAGCGGGTTCATCATCCAAAATATTCCCAGCGTCAATATCCTCAATCAAGTGAAAATCAATTTTCTCAGACACCTCATCAAGAGCATGGATATCAATCAATTCATGTTCTAGTGTGGAGGTGTAGAGGTCAAAAGGATTGGTTGTGGTTTCACTCGAAAGGGTCCCTTTACAATCAGGTAAATCAAACACTACAAAGTCGCACAACTCATTAATTCTTCTATCATCAATCGGTGAATCGTTTGGAATACTAGATAGACATTCAAAACCGGAGTTGTGGAATTCAGTTTGCAATGGGTAAGTTTGATTTGGAAGGGTGTACAGCTCACTCTTTCCACTCAAATTCTCAGCCTGTCCTACCGCCTCTTCATACATTGGAAAATTTGAAGCTAGTTGGAAACTAGCTACCGGGTCACTAGGTTGTATGAGGGCGGCCATGGACGCATTCAAATCCATCATCTGTTGGTATGACGCTACCCTAAAGTCTTCCAACGACTGCTCCAGACTAGACATGGGTTGTGAAGGGGTTTCAGTAAAAGATTCAAAGTTGTTTGGACACTGGAAACTCCCAAATGACGGTTCAGAAGCAATGTCTAGGGAAGGTGCAAAAGTCGGGTAGGATTGGTAAGAATTGAATGGTTGGAAAGGAGAAGGATCAACATTTGGATATGAAGGTGATTGGAATTGTTGATCAAAAGAATTGGCAGTGGTGAAAGGAGTGAAAGATCGGCTTCGGGATTGTTCAATATGTTCAGCGATAAACATAGGTCTTGGAGTTACAACTGGACTTGAAAAAGGAGTATCAACGTAAGAAGATGGTGAAGGTTGAAACGGTTAATACAAAGTGGATTGCGGAGTCCAATTGGTAGTCCTAGATGCGTCTATCTGATCTTTCAATGAAATTTTGGGCATGGAGGGGTCGTTCGAAATTCGGCCAAAGCAAGAACCGTAGGAAGTTATGTCTGGTTGTGGGTACCAAAGTTCGGCAAGAGTTTTGCGAGGTGGGGTACCTATGATTTGAAGAGAAGAAGAAGAAGAAGAGAAAAGGAGGGGAAAGAATGTGAAATTATTTTTTATATATATCTTTTTTATAAGTTAGTTATTAACAAAAGAATGAAATATACACACAAAATAGAATCTGGACAAAAACAATCACGACACAAAAATACCACACACCTAATCGTTCTAGGGTTCACCTAGGTCAACTAGACCTGCTCCAGAACTTGATTGTCGAAGTAAAACTGTGTCGAGAAACGGGCTCAAGATACACTGATCACGAGGCCAGGTAAGTGCAGAGATAAGGGGAGGTTTTCCGACGCTTTCGCGAAGGTCCTTAATTAAATAATCCTTTCTCTTTTGGCGGTTTCGCCGTTAACACTTTCCTAGACACCCCGTAAACAATATACCGTTAAGCGAGGTTCTAAACACAGTTAACTTCTCCTAGTGAGCGCGAAGTCCTTAAGGCTTAAAGTCTAGTTTCTTTTAAAATTTGTGCGGGTAAACGTTATGCTCAAGTTTGTGATTTGTGGGCCACGGAAAAGGTGATGAAATCCTTTACCGTATGTTGTGGGGTTCGCTTGCCCTTAAGTCCATTTTAATGTATGCAATGTGCAAATCAATAAAAATTCAATAAAGAATCAAACAATTGTTTTTTAGTTTAAGCTCGGCACTGCAACAAATATGGATTAGTTAATTTTGGCATTTGAAAACGAACTTGCAAAGAATCCTGCAAAGATATTATATTGGATGCGTCGGACTTGAGAAGAAGGTGTTAGTAAAGTACATACCGTTAAGTTTTTGGGTTAGGAAACCCCCGTTGAATCAAATCCGGTAAGCTTGAAAAGTTCGCTTGTGCGGGTCAAACTACCCGGATCTTTGGCACTGTACTTCGTAACCACCTTAACTTTGAATATATACTTTGCTCCCCACGCTCGCTGTTCGCAAATCCGCAAAAATCTACAAATGTCGGAAAAACGGATATTAGTGCGAAAAAGCGATACAAATGCCCAAATACCTGCACACTAAAAATTATAAAAAACAAACAATAAAAATAGGACAAAAATAGAACACTGGAGCACAGAAGAAAAATTGGAAGCAGAAGGAGGCAGTAAGGCCGGCGACGGCGGAATTTCTTGGTGTGTCGTCGGATTTCTTTGGAGAATGGGCTCCAATCTTCTTCTGGGTTCACAATGTTATACTAATGTCACACAGGTATTGTTTGTTTTCTTAGTTGAGATTCACAGTGCTAGCAGGTAAAAATCCAGAGAACAAAATGAGTTAGGAAGGTTAGTTTTTGTTTTGGTTTTGGTTTTTTGAAATTTTTAGTTGATTTTGAAAATAGGGTTAGTTGTATAGATGAAATGTACAGAGATTGACCCGAAACAACAAGAATAAAAACGTTACCGTTTCCCCGGCAACGGCGCCATTTGATCGCACGCTTTTGGCGTGTCGAGTTTTAAAAGTTCTAAAGTTTAACCGCGATCAAGACGGTGTCGCTTTGCAGCTAACCGGTTGAGCATGGGTCGATCCATAGGGAGACGGAGCATTTTACGTTCTTGTCGTAACGAGTTAATGCGCGAGGGTGGAATTGTTCTTATCTACCCTATGTGTTATATGCACAAGTAAAGTTGTTAGGAAAAGATACGAAAGTGTAAGCTAAGGAAATCCGTATTCAAAACCTTTGAGCCGAGTCTTGACCAATTGAAGCTAGAGCAATCGGAAACAACGTGGATTAGGGGATTTAAGCACGGTATTCTCGGAATCCGGCTTATTGACCCTTGTCCTTCCGTTCTTGTCTCTTGCTTTCGCCTCCGGCCAAACCGAACGCAACCGGTCGCGGTTAGGAACCGCCATTACCTTGGTAGGGTAGGGTGCCTAACGGAGCGCTTGCGTAACATTTGGGCGGAGTTCAAAGGAAAATAACGGGAAAAGGAAATGAGGAACGAAACGTTAACTTACAATATCGTAATTCTTCCTAACAACACCATATTAACAACCATTCACAAAACAAACCAAAAAGAGCAAAAGAAAAGATAAACAAAGAAAAGAAAAGATTACAAGCAAGTAATTAAATGACATGGTAATAAATTGCATGAATGTAATGCAAGTAAGAAAAATGCAAGAAAGAGATAAGCAAGAAAGTAACACTAAGAACCATAGAACAAGTTACACACCATGGGTCTAATAACCCAAACTTAAACTTGCAAGCTCAATTAAGAGGTTGCAAGATCAAGAGAGAGCTAAAAACCCAAGGCAAAATGAAGCACAAAAGAGACTTTATTCCTTCCAAAATGATACAACTCTTGATATCAAATACCAACCCTTAAACCTTCAAGCTCAATGAAGAGGTTGAAAGATCAAGAGAAGGCAAGGATCTCAAGGGGAAGCTAAGCTAAAGAATGATACAATGTATGGCAAAATTGGACTCCTTCTCACTTACCCAATGGTTTCCTTTTATAGGCAAAACAAGACCTTTCCTTTAATTTGAATTTGAATGCACCCAAGGTTTGGAGGGAAGTTTGAATCTTTGAATTTTGAATCACATCAACACTCTATGCATTGAATGCACCATACCCACTTGTGCTTTGTGCTTGTCTCTCTCGTGCTTTGTGCTTGTCCGAGACACGAATGACCATTGTCATATGTCTTGTCTTTGGAGCTGGTACTCGGCAATGGACGGATACAGATGACTGGAACCCGGCTTTTATCTGTCTGTGACAGATGTTCTGGATATTGGCAGACTGGAAGCCTGTAACCTGTAAATATGTAGCAAACACGGATTAAAAGCACCTATCTATAAACAAACGAGCATAAGAATGGGCGGTATAAAATGCAGTTTTCTGTGATGAACAGGTGTACTCTCCTAATCCTAGGAGTACTCGCAACCTGAGAGAAGGTGATGATAAAAGACAACTGAACAAACCTTATTCTATTTCTCTTGAACCGGAGAAAAGCAAAGGTGAAGTGGGAGTGGCGATGAAATACGCGGTTTAGTTGTGAATGATAGCAGTCGTGATTTACTTTGTTCTCTTTCTAATCCCTTTATTTTGTCTTTACTTATTACCTTTTGTACACCCAACTTAAGCTAATTGGTTTTCTCCTGTCCCTACCTTTCGGCACCTGCCTATGGTTTGGAAGAAAACTATCCAATAAGCGTAATAGGTGCAATTTCCTAATCCTAAGAGTACTCACATCCTGAGAAAAGGTAAAAGGAAAAGACAACTGAATAATCATATTCAATCTCTCCAGAACCAGAATCCATCCTCGAATAAGTTCCTTCGAGTTCGTATGTAACTATACGATAGATTTATCCAATGGAAGTGGATGTTCATAGTGATACGGGGTGTTCTGGAAAAATGCAAAGGGTAAAACAAGGAGTGACAATGATGTATGCAACTCAGACAATCCAAAAGCCAGTGTTTTAAGAAAGTTTGGTTAACTTATTCAGTGAGTCATAGTCTTGGGTCGGGTCATGGTTGCAGCCAAAGAGAGAGATAAAAGAAACACTCTGCGTGCACTCTAACCTAGATCAGAATGGTTATCAATTTATCTAATCAGGATGCCTCCCACTGTATTCTCAAATTCTCCTCCAAACCTGAAAGAAGAATTAGTCGGGATCACCCGAGGAGTATACCAACTCATCAGTGGGAATCGGGATCCAACTATCATCGTATGATAACCTGATGGAATCCACTTAAGTCATCACACTTCAGAAGGTATGCGCATGCCTGGCAAGTATCAGTTTCTTTAAAAACTCCCGATGTGATTTTTACCCCTAGGACCCAAGTGACCTTGACGGAGTCAACAAATCAAAAAGTCCTAGTCAAGTTCAACCCGTCATTATCTTGATTGCATTAAACCCACCCGTACGAGCCCTTGACGGAGTCAACAAGGACGTACGACTGTCCTAACCAATCGCATATCCATGCTACAAACAAGCACCACTAAGCACCACTCAGTTACCGTACACTACGTCTTGACGGAGTCAACAAACGCATCACGAATACTAAGTAATACTAATCTGAAATGACGGAGGGCTACGGCTGGTTTTTGGCGAAAAACCTTTAACGTAATAAACTTGATATCGTTGAAGAAACTGAGTGGTTTTACAAATATATAGTAGCGAAAACTTTTGCTAAAGAGGTCACTCCCGGTGAAGGGATCTCAGCTCTTTCCTCATCGAATGAGTTGCAGGATATTCCATACTGAATACCGCGATGCAAAGCAAAAAGTAATCGACTATAGTGAAGTTATTACCCTGACGCAAACCTCTATCCAAGGGGTCACACCCGATGAAGGGATCTCGGCCCTTGCCTCGTCGAATGAGGCGCAGGATATTCCAACTGAATACCACTGTGCAAAACAAAAGAAAACGTCCTCGGAATAACAACTTTTTGAAAAATGTTACAACAATATCGAATAGGTTTGTTTTCCTTGCATTGATCCGAATCAACGCAGTCCCATCAATTAATCACACCAATAAAGAACGAAAAATAATGTACGTATATGCCATCCGCATTTGCCACTGGGTCCCGTCATCACTCGTTAGATTACTTAACTAACGACAGAGCGGGGACTGGACTAGCGCGGGTGTAAAACATATACAACATCTACTAGTATATATATCAATATATAATAATCGCTCCAGGCGTGATAAATGCAACATCAAAGAAAAGTAATAAGCATCACAAAACAATACAGATAATCTGGGAGCCCCGGTTTTCCTTTGAGCCACAAGTGAAACCCGACGTTCCCCTGGTCGTGTGGATAGCCTGTGCAATGTAAACCTAGACCCCTACGGGCGCGGTAAGTTACCCGCCAAAACCAGAAGCGATGCCTCCCCCTTCAGCAAAGTGAATGGGCCACCCAGCACTTTACGGAATCCGGTAACTTGAGCACCCCTCCTTGGGTCAACCTATACCCCCTATGAGTGCGGCGAATAGCCTGCCAATTCTAGAGTGAAGCCCCCTCCGTCTCAAAGCCATGAGATGCAGGCCCGTTGCCCTCTAGAACCCGGCTATCCGTGCACTCCACCGCGGGGTAATCCTAGTACAGAAAAGAAAATATACGTACAACGGGTACATCGACCTCAACCCGGTCATGCCCCAAAAGAATAATATACAAACAGGCAGTGACGGCAGTCCACATGTCGGACGCTCGCCCCGCGATATCAAATGTACAAATAAAACTAAACTGTACTAATATTGCACCCAAGCTATCTACCACAACAAATCGCAACATCACAGCAAAACACAGAACATCAACGTGAATGTCACGTTCGCAAACTCGTCTAAAAGGACATATAGCAATCAGACGAGTTATACCGCTCTAATGACATTCACGGTCGCAGATATAATGTAAGTACTGTAAACTAACGTATTTAAAATTTCGATCGACAAAACTCCCCGAAGTGGGCCCCAAGTGCAAATCCAGCACTCAAATGAATCTGGGACAAAACTATATATCACAAAAATCATATTTCCATGAACTAAAACCCGAGAAAAAATTTGGGGTACTGTAACCCAAAAAGGGACGCGGAAGGGCCGCCAAATGCAATATTTCGCGGCGGTTCCGCGGTGGAATTTTGGACTTAGATCTCCAAACTTTTTCTGTAGCTTTAGTTATTCCTGCATGTATTTTTAAGATGCCTAAAATAATTTTTTGAACAACTTTGAAATTCGACAGCAAGCACACTGAAATGAAAATACGATTCGGAAATTTCGATCAATCGATGTTTCAAACACGTTAGAACAAGCTGGTAAAGGTTAATGGCGTGGCTCTGATACCATGTTGGGTTACGGCAGCGCCCCGGCGGTCAAATCCGAGGCCAAATGCGGAACAAAAACTTTTCAAAACTTGGCGCTACCTTAACCTTTACCCGGATCGAACCATTAACGCTAAACTAGCAACTAGAGAAGGGTTAGAAAAGCTATACCGATCGATCCGTGTCCTTCGGTCTTTAGCCACCATCCCTAGCTCCTCGCAGCATCTCCGATCTCCGGTCTCCTCGTCGGAAGGGCACCACATCTAGAAGACTTTTTACGGGCTCCCGCTTCAAACCGAAGCAACTCGGACATAAAGTTTGCTAGCCGACATGTCCAAAGTGATGTAGAGAATGTGTGTGATAATTTTGTCTCAAGCATCCATTGATTCTCAACACATGAGAGTGTATGGATGGAGGTTGAAGATGATTCCATGGTGGAAGTAGTGAGCTAGAGGAAGAAGAAGAAGAAGAGGCATTTTCTATTATTGTGATGAGATGAAAAATGAGAGCTCTCCCCATAATCCTAAGAGCTAGCACCACTCATATGGCTGCCCTCTCTCTCTCCACCTCTCATTTCAACATAATAATCCATCAATTAACATGACATGGCTACAAAAAAAGAGACCATGAGTCACTAGATTGCACATGCCACATTAATTGCTCCTCATGATGAAATCCACTCACAATTTCCACCAATATAAACATTAACCCAAATGTTTATAACGATAAAAAGAACGGCATCATCTAAAGTAAACTCTTGACGGATCACAAGAATACCCCTCACCTGTATATACATACCTGCATCCGCATTCCGACTGAATGTGAATGTGATGAGACAAAGTAATCCAACAAATCTAATATTAGGATCTGGTTTAAACCAAAGCCCACTAGTATGATCCATCCGATCATGATCCGTGCACAAGTGCACGTATATGATCGAACCCTGCCATAAAACCATACGTCCACTACAACGTTTCGCCCGAAACTTGGGAAACTATCTGTGGTGGACTCTAAAGACTCATCAATACGCCGGCAGTGGGTTTAACCACAAGTACGCCAGTGGTACTAGCTGTACGTAACGGCTAACCATGTATTGACCAAAAGGGAGGCTGACAAGCGAACTCATCCTGAAACCCTACTGAGCCTGTCAGTGACAATATCCGTACAGTCCGGTCCATTTTTCTATGAGTATCGCATATCGGGCCTAGAGGGCTGGTAAATGTCAGACCCTCAAAAGCGGTATAAGTCGTGTCGGAGTGTAACCCAGAACACCCTGAGATATTACTGGAATACCTACCAGTAAATCTCACTTGCCTTGGCCAAGGACATCGTGTAATGGCTCTCCAAACACAGCACGATCTCACCCCCAATACCGGGAGAGATGAATCCCCTACCTATCCGCTCACTGCCTCCATGTGGCTCGGGACTGTACCCAACTAAAACCTGTTTGCACGACCCCTTTGAGCCGTGGTAGGGTAGTAATCAAAGCACAGTGGGAACTCACACGAGACAAATGACGATCTCAGGTCGATAGACTAACCTGTACACATGTTACCAGAGAACTGCTATCTGACGCTAGGTATAAAACCAACTAACATGTTCCCGGCGAGTCCGTCCAGTGTACTCATAACCCAATGAGCACCTATATACGTCTCAGGTGATCCAACTGACACCAATGGCTTGTGAGACCAGCCACCGGCCCTCGTCGGGGTCTTGATCCGTATACACTAGTCTACTCTGGAGTATCGATGCTTTGTCTCGAAACTCCCTCAACTAGGGACCTTTTAAGGATGTGCTTATAGACCCGCCTCTCACTATATGATCGACATCATACTGCTGGTAGTCAAGCAAGAATCCTATGGGCTCTATCAACGTGTAATAGTGATCTGTAATATCACCTAAAGCATATACACGATGATAAAGGCAAATCAGATTGCATACTATCATCTCGAGCAAGACTGTCCTACCGATATAGATCATCCTTCAATTATTGCAATCATGTGTCTGCGATCCAATAATTGACTTTGAGGGCACTATATCCAACAGTATCTCATATCGTATCAATCTCGGTCCCGCACATATCACATATGCGCTCTTACTCCGTTTCGCTTAAGCCAGGAAACCTCTGTGTAGGACTCTAAAGACTCGTCAATACGCCGGCAGCAGGTGATGATCATATCAAACACCCACATGCCGCAAGTGGTCTTCTAAACGTGACGGCCACCAGGGTATTGAGCGATCAGAAGATCAACAAGTAAGTCTACCCACACTCCTGCGAATCCAATCAATAACACTACCGTATAGTCCGGACTCTTCGTTTGATATGTCGCATATCTCGTCTAGGGGTGGTAAGCGTCAGATCCCAGTAACTCGATAAGTTATGTCGATATGAGACTCATAACGGGTCGAGAAACTACTGATAACACTTACCAGTATATCTCTGAAGCAGCCTTGGCCAAGGACTTCCTGTTATAGCCAATCGAGCACAGCGCAACATCAACTCCCAATACCGGGAGAGATGAAACCCCTCCCATCGCTCATTGCCTCCATGTGACTCGGACTGTACCCAAAAGCCACCGTTTTGCACATTCTCTTGAACGTGGTAAGGTGGAAATCAAAGCACGGTAGGAATCATACAAGACTCTATGACGATCTCGGGTCTACAGACTAACCTGTACCAGTGTCACCAGAGAACTGCCATCTGACGTGAGGTATAATACCATCTGGGAGTTCTCGGCGAGTCCGTTCAGTGTACCCAGTCTTTACTGAGCACCCGTATACTGTCTCTGATGTCAAACACCAATGGATATGGGATCATCTATAGCTCATCTACATGGGTTGAGAAGCTATACGCTAGTCTACTCTGGTATATCGATGCCCTGTCTCGATACACCTACGACTAGGAACATTTGAAGGATGTACTTAGCGACTACTCTGTCCCCACTAGTATGATCTGCATCATAGTCCTGGTAGTCAAGTACTCATCCTAAGGGCTTTATCAACATGTAACATAGAGACAATCAGAGTACATGTTAAGATAAAGTGCAACCAGATAGCATACTATCATGTCGAGCAAGAAAGTCCTCCCTATATATGTCCAAGCATCCACTACAATATACATCGTATGTACAGTAATGGCCACTAGGGAATACATATAACTAACAAATCCAATCACCTGCTTCTCTTTCTTCGCAGCGTTCGAAGTCCCCGCCTGCGATCCTATTAACACAAAACATAACAAGTGCAAATCTCAGAAATCGATCAATATCACGTACAAACTACGTTTGACCGACACACCAACTCCAATCCAACTCATAAGTGTTCATCTAGTGGCTAACGTGTGTAGCGACAACCCAAAACCAACCCAAGTGCAGCAGCTACACAAGATCACGAACCGTGTCGGATAACGTAGCACGCATAGTCAAAACACTAGATTATAGCAAAGTGATCCCAGATTTTGTATACTGTCATAACATAAAAATCCAGCAGTACCAAACACTTCTAAACCACTGCAGACAGCTACCCTACAAAAACCAAACCCTAACTCCCCTAAAAGGCCGATCTCGCCGGAATTTCCCCTATTGTCGCCGGCCAAAACCGATGGGATGGGGTTCGTGCTTCAGGTGTACACTCAAGGTCACTAGTACAACCCTTCTACATTGCTAGATTTTACAGTAAAGATTCCAGATCATAGCAGATCACAGAGACTACAGTATGACACTAAAAATACGATATGTGCACAAAACTAAACCTTTAGTATTCTAGACCACAACTACAAGGCAACACAATAATATAAACACCTAATTAACAATTAGAGGTCATTACCTAGCCACTCTTGCTCAAAAATCCTAGCTTTCCAAGCTCCAAGGCAACCTAGTGGCTAAAACATGACATGAGAAGTGTTTTAGTAGGATTTTATGAAGTTTTGCAAGGATTTGTGAAGAGATAGTGAGGGTTTTCAGTTTGGGAGTTGAAAAGATGAAGAATAATTGAGAAGAGATAAGAATGAGAGAATGAGGGATGATAATGATGAGAGGGTGAGTGTAGGGTGAGCTTTAACCTTACACTTACTGTCTCCCTCACCTCATCAATGCAACCATTAATGCCTCATGACTCACCTAGCCACCTCTCTCTCAATCCAAAACATGAAAATAACTCTCACACAAATATCTAAGCTCAAGGTTAATCAAGGCATGGATTGCTTAAGGTGTCATGGCTACTAAACAAGGTTAACACTAAACAACCCTCACATTAATATGCACAAGTGTGTGCAAGCCAAAACAATTAAAAATAAATTATTAATTAATTGTTATAAAATGTGAGGAAACCGATTTGGTAAACTTTTTACTAAAAACTCGCATCAACGCTTAATTAACACTAATCACATTCTAAGGTGTTACAACGGTAGATGGCCAGGGCGCTATCGTAACCCAACATATATAAATTAGAATTGTATCATGGTTGATGATACATAGAACATGGGTGTATGAGACTCACATATGAGCTAAAGATTATTGTGTTGATTAAATTTAAAAGGAAAATAAAAAGGGGTGGAAATGAGTCATGGCTTTGGATGCTTGGAGAAGCATTGAGAAGCCATGACTCATCTCTCTTTTTGTTTTACTCTTAGATATTTATTCATCCAATCTTATCTTGAGCTCATGGTTCACTCTCACATATTTTATTCACTCACTCACCCAAGTTCATCTTCTTCCTCAAGTGAGCTTTCTAAGGTTTTTCTTGAGTTGGAAAAAGAGAAAGGAAAATATTTCTAAATGAGCCAAATCTCCTACTTCATCAACCTATACTATCCTAGCACTTTAATATAGGTTGTTTGCTTCACTAATACCTTGATTAGTGAAGAGTGGGCTTGAGTGAAACCAACTTCAAGGTGGATCATCTTTGGCGTCGAAGACTTCGTGCAAGCTCGATCCTTTCTTCATGTGGAGCCAAAAAGAGTTCTAGGAATTACTACTTGAAGCTTTAGAAGTGAAGGAGTTAGTCTACAAAGGTTGTAACCATCTTCACTTAGTTTAGAAATTGTTTTCTTACTATAAAACCCTAATTCTCTAGTTCGATTCTAGTATAGTATAGTTTAGCACTCTAGATTTTTAAAAATTGCATACTTGATACTTGTATAAACCTAGTGGAGGTGCTAAGAAATACTTCCAGCGACATCAACTCTCTATACCGGGAGAGACAAATCCCTTCGATCACTCACTGCCTTCATGTGCTTCGGGACCGTAGCCAGCTAAAACCTGTCTGCATGGCTCTTTAAAGCCGTGGTAGGATAGTAATCAAAGTACAGTACGAGCACACACAAGATACTATGAGGATTTTAGGTTTATAGACTACCATGTACTCATGTCACTATAGAACTACTATCTGACGATAGGTATAATCCCATCTAGGAGTTCTCTGATGAGTCCATCCAATGAAACCCATTCATCTAATGAGCACCTGTATACAATTTTTGGTATCAAATACCAATGGTTATAGGATCAACCAGCACCCCGGTCGGGGTCAAGAAACGTATACATTAGTCTACTCTGGAGTATCGATACCCAGTCTCGATACTCACTCGACTAGGGATATTTAAGGATGTGCTTATGGACACCCAGGCCCCACTAGTATGATCTCTATCATAATCCTGGTAGTCAAGCAAAAATTCTACGGACTTTATCATTATGTATTAGCGATACGTGATAACGAGTAAAACGTATTCATATGAATGATAAAGATAAATCAGACAGCATACTATCATCTTGAGTAAAATTGTTCTCTTGTATAGGTCCTCCTTCAATTACAATATTGCCTTGAGGACGCCTATATCCAACACTACATTTTAAAACGAGACTAGCTCGCATGCGCCGCATTTTTGACTTAACTCACTTTTCATAAAATGTGCGCACGGGTGAAATCTCAACTGGAGGCTTGCTGGGGCTAAAGAGCCAGCCGGCCCCCCTTGTTCCACCACTGCCCGCTCGTCATCGGTTGTCGTCCAATATCCGTCATTCTCCGTCGTCAACTGGCAAATTTTTTTTTTCCTCTACAATCACAACTGCCCTATTCACTGTTGTTGTGCATATACCACTAGTAGAAAAAAATACAATAGCGAGGGGCAACATTTGCGAGGGACAAATTTTCCTCAGCAATGTATATACCAACAAGCGATTTTTCTCTCTTGCTAATGTTCTTTCGACAATAATTTTATTCTAAAAGGGAAGTAACACATTACGAGGGGAAAGAATAGAAAGCGTAAATTTAATTGGGCCAAAACATAGAGAGAAAAATATTCCCGAGAGATATATCTCTTGGCAATAGTCGCAATAGCAAAAAAATAGATAGCGAGGGAAACATTGCTAAGAGATATATCCCTCGGCAATGTTATCCCTTGCTATTTCTTTTGTTGCTAATGCAACTATTGACAAGAGATATATCACTCGGCAATATTTCCCTAGCTATATTTTGGCCCAAATAAATTTACGATTTTTATACTTTCCCATCGTAATGTATTTGTTTCCTTTTAGGAATAAATTACTGTCGAATTAGCAAGAGAGAAAAATCGTTTGGTGGTGTACACATTGCCGAGGAAAATTTGTCCCTCGCAAATGTTGCCCCTCGGGATTGCAATTTTTTCTCATAGTGTACATTGTGGAGAATGATCAAAATATATCAATTATGGTCATGCAACATTACCTGAAATCATATGCCTAAGGATAACATTCCTTGGAATGTGTACATTTCCAGTAATCTTCCATTCTGTATACCAAATGCCCCGTTAGCGATTAATTACACTAAAATACTCTGAACTATCATGACTTTTTGCTAAAATATAATACCATAACCAGCAAGATTGGGAAAAGCGAAATGTTGACCGGACACGATATTCATTTTGTCTGATTCAGGCGTTGACTCGTCTCGTTGACTTGCGAATCGACGAGTTTAAGGAGCCGTTGGCGAGTTCCAACGGCCGAATTTGCCTCGCCTAGCCTTAGCTCGCCTCGCTTCACCAAAACAGCAACCGAATTCGCCTCGTCTTGCATCGAGATCCGTGTGCAATAGTAAGCTAGCAGTCAGATTCTCTCGAGTCGCCTCGCCTCGTCTAAACAAGACAAGTCAATTCACTGACACTCCCCCTTCAGCAACGAAAAAAGTAAAATTCGTCTCGTTGCAAGACAGATCAAGCCGAGCACTGGACCTCGCCTCATTAGTCGGGCCTAGTGAATAGAAGAACCTTCTACATATGTTCTGTGTCCTTGGTATTTGGACAGCTATTTAGTAGAATTTATATAGCTATTTACGCATTAAAACTCAGGTTTCTTCAATAGGTCCTATCACTCGTCAAAAAGGACAATAGTACACAGCATGAAATAATTGCTCGAGGACACAGAAAAGCGTAATTCAATTACATAATGTAAAACATGGATACAAATATCAATCCCATCACCATATGGGTTGTGTGGAACCCTATCAATACACAGTACTCAACATATCCAACATCAAAGAAAAACCAAGCTCCATGCAAAAACCACGACGCTTTTCAAACAAATAGAAACACAACATAATTTAATATAATTACAGTTTGTCAAAGAAATATTTCCAGGAGAGAGATCATATCAACTTCTGGTAGTTAGCATCATTCTCGCAAACTTCTGTCTATGCTATAATCAGGTAATTTCATGTGACACGTATTAAAAATTCTAACACGAAGCTCAGGAGGCACTCTCTGCACGATATGTGCGGCGGCCATACCATGCTTCCTCCTCAGTTCATCAATCTCGTTTTGTTGCTCCACAAACAATCTCTCTAATTTATGCACTATAGATTCAAGATCTTCTGTTTCAGCATGGACGAGATTGTTCAAGTTTTGATCCTCGAGTTTTTCGTAAACCTCGGCAGGAAATTCATCATTTCCATATGAGTTCACATCTGAGGACCGATTTGATTGGGTACGAGTCGAAGGGGAGTCACCACATGAGCCTTTGGGTGAATCGGACCAATATCTTCGACCAGAGGGGAGCCTTTCTAGAACGAGACCACTAGTCGATTGAGATTGAGATTGAGATGGATTGGATTCATTTGGTAAAGCTCGGAGTTGTTCTTCAGCTTCTTCAGATTCATGGGTGATGAGTTTATCATGATCATTGTTGAGACCATCGGTTGGAACCCATTCAGGGACATGGGCCTGAATCTCTGCATCGATCATTGAAGCAATGGCTGTAACATCTTGATCTGTGAGGTCTAGCTCAGCGACCATTTCTGTGGCGACGCTAATTGATGTGTCGGCTTCGATGTCGAATGGGAAGTGGATGTTGCGTACTTGACCTAAATATTGAAATCAGCAGCAGTGTCAGCATTAAGGATGCAAAAATCCACTAAAGTATATATTTGCTGACGATTTAATGAAGGATAACTCTGTTAAAACTTTCCTTTCCAAAGTTGTTGGTGAGGGAAAATCCAGAAAAAGACGATTTAATGAAGGAGATGGCTCTAAAGTCTTAACAGCTGGAAGAAAAGAATTCATCCAGCAAACCCCAAAAGTTTTGGGATAAAAGAATGTTGATGTAGATGTTATAGTATTTTTGCCAAAAGATGATATTGTAGATTTTCTGAATATACCATCTTTAGAACGAATTTACCATCTTGACCCTTCTTCTAAAATATTCCTTCTGTTTTAGGACAGTTTGACGGCACTAACTGATGATTTACGATTATGGAAAGCCACTCTCCATAATTTCCTAAGGAATTTAACATTTACTAATATAGGCTGACATCAGGTTGAGGTTGACAGCAAATCGTAAAACTGTCTAATCATCAGAGCCTGCCCCCTTTTTCATAGGAAAAAGCTTAGATGATGATGATACTGAATCTGTGTGTGCATGCATATAAGAAACATATGACCAACACAAAATTAGAGACCTGTAGAATCTGCAATTCGTAGCTTTAAGAATATTGTGTTGATGTCTTTCCGTTGACCTTCCACTGTGAAATCTCGGCCAGGTAAACCTTCTGCTTCATTTGTTGTATTACTTCTACTATTAGAATTGGATTGACCAGCATTATCTGCATTTGCAGTCCGATTATCAAAAAAAGAAAGGCATGTAAAATACCTTCAATTCTTCATCACAGACATTAAAACTAAACACGAAATACTAATCTTGCTACACCACCACGTGTCAAAACCTTACCTGAAGGGTTAGGATCTGGTCCCAAAGAATGACCGATGCTATCATTATCGACATCAGACTGGAGAAAAGGGACCATTAGTAATTCTCTTGCCGATAGTCTCTCGGACGCATTGGCAATGCATTTTTCAATGAATTGTTTCACTCCAGGGTCATTCACCTTATCTAGCGATGCTGGTTTGATTCCCTAACATGCATCATGAAAACCAAAAACCAGTAGGACCGAGGAATAAGGAGTGCTGTAAAAAATAACTTAATTGAAGTATGTGGTAAAAGAAAGACACATCGAAAGATCAGCAAAGAAAAATGCCATTTGTAGACAACTTAGAAGTGAAATGCAAACCAATATCAGCAAAATGTCTCTGCAATCTTTATTCAGATCAGCCTTGAACATGAAACCTTAGCATAACTTAATTACAACGTGAACCTTAATTGCAATAACATGATCTGATGCTGAGATGTATCACATTAAAATTATATGGTATTCAGTCATAAAAAAATTCCAATCAGTAGCTACGAATTAGTAAGAAGATGCATTAATAAAAACCAAGGTCTTTTATTATGTCTAAAGCAGTAACAATGTCACAACTGTATATGTCAGGGTCTCTAGAAAATGCACTCGAGCATTAGGTCTCTCTAATAGTTAAGGCCTTACTAAAGGTTAATGAAGTGCAGAAAGGAAGCAACTTAATATAGAATTGAATTAATTTATTACTGAATTAATTTAAGAGACTCTTGATAAGCTTAGCCCAGTTCAGAAGTGATAAGAAAACAATAAACTCGATCATCTTCATTATAAGAAAAGTCATCTTAATTTATACAACTCCAAATAAACTGATTGATAACCAATAATCATAACCTAACTAATAATCTATTATAATCCTAACCCATTGAATAGAAACTAAACCTATTTTTGATAACAATAATATCCAGCAGTTACATGAAAGTATTTCATACTCTAACAGCCTCCCTCAAACTCACGGTGGATAACCGTGAGTTTGCATAATATCTTCAGTTTGAATATGCAACCTACAAAAATAAAAGATGAAGAAAAACAATTTCTTATGACATAAGAAAGACGGACGTGACCTCTTGTTTCTTTCACATATGCTAAATGGACGGAACCTCGAAATATGCAGTCTCTTTCGCATAAACTAGATGGACTAAGCCTCACAAACTCTTTTGCTAGAAATTCCTTGTGGAGAAGCGGTATAGATAAGGATGGTTGCGCAGATTTGATAAATGAAGGTAAATTTTGGATCAAACCATTAGCTCTGATACAACAACAACAACAACTGAGCCTTTTATCCCAGCCATATGGGGTAGGCTGCATGAACCAACATGAGAATCACGCCGGGTCCAGCACATGAATCCTCCGCCTCCACTCACTCCTATCGAACAATATACTTTCATCGAGTCCTTTGGCACCCATATCGTTTCGTATCACCTCCATCCATGTTTTCTTCGGTCTTCCTTTTGCCTTTTTGCCATTGCCCATATCTAGAATATCTATTCGTCGAACCGGTACTTCCATAGGTCTGCGTCGCACATGACCAAACTATTTTAGTCGGTTTTCCCGCATCTTCTCCTCCACAGGTGCTACACCAAGTTTTGCACGAATATCCTCATTTCGCACCTTATCTTTTCTAGTGTTACCGCACATCAAACGAAGCATGCGCATCTCCGCTACGTGCATCTTCTGTGTATGATGCTTCTTAGGAGCCCAGCATTCTGTACCATATAATAAGGCAGGCCGAATAGCGCTCCGGTAAAACTTCCCTTTCAATTTTAACGGAAAGTTACGATCACACAAAATCCCTGTTGCACTCCTCCATTTCAACCAACCAGCTTAGATCCTTTGATTAACATCATTATCGATCTCCCCATTCTTTTGGATGATGGAACCTACATATCTAAACTGGTCGCTCGGTGATATCTCTTGTCCTTCCAATGTTATACCAATATGGTTTTGATCTCCCCATTCTTTTGGATGATGGAACCTAAAAATTATCTATTTTGAAATAGTAATATATTAAAATACCCCACAAATCTAAAAAAAATTACCCTACCATCTGCCACGATGACATGGTGACGGAGAACACTGTGTCCAAAATGACCCAAATCATCTTTTTCCACCTTTTCTTCCACCCCATCTCATGACGAATCCATAAGAACCTTAAGTGCTCACCTCCTTTATATCCTAATCCTACCCCCAAAGTCCCTGCCACCATGGTTTGGGAACTCAGTTTCGCTCCCTCAAAATTTGGTTAGTTTCAATAGGTTCTGTTTAGTTTCACTAGTTTTGATCTAGGTTTCAGTTTCAGCAATTATTTGATTATACATATAATTAAATTATATAATTATACGATTTATAAATATCATTAGTATTCTACATCTTTTTTTTGTTAGATATCATAACACATAATATATAATTATTGATTTTCCTCCACTAGTAAAATCAAAATCTATTTTATTCACATTTGGAATTGTAGAATCTATAATTCTAATTAAGATACATTAAATTTGGATGTAAATGTTTAAAGAATATAGAAATATAAAGGTTTTTAAAAGGTCAATCATATTCAGAATTCAAATTAGGAACTATAAAGTCAAACAATATCTTCTCATATCAATGATCTATCCATATTTAATTAATATCCATATCCATATCAGCTCGATGAGAACATATACAAAATAATAGTGAAAGTGTTAATTACAATTTTTCAAAAGACATCTGAGCCTTATCTAATTTTTCATGCATGTATGTATGCAAAGTAATCGTGGACGGACGTTTCCGATTGATGAGAACGTATAGAGAGTAATAGAGTTAGTAGCAATTTTTCAAAAGACAACTGAGCCTCATCTAATTTTCCATGCATGTACATATACAAAGTAATATGTGTTAGGAGAGATGGGCGTTAAATGGCTGACAGATCTGTTTAATAAGATTTGGCAGACCAAAAAGATACCAAAAAAATGGAGGAAAAGTACCCTTGTACCTATCTACAAGAACAAGAATGATATTCAAAATTGCTCAAACTACCGTAGAATAAAACTTATGTGACACCATGAAACTTTGGGAGAGAGTGATTGAGCACAGGCTAAGAAAGGATATTAAGATAACAGAGAACCAGTTTGGGTTCATGCCTGGACGATCAACGACAGAGGCTATTCATTTGCTTCGTCAACTTGTCGAACATTTTCAAGAGGAGAGAAGAGATTTGCATATGATATTTATTTATTTAGAGAAAACATACGACAAGGTACCTAGAGATATTATGGGGGACGATGATGAAGAAGGGGGTCCTCATCAAGTACATTGGCATAATCAAAAACATGTACGATGGAGTAGTGGCAAATATCAGAACTTGCGATGGCCTAACGAGTGATTTTCCGATTACAATTGGTTTACATTAAGAATCTGCATTAAATCCATTCCTGTTTACCATCGTGATGGATGAGCTTACTAGAACTATCCAAGATGGGATACATTGGTGTATGTTATTTGCTGATGATATTGTTCTAGTAAATGAGACGAAAGAAGGGGTTAATGCCAAATTGGAGTTATGGAGGCAAACGTTGAAATCTCGGGGGTTTAGATTGAGCAGGCCCAAAACAGCATATATGCATTACAAATTTAGCAAACTGAAAAGTCAAAACCATATTAGTATAATATTGGAAGGGCAAGAGATATCACCGAGCGATCAGTTTAGATATCTAGGTTCCATCATCCAAAAGGATGAGAAGATCGATAGCGATGTTAATCAAAGGATTCAAGCTGGTTGGTTGAAATGAAAAAGTGCAACAGGGATTTTTTGTGATCGTAACTTTCCGTTAAAGTTGAAAAAGAAGTTTTATCGGAGCGCTATTCGGCCAGCCTTATTATATGGTACAGAATGCTGGGCTCCTAAGAAGAAGCATACATAGAAGATGCACGTAGCGGATTTTGTTGTAAGCCCTAGAGGCCATTATTGTATATGTATACATATGGATGCTTAGACATATGTATGTACAGAACAATCTTGCTCGATATGATAGTATGCTATCTGGTTTGTCTTTATCTTAACAGGTGCATATATTTTACTTGTTATTACGTATCATTTATACATGTTGATAAAGCACGTAGGATCATTGCTTGACTACCTGCGTTGTAATGGCGATCATACTTGTGGGAGCTGGATAGTCGATAAGCACATCCTTAAAGTATCCCTAGTCGTGGGAGTATCGAGACAGGGTATCGATATTCCGGAATATACTAGTGTATACGTTTCTAGACCCCGAGGAGCGATGGTTGGTCCTACAGCCATTTGTCTTTCGCACCTAAGATCGTACACAGGTGCTCACTGGGGGTGAGTACACTGGACGGACTCGTCGAGAACTCTAGATGGTACTATACCTATCGTCAAATAGTAGTTCTCAGGTGACATGAACACAGGTTAGTCTTCAGATCTGAGATCGTCATTTGTCTTGTGTGAATTCCCATTGTACTTTGATTGCTACCATATCACAGCTCTACTGAGTCGTACAAACAGGTTTTAGTTGGGTACAGTCCCGAGCCACATGGAGGCAGTGAGCGATTGTTGGGGATTCGTCTCTCCCGGTATAAGGAGTCGATATCGCACTGTGTTCGATTGACAGACACCATAAGACCTTGGCTAAGATAGTTGGGATTTACTAATAGGTTGATCAGTAGTTTCCCGGATTGGTCCTGAACCACATCAGCACAAATTATCGGGTTATTAGGATCTAACGTTTACCACCCCCTAGACCCGGTATGCGATACTCTCAGACGAAGAGACCGGACTGTACGGAGATTGTCACAGATAGGCTCAGTAGGGATCCGAATGAGTTTGCTCGTCGGCCTTCCTTTTCGACAGGTACCCTGATGGCCGTTACGTACATCTAGTGCCGCTGGCGTGTTTGTGGTTATGGGTTTATCCAGTAACTCATTGCCGGCGTACTATCGAGTTTTTAGAGTCCCACACAGAGAGTTTCTCTGGTTCAGGCGAAATGATATAGTAGCCATATTGGATACGTGGAGGGTTCTGATCGAATGATTGTACTAGTTACCCGGACTTTCGATCGGACGGTTGATAATACTAGCCGGCTCGGAATTGAGCCGGATTATTAAATCAGGTATTGATTTAATAATTTACGTATATGTATTTCAATATGTATATTCTAGTATTATATTCTTTGTGTTATTCTATCTCTTTGGGTATTCGTATTTTGATACGAATACAGATATGTATATACAGTAGAGTGTAATCCGTATTTATACGGAAAACATTCTAGAAGGTGGACACCTCATTTTAGATTTATCCATTTATCTTTAAATGGAAAATGAGGTGTAAAATCGGTGAGGGGAGTATGGTGAGAGCCATGCTTCAATAGTATTGACAAATGAATTTTCAATTCATTTGTGCAAACTATTCAAGCATGGTTGGGTTTTAATATTGGAATAATGATTTTACAAAACTATAGTTGATCTTTTTCTCTCTCATGGATTTCATTCTCACTAGTTGATCTTTTTCTCTCTCATGGATTTCATTCTCACCATATTTTTCTTTGCTTCACTCTCCTCTCCTCACTAGTTTTCTTGAGCTCCTCCAACTTCATCATCAACCTACTCTCTACAATCTCATGTGTTGAGAATCAAGAGAGGATGTGAAATAGATACACACTTAGAACCATACACTACATCCTATACATTTTAGATTAGCAATCTAAAGTCTTTAATTGCTCCACTAGACTCTTAGTGTGGAGCTAGAGCCATGGACTACATCTTTCGGGTGGATCTGTACTATTTCAGAAAAATAAAATATTATTTTTGGGAATTTTTATAATTAAATAATAAAATATTGAATATTTTAATAAGGCGGTATAATTAAATACCGATAAATTGGGGAAAAATTTAGAAAATTATGGAAATTGCTAAAAAGAGGGTGTTTTATGTGAATTATGCAAATTATAAGTTTTTATAATTAATTATACGCTATTTAGTGCTAATCGCGATTATATATCGCTAATCGCGAATTAAGCTTGTTTTGTGCACATGACATGCACATGTCATTTTTAGCACTTGTTACATTTTTCTTTCATGCTTTCTTTTTTATTTATCATGCATGGTTATAAAATTAAAGAGAATAAAAAGAAAAGAAAAGAAAAGGAATATGAATAAAGAAATGAGGTATGGGCATGAGAGAGTGTGAGGGGTCTTCATTGACCATAGAATTGCTTACTCCATCATTCTTCATTATTTTCTCTCCCTCATCTCAAAGTGCTGATGCCCTCACTCACTCCCCCTCTTCATCCCCTCAACACCATTGAAAATTCATCAAAACACAATCCCCACTTCATTAAAAATGTGCATGAGCTCACTAGCTACGCCTTGGACCAAGAAAGCTTGCATTTTGGACACTTGGGGCAACTCAAAAATTTTCTTGAGTTGCCAAATGAGATAATTATTCCGTCATTAGTGTAGAATTTCCATTGCTTTTACATCCATATTTGTTTAGAACCGACTTTGTGTCGTTTAGTGAAATTTGGAAATTTCTAGTTAAGCTTTATAGAATTCTTGAGTTGTGATGTGTAATTGAGCTTAGAAGAGGCCACACAAACCCCCTAGTGCTAGAATTCAGACCCAAACCAGAGACTAGAACCCCGGAATACGAACTTAGAAAACCCGATATCGGAAAATTATGGATTCTGTGAGTGTGAAATGAAATCTGCCAACACCCGGGTGACCTGAAAATTATTTAGCAAACACACAGAGATGTGCAGGTGATTTAGAACATACCCTAAAGACCCGAGACCCCACTTCCACCTTAGGGCCGCAGATTTATTCCATCTGGCCGCAATTTGCGGCCAGACCTGGAGCTTTGTGGTTCGTGTTTGGTCTGTAGTTCCATCTCCTGTAAACTAGACCCTTGGCATATGCAAAATTGGCTGATTTGACCTAAGGTAAAATCTGTGATCATTTTCAAGAGTTGCTGTTTTGATTTGGGGTTTCGTTTTGCGTATTTTGAATTCTGGATTTTTGTGATTTGTGTTGTATTCGATCACTTGACGTTTGTACGTCGAAATCGAGTGTTATTTGGTGGTTTTGAAAGCGTAGTCCATAGGTTCAAACCTATAAGCTTTTAGCGTGTCGTTTTGGTTTTGAATTAGGTTTTAATGCGACACGATACGTTATGATGTGTAGGTACCCCCACGAAAACTTCGAGACGACAAGCAAGCGCGTGACGACGTCGGCAACGGAAAGCGAAGAGCAAGGTGGGTAGATTATATCTACGGAGGAAGTCGGGTGGATGGTGTATAGCACCCCCGCAGTTCGATGTATAGTATGATATATATATACTGTTAGTTATGTATATACCCTAGAGGCCATTGTTGTACATATGATGTATATTATAATGGATGCTTGGATATATATAGAAAGGACTTTCTTGCTCGTCATGATAGTATGCTATTTGGTTTCACTTTATCTTAACATGTTGACTTATATTTGTTTACTGTCTTACTCTCACATGTTGATATGATAGTATGCTATTTGGTTTCACTTTATCTTAACATGTTGACTTATATTTGTTTACTGTCTTACTCTCACATGTTGATAAAGCCCTTAGGATCTGTACTCGACTACTGGGACTATGATGAGATCATACTAGTGGGGCCACGGTAGTCGATGAGTACATCCTATAACTGTTCCTAATCGAGGGTGTGTATCGAGACAGGGCATCGATACACCAGTGTAAACTAGCGTATACGCATCTTGACCCATATGATGGGCGATGGATGATCTCATATCCCTCGGTGTTTGACATCAAAGATGGTGTACGGGTGCTCAGTGGAGACTGGATACACTGGACAGACTCGCCGAGAACTCCCAGATAGTATTACACCTCATGTTAGATGGCAGCTCTCCGGTGACACTGGTACAAGGTAGTCTGTAGACCCGAGATCGTCATAGAGTCTTGTGTGATTCCCACTGTGTTTTGATTTCCACCTTACCACGTCCAAAAGGGCGTGCAAAACGGTGGCTTTTGGGTGCAGTCCCGAATCACATGGAGGCAATGAGCGATAGGAGGGGATTCGTCTCTCCCGGTATAGGGAGTTAATGTTGTGCTGTGTTCGATTGGCTATAACTGGAAGTCCCTGGCCAGGCCTGATATAGAGATTTACTGGTAAGTGTTATCAGTAGTTTCTCGACCTGTTATGAGCCTCACATCGACACGACTTATCGGTTACTTGGATCTGACGTATACCACCCCTAGACTAGATATGCGACATATCAGACGAAGAGACCGGACTGTACGGGAGTGTTACTGATTGGATTCACAGGAGAATGTACAGGCTTGTTTGTTGATCTTCTGATCGCTCAATACCTGGGTGGCTGTTACGTTTAGCTGACCGCTTGCAGCTTGTGGGTGTTTGATATGATCATCACCTGCTACCGGCGTATTGACGATTCTTTAGAGTCCTAGAGGTTTCTTAACTCAGGCAAAACGGAGTAGGGGCACATATGTGATATGTGCATGACCGAGGATAATGCGATATGAGATACCGTATTATATTCTCGCGATATTTTGATATGAGCCGGATCATCGGATCAAGTGTTGATTCGATGAATCGGTACATAATATATTAGTCGGTTATATTCGATATAGCCGGATTGTCGGATCAAGTGTTGATTCGATAATTTAATATATAATAATATATATGATATATTGCATTACATTATCTAATATTGGCTCGCTTTATTGATTCATTTTCTCACCGGATAATACATTGATATATATGCGATATATGTTAATTGTATTATTTTCTTTTGTTACAAAATATATTATATATGTGATATATAATATTGTAACATATTATTATTACTAATGCAACATGATTAGTGGAGATTAAACATGGTTAGGGTTTGATTTGGGTTAGATCTTTCATGATGCTTCTAGAAGGTTTTCTTTTGTTTTGAGCTAAGATATTATGGTTGATATTTTAGTGACTCATTCTTTAACCCAACCCAAACCCTTAACCCTAGTTAACTCTTTACAAGAGTTTGCCTTGTCATCTTTGACCATGGTTGCATTTTGTAATCATATAATCTTTTCATTATTCATCACAAAAAGAATTATTCATTTTATATTCTTCTTCTTCCTTTGAGCTTTGAAAAGCTTTCTAGGTTTTCATTTGGTGATGAATTAAAGCGAGAATTTGATAATAAAAGAGAGCATAAATCCTACTTCATCGTCCTCATCTAATCTAGCCAATTAGATTAGGGTGTTCACCTCATTAGTGAGAAAAAGCTTGAGTTAAAGAAACTTCGAGATAGATCATCGGAGAAAAGGAAGACTACAAGCTAGCATGGATCATTCGGATTGTGGAGCCTCTCTTGAGTCCGGAAGATCGTGGATCGCGGCGAAGGGACTTCTACTCGGAGCTTATGAAGCGAAGGAGCGGACTACAAAGGTTGTAATCGCTCTCTCTTAGTTGTAAAGATATTTACTTGCATGTGAAACCCTAATAATCCAGCAAAGATCCTAGTTTTGGGTTGTTCGTGTAGAGTTCATAGGCACTCTAACAAGGTTTTACAAGGCATCAACCATGCCCGATTAAAAAAAATAGCCGTGCCGAACAACCCTAACCAAGATCGTATACTAGAGATTATGCGAAAACTAGCAAGTTAAACATTTTAACTACAAGTGAAAGGGATTACAACCTTTGTAGATCCGGTCCTTCACTTCTAAAGCTCCGTGTTGACGTCCCTTCGCTGTGATCATCGGGATTCCGGACTCTAGCGATGGTTTCTTCGGAGAAATGAGCGGGCTAGGTCGTTGACTTCGAGGCCGAAAATGATCTACATCGAGGAGACTCAAACTCAAGCTCCATCTTCACTAGGACAAGAACTTTGTGAAGAGAACACCCTAAACTAAATGGCAAGTAGTAGAGGATGATGAAATAGGAAGTGGGTTCACTTTAGATTTGGATTTCTTACTCTAAATCTTCACTTGAAAATTTTTCTAGCAAGCTTTCTTCTTCTTGAAGAAGAAGAAAAGAATAAGAATGAATAATCCATTATAACAAAAGAATAATCAAGTGAAGTCTATCATATTGCAACCATGGGTGAGTTTACCTTTGTAGAGACTAAACCATAGTTTTAGGTAATTGTTAGGTTAATGAAAATCTTATGCAAAACAAAATTAGTGGACTTTGTCAAAGATGCTTGAAAGCTTCATGAAGCTTCAAGCAAAGACAAAGAAAGCCACCATTTTGTTTTACCAAAATAAATAAAAACCCAAAACCATTATCTTAAATATGGTGTAAGTCATACACACACCCAAGTTTGCATGTATCATCAAACATGATACAATCTAGTGCACAAAAATATATCACATATACAACTTGTGCACATCAAGTGAGAAAATCAATCTTAAGTGAACCAATACTAGTTAATGTAAAGTAATATATCAAATATATAATTATACATTAAATCATTAAATCAACACTTGATTTAATGATCCGGTCATATCGCATATAACCGACTAATATCTAGTGTATCAATTTATCGAATCAACACTTGATTCGGTAACCCGGCTATATCTCATATAACCGTCCGATGATACAAATCGCGAGAATAGAATACAGTATCACATACTGGTATTATTCTCGGTCCCGCACATATCTCATATGCGCTCCTATTTCGTTTCGCTTGAGCCAGGAAACCTCTGTGTAGGACTCTAAAGACTCGTCAATACGCCGGCAGTAGGTGGTGATCATATCAATCACCCACAAGCCGCAAGCGGTCTGCTAAACGTAACGGCCACCCGGGTATTGAGCGATCAGAAGATCAAAGAGCAAGCCTGCTCACACTCCCGCGAATTCAATCAGTAACACTACCGTACAGTCCGGTCTCGTCGTCTAATACGTCACATATCTCGCCTAGGGATTGTAAACGTCAGACCCCAGTAGCTTGATAAGTCGTGTCGATATGAGGTCTATAACAGTTCGAGAAACTACTGGTAACACTTACCAGTAAATCTCAGCAACCCTGGCCAGGGATTTCCAGCTATAGCCAATCGAACACAGCGCAACATCAACTCCCTATACCGGGAGAGACGAATCCCCTCCTATCGCTCATTGCCTCCATGTGATTCGGGACTGTACCCAAAAGCCACCTTTCTGCACGCCCTCTTAGACGTGGTATGATGGAAATCAAAGCACAGTGGGAATCATACAAGACTCTATGACGATCTCGGGTCAACAGACTACTCTGTACCAGTGTCACCGGAGAACTGCCATCTGACGTGAAGTATAATACCATCTGGGAGTTCTCGACGAGTCCGTCCAGTGTACCCGGTCTCTACTGAGCACCCGTACACCATCCTTGATATCAAACACCGATAGATATGGGATCATCCATCGCCCATCATATGGGTCAAGATGCATATACGCTAGTCTACTCTGGTGTATCGATGCCCTGTCTCGATACACCCTCGACTAAGAACAGTTATAGGATGTACTCATCGACTACCGTGGCCCTACTAGTATGATCTCATCATAGTCCCAGTAGTCGAGTACATATCCTAAGGGCTTTATCAACATGTAACTTAGAGACAATCAGAGTACGCGTTAAGATAAAGTACAACCAGATAGCATACTATCATGTCGAGCAAGAAAGTCCTCCCTATATATGTCCAAGCATCCATCACAATATACATCGTATGTACAGTAATGGCCTCTAGGGCATACATATAACTAACAGTTCGGCACGTCTAATTTTTGAATCGGGCATGGTTGATGCCTTATAGACCCTTGTATGACTGCCTAGGAACCCTACATATACTATATATATGATATCTTTTATGTGTGATATGGATATTCAAGATATGTTTAGGTGTTAAATGGTTAGATTAGGGTTATTAGAAGTGAACTAGTATAGCTTCTTAATCGCAAACCCTAGAATAGGTTTACACGCACACACATGCACGCTTGTTATACTTGTGCGTATTTGGGGATAGATGTATATATATACGTATACCTACACTTGGATGATGAGGATAGTGGATGATATTTGGAGATGAGTCGATGAGTTTGGGCATGGTGCCACGAGATCGGTGATATAATGTGGTTCGTATTAGGAGATACGACATGAGATTTTAGCGGGCCTTTAGAAGTGTGTTTTCATACACGCATATATATGCAGATGGTATCAGCTTGTACTAGACTTAGATCAGTACCCCAGTTCATGAGATATGATGATAAGGCTACCAGATAAATGATGGGATGAATGTGATATTTGACCCGTACCCTGATTGGGATGCCGTACGACAGATTTACGTACGAGCTATATATTGATTATAGATCCGCACTCTTGACTCGAGTATGTCATATTGTATATTGTATCGTATGTGATACTATTGAGGCGGGATCACCGACTATTATATTTATATATATATCGACTCGGATTTAGGTGGTTTCCATACCCTTTCGATTAGCTTGTTAGTTAAATCTGTAGTTTACTTTGTAGATGTTAGACTAGATCCGAGTCATACCTATTTCAAAACTAACGAATCGTGAGTATTTTTAAGACAGGTCAAGAGATTCTACGGATATTTCAAAAGACGCATCTTTTCTTAAAAAACACCGTAGCCCTTATTTTTCTAAACACCACGATTCGTGTTATTTCAAATGGCAAAACTGTATGACATATATATATTGATGTAGATTCTTCACTGTTGTGTTTATTATTCATTTTCCGCATATTCTTTCCACTCGCATCGCATTGCATGTGTAAATATGTTTATTGTTATATTAAACCCATGCTGTCAGGACACCAGCACCATTATCGATGATGCGTATGATTCACGTACACCTGCTTGCCGGCTCACACACTTCATCATCGATAATTGCCATGTCACTACACAGTAGGATTGTTGCATCAGGATATGACTCCTTGTATGGCATACTGGCACACATACATTTTGTACACTCATACTTGCATACATACCTATTTGTACATACGTAGATGATTCTGGCTTGATTTTTGAGATTTGGGAACCGTAAGATATATTTAAAACTGGATTCATTTGAAAGAGCGGTTTTCCCTTGATATGTGCATATTACTATTCCATGTTGCATGATATACTGATATGCTTACATTTCTTTTATATGTCGCATATATCATGCTTTATGATTATACGCATTGAGATATGCTGATTTCATGAAATTTCTGGATTTGAGAACCGTGGCTATTTCAAAAGAAAGCATGTACTGTTTTAAAAATCCGGTTTCTCTTGATATGATATTTCAGTGCGTCCACCATGCGTTTTCTCGGTTCTAAGACGTGTAACATGTGAAACCCGATTCGAGAAGGCGGATGATCCGTTTGCGGGTTCATGGTGGACCCGGTATGATACCCCGGGGCGAAAGATTTCGTGTGGATGACGATGAGCCTGCCAGAGGAACCACTACCTACCGGTGATTGTATTTGAGCTCGGCAGATATCTGGAGGATACCGACTGGAGTTGAGAGGTGATACGGGCCGATCCGGACTGACGGAGCCCGTGGGCCGATCCGGGCTGACGGAGCCCGTGGGCCGATCCGGACTGACGGAGCCCTATATATATATGAGGATTTACGTGCCGATGCTGGGCACAGGTTTCATGATGTTTTCGAGTGTCGATACTGGACACTCAGGTTCCATGATTTTGATGTGTCGCGAGGGACACGTTGATTTATATCCTCATACTTTCATGTATATGCTTTATGATATTTACATGCATGATGTTTTGTGTCATTGGTTGACACGTGGACGAGATCCACCTGCATACAGACATTGATTACATAGTTGGATGTATCCACCTACTTATAGACTTCATGATATACTTGACATTGATTCATGTTGATTACATTGATCCTACCTCATATTTATGACATGTTGCTACATGAGGCACTGGCACGAGCACTTGGTATTACACTTATATATAGATGTTTACCCTTGCCATCTTATTATGCTTTAGACTTCATCATATTGAGGATATATATTATTACTGATCGTATTGACCTAGGATTGAGTCATACATACGATTTCTGTTCTGTGATGTTTTCTACTCACGAGTTGGCAACTCACCCCCGTTGTGCCACAGTTTCTTGCAAGTTTTGCCGTACAGGTTTCATTGCGGCTTTCTGGCACACTGCTTCCTTTCTGGATGATTGCTTTGGTAGGTGGGTTCACTCGCATCGTGACCACCATTGTACTTATTTATTTTCATTGTTGTATCTAGAAATTCTATCAACCAGACTTGTATATTTATTTCAGACTTAGAAAACCAGTGTATTATTCTTTCGACTTTAGAGTCGCGCGTTGTAGTATTATGGTTTTCTTGATGATTTTGAGTTTCCTTTTGAGTTTTGATCCTCGCCCTTCGGCGTTATATATTATATTGCTTGCGTGGTTGCGACCGTCAACTGACGAAGAGCGAGCTCCTGCTTCGGGATGCCTTTCATCATTGATGTATATATTATTCATGTTGTACCCCGTTCGGGGCCAGTTTTTACAAAGAAAACTCTGGCGAAATTTTCAGAAAAGACTTGGGATTTTAAAATGCACATTCGGCTTATGTTATTTAAAAATCCTTTGTTTTAAAACATATTTTCTTCACTTCTTTCTTTAAATGATTTAGATTTCTAGGATTTCTTGGCTTACTTGAATTAGATGGGGTCTATAGACTTCATATGATTCAAGTGCCAGTCACGTGCCATTTCGGGTCGTGACGGGATCATCTTCGATGAAGGAGGACCGATGATCAAGCTCGATCCAGAGATCTCAAGGAGCAAACATGTTCAAGGAGATCCCTAGAAACAAATAAAGAGGATAGAAGACCGAAGGACACGGGTCTTTTGGTGAGACATTTCTATCATAGTAGTTAGCTCTTCTCTTTGCTTGCTAGTTTAGCTTTATGGTAGATTCTTGGACGGGTTTTTCTAGCGCCAGTTTTTAAACCCTAAAAAAAATTTGTTCTGCAACAGCCACGATAGATGGTAAGGGCGCTAGGAAATCCCAACAGCGGGGATGCGCATGCTTTGTTGGATATGTAGTAACACTAGAAAAGATGAGGTGTGAAATGAGGATATTCGTGCAAAAGTTGATGTAGCACCTGTGGAGTTGAAGATGTGGGAAAACCGGCTAAGATGGTTTGGTCATGTGCGACGCAGACCTATGGAAGCACCAGTTCGACGAATGGATACTCTCGATATAGACAATGTCAAAAGGGCGAAAGGAAGACCGAAGAAAACATGGATGGAGGTAATACGAAAAGATATGGTTGTCAAAGGCCTCAATGAAAGTATATTGTTCGATAGGAGTGAGTGGAGACGGAGGATTCATGTGCTGGACCCGGCGTGATTCTTATGTTGGTTTATGTAGCCTACCCCATATGCTTGGGATAAAAGGCTCAGTTGTTGTTGTTATCCATATTTAATTAATTGTATGGTATTAATAAGATATAGGCGGAGATTTAGCGATATGATTATGCAAACTTTTATATGTAATTAATTGCATATGGCTCACTTTCCTATTCTTTCGAATTTCGATTACTATTTTTGGAAACAAAAACTCCATTAATTTGGTGTTATACCAAATAAATGTATTGAAAATATATTTTTGGAAAGTTAAACATGAATGGAATGAGAAATATAATTAGAATGGAATGAATGTAGCCATTTTCTTCTTTTTTTAAAATCTTCTTCCTCCGCTCCATCTCAAACATCGATGTGTCAAGGAAAAAAAGGAAAAAACAACCATCTCAAGGCAATTAGTTGAGGCAGGTTTCTCTATCTTGCGCTTACCCTCTCTTCTTTTCTTTTTCTATTTTTCCACCCGTTGTCGATTGTCACGGTTTCATACGGTCGATTTCGGATTGTGTCGACCGAAATATTGCCAATAATTCCTGTTATACTCAGTTTTTGCCTTATATCAACCAAAACCGAGACACAAGATTTTCAAATCAATACCCATCGTTATCGATGGATTTTGGCCGATATCTTATATAATGCTTGCCGCCCTTACACTCTCTTCTCCCACATCGGCCCATGCTCTTTTTCTATAACACAACTCTCTATACATTCCAATTTTCCTTCTCTTTTCCGATTCACCATTATCAAAATCATAACTAAGTATAGCAATCATCTTTTGAATTATTGTTTGAGAATAAGGAAAATGGGTATGGATAATGTATAACGGAGAATGAAAAAATTAACGGTAAAATAGAAATATTAAAGTTTAAATAATTAAAAATATTATTTTTTATAATTTAATTAGCAATAAATGGAGTTGGGATTTTTTTAAGATGATTTAAAATTTTGCAAGGTTTGACAGTAAATGTGAAGATTGGCGCAGGGACATATCAAGATACAAACATCTTTAAATTTCTAATCTAGATATATTTGATCAATTTTCTAGAATATAATAACAGGATTAATTACGGAACGTTTTTAGTTAATTTGTCCTTAGGGTTTATCTGATATCAACATGAAATCGATTGTTTTAGGTCGGAGGTACAATTGTGGTTGCTTAGCTTGCATTTGTTATATTAATTTATTTATTCGCAATTATTAATTGTCGAATCTCCTATGCATGTGTGTATTTTGCATCATCTTGAGTTGGTCTTCAAGGTTGCATTTGCATCGAGGGTTTGTTCGATCATTCGGCATCCACTCACACATGTTCACCAACCTTACCGTTCTCGTCCAGTATCTGTTTGGTATCGGAGCTTAAGTTTTAGAGATGTTTTAGCACAATGAGAATTTTAGGACGAGTGCTCGAAACATGAGTTTCTATAGAAATTATGATTTTGACCGTAAGGATTGTTCTTATGATCATAGAAAATCATATAACCGTTAGTCTCGAGTATGATTATGATGATTATTCCTATTATGATAATTTTTCAAGACAAGAAACACGTGTTAGAGAAAAAGTAGACAAATAGTTGAACCAGATGATTACTACGATAAAGAGAATCCACAACATATCATTGACTGATTGTCTGACATGGATAACTATTTCGACTAATGATTATTCCGGATTTCATAGAATTAGGCTCGCAAAGTGGGAATTAAAAGGTGAAGCTAAATATTTTGGATTAAGCTAGAGTTTCAATTTGAAAATTGTAAGCAAGTTCCTATCGAGTCTTGGTAAGAAATAATAGATATCTAAATAAAAAAGGTATTTTTCTGTCCGAAGCAAACTAATTCCTAAAAGATCACTTTCACCACCTAGAAATATCGTGCCTTTTAAGGATAATATTTTTAAACTGTCGAGTGAATGAGTCTAAGGCCACTTGCGAGATTTTAAAGAAACGTAATCTTGTCAAACATTACTTAGTGATATTTTTCGAAGAGTTTATAAAGCCAATTGTTGGTAGCATGCAAGTAGCGAGTTTCGTTCAATCTCCAGATCATACTGTTGAGATTTCTCTAATTTATATCAAGTCTAGCCATACTTTTGATACTTCTCCGTTAGACGACACTTACATCAAGTCTGCTCAATCCAATATTAAGGATATCCCTAAGATTCGTGTTGATTTTCGTCAGTTGTCGATATTCTATCTGAAATTGGTGCTACGATTGGATCACCTCAAGATGTCATTTCTTATTTTCAGATGATTCCAACAGATTGTGATGTGTTTAGTCGACACATAGACACAGTGGCACAAGTGAATAATGTTAAGTCCAAACTTCGCTCCTTCATTTCAGCATCGTCTCTCATATGGGAACTACCGAGTTAGGTTCCTCATTTCTAGACGCGACACATGTCACACATCCGTTGACTTATTATGAGTCTAGACTATTGCATGATATTTATTATTCTTGTTGGATATAGATGCCCTAAATGCAATTATTGTAATTGTACATTGAGCTATATAAATAAAACAATTTTGTTCGAAATGATAGTATGCTATCAAGTTTGCTTTATCATTTATGTGAATATATTTATTTGTTATTATGTATCACTAATGCATAATAAAGTCCTTAGAATATTACGGGACTACCAGGATTATGATGAGATCGTAATAATGGGGCTTGGTTAGTCACCAAGCGCATTCTTAAAGTGTTCCTGGTCGAGAGTGTCGAGACAGGATATCACACTCCAAAGTAAGCTAGTGCATACATTTTTTGACCCCGAGGAAGGCGATGGCGGGTCCCACAGCTATTAATGTTTGATACTGTGGATTGTATGCAAGTGCGCATACTCGCCGAGAACTTCCAGATGGTATAGCAGTTCTCTGGTGATAATGGTGCATGTTAGTCTTTTGACATGAGATCGTCATAGTACTTTGTGTATGTTTCGATCATACTTAGATTTTTATCCAACCACAGCTCTACGGTGTCGTGCATACATGTTTTTGTTGGGTATAGTCCTGAAGCATATAGAGATGGTAAGCAATCAAGATGGGATTAGTCTCTTCCGGTATAAGGAGTTGATGTCGTGCTTTGTAGGATATAACTATAGCTGGAAGTCATTGCCCAGGGCTGTTGAGATAAACTGATAAGGGGTTATCATATGTATCTCGGTCGGTTATGGGTTTCGTATCTGCATGACTTATTAAGTTATTAGGGGTCTGATAGTTTCCACCCTTATACCTGATATGCGACACTCTTTGATGAAAAGACCAGACTGTACGATAATTGTCACTTATAGGATTTGTTGGGTTCAGATGAGTTTGTTCGTCGACTTACTTTTTGACATATATCTGGGTAGCCACTACATGCAGCTAGCATCCGTAACGTGCTTCTGGGTTATTTCGGATATGATTTTATTAACTCACTGCCAACGTATTGTTGAGTCTTTAGAGTCCCACACCGAAAGTACCCGCTCAAGTAAAACGATGATGAGATGTGCGTATAATAGATACGTGTGAGAGTTCGATTAAACACGTGTATATGATACGCGTGTATTATTCGGACGTTAGATAATACTAGCCGATTAATTAAGTATTGACTTGATATCCATATATGATATGATTACTAGTATTATACTCTCTCTAGTATTTTTGTATTGTGTATATAATACACATACACTTTGTATACCCTTCTAGAATAGGGCACCTCATTCTTTATATGATAAAGAATGAAAGCCATCGCTTTATATTGATAAAGAAATAAGGATAGGCTAGAGGGATGGTTGCAAGAGGGATAAGTATTATTTATATATTGATATAGGTAATATATATTCCTCTCTCCATTCTCTACCTCATTCTTTACTCCACCTTCTCTTTCATATGTTGAGAAAAGAGAAGGAAATTGAGAGAAAAAGATAGCTTACTTCAACTTCTTCTTTTCATTATTTGGTAAATTGTGAGAGCAAGTTTCTTCATAAAAGAAAGGTTCTAATGTGAAGTTGAAACTTGGATAGGGTTACTTTTAAGATGGATCATTTTCGGTAAGAAGGTCGTTGATCAAGTTCGATCCATACACTAGGAAGGCAAAGCTTGGGTCTTTTTCTTTATAGAGAACAAGCTACAAAAGTTGTAGCCCATAAACCCTTAGTATAGCTTTGCTTGTTGTTTACTTTATTAGTTTATGAATGATCCTGGTTTAAAGTTCATGTGGTTATAGTTATTAAAGTTCATGGTGTTATAGTTAAAAATTTTGTTCTATATTCTGTCTTGGTTGCAAGTTGTTGCGATCCTAACACCGTGAACTTACAATTCTAATGTGTATCAGTATTCATACCCTGACATGGATATAATATTTGGGTGGTTAGTGATAACATTTGGGTTAACTAAAACATCTATTACAAATTTGCATTCGAGTTGTATCCTTAGGGTGTGAATTTAGAGTGAAGTTGTATTTTTTATTCACGGCATCAGTATGTTTGTATTTTGAGGTTCGACGGTAGATTGTTGTGACGAATAAATTTTATAAACTGCAGCTAAAATTTAAATTAAGAGATTGAGTGTTGATAAAGGTGTCTAAATCGATAATGAAACTAACACTCAAAAGCATAAATTCCTACTATATTTTAGAAAATTTGGGTCAAATCCTAGTCTAGATATTCTGATGATGTTAAATATTGAAGACTTAACTCATTTCATGAGTGTAACGTGTCGGAATATTTTAGACATTTAATTATTTTTATTTATTTAATTAAAAATGTTTTTTGTAAAATTTATTTGAAATAAAAAGACTTTTAATATGTGGCTAAAGTAATTAAGTAAAGAGAGTAGTTTGTTTACGTAATAATAAGCGTCATAAGGAGTTTTGTGGGGAGTTTAGTTCCTTATGAGAATTAAAGTTTGTGTGAGGGTTTATATGTTAATTTGTTAGCTTATGGTTAAGATTACAATGATCCTCATTCGCACCACACCTTAGGTTAAACCTAGTACCTCACCTCCTCCTTGCATGAATACACAACACTTCTTCATGGTGACACCTCCTCCTAATCTTATCCTTACTTATTCTTATCTTTCCCTTATTAGTTCAGTTGACATATCAAGCTAAGAAGCAAACACTTAGTTTAAAAAAAATCCTAGACCTCACTTAAGAAAGAGAAAAGAAAAGTAAAGCTAAGTACCAAATGATCCTTACCTCAACACTCAAGCTAGGCTTACCATGTTCTTATGCAACTCTTGATGAATTAACTCAGTGGATCCTTCAGTTGGTATAAATCCCATATCTCAGATCTTGTTTTTAGTTCTGATTAGTATAGGTTTTAGGATATCGGTAATATCGTATTTTGATAAGATCATTGCTCTGTTTTGAATCTGCTATAATTTAGTTGATCTTTAACAAAATCAAATAATATAGTAGCCTTGTAGATTATACCTAAAATATACACTTGAAACACGAACCCATTCTAATAAAATTTGACCGGCGAAAATCTTAAATTTCCCGATCTCGCCGGTTTTATTGGGGAGTTGGATGTTAAGGTTTGTAGGGTAGCTCTCTGTATATATTTTAGGGTATCTGGTATAGTTTGATTATGTTATATTTTCTGTATATAAAATCTGGGAGTATATTGCTTGTTTTGGTTATAATTCTATACGATACGGATATTTCGTGTCATGATTCTGTTTTCCCAAATACGAACAGAATGTGGTTAGCTCAGGTTAGTAGAGGATTTAGATAGTTCACGATATTCTCACATAGCATCATGAGAACACTAGAAGACTTCACTTAAAACCCGAGACCCTATCTCCTAATATCGACCGGCGACATTCCTTATTTTTCCGGCGCCGCCGGGTAATTGGGGGTGTTTTGTGTTGGATTTTTCTCTGTAGGTGGGTTGATGTATTTTATGATCTATTGTATTGTTTGATTTGTCCCAGTATTTATACAGAGAAATCTGGGAATGTTTAGTTTGGTTGTTATTAAAGTTTCTGATATTCCGATACGGGTTTTTTGTATTTTGTACTGCAACTGAAATGTTGACGTTCGTACGTTAAATTCAGGGGAAATTGATCGTTTCTGGAGTAGGTAAACTGTAGGTTCTAACCTACGGGTGCATAGCTCGCTGCTTTGGTTTTTTATATGATCTTTACATCGATGTGATTTAATTACGATTATAGGTACGATCGCGAAGATTTTCGAGACGGAGTGACGGACATAGCAACACAGACTTCAGCGAGCTCGACAAGTTGGTGAGTAGATTTATATCTACGGGGGAAGTCGGTGGATGGCTTATAGCACCCCCGCAACCTTATAAATAGCAGTATGATATATAGTTAGTTTTTAGTATTTATTCAAGATATGATATTGGAGTTAAGTTGCATCTAGTATGATATTTATCTGCATGTAGTTTATTCATGGTTTGGTGAATTGGTACGAGGAATCATACCATACTGGTGATGACGAGATTAGCATGCCGAATAACGACTAATTTTTTTTTAGGATCGTAGAGTTACGTTTTATTTCGTTTTAGAACGTAATACTTGAGTGAGTTATACTCTTTTAAAAACTAACGATTCGTTTCTTTTTAATGATAAAGGACAAGAATGCGATGCCAATTTCCAACATGAATATCTAATTTAACCCGAGGCAGCTTCCTTATTTCAAAACCAACCTTTCGTTTCATTTTCAAATATAATGGTATAGCTCATAGAAAGTAGTTATTTTAATAGTTACGTTTAGATTTACTTTACATGTTCGCGATATATTTATCGATGTTATACGTTTCCGTAATACGAACACTTTAATAGAACACCGCATAACTACCAATGAGTACTATGTTGCACAAGCACATACGCATATGTTACACTACACCTCATTGGTACTAACATGTTACTGTAGGACTGTTATACTACGTGATGCGTATGTAGATATCGATACGAGAATGGTATGTACACTTATAGAACACTTGCACAAATACTAATGATTGCCATGCTACACGAGCACAGACGCGTATGCTACACTACACATCATTAGTATTGCCATGACACAGTAGGATTGTTACGTTTATTACTTGTATGATATTATTTACGTGCTTTACCTGTATTACATGTTAAACATTGTGAATACCGGTACTATGGGTATTCATATTTGATTCTTATAAGTTTTCTGGATGTTTTACTTTTGATGATATATATCAGTGGTATGGGACGCTATTATATATGTATATATATATAATATATCATCAGAATGATTTATGCAAGTATTCTTTTCTTTACTTGTTATCCTTAGATATGATGAGTTGACGTCCACCATGAGCTTGATGTTTTCTGATTGTTTTTATTCCGAACCGAGTGGGGGAGATATACGGTTACGGACTTGCTACTTATCAGGACTGAGTGGGGGAGTATACAGTCGGATACATGGTGGACCCGGTCGAGACCAAGGGGCAGGATAGCCGCATGTGAGACGGGAAGCCTAACGAGGATACTCGATACCGGAGATAAAGATGAGCACGGAAGATATCCAGGGGATACTGACCGGGGTTCGATTTGGGCCCGGCGGATATCCAGGGGATACCGACCGGGGCCAGGGATATTGGGTGGCGATCATCTGTTGAGATGGTATCGACGGTATCTGCATTTGCGTGTCGGTGATGGACACGAGAGATTTCTGATTTCGGTGTCGATGCTGGAGATCCATATATATTGATATGTTGCTATCATGAGGTACACAGTTATATTATAGTTATTGTAGCCGATCAGGACCGATCCGGGGGACAGTACCGGCATATCTCTTTACGGGTTATTGCATATAAAAAAAGGATTTCAAAATCGAGCTATAGCCTCACTATTTTGACATATCTGAGATGACACTGGGCTCTTTTAAATTGTAAATCTCTTAACACTCTTCACTAAAATAGCAGGACGTATATCTTAAATAAGATACATATTTTATTTCATACTATCACGTCTGCTTTTATACCGTGACATATCTATTCCGCGGCTATTTTAAAGAAGAGGTTTATATATATATATTTTTTCGGCTACCTTTGGGCTTATACCTAGATACAGGTCAATTGCATTTGATATGTTCTACTTTGGGATCGCATGATAGATAGTGTTGCATTTACGATACATATGCATATCATATATTATATTAGTACAGGATATGATAGTATTATATTTATGACCTAGGTATCGTTGTACATTTCGATTCCTACCTTGTGATGTATTTTTATTCACTGAGTTGGCAACTCACCCCCGTTATGCCACAGTGTCTTGCAGGTTTTACCGCTTGGATTATCAGCGGCTTGGGCACGCATTCCTTTCGGTGATTGCTTTGGGTAAGTGGGTTATTGTTGTATCGTACTCACACTGGTTTATTTATATATACTTGTATCTAGTAAAACTCCATCAACTTAGAAATGGTATATTGTGAACTTAGAAACGAGACTTAGAATTGTGTGTTTGTGGACGTCGTACTCATTGGAGTCGAACTTTTTATATAGTTGATTTTGTTTCGCTTTTCGTTTCTTCGCCTTTGTGTGTCGTATAGTGTTTGCTTGGTTGCTCCGCCGTTTGGGCGTGGAAGCTAGCTCCCGTTGGGATGCTATTTTATTGTTATGTTGTATCGGGTTTTTATGCAAAATTTACAAAGAAGGTGCTGTCAAATTTTAAAACGTCAGAGATGCTTTCAAACATACTTAGTTAGATTTAAATGTTTATTTTAAACTGATTCCATCTGATGACTATTTCAAATTTCACCTCCAATGTTTTCAAAAAAGGTTTAGATTCCGGGTTTCGGCTTACTTGAACCGCGTCGACGTATTTAGATGTCATGTGATTTAAGTGCCGGTCATGTGCCACATTCGGGTCGTGACAAAGTTGGTATCAAAGCGTTTGGTTTAACTTTTGTTCGAGTCTAGATTTGACTATATGGGGTCTAGGCATACACTTTTGTTACCTAGGCTTTACCTTATAGAACTTAGATTTGACTTTGGGGGTCTTATACCCGAACTTTCGTTATATAGGATGATCTTGGTTGATGGAGTAGGTACTAAGCAGAGTGATGTACCGTACATATGTTCCGCGGCATATTTACGATATGATACTCCGCCTAAGTTACCTTGGGATTTTCCTTCTATTCGTTCCGTTGATCTATCTTCGTCAATGCATGTTGATTGTTCTGGTCGCCATGTTGACATGAGCCAAGAGGGCTGCGGTTAGAGATACGGTCAGAGCAAACTTGTCTGGGACAAGGTCTGACCAGGATGACATTCCGGTGACATGGGGACCTGTCGTTTATCCATAAGTGATCAAGTTTATAATGTTGAAGCGAGTTCTTCGGGATCCGCACCAGAGGGTTGGGTTATTGCTGGAAATCAACCGGAGGCGTGATGTTTTCCCCTCTCCGAAGATCGTGATGTTGCGTACTGTTCATGTTCAGACAGTGGTACCAATCGTTGCTGAGATTGTCAAGGTGTTGCTTCCAGCATACTTGAAGTTAAAAGTTGTCGATGGTTACAGGTATAGATGGAACAGAGGATACATAGTCATTCAGACGTGGGATGACTAGGATATTCAATCTGTTGTGGCGTTCCGATACGAGATCGGTGAAATTGATTAGCTTCTTCCGATGGGTATTGCTCAGACCTGATGCAAGTCGCTCGAGAAAGAGATCGTGCAGTAAGTTTTTCTCCGACGAATTGCGACGAGTTTTCGAAGGTGAGCTTAGCCAGATTTTTCTACAAGAGTATCAGAGGTGACGAATTCGTGTTTTTGGAAGTTTTGTAAAGCTCCGGGCTTGGTTTTAACCAAGTATGACTTGCAATTCGCGTAGTTATCGCGATATGCTCTTTAATTGATTGATATTGGAGAGTAATGGAACAGAAGATTGGTGCGAAGTTTCAGTGGGCAGTTGTTCTTCACCGTCGATATTGAAGATTTGATGCATATGCAGAGGCGCGTAAGACCAAACTTCATAGGAAAATCTTGAGAAAATGGCAGTTGATACGAAAAAGAAAGTGGATTCAGAAATTAGTGCTAGTCCCGGACGGGCTAAGTAGATGAGATCATCAGGAGAATTGATGGGCTCTTTCCAGAAGTTTATATAAGTAAGATTGGACCCAGGATTGGCGCACACGCAGAGATTAGAGATCGCCGTCATCAACATGCTGTGTTGCGAGAGACTGGACTACTGGTCAAGAAGATGTGGTGAGAGGTATCAGCAGTAGGACTGATTGTGTCGTTGCTCCTCATCGGACGATTGTATAAAAGAGGCCATGACGTTATAGAACAGCAAGAAGAACCAGAATTCAGATATAGAGAACGCTAGGCCAGGGCAGTAGGCAAGTGGTGATCCTTGCTCTTCCAATTCCGGGTGTTTAAAACACCTTTCGACATTGAAGAAGATATACTTCGATGTCGTTTGTTTTCGATTTACGTTTTTATGATCCGAAAATTTCGTTTTCAACATTGAAGAAAAGACAACTCAACGTCCGTTATTTTGATTTATATATTTTGAGGATTTGAGGGTCAAACGTTTTGTGCACACCAGACTCACTTGTTGAGATTTTCGTGCATGATGATTGCACTTTGATTGGTGTTTTGTGCACACTAGGTGCACTTGTTTGAGATTTTCGTGCGAAGTGACTGCACTCGATTGGAGTGTTGTGTACACCAGATGCACTGAACAGATATTTTCCGTGCACATCAGTTGCACATAATTAAGAGATTATATATATATATATATATATATATATATACTCTAGGTATACTCGGTATGATTTGGTGCACACCAGTTGCACGTTTTGATTTATTTGTGCACTCCGATGCACTTGAGATTTATTCGTGATTTTGTGCACTTGAGATGCACCCGACATTTGCCCCTTACACAGTTGATGCAGTGGATATTGTTTTTGTACACACTTGTTGCACTTGATGCTGTTTTTGTTTTCATGCACACCGTGACCTGTGGTTTGAGATTTGCATGCAAACCCGTTAGGGTTGATTTTGTTTTCATGATTTGCACTTGAGAGAATATCGTATAGAATTGATTTATACATTTTCGCTTGGTCGTGTACTACCGATATTACACTACGACTATGGCATTGATTGTGTACTTGGTATACACAACGGTTTTCGTATTTGGTATTCTGCATCATAACTGGAGTAATTCTCATAGCAACCGCTAGAGTTATAGTTATGTGAATTTATATCCTTTTGAGTTTTCACGCACACTGTTGCATTATATTACGTTTTAGCTCATATGGGACTTTGGAGTTCCTTTATATTGAGCGGATTATGTATTTTAAAATTTCGGAACCCGACAATGTTTTGAAATAAGTTGGTTTATTGAGAAAAATGTTTTTGATGGGGTTACATGTAAATTCGGGGACCGAATTTTCTTAAGAGGGGAATATTGTAATGTGTCGGAATATTTTAGAAATTTAATTATTTTATTTATTTAATTAAAAAAAAATTGTAAAAATTGTTTGAAATAAAAAGACTTTTAATTAAGTAAAGAGAGTAGTTTGTTTATGTAATAGTAAGTGTCATAAGGAGTTTTGTGGGGAGTTTAGTTCCTTGTGAGAATTAGAGTTTGTGTGAGGGTTTATATGTTAATGTGTTAGGTTATGGTTAAGATTACAATGAACCTCATTCACAGCACACCTTAGGTTAAACCTAGTACATCACCTCCTCCTTGCATGAATACACAACACTTCTTCATGGTGACACCTCCTCCTAATCTTATCCTTGCTTATTCTTATCTTTCCCTTATTAGTTCAGTTGACATATCAAGCTAAGAAGCAAACACTTAGTTTAAAAAAAATCCTAGACCTCACTTAAGAAAGAGAAAAGAAAAGTAAAGCTAAGTACCAAATGATCCTTACCTCAACACTCAAGCTAGGCTTACCATGTTCTTGTGCAACTCTTCATGAATTAACTCAGTGGATCCTTCAGTTGGTATAAATCTCACATCTAAGATCTTGATTTTAGTTCTGATTAGTATAGGTTTTAGGGTATCGGTAATATCGTATTTTGATAAGATCATTGCTCTGTTTTGAATCTGCTATAATTTAATTGATCTTTAACAAAATCAAATAGTATAATAGCCTTGTAGATTAGACCTAGAATACACACTTGAAACACGAACCCATTCTAATAAAATTTGACCGGCGAAAATCTTAAATTTCCCGTTCTCGCCTGTTTTATTGGGGAGTTGGATGTTAAGGTTTGTAGGGTAGCTCGCTGCATATCTTTTAGGGTATCTGGTATAGTTTGATAATGTTATATTTTCTGTATATAAAATCTGGAAGTATATTGCTTGTTTTGGTTATAATTCTATACGATACGGATATTTCGTGTCACGATTATGTTTTCCCAGTTACGAACAGAATGGGATTAGCTCAGGTTAGTAGAGGATTTAGATAGTTCACGATATTCTCACATAGCATTATGAGAACACTATGAGACTTCACTTAAAGCCCGAGACCCTATCTCCTAATATCGACCGGCGACATTCCTTATTTTTCTGGTGCCGCCAGGTAATTGGGGGTGTTTTGTGTTAGATTTTTCTCTGTAGGTGTGTTGGTGTATTTTATGATCTATTGTATTGTTTGATTTGTCCCAGTATTTATACAGAGAAATCTGAAAATATTTAGTTTGGTTGTTATTAAAGTTTCCGATATTTCGATACGGGTTTTTTGTATTTTATACTGCAACTGAAATGTTGACGTTCGTACGTTAAATTCAGGGAAAATTGATCGTTTCTGGAGTAGGTAAACTGTAGGTTCTAACCTACGGGTGCTTAACTCGTTGCTTTGGTTTTTGATATGATCTTTACATCGATGTGATTTAATTACGATTATAGGTACGATCGCGAAAATTTCCGAGACGAAGTGACGGACATAGCAGCACGGACTTCAGCGAGCCCGACAAGTTGGTGAGTAAATTTATATTTACGGGGGAAGTCGGGTGAATGACGTATAGCACCCCCGCAACCTTATAAATAGTATAGTATGATATATAGTTAGTTTTAGTATTTATTGAAGATATTGATATTGGAGTTAAGTTGCATCTAGTATGATATTTATATGCATGTAGTTTATTCAAGGTTTGGTGAATTGATACGAGGAATCGTACCATACTGGTGATGACAAGATTAGCATGTCGAATAACGGCCAAGTTTTCTTTAGAATCGTAGAGTTGAGATATCCCTAGAGTCGCCGTCATCTTCGGTCATTGTTCGCTACCCTTCGTCATCAAGATCCACATCCAAACACATGTGCCGATTGGCAGCCATCTCAAGAAGGATCAACAAAGACTTGAGATAAAAAACAGAACTTGATTGAGGTAACATAATGCTAGATCTATTTTCATGTAATAACTAGTTAGAGAGAGTTCATTTGGCTGCATGATCTATAAGGGATTCAATATATCAACATCTTAGAATTTCTAAGCTAGATATATTTAATCGATTTTCTAGAATATAATAACGGGATTAATTACGGAACGTGTTCAGTTAATTTTTCCTTAGGGATTATCTAATATCAACACGGAACCGATTGTTTTAGGTCGGAGGTTCAATTGTGGTTAGTCAGCTTGCATTTGTTATATTAATTTATTTATTAGCAATTATTAAATGTCGAATCTCCCATGCATGCATGTATTTTGCATCATCTAGAGTTGGTCTTTAAGGTTGCATTCGCATTGAGTGTTTGTTTGATCATTTGGCATCCGTACACACGTGTCCACCAGCCCTATCATACCCATCTTGTGTCACACCTTCCACTGCATAATGATGGCAAGTGGAAGTAGTAAAATAGCTCAACTGATGGAAGAAAGGAAGACAGGATTGGCTACGGAGATGCTAGTGCAGACAACTAAAATTCCACATAAGGTGGTGGCATTGATGGTGCTAGCACTTGAAGAAGAAATATATTTGTGGCATGCTTTTCGGTTAAGACTATTGTAGCGGTAATGGTGAAGTCAGAACTGGAGTAGAATCGTAAGTTACAAAGGTTGGTAGCAATAGAATTGTTTCATACAACTTATTGTTTCCACAGCATTTTTCCATGTGAAACTTGAAGCCCTCCTTGAGGGTGAAAAGAGTATCACATGTAACGATAAGGATCCAAATATGCACTGCCGAGTTGAGTACACACTGATAAGACATAATTTTTTATGCTCACATGCAGCATAACGATGGCAAGTGGAAGTGGTTAAGTAGTTCTAATGGATGATATAAACGGAGGCACGATTGGTTGCGGAGATGCTTGTGCAGACAACCCACATAAGGTGTTGGCATTGATGATGCTGGAACTTGCACAAGAAATAAATGTAGGGCATGTTTCCACTCAAGACTACTGTATTAGTGCTGAAGTTAGAACTGGAGTAGCCTCATAAATGACTAAGGTTGGCGGCAATAGAAGTAACAGGGTGAGCAAGAGAAACTTCGTCAATCACCAATTAACAGTTGCTAGTATTGTTCAACTTGGCTTTCATACTCTTTCACGTGATGGAATTAATTAATCAATTCTAATCGTGCAACAAGAGAGTTTATCTTGTTGAGAGTGAATATGTAAGATTGACAGAGATGCATGATTCCATCTTTGAGTGTGACATCACTTGTTTTCTCCAAGAACAATTGAAATCAATTGTATATATTGTACAAAACTTAAGATGGTAGAAAAGCTTCTTCTGTGAGTGCTGAATACTGGCAGTAAGATTTGCACAGTATCGACCTTGTATGGATTCAATTGCTTTGTTGATTTACAGATACATCAACCACTACCCAGTGTGCCGAAAGACATAGTTCATCTCAATTTTGGAGAGCAAAGGTGAATAAAAGGAAATCAATATATGAGTATGATGGACTTTTCTTAGAATTGGCCACAATTTAGGGGTAGACATAAAATAAATTGAATGAATGAGATAAACACATATAGTATATACAATTTATATTCCGTACCAATTACAACTCTAGAATGCAGCACTTTTATAGCTCCAAATACCGAAAATATAAATTTCAACTACGGTAACCTTATGACATAAACTTCCAACAACCCTTATTCTAAATTGTTGGGGTCTGCTATATTAATTCGTTTCATCCAAAATGGCTTAAGCTAAGCACCGTCTCTTCAATTAAATTGACAACATAATTTTTTAATTGTCTATGCCCATGTTCGTTTAGGTCTATCCTTGGTATTCATTCCACCATTAACTATAAGTTAGTATTTCTAACTAGAACTTTATCGGCCTATGTCGCATATGTCCAAACCATCACAAGCGGTTCTTCGTCATTTTATTCTCTATGAGAGCGACCTCTACGGCTCTACCTTCCTATGAATAAACTCGGTTTTATCCTATCTTTTAATGCATGGTCTCTCGTTCATCTCAACATTATTATCTCCTATAAATCTTACCATTATCATTAAAGCAACACTCATTTTTTGACATGTTTCTTAACTGCCAAACATTATAATACATAAATCAATGGCGGCCTCATATTCATCTTACAGAATCTTTATTTCAATTTCAAAGGTCTACTTATGAAGCACTTCAACACTTTAGCACATTTTCATCCTATGAACATCTTCCTCAATCTCACCTTCATGATTAATTATAGATCCAAGGTAAGAAAAATGATTATTTCTATATATTTCTAAAAGATCAATTTGCATCATATTTACATTTTTTCACATTATTTGCTATAGTTACATTCCATGTACTCTTTGGAAAGAAAATGCATTATATATTCTTGTCTTTGACCTGCTAATTTTAAATCCTCTAGATTTTTTCATGCAATTTTCTAGTTTAGAAACTATCCTTTCTTTAGATTCATCTACTAAACAATATCATCAGAAAAAACATACACCATAGAACATCACTCTGGATATGCTCATTTGCCAAGTAAGTTCACCAATAACTTATGCAATCAAATGAGGACTTAATGTTGAATTGTTTGTGTAGGACTATGGTGATAGGCAATGGTTTTCTCTAATCCAATCATTTCACTATAATAATTGCTTTATCAAACTTAACTTCAATCGTATTAATATATAATCATCAGTCACCAGCTTTTTGCCACTCAAAATCCACCACATTATCTCCATAGACACCCTGTCATAAACACCTCTAAAATCAATGACATGATCACCCAAATAAACCTTAAGCATGGTCAATGATTATGACCATGAAACCACGTTAATGGTAATTGAAAACAGATTTTAATATTCGTTCATTTCAATTTAAATTCTAATTTCACTCAAAATCTAAAACAAACTCCTAAGTAAACTATGTTGCTTGAAGATATAAAACTGCAAATAAACCTCTACAGACTGAGATCTCTAAAATAAATTTAAAAAATTCCAAACATAGATAATCTTCAAAACCCCGGCCACTTTTGAATCTCCAAACCTAACCCGATTACTTAATTTCTCATTTAATGTAAATTAAAAAAGAAATATTGGCCAAATCAGGAAACGTTGAAATCCTTTCATATAAGGCCTTGCTAAATAATATATTATATTACAAATGGCTCACTTAAGGCACTTGAACAACAAAAATGCAACTAAGGCATGCCTATAATGGCTTCAAATTGCCTTTTGGGAGTAGTTACTCAATCCACATACTAATAAAAGACAAAACTTTCTCTCCAAAAATAAAAATAAAAAATAACAATGAACTCTATTAGCATCCAAAATTCAAAAGGCCAACAAGCTAAGAAATATGATAAAGTTGCCAAGATAACCAATATAAGTAACTATAAAAAAACTAGTATGAAAGCCTTACCGATATTACTTTCTTATATATTTGTGCTGCATTAGTACATTCCACATATGGATACTCAAAGGTCACCAACTCTAATAAGCACATGCCAAATGCATAAATGTCGACCAACTCATTGTACTCTTCTTCATAAAGTTCAGGGGCCATGAATTCAGGTGTCCCTGCAATAAAATAAATTATGCATTAAAAAAGAGTCCTTGGTCAATAATCTTTACTGAACAAAACATAGAGAACTTGGGTACCTATCACACTGTGAGCTGAATGAGCATGGCGAAGAATGGCTGCCAATCCGAGATCACCAATCTTCACCTCCCCTTGGTTTCCATTAACAAATATATTATCGCATTTCAAATCCCTATGGATAACAGGCGGATCATGACTATGCAAGTAGAGAAGGCCGCTCAAAATCTGCCTCGACCAATTCTTTAAAGCTCTTATATCTACATGCTTATGTTTCTTCCGGTACCTAGGGGGAAAATTGAGCTTTATAATAAATAACCAATAAAGCATCCACTTAGGGCGATACAAAAGGAAGGAATAAGGAATACTTACTGGCGCAAGGTCCCCGAGGTGAAGACCTCGGTGATGAAGTTGATATTATCATGCTTGGTATCAACCCATGAGTTGTAAAACTTGATAATGTTCTTGTGCTTCAGAGTCTTGAGCAAGTGGACTTCCGAATAGAGACGCTCTAGATCATCGCAGTGCCGCAGCACATCAATCACTTTCACCTGATTCCATGCTACCTCTATCCCTTCCAACTCATCGAATGCTTTATAGCTGATACATCATCTCAAAATCAAGGATCCCAACTATAGAAATTTCGAAATAAAATCATGCATAACCCACTTCATCATAAAAATACAAGTCTAAACAAATAAAACCATTTGTATGTAAATTTGATGGAGGATACACTGTTTTGAATGCTCCCTTTCCTAGCACCTCGTGGTACTGCAAGGCCATAATAATGAGAATAGTGAGAAGAACCGAACTCAAGAATATGTCTCGCTTTGTCTATGTTTTTGTTACGAGTAAAATCAGCTCGATACCAATTGCTCAAGCTTCTAGTAAAAATTGGTTATTGGAATTGTAACTTAAAATTGTGCATATTCTCTAGCCTATGGTACAGTTCAATATTCGGTTGCAAATTCTTGTGAAAGCATGAACTAATTGTATATCAAAACGAAATGAAAAAAAGCACAAAAATAAAATAAAATAAAAAATTTGAAAAGAAAAGAGAAGGAATCTGACCCGACCGTAGCGGCCACTGGGATCGACCTCAACGAATTCGGAATCAGAATCGTTAGCCTTCTCCTCCTGCTCTGACGAGCAATCCCCCTCATCCTCCTCCTGCATCTCCCCGTCGATCACCAAACCCTAATTTCCCCAATTCAAAGCGAATGAGATCTGAGCTATAACGTCTCTCTCTTATTTTTTCTGACGGCTGGGATTTGGTGGTCGTGATTTAGTAAGAGTTTAAAAACGTCTCCTTCTGTTTTTCTCTTTTTCATTATATAATGTAATCCGGAATATAGTATAATATTTATTTATTTATTTATAGGAACGAAGCATGAAGAGGTGTCGTCATTGTATACAACCTTTGACTCGCATTCTATTAAGTTGTGTAAATGAAGTTTGTGGCATTTTCTGGAATCGTCACACTCCAGGGGATGTGGGAAACTATGAAAGGAATGTATGATGATTCGTGTAGGCATTTGCTGTATAGAAAGCCACTTGTTTTATCTTTGAGAATCCTTTTTAGTCATAGGCTATTCGTCCGATAAATAAGGGCATTATATATGAACTATTCCATAATGACAAAAATTGATTGGATTTTTCAAGCGGGGTTATTTTGCCAACAATAACACACAGTTATAGATCTACCGTGATGTTGGATATAGTGCCATCAAGGCAATTATTATGATCACAAGTAGGAGATTATGATAATTGAGAGAGGACCTATACAAGTAAAACAGTCTTACTCAAAATGGTAGTATGCTATCTGCTTTGTCTTCATCATTGATAAGGCCCGTAAGATTGTTGCTTGACGGCCAGTATTATGATGGCGATTGTTCATACCAGAATATTGCATTTAATACCGTCCATTCTTCTGCTCGTTTGTTTGTAGGCAGGTGCTTTTGATCCATGTTTGTTACATAGTTACAGGTTACAGTTTCCTAGTCCAAAATAATGCAAATCATACAAAATCTCCACAGTTACGTCAAAATCCAGAACATCTGTTGCCAATAGATAAAAGCCAGGTTCCGGTCATCCGTATCCGTCCAGTGCCGCTTACCAGTTCAAGAGACAAGACAAATAACAGTGGTCATTCGTGTCTCGGATAGGCACAGAGCACGAGAGGGGCAGCACAAGCGCGGAGGTCGAGAGAGATAAAGGTCAAATGAATTAAAAGTGAAGCCATTTTGGACTGTTGCAAATCTGAAGAAACTTTGGAAGTATTTTGCAATTTGGGACATGTAGAACAACAGAAAAAAGCAATGTGGAGAAGCCCTAGAAAAATCACCTCATGAATCCCCTAAAGCGCCGCGTAACCGTTGTCAATATGGCCATTATACGGCGGTTCCGCGGCCGAGTTGACTCGGCGTCTGAATATATTTTGGGGGTAGTTTTGTAACTTCATATGGGCTCAGAATTTGGCCCCAGGGTTTCAGCTCTCTGCCTATAAATAGCCCAGTTTTGTGCCAAGTAAAGTATGCTTCTTTTTAGTTAGATTTTAGTGTAGGTTAATTTGTAACTTCTTCTTCCTCTTCATCTATTCTCCATTAAAGCGTAGTGAGATCTCTTGTGTGGAAAATCAATGAAGATGAGGGTGTTTATTTAACTTACATCTTTTAATTCTTGTATTGTAATTTTAATTCCTAAGTGTAATTTTGTTTCTTGTTGTTAAGTAGTTGTAGATATTCCTTTGCTTGTTTTATTTTCCTTCCCTTCTTATCCGTATTATTTTCTAGCCATGATACTCGACGGAGTTCCTTGATTAGGTGAGGACCCAAGTAGTTAGCTTGTAAAACCGTATTTTTCGTTTCTTTCTTTGCTTCTTTCTTTCTTTGTTTTCTTTTCATTTTCATGTGTGAATAATTTCCATACTTGTTAGGGGCTAAGGAAGGTAAGTATGAGGGACGGAAAAATCCCTTGTGCTTCTCTTCGCCAAACATCCTAAAACGAACCTAGACCAAACAAACGCAACCCCCTCACTTAGGCGCGCTATACGTGACATATAGCTGCGACCTAAGTTGAGAAGTCCTTTAAAAGTACTACAACGTGATATATAGTTGTGACTTAATTGGATACATGGTTGCGGGTGTTTGGCCTAGGGTTGGAAATAAGTGCATTTAGCGGACGGATAAGGGGCACTAGGAATGGATTTAGCGTTGGAAAGCTTGCTTAAACTCGCAAATCTCATTCCTATGTCCTCCTAATCCCTGCTACTTTCGATTATCCCAACATCGTTTTAAGAATGACAAAAGACAAGTACAAGACTAATTCTAACTCTACTAACCAACCTTAACCCTAACAAGCTTATTTGAATATACATACAAACACTTAGGATAGAATTGAACACATATATACATTCTTTCATTGACTCGTCTAAAACACGAACGGACATACTACCATCTCCCTGTGGATCGACCCGTACTCAACCGGCTAGCTGCAAAGTGACACCGTCTTGATTGCGGTAAGTAGAGAACTGAGTAGAACGCTATCATAAAAACGTATCGCGTTTCTACAACAATCAGCGATCATATATATGAGAGCTGGGTTGTCCATAAGCATATCCTTAAATGTCCCTAGTCGAGAGAATTTCAAGATTAGGTATCGATATTCCAGAGTAGATTAGTGTATATGCTTCTAGACCCCGACGAGGGGCGGTGGCCGGTCTCACAAGCCATTGGTGTTGTGTCACCTAAGATACTGTACAGGTGCTCACTGGAGATGAGTATATTGGATGGACTCGCCGAGAAATTCTAGATGGTATTATATCTATCATCAGATGGAAGTTCTCAGGCGGCATAAGTACGGGTTAGCTCTTTGACCTGAAGTCGTCATTTGTCTCGTGTGAGTTCCTACTGTACTTTGATTACTACCCTACCACGGCTCAAAGGAGTCGTGCAAACAGGTTTTAGTTGGGTACAGTCCCGAACCACATGGAGGAAGTGGTCGACTGTCAGGGATTCGTCTCTCCTGGTATTAGGAGTCGATGTCGCGCTGTGTTCAGTTGGCTATCACCAGAAATTTGTGGCCACGGTAGATGAGATTTACTGATAGTTGATCAGTAGTATCTCAATCGGTGATGAGGTTGACTCAGACATGACTTATCAGGTTAGTAGGGGTCTGACGTTATCCACCCCTAGACTCGATATGCAATACTCTTTGACGAAGAGACCGGACTGTACGGAGATTTTCACATTCAGGCTCAGTAAAGTAAGGACATACTTGATTGTCGACCCCCTTTCGGCAAGTACCTGGGTAGTCATTACGTACAACTAGTGCCGCTAACGTGCTTGTGGTTAAACCTACTGCCAGCGTATTACCGAGTCTTTACAGTCTCACACAGAGGGTTTCCCGGTTCAGGCGGCAGATGTAGGAGCCGTATGTTGGTACGAGCAGGGGTCCGATTAAATACGTGTACGGGATATACGGACTTTAATTGGGCGGTTGATAATACTAGCCGGCTTAGGATTAAGCCGGATTATTAAATCAGGTTTTGATTTAATAATTTATATATGTATTTTGATACATATATTTTAGTATTATTGTTCACTATTCATTTTCTCTCTTTGGTGTTATCTGTATTTTTATGCGGATACGCGTATGTATAGCGATATATATACCGGGTGAAGTATTCCGTATTTATACGGGAATACTTCTAGAAGAAGGACACCTCATATTTGATTTTCTTTTTAGAAAATTAAATAGAAATGACGTGGAAAGTGAGAAGTTATGAAGCATGGTTCTTAGCATGTAGAGAGGTATGGCTTGGGGATTTTATATATTGGAAAATTTATCTGTATGCACTATTGATGCATGGTTGTAAAAGCAAGTCATCCACATTTTTTTCTACACTTGATGTTTTTTCATTCCTTACTTGAGCTCATGCTTCATGGCTGCTTGCTCTTTTCCTTCTCCTTCTTCTTCTTGCTCTCATTTTGAGCATAGATTTTAGAAAGAAAAATTTAGTGAAGTATTCCTGCATCACCAACCATCCAAACCTGGCAAGTCTGGATCGTTAGTTAGAGCCTCCTCCGGATTCCCTCGAGTGGATCGTCTTCGACAAGGGTGGTCGATTCTCAAGCGCGATCCCGGTGGCTACGAGCTTAGAGGGGTCTTCCACAATTGGGTGGACACGCGAAAAACTTGTATTTTCATAACCATTGCACTTTTAGCTATCTAGTTTAGGTCTATTGGACCGTATCCTGGGTTTGACGGGCGTCTGGTGCTCGCTAGAATTTTTTTTTTCGCTTCCGGCTAGGCCGCGATTTCTGCGGCGCGGGCACCTGTTGGGTTACGGCAGCGCCCTGGCAATCAATCCGTGACCAAACGCGGAACAAAAATTTATAAAACTTGGCGCTACCTCGACCAATTACCCGGATCTACCCATAAGACCTAGATAACAAAACATACAAAGGAGTTAGAATGGTTATACCGAATAGATCCGTGTCCTTCGGTCTTCAACCATCATCCCAAGCTCCTAGGGGCTTTCTTGATCAAGCTTGATCGCCGTCTCCCTCCATCGAAGATGATCCACCCAGTATATGCAACGAGCTCCAACCACATATCCGAGGCAACTAGGGAACCTAGATCGCTACTTTAGATACCGTAGATGAAGTAGAGAGTGATGAAGGATTAATTTGCCTCAAGACACCCAAGGATTCTCAACTCATGAGAGGGTTTGGGTGGAGCTAGAGGAAGAAGAAGATGCCATGAGAATGAGGTGTTGAGAGCAACTCAAGAAAGAGAAAAAGAAATGAATAATGGCTTGTGTTTTTTTGTTTGTTGTGTGAGTGTGATAACAAATAATGGAGCCATCACATAAATGTCCATATCTCCAAAATATCTTAGTCAACAAAAAATATCTCAAGTCGACATAATCTCAAAACAAACAAAAACCCTAAGCATGCTAGAATAGTAACCATGGGTCACTAATTATCCATGCCACAAAAATGCAATAAACACCTCATCCTCCACCTCAATAACCTTTTAATCCAAAAAGGTCTAAACCATAATGAGGTGTAATCTTCTAAAAAGTAATCTTGTAAGAAATTACGAATACCCCCCAACCGTATATACATACCCGCATCCGTATTCCGAAGAATACAAATATAAAGAGACAAAAATAATCCAACAAATATAATATTAGGATCCGGCTTAAACCAAAGCCCACTAGTGTTATTTGTTCGAGCATCATCCGTGCACAAGTACACGTATGTGATCGAACCCTGCCGTAAAACCATACGGCCTCTACATCGTTTCGCCCAAAGCAGGGAAACCCTCTGTGTGGGACTCTAAAGATTCGTCAATACGCTGGCAGTGGGTTTAACCATAAGCACGTCATCGGCACTAGTTGTACGTAACGGCTACCCAGGTATTGAGTGAAAGGGAGGCCGACGAGCAAACTCATCCTGAAATCCCTACTGAGCCAGACGGTGACAATATCCGTACAGTCCGGTCCGTTCATCTATGAGTATCGCATATCGAGTCTAGGGGGTGGATAAAGTCAAACCCCTAATAACACGACATTCAGTGTCGGTATGAAGCCCATCACCACCTAAGAAACTACCGATCCTAGATCAGTAATTCTCAATTACCTTGGCCAAGGATTTCTGGTGATGGCCAACCGTGCACAACCGCGACATCAACCCCCAATACCGGGAGAGACGAATCCCCCGACGATCCGCTCATTACCTTCATGTGGCTCGGGACTGTACCCAACTAAAACCTGTTTGCACGACTCTTTTGAGCCGTGGTAGGGTAGTAATCAAAGCATAGTGGGAACTCACACGAGACAAATGACGATCTTAGGTCGATAGACTAACCTGTACACATGTCACCAGAGAACTGCTATCTGACAATAGGTATAATACCAACTAGCATGTTCCCGGCGAGTCTGTCCGGTATACTCATAACCCAATGAGCACCTGTATACATCTTAGGTGAACAAACTAACACCAATGGATTGTGAGACCGGCCACCGCCCCTCGTCGGGGTCTCGATCAGTATACACTAGTCTACTCTGGAGTATCGATACCCAGTCTCAAAACTCTCTCGATTAGGGACATTTAAGGATGTGCTTATAGACCACCCAGATCCCACGTATATGATCGCCATCATACTGCTGGATCAAGAATCCTATGGGCTCTATCAACATGTAATAGTGATCTGTAATGCCACCTAATACTGCACATGATGATAAAGACAAACCAGATAGCATACTATCATCTCGAGTAAGACTGTTCTACCGGTATATGTCCTCTTTCAATCATCATAATCACCTGCATGCGACTATGATAATTGCCTTGATGGCATTATAGCCAACAATCTCCCACTTGCACTTAATGCTAATTATTGCGATGTCGCATACTCACAGCCTGTGTGATACCGAACATCCGACTCCTCTACTAATCAGTTTCACAAAGCTCGTTTGTGAAACTATTGCGTTCGAGAAATAGCCTCAGTGAGTGGATCCGCTCCAATGTTTCTTTCTGTTACTCTCTATATCCCAACTTCGCGGAGAAAGCTATCTCTCAAAATGAGCAATACCTGTCTTAGAATATGTCTGGATATCTGATGGGACCCAGTTCACAAATGAACTCCAAAGCCAGCAAACTTCTTAGACTGTATTTTCCACTGAATTTAATCAGTATCCTGCACCATGCCTTCTTCAGTATCCGCTCGGACCACCTGTCCAAACTGTTGCCTCTCAAAAGAGGGAAAACTAAAACTCTGACAGTCGCTCTGTCATCCAGGTTACCTTGGAAGCCTGGAATGATAGCCGTCTCCCGAAGGAGGCTGCTGTTACCATATCTCATGAACATCCACTTATGTTCATAAACTGCTTCCCAACGTTTCTTCAGGATTGGATCAATATAAACTTATTGCAGCTCGTGCAAAAACAACATCTGGTGTGGTACTTGACATCTCATGATTGACTCAATTGCCTAAGCAAGTGATATGCCAATCATGCACATCCCTCTCCCCTTTAGTCTGTAAGATACCTTTAGAGAGGGTGACTCCATCACCTGCAGGCACACCACCATGCCAGGAGTCGTCCATTCTAAAACACCTTTAGAATAGTGTCAAAGTACCCAGATTGGGAAACTACCTAAATCTAGATCTAAAACCATAGATGTAGTTACCAGAATACCTGATATATTATCCATATCCAATGTGGAGAAACCACTGTGTGACAACCACGGTATAACCGATCGTAGTATAGGAATTTCACTTCCTATAGAGTGCATGTCATCCAAATACCAGGACATCACACACTACTACCTTCTTAACAGATCCATCTCCTATTCTGATGAAGTCAAAGCTTATGACTATCACATCAAAAATAGATGATCTATCTCCGCTATACCTGCTTCAGTCTATAAATAGACACAAGCTACTTTTCCACTATGCTTCCGCTGCTCCCACTGACTATAACAACCCTCTGGCAGAGTCATATACACGTGCACTTCTAAAGATAGTTTACAACGACGCTATACTCATCCTCCTGCCGGGTCTCATAGTCTAGAACAACAGTAATGGCATGTCTGGGTAAACAAGAATCTCCCTGTCACCGTCTTTGAGGATACCGAAGTACCTCTCGGGCGCCTGATATTACCCACCATATCTGCGGAGTGGCTAATGGAATGTCAAAAACCAATTGAATATTTAGGTTCTATTAAATCTTTAGTAATCGTTTGTAGTTCTGGAATCACTTCCAGTTCTATCATACCCCCACTACTGTTTTCTGAAAAAAGTCCATTTTACTAAAACTGTAGCGAGTCAAGAACAATATCACTATTGAACTTCCAGATGGTAGAAAGTTATCCTTCGACATAGCCCGGGATAACCCATAAACAGCCATTACTGAAACGTGCCTTGAGTTTATCCAGAGTCTGATTTCAAGCATAAGCCGGACAACTCCATATACCTTAACATCGTTAAGATATGAACCATTCTATATACAAAATAGAAACAGAGACACTAATTTAATTGGAACCAGATTCAAATCATGCAGCTGTCTCCAGTGCATATCAACTAAATGGAGAGAGGTCGATCAGCATTACTCAACTAGGAGTGCATCTAGATATGAGTAACCTGAAAGAGAAGCAAGTTCTCAAAACCATTACTATCAACTAAATACTAAACACAAGTATCTACATCTTCGATCATCTTGAAGAATCCTGATACTTGCAACACATGGTTCTCTACTTTATTCTTATACCTATAACTTCTCAAAACTTGGACCTTGTATTTCTACGAAATACTTGTCTAAAACTGAAGAAGTCACAAGTAAACAGAATATAGTACGAGTACCAACCCCTTTGTCCTAATGGACACTGAACAACATACAATACTTTGTATAAGTCCTCTGAGTTCAATAACTCAAATCCTGTGCGTCGTAGGTTGAAAACTGTACTATGGTTAAGAAGAATTACACCGTTATTGAATACTCCTCACCTAACCATTAACTGATATAGGTAAATGTCACAGACATAATTTCAAAAAGTTATATCTTACTTTATAAAATAAACGTACAGATATATCAGTTTGAAACTGGTGCATAACTACGGATATTCAAAACCAAATATTTGCCGTCCGGCAAAAACTCAGGCGATTTCCTCAAATATCACCAATTACAACGAATTCCGATATAATGAGGATATAATCACCTAATTTCCAATATCTTACTCCCACTCATCATCTGTAATACCATACAGATGTGAGAATCAAACCTGGTAAATACATACCCTGGAGTAAGAATCTAATTGGGAAATCAGTTTTCAATTAACAACTCACAGTGAAACTGAAACATAAAAATATTTCGAAGGGGTATCCGGGTATTCATAGTAATGCCTCTTCCACTATCCAGATTCATGACTGTAACCGTATATTTCCTTGCCATCTCTCCAATCCTTAATTGTCTTTACTTATTACCTTATGTATTCCGTACTTAGGCTAAATGGTTTTCTTCCTTCCCTACCGTTCGACACCAGCTTATGGTTTGGAAGAAAACTATCCAATAAGCGTAATAGGTGTACTCTCCTAATTCTAGGAGCCCTCGCAACCTGAGAGAAGGTAAAGATAAAAGACAACTGAATAATCCTTATTCTATTTCTCCTAAACCAGAATCCATTCTCGAACTGGAACAAGTTCCTTCGAGTTCGTATGTAACTATACGATGGATTATCCAATAAATATGGATCTTCGTAGTGATACGGGGTGTTCTGGAGAAATGCAAAGGTGAAGTAGGAGTGGCAATGATATACGTGGTTTGGTCGTGAATGATAGCAGTCGCAATTTACTTTGCCTTCTTTCTAATCCCTTTATTTGTCTTTACTTATTACCTTCTGTACACCGCACTTGGGCTAATTGATTTTCTTCCTTCCCCACCTTTTGGCACCTGCTTATGGTTTGGAAGAAGACTATCCAATAAGCGCAATAGGTATACCCTCTTCTAATCCTAGGAGCTCTCATAACCTGAGAGAAGGTAAAAAGGAAAAGACAACTGAATAGTCCTATTCAATTTCTCCAGAATCGGAAACCATTCTCGAATCTGAAACAAGTTTTTTCGAGTTCGTATGTAACTATACGATGGTCATATCCAATAACTGTGGATCTTCGTAGTAATACGGAATGTTCCGGAGAAAAGCAAAGGGTAAAAGTAGGTATGGTAATGAAGTATGCAACTATGACAATCCAAAAGTCAGTGTGTTTTAAGAAGGTTCGGTTAACTTGGTTCATGAGTTTTAGTCTAGGATCGGGCCATGGTCGCTTCCAAAGAGAGAGAGAAAAGAAACACTCAGCGTGCACTCTAATCTAGATCAGAATGGTTAATCACTTTATCTAATCCGGATGGCTCGCACTGTTTCCTCGAATCCTCCCCCAAACTTAAAGGAGAATTAGTCGGGATCATCTAAAATCACCCGAGGAGTAAACCAACTCATCAGTGGGAATCGGGATCTAACTATCATCGCATGATAACTTGATGGAATCCACTCAAGTTATCACACTCCAGAAAGTATGCGCATGCCTGGCAAGTTTCAGTTTCTTTAGAAACTCCCGATGTGATTTTTACCCCATGCTCTTATGAACTTGACTAAGGCCAACAAATCATAAGTCACATGTCAAGTTCTACCCATCATTGTCCAGGTTAATTTGAACCCAGCCGTACTTGCCCTTGACTAAGGCCAACAAGGTTGTACGACTGTCCCAAACCAACGCATCTATCTATGAAACAGAAAAGTAACAAATATCTACCATACACTGTGCCTTGACTAAGGCCAACAAATATAGCATGAATACTAAGTGCTACCCGTCTGAAATAACGGAGGGCTACGAATGGTTTTTGGCGAAAAACCTTTAACGTAATGAACTTGATATCGTTGAAAGAACCGGATAGCCTTACAAATATATAGTGGCGAAAACTTTTGCTAAAGAGGTCACTCCCGGTGAAAGGATCTCGGCTCTTTCCTCGTTGAATGAGCTGCAGGATATTCCTAACTGAATATCACGATGCAAAGCAAAAAGTAATCGACTATAGTGAAGTTATTACCCTGACGCAAACTTCTGCCCAAGAGGTCACTCCCGGTGAAGGGATCTTGGCTCTTGCCTTGTCGAATGAGGTGCTGGATATTTGTAACACCTTAGGATGTGTTTAGTAGCTAATTATATGTTAATATATGATTTTAAATAAAAAGTTTACCAAATTGAGTTTCAAATATTTTTCCAAATTTAATGAATATTTTATTAGATTTTTCCTAGGCTTGCACACACTTATGCATGTAAACTAGGGTTAAATATAGGGTTGAACCATGATTAGCAACCATGGTGGTTTAAAACATGGAAATTAAGTCATGAGGGTTTTAATTAAGTTAATTGGTAATTTTATTTAAAGGTTGTTTTTATTATATATTTGAAATGATTTGAATATGTTGACTTGGTGAGAGAGAGAGAGGGGGTGCATGACGGGGCATGATGGCCCTGCCATGCTGCATTTAATGAAGAGAGAGGTAGTGAGAGAGAAGGGTTGACTAGCATGGTTATCTTTTTTTTTCTCTAAACTCTTTTCCTCACAACAACTCTCTCACTCTCACTCTCATACACACACACACACCTCAGCAATAGCCCCAGCACAAGCAGCAGCAGCAAGGGCATCAGCAGCAGCACCAGAGGCAACAGCAGCAGCAAGCAGGCAGTAGCAGCAGCAGCAGTGAGCAACAGCAACAGCATCAGCTCCAGCAGCTCCAGCAGCACCAAGTCTTCTTCTTCTCCTTCCTCCTGCTTCCTAGGGTCAAGAGTGGGGTATACTTCTAGAACCTACTTCCTAGTTTGCTTAGTTGGTGTAGTTTAGCTTCGATTAGCGATAATTATGCGTTTTTAGTGCTATATATGGTGATTAGTGTGAACTTTGGTTAAGTGAGGTTAGTATTGGGTAGACTAACTTAATTAAGTATTATTATGGCCACTTAAACCTAGTTAAACCCCGGATTACACTAAAATACCCTAAGTTTTCAATCTGTGCAAAATTTAACCTTTTAAGCAAAATCTTAGCTTTCTGTGATCTGTTGTTAACCCAGTGATTTCAGAATAAATCTGAGTTAACTGGAGCATAGTTATTAGATGTTGATCACATATCCAGAACACGACCCCCCACTTCCACCTCTTGGCCGCCGGAAAATTCATTCTGGCCGCAAATTGCGGCCAGATAGGGGACCTGGGTGCTGGGGTTTGTGGTGTAGGTGTCTGCTGCAATTTTAAGACTTATGGTATATGCAATTTTGTAAGTTTTTAACCTGGGTAGAATCTGGGACAATATATCGTTTTTCAAGTACGTTTAGTTCGCGCGATACGCGCGATACGTGAGTGGGTTCTGTGATCCAGCGTGTCGCGACGTGTCGGGTTAGTTTTAGACGTGTATACACACGTTTCAGCGTATCGTACACACGTGCGTTAATTCGTGACGCGAGTTTCTCGTTTTGTTTCGATGTCGCGTTTTGCGAGATATTTGCTTATATATGGATTCTTTGTGTAAATTCCAGGTTCGCAGGCAGGTGTGTCGGACGCCGCCAAGAAAGGGAAGCAAGTGGTCGGCTACGTGTAGCACGCGACCAGGTGAGTAAATTTAACATTTACGGGGAAATCGCCCGTATGGCATTAAGCGTCAGGGCGTAATAGGATATGTCAGTTGCATGTGTTCATGTAGGTATACTGTAGTAGCATACCTTCTTGCTGCATGTTGGCATATATATATATATTCACATACATACCTTGATATATCAATACCTGCGCACATGCACCCTTTATGTTCATCTTAGTGCATACATACCTTGATATATCACTACCTGCGCACATGCACCCTTTATGTTCATCTTAGTGCATACATACCTTGATATATCTACACTTGTGCGCATATACATCGTATATCCATATTAGTGCACATGTACATTGCTATACTCACATTGCGTATATATCCATTTGCACATCCATACCTATACACATACATATGTTACATACATGGATGACATTGACATGTTTTAAAAAAACTAAGGGACCGCATGGGATATTTCAAAACTGGATCTTTTAAAAGAGTGATTTTCCCTTTCTTTTACTCTCAGTATCATACGATACATTGCATGGATTTACGCATTGAGTTTTGGATTCATATGATTTCTGGATTTGAGAACCGTGGTATCATTTTAAGAAAATACGCACTGTTTTAAAAACCCGGTTTCTCTTGATATGATATTTCAGTGCGTCCACCATGAGTTTTCTCGGTTCCAGAGAGCGTGTGTGAGTATACCCGATTCGAGGAGCGGTAGGCATCGATTGCGGGTACATGGTGGACCCGGTACGGTACCCCGTGGCAAGAAGACTCGTATTGTTAGACGGTGGCCCGGCGGAGGGACTACTACCTACCGGTGATTGGTTAGACCTGGCGATTATCCGGAGGATACCGATCAGAGTCGATAAATGGATACGGGACGACGCGTACCGCCGAGGCCGAGGGCCGATTCCACAGACGGAGCCCGTGGGCCGATCCGATGGACGGAGCCCGATACTTGAGGATTTGCATGTCGATGCTAGACATGGCTAATTTTATGATATTTCGAGTGCCGATGTTGGGCACTCACGATTCTATGAGATTTACAGGATTTGAGGGCCGATGAGGATAACGGCACCTGAGTCTTTTCTGGGATTTGGGTGTATTGATGGACACCAGTTATTTTCCACGTTGATATTCCGTGTAGATATTATTTATTCCCATGCTCAGTATTCAGTATTTTACATCTCATCCTGTATAGATGTCATTAGATTGTATTTACTATGCTTGATCATTGCATACCCTGCTCATTCTATACAGGGTTGTTAGATTGCATTGCCATGCACGATTATTGCATACCTTGCTCATTACATAGAGATGTTATTAGATCGCATTTGTTACATGATTTGAGCATCCATTTCATTATATAGATGTTATCTGTTGGCATAGGTTAGAGTATCGCAGCACGTGCATACTCGCAATTACCTTTATATGTTATCTACTATTCACGAGTTGGCAACTCACCCCCGTTGTGCCACAGTGTTTGCAGGTTGTTCCTCGGATTTGTCGCGGCAGGCTGCTTTCTTACATCTTTTGACATAGATACCACTGCAGTTGGCGTACTAGCCCTTTTGCTGATAGGTGGGTTTTTGTGCGGTATCTGTTTATTTTCCAGTTGTATACATCATTGTATCTAGTATTCTCCATCTACCACTTATGTATTGACTTAGACACCAGTTGTGAGGACGATATATATTATTTTGTACTCTGGTGTCGAGCTCGTTGTAAGCCGCCTTTATTTATGCAGTTTTATATTTCATAATTGTCTTCACTTATTTTTACTCCTTCTTCGCTACGGCGTCGTATATTATCATTGTGGTGATTGTTTCCGCCGTTGGGCGTGATTGCTCCCGTTTGGGATGCTTATTTCTTTTTGTGTATCATTTTACTCATATATTGCCTTGTACCCGTTTTCGGGGCTAATTTTACAAAGGAAATGTTGCCAAATTTTTTAAGATAATAACTTGAACTTTAAAGAATTTTACTAAACAACTTAAAGTTTTTAAAATGTTTTAACAAACATTCTAATAAATGTTTTAAGCACTCTATACTTTTTATGGTTTTGATTTCTGGGTTTCGGCTTATTTAGTCGCGTTACGTCTGTAGACGTTACGTGGTTAAGTGTAACACCTTAGGATGTGATTAGTGGCTAATTATATTTAAATAAAGTGTTTTTAATAAAATGTTTACCAAATTGAGTTTCAAATATTTTTCCAAATTTAATAAATATTTTTCTAGAATTTTCCTAGGCTTGCACACACATGTGCATGTAAACTAGGGTTTAAAATGAGGTTATACCATGATTAGCAACCATGGTGGGTTTAATAATGGGGATTAAGTCTTTTGGGTTTTAATTAAGTTGCTTAGTTATTTGTTGTGTTGTTTTAATTTGAATTTTTATTTTGGGGTGTTGACTTGGTGAGAATGAGAGAGAGAGAATGCATCATGGCAAAGCCCATGCTTGCATTTAATGAAGAGAGAGAGTGGAGGGGTTGACATTGGGAGTTATCATTTCCTCTCATTCTTGTGCTCATTTCTCTCAACCTCACACTCACACTCACACACCCACACCATCTCAGCAGTAGCAGCAGCAGAAGCAAGCGCAGCAGCAGCTGAAGCAAGCACAGCAGCAGCCAGCAAGCAGCAACAGCGAGCAGCAACAGCAGCAGTGAGCAGCAACAACAGCCCAACTTCAACTGCAGCTCCTTCCCTCCACTCCTTCTTCTTCCTCCAGCTCCCTAGGGTCGAGTATGGGGTATACTTCTTGAACTTACCCCCTAGTTTGCTTAATTAGTGTAGCTTAGCTTCGATTAGTGAGTAATGGTGCGTTTTAGTGCGATATGTGGTAATTAGGGGGAACCTTGATCAAGTGAAATATGAATTGGTTTTAGTAAGTCGACGGAGTGTCGTTAGGGCCATGTTAACCTAGCTTAGCCCCCAATTGCACTAAAATACCACCAGATTCATATTCGATGCAAATTCACCGTTTTTGAGCAAAATCTAGCTTTCTGCAAACTGCTATCGACCCAGTGAGTTCAGATTAAAATTAAGAAGACCGCAGTATAGTTGTGAGGTGCTGATCCCATGTGTAGAACATGACCCCCAAATTCCCTACTTAGGACGCCGAAAAATTGGTTCTGGCCGCAATTTGCGGCCAGATGTGGGAGACTTGGGTTTGGGGTTGGCTCAATAGGTGTCTGCTGCTATCCTTAGACTCTTGGCATGTATAATTTTATTTAATTGTTACTGTAGAAAAATCTGGAGCTAAATACCTGTTTCTGCGTATCGTGACGCGTCGGGGTAGTTTCAGGCACGTAATCACACGTTTTAGTGTACCGCGCACACACGCGCTTGGTTTGCGCCGCGGGTTTCTAGTTTGACCTTAATATCACGTTTTTGTGGATTTGAGCTTATATATGATATATTGTGTGATTCTAGGTTCGCAGGCGAGTGAGACGGACGCTGCGAAGAAGGGGAAGCAAGTCGTCGGCTACACTTAGCGCGAGACTTCGGTGAGTAGATTTAATATCTACGGGGATATCGCCCGCATGGCGTTATGCGTCAGGGCTGATAGGACCTTATAGCTATATGTTGCATTTACCCCATTGACTGTCATGGATACTGTTGTTGCATACCGCATTACCTGCTATATGTATGTAAATTTAGAATTGATAGAATACCGCACTATTACTAACGGTTCATGTTGCACGAGCACTAATCTGCATGTTACACACACACCGTTAGTAATTGCCATGACACACTCACTGTAGAATTGCCATGATTATATTGCTGTAGTTCATTCCACATATGATTCGATATGATTTTCATAGAAATTGGAAACCGCATGATGTCTTTAAAAACTGAAACTATCTTAAAAAGCGGTTTCCCCTTGTACCTACATTATGGCTTGATGTATATAGCACATCGCATTTGATTTACTCATTGGTGTTCGATTTCCATGTGATTTCTGGTTTTTGAGGATCGTGGAATTATTTAAGAAAAGATGCACTATTTGAAAACCCAGTTCCTCGTGATATGATATTTTGGTGTGTCCACCACGCGTTTTCTCGGTGCTGAGACGTGTGTTGACCCGATTCGAGGAGTTGGATGATCCGTTTGCGGGTTCGTGGTGGACCCGGTATGGTTCCCCGGGGCGAGAAATGTTTTTCGTGGAGTAGATGATGAGCCTAGCAGGGTGGCGAGTACCTACCGGTGATTGGTTGGACCTGGCGGTTATCCGGAGGATACTGACCAGAGTCGAGAGATGGATGCGGGATGATCCGTACTGCCGGGGCCGAGGGACAATACCGCAGACGGAGCCCGTGGCCTGATCCGGACTGACGGAGCCCGATATATGAGGATTTGTGTGTCGATGTTGGACACGAGTATTTATGATATTTGAGTGCCGATGATGGGCGCTCGTGGTTTTTCAGAGATTTACAGGATTTGAGGGCCGATGGGAGTGCCGGCGCCTGAGTTGTTTGGGATTTGGGTGCAGTTTTGGGCACCGATTATTTTTCCGTGTAGATGTTATTTATCCCATGCTCAGCATTGATTATCATGTATCTCATCCTGTAGTTATTTTACCTGACAGAGCATTTGCATGATTATTGCACCTACTGCTTGTCGCATATAGATCTTATTTGCTGGCATATGATAGAGTAGCGCAGTACGTTCATGCTCGCGATTATCTTTATATGTTATCTCTATTCACGAGTTGGCAACTCACCCCCGTTGTGCCACAGTATTTGCAGGTTGCCCCTCAGAGTAGTCGCGGCAGGCTTCCTTTTGCATCTTTTGGCTACAGATACCACTACAGTTGGTGCGAGAGCTGTTTTGCTTTTAGGTGGGTTGTGGTACCTGATTACTTTTATTGTACCCCTTTTTGTATCTAGTATTCTCCATCTACCATATATGTACTGGACTTAGATACAGTGTGAGGACGTTGATGTATATTTTGTATTCTGGTGTCGAGCTCGTGGGAGCCGACTGTTTTTATATGTAGTTATTATTCTGTGATGTTTACTTATTGCTCATTCTTCGCTACGGCGTCGTATATTACTCTTGTGATGATGGTTTCCGCCGTTGGGCGTGATTACTCCCGTTTGGGAATGCTTTGTTTCATTATATCTCATTTTCACTTATATCCTGTTTTATACCCGTTTTCGGGGTTACTTTTACAAAGGAAATGCTGCCAAAATTATTTAAATGGTGACGTAACTTTAAAAGAACTTATTGAACTATTTAAGGTTTTCTAAATATTTTAACTAAATGCTTTCAACACTCGCTACTTTTATATGGTTTTGATTTCTGGGTTCGGCTTGCTTAGTCGCGTTACGCCTGTAGACGTTGCATGGTTAAGCGCCGGTCACGAGTCGAAATATTCGGGCCGTGACAAAGTTGGTATTAGAGCGTAGGTTTTACCTTTCGGAGTGTAGGATGACCTTGATATGATGGAGTAGGTAGCTGAAGCAGAGTGGCGTAGCGTGTGTATGTTCCGCGGCATACTCACGACACGGTACTCCGCCAAGGCGACCTTAGGACTTATTGATTTAAATTCCTTCTTGAGTATATGTATTCTTGTGATTCGATTTTCGTATTCTTATTGAATCCTAATTTCCTTTCATCCATTATGCCGCCAAAGACTACGAGGGCGCAGAGAGCGGCCGCGAGGGCCGAGATTCGAGTTGACTCGTCTGAGACGAGGACTAATCTGGGCAGTACACCGGTTGTACCCGAGCAGGTTGTTCCTCCTGTGATAGATCAGATCGCCACGCTAGGGGCTGGTATGCAGGAGATGCGCCAGACGGTGGGATCCAGCATGCAGAAGATGCGCCAGATGATAGGATCGCTAGTTGAGATGCTTCGAGCGGAGCGACCAGAGGTAGCTCCACCTGTTACAGGGACCGCGATGGTACCTACGGCACAGCCAGTGGCCCCTGCAGCCACGGAGGTGATTACAGTATCGCTATCAGAGTTCATGAGGCTGAAGCCTCCGGTCTTCACAGGCACTGATACAGCCGAGGACCCACAGTCCTTCATTGATAGGATGGCTCGGATATGCCGTTCCCTCAGATGCGCAGATGCGAGATGGGTCAAGTTCGCGAGCTTTCGCCTGGAAGGACTTGCACAGAAATGGTGCGAATCGGTCGAGAAGGGCAGAGCAGCAGGTCTTCCTCCTATGACCTGGATGGAGTTTATGACAGTATTTCTAGCCCATTTCCTTCCCCAGAGTGTTAGGGATGCCAGAGCACGCAAGTTCGAGTCCTTACGCCAGACTCTGGAGATGTCAGTGGCAGAGTATGACGTGCTGTTTACAGAGCTAGCAGTTTATGCCCCGTATTTAGTGGCTACCGAGGAGTTGCGAGTCAAGAGATTTGTTCGAGGCTTACTTACACCACTGTTCCTTGCGATCAGCGCGCAGCATTATGAGACATATGCAGTAGTGGTAGACGCAACCCTATTAGTCGAGAAGCGCCTTGCTGAGACTTCGGTAGTTCCAGAGCCGAAGAGAGTTCGTACTAGTATATCCGCATGGAGACAGACATTCAGACGCCGCGACAGGTATCGTTCAGGTATGGGGAGTGGCAGAGATTCGGGACGAGGCCAGATGTTTAGTTCGTATCCACGAGAGAGTCAGCAGTCGTCGCGGGGTTGCTTTAGATGCGGCAGTATACTTCACCTCGTTAGAGTTTGTCCTAAGATACACCGGAGGGAGGCAGCAGCACCGCATGTTACCTTACCACCTTCACCACCTTAGAGGGCATTGCCTGTTGTACCTACCTTTGCTCCGCGTCAGACTCATACACAGAGAGGTCGTGGGCGTAGAGGAGTTGCTCAGAGAGGGCGAGATGACCGAGGCAGAGGACAGTCAGTCACAGGTGGAGGACAGGCGCGGGTTTTTGCTTTGACACATCAGGACACGCAGGCGTCCAATGCGGTGGTCTCAGGGGTCCTTCCAGTATGTTCTGTTGATGCACACGTGTTGTTCGATCCCGGATCCACGCACTCGTATGTATCCACACACTTTGTGCCGAGTTTGGGTAGAGAATCCGGTTTGCTTGATCCGCCGCTTGTTGTGACTACTCCTGTGGGAGAGTCGTTTGTTGCTAGGCACGTGTTCTGATCCTGTACCGTCTGTATTGGCGAGAGAGAGTTGCCTGTCGACTTGATCCTTCTTGAGATGTTGGACTTCGACGTTCTTTTGGGCATGGATTTGTTAGCCACGTGCTATGCTTCTATGGACTGCCGTGAGAAGACAGTTAGATTCTATTTTCCTAGCGAGTCGGTTTTTGTTGTGTTGGGGGACCGTGGTGCCGCCCCTCACAGTGTGATTTCTTCTTTTCGCGCTGGACAGCTTTTGAGGAAGGGATGTCAGGGATTTCTCGCCTACGTTTGCGATGCTAGCGCTACAGAGGTTCCATTGGATCAGGTTCCGTTGTTAGCGAGTTTCCTGATGTGTTCCCTGACGAGCTTCCTGGGCTACCGCCCGAGTGCGACATTTCTTTCTGTATTGATTTGGTTCTTGGCACGGGGCCTATTTCCATACCGCCTTATCAGATGGCCCCGGCGGAACTTCGAGAATTGAAGGGTCAGTTGCAAGATTTGCTGGATAAGGGACTTTTTCGACCCAGTGTTTCTCTTTGGGGTGCTCCAGTCCTGTTCGTCAAGAAGAAGGACGGCAGTTTGCGTTTGTGTATCGACTACTGCCAGCTGAACAGGGTTACAGTGCGGAACAGATATCCTTTGCCACGCATCGACAATTTGTTCGACCAGCTTCAGGGGGCAGGATACTTTTCGAGGATCGATTTACGATCGGGCTATCATCAGCTGCGGGTTCGACAGGAGGACATTCCCAGGACAGCTTTCCGTACGCGCTACGGCCATTATGAGTTTTTGGTGATGTCATTCGGACTCACCAATGCGCCAGCAACATTCATGGATTTGATGAACCGTATTTTCCGGCCATATCTGGATCTGTTCATCATAGTATTCATTGACGATATCTTGGTGTATTCCCGGAGTAGTGAGGAGCACGAGCAGCACCTGCGGATTACACTGCAGACTTTGAGGGAGCACCAGCTTTACGCGAAATTCTCCAAGTGTGCTTTCTGGTTGGACAGCGTAGACTTCTTGGGGCATGTGATTTCACAAGACGGTATATGTATAGACCCGAGGAAGATTGAGGCCGTTCAGCGTTGGCCCAGACCCACATCAGTTACGGAGATTTGCAGCTTTTTGGGGTTGGCCGGTTACTACAGGCGATTCGTGCAGGACTTCTCCAGTATTGCTACATCTTTGACCGGGTTGACCCGGAAGGGAGTTCCTTTCGATTGGACGGAGAAGTGCGAGCACAGTTTTTAGCAGCTACGGACTCGGCTGACTACGGCACCGGTGTTATCATTGCCTTCAGGATCAGGCGGATTTGTGGTCTATTGTGACACTTCTCGAGTGGGGCTAGGGTGCGTATTGATGCAGCATGACAGGGTGATCGCGTATGCTTCGCGACAATTGAAGAAACGTGAACAGAACTACCCCACTCACGATTTGGAGATGGCTGCAGTGGTCTTTGCACTTAAGATCTGAGGACATTACCTATACGGCGAGTCGTGCCAGATATTCACCGATCACAAGAGTTTAAAGTATATATTTCAGCAGCGAGACCTGAACCTTAGACAGCGCCGATGGATGGAGTTAGTGAAGGATTACGACTGCGAGATCTTGTATCACCCGGGCAAGGCGAATGTAGTGGCGGATGCTTTGAGCAGGAGGCCCGGGGGTAGCCTATCTTGTTTGAGCGTAGTACAGGGGCAGTCGTCGGCAGATTGGCAGATTTTATGCGACAGCCGAGTGCAGTTCGAGTTCACGCCGATCGGAGGACAGATTGCGCATGTTCGTGCACGCCCACAGTTGCTTGACCGTATACATGAGGCACATCACAGTGATGACCGATGTTCAGAGATCAGGATTTAGATTGGACAGGGCAGATTTTCCGAGTTCATGATCGATGATCAGGGGATGCTGAGATTTGGGACTAGACTGTGCATACCAGATGCTGAGGGGCTGCGGCGTGAGATTCTTGAGGAGGCACATCGATCGGTGTACAGTGTCCATCCCGGTTCCACCAAGATGTATCATGATATGAAAGATGTTTATTGGTGGGACGGAATGAAGAGGGACATCGCAGTTTTCGTGTCGAGATGCCTGACTTGTCAGCAAGTCAAGGCCGAGCACCAGAGGCCCGCGGGAGAGCTACAGCCGTTACCCATTCCGGAGTGGAAATGGGAGCATATTTCGATGGATTTCGTTGTGGGTCTACCCAGGACTAGGCGAGGGTATGACTCCATTTGGGTGATCGTGGATCGTTTAACGAAAGCGGCTCACTTCCTGTCAGTGAAGACGACTTTCGGATTTGCTTAGTACGCCCAGATTTACATTGACGAGATAGTACGACTGCATGAAGTCCCGACGTGTATCGTGTCCGACAGAGGCACCCAGTTTACCAGCCGACTATGGCAGAGGCTTTAGGAGGCTTTGGGCACACGCTTGAGTTTCAGCATAGCATTTCATCCGCAGACCGACGGTCAGTCAGAGCGGACGATTCAGACTCTTGAGGACATGCTCCGAGCGTGCGTTTTAGACTTTGGTGGTAGCTGGGATCATCACTTACCCTTGGTGGAGTTCACCTACAACAATAGTTTCCAGGATACTATTCAGATGGCACCTTTCGAGGCTCTGTATGGGAGGAGATGTAGATCGCCCGTCTGCTGGACAGAGCTTAGTGAGAGCAGTATTTTGGGGCCCCAGATCGTACAGGAGACGACCGAGAAGATACAGCTGATTCGAGACAGGATGAGGACAGCTCAGAGCAGGCAGAGATCGTATGCTGACAGGCGTCGCCGCATATTAGAGTTCGCAGTTGGAGATCACGTTTTTCTGAGGGTCTCTCCGATGAAGGGAGTGATGAGGTTTGGATGGAAGGGAAGCTTAGCCCTAGATTCATAGGTCCCTTCGAGATCCTCGAGCGTGTGGGCGCAGTGGCTTACCGTTTGGCTCTTCCACCCGACTTCCCAGATGTTCACCCCGTGTTCCACGTGTCGGTACTTCGCAGATACCTACATGACCCCTCGCACATGATTCAGCATCAGACCGTTCAGCTCGAGCGCGACCTTTCGTTCACCGAGCAGCCAGTCATGATATTGGACCGGCAGGTGAAGAAATTTAGATCGAGGGTCTTGCCATCAGTAAGAGTTCTTTGGCGTGGCCCGAGTGGCGAAGAGATCACTTGGAAAGCTGAGGGCGAGATGCAGAACAAGTTCCCTCATCTCTTTGAAGGTATTGCGTAGCTTTATATTTTCAAATTCGGGGACGCATTTGTTTTAGGGGGGAGGGGAGATTGTAACACTTTAGGATGTGATTAGTGGCTAATTATATTTAAATAAAGTGTTTTTAATAAAAAGTTTACCAAATTGAGTTTCAAATATTTTTCCAAATTTAATAAATATTTTTCTAGAATTTTCCTAGGCTTGCACACACATGTGCATGTAAAGTAGGGTTTAAAATGAGGTTATACCATGATTAGCAACCATGGTGGGTTTAATAATGGGGATTAAGTCTTTTGGATTTTAATTAAGTTGCTTAGTTATTTGTTGTGTTGTTTTAATTTGAATTTTTATTTTGGGGTGTTGACTTGGTGAGAATGAGAGAGAGAGAATGCATCATGGCAAAGCCCATGCTTGCATTTAATGAAGAGAGAGAGTGGAGGGGTTGACATTGGGAGTTATCATTTCCTCTCATTCTTATGCTCATTTCTCTCAACCTCACTCTCACACTCACACACCCACACCATCTCAGCAGTAGCAGAAGCAGAAGCAAGCACAGCAGCAGCAGAAGCAGAAGCAACAGCAGCTGAAGCAAGCACAGCAGCAGCAAAAGCAAGCACAGCAGCAGCCAGCAAGCAGCAACAACAGCAACAGCGAGCAGCAACAGCAGCAGTGAGCAGCAGCAAGAGCCCAACTTCAACTGCAGCTCCTTCCCTCCACTCCTTCTTCTTCCTCCAGCTCCCTAGGGTCGAGTGTGGGGTATACTTCTTGAACTTACACCCTAGTTTGCTTAATTAGTGTAGCTTAGCTTCGATTAGTGAGTAATGGTGCGTTTTAGTGCGATATGTGGTAATTAGGGGGAACCTTGATCAAGTGAAATATGAATTGGTTTTAGTAAGTCGATGGAGTGTCGTTAGGGCCATGTTAACCTAGCTTAGCCCCCAATTGCACTAAAATACCACCAGATTCATATTCGATGCAAATTCACCGTTTTTGAGCAAAATCTAGCTTTCTGCAAACTGCTATCGACCCAGTGAGTTCAGATTAAAATTAAGAAGACTGCAGTATAGTTGTGAGGTGCTGATCCCATGTGTAGAACACGACCCCTAAATTCCCTACTTAGGCCGCCGAAAAATTGGTTCTGGCCACAATTTGCGGCCAGATGTGGGAGACTTGGGTTTGGGGTTGGCTCAATAGGTGTCTGCTGCTATCCTTAGACTCTTGGCATGTATAATTTTATTTAATTGTTACTGTAGAAAAATCTGGAGCTAAATACCTGTTTCTGCGTATCGCGACGCGTCGGGGTAGTTTCAGGCGCGTAATCACACGTTTTAGCGTACCGCGCACACGCGCACTTGGTTTGCGCCGCGGGTTTCTAGTTTGACCTTAATATCACGTTTTTGTGGATTTGAGCTTATATGTGATATATTGTGTTATTCTAGATTCGCAGGCGAGTGAGAAGGACGCTGCGAAGAAGGGGAAGCAAGTCGTCGGCTACACTTAGCGCGAGACTTCGGTGAGTAGATTTAACATCTACGGGGATATCGCCCGCATGGCGTTATGCGTCAGGGCTGATAGGACCTTATAACTATATGTTGCATTTACCCCATTGACTGTCTTGGATACTGTTGTTGCATACCGCATTACCTGCTATATGTATGTAAATTTAGAATTGATAGAACACCGCACTATTACTAACGGTTCATGTTGTACGAGCACTAATCTGCATGTTACACACACACCGTTAGTAATTGCCATGACACACTCACTGTAGAATTGCCATGATTATATTGCTGTAGTTCATTTCACATATGATTCGATATGATTTTCATAGAAATTGGAAACCGCATGATGTCTTTAAAAACTGAAACTATCTTAAAAAGCGGTTTTCCCTTGTACCTACATTATGGCTTGATGTATATAGCACATCGCATTTGATTTACTCATTGGTGTTGGATTTCCATGTGATTTCTGGTTTTTGAGGACCGTGGAATTATTTAAGAAAAGATGCACTATTTGAAAACCTGGTTCCTCGTGATATTATATTTTGGTGTGTCCACCACACGTTTTCTCGGTGCTGAGACGTGTGTTGAAACCCGATTCGAGGAGTTGGATGATCCGTTTGCGGGTTCGTGGTGGACCCGGTATGGTTCCCCAGGGCAAGAAATATTTTTCGTGGAGTAGACGATGAGCCTAGCAGGGTGGCGAGTACCTACCGGTGATTGGTTGGACCTGGCGGTTATCCGGAGGATACTGACCAGAGTCGAGAGATGGATGCGGGATGATCCGTACTGCCGGGGCCGAGGGCCGATACCGCAGACGGAGCCCGTGGGCTGATCCGGTCTGACGGAGCCCGATATATGAGGATTTGCGTGTCGATGTTGGACACGAGTATTTATGATATTTGAGTGCCGATGATGGGTGCTCGTGGTTTTTCAGAGATTTACAGGATTTGAGGGCCGATGGGAGTGCCGGCGCCTGAGTTGTTTGGGATTTGGGTGCAGTCTTGGGCACCGATTATTTTTCCACGTTGGTATTCCGTGTAGATGTTATTTATCCCATGCTCAGCATTGATTATCATGTATCTCATCCTGTAGTTATTTTACCTGACAGAGCATTTGCATGATTATTGCACCTACTGCTTGTCGCATATAGATCTTATTTGCTGGCATATGATAGAGTAGCGCAGTACGTTCATTCTCGCGATTATCTTTATATGTTATCTCTATTCACGAGTTGGCAACTCACCCCCGTTGTGCCACAGTATTTGCAGGTTGCCCCTCAGAGTAGTCGCGGCAGGCTGCCTTTTGCATATTTTGGCTACAGATACCACTACAGTTGGTGCGAGAGCTGTTTTGCTTTTAGGTGGGTTGTGGTATCTGATTACTTTTATTGTACCCCTTTTTGTATCTAGTATTCTCCATCTACCATATATGTACTGGACTTAGATACAGTGTGAGGACGTTGATGTATATTTTGTATTCTGGCGTCGAGCTCGTGGGAGCCGACTGTTTTTATATGCAGTTATTATTCTGTGATGTTTACTTATTGCTCATTCTTCACTACGGCGTCGTATATTACTCTTGTGATGATGGTTTCCGCCGTTGGGCGTGATTACTCCCGTTTGGGAATGCTTTGTTTCATTATATCTCATTTTCACTTATATCCTGTTTTATACCCGTTTTCGGGGTTACTTTTACAAAGGAAATGCTGCCAAAATTATTTAAATGGTGACGTAACTTTAAAAGAACTTATTGAACTATTTAAGGTTTTCTAAATGTTTTAACTAAATGTTTTCAACACTCGCTACTTTTATATGGTTTTGATTTCTGGGTTCGGCTTGCTTAGTCGCACTACGCCTGTAGACGTTGCGTGGTTAAGCGCCGGTCACGAGTCGAAATATTCGGGTCGTGACATTAAGTGCCGGTCACGGGCCGAATTTTGGGTCGTGACAAAGTTGGTATCAGAACGTAGGTTTTACCTTCGGAGTGTAGGATGACCCTGGTATGATGGAGTAGGTAGCTGAAGCAGAGTGGCTTAGCGTGCGTATGTTCCGCGGCATACTCACGACACGGTACTCCGCCTAAGCGACCTTAGGACTTACTGATTGAAATTCCTTCATGATTGTATACATTCTTGTGATTCGATTTCTGTATCCTTATCGAATCCTATTTTCCTTTTCAGCCATTATGCCGCCAAAGACTACGAGGGCATAGAGAGCGGCCGCGAGGGCCGAGATTCGAGTTGACTCGTCCGAGACGAGGACTGATCCGGGTAGTACCCCTGTTGTACCAGAGCAGACTGTTCCTCCTTCGACAGACCAGATGATGGGATCCGGTATGCAGGAGATGCGCCAGATGATGGGATCCAGTATGCAGGAGATGCGCCAGATGATAGGATCGCTAGTTGAGACGCTTCGAGCGCAGCGACCAGAGATAGCTCCACCCGTCACAGGGACCGCGATGGTACCTACAGTACAGGCAGTTGCCCCTGCAGCCACGGAGGTGATTACTGGTATCGTTGTCAGAGTTCATAAGGCTGAAGCCTCCGATCTTCACAGGCACCGATGCAGCCGAGGACCCACAGTCTTTCATTGATAGGATGGCCCGGATATGTCGTTCACTTAGATGCTCAGATGTGCGATGGGTAGAGTTCGTGAGCTTTCGCCTGGAAGGTCTTGCGCAGAAATGGTGTGAATCGGTTGAGAAGGGCAGAGCAGCCGGCCTTCCTCTTATGACCTAGACCGAGTTTGTGACGGTATTTCTAACCCGTTTCCTTCCCCATAGTGTCAGGATGCCCGAGCATGCAGATTTGAGTCCTTACGCCAGACGCTAGAGATGACAGTGGCAGAGTACGATATGCTGTTTACCGAGCTATCAATTTATGCTCCGTACCTAGTGGCTACTGAGGAGATGTGAGTCAAGAGATTTGTCCGAGGCTTGCTTACATCACTGTTCCTTGCGATCAGTGCACAGCATTGCGAGACATATGCAGCAGCTGTAGACGCAGCCCTATTAGTCGAGGAGCGCCTTGCAGAGACTTCGGTAGTTCCAGGGCCGAAGAGAGTTCGTACTGATACAGCAACACAGAGACATCCATTCGGACGCCGTGATAGACGTCGCACAGGTGGCAGAGACTCAGGGCGAGGTCAGATGTTTAGCTCTTACCCCCAGGAGGGTCAACAGTCATCGCGTGGATGCTTTGGATGTGGTAGTCCCCATCACCGCGTCAGAGATTGTACCGAGATACGCCGGAGGGAGCCAGCAGTACCGCATGTCATATTACCACCTTCACCACCCCAGAGGGCGTTGCCTGTTGTACCTACTGTTGCTCCGCATCAGACTCATGCACAGAGAGGCCGTGGTCGCGGAGGGTTTGTTCCTAGAGGGCGAGGTGGCCGAGGCAGAGGACAGCCAGCTACCGGCAGAGTGCAGCCAGTTGCTAGTGGGGGACCGCCAGTCGCAGGTGGAGGACAGGTGCGGGTTTTCGCGTTGACGCATCAGGACGCGCAGGCGTCCAATGCTGTGGTCTCAGGTACCCTATCAGTATGTTCTGTTAACGCACACGTGTTGTTTGATCCCGGATCCACGCACTCTTATGTTTCCACACACTTCGTGCCGAGTTTGGGTAGAGAGTCCGGTTTGCTTGATCGGCCGCTTGTTGTGACCACTCCTGTGGGAGAGTCGTTTGTTGCTAAGCACGTGTTCCGATCCTGTGTTGTCCGTATTGGCGAGAGAGAGTTGCCTGTCGACTTGATCCTTCTTGAGATATTGGACTTCGACGTTCTTTTGGGCATGGATTGGTTAGCCACGTGCTATGCGTCTGTGGACTGCCGCGAGAAGACAGTTAGATTTTATTTTCCCGACGAGTCGGCTTTTGTTGTGCAGGGGGACCGTGGTGCCGCCCCTCACATATTGATTTCTTCTCTTCGCGCTGGACAGCTGTTGAGGAAGGGATGTCGGGGATTTCTAGCCTATGTTTGCGATACTAGAGCTACAGATATTCCATTAGACCAGGTTCCGATTGTATGTGAGTTCCCTGATGTTTTCCCTGACGAGCTTCCTGGGCTACCGCCTGAGCGCGATATTGCCTTCTGTATTGATTTGATTCCCGGCACGGGGCCTATTTCTATATCTCCTTATCGGATGGCCCCGACGGAGCTTAGTGAGTTGAAGGGGCAGTTGCAAGATTTGCTGGATAAGGGACTTATTCGACCCAGTGTTTCTCATTGGGGTGCTCCGGTCCTGTTTGTCAAGAAGAAGGAGGGCAGTTTGTGTTTGTGTATCGACTACCGCCAGCTGAACAGGGTTACCGTGCGGAACAGATATCCTTTGCTACGCATCGACGACTTGTTCGACCAGCTTCAGGGGGCAGGATATTTTTCGAGGATCGATTTACGATCAGGCTACCATCAGCTGTGGGTTCGACAGGAGGACATTCCGAGGACAGCTTTCCGCACACGCTACGGCCATTATGAGTTTTTGGTGATGTCGTTCGGACTCACCAACGCACCAGCAACATTCATGGACTTGATGAACCGTATATTCAGGCCGTATTTAGACTTTTTCATCATCGTATTCATTGACGATATATTGGTGTATTCCCGGAGTAGAGAGGAGCACAAGCAGCACCTGCGGATCACACTGCAGACCTTGAAGGAGCACCAGCTTTTTGCAAAGTTCTCCAAGTGTGCATTATGGCTTGACAGCGTAGACTTCTTGGGCCATGTGATTACACGGGATGGTATATGTATAGACCCGAGGAAGATCGAGGCCGTTCAGAGTTGGCCCAGACCTGCATCCGTTACTGAGATACGCAGTTTTCTAGGATTGGCCGGTTACTACAGGCGATTTGTACAGGATTTCTCCCGTATTGCTGCACCTTTGACCGGATTGACCAGGAAGGGAGTTCCTTTCGATTGGACGGAGGAGTGCGAGCATAGCTTTCAGCAGCTACGGACTTGTTTGACTACGGCGCTAGTGTTATTATTGCCTTCAGGATCAGGCGGATTTGTGGTCTATTGTGACGCTTCACGAGTGGGGCTAGGGTGCGTATTGATGCAGCATGACAGGGTGATCGCGTATGCTTCACGGCAGTTGAAGAGACATGAACAGAACTACCCCACTCACGATTTGGAGATGGCTGCAGTGGTCTTTGCACTTAAGATCTGGCGACATTACCTATATGGCGAGTCGTGCCAGATATTCACTGATCACAAGAGTTTAAGGTATATATTTCAGCAGCGAGACCTGAACCTTAGACAGCGCCAATGGATGGAGTTAGTGAAGGATTACGACTGCGAGATCTTGTATCACCCGGGCAAGGCGAATGTAGTGGCGGATGCTTTGAGCAGGAGGCCCGGGGGCAGTCTATCTTGTTTGAGCGCAGTGCAGAGGCAGTCGTTGGCAGATTGGCAGATATTATGCGACAGCCGAGTGCAGTTCGAGTTCACGCCGATAGGGGGATAGCTTGCACATGTTCGTGCACGCCCACAGTTGCTTGATCGCATACATGAGACACAGCACAGTGATGACCGATGTTCAGAGATCAAGGCACAGATTGGACATGGCAGATTTTCCGAGTTCGTGATCGATGATCAGGGGATACTGCGATTTGGGACTAGACTGTGCGTACCAGATGCTGAGGGACTGCGGCATGAGATTCTTGAGGAGGCACATCGATCGGTGTACAGTGTTCATCCGGGTTCCACCAAGATGTACCATGATATGAGAGATGTTTACTGGTGGGACGGAATGAAGAGGGACATCGCAGACTTCGTGTCGAGATGCCTGACTTGTCAGCAAGTCAAGGCGGAGCACCAGAGGCCAGCGGGAGAGCTACAGCCGTTACCCAATCCGGAGTGGAAATGGGAACAGATTTCGATGGATTTCGTTGTGGGTCTACCCAGGACTAGGCGAGGGTATGACTCCATTTGGGTGATCGTGGATCTTTTGACGAAAGCGGCTCACTTCCTGCCAGTGAAGACGACTTTCGGATTTGCTCAGTATGCCCAGATATACATCGACGAGATAGTACGACTGCATGGAGTCCCGACGTGTATCGTGTCCGACCGAGGCACCCAGTTTACTAGCCGACTATGGCAGAGGCTTCAGGAGGCTTTGGGCATCCGTTTGAGTTTCAGCACAGCATTTCATCCGCAGACCGACGGCCAGTCAGAGCGGACTATTCAGACTCTCGAGGACATGCTCCGAGCGTGCGTTTTAGACTTTGGTGGTAGCTGGGATCATCATTTACCCTTGGTGGAGTTCTCCTACAACAATAGTTTCCAGGATACTATTCGGATGACACCTTTCGAGGCTTTGTATGGGAGGAGATGTAGATCACCCATCTGTTGGACAGAGCTCAGCGAGGGCAGTATTTTGGGGCCACAGATCGTACAGGAGACGACCGAGAAGATACAGCTGATTCGAGACAGGATGAGGACAGCTCAGAGCAGGCAGAGATCGTATGCTGACAGGCGCTGCCGCAGATTAGAGTTTGCAGTTGGAGATCATGTTTTTCTGAGGGTCTCTCCGATGAAGGGAGTGATGAGGTTTGGACGGAAGGGGAAGCTTAGCCCCAGATTCATAGGTCCCTTCGAAATCCTCGAGCGTGTGGGTGCAGTAGCATATCGTTTGGCTCTTCCACTCGACTTCCCAGATGTTCACCCCGTATCGTTTGGCTCTTCCACCCGACTTCCCAGATGTTCACCACGTATTCCACGTGTCGATGCTTCGCAGATACCTACATGACCCTTCGCACATGATTCAGCATCAGACCGTTCAGCTCGAGCGCGGTCTTTCGTTCACCGAGCAGCCAGTCGTGATATTGGATCGGCAGGTGAAGAAACTTAGATCGAAGGTCTTGCCATCAGTGAAGGTGCTTTGGCACAGCCCGAATGGTGAAGAGATCACTTGGGAGGCCGAGGGCGAGATGCGGAAGAAGTTCCCTCATCTCTTTGAAGGTATGCGTAGCTTTATATTTTTAAATTCGGGGACGAATTTCTTTAAGGGGGGAAGATTGTAACACCTTAGGATGTGTTTAGTGGCTAATTATATGTTAATATATGATTTTAAATAAAAAGTTTACCAAATTGAGTTTCAAATATATTTTTAAATTTAATGAATATTTTATTAGATTTTTCCTAGGCTTGCACACACTTATGCATGTAAACTAGGGTTAAATATGGGGTTGAACCATGATTAGCAACCATGGTAGTTTAAAACATGGAAATTAAGTCATGAGGGTTTTAATTAAGTTAATTGGTAATTTTATTTAAAGGTTGTTTTTATTATATATTTGAAATGATTTGAATATGTTGATTTGGTGAGAGAGAGAGAGGGTGCATGATGGGGCATGATGGCCTTGCCATGCTTCATTTAATGAAGAGAGAGGTAGTGAGAGAGAAGGGTTGACTAGCATGGTTATCTTTTTTTTCTCTAAACTCTTTTCCTCACAACAACTCTCTCACTCTCACTCTCATAAACACACACACCTCAGCAGCAGCCCCAGCACAAGCAGTAGCAGCAAGGGCATCAGCAGCAGCACCAGAGGCAACAGCAGCAGCAAGCAGGCAGTAGCAGCAGCAGCAGTGAGCAACAGCAACAGCATCACCTCCAGTTGCAGCAGCAGCAGTTCCAGCAGCTCCAGCAGCACCAAGTCTTCTTCTTCTCCTTCCTCCTGCTTCCTAGGGTCGAGAGTGGGGTATACTTCTAGAACCTACTTTCTAGTTTGCTTAGTTGGTGTAGTTTAGCTTCGATTAGCGATAATTATGCGTTTTTAGTGCTATATATGGTGATTAGTGTGAACTTTGGTTAAGTGAGATTAGTATTGAGTAGACTAACTTAATTAAGTATTATTAGGGCCACTTAAACCTAGTTAAACCCCGGATTGCACTAAAATACCCAAGTTTTCAATTTGTGCAAAATTTAACCTTTTTAAGCAAAATCTTGGCTTTCTGTGATCTGCTGTTAACCCAGTGATTTCAGAATAAATCTGAGTTAACTGGAGCATAGTTATTAGATGTTGATCACATATCCAGAACACGACCCCCCCACTTCCACCTCTTGGCCGCCGGAAAATTCATTTTGGTCGCAAATTGCGGCCAGATAGGGGACCTGGGTGCTGGGGTTTGTAGTGTAGGTGTCTGCTGCAATTTTAAGACTTATGGTATATGCAAATTTGTAAGTTTTTAACCTGGGTAGAATCTGGGACAATATATCGTTTTTCAAGTACGTTTAGTTCGCGCGATACGCGCGATACGTGAGTGGGTTCTGTGATCCAGCGTGTCACGACGTGTCGGATTAGTTTTAGACGCGTATACACACGTTTCAGCGTGTCGTACACATGCGCGTTAAATCGCGACGCGAGTTTCTCGTTTTGTTTCGATATCACGTTTTGCGAGATATTTGCTTCTATATGGATTCTTTGTGTAAATTCCAGGTTCGCAGGCAGGTGCGTCGGACGCCGCCAAGAAAGGGAAGCAAGTGGTTGGCTATGTGTAGCACGCGACCAGGTGAGTAGATTTAACATCTACGGGGAAATCGTCCGTATGGCGTTAAGCGTCAGCGCGTAATAGGATATGTCAGTTGCATCTGTTCATGTAGGTATACTGTAGTAGCATACCTTCTTGCTGCATGTTGGCATATATATATATATATATATATATATATATATATATATATATATTCATATACATACCTTGATATATCACTACCTGCGCACATGCACCCTTTATGTTCATCTTAGTGCATACATACCTTGATATATCACTACCTGCGCACATGCACCCTTTATGTTCATCTTAGTGCATACATACCTTGATATATCACTACCTGCGCACATGCACCCTTTATGTTCATCTTAGTGCATACATACCTTGATATATCTACACTTGTGCGCATATACATCGTATATCCATATTAGTGCACATGTACATTGCTACACTCACATTGCGTATATATCCATTTGTACATCCATACCTATACACATACATATGTTACATACATAGATGACATTGACATGTTTTTAAAAAACTAAGGGACCACATGGGATATTTCAAAACTGGATCTTTTAAAAGAGCGGTTTTCCCTTTCTTTACTCTCAGTATCATACGATACATTGCATGGATTTACGCATTGAGTTTTGGATTCATATGATTTCTGGATTTGAGAACCGTGGTATCATTTTAAGAAAATACGCACTGTTTTAAAACCCCGGTTTCTCTTGATATGATATTTCAGTGCGTCCACCATGAGTTTTCTCGGTTCCAGAGAGCTTGTGTGAGTATACCCAATTCGAGGAGCGGTAGGCACCGATTGCAGGTACATGGTGGATCCGGTACGGTACCCCGTGGCAAGAAGACTCGTATTGTTAGACGGTGAGCCCGGCGGAGGGACTACTACCTACCGGTGATTGGTTAGACCTGGCGATTATCCGGAGGATACTGACCAGAGTCGATAGATGGATACGGGACGACGCGTACTTCCGGGGCCGAGGGCCGATTCCGCAGATGGAGCCCGTGAGACGATCCGATAGACGGAGCCCGATACTTGAGGATTTACGTGTCGATGCTAGAAACGGCTGATTTTATGATATTTCGAGTGCCGATATTGGGCTCTCACGATTCTATGAGATTTACAGGATTTGAGGGCCGATGAGGATGACGGCGCCTGAGTCTTTTCTGGGATTTGGGTGTATTGATGGACACCAGTTATTTTCCACGTTGATATTCCGTGTAGATATTATTTATTCCCATGCTCAGTATTCAGTATTTTACATCTCATCCTGTATAGATGTCATTAGATTGTATTTACTATGCATGATCATTGCATACCCTGCTCATTCTATATAGGGTTGTTAGATTGCATTGCCATGCACGATTATTGCATACCTTGCTCATCACATAGAGATGTTATTAGATCGCATTTGTTGCATGATTTGAGCATCCATTTCATCATATAGATGTTATCTGTTGGTATAGGTTAGAGTATCGCAGCACGTGCATACTCGCGATTACCTTTATATGTTATCTACTATTCACGAGTTGGCAACTCACCCCCGTTGTGCCACAGTGTTTGCAGGTTGTCCCTCGGAGTAGTCGCGGCAGGCTGCTTTCTTACATCTTTTGACACAGATACCACTGCAGTTGGCGTACTAGCCCTTTTGCTGATAGGTGGATTTTTGTGCGGTATCTGTTTATTTTCCAGTTGTATACATCATTGTATCTAGTATTCTCCATCTACCACTTACTTATTGACTTAGAGACCAGTTGTGAGGACGATGTATATTATTTTGTACTCTGGTGTCGAGCTCGTTGTGAGCCGACTTTATTTATGCTGTTTTATATTTCATGATTGTCTTCACTTATTTTTACTCCTTCTTCACTACGGCGTCGTATATTATCATTGTGGTGATTGTTTCCGCCGTTGGACGTGATTGCTCCCGTTTGGGATGCTTATTTCTTTTTGTTTATCGTTTAACTCATATATTGCCTTGTACCCGTTTTCGGGGCTAATTTTACAAAGGAAATGTTGCTAAATTTTTAAGATAATAACTTGATCTTTAAAGAATTTTACTAAACAACTTAAAGTTTTCTAAATGTTTTAACAAACATTCTAATAAATGTTTTAAGCACTCTATACTTTTTATGGTTTTGATTTCTGAGTTTCGGCTTACTTAGTCGCGTTACGCCTGTAGACGTTACGTGGTTAAGTGCCGGTCACGGGCCGAACTTTGGGTCGTGACAATATTCATAACCGAATATCGCTGTGCAAAACAAAAGAAAACGTCCTTGTAATAACAGCTTTTGAAAATTTGTTCCAACAACATCAAATAGGTTTGTTTTCCTTGCATTGATTAGAATCAACGCAGTCCCATTAGTTAACATATCATACCACAGAAAAAAGGAACGAAAAATAAAATGTACGTATATGCCATCCACATTAGTCACTAGGTCTCGTCATCACCCGTTAGGTTACTTAACTAACGACAGAGCGGGGAATGGACTAGTACGAGTGCAAAACATATACAACATCTACTAGTATATATATAAATATATATAACAATCGTCCCAGGCATGATATATGCAACATCTCAGAATCTCAGCCAAGCAACACAGAGTGGTGGATAAATCTGGAGCCTCGGGTTTCATTTGAGCCGCAAATGAGACCCGACGTTCCCTGTCGTGTGGATAGCCTGCACAATGAAAACCTAGACCCCTACGAGCGCGGCAAGTTACCCACCAATCCCAGAAGCGAGGCAACCCCAATCAACAACGTGAATGGGCCACCCAGCACTCCATGGAATCCGGTAACTTGAGTACCCCTCCTTGGGTCAACCTATACCCCTTACGAGTGCGGCGAATAGCCCGCCAATTCTAGAGTGAGGCCCCCTCCATCTCACAGCCATGAGATGCGGACCTGCTGCTCTCTAGAACCCGGCTATTCGTGCACTCCACCACTGGGTAATCCTAGTACAGCAAAGAAAATAAGTACAAGGGTGACATCGACCTCAACCCGGTCGTGCCCCAAACAAATAATATATAAACAGGCAGTGACGGCAGTCTACATGTCGGACGCTCGCCCAACAATATCAAATGTACAAATGAAACTAAACTGTACTACCATTGCACCCAAGCTATCCACCACGACGATCCAACCACAACCACAACACAACACAAAACATAACCGTGAATGTCACGTTCGTAAACCCGTCTAAAAGTCATATAGCAATTAGACGAGTTGTACCACTTTAATGACATTCATGGTCACAGATAGTAATGTATGTACTGAAAACTATGACATTAGAATTCCGCACGCAATTAGCAAACTAAACCAATTTCCAAAACCATGAAAAAACAATGAGCTAAAGTTCAAAAAACCGACCGTTTAAATCCAATTCGGAAGTACGAATCAAAACGAAACACGCCCGAACCTTCACGGGGAGTTAGAGCATGAAATTAACTTCGAGTCGGGGGGCATAGAGTGGGTACCCCACCGCCGAGGACACCACGAGGTGGCCAGGGGGTGAGGCAGACCCAAAACTGCCCAAGGTGGGGTAGTTTCGGGTCCCTACCGCCAAGACCACCTTGTGGTGGTCTTAGGGAGTGGGCCCAGCCGTTCGGTCCCCCCGGGGTTCTCCGGGGTGCCCATGCACCACCCCGCGGCTTCTAAGTTCAAACCGTGAGCCCGCGGGGTGTGGAAACATCTCAAACTTTAAGTTTTCGGAACTGTTTTTGTCGGCAGTTTTTGCACGACAAAAACGGCGGATTTCTAATGTCGCAATGAGTTAACTAAGACTTATGGAGTGGCTCTGATACCATGTTGGGTTACGGCAGCGCCCCAGCCATCAATCCGTGAACAAATGAGGAACAAAAATTTATAAAACTTGGCGCTACCACAACCAATTATCCGGATCTACCCATAAGACCTAGATAACAAAACATGCAAAGGAGTTAGAATGGTTATACCGAATAGATCCGTGTCCTTTGGTTTTCAACCATCGTTCTAAGCTCCTAGGGGCTTCTTTGATCAAGCTTGATCTCCGGTCTCCCTCCATCGAACATGATCCACCCGAGAGTCTATGCAATGAGCTCCAACCTCATATCCAAGGCAACTAGGGCACCTAGATCGCTACTCTAGATACCGTAGATGAAGTAGAGAGTGATGAAGGATTAATTTACCTCAAGACACTCAAGGATTCTTAACTCATGAGAGGGTTTGGGTGGAGCTAGAGGAAGAAGAAGATGCCATGAGAATGTGGTGTTGAGAGCAACTTAAGAAAGAGAAAAAGAAATGAATAATGGCTTATGTTTTTTTGTTTGTTGTGTGAGTGTGATAAGAAATAATGGAGCCATCACATAAATGTCCACGTCTCCAAAATATCTTAGTCAACAAAAAATATTTCAAGTCAATATAATCTCACAAAAAACAAAAACCCTAAGCATGCTAGAATAGTAACCATGGGTTACTAATTAGCCATGCCACAAAAATGCAATAAACACCTCATCCTCCACCTCAATAACCTTTTAATCCAAAAAGGTATAAACCATAATGATGTGTAATCTTCTAAAAAGTAGTCTTGTAAGAAATTACAAGAATACCCCTCAACCGTATATACATACCCGCATCCGTATTCCGAAGAATACGAATACAAAGAGACGAAAATAATCCAACAAATATAATACTAGGATCCGGCTTAAACCAAAGCCCACTAGTATTATCCGTCCGAGCATCATCCGTGCACAAGTACACGTATGTGATCGAACCCTGCCGTAAAACCATACGGCCTCTACATCGTTTTGCCCGAAGCAGGGAAACCCTCTATGTGGGACTCTAACGACTCGTCAATACGCTGGCAGTGGGTTTAACCACAAGCACGTTAGCGGCACTAGCTGTACGTAACGGCTACCCAGGTATTGAGTGAAAGGGAGGCCAACGATCAAACTCATCATGAAACCCCTACTGGGCCTGACAGTGATAATATCCGTACAGTCTGGTCCGTTCATCTATGAGTATCTCATATCGAGTCTAGGGGTGGATAAAGTCAGACCCCTAATAACATGACATTTAGTGTCGGTATGAAGCTTATCACCACCTAAGAAACTACCAATCCTAGATCAGTAATTCTCGACTACTTTGGCCAAGGATTTCTGGTGATGGCCAACCGTGCACAACCGCGACATCAATCCCCAATACCGGGAGAGATGAATCTCCCGACGATCCGCTAACTTCCTCCATATGGCTCGGGACTGTACCCAACTAAAACCTGTTTGCACGACTCCTTTAAGCCGTGGTAGGGTGGTAATCAAAGCACAGTGGAAACTCACACGAGACAAATGACGATCCCAGGTCGATAGACTAATCTGTACACATGTCACCTGGGAACTGCTATCTGACAATAGGTATAATACCAACTAGCATGTTCCCGGCGAGTCCGTCCAGTGTACTCATAACCCAATTAGCACTTGTATACATCTTAGGTGAACAAACTAACACCAATGGCTTGTGAGACCTACCACCGCCCCTCGTCGGGGTCTCGATCAGTATACACTACTCTACTCTGGAGTATCGACGCCCAGTCTCGAAACTCCCTCGACTAGGGATATTTAAGGATGTGCTTATAGATCACCCAGCTCCCAAGTATATGACCGCCATCATACTGCTGGTAGTCAAGCAAGAATCCTATGGGCTCTATCAACATGTAATAGTGATCTGTAATGCCACCTAATGCTGTACATGATGATAAAGACAAACCAGATAGCATACTATCATCTCGAGTAAGACTGTTCTACGGGTATAGGTCCTCCCTCAATCATCATAATCACCTGCCTGTGACTATGATAATTGCCTTGAGGACACTATAGTCAACAGCACCGGATCCCAACATGGTATCAGAATCACTCCATAAATCTTAACTAGCTAGTTTGCATAAGTTTAGAGTTTCGATCGACAGATTTTTTCCGGATCGCACTTCCATTTACATGCTTGCTGTTCGAATTTTAAAATTGTTCAAAAAATTGTTCTGCTTGCTTTAAAATTAAAATTACGTGCAGACATATATAGAGACCACGAAGAATTTTAGGCACATGAGCCCAAAGCTCGACCGCGGAACCGCCGCCTAAAGTGCCATTTGGCTGCAGTTCCACTGTCAGTGTTGACTGTTGTGCCCCAAAATTTTTATGGTGTCCTATATTATGGGATTGTGATTTTTAGGATGTTTGGTTTTGGCCCAGATTTATTTGAGTACTAGTTTGTACTTGGGGCTAATGCGAAAAGTTTTAATCGATTAAAATTTTGAATTCGTGTTTTTCAGTGCATATGTTAGTTTCAGCGACCGTGAATATCATATAGCGGTACAATCCGACTGGTTGCTATATGTACAATCAGACGGATTTACAAACATGATATTCACGTTAATGATCTGTGTTGCACTAATGTTATGGATGGATTGTCGTGATGAATAGACTTGTGTGCAATATTAGATGTGCAGTTTAGATTCATTTATATATTGATTATTACAGGGCGAGCGTCCGACATGCAGACCGTCGTTTCTGCCGGTTTGTATATTCTTTTATTGGGGCACGACTGTGTTAAAGTTGGTGTCACCGTTGTATATATATTTTCTTTTATGTACTAGGATTACCCTGCGGAGGGGTGCTCGAATAGCCGGGTTCTAGAGGGCAACGGGCCCACATCTCATGACGTTGAGACCAGGAGGCCTTACTCTAGAATTGGCAGGCTATTCGCCGCACTCATAGGGTGTATAAGTTGACCTATGGAGGGGTGCTCAAGTTACCGGATTTTGTGAAGTGATTGGTGGTCCATTCACTTTGTTGATTGGGGTTGCCTCACTTCGGGGATTGGCGGGTAACTTGCCGCACTCGTAGGGGTCTAGGATCTTCATTGCACTGGATATCCACACGACCGGGGAACGTCACGTCTCATTTATGGCTCAAATGAAACGCGGGGCTTCTAGATTATTTGCTATTCCATATTATTGTTCGCATGCTTGTGATGTTTTATCTGCCTGTGATGACTATTATCTGCCTGCGATGACTATTATCTGCCTGCAATATTGATATATATATTATATATATTTAGTAGATGCTTCTATATGTTTTGCATCTTAACTAGTCCTGCCCCACTCTGCTGTTAGTTAAACCTAACGGTGCATGACGGGGCCCTGTGGCGAATGCGGATGGCATATAAAAAGCATGTTATTTTGGTTGTTTCTTTTGTGGCTTGGAAACTTAAAATGATGGGAACGCATTATCGATATAATGCAAGGAAAATTAACCTAAATGGTGTTGTTGGAACCAATTTTAAAACTACTTGATTTTCTTCAAAACTCATAGTGGTATTCTTTTGCTTTGCATAGAGGTATTCGGTTAGGAATATCCCGCATCTCATTCTATGTGTTAGTGATATATGCCCTGGAGGCCATTATTGTATAGTACTGGATTGTATATTACATTTTGGAAGCTTGGGATATATACGGATATAATAACAGTCTTGCTCAATATGATAGTATGCTATCTGGTTTGCTTCTATATTAATATGTGTATATGTTTCTTTTAATATATTGCTAATACATATTGATAGAGCCCTTAGGATCGTTGCTTGACTACCAGCGTTGTGATGGCAGTCACACTGGTGGAGGCTGGGTGGTCTATAAGCACATCCTTATACTTGTCCCTAGTCATAGGATTATCGAGACAGGGTATCGATACTCCAGAGTAGACTAGTGTATACGCTTCTCATCCTAGTTAGGAATATGGCCTGTCCCGCAGCCATTGGTATGCCGTACCAGAGATAGTATACAGGTGCTCATTAGGTTATAAGTTACACTAGACAGACTCGATAGGAACTGCAGGTTGGTATTGTACCTATCGTCAGTTAGCAGTTCCCGAATGACATGAGTATAGATTAGTCCGTTGACTTGACATCACTATTCATCTCAAGTGTGTTCCCACTGTACTTTAATTACTGCCCTACTACGGTTCAAATGAGTCATGCAAACAGGTAGTAGTTGGGTGCAGTCCCGAAGCACTTGGAGGCAGTAAGGGTTAGAAATGATTCGTCTCTCCCAGTATTCGGAGTTGATATCGCACTGTGTTCGGATAGCCATTACACAAAGTCCCTGGCCAGGGAAAGCGAGATTTACTGGTAGGTTGTTAGTGTAATATGCCCTAGAGGCCATTATTGTATAGTACTAGTTTATATATTACATTTTGGAAGCTTGGGATATATACACGGATTTATAACAGTCTTGCTCAATATAGTAGTATGCTACTTGGTTTGAATCTATCTTAATATGTGTATATATTTCTTTTAACGTATCGCTAATACATATTGATAGAGCCTTTAGGATCTTTGCTTGACTACCAGCGTTGTGATGGCAGTCACACTAGTGGGGGCTGTGTGGTCTATAAGCACATCCTTATATAGGTCCCTAGTCATAGGATTATCGAGACAGGGCATCGATACTCCAGAGTAGACTAGTGTATACGCTTCTCATCCCAACATGGGAGATAGTCTGTCCCACAGCCAACTGTACATCGTACTAGAGATAGTATGCAGGTGCTCATTGGGTTATGAGTTACATTGGACGGACTCGTGGGGTAATGTTGGTTGGTACTATACCTATTGTCAGATAGCAGTTCCCAAGTGACATGAGTACAGCTTAGTCCGTCGACTTGACACTGCTACTTCGTCTCAAGTGTGTTCCCACTGTTATTAGATTACTGCCCTACCACGGCTCTATTGAGTCGTGCAAACAGGTAGTAGTTGGGTGCAGTCCCGAAGCACTTGGAAGCAGTGGCGGTTAGATAGGATCCGTCTCTCCAGGTATTGTGGGTTGATGTCGCGCTGTGTTCGGAAAGCCATTACACAAAATCCCTGGCCAGGGCAAGCGAGATTTACTGGTAGGTACTCCAGTAGTTTCTCAAGGTGTTTTGGGCTGCACTCCGAAACGACTTATTGCGCTATTAGGGGTCTGACGTTTACTGCCCCCTAGGCCCGATATGCAATACTCTTAGACGAACAAACCGGACAGTACGGAGATTGCCACAGACATGCTCAGTAGAAGTTCGGATGAGTTTGCTCGTCGGCTTTCTTATCGACAGATACCTGGGTAGCTATTACGTGCAGTTAGTACCGCTGATGTGCTTGTAGTTAAACCCACTGCCAGCGTACTATCAAGTCTTTAGAACCCCACATAGAGGGTTTCCCTGCTTCGGGTGAAACGATGTAGAGGTCATATTGTCACGACCCGAAATATTAGCTCGTGACCGGCACTTAAATCACGCCACGTCTAAAGGCGTCACGTAATTCAAGTAAGCCGAAACCCAGAAATCTAAACCTTTTTAAGAAAAAAACAAGGAGGTAATGTTTTGAAATAAGGGTATAATGAAATCAAGTTTTCTTAAATGCATAGAAAAGGAACATGAATAATGTAAATGAAATTTACTAGTTTTGAAAACATGTTTCATCTTTTAAAAATTTGGGCAGCACCTCCTTTGTATATTTTGATCCAAAACCACATTACAAGATAATGATAAGGGCATCCCTAAGCGAGAGCTAGCTCTTCGCCAAGCGGCGGATCACAACCACACAAGACAGTAAATATATAAGTATACGATGCCCAACGACGAAGTTCACCACAAAAGATAAAGAAATAAGCAAGACATCAAAACCACAAGTAGCGGAAAACCCCTCGCTCTACGTCTCGCAACCACAAGTCTCACTAAATCTCATTACTTATACAAATACAAGTTTGATTGATGGAGTTAACTAGATACAATATGAAATATAATACAAGAGTGGGTACGATACAAACGTCCCACCTACCAAGCAAATCACCCAAAAAAAAGCTATGTGCCAGCGATGCCGCTACTGATCCGTGCGGTCAACCTACAAGAACTGTGGCACAACGGGGGTGAGTTGCCAACTCGTAAGTAGAAAAACATCAACAGGTAGAAATTGAATAAAATAACAATTTCCTAGGTCATTTATATCATAAAGGTAATACTATGATAGCTAGGGTGACCGGGTCTGTATATGTGCCAACACTAATATCGATGTCAATAAGCATGTGGATATCATCCAAAAATATCATCAATGTATGTATGCAAGTGGATCCCGTCCACGTGTCAACCAATGATACAAAAACATCATGCGTGTAAATATCATAAAAGCAAATGCATGGAAGTATGAGGATATAAATCAACGTGTGTCCCTTGCGACACATCAAAATTATGGAAACTGGGTGTCCAGCATCGACACTCGAAACATCATGTAACCCGTATCCAGTATGACACGTAAATCCTCATATCTCGGGCTCCGTCAGTCCGGATCGGCCCACGGGCTCCGTCAGTCCGGATCGGCCCATATCATCTCTCGACTCTGGTCGGTATTCTCCAGATATCCGTCGAGCCCAAATATTATCACCGGTAGGTAGTGGTCCCTTTGCCAGGCTCACCGTCTACTGCACAGCAATCCTTTCTCGCCCCGGGTACCATACCAGGTCCACCATGTGCCCGCAATCGGCCTAATCCAGCTCCTCGAATCGGGTTTCACATGTCACACGTCTCAGAACCGAGAAAACACATGGTGGACGCACTGAAATATCATATCAAGAGAAACCTGGTTTTTAAAACAGTACATGCTTTCTTTAGAAATAGCCACGGTTCTCAAATCCAGAAATCTCATGAAAACAGCATATCTCAATGCGTAAAAGCGTAAAGCATGATGTATGCGACATATAACAGAAATGTAAGCATATCCGTATATCATGCAACATGGAACAGTAATATGCACATATCGAGGGAAAACCACTCCTTTAAATGAATTCAGTTTAAAAATATATTCCGCGGTTCCCAAATTCTCCAAGTCTAATGCAACATCGTATAAAGGTGCATATGCAACTATAGCAAGTAAATCGTGCAAGGAGTCATATCATGATGCAGCAAATCCTACTGTGTAGTGACATAGCAATTATCGATGATGAAGTGTGTGAGCCGGCCAATCAGTGTAAGTGTAACATACACATCATCGATAATGGTATAGGTGTACTAGCACAGGTATATGTAATGCAATGAGAGTGACATGAGCGTAGCATAAAGTAAATCGTATGCAAATGCTGACAGGTATACGTATCTAACATGACCGAGTCAGTGAATCTATCAATCGACATCCAACCTCACAACATCACGTACGGTATAATCTATCGTACGGCATCCTCTAGTCATGGGTATGGATCAATCATCAAGTCAAACTCATCACGTACGGAAAATCATCGTACGGCGGCATTAAACCAAAGGGGATCCAATCAACCTATAAGACAACGAGGGTACGGACCTTAGGTCTCGCACTGTAATCCCTCACGATTCACAACATATATAAATATATCTATATATCTATGTCCCAGGTCACATCCACAACAATCTCATATCAGGGGACCGGCAAGGTATTGCTGGGTTCCGGCAGTGCCCCGGCCATCGAAATGCGGCCAAAATGCGGAACAAAAATTTCTAAACCGGCACTACCGCTACCTGATTCCCGGATCGACCCTAAACCCTAAACTAGCAAGCTAACTAAGAGTTAGAATCGTTATACTGAGTTGATCCGTGTCCTTCGGTCTTCATTCCAAGCTCCTAGCGATTCCTTGATGTGGTTTGGTTGCCGGTCTTCCTCTATCTCCGATGATCCACCCGAGGGAAACGACGCAAGCTCCAACCTCGTCGAGCGAGCTAACCGACGCTCCATTGTTGCTAGCGATGGAGAGTCGAGGTGTAGTAGTGTGTCGCAATGTTTTTCTCTCTACCCTTGAGCTCAATGAGAAACTCAACCAGAAGATGAAGGAGGTGAAAGCTTTTGGCATGAACAAGGAAAAATGGCTAAGTCTTTTTGGTGGCATGAGAGAGTGAGAGAGAGATAGTCTAATGTTTCATGTAATGTGCAAAAAAATATGAACCCCCACCTCCCCAATAGTGGTCGGTTCCTCTCCCTCTCTCATTTCCAAAAAGAAAACATTTCCAATTTTCAAATTACAATAAACAAATCAAACCATACCCAAATTCCTTGTTCATGCCATGCTTGAAGTCACATCACCTTTTCTACCTCATTAATAAAACAAATGAATTTCTATAAATGGAAAATCATATAAATGAGGTGGCATCTTCTAGAAGCTATTCCGTATAAAATACGGAATACTTCCCGGTACATGTATCGAAATACATATACGCGTATTCGTACCAAAAATACGAATAGCCGAGAGAGAAAACGAACAGTGAACAATAATACTAGAATACGTATATACAAATACATATATAAATTATTAAATCAAAACCCGATTTAATAATCCGGCTTAATCCTAAGCCGGTAGTATTACCAACCGTCCGATTAAAGTCTGCGCAGCATGCACATATTTAATCGGACACCTGTATGTATCAACATACGCCATGTACACCATATCGCCTGAACCGTGTAAACCCTTTCTGTGGGACTCTAAAGACTTGTCAATACGATGGCAGTGGGTTTAACCACAAGCACGTCAGCAGCACTAGCTATACGTAACGGCTACCCATGTATTAAGCGAAAGGGAGGCCGACGAGCAAACTCATCCTGAACCCCTACTGAGCCTGACAGTGACAATATCCGTACAGTCCGGTCTGTTCGTCTAAGAACATCGCATATCGAGTCTAGGGGGTTGGATAAAGTCAGACCCCCAACAACGCGATATTTAGTGTCGGCATGTAACCCATAAACACCTGAGAAACTATCGATCCTGGATCGGTAATTCTCGTTCACTATGGACATGGATTTCTGGTGATGGCCACCCGTACACAATGCGGCATCAACCCCCAATACCGGGAGAGACGAATCCCCGACGATCCGATCACTGCCTCCATGTGGCTCGGGACTGTACCCAACTAAAACCTGTGTGCATGACTCCTTTGAGCCATGGTAGGTAGTAATCAAAGCATAGTGGGAACTCACACGAGACAAATGACGATCTCAGGTCGACAGACTAACCTGAACACATGTCACCTGGGAACTGCTATCTGACAATAGGTATAATACCAACTAGCAGGTTCCCGGCGAGTACGTCCAGTGTACTCATAGCCCAATGAGCACCTGCATACTATCTTAGGTGAACAAACTAACACCAATGGCTTGTGAGACCTGGCCACCGCCCTTCGCCGGGGTCTCGATCAGTATACACTAGTCTACACTGGAGTATCGATGCCCGGTCTCGATACTCCTACGACTAGGGACATTTAAGGATGTGCTTATAGACCCCAGCTCCCACAAATATGATTGCCATCATATTGCAGGCAGTCAAGCAAGAATCCTAAGGGCTCTATCAACACGTACATTATGATAAAGACAAACTAGATAGTATACTATCATCTTGAGTAAGACTGTTTTATCGGTATAGGTCCTGCCTCAATCATCACAATCACAAGTCCGCGACTATGATAATTGCCTTGAAGGCACTATATCCAACAATCTCCCACTTGCACTTAAGGCCAATTATTGCGATGTCTCATACTCACAGCCTGTGTGATACCGAACACCCAACTTCTCTACTAATCAGTTTCGCAAAGCCCGTTTGCGAAAATGATTGCGTTCGAGAAATAGCCTCAGTGAGTGGATCCGCTCCAATGTTTCTATCTCTATCTCTCTATATCTTAACTTCGCGGAGAAAAATATCTCCCGAAATGAGCAATACTTATCTTAGAATTTTTCTGGATATCTGATGGGACCTAGTTCACAAACGAACTCCAAATCCAGCAAACCTCCTAGACAGTATCAACCACTGAATTTAATCAGTAACATGCGCCATGCTTTCCTCAGTATCCGCTTGGACCACCTGTCTAACATACTGTCCCTCAGAAGAGGAAAAAACTATAACTCTGACAGTCACTCTGTCATCCATGTCACCATGGAAGCCTGGAATGATAACCTTCTCCCGAAGGAGGCTGCCGTTATCATATCCCTAGAACATTCATTTATGTTCAATAACTGCTTCCCAATGTTTCTCCAGGATTGGATTAATATATCTGCTTATTGCATCTAGTGCAAAAGCAATATCTGGTGTGGCACTTGACATTTCATGATTAACTCAATTGCCTAAGCAAGTGATATGCCAATCATGCAGATCCCTCTCCCCGTTAGTCTGTAAGAAACCTTTAGAGAGGATGACTCCATCACCTGCAGGTACACCACCATGCCAGGAGTCTTCTATTCTAAAATATCTTTAGAATAATGTCAAAGTACCCTGATTAGGTTACTTCCCAAATCTAGATCTAAAACCATAGATCTAGTAACCAGAAAACTTGATATTATATCCATATCCTATGTAGAGAAACAACTTTGTGACAACCACAGTATAACCGATCGTAGTATAGGAATAACTCTTCCTATCAAGTGCATGTCATCCCAATATCTGGACATCACTCTCTACTACCTTCTGTTCCCCTCCGAACGGTGGTCAAGACATGGTCGTTTAGCCTGGGGTTCGGGGCAGATGTATTTGGTTTTATCCGTCCACCTCTCCGAAGATGCTAAGTTGATTTATGGCACCGTATATCGGAGGTTTAGACGGATGCGGCCGATGTAGCAGACTTCGTCAGATTCCCCCTCGCTTGAGGGGTTTTTGATTGTGGGGACGCTCTTCCCTGCAGGCGCAAGCCCCTGCAGTTAATTACGCTACCGCTCGGCGGTAACAACTTTCTCCTTCTCCAGCTGGTCACTTCGTATCGTGTGTGTTTGTTTTGTTTGTGGTTGCCCGTGGATTGTATACGGAGACTAATTTATGTTATCGCCCGTAGGACGTGGATTAGTCCAAATCCATATTTTCTTAGATTTGGATTTTGGGTTTTGGTTTAAGGATACGTTAGCCATATTTGAGGCTAAGATCAACTTAAACGTTTGTTAAGGATACGTTAGTCTAATTTCCAGACTAAGATCAACTTAACGGAAAGAGCATTTAGGGGGCTCTAGTGTTCCAGTTTAGGGACGTAGTGGTCCATTGCATGTATGGCCGTCGGGACCCGTCACCTCTCTGACGTCGTTGAAGGATTACAACGATAGGTGTCAGAGGAGTTCAGAGATGTACCCTTGAACCAAAGTAGATTGGGGGGGAATCTATAGTCCAGTTTGGGACTAGAGTTTGTTTGAAGGTTTAAGGACACGTTAGCCATATTGGGGGCTAAGATCAACTTAAACGTTTGTTAAGGATACGTTAGTCCAGTTTGAGACTAAGATCAACTTAACGGGATCGTTTAGATCCGGCAAGAGAACATTTGGGCTCTATTGTTCCAGTTTAGGGACATAGTGGTCCGTAGGTAGTTTAAGGACATTGCGGTCCATGTTATTTGTGGCCGTCGGGACCCATCACCTCTCTGACATCGTTGAAGGATTACAACGATAGGTGTCAGAGGAGTTCAGAGATGTACCCTTAAACCGGATGTAAATTGATTTAAGAGAGCAGCCGTGCTCAGTCAATTTAATTTGAGGACTTACAGCCATGATTGGGCTAAGTCCAGTTGAATATATTCGACGTTTTTATCTTTGGCCTATTAGGCTTGTGCTAGGGCTTTGCCCATGTTTGATAATGCACTGCATTTTATTCTGGCCTGCTAGGCCTTTTTGATTTGGGCTCCGTCCCTTTATAAATGATGCAGAGCATCTGTTTGGGCTCTGCCCTTCTTTAAAATAATGCATTGCATTTAATTTGGCCTGTTAGGCCCCTTTTTAATTGGGCTCGGCCCTTCTGTAAATAATGCAGTGCATTAATTATCTGACAGTGACTTGTCAGGCGCTTTGCGCCAATTATTGAGCGCAAGCGCATGTGGAGGTGACACGTGTCACGCTTTGGTGAGCGCAAGCGCAACAGCGCAGTGCGCTGCGTCAGTGCGCTGCGCTGTTGCGCCGCTGACACGTGGCGCTCTCTGGTGGCTTGCGCCAACTCAGGAGCGCAACAATGCAGTTTTTGCAAGTGCAAGGCACTGTTTCAATAACTTGATCCAATTTTGGATTCAAGAAAAGAATCTTTAAGATTCCAGAACCAATGGTTCATAAAAAAGTGCAAGGCACTGTTATTATTTTTATTTATTGAAGATCATTGACCTTGTTCTTAGATCAATAATCTATTTCAGAAGAAATTCTTCTTCTTTTTTTTATAAAGGTTTTTACCTTTTTTTCTTGATTTCTTCAAAATTCTTCAGAGTTCTCTCTGTTTTGTTGTTTTTGAAGTTCTTGATGTCGATCCTCCTCATGAATTGGGGTCTAGGGGCCTTTATATAGTGCCCATTAATTAGTTAAATTTGTTAAAGAGATCCTTCTCTGAGTGATTTGGGGAATTTTCCCCACCGTTGGATCTTTGATCCAAGGGCTTCTGTTTTACAGAAGACAATCTTCTTGTTTTAACAAGAACAGAAAGATCTTACGGGAATTTAATTCTGTTTGGCGCAAATGCCCCAGCACTTGACACGTGTCACGCAGCGCATAGCGCAGCGCAACTGCGCTGACACGCGTCGCTCAGCGCAACTGCGCTGACACGTATCGCGCAGCGCACAGAGCAGCGCAACTGCGCTGACACGTGTCGCGCAGCGCAGCGCTTGCGCAACTAAAGCGTTGCTTCCTTTAATTTTTGTTTTAAACAGATACTTGCTCTGATTGGGCGCGCTGCTTTGGGCGCTGCGCTGACGTATCGGCTTTTGACACGTGGCGCGTTGCGCGCAGCGCACGGAATTTGAAGCATTGCTTCAATTTTTGAATTTTTGAAATTCAAATAGAGCCTTGCTCTGATTGGGGAAACACCTTCTTACCAAATCCGTCTCCTATTATGATGAAATCAAAACTCATGACTGTCACATCAAAATTAGATAATCTATTTCCGCTATATCTGCTTTAGTCTATAAATAGACATAAGCTACTTACCCCACTATGCTTCCGCTGCTCCCACTAACTACAACAACCCTCTGACAGAGTCATATACACGTACACTTCTAAAGCTAGTTTAGAACGACTCTATACTCATCCTCCTGCCGGGTCTTACAGTCTAGAACAGCAACAATGGCAAGTCTGGGTAAATAAGAACCTCCCTGTCACCGTCTCTGAGAAGACCGAAGTAGCTCTCGGGTGCCTGAGGTTACCCACCAAATCTGCGGAGTGGCTAATCGAATGTCAAAACTAATTAAATCCTTAGGTTCTATTAAATCTTCAGTGATCGTTTGTGGTTCTGGAATCACTTCCAGTTCTACCATACTCCCACTTATGTTTTTTGAAAAATCCATTTTATTAAAACTGTGGCGAGTCAAGAACAAAATAAATATTGATCTTCCTGATGGTAGAAAGTTAACACTCGTCAAAGCCCGGGATAACCCGGAAACAACCATTACTGAAACGTGCCTTGAGTTTATCCGGATTCTGGTTTTAAGCATCAGCCGGACAACTCCCTATACCTTAACATCGTCAAGATATAAATTGATTCTATATATATCTGATATAGAAACAAAAGCACTAATCTAATTTGAACCAGATTCAAAATCATACAGCTGTCTCCAGTGCATATCAACCAAATGGAAGGAGGACAATCAACATTACTCATATAGGAGTGCATCCATATATGAGTAACCCGAAAGAGAAGCAAGTTCTCAAAACTATTACTATTAACTGAATACCAAACACAAGTATCTACATCTTTGACTTCCTCGAAGAATCCTGATACTTACAACAAATGGTTCTCTACTTTATTCTTATACCTATAACTTCTGAATATCTGGACCTTGCATTTCAACGAAATCCATGTCCAGAACTGGAGAAGTCATAAGTAAACACAATATAGTACGCGTACCAACCCCTTTGTCTTAATGGACACTGGACAACATACAATACTTTGTATAAGTCCCCTGAGTTCAACAACTCAAACCCTGTGCGTCGTAGATTGAAAAACTGTAGTATGGTTAAGAAGAATTACACCGCTGTTGAATGCACCTTACCTAATCACCAACCGATATAGGTAAATGTCACAGACATAATATCAAAAAGATATATCTCACTTTATAAAAATAAACGTACAGATATATCATTTTGAAATTGGTGCATAACAACGGATATTCAAATCCATATATTTGCCATCTGGCAAAATCCAGATGATTTCCTCAAATATCACCAATTACAACGAATTCCGATATAATGAGGATCTAATCACCCAATTCCCAATATCTTACCCCTACCCACCATCCGTAATAACATACAGATGTGAGAAACTGATCTGGTAAATACATACTCTGGAGTTAGATTCCAATTGGGAAAACAGTTTTCAATTAACATCGCACAGTCAGACTGAAACATGAAAATGTTTCAAAAGGGTTAACTGGTATTCCTAGTAACGCCTCTTCCATTATCCTGATACACGACAGAAACCATATACTTGCCTGCCCTCTCTGCAATCCCTTTATTATGTCTTCACTTATTACCTTCTGTACACCTCTTTTACCCTAATTGGTTTTCTTCATTCCCTAACTTTCGGCACCTGCCTAAGGTTTGGAAGAAGACTATCTAATAAGCGTAATAGGTGTACTCTCCTAATCCTAGGAGCCCTCGCAACCCGAGAGAAGGTAAAGAGAAAAGACATCCGAATAATCCTATCCAATTTCTCTAGAACCAGAATCCATCCTCGAAAAAGTTCCTTCGAGTTCGTATGTAACTATACGATGGATTTATTTAATGGAAGTGGATATCTGTAGTGATACGGAGTGTCCTAGAGAAATGCAAAGTGGATGTAAGAGTGGTAGGGGTATACCCGGTTTTGTCGTGAATGATGGTGATCGCAATTTCCTTTGCCATTATTCTAATCCCTTTATATGTATTTACTTATTACCTTCTGTACACCACAGTTAAGCTTGTTGGTTTTCTTCCATCCCTACCGTTCGGCACCTGCCTATGGTCTGGAGGAAGACTATCCAATAAGCTCAATAGGTGTACCCTCTCCTAATCCTAGGAGCCCTCACAACCTGAGAGAAGGTAAAGAGAAATGACAACCGAATAATCATATTCAATTTCTCCAGAACCAGAATCCATCCTCGAAAAAGTTCCTTCGAGTTTGTATATAACCATATGATGGATTTATCCAATGGAAGTGGATGTTCGTAATAATACGGGATGTTCTGGAGAAATGCAAAGGTGATATAGAAGTGGCAATGATGTATGCGACACCGTGACATTCCAAAAGCCAAAGTGTTTTAAGAAGGTTCGGTCAACTTGGTTTCATGAGTTTTAGTCAAAGGTCGGGTCATAGTCGTAGCCAGAGAGAGAGAGAAGAAACACTCATCGTGCACTCTAACCTAGATCAAAATGGTTAATCATTTTATCTAATCTGGATGGCTCCCACTGTTTCCTCGAATTCTCCTCCAAACCCAAAAGGAGAATTAGTCGGAATCACCCGAGGAGTATTGCTACTCATCAGTGGAAATCGGGATCCGACTATCATCGCATGATAACTTGATGGAAGCCACTCAAGTCACCACACTCCAGAAGGTATGCGCAAGCCTGGCAAGTTTCCTGTATGTTTGAAACTCCCGATATGATTTTTACCCCTAGGACCCAAGTGACCTTGACGAATAATAAACAAATCAAAAGGTCCTAGTCAAGTTCAACCCGTCATCATCTTGATTGCATTAAACCCACCCGCACGACCCTTGATGAATAATCAACAAAGTCGTACGACTGTCCTAACCAATCCACATATCCATGCGACAGAAAAGTATTGCAGAGCTACCGCACACTACGCCTCGGCGAATAGCAACGACAAACGTAGCACGAATACTAAGCAATACTAATCTGAAATGACGGAGGGCTACGGCTGGTTTTTGGCGAAAAACCTTTAACGTAATGAACTTGATATCGTTGAAGGAATCCAAGTGGTTTTATAAATATATAGTGGCGAAAACTTTTGCTAAAGAGGTCACTCCCAGTGAAGGGATCTCGGCTCTTTCCCCGTAAAATGAGGTACAGGATATTCCAAATGAATACCACGATGCAAAGCAAAAGAATCGACTATAGTGAAGTTATTATGTTGACGCAAACTTTTACCCAAGGGGCCACTCCCGATGAAGGGATCTCGGCCCTTACCTCGTCGAATGAGGTGCAGGATATTCCAAATGAATTCCACTGTGCAAAGCAAAAGAGAGCGTCTGTAATGTCAGTTTTTTTAAAAAACTTGGTTCCAACAACATCATATATAGGTTTGTTTTATCCTTGCATTGATCAAAATCAACGCAGTCCCATCAATTAATCACACCAGAAAAGAACGAAAATAAAATGTACGTATATGCCATCCGCATTCGCCACTGGGTCCCGTCATCACCCGTTAGGTTATTTAACTAACGACAGAGCGGGGACTGGACTAGCGCGGGTGAAAAACATATACAACATCTACCAGTATATATAAATATATATATAACAATCGTCCCAGGCATGATATAAAGCAACATCACAGAAACATCACAGAATGGTGGATAATCTGGAGCCCTGGGTTTCACTTGAGCCGCAAATGAGACCCGACGTTCCCTGGCGTGTGGATAGCCTGTGCAATGAAACCTAGACCCCTACGAGCGCGGAAAGTTACCCGAAAAAACCAGAAGTGAGGCAGCCTCCTTCAACAACATGAATGGGCCACCCAGCACTTCACGGAATCCGGTAACTTGGGCACCCCTCCTGGGTCAACCTATACCCCCTACGAGTGCGGCGAATAACCCGCCAATTCTAGAGTAAGGTCCCCTCCGTCCCAACGCCATGAGATGCGGACCAGTTGCCCTCTAGAACCCGGCTATTCGTGCACTCCACCACGGGGTAATCCTAGTACAGAAATAAAATAATATACAAGGGTGACATCGACCTCAGCCCGGTCGTGTCCCAAAAGAATAATATACAAATTGGCAGTGACGGCAGTCCACATGTCGGACGCTCGTCCCGCAATATCAAATGTACAAATGAAATAAAACTGTACTACCACTGCACCCAGGCTATCCACCACGACGATCCAACTAACATCACAGCACAACACAGAACATCAACGTGAATGTCACGTTCGCAAACCCGTCTAAAAGAACATATAGCAGTTAGACAGGTTTACCGATCAAATGACATTCACGGTCGCAGATAGAAATGTATGTACTGTTAAACGCCCACATAAAACATCGATCGACAAAATTCCAAATTGTCCCCAATAGCAATAACAGTACTGCACAGAACACTGGGCCAAAAACGAATATCACAAAAATCACAATTCCAAGTCAGGGGGCTACAGGAGAAATTTTGAAGCCCGTCGCCAATAAATGGTCGCGGAACCGCCGTCAATAGGGGGTAAGTGCGGCGGTTCCGCGGCGCTTTGGAGGCATCAGGAGCCCAAAATATTCCAGTACCCTTAAAATTGCCTACACGGATTTTTAAGAAGCCTGAAATAATTTTTTGACCACTTTTGAAAATCGACAGCAGACAGAAAATGAAATCGTGTTTTTGGAAATTTCCGTCGATCGATCTTTTAAGCATGTCTAAACAAAGGGTTTAAAGGGTGGCTCTGATACCATTGCTGGGTTCCGGCAGCGCCCCGGCCATCGAAACACGGCCAAAATGCGGAACAAAAATTTCTAAACCGGCGCTACCGCTACCCGATTCCCGGATCGACCCTAAACCCTAAACTAGAAAGCTAACTAAGAGTTAGGATCGTTATACCGAGTTGATCCGTGTCCTTCGGTCTTCATTCCAAGATCCTAGCGATTCCTTGATGTGGTTTGGTTGCCGGTCTTCCTCCATCTCCGATGATCCACCTGAGGGAAACGGCGCAAGCTCCAACCTCGTCGAACGAGGTAACCGACGCTCCATAGTTGCTAGCGATGGAGAGTCGAGGTGTAGTAGTGTGTCACAATGTTTTTCTCTCTACCCTTGAGCTCAATGAGAAAGTCAAGAAGAAGATGAAGGAGGTGAAAGCTTTTGGCATGAACAAGGAAAAATGGCTAAGTCTTTTTGGTGGCATGAGAGAGTGAGAGAGAGATAGTCTAATGTTTCATGTAATGTGCAAAAAAATATGAACCCCCACCTCCCCAATAGTGGCCGTCCCCTCTCCCTCTCTCATTTCCAAAAAGAAAACATTTCCAATTTTCAAATTACAATAAACAAATCAAACCATACCCAAATTCCATGTTCATGCCATGCTTGAAGTCACATCACCTTTTCCAGCTCATTAATAAAACAAATGAATTTCCATAAATAGAAAATCATATAAATGAGGTGGAATCTTCTAGAAGCTATTCCGTATAAAATACGGAATACTTCCCGGTACATGTATCGAAATACATATACGCGTATTCGTACCAAAAATACGAATAGCCGAGAGAGAAAACGAATAGTGAACAATAATACTAGAATACATATATACAAATACATATATAAATTATTAAATCAAAACCCGATTTAATAATCCGGCTTAATCCTAAGCCGGTAGTATTACCAACCGTCCGATTAAAGTCTGCGCAGCATGCACATATTTAATCGAACACCTGTATGTATCAACATACGCCATCTACACTATATCGCCTGAACCGTGAAAACCCTCTGTGTGGGACTCTAAAGACTCGTCAATACGCTGGCAGTGGGTTTAACCACAAGCACGTCAGCGGCACTAGCTGTACGTAACGGCTATCCAGGTATTGAGCGAAAGGGATGCCGACGAGCAAACTCATCCTGAACCCCTACTGAGCCTGACAGTGACAATATCCGTATAGTCCGGTCTGTTCGTCTAAGAGCATCGCATATCGAGTCTAGGGGGTTGGATAAAGTCAGACCCCCAACAACGCGATATTTAGTGTTGGCATGAACCCATCACCACCTGAGAAACTATTGATCCTCGATCGGTAATTCTCGTTCACCATGGCCATGGATTTCTAGTGATGACCATCCGTACATAATGCGACATCAACCCCCAATACCAGGAGAGACGAATCCCCGACGATCCGATCACTGCCTCCATGTGGCTCGGGACTGTACCCAACTAAAACCTGTTTGCACGACTCCTTTGAGCCGTGGTAGGGTAGTAATCAAATCACAGTGGGAACTCACACGAGACAAATGACGATCTCAGGTTGACAGACTAACCTGTACACATGTCACCTGGGAACTGCTATCCGACAATAGGTATAATACCAACTAGCAGGTTCCCGGCGAGTCCTTCCAGTGTACTTATAACCCAATGATCACCTGCATACTATCTTAGGTGAACAAACTAACACCAATGGCTTGTGAGACCTGGCCACTGCCCCTCGTCGGGGTCTCGATCAGTATACACTAGTCTACACTGGAGTATCAATGCCCGGTCTCGATACTCCTACGACTAGGGACATTTAAGGATGTGCTTATAGACCCCAGCTCCCACAAATATGATCGCCATCATACCGCTGGCAGTCAAGCAAGAATCCTAAGGGCTCTATCAACACGTACATTATGATAAAGACAAACCAGATAGCATACTATCATCTTGAGTAAGACTGTTTTATCGGTATAGGTCCTGCCTCAATCATCACAATCACAAGTCCGCGACTATGATAATTGCCTTGAAGGCACTATATCCAATAGGTATCAATCATCTCAATCGACTGGCATCCGTATACCAGCATATCATCAAATCATCATATCACGTCATATATTCTTTTCATCGCATTTATATCCCACATCAAGTCAATTTTACATATACATTCCACCTTTACCATAAGCATACATCCCTAATCTAACATACACACCCGAACCATACATTTAGTTTTTAAAAGATTCGAATCGTAGTTTTGAAAATATGGGCTGCGGTGTTTTTTTTGGAAAAGATGTCATTTGAAAATCCGTAACGTCCCTCAAGGTATCTGTTTAAAAGATGCATACGATTCTTTAGTTTGGAAATAGGTATGGTTCGGATGACACATTTACGTCGGCTATCTAGTCTTATAGTACCCTAAACGGCAATATCGTCAAACATCATCCTTAAATCCCGTCATCACATATTAGTCGTATCATATCACTTCTAACTATCCTTTAGTTTCTAATATGGTTTCTCTAACTATCTTTTAACTCTATCTATAGTTTTCTATTAAAGGTTTCCTTAACCATATACTATGAATCGGTTTCCATCAAAAACTTGCGGGGGTGCTATACGCCATCCACCCGACTTCCCCCGTAGATATAGATCTACTCACCTTGATCCTTGCTTGTCGAAGTCGATGACGCCATGCTCCGTCGTCTTAGAATCCACGCGAAGGTACCTACAATAACACACAATCGCAATCGCTATTAAAATCAAGTTATAAATCATCACGAATTCAAAACAGAATCTCAGAAAACATGCTCCAGATTTTACCCTAGGAGAAATTAGCAAATTTTGCATATGTAAAGGGTCTAGATTACAGATACTGGATCCATGAAACAAGAACGAGACCAGGACTTCAAGGTCTGGCCGCAATTTGTGGCCAGAAGGCTTAAATTTGCGGCCAGGAAATGGTTCTGGGGGCTGGGGTCTCACGGGTAGTCTTCTGGTCACCTGCACAACTCTCAGTCTTCGCTAAATAATTTTCAGGTCACCCAGGTGTTAGCAGATCTCCAATTATCACCACAATTTCCAGAAAATCCAATATCGGCAGATTTTTAAAGTTCGCATTTGGGTTTAAGTCTCAGGTTTTGGTTCAATAAACCATCACTACAGGGGTTGTATGACCTCTACAAATCTCAATTACACTTCACAACTCAATATTACAACAAAACCCTAACATGGAAATTTTGAAGTTCACTAAACTACACAATATCGATTTAAAACTAGTATGGACGCTTAAGGAAATGGAATGCTACACTAATGAAGAAGAAAGTACCTGTTCCCCTCCGTACGGCGGTCAAGACATGGTCGTCTAGCCTGGGGTTCGCGGCAGATGCTATTTGGTTTTATCCGTCCACTTCTCTGAAGATACCAAGTTGATTTATGGCACCGTATATCGGAGGTTTAGATGGATGCGGCCGATGTAGCAGACTTCGTCAGATTCCCCCTCGCTTGAGGGGTTTTTGATTGTGGGGACGCTCTTCCCTGCAGGCGCAAGCCCCTGCAGTTAATTACGCTACCGCTCGGCGGTAACAATTTTCTCCTTCTCCAGCTGGTCACTTCGTATCGTGTGTGTTTGTTTTGTTTGTGGTTGCCCGTGGATTGTATACGGAGACTAATTTATATTGCCCGTAGGACGTGGATTAGTCCAAATCCGTATTTTCTTAGATTTGGATTTTTGGGTTTTGGTTTAAGGATACGTTAGCCATATTTGAGGCTAAGATCAACTTAAACGTTTGCTAAGGATACGTTTGTCCAATTTCCAGACTAAGATCAACTTAACGGAAAGAGCATTTAGGGGGCTCTAGTGTTCCAGTTTAGGGATGTAGTGGTCCATTGCATGTATGGCCGTCGGGACCCGTCACCTCTCTGACGTCGTTGAAGGATTACAACGATAGGTGTCAGAGGAGTTCAGAGATGTACCCTTGAACCAAAGTAGATTGGGGGGAATCTATAGTCCAGTTTGGGACTAGAGTTTGTTTGAAGGTTTAAGGACACGTTAGCCATATTGGGGGCTAAGATCAACTTAAACGTTTGTTAAGGATACGTTAGTCCAGTTTGAGACTAAGATCAACTTAACGAGATCGTTTAGATCCGGCAAGAGAGCATTTAGGCTCTATTGTTCCAGTTCAGGGACATAGTGGTCCGTAGGTAGTTTAAGGACATTGCGGTCCATGTTATTTATGGCCGTCGGTACTCGTTACCTCTCTGACATCGTTGAAGGATTACAACGATAGGTGTCAGAGGAGTTCGGAGATGTACCCTTGAACCGGATGTAAATTGATTTAAGAGAGCAGCCGTGCTCAGTCAAATTAATTTGAGGACTTACAGCCATGATTGGGCTAAGTCCAGTTGAATATATTCGACGTTTTTATCTTTGGCCTATTAGGCTTGTGCTAGGGCTTTGCCCATGTTTGATAATGCACTGCATTTTATTCTGGCCTACTAGGCCTTTTTGATTTGGGCTCTGTCCCTTTATAAATGATGCAGAGCATCTGTTTGGGCTTTGCCCTTCTTTAAAATAATGCATTGCATTTAATTTGGCCTGTTAGGCCCCTTTTTAATTGGGCTCGGCCCTTCTGTAAATAATGCAGTGCATTAATTATCTGACAGTGACTTGTTAGGCTCTTTGCGCCAATTATTGAGCGCAAGCGCATGTGGAGGTGACATGTGTCACGCTCTGGTGAGCGCAAGCGCAACAGCGCAGTACGCTGCGCTGTTGCGCCGCTGACACGTGGTGCTCTCTGGTGGCTTGCGCCAACCCAGGAGCGCAACAATGCAGTTTTTGCAAGTGCAAGGCACTGTTTCAATAACTTGATCCAATTTTGGATTCAAGAAAAGAATCTTTAAGATTCCAGAACTAATGGTTCATAAAAAAGTGCAAGGCACTGTTATTATTTTTATTTATTGAAGATCATTGACCTTGTTCTTAGATCAATGATCTATTTCAGAAGAAATTCTTCTTCTTTTTTTTATAAAGGTTTTTACCTTTTTTTCTTGATTTCTTCAAAATTCTTAAGAGTTCTTTCTGTTTTGTTGTTTTTGAAGTTCTTGATGTCGATCCTCCTCATGAATTGGGGTCTAGGGGCCTTTATATAGTGCCCATTAATTAGTTAAATTTGTTAAAAAGATCCTTCTCTGAGTGATTTGGGGAATTTTCCCCACCGTTGGATCTTTGATCCAAGGGCTTCTGTTTTACAGAAGACAATCTTCTTGTTTTAACAAGAACAGAAAGATCTTACGGGAATTTAATTCTGTTTGGCGCAAACGCCCCAGCGCTTGACACGTGTCACGCAGCGCATAGCGCAGCACAACTACGCTGACACGTGTCGCGCAGCGCACAGCGCAGCGCAACTGCGCTGACACGTGTCGCGCAGCGCAGCGCTTGCGCAACTGAAGCGTTGCTTCCTTTAATTTTTGTTTTAAACAGAGCCTTGCTCTGATTGGGCGCGCTGCTTTAGGCGCTACGCTGACGTATCAGCTTTTGACACGTGGCGCGTTGCGCGCAGCGCACGGAATTTGAAGCGTTGCTTCAATTTTTGAATTTTTGAAATTCAAATAGAGCCTTGCTCTGATTGGGGAAACAAATGCCCCCCACCGTTGCGCTCACGTGGCGCGCACGTGAGTGCAGCGGTGGCAAGATCTTGGCCGTTGGATCAACGGGTGAGTTGAAGGGGCGCAGGCGCCTATAAATAGGACCCTTGGTCCTTGGTAAATTTTTTACCAATTTCAAGAATCTTGATTTTCAGAGCCTTGCTCTTGCTTAAGAATTTTAGAGCTTTGCTCTCGTTTCTTCCCAAGAACTCCAGAGTTCAGAACTTAGAATCATCTTAGGTAAAAATTTAAATTAAATTAAATTAAATTTAATTAACAGAGCCTTGCTCAAATAGATCTTTGATCTAAAGAAAACCCTTTTGGGGTTTCATCAACAGAGCCTTGCTCTCCAAAGTCCATAGATCTACAGAGATCTTGTTCATGGGTTTTAACCCATGAACAGAGCTTTGCTCATTGATCAAATGTAGATCTTTTTTGATCCAAAACTGGAGAACTTTTTTTTATAAGTTTTCATGAATTTCTAAAATCCCCAAATTTTTAATCTTTAGGAGTTAAATTTTCTTTTGATAGATCTTTCCATTCTTACCACAGAGCTAGGCTCTTTTAGGAAATTTTATTCCCTTGAGACCAAAGCTTGACAAATGTCACTCTGTGACAGAGCTTTGCTCTTAAAGAGGAGATTTTCTCTTTGTCTCTAGGGATTTCCCATTAATGAGAATGTTCTCTTGGGGATCTTTTCAATAATTGACAGTCTCATTCAATGATGGGGCTGTCTTATTAAATGATGCATTGTCATCCAGATTTTGTGGGTCCCCCTCTGGTCCCCTACCCACTGCATTGCAGTGTGATGTAAATTTTTTTTAAAACGCCAAGCGTTGGAGTCACGACACTGACGACTGACTTTTGTCCCTCCGCAGGAAACATGTCTTTCGATACCTCATTCCCATTTGTCCGTTCGAGGGGAGGGTTCCCCGGAGCACCCGTAGACTGTGAGGTCCTAGCCATGATTAGGGACCACGACCCGGAATATAAGAATCTTCACCTTTGGGGGTCGTGGTACAACCAAATTATCATGGGTCGACAGAGCTTTTCATGTGCGGTACCATCAGAGCCTATTATGGTGATCTACTATGCCAGCCCACCCCCGGTGCAGTATGCCGTGGAGATGGTCGATTGGACTTCAAAGGGCCTTCTTCATCCTGCTACAGATGCAATTCCAGTTCAGCCTCCTATGGTTTTGGATATCCTGGGGTGCCGTATTTGTCAAGGCGAGGCGCGGCCTTGGGGGAATCATATAATATAGGTCTGATCCCCCGCCATCCGATCGGCTACCTGCCATGGGCTCGCTACATTTTGTCAGCGAAGAAGTCGCAATTGATGAGGTTAGGGTTGTACACTGCAGTTTACGTTTCCCTCTTCCAATATCCCACGCTTCCCACCTGGTGGTTTAAGGCCTTTCTGGAGTAGTGGAACATCCCTACTCACACTTTCCTCGCAATGGACCGGGAAGTGTCGATTTCTTTGGAGGAATTCACAGAGGTCTTCGGCTTACTGGTTATAGAGGAGCACTATGAGGAGCTGCTTCCTATAGACGAATATATCTTCGGTGCTAAGCCGACAATAAGGGGCCTCACTCCGGAGAATGCTGTTCAACATCAATTTCCAAGTTTGATCAAAGTGTTGAACATCTACGAGGCCCTCTTCATCGAACGTGGGAGCCGCTGAGTCAGCTTCGAGGATTTCATCGCCTGATTCCTTCACCCAAACGTTCTCTCAGCAGAAGCTGCTAAGTACGCCACCCTTGATGACCCTTTTGGTTTAGGTTTGGACAACCTACCAGTGAAGGAGGTAGATCAAAAGAGTTTTTTCCTTCCTAACTCTCCGGTTATCTCTTTTGCGGAGGTTGCAGCCCCTGGGATGGATGAGGAAGCTTTCTTCTTAGGATTTCTTGGGCTATGGCTGAGTTGGTTTGCGCTCCCGATGCATTCTCGCCATATGCGGTCCTCTGTCTTTTACCCAGCTCACCGGATGACCATTGGGGTAAAAGTGGCCGTTGGGATCGCCAGCTTGGCACACCTGTATCACGACCTTAGTCAAGCGGCGGATGCTAATGAGCCTGGGGTACTGCACGTGATCTTCCCGATGCACTACTTCGTATCATGGCTTGAGCTACATACATTGGGCATCTTCGGTATGCACAAAAGGCCTTCGTTCTATGACAGGTGCAGCTTCCCCCGAATTATACGACTGATCGGTGCCTCAATTATAACTCCGTCGCCACGAAATGCCAGAGGTTTGCTCCTTCACCCCCACACCATTGGAGACGGGATGTCTTTCATCGAAAAAGTGCTGACCATTGGAAAGGCGTCTACTACCACAGTGCGGCCATTGCAAGATACTTTCAAAGATGGGGCCTCAGTTCTGATGGCCCGGGAGACCCTCCATCTATATTCTATCAGACTGGGCTTCCTGGTGTTTAGGCACAATGGTGTGGCGCTTTTCATGAGATATAGCCCGCATCGTTTCGCCCAGCAACTGAGCTACAATCAAGGGGTACCATTGGAGGCTTTCTTACTGGAACCTGCTGCTACTGAAGAAGGGATGGAGAGCGCGCTGCATCACTTCATGCGTCTGAATACGGGTTCTCATTTTTTTATCAGCGAGCCGGCTTGCGCCCCACGAATCCTCAATTCATATACAGCGTGGTACAATCATTCGACGGGCGCCGTTATAAAAGAAGAAAAGCGATTGTTGGTCGACCGTAAGGGTGTGCCTCCCGGCAGCGACCGCAAAGCTCCTCTGGTGCCAAGGACCCCCATAGTACCTCCGCTGAAAGATGCTAGAGCCGAACCACCGCGTGTGTTGAGTCCTCCACGTGGATTGCCGCATCCTGATACTGCAGATGCACCACCAGCGCCCCGTGCTCCAGTGGAGACGGTAATTGTGGCTTCGCCAGAGTCTGGCGTGGGCGCGGATATCGGGACCAGCCACCCCAAGGTGCCTGCAAAGCGCAAGTCGATCCCGGGTGCACCCAGGGCTGGTGGGCAGAAGAGGAAGAAGAAGTCGCTCTTCTCAGCTGACGTTGCGTTCGGTCAAGAACCTCATGCTCCCTATAGCGAGGGCTTGGGCGAGTATGGGACCAATAAAGGATTGGTTATGCCGCCGGATGACACGGATCTGGCGGCCGCCATCGCAGCTTCAGAGCAATTGGCGAGGCGCGACGCGTGGCTAGCTAAGCTTGCGCAATCGGGTAATTACTAGTCGCATTTTTTTTACTGCATCATATCTTTATTGTTGTCTTTGACTAATGCTTTTCCCCTCTTTTTCTTTAAACAGGCATTACTACTGAAGAGGCCATCGCTGCCTCCCTCAAAACTTTTCAAGAGGAGGAACGACTCAGAGTATCGTTAGGGCTCGGTATATTTCGATTCATTAAGTCTTTATTCTCCTTTGTTATGGTCAGTCTAACCTTTCCTTTGTTTTATTGCAGGGACTGCGGGACCTATTTTGCAAGCCGATGCGGGGACTCTCCCCGGGCCGACTACTGAAGTCCCGACCTCATCAGGGCCACCGCGAGAAACCCGACTTGAGATGCCGATAAGGGACGCTTTGAAGGCTCTGGAGGCAACTCTATACGAGGAGGAAGACGCCTTGGTGAAGGAAGCGTCAAAGAGGTCCGTCGTGACGGCCCAGGAGGAGAGAAAGCGGTCGAGGCGCGAGGCGAAGGCACGCAGGGTCGCTTTGGCAGTGGGAGCGGGCCCAAGCGGCGTCCCTCGTGCTGATACCCCCTCGGAAGAGCCCCCGGTCGCCTTGTCTACAGCTCACAGACAGGCGGCGCGCGCAAATAGGGAGGCTAACGATAAGTCCACCTCAGGTAATTTATCTTTCAAGATTTCGTTGTAAGAATTATAAATTTGTCGGTTCTTATATATCTTGTCCTGCAGGGCCAAGTCCAACCGAAGGGGAGGCGGAGACCGTCGAACCTAAGGAGACAGAGGAAGAGGCATCGGCCGAACCCGAGCCGACAGTGGGCAACGTCGCAGGGGTTGCTGAACCTGAGCTGGGGGCTAAGGGAGCTGCACCAGAGAAGGTCGTTGATGCCGAGCCTGAGGTGGCGGCAAATGAGACGACCGCTATAACTGAGCCCGGGGTAGCGGCGGACGAGGCGCTTGAGACCGGCAACCCCATGGTGACGGCGGATGAGACAATGGCGACTGCCGAGCCCGAAGAAGTAGCGGGTGAGATGGGCACGACTCTTGGGAAAAAGCCAGCCGCTCTTTCTCAAGAGTCTGGCAATGCTCCAATTATTGCTCTCGCCGTCTACGGTCCTCCGCCGTCTCCGGGTCGGGCGAGTACGACAACAGCCCCTGTCGAGTCCGGTGACGAGGCCATGGGAGGTGGACTCGTATCGATGGAGGAGGGAGACGCCTCCGTTTCGGCTGGCGGCTCTTCAGGTAAATTTTGAGTTACTGTCACCCCCTTTTTACATCTTGTGATCTTTTCTAACAAGTTTGTCTTTATTTTTAACGCAGGTGCGTCTAGTGCCGATGTTCCATTGCTCGAAGGAGCGCCGTCAACTACTGCCTTGGCGGTGGTCACCTCTCAGCCTTCCCTTGTACCATCAAAGATGTTGGAAGGTATGGATTTGCAACCTATTAGTTTTATCTTTCAGTCGCATAGTTTATGTACTAAAGTCGTACTATTGTGTCTTTTCAGGAGTGCTTTTTGATCATCTCTATCAGGTGTTGCATCCACACTTCTCCTTCCCATCTGAACTTGCTTCTTCCTCCAATGGCGCTGGTGAGTATAGTTTCCAACTGATGTCTTTCTTTCTTTTTTTTTTAGTAATGGAATCGTTTCTAACTTTCCCTTGTCCTGATTGCAGTGCTACAAATCGAGGGAGGGGATGAGAGATCGGTCGCGCCACCGGCCCCTCCGGCCTTGCCACCTGCTACAGCTGGTATAGTAAACTATCGCATCGATGGCTCTTTTTTTTATTTCTTGAACCGTCGTCTAATCGTATTTTGTTTGCAGCTATCGTTCCGATCCCGGCGCCCTTTGAGTCTAGCGTTATAATGCCGGTAGGCCCCTTCCTGAGACGTTCGTCCTCGAAAGGCGCCGCGAATAGTCTGCGCATGGTGAACGACTACATTGAGGAGCTCGACGTCGAGACTCCTACGTTTGCCGCAGATTTTGCTACGGCGGTTAACCCAATGCTGGTGATACTCGTAAACTTCCATAACGAAGGCATTGTCGCGTCTTGGGTTAATCACTGCAGGGAGATCGAGGCCCGCCTGCATCAACTTGAGTTTATGCGCCCTGCTCCCAAGACCTTAGCTGCAAGTAATCAAAGAGCAGTGTGGATTGAGCAAAGCACTTCTTCTGTCCACCACTTGGAACAAGAAGCGGCTTCAAGGCTGAGGGAATACCAAGAGACCTCAAACGAGACGGCTCGTTTGCGCGCTAAGGTTGAAGCGAACGCTGCCCAGGTGAAGGCCATCTTTGAGGGCCTTCTGGAGCGTATCTTTAATGGGCTAACACTGAAGCGGAAGCTCGATGCCGCCGAGCGTGACGCCCAAGGCCGCGAAGCAGCTCAGCAGGCCGTCGGGGAGCAGCTTGCATCCTTCTTGCAGCAGCGGGCTCAAGTGGAGGCGGAATTGGCGGTGGTGGCTGTTAGTGTATATGCCCTAGAGGCCATTACTATATCATACTAGTATGTATATTACTTGATGGAAGCTTGGGATATTCACAGTTGTACAGACAATCTTGCTCAATATAGTAGTATGCTACTTGGTTTGTCTCTGCTTTAATGTGTACATGTGTGTTTATTTATTATATCACCTATACGCATTAGTAGAGCCCTTAGGATCTTTGCTTGATTACCGGCGTTGTGATGGCGATCACACTCGTGGGGGCTGGGTAATCTACAAGCACATCCTTATACACGTCCCTAGTCGTGGGAGTATCGAGATAGGGCATCGATACTCCGGAGTAGACTAGCGTATGCGCTTCTCATCCCAGCACGGGAGACGGTCTGTCCCATAGCCGTCAGTACGTCGTACTTGAGATAGTATGCGGGTGCTCGTTAGGTTATGAGTACACTGGACAGGACTCGTCGGGAACTGATGGTTGGTATTATACCTATCGTCAGTTATCAGTTCCCAGGTGACATGAGTACAGCTTAGTCCGCTGACTTGACACTGTCACTTCGCCTCGAGTGTGTTCCCACTGTTCTTTGATTACTACCCTACCACGGCTCTACTGAGTCGTGCAAACAGGTAGTAGTTGGGAGCAGTCCCGAAGCACTTGGAGGCAGTGACGGTTAGACAGGATTCGTCTCTCCCGGTATTGGGGGTTGACATCGCGCTGTGTCTAGGAGAGCCATTACACGAGTAGTCCCTGGCCAGGGCAAGCGAGATATACTGGTAGGTTTCCAGTGTTATCTCAGGGTGTATTGGGCTTCACTCCGACACGACTTGTACCGCTATTAGGGGACTGACGTTTACCGCCCCCCTAGGCCCGCCATGCGATGTATCAGACGAACAGACCGGACTGTACGGAGATTGTCACATACAGGCTCAGTAGGAGTTCGGATGGGTTTACCTCATCGGCCTTCTTATCGACATCTACCTGGGGACCGTTACGTACAGCTAGTGCCGCTTGCGGTCTGTGGTTAAACCCACTGCCAGCGTAGTGTCGAGTCTTTAGAGTCCCACACAGAGAGTTTCCCTGCATTGAGCGAAACGTGTAGAGGCCGTATGGTTTTACGGCAGGGCTGCGATCACTTACGTACACTTGTGTGCGTGTGGTGTTCGGGCAGGCAATACTAGTGGGCTTTGGTTTAAGCCGGATCCTAGTATTGCATGGATGGATTTGTTTTATCTTCTGTGCATCCGCATTCTACGGAATACGGATGCAGGTGTGTATGCACAGTTTTCTGGAGCGATGAAGGAGGAGGTGCCTCATTAGGGTTTTGGCAGTTGGTTCGGCCAAAACCATTATGTGGCAGGCTCATTAGGGTTTTGACAGTTCGTTTGGTCAAAACCATTATGAGCCGCGAACATCATTTACTAATCCTATTAGTGATAATCTTATGATGGCTAATTGCATTGACCATTTGACCCCGTTGACCCCTCTTGACTTTGTTGACCGGTTGACCGAGTTGACCATTGACTTTCAAGAGGTTTCCACACTATTATTTTCTTTTCCTTTTTCTTTTGGATTATGATAATGGTCATTTCAATTGTAGCCATCAACTTTATCTTGATGGGATTAGTAATGATGTTGTTTTGCATTATTTGCAACCATGGTTGTTTTTCATTGTATGATAATATTATTCTCATTCTCTCTCTTGAAATGAGAAGCTCCATGGTTGCTAGAAAATCTCCTTCTTCTTCCTCCTCTTGATTTCTCCTTTGATCTCATGTGTTGAGAGAAAAAAAAGGATTCTACTTGACAAACACATCCATACATCCTCTCTACACAACCTAGGGCTTCTAGATTAGCAATCTCCTTGCCCTAGTTACCTCGGCTCGAGGTGGAGCTCGGTGTACATCTCTCGGGTGGATCGTCTTCGACTCAAGGAGGCCGCGGAGGTGACCGAAGTCCGGATCAACCATTGAGCAAGCAATGAGAAGAACAACAAGAAGAGAAGAACATCAAAGAAGAACAACAACAAGAAGTGAAGGAGTTCAAGTTGAGGTATAACCACTTTGCCGAGTAGTTAATTCTTCTTTGCAAGTATGCTAGTTTAGTTTAGCAAAGATCCGGCTTTTACAGTCCATGTTACAAAGTTTAGAAAAATTTTGATTTATCGTTTCCGCAACCCCGCAAGTACCGGGAGAGGTAACGTGGACCTAACAGTGGCCAATCAGGAAAAGGCATGGAAGGAAGTGCGCGAACAACTGATAGGGCTATTTAAGACGCTTCCTTCCCAGTAGCTGCATTTGTATCAATATACTTGTAAAAAATTTTCTTTTTCGAATAAGATGTATCCATTCTTCATTCTTTTTGTATTATTCACCTTGTACTTGATTGAATTAAATGTCCTGTACTATTTCTTTGCTCTCTCTCTCTTATCTTATTATCAGCATGCCGTCTTGATAAACATGGTTGACAGATAATAGAGTAAGCATCTTAGTTTCTTCAAGAGATAGCGATGGCTTAGGCCGCAGGTTCAGATCTGCCGTCTAAGACTTTTCAACTCTATGAGCCGTGAGGGTCTCACAGAGACTTTTCTCCCTACGGATCGAGAGGATCTCGTAGGTGGATTTTCTCCTTAGGAATCATGAGGATTCCTAAGTGCGTTTTCTTTTATAAGTCGTAAGGATCCTATAAGAGAATTTTTCTTCTTATGAGTCGAGATGACTCGTAAGCGGTTATTTCCCTCCTTGTCGAGATTCGACTTTGGAGAGTGAGACCCGTGGATAGTATGCAAGAGACCATTTTGGGCCGACTTGCAGGATCCCAGTGCTTAGGAAATAGGTTTTTTTAATCCTTACTGCCTAAGGCTTTATCTCACGAGTCGAGCCGCATCGAGAAGTTCTCGCAAAGACATCAATTTCTTCACAAGTCAAGACGAATAGAGCATTTCTCGCAAGAATATCCTAATGACGCAGTTAACCTCTGTTCTTTACGACAGAAGTCCGTTAGGGTCTGTGGTACTTAGGGTTTTGGCCGTCGTACCGTCGCATAAGCTGATATATTCCTCGATAGGCAATCGTGCTGTTCGAGTAGCCCTGCGACTGCCGTGTCTCTGATCCCTTCAGGGGCTGGACAAGACGTCTTCAAGCAATCCTCCTTGGTAGTTTAACCGTCGGAAGAGCAAGCGTTAGGTATTTTGCCATGCCGCTTTTTACTTGAGGTTAGGCATCATCTTGGAGAGATCCGATGAGTCATAACCACTCCGCGCTGGTGTGGGATGATCTCCGATAGTCTTTCAGGTTTTATGTGAGTTGCCGTCAAGACCCTGAAGCTAGGAATTTGGCCTTTGCTTCGTTTGCTGGCATCGCATCTGCTGTATCGAGACGAATGTCGCGGTTGTCTCTAGGTTGCTGGTGAACCGTTGAGGTTTGGAACTAGGGATTTTGCCGTGGCTCCGTTATTTTGATTGTCGCGTCTGAACCTTGCTGGAGGAAAGACGCTGGGGTGACAACTCGTCTGCTGTATCGATACGAACGTCGCGATTGTCTCTAGGTTGCTGGTGAACCGTCAAGATTTGGAACTAGGGATTTTGCCGTGGCTCCATTTGTTTAATGATCGCGTCTGAACCCTGCTGGAGGAAAGACGCTGGGGTGACAACTCGTCTGCTATATCAAGACGAATGTTGAGGTGGAGCCGGGATTTTGCCGTCACTCCGCTTTACTGACCATGGGGTCTTTTGTTGACGTTGCATCTACATCCTGCTGGACTGCGAAGGAACGCCGTTTTTGACATTGCGTCTGCTGTAACGAGACGAACATCGGAGTGGTGACCATTCCGCACTGGTGTGAGATGATCTCCAGTTGTCTTTCAGGCTTTATATGACTTGCCGTTAAGACCCTGAAGCTAGGAATTTGGCCTTTGCTCCGTTTGTTTTGGCGTGTCCGAATCCTGTTGGGGGAAGGACGCTGTAGTGACATCTCGTCTGCTGTATCGAGACGAATGCCGAGGTGGAGCTGGGATTTTGCCGTTACTCCGCTTGTTTGACCATGGGGCCTTTCGTTGGCGTTGTATTTGCATCTTGATAGACTACGAAGGAATGCTATTGTTAACATCTCGTCTGCTGTATCGAGACGATTGTTGAGATGAAGCTGGGATTTTGCCGTCGCTTCGCTTTGTTTTGACCGCGAGGTCTTTTTTTGGTGTTGTATCTGCATCTTGATGGACTGTGAAGGAACGCCTTTGTTAACATCTCGTCTGCTGTATCGAGACGATTGTTAAAATGAAGCTGGGATTTTGCCGTCGCTTCGCTTTGTTTCGACCGCGAGGTCTTTCGTTGGCGTTGTATCTACATCTTGATGGACTGCGAAGGAACGCCTTTGTTGATTCTTAGGCCGTAGATATTGCCGTTAAGATTTGGAACTAGGGATTATGCCGTGGCTCCATTTCATCGCGACTCCGAGGTCGGTTGTTGACGTCAAGACCCTGAAGCTAGGGATCTTCCTTTCGCTCTGTTTGTTGACATTGTGTCTGCAATATGCGACAAATGTGGAGATTATCTCTAGGTTGTCTATGAACCGTCGAGATTTGGCTTTGCTTTCCGATGGAGCCTGTTGGGAGGGTATGGTTCCCTCTTTGTTTGTGTCCCTGGATTGTATACAGGAATCGATGTGATCTCACATATAGGGCAAAAGTTTCATTCATTCATTTTTTTTAATTTTATTATTTTATTTCCATGACACTCTATCATTTCAGCTTTTGTATCGCGAAGGTCACGATTGCCCAATCATTTCGGCTATTTTTCGCGGTGCCCAATCATTTCGGCTATTTAGTTTATTTTCACTCGCTACTTTTTTATTGCGAGTTGCCCAATCATTTTGGCTATTTAGTTTATTTTCACTCGCTGCTTTTTATTGCGAGTTGCCCAATCATTTCGGCTATTTAGTTTATTTTCACTCGCTGCTTTTTATTGCGAGTTGCCCAATCATTTCGGCTATTTTGCATGCATACATTTTCACTTGCTGCTTTTTATTGCAAGTTGCCCCATCATTTCGGCTATTTCGTATGCATGTGCGGCCTACTGGCTTTTCACCGTAAACCTGAAATTAGACACCGATTTCAGTATCAGCACCGCTACAACTGGGATATTGGCAGGAGCGAATCATCATTTGCCTTTGTCGATGTCAAACAAAGGTGGCTTAACGAACAGGGTTAAGGTCCTGTTGACTAAGGCTTTTAACTTCATGAGCCGTAAGGGTCTCACCAAGGTATTTCTCCCTACAAGTCGTGAGGATCTCGTAGGTGTGTTTTCTCCTTAGGGATCGTGAGGATTCCTAAGTGCATGTTCTCTTGTAAGTCGTAAGGATCTTACAAAAGGGTTTTCTCCTTATAGATCGAGAGGACTTACAAGGGTTGTTCACCATATGAACATATCCCTAGTCACGGATGGGACTCGGTTAGGGAAATGTTTATTCGCGCCCGTGGATTGTATACAAGGGTCAGTATTGAGCCACTTGTAGGGCATTATCGAAGGTTGTGGGAGTTGCTTAAGAACAGGTTCAGGTTTCTGTAACTTAAGACTTTCAAATCTTATGAGCCGTGAGGGTCCCATAAGAGAGTTCTCCTTACGAGTCGTGAGGATCTCGCAAGCGTAATTTCTCCTTAGGAATCGTGAGGATCCCTAAGTGTGTTGCTTCCCTGTGAGTCGTAAGGATCTCACGCGGGTGGTTTCTCCTTACAAGGTCGAGAGGACCATGTAAGTGTCTTTTAACGAGGTTGCGCCCTTTCGGGTTTTCACAAACACTCGCCGGTAGCCCTGCTGTTTTTACTCACGGAGCCCTTTCGGGTTTTCATCCGTGCCCATTTTGCTTATGGACATACCGTCTTTTTTTTATTTTTATTTTATATTTTTTTTCTTCTTTTTTCTAACGAGATCGCGCCCTTTCGGGTTTTCACGAACACTCGCCGGTAGCCCTGCTGTTTTTACTCACGGAGCCCTTTCGGGTTTTCATCCGTGCCCATTTTGCTTATGGACGTACCGTCTTTTTTTTATATATATTTTTTTATTCTCTTTTTTTTATCTCGTCAGCCTGAGGATGCTGCGGTAGTAGTTTAAAGACGTTTCGGTCGTCAGCTAGTTTTAGGACGTGGTGGTCCGTCATTAGTTTAAGGACGTTTCGGTCCGCCGTCGCCGTATTTGAGGCGGACATCTAGTTTATTGACTTTTCGGTCTATGGGGCTTTCCTTATGAATGAGCATGATGCCCCCAGCGTATCCATCTTTTTCAGAGCGTGCGGTTGTGGCGGGTTCACCCTCTAGTTTTCGGAGATGACGAACTTGCCCTGCTGGTATTGGTCTTCAACCCAGTTCTTGAAGACGTAACAGTTTTCGATCAGATGGCCCAATACTTGGTGGTAAGGGCAATAATTAAAACTGTTGATATCATCCAGTTGTAGTTGGTGTTTCGGCTCCGGTAGAGTGATAAGCTTGTTATGCACTGCCACTTCGAACAGCCTCCTTGTTTCATCCTGGGGAAATGAGTAAGGACGTCTTAGCCTCTCCTCGAGGGATATGCGTGGACGCATATTGTTTTGAGGAACAACCGGTCTAGGGCCACTCGACTGTTGTTGAGTGTTGATGACGAAGGTCATTTTCCCCTTTCCTTTATCCTTTTTGCTCGATCCTTTGTTTGCAGGGCTGAGATTTTTTTCGAGTAGCGGGCGATTGCACGGCTGAATGTTCTCGCAACTCCTCAACTCTTTCATTTTTGAAATGGATTCTTTGAGGAGAGGGTTGAGGGCAACTTCTTCGTCAGAGTCGCTTCCAAAGGTGATAATTTGCGATCCCTTAGAGTCAGCTATATGACAGTCGTCGACGACTCTTTTGCGCTCATCTATCGCATTTTTCCGATGTCTACGAGCTTCACACTTTGTCCTGTTGAAGTGTTGCTTTTGAGCGACATATCCTTGCCACCAACACTTAAAGGAGTCGCAGTCTTCGGTAGGATGTATGATCTTCTTATGATATAAGCAGAAGTTAGGATGCATCTCTACTCCGTCGAGAGTATTTTCTTCAGAAGGTGGTAGCTTCATTCCCACTGATAGGGCTTTGGCGAACCTTTTCCTTGTCTTGAATTTGTTTTCATCCGCAGCGGATGAATTTTGATTCGAGGGAAGTGCCTCGACTCTTTGGTCTAGTAGTCGGTGCTTGGCTCCTTCTAGTATGGCCATCTCACGCTCCTGATTGTTTTTAACTTTCAGACGAATCTCATTTAGGAAGGCATCGATCAACTCATCTGACGGCCGCAGAATTTCTGGTTCAGGGTTCGCCCTCGATTTCTCGGTGCAAGGAGCCTCTTCATCATCCATCAATGAGTGAGAGATCACATGACAAGTCGCTACGTAGTCTTCGGATTCATCTGACGGGTCTTCTCCATCGTTTTTGTCCTCGACAAAAGAACAAACTGCCCCCATCGTGTCCGTCTTCTTTGGAGTGTGCGTCTGTGGTGGGTTTACCTTCCAGTTTTCAGACAGCGCGAACTTGCCTTGTAGGTACTGATCCTCGATCCATCCCTTAAAGACGAAACAATCCTCGATCGGGTGACTTACCGTTTGGTGGTAAGGGCAATAATTGGGATTATTGAGATCGCCTGGCTGCGACAGACGTTTTGGACTTGGCAGATTGATGAGTCTGTTGCGCACTGCCAGCTCGAACAGTCTTCTCGTTTTATTCTGAGGAAACGAGTAAGGATGTCCCAGTCTCTCCTCGAGGGATGGGCGTGGACGCACGTTATTTTGGCGAACGACCGGCTTTGAGTTGCTCGGCTGTTGTTGAGCATTGGCGACGACGGTCGCTTTCCCTTTTCCTTTCTTGTTTCGAGAGTTTGGTTTTGGAGGAGACGGTCCATGGCCCATTTGATCCATTTGGGCCAGCTTGTCAATCAAGGCCTGGAAGGTGGTCGGCCTGAAGAACATCATGAATTGCGAGATGGTCGCTTGCGGATCAAGAGTGCCCATGAACATACCTACCGCAGGTGCCTCTTCTATGCGTTGTTCGCATTTCGACCATAGGTTCCGCCATCGTGTTGCGTATTGGATCCACGTTTCGCCTGGCGTTATTCTAGAATTTATCAGTGCTGTTATCGGGGTGCGTTCGCTAGCACTCGCGAATCTTTGTGTAAACAGTAGCTCCATCTCCGCAAATGTTTTGACAGAGTCGTTAGGTAGCTCCGAATACCATTCAAAGGCTGTTTCTGCTAAGCTGCCGACGAATTGGCGAAGCAACAATTTGTCATCGCCTCCAGTATTGCGACATAAGGCCCTGAATTGAGCGACATGCTGATGCGGATTCCCTGTCCCCTTATATACGTGGAACTTAGGGATCGTATATCCCGGCGGGTAACTGATTTGGTCATACCAACTTGGATAGGGTCGTCCGGTTCTAACAATTTGTCCAGCCGCTTCATTCGCCTGATGAACCCGTATCTGCTTAGCTATATATTCGTCCAAGTCAGCTTTGGAGATTGTCTCCTCCTTGGCTGTTGAAAGGGCTGGAGGAGGATTAGATGTTTCCCCTCCATCGTTTCCGATAATGATTGGAGGGTCTTCAGCTGGAGGGTCCGGCTGTAACATCATCCCTAACATATCTTGAAAGAGGAGCGCCATCTGTTTTATGTTAGCCGCTTGCTCTGCGGCTTCCTTATCCTTCTTTTCAAGGACTCTGTGTAAGAAATCAGCATCGGTCTCCTGTTCATGACGCTGTTCTGATGATGCCTCCGAGCTCTCTTTCGGCCCGGTAAGCGCAGCCATTGCAGTCATCATTTCCTGAAGCTTCTGTTACTGATCTTAGGCTTTTGTCACGGATCGAGTGAGCGGCCGGTGACCCGTCGAAGCACGGCTTTCCTCCTTTCCGGAAGCCATATAAACAGTGTGCACTTCCATGCCCCCAGACTTGGGGCGTTTGTGCTTAGCGCTTTCACGGTTCGCCCTGTTCACAGGGGCTTCTTGCGGCCTCCTTTTCTTTTGAGTGATTGACGTTGAGGGAGCCATTGCGATGGGCACCCGGCCTGTTGTTGCTTTCTCTGGCTTGACAGAGTAGCCCTTCTCCTGCCGAACCTTCATCCTTTTCTGTCGGCGAAGATAGTCTTGATCAATCATTGACTCCTGGACTTGTCGCCAAACCTTATAAATTTTAGAGGACAGCCGTTGAGGGGGCTGCTTCAGCTTCTTCTCTGAAGTATTCTCCACAGGTAAAGGGGTTCTCTTCAGCACCGCAGTAGGAGAGTTTCTGCGCACATTGTTGAGCAATTCAAAGCTGTTCCCGGTCGGAACAATAGCATCGATCCCCACCGTTGGAGCTGGCGGAGTCATCCCGGATGGGGAGTTGCCCCCATCCTTCCTCACTCGGCGCCAGTGGCGACGTCGAGCGTGTCTTGCAGATGGAGTTGTTTCAGCTATAAGGGTGACTTCGTCATGCCCTCCCTGGGTAGGGGAAGCAACCTTGAGGACCTCGCCTGGAGCAGCAACCGGAATGGCCAGCCTTGTAAAAACTGACTTCTTGGAAGGAGGAGCCTTCCCAATGATTTCGTCCGCTTGAGCCGGGATGGCTATCCGCTTTGGGATGTCATCTTCGGGTATCACGGGCTCGTAGACGTTCTGGCCTAGTCTGTTGGAAACTGAGGTATTGAAGTTGGGCGACCCGTTGAGAGGGGCCGCGGCAGTAGCAAGCCGATCAAATACCAACTTCTTTGGAGCTTCTTGCGATGTCATTGGGGCATTGAAGCTCATTGGTGGGAGCAGGGTCCCGAAGAATAGTCCAGCGGTGGCTTAAGTTATCTGCTCCACTGGCATTTTGAAAAGGGAGGCCGCTTGGGGCTCATAAGTCACTCCCCCAGCAAAGACGGAGTGAGAGTTGCAGTCGCAGGTAGTGCAGTTTGAAGCCATTGATCTTCTGTTTTCTGCACGGAGCAAGACACCAAATCTAAGTACCTTGAATCCACAGGCAACTACAGCAAACCGCGATTTGTTCGCGAACACGACACATGAAGTGTGGAGTGGAAAGAGGAAAAGGTCCCACCGGGCGTGCCGGAATCTGTTCCCCTCCGAACGGCGGTCAAGACATAGTCGTCTAGCCTGGGGTTCGGGGCAGATGCTATTTGGTTTTATCCGTCCACCTCTCCGAAGATGCCAAGTTGATTTATGGCACCGTATATCGGAGGTTTAGACGGATGCGGCCGATGTAGCAGACTTCGTCAGATTCCCCCTCGCTTGAGGGGTTTTTGATTGTGGGGACGCTCTTCCCTGCAGGCGCAAGCCCCTGCAGTTAATTACGCTACCGCTCGGCAGTAACAACTTTCTCCTTCTCCAGCTGGTCACTTCGTATTGTGTGTGTTTGTTTTGTTTGTAGTTGCCCGTGGATTGTATACGGAGACTAATTTATGTTGTCGCCCGTAGGACGTGGATTAGTCCAAATCCGTATTTTCTTAGATTTGGATTTTTGGGTTTTGGTTTAAGGATACGTTAGCCATATTTGAGGCTAAGATCAACTTAAACGTTTGCTAAGGATACGTTAGTCTAATTTTCAGACTAAGATCAACTTAACGGAAAGAGCATTTAGGGGGCTCTAGTGTTCCAGTTTAGGGACGTAGTGGTCCATTGCATGTATGGCCGTCGGGACCCGTCACCTCTCTGACGTCGTTGAAGGATTACAACGATAGGTGTCAGAGAAGTTCAGAGATGTACCCTTGAACCAAAGTAGATTGAGGGGAATCTATAGTCCAGTTTGGGACTAGAGTTTGTTTGAAAGTTTAAGGACACGTTAGCCATATTGGGGGCTAAGATCAACTTAAACGTTTGTTAAGGATACGTTAGTCCAGTTTGAGACTAAGATCAACTGAACGGGATCGTTTAGATCCGGCAAGAGAGCATTTGGGCTCTATTGTTCCAGTTTAGGGACATAGTGGTCCGTAGGTAGTTTAAGGACATTGCGGTCCATGTTATTTGTGGCCGTCGAGACCCGTCATCTCTCTGACATCGTTGAAGGATTACAACGATAGGTGTCAGAGGAGTTCGGAGATGTACCCTTGAACTGGATGTAAATTGATTTAAGATAGCAGCCGTGCTCAATCAATTTAATTTGAGGACTTACAGCCATGATTGGGCTAAGTCCAGTTGAATATATTCGACGTTTTTATCTTTGGCCTATTAGGCTTGTGCTAGGGCTTTGCCCATGTTTGATAATGCACTGCATTTTATTCTGGCCTGCTAGGCCTTTTTGATTTAGGCTCTGTCCCTTTATAAATGATGCAGAGCATCTGTTTGGGCTCTGCCCTTCTTTAAAATAATGCATTGCATTTAATTTGGCCTGTTAGGCCCCTTTTTAATTGGGCTCGGCCTTTCTGTAAATAATGCAGTGCATTAATTATCTGACAGTGACTTGTCAGGCGCTTTGCGCCAATTATTGAGCGCAAGCGCATGTGGAGGTAACACGTGTCACGCTTTGGTGAGCGCAAGCGCAACAGCGCAGTGCGCTGCGTCAGTACGCTGCGCTGTTGCGCCGTTGACACGTGGCGCTCTCTGGTGGCTTGCGCCAACCCAGGAGCGCAACAATGCAGTTTTTGCAAGTGCAAGGCACTGTTTCAATAACTTGATCCAATTTTGGATTCAAGAAAAGAATGTTTAAGATTCCAGAACCAATGGTTCATAAAAAAGTGCAAGGCACTGTTATTATTTTTATTTATTGAAGATCATTGACCTTGTTTTTAGATCAATAATCTATTTCAGAAGAAATTCTTCTTCTTTTTTTTATAAAGGTTTTTACCTTTTTTTCTTGATTTCTTCAAAATTCTTCAGAGTTCTCTCTGTTTTGTTGTTTTTGAAGTTCTTGATGTCGATTCTCCTCATGAATTGGGGTCTAGGGGCCTTTATATAGTGCCCATTAATTAGTTAAATTTGATAAAGAGATCCTTCTCTGAGTGATTTGGGGAATTTTCCTCACCGTTGGATTTTTGATCCAAGGGATTCTGTTTTACAGAAGACAATCTTCTTGTTTTAACAAGAACAGAAAGATCTTACGGGAATTTAATTCTGTTTGGCGCAAATGCCCCAGCGCTTGACACGTGTCGCGCAGCGCAACTGCGCTTGCGCAACTGCGCTGACACGTGTCGCGCAGCGCACAGCGCAGCGCAACTGCGCTGACACGTGTCGCGCAGCGCAGCGCTTGCGCAACTGAAGTGTTGCTTCCTTTAATTTTTGTTTTAAACAGATCCTTGCTCTGATTGGGCGCGCTGCCTTGGGCGCTGCGCTGATGTATCAGCTTTTGACACGTGGCGCGTTGCGCGCAGTGCATGAAATTTGAAGCGTTGCTTAAATTTTTGAATTTTTGAAATTCAAACAGAGCCTTGCTCTTATTGGGGAAACAGTACCTCATTTGGCAACTCAAGAAAATTCTTGAGTTGCCCCATGTCTTCAAAATCCGATTTTTTCTTGGTCCAAAGGGTTTGTGAGAAGCTTGTGCTTGTTTTTAATGAAAGGATTGTTGGGTTACCTGCAACGGCAGTAAGGTTTCGGGTGGCATCTCACATGCTAATTTCAAAAATTTGCCATTATAGATAACCCTAAACCTAGATCATTAACTAGAGAATCAAACAAAACAAGCATGTTAACACATTAACATCTAAGAGTTTGGGATTACAACTTTTGTAGTCCATTCCTTCGCTTCATAAGCTCCGTGTTGAGGTCTCTTCGCTGCGATCATCAAGTACCCAGACTCTAAAGAGGCTCCATGAAGAGAATGATGCACCCTTGCTTGAAGTCTTCACTAATCCAAGATGATCTACCTTGAAGAATCTCAAACCCAAGCTATTGCTTCACTAATCAAGTATTAGTAAAGCAAACACCCTAATCTAAATGGCTAGAATAGATGAGGATGATGAAGTAGGAATTTTGCTCTCTTTTGTTTTCAATTTCTCACATTAAAATCATCACAAATGAAAAATCAAGCAAGCCTTTTTAAGAGCTTGAAGAAGATGAAGAACAAAGTGATGAAAAATTATTGTTAAGGTTAGAAATGCAACCATAGTTAATTTTGTGTCATGGCTAACTCATGTAGAGATTAAACCATAGGCTAGGGTTAAAGTTGGGTTAGCAAATATCAAGAATAAAACAAAGAGGGTGGACTTTGTCAAAGTGTCATGAAGCTTCCTTAAAGCTCATCCAAAACATTATCCATCCAAAATGAATTAATCCATAATAAAATGTTAACCCAAGTTTAAAAACCCTAACATGGTTTAAACCCTAGTTGCATTTGTAACCCTAACATGTTACAATATTATATATCACATATACAATATTTTGTAACAAAAGAAAATAATACAATTAACATATATCACATATATATCAATGTATCATCATGTGAGAAAAAGAATCTTTAAGTGAGCTTATATTAGTTAATGTAATGTAATATATCATATATATAATTATACATTAAATTATCGAATCAACACTTGATCCGATAATCCGGCTATTTCACAAATAACCGACTAATATAAAATGTATCAGTTCATCGAATCAACACTTGATCCGATGACTCGGCTATATCACATATACCCGGCCGATATCACATATCGCGAGAATCTAATACGGTATCACATACACGCATTATTCTCGGTCCCGCACATATCACATATATGCTCTTACTCCATTTTGCCTGAGCCAGGAAACCTCTGTGTAGGACTCTAAAGAATCGTCAATACGCCGACAGTAGGTGATGATCATATTAAACACCCACAAGCTGCAAGCGGTCAGCTAAACGTAACAGCCATCCAGGTATTGAGCGATCAGAAGATCAACAAGCAAGCTTGTACATTCTCCTGTGAATCCAACCAGTAACACTCCAGTACAGTCCGGTCTCTTCGTCTGATATGTCGCATATCTAGTCTAGGGGTAGTAAACGTCAGACCCCAGTAACCGATAAGTCGTGTCGATATGAGGTCCATAACGGTTTGAAAAATAACTGATAACACTTACCAGTAAATCTCAGCAACCCTGGCCAGGAATTTCCAGTTATAGCCAATCGAACACAGCGCAACATCAACTCCCAATACCGGGAGAGACAAAACCCCTCCTATCGCTCATTGCCTCTATGTGATTCAGGACTGTACCCAAAAGCTACCGTTTTGCATGTTCTCTTGAACATGGTAAGGTGGAAATCAAAGCACAGTGGGAATCACACAAGACTCTATGACGATCTCGGGTCTACAGACTAACCTGTACCAGTGTCACCAGAGAACTGCTATCCGACGATAGGTATAATACTATCTGGGAGTTCTCGGCGAGTCCGTCTAGTGTACCCAGTCTCCACTGAGCACCTGTATACTTTCTCTGATGTCAAACACCAATGGCTATGGGATCATTCATCGCCCATCTACATGGGGCGAGAAGCTATACGCTAGTCTACTCTAGTATATCGATGCGATACACCTACGACTAGGATGTGAGTCTACGGTAGCGCCCCGGCCGTTATTCTGACGCCAAACATGGAACAAAAACTTTTATAACTGGCGCTATCGCATACTATAACCCGGATCTTGCCATTAACGCTAAACTAACAAACTATAAAGAGGTAGAAAGGCTATACCGATCGATCCGAGTCCTTCGGTCTTTAGCCATCATCCCACGCTCCTTTGCTGCAACTTCGATCTCTTTGCTCCTCGTTGAGGTGGCACAACATCTACGGATCTTTAAACGGGCTCCCTCCTCTATACCGAGGCAACTCGGTCATCAAGTCTGCTAAAAGAGATGACCAAGATGAAGTAGAGAACGAGTAGAATACTTTGTCTCAAAACACTCTTTGGTTCTCATCACATGAGAGGGTAAGAGTGGAGGTTAAAGAAGATGCTATGGTTTGGAAATGGTGAACTCAAGAAACACTAGTGAGCCAAAAGAAAACTAAGCTCATAAACTTGTGTTCTATCTATCTTTTTATGTGAATAGATATGAGAGGATATATAATCAAAACCATAAACAAATATCTAATGAAAATATCTCCTCAAATATCCAAACCCAAAACAAAACACATTTAATTCTTCATGACTCATTTAGTGACCCGTTAGCATGAGTCACTAATGAACATGCTAGAATAATGTGTCATCCATAATGAGTCACCATTTCCAAAACCAAATAATCATTTAAACCAAAATGATTAATCCAAAAAGAAATGCATCTTCTAAAATATTCTCGTAACGGATTACGAAAATACCTCTCACCTGTATATACATACCTGTATCTGTATTCCGACCGAATACGAATACGAGAGACTAAAATATTCCGACTCAATATAATACATGGATCCGGCTTAAACCAAAGCCCACCGGTATTATCTGCCTGAAATATGACACGTGCATAAATGCACGTGCATTTTTCGAACCCTGCCATAAAACCATACGACCTCTACAATGTTTTGCCCGAACTTGGGAAACTATCTGTGGGGGACTCTAATGACTTATCAGTACCCTGGCAGTAGGTTTAACCACAAGCACGTCAGCGGCACTAGCAGTGCGTAACGGCTGCCCATGTACTGACCTCAAGGGAAGCCGATGAGCGAACTCATCCTGAAACCCTATTGAGCCTAACAGTGACAATATACATACAGTCCGGTCCGTTCGTCTATGAGTATCGCATATCGGGCCTAGGGGGCTGGTAACGTCAGACCCCCAATAGCGGTATAAGTCGTGTCGGAGACAAGCTCTGAACACCCTGAGAAACTACTGGAATACTTACCAGTAATTCTCACTTGCCTTGGCCAAGGACTTGGTGTAATGGCTCTCCTAGACACAGCACGATCTCACCCCCAATACCGGGGGAGACGAATCCCCTGCTGATCCGCTCACTTGCCTCCATGTGGCTCGGGACTGTACCCAAAAAAAACCTGTTTGCACGACTCCTTTGAGCCGTGGTAGGGTAGAAATCAAAGCACAGTGGGAACTCACATGAGACAAATGACGATCTCAGGTCGATGAACTAACCTGTAATATGTCACCAGGGAACTGCTATCTTACGCTAGGTATAAATACCAACTAGCAGGTTCCCGGCGAGTCCTCTCCGGTGTACTCATAACCCAATGAGCACCTGTATACATCTTAGGTGATCCAACTGACACCAGTGGCTTGTGAGACCGGCCACCGCCCCTCGTCGGGGTCTCGACTGTATACACTAGTCTACTCCGGAGTATCGATGCCCTGTCTTGAAACTCCCATGACTAGGGACCACTATTAAGGATGTGCTTATAGACTACCCAACTCTCACGTATATGATCGCCATCATACTGTTGGTAGTCAAGCAAGATCCTAAGGGCTCTATCAACGTGTAATAGTGATCAGTCACCTGAACCTGTACACGACTGATAAAGGCAAACCAGATAGCAAACTATCATCTCGAGTAAGACTGTGCTTCCGGTATAGGTCCTCCTCAATCATTGCAATCACGTACCTGCGATCCAATAATTGACTTTGAGGGCACTACATTGTTAGTTATATGTATGCCCTAGAGGCCATTACTATACATAGGATGTATATTGTAGTGGGTGCTTGGACATATATAGGGAGGACTTTCTTGCTCGACATGATAGTATGCTATCTGGTTGATCTTTACCTTAACGTGTACACTGATAGTCTCTCTGTTACATGTTGGTAAAGCCCTTAGGATGAGTACTTGACTACCTGGACTGTGATGCGGATCATACTAGTGGGGACATGGTAGTCCATAAGTACATCCTTCAAAGTCCCTAGTCGTGGGTATATCGAGACGGGGCATCGATATACCAGAGTAGACTAGCGTATACCTTCTCGACCCATACAGATAGGCGATGGATGATCCCATATCCATTGGTGTTTGACCTCAGAGATGATATACGGGTGCTCAGTGGAGACTGGGTACACTGGACGGACTCGCCGAGAACTCCTAGATGGTATTATACCTTACGTCAGATGGCAGTTCTCTGGTGACACTGGTACAGAGTAGTCTGTTGACCCAAGATCGTCATAGAGTCTTGTGTGGTTCCCACTGTGCTTTGATTTCCACCTTACCACGTCCAAGAGGGCGTGCAAAACGGTGGTTTTTGGGTACAGTCCCGAATCACATGGAGGCAATGAGCGATAGGAGGGGATTCGTCTCTCCCGGTATAGGGAGTTGATGTTGCGCTGTGTTCGATTGGCTATAACCGGAAATCCCTGGCCAGGGTTGCTGAGATTTACTGGTAAGTGTTACCAGTAGTTTCTCGAATTGTTATAGACCTCATATCGACACGACTTATCGAGCTATTGGGGTCTGACGTTTACCACCCCTAGGCAAGATATGCGACATATCAGACGATCAGACCGGACTGTACGGTAGTGTTACTGGTTGGATTCACTGGAGTGTGAGCGGGCTTGCTCGTCGATCTTCTGATCGCTCAATACCCGGGTGGCCGTTACGTTTAGCAGACCGCTTGCGGCTTGTGGGTGTTTGATATGATCATCACCTGCTGCCGGCGTATTGACGAGTCTTTAGAGTCCTACACAGAGGTTTCCTGGCTCAAGCGAAACGAAATAGGAGAGCATATGAGATATGTGCGGGACCGAGAATAATGCGTGTATGTGATACCGTATTCTATTCTCGCGATGATTGTATCGAATGGTTGTATGCGATATAACCTAGTTATCGAATCGAGGATTGATTCGATAAGCCGATACATTGTATATTAGTCGGTTATATGCGATATGACCGGATCGTTAAATCAAGTGTTGATTTAATGATTTAATGCATAATTATATATTTGATATATTACTTTGCATTAACTAGTATTGGTTCACTTTAAATGGATTTTCTCACTTGGATGTACAAGTTGTATATGTGATATACTTTTTGTGCAAATGATTGTATCATGTTTGATGATGCATGTTTACTTGAGTTTGTGTAAAGATTGAACCATGGTTATTTAAATGGTTAGGGTTTTGGTTTTCTTATTTATTTATTTATTTATTTATTCTTTATGGAAAATAATAAGCATAAAGAAAAATGGTGGCTTTCTTTGGATGGATATTGAAGCTTCATGAAGCTTTGACTAAGTCACCATTTTTGTCTTCATGCTTAACCCTAACCATTCACTTAACCCTAGTTCATTCTCTACACTTGACCATGGTTGGATTATGATAAGTATTCAATTCTTTTTCTATTTTGAAAAACTTATCATAATATTCATCTTCTTCTTCTTCTTCTTCTTCACTTGAAGAAAGCATGCCTCCATCAATGGCAACTTGATGAAATGAGTGAGAAATCCAATTCTAAAGTGAACCCACTTCCTATTTCTTCATCCTCTACCTCTTGCCAAGTAGTATAGGGTGTTTCCTTCACAAGTTTTCATGGCTTGGTGAAGGTGGAGCTTGATCTAGTGATGCCTCGACGTAGATCATCTTCGGCATCGTCGTCGATGACCTAGCCCGCTTTTTCTCCGTTGAAGCCGATGCTAGAGTCATGGTTAGATTTGGACAGCGGAGAGGACTTCATCATGGAGCTATGGAGGTGGAGAAACGGATCTACAAAGGTTGTATTTCCGTTCTTTTAGTTTAGTTGTAAACTAGTTGCTTTGGTCGCCTAGATTTCTAGTTAACGATCCGTAGTCGGGTTTCTCGGCACCGTAATTTTTGAAATTGGCATGGTTGATGCCTTGTGAGACCTCTTGAGAGTGCCTAGGAACCCTACATACATCCAACAATCTCCCACTTGCACTTAAGGCTAATTATTGCAATGTCGCATACTCACAGCCCGTGTGATACCGAACACCCAACTCCTCTACTAATCAGTTTCACAAAGCCCGTTTGTAAAACTCATGTGTTCGAGAAATAGCCTCAACGAGTGGATCCGCCCCGATGTTTCTTTCTATGTCTCTCTTAATCTCAAATTCGCAGAGAAAGCCATCTCCCGAATTGAGTAATACCTGTCTTAGAGTATGTCTGGATATCTGATGGGACCTAGTTCATAAATGAACCCCAAATCCAAACTTCTTAGACTGTATCGATAACTGAACCTAATCAGTATCCTGCACCATGCCTCCTACAGTATCCTCTTGGACCACCTTTCCATAATACTACCCCTCTTCTACAGAGGAAAAACTATAACTCTGACAATCACTCTGTCATCCATGTCACCTTTGAAGCCTGGAATGATAACTGTCTCCAAAAGAGGCTGCCGTCATCAAATCCCTAGAACATGCACTTATGTTCTAAAACTGCTTCCTTATGTTTCTTCAGAATTGGATTAATATAAACTTATCGCATCTAGTGCAAAAACAACATCTGGTGTGGTACTTGACATCTCACGATTGACTCAATTGCCTAAGCAAGTGATCTGCCAATCATGCACATCCCTCTCCCCTTTAGTCTTTAAGACACCTTTAGAGAGGGTGACTCCATCACCTGCAGGTACACCACCATGCCAGGAGTCATCTATTCTAAAATACCATTAGAATACTGTCAAAGTACCCAGATTGGGAAACTACCCAATTCTAGATCCAAAACCATAGATCTAGTAACCAGAATGTCTGATATTATATCCATATCCTTTTTGTGGAGAAACAACTGTGTGACGACCAAAGTATAACCGATCGTAGTATAGGAATTTTATTTCCTACTCTGTGTATGTCATCCAAATACCAGGACATCACACCCTACTACCTTCTTAACAGATCCATCCCCTATTTTGATGAAGTCAAAGCCATAACTGTCACATCAAAATTAGATGATTTATCTCCGCTATATCTGCTCTAGTCTATAAATAGACATAAGCTACTTGCCCACTATGCTTCCTGTTGGAGATAGTGCCCTCAGAGTCAATTATTGGATCACAGGCACGTGATTGCAATGATTGAGGGTGGACCTATACCGGTAGGACAGTCTTGCTCAAGATGATAGTATGCTATCTGGTTTATCTTTATCATCGTGTACTGTTTTAGGTGACATTACTGATCATTATTGCACGTTGATAGAGCCCCTAGGATTCTTGCTTGACGGCCAGCAATATGATGGCGATCATATACGTGGGAGCTGGGGTCTATAAGCACATCCTTAAAAGGTCCCTAGTCGTGGGAATTTTCGAGACAGGGCATCGATACTCCAGAGTAGACTAGTGTATACAGTCAAGACCCCGACGAGGGGCGGTGTCTGGTCTCACAAGCCACTGGTGTCAGTTGGTTCACCTAAGATGTATACAGGTGCTCATTGGGTTATGAGTACACCGGACATGACTCGCTGGGAACATGCTAGTTGGTCTTATACTTGACGTCAGATAGCAGTTCCCTGGTGACATGTGTACAGGTTAGTTCATCGACCTGAGAATCGTCATTTGTCTCGTGTGAGTTCCTACTGTACTTTGATTACTACCCTACCACGCTCAAAGGAGTCATGTAAACAGGTTTTAGTTGGGTACAGTCCCGAGCCACATGGAGGCAGTGAGCGGATCTTCAGGGGTTCATCTCTCCCGGTATTGGGGGTGAGGTCGCGCTGTGTCTAGGAGAGCCATTACACAAAGTCCTTAGCCAAGGCAGGAGATTTACTGGTAGGTATTCTAGTAATATCTCAGGGTGTTCTGGGCTACACTCCGACACGACTTGTACCGCTTTTGGGGGTCTGACTTTTACCAACCCCCTAGGCCCGCCATGCGATGCTCATAGACAAACGGACCGGACTGTATGGATATTGTCACTGACAGGCTCAGTAGGGTGTCGACATGAGTTCGCTCACAGACGTCCCTTTTGGTCAATACATGGTAGCTCATTACGTATGGCTAATACCTCTGACGTGCTAGTGGTTAAATCCATAGCCAAAAGTATTGACGAGTCTTTAGAGTTCCCCACAGACAGTTACTCAAGTTTCGGGCGAAACGCTGTAGAGGCCGTATGGAGATATGGCAGGGCTCGATCATATACGTGCGGTATTGCACGGATCATGATCAGACGGATAATACTAGCGGGCTTTGGTTTAAGCCGGATCCTAGTATTGTACAGTGTAGATTTGTCTCTTTGCATTTGTATTCAGTGGGAATACAAATGCGGGTATGTATATACAGTCGCGGGGTTTTCCTGTATTTTATTGCGGGATTAGTTTTTTGAAGTTGCCAGTTTGCATTCCATTTCGGCCAGATTTTCTTTGTTCCTTCACGGCCGGACTTTTGTGATGGGAGGGGCTAATTTGCATATTTGCAAATTAGCATAATGGAGAGGGTTTCTTGTAAATGGATGATTATGATGGTTTAAGCATCTTTGCTTTTTCTAATGATCATTTCTTTGCATTTATGAGATTGGATTAGTATTTGATGGTGGTGTGACAATTATATCTCTTTATCATCAAAACCTTTTATTATGGTCACCATCTTGTGCTCACCCCCCCTTTTGATACTTTTTTTCCCTCCTTATTCTTGATACGCGGATCAGGGGCCCAGCTATCGCGTGAAACACTCCGCCGGCCACTACAAGAGGGAGGGGGATGTAAGTCCATGTCATGCACCCCACGAACTTGTGGGGAGGCGGAATATATGAAAAACGATTATCAAAGTTTCGTAACACGGACTTGAGCGCATGAATCGTTATCTAAACCATTGCTAACTATCAACAAGAGGTTTAACTACTCGGATTCGAAGTTATACCTCACGTTACATGTCCTTCGGGTCTTCATCGCTGTCCTCCACTCCTCGTAGGCTCCTTGGAACATCGGCACCTCAACGGCCTCCTCGAATCAAAGACGATCCACCCGAAAGCTCCTACGCCAAGCTTAATCTCAAACTTGAGATAACTAGGTTGCTTAAAGTGCTAATCTAAGCTACCTAGGGGATATAGAGTGAGGTTATGGATGTATTAGTCTAGCTAACCCTTGATCTCAACACATGAGAGGTTAAGGTTAGGGTTTGAAGAGAGAGTGAGCTCGAGGAGAGAGAAGGTGAAGATGAGAATGAAATGAGATCATGATCTTATCATAATATATATGAAGCATTATTATTTATCCAAAAATGAAATAATAGAATTAACAACCATGCTTCATAAATATCTATGAGTGATTCATCTCCATGAGTCATTAAGCAATTATGATGCATTAATGACTTGGATGAATCATACAAATGAGTCACTAATCTCATTTAATGCAATACCACCTTAACCCCTTAGTCACCACTCTTCTAGAAGCTTCCCGACAAATTACGAGAACGCCCCTCCAACCCATGAAAACACGGAAAAACTTTAGACTGTATAAATCCAGTAACCCAATACTAGAATCTGGCTTAAACCAAAGCCGACTAGTAAAAACTGTCCGAAAAAGTCATACGTGCGTAAACACACGTATGCGTCCGAACCCTTGTCGTAAAAACCATACGACCTCTATATCGTTTCGCCTGGAGCAGGGAAACTCTCTGTGTGAGACTCTAAAGACTCGACACTACGCTGGCAGTGGGTTTAACCACAGACCGCAAGCGGCACTAGCTGTACGTAACGGTCCCCAGGTAGATGTCGATAAGAAGGCCGATGAGAAAAAATCATCCGAACTCCCACTGAGCCTGATGTGACAATCTCCATACAGTCCGGTCTGTTTGTCTAAGACTATCACATATCAAGCCTAGGGGGCAGCAAGCGCCAGTCCCCTAATAGCTGTATAAGTCGTGTCGGAGCGAAGCCCATTACACCCTGAGAAGCTACTGGAACCTACCAGTATATCTCACTTGCCCTGGCCAGGGACTTTGCGTAATGGCTCTCTGACACAGCGCGATATCATCTCCTAATACCGGGAGAGATGAATCCTGTCTAACTACTACTGCCTCCAAGTGCTCGGGACTGCACCCAACTGCTACCTGTTTGCACGACTCCATTGAGCCGTGGTAGGGTAGCAATCTAAGAACAGTGGGACACACTCGAGGCGAAGTAGCAGTGTCAAGTCTGCGGACTATGCTGTACTCATGTCATCTGGGAACTGTTAACTGACGACGGGTATAATACCAACCAATCAGTTCCCCTGCGAGTCCTGTCCGGTGTACACGTAACCTAACGAGCACCTGTATACTATCTCCAGTACGATGTACCGATGGCTATGGGACAGACCATCTCCCTAACTGGGATGAGAAGCGTACACACTAGTCTACTCTGGAGTATCGATGCCCTGTCTCGATAATCCTACGACTAGGGACCTGTATAGGATGTTGCTTATAGACTAACCAGCCCCCACTAGTGTGACTGCCATCGCAACGCTGGTAATCAAGCAAAGAACCTATGGGCTCTACTAATATGTATAAGTGATACGTAACAAGAAACATATGCACATATTAAAATAGACACAAACCAAGTAGCATACTACCATTTTTAGCAAGACTGTATATACAACTGTGAGTATCCCGAGCTTCCATTAAGTAATATACAATCTAGTATGATACAATAATGGCCCCTAGGGCATATACACTAACAATCTCCCACTTGCACTAGGGCCATGAGCTGGCATATCGTAGACCTATCATCTCGAATAGCCTCTCGAACTGCGTCTGAGGAAGGGCCTTTGTGAATGGATCAGTAATGTTATTCTCTGTCTCTACTCTTTTCACCTCGATCTCCCGGCGATCTATGATCTCCCTGATCAGGTGGTACCGCCTTAAGATGTGTCTAGATTTCTGATGGGACCTGGGTTCCTTCGCTAAAACTATAGCGCCGTTGTTGTCGCAATACAGAGGTATTGGACCAACACTGGAAGGAACCACCTGAAGTTCTGTGAGGAACTTCTTCATCCAGACAGCTTCTTTTGCGGCATCGCAAGCAGCTACGTACTCCGCTTCCATCGTTGAGTCAGCAACGGTCTCCTGCTTGGAACTCTTCCAACAGACCGCCCCTCCATTGAGGGTAAAGACATAACCCAACATGGATTTGGAGTCATCCTTGTCACTCTGAAAGCCGGAGTCGGCAAAGGCCTCCATCTGGAGGTCTTTTCCGCCATATACCAAGAACATCTCCTTAGTCCTTCTCAGGTACTTGAGAATGTTCTTTACTGCTATCAGTGCTTCTCCCCTGGGTTTGCCTGATACCGTCTTACAACGCTTAATGCGTATGCTACATCTGGTCTGGTACATAACATCGCATACATTATAGAGCCTACCGCAGAAGCGTAGGGTATAATCGACATGCGATCCCTTTCCAAATCAGTCTTGGGAGACATCTCTTTGGAGAGGGTGATTCCGTGACAAGCCGGTAGGTTACCGCGCTTAGAATCATCCATACTGAATCTCTTCACTATGGTGTCTATGTACCTGGACTGTGAAAGTCCCAACATCCTCTTTGATCTATCATGATAGATCCGGATCCCCAGAATGTAGGTGGCATCACCCAGGTCTTTCATGGAGAATTTATATGACAAGAATCTTTTGACTGACTGTAACATAGGAATATCATTTCCTATTAGGAGAATGTCATCCACGTACAAGACGAGGAATACTACAGCTCTCCCTACAATCTTACTGTATATGCATAGTTCATCTGGATTTTTGATAAAGTCAAATTCTTTGACAGCATCATCAAAACAGATGTTCCAACTCCACGATGCTTGCTTTAGTCCATAAATGGACTTAAGCAGCTTGCATACTTTACCGCTGCTCCCACTCTGAATGAATCCTTCTGGCTGATCCATATCGACGCTCTCTTCTAAATTTTCATTTAGAAAAGCCGTCTTTACGTCCATCTGCCAGATCTCATAATCGTGGAAGGCAGCAATAGCAAGAAGGACCCTAATGGATTTTAGCATAGCTACTGGAGAAAAGGTTTCGTCATAGTCCAAACCAGGTCTTTGACGGAAACCCTTTGCAACAAGTCTAGCTTTATAGGTTTCGTCCTGTCTATCTACACCAATCTTCTTTTTGAAGATCCATTTGCATCCTACGGGTTTTACCCCATCTGGAGCAATGTCCAAAGTCCATACTTTGTTAGTGTACATGGACTCCATTTCGGTCCGCATTGCATCCGGCCATTTTACCGAGTCGCTGCTCTGAATGGCTTGCTGGAAGCTAGTAGGCTCATCATAGTCAATAGTGCAATCCTCTCTATCCCCGTCTATGAGAAAACCGTAGTATCTCTCGGGTGGATGAGATTGCCTACTACTCCTGCGGAGTGGCGTCGGGATGTCCCTTTCTTCTGAAACTTCTGGTTCTACCATACCTTCAGTAGTAGTTTGTGGTTCTGGAATTTCTTCCAGTTCTATTTCGCTCCCACTTGTTTCCTTTTCTAAAAATTGATATTCTAGAAAATGGGTATTACGAGAAACAAAAACCTTTTGTTCCTCTGCGTAATAGAAAAAATACCCCCTGGAGTTCTTTGGGTATCCCACAAACTTACACAGTACTGAGCGTGCCTCGAGCTTGTCCGGATGCTGCTTTTTTACAAAAGCTGGACATCCCCATGTCTTCAGGTACTGAAGACAGGGTTTCTTCCCACTCCACATCTGATATGGTGTGGTAGGCACAGTTTTGTTTGGAACCTTGTTCAAAAGATATGCAGCTGATTCTAGTGCATAACCCCAGAAAGATCGCGGTAACTCAGCCTTACTCATCATGAAACGAACCATATCCAATAGGGTTCGATTCCTCCTTTCTGATACACCGTTGTGTTGTGGTGTGTATGGAGGAGTAAGCTGAGAGAGAATTCCATTCTCTTTTAAGTAACCCAGGAACTCGGCACTTAAGTATTCACCACCTCGATCAGATCTCAGTGTCTTTATACTTTTGCCTGTTTGTTTTTCCACTTCATTCTTGTATTCCTGGAATTTCTTAAAGGTCTCGGATTTATGCTTCATCAAGAAGATATGTCCATACCTAGAGAAATCATCCGTAAAAGTAATGAAGTAGGAATAACCACCTCGCGCATGTGTAGACATTGGACCACACACGTCACTGTGTATGAGTCCTAAGAGCTCGCTCGCTCTTTCTCCGTGTCCAGTGAACGGAGTCTTTGTCATCTTTCCCATGAGACAAGATTCACAAGTGGCATAAGACTGATACTCGAACGGATCCAAGTATCCCTCTCTATGTAACTTCGTTAATCTTCTCTCATTGATGTGACCCAGTCTACAATGCCATAAGAAAGCCTGATTTGTTTCCGGAGACTTTCTTTTAAGTGTGTTCTGGATACTGAAAATCTGAGCTTGATTTAATACGTATATTCCGTTTTCTAATGTACCTAACCCAATCAAAACTTGATTTAGGTGGATGTGAACCACATCTCTTGCAAAAGTAAAATCATATCCTTCCTTAGAAAGTAAGGGTACAGATATGATATTACAAGTCGTACCTGGTACATAAAAACAGTTACGCAAAATCAATATCTGCCCAGTTGTTAGTCCAAGATGATATTCCCCTACGGATTCAGCGTCCATGCTCATTCCGTTAGCAACTGTGAGGGTCATATCACCTATTCCGATAACCCTACGGTTTCTCAGAGCCTGTAAAGAATTACAGATGTGAGTTCCTGACCCGGTATCCAATACCCAGGAAGTAGGGTTAACTGACATACAGTTTTCTATCATAAACACACCCGAAGCTGAAGCCACAACATGCTTCGAATCCTGGCTACTGGCTTCTAAAGCCCTGCAATCTTTTTGCCAATGTTCATTCCTGTAACAATAGGAACGTCCCTGTTTTACTATATCCAGTCCCGAAACTTTTGCTTTTCTCTTTCCTTCTCCTTCCCTGGTTTCCTTCAGGGTAGAAGGCAGAGACTGTAGAATCAAGTCAGTATTTGACTCGTTTCCCAACGCGGTCTCCAGGTCCTGGAGCTTATCAATACAGCTAGTCATTGTAAGGACGTTGTCCCCTACAGATGACCCGTCAGCTAACCTCGTTTGAATTAATTCGTTTGAGGTTTCATATCTAGTGATATGAGATTGCTCTCCATATAAACTTTTATTATGGAGAAAGATGGAAACTAAGTCCATCTTCTCGTGCTGCTTCTGGTATACACCATCAACTGAAGCTAACATGAGGCACTTAGCTTTCGCTTTATCTTTTTCCCTTGTCTGACGGATATCCATATCCGTGACAGTGGAAACTGGACCTGGGACGGTGGGATCTTGAGTAGTAATAGGGTGGTCATGCTTGTCATAGCCAATGGACATCTGGACAGATCTTTGCCAGTCATATAAGTCAGATTCAGTCAATTTGTTATCTAGATGTAACCTATGTGTGGTCACAAGGTCGCTGCAATTAAGAGAGAGAGAAGAAAACATTTTAGCATGATGCTGTTGCAAGTTTAGATTGGTTTTAAGTTTATCTAAACAGGATGGCTCCTACTGTTTCTCGAATCCTTCCTCAAACCATAAAAGAAGAATTAGCCAGGACAATTCTCACCGTACAATACTTGCTTAACTGTTCAGCCAGGCCAGTGTCGATACTTTGAGGGAGGTTTTCCAACGCTTTCGTGAAGTTTCTTAATTAAATAACCTCTTTTCTCTGGGGGCGTAAACCCGCTGACACCTTTCTAGGCACCTACTTGGTTTATAGCATTGATCGTTAAGTGACGAATCTCCTGATAAGTAGCATATACTCACAGTAGGATCGGGATCCAAAATATCATCGTATGATAATGTTGAAGGAATCCTACCAACATTCATCAAACTCCAAAATAGTATGCATCTCTCTGCAAATTTCAGTTTCTTTAGAAATTCCCGATGTGGATTTTTGCCCCATGCTCTTATGACCTTGACGAAGGCCAACATATCATAAGTCACATGTCAAGTTCTACCCATCATTATCCAGGTTAATTTGAACCCACCCGTACATACCCTTGACGAAGGCCAAAATAGTAGTACGACTGTCCCAAACCAACGCATCTATCTATGCTACAGATAAATATCCAGCAGCTACCAATCACTATGCCTTGGCGAAGGTCAAAATACATAGCTTGAATACTACCGAATATTTAACTGAAATGACGGAGGGCTACGACTGGTTTTGGCAAAACCGTGAACGTAGTGAACTTGATATAATCGAAGGAACCTGATACTTTTTTTTAAAAGGAGTGGTTAAAGCTCCGCAATTAAAAAATTTTGCTCTTAAAATAACCGAGTGGTTTCTTTTAAATTTGTTCCAACGATTCAACTTTGGTTTATTTTCTTTGCATTATAATAATGCGTCCCATCTTTTATCCTATCATTGCAGAAAAGAACGAAAATACCACGTCTTCTTATGCCATCCGCATTCGCCACTGGGTCCCGTCATCACCCGTTAGGTTACTTAACTAACGACAGAGCGGGGGCTGGCCTAGCGCGGGTGTAAAACATAAGTGACGTCTAATAGCTATCATATATAGATATTGTACATTCGTCAGACGCAATAATAAGCATTCCAGATCACAGATGAACTTTATTGGATTTATTAGCAATCCGCATTTTCTTTGAGCCTGCAATAAAAGACGGATTACACAGTTGTGATGAATAGCCATTTACCCCACCCCAGACCCCTACGGGTACGGCAAACTACCCGCCAAGTACCAGAAGTGAAGCGGTCTACCTCAACACTTCAAAATACCCGGTAGTTTGTGCACCCCACCTTGGGTCAATCCTTGGAGCAAAGACAGTAAAAAGAAATAATACAACGGTGGCTACAACTGCAACCTGGATGTGCCCCGCGAAATAATATTACAACTTATTACAATTACATCGAATGAATTAATACAATAACCCATCACAAAACCCCGGTTAATCATCACAACAGTCCAACACAGTTCATATCCACAAACAGTTAAAAAACATCACAGATATGTGCAACCCCCTGCCAACCGACATACTAGCAGTTAGGGGAGGTTCACGAACACATAAAACATTACAGATCAAGACCCAATTAGCAAATATCTTAAAACATCGATCGAATACCAAATTCCGTGTCTACCCCAAAAGCAAACCTGTACTGAAGAAACCTGGGTACACAACAGAACATACTGGAAAACAGAAAACCACAAAATATGAATTACAGAGGAAATCCGAGTCAACTCGGAGTTGACTCGGCGGCGGATCCGCGGCCAAAAGCACCTTTGTGCCGCGGTTCCGCGGCCGAGTTGCCGAGTTAGGGTCTCGTATTTTCTCAGTTTTCATTAAAATCCCTGCTGTGAATTTTAAGGTATGTCAAATATTTTTTCAGACAGTTTTAAAATTAACAGAAACTTAGGGTTTTGGTTTTTCGTTTTTCGTATTTTTCGTCGATCGAACTTCTAATCAGTTGCTAACAAGCTAGTAATGGTTTAGTTGGCTCTGATACCACTGTAAGTCCATGTCACGCACCCCACGAACTTGCGGGGAGACGGAATATATGAAAAACGATTATCAAAGTTTCGTAACACGGACTTGAGCGCATGAATCGTTATCTAAACCATTGCTAACTATCAACAAGAGGTTTAATTACTCGGATTCGAAATTATACCTCACGTTACATGTCCTTCGGGTCTTCATCGCTGTCCTCCACTCCTCGTAGGCTCCTTGGAACATCGGCACCTCAACGGCCTCCTCGAATCAAAGACGATCCACCCGAAAGCTCCTACGCCAAGCTTAATCTCAAACTTGAGATAACTAGGTTGCTTAAAGTGCTAATCTAAGCTACCTAGGGGATATAGAGTGAGGTTATGGATGTATTAGTCTAGCTAACCCTTGATCTCAACACATGAGAGGTTAGGGTTAGGGTTTGAAGAGAGAGTGAGCTTGAGGAGAGAGAAGGTGAAGATGAGAATGAAATGAGATCATGATCTTATCATATATATGAAGCATTATTATTTATCCAAAAATGAAATAATAGAATTAACAACCATGCTTCATAAATATCTATGAGTGATTCATCTCCATGAGTCATTAAGCATTTATGATACATTAATGACTTGGATGAATCACACAAATGAGTCACTAATCTCATTTAATGCAATGCCACCTTAACCCCTTAGTCACCACTCTTCTAGAAGCTTCCCGACAAATTACGAGAACGCCCCTCCAACCCGTGAAAACACGGAAAAACTTTAGACTGTATAAATCCAATAACCCGATACTAGAATCTGGCTTAAACCAAAGCCGACTAGTAAAAACTGTCCGAAAAAGTCATACGTGCGTAAACACACGTATGCGTCCGAACCCTTGTCGTAAAAACCATACGACCTCTATATCGTTTCGCCTGGAGCAGGGAAACTCTCTGTGTCGGACTCTAAAGACTCGACACTACGCTGGCAGTGGGTTTAACTACAGACCGCAAGCAGCACTAGCTGTACGTAACGGTCCCCAGGTAGATGTCGATAAGAAGGCCGATGAGGAAAAATCATCCGAACTCCCACTGAGCCTGATGTGACAATCTCCATACAGTCCGGTCTGTTCGTCTAAGACTATCGCATATCAAGCCTAGGGGGCGGCAAGCGTCAGTCCCCTAATAGCTGTATAAGTCGTGTCGGAGCGAAGCCCATTACACCCTGAGAAGCTACTGGAACCTACCAGTATATCTCTCTTGCCCTGGCCGGGGACTTTGCGTAATGGCTCTCTGACACAGCGCGATATCATCTCCTAATACCGGGAGAGATGAACCCTGTCTAACCACTACTGCCTCCAAGTGCTCGGGACTGCACCCAACTGCTACCTGTTTGCACGACTCCATTGAGCCGTGGTAGGGTAGCAATCGAAGAACAGTGGGACACACTCGAGGCGAAGTAGCAGTGTCAAGTCTGCGGACTATGCTGTACTCATGTCATCTGGGAACTGTTAACTGACGACGGGTATAATACCAACCAATCAGTTCCCCTGCGAGTCCTATCCGGTGTACCCGTAACCTAACGAGCACCTATATACTATCTCCAGTACGACGTACCGATGGCTATGGGACAGACCATCTCCATAACTGGGATGAGAAGCGTACACACTAGTCTACTCTGGAGTATCGATGCCCTGTCTCGATAATCCTACGACTAGGGACCTGTATAGGATGTTGCTTATAGACTACCCAGCCCCCACTAGTGTGATTGCCATCACAACGCTGGTAATCAAGCAAAGAACCTATGGGCTCTACTAATATGTATAAGTGATACGTAACAAGAAACATATGCACATATTAAAGTAGACACAAACCAAGTAGCATACTACCATTTTTAGCAAGACTGTATATACAACTGTGAGTATCCCAAGCTTCCATTAAGTAATATACAATCTAGTATGATACAATAATGGCCCCTAGGGCATATACACTAACAGGGGAAATGAGGGAATTTTTTTTTTGAGTGTGGGGAGAAAATCATTCATCTCATTCTGTGCTTGTACCAAAAATCCTAAGCTCACTCCAAAGTTCATTCACCTCCATCATCTTCAATGGCAACTTCATACCCCTTGAGACAAGTGGATTCTACACTTTGCCTACAGCATCCTTAGGCACGTCGACTCGCCAACTTCGTGCTCGAGTTGCCTTGGTCCAGAGGTGGGAGCCCGTAAAAGAACCCGGCGATGTGGTGCCCGTTCCGAAGAGGAGATGAAGACCGGAGATTCCGCGAGGAGATCGGGACGGAGGCCGAAGACCGAAGGACACGGATCGCTCGGTATAGCTTTCTTCTCATTCTCTAGTTTGCTAGCATTAGGTTAATGGCCCGATCCAGGTTTTTTAGTGCGCGGTAGTGCCGGTTTACAAGTTTTTGAAAAGTTTCGTTTCCGCATTTTGGCCTCGGATAGACGGCCGGGGCGCTGCCGTACACTTACACTTCCGCTGCTCCCACTGACCACAACAACCCTCTGGCAGAATAATATATACATGCACTTCTAAAGATAGTTTAGAACGACGCTATACTTAACCTCCTGCCGGGTCTCATAGCCTGGAACAACAGTAGTGTCAAGTCTTGGTAAACAAGAACCTCCCTGTCACTGTCCTTGAGGCTACCGGAGTACCTCTCGGGTGTCTGAGGTTACCTACCATATCTGCGGAGTGGCTATTGGAATGTCAAACCTGATTGAATCTTTAGGTCCTATTAAATTTTCCGTAATCGTTTGCGGTTCTGGAATTACTTCCAGTTCTACCATACTCCCACTACTGTTTTCTGAAAAAATCCATTTTACTAAAACTGTGGTGAGTCAAGAACAATATCACTATTGATCTTCCAGATGGTAGAAAGTTAACCCTCGACATAGCCCGGGTCAACCCATAAACTGCCATTACAGAAACGTGCCTTGAGTTATCCAGAGTCTGATTTTAAGCATAAGCTGGACAACTCCCCGTACCTTAACATCGTTAAGATATGAACCATTCTATATCCAATATAGAAACTTTGGCACTTATTTAATTGGAACCAGATTCAAATCATGCAGCTGTCTCCAGTGCATATCAACTTAATGGAAAGATGCTAATCAGCATTACTCAACTTAGGAATACATCCAATTATGAGTAATCTGAAAGAGAAACAAGTTTCTCAAAACCATTACTATCAACTGAATACCAATCACAAGAATCTACATCTTCGATCTCTTTGAAGAATCCCGATACTTGCGACATCTGGTTCTCTACTTTATTCCTATACCCACAACTTCTCAAAACTTAGACTTTGTATTTCTACGAAACACTTGTCTAAAAACTAGAGAAGTCATAAGTAAACAGAACATAGTACGAGGACCAACCCCTTTGTCCTGATGGACACTGGACAACATACAATACTCTGTATAAGTCCGCTGAGTTGAATAACTCAAAACCTGTGCACTGTAGGTTGAAAACTGTACTTATGGTTAAAAACTACTCCGCTGTTCAATGCTCCTTACCCAATCGACAACTGATATAGGTAAATATCACGGACATAATTTCAAAAAGTTATATCTCACTTTATAAAAATAAACGTACAGATATATCAGTTTGAAATTGGTGCACAACAACGGATACTCAAAACCAAATATTGCCGTCCGGAAAAAACCCAGGCGACTTCCTCAAATATCACCAATTACAACGAATTCCGATATAATGAGGATGATCACCTAGTTCCTAATAACTTACTCCCACTCATCATCTGTAAAACCATACAGATGTGAGAATCATACCTGGTAAATACATACCCTGGAGTAAGTATCTAATCGGGAAATCGGTTTTCCTTTTAACAATGCACAGTGTAACTGAAACATGAAAATGTTTCGTAGGGGTATCCTGGTATTCCTAGTAATGCCTCTTCCATAATCCAATTCATGACTATAACCGTATATTTCTTTGCCATCTCTCCAAATCGCTTTATTTGTCTTTATTCATTACCTTCTGTACACCCCTTTAGGCTAAGTGGTTTTCTTCCTTCCCTACCGTTCGGCACCAGCCCATGGTTTGGAAGAAGACTATCCAGTAAGCATAATAGGTGTACTCTCCTAAACCAAGGAGTACTCGCAACTTGAGAGAAGGTGATGATAAAAGACAACTGAATAATACCTTATTCTATTTCTCCGAACTGGGGAAAAAGCAAAGGTGAAATAGGAGTGGCGATGAAGTACGCGGTTTGGTCGTGAATGATAGCAGTCGCAATTTACTTTGCCCTCTTTCTAATCCTTTTATTTTGTCTTTACTTATTACCTTCTGTACACCTACTTAGGCTAATTGGTTTTCTTCATTCCCTACCTTTCGGCACCTGCCTATGGTTTGGAAGAAGACTATCCAATAAGCGTAATAGGTGTACTCTCCTAAACTAAGGAGCCTTCGCAACCTGAGAGAAGGTGATGATAAAAGACAACTGAATCAACCAATTCAATTTCTCCTGAACCTGGATCCATCCTCGAAGAAGTCCCTTCGAGTTCGTATATAACCATACGATGGATCTATCCAATGGAAGTGGATGTTCGTAGTAATATGGGGTGTTCTGAGAAATGCAAAGGGTAAAAGAAGGAGCGGCAATGACTTATGCAATTTTGACAATCCAAAAGCCAGTATTTTAAGAAGGTTCAGTCAACTTGGTCACTGAGTCATAGTCTAGGGTCGGTCAAAGGTCGCTGCCAAAGAGAGAGAGAGAAAAGAAACACTCTGCGTGCACTCTAACCTAGATCAGAATGGTTATCACCTTATCTAATCAGGAAACCTCCCACTGTACTGTCAAATTCTCCTCCAAACCTGAAAGAAGAATCAATCGGGATCACCCGAAGAGTAAACCAACTCATCAGTGGGAATCGGGATCCAACTCTCATCGCATGATAACGTGACGGAATTCACTCACGTTATCACACTCCAGAAGGTATGCGCATGCCTGGCAAGTTTCAGTTTCTTTAGAAACTCCCGATGTGATTTTTACCCCATGTTCTTATGACCTAGACGAAGGCCAACAAATCATAAGTCACATGTCAAGTTCTACCCGACATTATCTTGTCAATTCGAACCCACCCATACATACCCTTGACAAAGGCCAACAAGGTAATACGACTGTCCCAAACCAACTCATCTATCTATCCAACAGAAAAGTAACAAGCAGCTACCATCCACTATGCCTTAACGAAGGCCAACAAACATAGCATGAATACTACGTGCTACCCATCTGAAATGACGGAGGGCTACGACTGGTTTTTGGCGAAAAACCTTTAACGTAATGAACTTGATCTCATTGAAGGAACCTGATAGCTTTTTATAAAAATATAGTGGCGAAAACCTTTGCTTAAAAGGTCACTCCCGGTGAAGGGATCTCGGCTCTTTCCTCGTGGAATGAGGTGCAGGATATTCCAACTGAATACCGCGATGCAAAGCAACATGTAATCGACTATAGTGAAGTTATTACCTTGACGCAAACTTCTGCCCAAGGGGTCACTCCCGATGAAGGGATCTCGGCCCTTGCCTCGTCAAATGAGGTGCTGGATATTCCAATCGAATACCACTGTGCAAAACAAAAGAAAACGTCCTTATAATAACACTTTTTAAAATTGTTCCAACAATATCCAAACAGGTTTGTTTTTTCTTTGCATTGATCAGAATCAACGCAGTCCCATCAATTAATCACACCAGAAAAGAACGAAAATAAAATATACGTATATGCCATCCGCATTCGTCGCTGGGTCCCGTCATCACCCGTTAGGTTACTTAACTAACGACAGAGCGGGGACTGGACTAGCGCGGGTGTAAAACATATACAACATCTACTAGTATATATACCAATATACAATAATCGCTCCAGGCGTGATAATATGCAACATTACAGAAAAGTAATAAGCATCACAGAACAATACAGATAATTTGGGATCCCCGGGTTTCAAAGAGCCGCTACTGAAACCCGACGTTCCCCTGGTCGTGTGGATAGCCTGTGCAATGAAACCTAGACCCCTACGGGTGCAGCAAGTTACCCGCCAAAACCTGAAGCGAGGCAGCCCCCTACAGCAAAGTGAATGGACCACCCTGCACTTCACGGAATCCGGTAATTTGAGCACCCCTCCTTGGGTCAACCTGTACCCCCTACGAGTGCGGCGAATAGTCTGCCAATTCTAGAGTGAGGCCCCTCTGCCTCTCAAAGCCATGAGATGCGGACCCGTTGCCCTCCAGAACCCGGCTATCCGTGCACTCCATCGCGGGGTAAACCTAGTACAGTAATGAAAAATATGTACAACGGGTACATCGACCTCAGCTCGGTCGTGCCCCAAAAGAATATTATACAAACAGGCAGTGACGGCAGTCCACATGTTGGACGCTCGTCCCGCAATATCAAATGTACAAATAAATTCAAACTGCACTACCATTGCATACTGCTATCCACCACGACAAATCCGCAACATCACAGCACAACACAGAACATCAACACGAATGTCACGTTCGCAAACCCGTCTAAAAGAACTATAGCAATTAGACGCAATTTACCGCTCGAATGACATTCACAGTCGGAGATATAATGTAATTACAGTAAACTAACAAGTTTAAAATTTCGATCGATAAAACTTCCCGAAGTGGGCCCCACGTACATCTGCAGTACACAAATAAAATCTGGGCCTAAACAAAATATTCCAGAAACCACAATTTTACATTAAAGACATTACTGTAGAAAATTGGTGCACTGTTGCTCCGAAGCAGCGGCAGAACCGCGGCCAATGCATGGCTTGTGCGGCGGTTCCGCGGCGCTCTGGAGTCAACAGTTGACCAAATTTCTACAGTATTCTTAAAAAAGCCTGCTCGATTTTCTGAAATGCTCAAAATAATTTTTAGACCTGTTTAAAAAATCGACAGAAACTTTAGCTTGAAAATCGCGGTTTCGGAAATTTCGTTCGATCGATATTTTAAACGCGTTAGAACAAGTTAGTAAAGCTTAATGGAGTGGCTCTAATACCTTGTGAGTCTACGGTAGCGCCCCGGCCGTCATTCTGACGCCAAACGCGGAACAAAAACTTTTATAACTGGCGCTATCGCATACTATAACCCGGATCTTACCATTAACGCTAAACTAACAAACTGTAAAGAGGTAGAAAGGCTATACCGATCAATCCGAGTCCTTCGGTCTTTAGCCATCATCCCACGCTCTTTTGCGGCAACTTCGATCTCTTTGCTCCTTGTCGAGGTGGCACCACATCTACGAATCTTTAAACGGGCTCCTGCCGCTATGCCGAGGCAACTCGGTCATCAAGTCTGCTAAAAGAGATGACCAAGATGAAGTAGAGAATGAGTAGAATACTTTGTCTTAAAACACTCTTTGGTTCTCATCACATGAGAGGGTAAGAGTGGAGGTTAAAGAAGATGCTAGGGTTTGGAAATGGTGACCTCAAGAAACACTAGTGAGCCAAAAGAAAACTAAGCTCATAAACTTGTGTTCTATCTATCTTTTTTTGTGAATAGATATGAGAGGATATATAATCAAAACCATAAACAAATATCTAATGAAAATATCTCTTCAAATATCCAAACCCAAAACAAAACACATTTAATTCTTCATGACTCATTTAGTGACTCATTAGCATGAGTCACTAATGAACATGCTAGAATAATGTGTCATCCATAATGAGTCACCATTTCCAAAACCAAATAATCATTTAAACCAAAATGATTAATCCAAAAAGAAATGCTTCTTCTAAAATATTCTCGTAACGGATTACGAAAATACCCCTCACCTATATATACATACATGTATTCGTATTTCGACCGAATACGAATACGAGAGACTAAAATATTCTGACTCAATATAATACATGAATCCGGCTTAAACCAAAGCCCACCAGTATTATTTGCTCGAAATATGACACGTGCATAAATGCACGTGCATTTTCCGAACCCTGCCATAAAACCATACGGCCTCTACAACGTTTCGTCCGAACTTGGGAAACTATCTGTAGGGGACTCTAATGACTCATCAGTACCCTGGCAGTGGGTTTAACCACAAGCACGTCAGTGACACTAGCAGTGCGTAACGGCTGCCCATGTACTGACCTCAAGGGAGGCCGATGAGCGAACTCATCCTGGAACCCTACTGAGACTAACAGTGACAATATACATACAGTCCGGTCCGTTCTTCTATGAGTATCGCATATCGGGCCTAGGGGGCTGGTAACGTCAGACCCCCAATAGCGGTATAAGTCGTGTCGGAGACAAGCCCTGAACACCCTGAGAAACTACTGGAATACTTACCAGTAATTCTCACCTGCCTTGGACAAGGACTTGGTGTAATGGCTCTCCTAGACACAACACGATCTCACCCCCAATACCGGGAGAGACGAATCCCCTGCCGATCCGCTCACTTGCCTCTATGTGGCTCGGGACTGTACCCAAAAAAACCTGTTTGCACGACTCCTTTGAGCCGTGGTAGGGTAGAAATCAAAGCACAGTGGGAACTCACACGAGACAAATGACGACCTCAGGTCGATGAACTAACCTGTACACATGTCACCAGGGAACTGCTATCTGACGCTAGGTATAAATACCAACTAGCAGGTTCCCGGCGGGTCCTGTCCGGTGTACTCATAACCCAATGAGCACCTGTATACATCTTAGGTGATCCAACTGACACCAGTGGCTTATGAGACCGTCCACCGCCCCTTGTCGGGGTCTCGACTGTATACACTAGTCTACTCCGGAGTATCGATGCCCTGCCTCGAAACTCCCACGACTAGGGACCACTATTAAGGATGTGCTTATAGACTACCCAACTCTCATGTATATGATCGCCATCATACTGTTGGTAGTCAAGCAAGATCCTAAGGGCTCTATCAACGTGTAATAGTGATCAGTCACCTGAACGTGTACATGACTGATAAAGGCAAACCAGATAGCATACTATCATCTCGAGTAAGACCGTGCTACCGGTATAGGTCCTCCTCAATCATTGCAATCACGTACCTGCGATCCAATAATTGACTTTGAGGGCACTACATCCAACAATGGAATATTTGAAGGATGTACTTAGCGACTACACTGTCCCCACTAGTATGATCTGCATCATAGTCCTAGTAGTCAAGTACTCATCCTAAGGGCTTTATCAACATGTAACATAGAGACAATCAGAGTACATATTAAAAGCAACCATATAGAATACTATCATGTCGAGCAAGAAAGTCTTCCATATATATGTCCAAGCATCCACTACAATATACATCGTATGTACAGTAATGGCCTCTAGGACATACATATCACTAACAATCTCCCACTTGCACTAGGGCCATCTGTTGTGGTATCGCATACCCAACAATCAGCTGTGGTTGAAGTATCTCATACTCAACCATCCCATAAAAGTCTCTATTGGGAAATAGGCCTTCGTGAGTGGATCCGCGCTGTTGTCCTCTGTATCTACTCTCCTGACCTCGATCTCCCTGGAGATCAGCATCTCCATGATCAGGTGATACTGCCTAAGAATATGTCTGGATCTTTGATGGGACAGGGGTTCCTAGGCATAAGCCACAACTCCATTGTCTCACAATGGTAGGAACGAATTTCATCTCATGAACTTATATATATCCAGACTGCCTTTTTGGTAGCATCCTTGGTAACGATGTATCTTACCTTTAATCGTCTAGTTTTCCACGGTATCTAGCTTGGAACTCTTCCAACATACCGTCCCTCCACTGAGGGTAAAGACAATGCCTGTGACTGACATTCAGTCGACCTTACCACCCTGGATGCTATCCAGTGATTCTCCCCAGGATCGATTGATACCATCTCACTACACCTAGTGAGAATCCTAACATCCAATTAGATCTATCTCATAGATCCAAAACCCAGGATTTAGAAGGTATCACCTTGATCCTATATGGAGAATCCTTGTGATAAGAGGAGATTGACCGAGCGAAGCATAAGAAACTCCTTTCCTATCAAGAGTATGTCATCCACGTACTATACGAGGATCACCACCATACTCCCTACTGCCTTTTTGTATATACAAGGTTCATCTTCCATTTTGATGAAGTCAAACTCTTTGACTACCACATCAAAACAGACATTCCAACTCCGCGATGCCTGATTTATCCCATAAAACAAACTTCCACACGTTTCCGCTGCTCTCACTGTCTACGAAGCCCTCTGGCTGTGTACTTATAGACAATCTCTTCTAAATCACTATTTAGAAAAGCAGTCATGACACCCAACCGCCAGATATCGTAGTCATGGTATGTAGCAATGGCAAGTAGGATCTGGATGGACTTAAGCATAGCTTTGAAAGTCTTAACTTTTCCATGTACACCAAGTAATCTTCTCAAGATATACTTGCTCCTGATGGGGATTTAACCCTTCAGATAAAGCAACCAAAGTCCATACTTTGTTGGTGTATATGGATTCCATCTCAGATCGCTAAGCATCCAGCCATTCTTACAGAGTCCCCACTCTTGATGGCCTGCACGAAACTAGTTGGGTCATCATCTCATGATGCAATCCTCGCTCCTAGTGTCATAGAGAAACTGAAGTATCTCTCAGGTGGATAAGGAACCCTACTAGATCGACGGAGAGGCCGAGGTTCGTTGGAAACTATTGAATCCTCCGGTTCTACCAAATCATCAGCTGCAGTTTGTATAGCTGGAACTCCTTCCAGTTCTACCTCATGACCACTACTTCCTTCACAAGAAATTCCCTTTCCAAAGGGTGGCATGCAGAGAAAACAAAACACCTTTTGTTCCTCAGTTTGGTAGAAGATATTCCCTTGCAAAAGTTTGGGATATCCAACAAACTTCCACAGAATCTGACCTTGCCTCGAGCTTGTTCGGATCATGCTTTTGACATAGGCCGGACAACCCTAAATCTTAACTTCCTTAAGAGATGGGCTCTTCCCATACCATATCACATATGGAGTGGTAGGCACCTGATTTGGTTGGAACCCTATTCAATAGGTATGTAACTTCTTAAGTGCATAACTCCCAAAAAGGAAATAGGCAACTCAATAGTACTCATCATAGACCACACCATATCACATAGGGTGCGCTTGCTCCTCCCCGATGCACCGACGTACTGTAGTGTATACAGAGGAGTAATGCTGAGAGAGAATTCTCATTCTCCTTTAGAATAGTCCAGGAATTCCATGCTCAAGTATTCTCCTCCCTGATCTCATCATAGGACATAATACTTATGTAGGGTTCCTAGGCACACTAATGAGGTCTCACATGGCATCAACCATGCCAATTTCAAATTTTACAAGTGCCGAGAAACCCTAATACGGATCGTTAACTAGAGTTTAGGCGATAACAAATGCGAGCAAACAACTTTACTCTAAAAGTGAACGGAAATACAACCTTTGTAGATCCGGTCCTCCACCTCCATAGCTCCATGATGAAGTCCCCTCGATGCGATCATCGGATCCCGGGCTCTAGCGTCGGCTTCATCGGAGAAATGGGCGGGCTAGGTCGTCGACTTCGATGCCGAAGATGATCTACGTCGAGGCAACACAAGATCAAGCTCCAACTTCACCAAGTCATGAAACTTGTGAAGAAAACACCCTATACAACTTGGCAAGTGGTAGAGGATGAATAAATAGGAAGTGGGTTCACTTTAGAATTGGATTTCTCACTCTTTTTCTCATGTTGCCATTGATGGTAGCAAGCTCTCTTCTTGTTGAAGAAGAAGAAGAAGAAGAAGAAGAAGAAGAAGAAGAAAAAGAATATGATAAGTATTATTGGAAAATAGAAAATAAGGTGATTCTTATCATATCTCAACCATGGTCAAGTGTAGAGAATAAACTAGGGTTAGGTTTAATGGTTAGGTTTAAGGAATAAAACAAAATGGTCAAAGCTTTTTCAAAGCTTCATGAAGCTTCAACAAAATCCAAAGAAAGCCACCATTTTATCTTAAGCCAAAAAGAAAGAAATAAATAAATAAATAAAGCAAATGAAACCCTAACTATTAACTAACCATGGTTTAATCAAACATACACCCAAGTTTGCATGTATCATCAAACATGATACAAACTAGTGCACAAAACTATATCATATATACAATGTGCACATCAAGTGAGAAAATCCATCTTAAGTGAACAGATACTAGTTAATGTAAAGTAATATATCAAATATATAATTATACATTAAATCATTAAATCAACACTTGATTTAACAATCCGGTCATATCGCATATAACCGACTAATATCAAGTGTATCAATGTATCGAATCAACACTTGATTTGGTAACCCGGCTATATCACATATAACCGACCAATGATACAAATCGCGAGAATAGAATACAGTATCACATACTGGTATAATTCTTGGTCCCGCACATATCTCATATGCGCTCCTATTTCGTTTCGCTTGAGCCAGAAAACCTCTGTGTAGGACTCTAAAGACTCGTCAATACGCCGGCAGCAGGTGATGATCATATCAAACACCCACAAGCCGCAAGCGGTTTGCTAAACGTAACGGCCGCCCGGTTATTGAGCGATCAGAAGATCGACGAGCAAGCCCGCTCACACTCCTGTGAATCCAACCAGTAACACTTACCGTACAGTCCGGTCTCGTCGTCTGATATGTCGCATATCTCGCCTAGGGGTGGTAAACGTCAGACCCCAATAGCTCGATAAGTCGTGTCGATATGAGGTCTATAACAGTTCGAGAAACTACAGGTAACACTTACCAGTAAATCTCAGCAACCCTGGGCAGGAATTTCCGGTTATAGCCAATCGAACATAGCGCAACATCAACTCCCTATACCGGGAGAGACGAATCCCCTCCTATCGCTCATTGCCTTCATGTGATTCGGGACTGTACCCAAAAACCACCGTTTTGCACGCCCTCTTAGACGTGGTAAGGTGGAAATCAAAGCACAGTGGGAATCACACAAGACTCTATGACGATCTCGGGTCAACAGACTACTCTGTACCAGTGTCACCAGAGAACTGCCATCTGACGTAAGGTATAATACCATCTGGGAGTTCTCGGCGAGTCCGTCCAGTGTATCCAGTCTCCACTGAGCACCCGTATATCATCTCTGATGTCAAACACTAATGGATATAGGATCATCCATCGCCCATCTGTATGGGTCGAGAAGGTACACGCTAGTCTACTCTGGTATATCGATGCCCCATCTCGATATACCCACGATTAGGGACTTTGAAGGATGTACTTATGGACTACCATGTCCCCACTAGTATGATCCGCATCATAGTCCAGGTAGTCCAGTACACATCTTAAGGGCTTTACCAACATGTAACAGAGAGACAATCAGTATACACGTTAAGGTAAAGAGTAACCAGATAGCATACTATCATGTCGAGCAAGAAAGTCCTCCCTATATATGTCCCAGCATCCACTACAATATACATCCTATGTATAGCAATGGCCTCTAGGGCATACATATAACTAACAATCTCCCACTTGCACTAGGGCCATCTGATAGCAGTGGTTGTAGTATCTCATACTCAACCATCCCATAAAAGTCTCTCTCTGGGAAAAGGCCTTTGTGAGTGGATCCGCCGTGTTGTCCTCTGAGTCTACTCTCTTAACCTCGATCTCCTTGGAGATCAACCATCCCCATGATCAGGTGATGCTGCCTCAGAATATGCCTGGATCACTGATGGGACGGACGTTCCTTGGCATAAGCCACAACTCCATTGTCACACAATATGAGGAACTAAGTTCATCTCATGAACAAATATACATCCAGACTGCCTCTTTGGTAGCATCTTAAGTAGCGATGTATCCAGCCTTTATCGTCTAGTATGCCACGGTATCTAGCTTGGAACTCTTCCAACATACCGTCCCTTTATTAAGGGTAAAGACAATGCCTGTGACTGACATTCAGTCATCCTTATCACCCTAGAACACTTCCAGTGATTCTCCCCAGGATCGATTGATACCATCTCACTTCAACAAGTGAGAATCCTAACATCCATTTAGATCTATCTCATAGGTCCAAAACCCAGGATTTAGTAGGTATCACTTTGATCCTATGTGGAGAATCATTATGATAAGCGGAGATTGATCGAGCGTAGCATAGGAAACTACTTCCCTATCAAGAGTATGTCATCCACGTACTCTACGAGGATCACCACCATACTCTCTACTACCTTTTTGTATATACAAGGTTCATCTACCATTTTGATGAAGTCAAACTTTTTGACTACGACATCAAAACAGACGTTCCAACTCCGCGATGCCTGCTTTATCCTATAAAGCATTTTGTTCACGTTTCCGCTGCTCCCACTGTCTACGAAGCCCTCTGGCTGTGTACTTATAGACGCTCTCTTCTAAAACATCATTTTAGAAAAGCTGTCTGACACCCAACCACCAGATATTGTAGTCATGGTATGTAGCCGTGGCAAGTAGGATCTGGATGGACTTAAGCATAGCTCCTTAGAAAAGGTTTCATCATGATCCATACCTGGTCAATGATGCAAACCTTTAACAAGTCTAGCTTTGAAAGTCTCAACTTTTCCATGTACACCAAGTAATCTTCTCAAGATATACTTGCTCCTGATGGGGATTTAACCCTTCAGATAAAGCAACTAAAGTCCATACTTTGTTGGTGTATAAGGATTCCATCTCAGATCGCTAAGCATCCAGCCATTCTTACAGAGTCCCACTCCTGATGGCCAGCTCGAAACTAGTTGGGTCATCATATCATGATGCAATCCTCGCTCCCACTGTCATAGAGAAACCGAAGTATCTCTCAGGTGGGTGAAGAACCCTACTAGATCGGCGGAGAGGCTGAGGTTCGTTGGAATCTACTGAATCCTTTGGTTCTATCAAATCATCAGCTGCAGTTTGTATAGCTGGAACATTTCCAGTTCTACATAACAGACCTTGCCTCGAGCTTGTCCGGATTTTGCTTTTAGATATAGGCCGGACAACCCCAAATCTTAACTGACTTAAGAGAAAGGCTCTTCCCTTTCCATATCACATATGAAGTGGTAGGCAACTGATTTGATTGGAACCCTATTCAATAGGTATGCAACTTCTCAAGTGCATAACACCCAATAGGAAAAAAGGTAACTCAGTAGTACTCATCATAGAGCACACCATATCATATATGGTGTGATTGCTCCGTCCCGATATACCATCGTTCTATGGTGTATTCGGAGGAGTAATGCTGAGAGAGAATCTCATTCTCCTTTAGAATAGTCCAGGAATTCCATGCACAAGTATTCTCCTCCTTGATCTCATCAAAGGACATAATACTTATACCCGTATTGGTTCTCTACTTCTAACTTATATTCTGTGAATATCTCAAAAGGTTCAGACTTGTGTTTCAACAGGAACATATGACTGAATCTTGAGAGATCATCAGAGAATGTAATGAAGTACAAAGAACCGGTCCTGGCATGTGTAGACGGGGGACCTTACATACATCATCATGTATCAGTCCCAAGAGTTTACTAACTCTTTCTCTGTTTCCAGTAAACGGAGCTATGGTCATCTTATCTCTGTGACATGACTGGAAAGTTTCACAAGATGTAAATTCAAACTAATTTAAATATGCATCTAAATGTAACTTCAGCCAGTCGGGTCACATTGATATGACCTAGTCTACAATGCCTCAAGAAGGATTCATTCATTTCTGAACTCTTCCTCTTGTGTGTGTTCTTTATACTAGGAACTGTAGTTTGATTTAGAACATCAATGCTTTTAGATAACATGCCTGAACCGATCAACTTTTGATATAGGAAATGTTCAAAACATTATCCAACAATACAAAATTTTATCATTTCTTTACACATAAAGAGACTGATATGATTTTGTATATCAGGTTCGGTATCTAATAACATTCGTTCAGAATCAATGTATTCAGGTAATACAGGGTGACAGTGACCAACAGACTTGGCTGCAACACTTGCCCCGTTTTCTGTCTCATGAAACTTATCACCCGTTCTCAGTTCTTTACCTATCTGTAGCCCATGTAACAAATTACATATGCTGGATCCTGATCCGGTATCTCATATCCAGGACGTAAAGAATACTGAGAAACAGTTCTGTATAATGAACACACCCGAAGATGATGCATCAGTATGCACTTTCTTCGTTTGGGCGGCACGGGAATTCTGGTAATCCCCAATTTCCTGCTCTGTCTTATAACAATTATAAGTTGGAGCGCGACCAACGTTCCCCAGCTCAGTATAACAAGCGGGTTCGGTCAATATTCCGTATTATTATCTTGATTAAGGCGTGATATGGTCGCTACCTGGAGAGAGAGAGAAGAAAACACTCAGCGTATGCTCTTGCAAGATCAGATTGGTTATTATTTTATATAATCAGGATGGCTCCCACTGTTTTTTATCAAATCTTCCTTCAAACCTTAAAAGGAAAGACTAGCCGGGATTAATTACACACTTCAAGTTCGCCAATCTTTTAGCCAGGCCAGTGTCGGTACTTTGAGGGAGATCCCCCGTGCTTTCGCACGAACCTAATTAATGTAAACCTTGTTTTCCCAGAGGCGTAACCCCGTTGACACCTTTCTGGACACCTACTTGATCGGCTAATTGTAATGTGTAAAACTGTCACGACCCGAAAGTACGGAACATGACCGGCACTTAAACTACGAACGTCTCGAGGCTTACGTAATCTAAGTAAACCGAAAACCCAGAAATCCAAACCAAGAAAAGTAGTAGAGTGCAGGAAAAACCAACTTAAAGCAAGTAATTTCAATAGCATAAGCCGAATTATGCGGTTTTTAAAAACATCAAAAATTTACTGAAAATTTCGGCAGAGCCTCCTTTGTAAATACTGGCCTCCAAACGGGATACAACATGAATAGTATACGAAATCAGCATCAACAGTGTCTAGCATCGACACAAAACATAAATCTCACTGTCTCGAAATATCAATGTCTCAATCTCAATATCTAGGGCGCCGTCAGTCCAGACCGGCCCCTACCATCCATCTCAAGACCACGACGGTATCCTCCGGATATTCGACGCATCGGGTAATATCACCGGTAGGTAGTGCTCCCCAGCCAGGCTCAACGTCAACACCACATTCCTCTTGCCCCGGGGTACCATACCGGGCCCACCATGTACCCGTGACGGTTCCTCCACTCCTCGACACGGATCTCCAAAACCACAGCAAACTCATGGTGGACGACACTTTACATCACTAGAAAACCGCAACATTTTATATTTTAAAAGATCATAAGTTGTAAATTTTGCGGCTTTCCCCGAAATCCAGAAATATCATAAATCTCAAGAAATCATCACAAGTGCATATGTCAATGATAATGAACTAGGCATGAACAACTGAATAACAATATGCATGAAGTGGTAGGTAATAACTACAATGTCTAATATGGCATATAAGGGAAGTACACTAATATCATGTCAAAACTACTAGCTAACAATCTAAGTCAAGCAATTATATTCTCTAAAGTGTACGTGACATGGCAATTACCGATGAAGATGTGTGTGAGCCGGCAAATAGGTGTACGTGGTACATACGCATCATCGGTAATGGTGCTAGTGTCCTAACAGCATGATATCAATAATGGAATATGCAGCAAAATAAATATGCGAGGCAGAGCGAACAGCAATAATGTGCGGGAGCTGAAACTAGACACAACGATAACTAATCTGCATTAATCTAATATAAGTCCTACAAATGGTGCCTTTTGAAATAACACAAATCATGGGGTTTTGAAAATAGGGGCTACGGTGTTTTTATGAAAAGATACGTCGTTTTTGAAATATCTGTAGATTCCCTTGAGCTGTCTTTAAAAATGCCCACGATTCGTTAGTTTTTGAAATAGGTAAGAAGTCTAATCTAATCTAACAACTACACTAAACTATACGGCTGAACTAACAAGCTGAACTACAGGTAAGGAAACCACCTATCATCTGAGTCGATACATATACATACCTGTATATGTATAGTCGGTGATCCCGCCTCAATAATATCATATCCATAACCAGACATCCCAAGTCAAGAGTGCGGATCGATCTACAATATAGCTCGTACGTAAATCCGTCGTACGGCATCCTAAATCTAGGTACGGGTCAATATCACATTCATCATACTATTCACCTGGTATCCTCTTTATCAATTATCATGATCGGGGTACTGATCTACGTCTAGTACCATACTGATACCGCCTACGTGTGCATGGACATGTGTGAAACACTACGTCAAGGACCCGCTACAACGTCATGTCGTATCTAAGATACGAACCCTGCTATATCACCGATCTCACGGCCTCAAATCAAATCTCATCGACTCAGCTCAATCCCAAGTATCATCCTCAATCCGTATGTGAACACATAGTCCCATACCCATGTGAACACATAACTATATAGAATCCCATGAGCACATATCAATAGGAATGTATGAAAGTATGTATGTGTGTATGTGTGTGCAACACTACCCTAGGGTTCGCAACGCTAAAATAATCTAACACACCAATATCCATCCTAAGTATCGTTAATAATCCCAAATAATATACAATAATAAATGTTGGTGTGTATACGCATCCGTATACACCACCACGGACTGCGGGGGTGCTATACGCCATCCACCCGACTTCTCCCCGTAGATATAAATCTACTCACCTGGTCCTCGCTAGCCGGTGCCGACGTCGCCACGCGTTTGCTTGTCGTCTCGAAGTCCACATGGGGGTACCTACATATCATAACGCACCATATCTCATTAAAATCCGACTCATGATCAAAACGACGCACGAATCCCACATAGGTTAAAACCTATGGTTGCTTTCACAAATCCACCCAAAAACCCTCGACGTCGGCGTACAAACGCCAAACCATCGAGAAAAACCCAAATACACTCATTTGCACAATCACGAACACTAATTTTAATATAAACTAGGTTGAAACTCACAAAAACGCCAATTTCACTCAAAAAGTCATTTTTCCGAAAATCTAGCAAGCACAATTCGCCGTTTTTGTACAAAACACGATGTTTAAATGAATGTAGCGGCCAATATATTTATTAAATATCTTAAATAAGTCATAAAAACCATTTCCATAATTTAAACTCATAAATTTGCATAATTTCCAAAATCCTAGTTTGCAAAATATCAAATTTAACACCCTTTAAAGCAAAATTCACAATTCATCAATTAAGCTTCGTTTTGCATGAACCAAAGTCATTAAACCACTCATTATAATAGTTATAATGACATGAACACTTAATTATATTTTAATCTAAGCATTTGATAATTTTTCAAAAACTCTAGTTAGTAAAACAAAACTTAATTTAGACATTTCCATGCAACAATATGAAATTTAACTACTAAATTACTTTCTACAAATTCTAAGATGGTAAGCTACCCATCACAACCATACACCAATTCACAATAACCTAACTTGCATTCAAACCCTTTTCTTGAATTCCAAAACGTGCAATTAAACTCACATATCCAAATAACACTTAAATAAATTAGCTTAAGAAATTAGTAACAATTTAAGCAACAAAAATGTTTAGAAATATACCCAAAAGCATATGAAGATCCACAAGTATCCATGGCAATCCAAAATGCTCTCTTTTCACAAGGATCCATGCTTGAAATGCTAAGGAATAATGGGTAAGTGTTGGATTTGGAAAAAAGCTTTGAAATTGTATGGATTTTGAAGCTTTTTATGGATTTTTGAAGCAAAAATGGAGTGAGAACTTGGGGGGGGGGGGCTGCTGCTCTCTTGATCAGTTTCGGCCAGATTTGAGGGGGGGTGGGTGAGTGAGGAGAGAGAGAGTGAGGTGGGGAAAGTTGTTTCAAGTCAAAGTCAACTCAAAATATATCATTTTCTACTCTTTTCTTTTCTTTTCTTTTCCTTTTCTTTCCTTTGCAAACCAAGTGGGGAAAAAGTGAGGGCTGCTGAATTTGGCTAAGGGGAGGAGTAAGTGGGGGTGTGTGGGTGTGGGTACGGGTGTGGGGTGATGAAAAATGATAAATACGATACCCCAAACATCCATTTACGCTAAAAAAAAGCCTTTTTTCTTCAATAATTTCTAAACCGTTTTGGCAAATGATTTCGTTCCAAAAACCACATGATAATTTTTTATTTAATGTTTTATAATGCACAAAATTTGTTTCAACTCATTCCAATTTGTAATTTTCCCTAATTAAATGTATTAGTGACGGCTTAAAATAATAATAAAATAATATTATTTTCAGAAAATTTGAAATTTCACCAGCGGCTCAATAAACAACAAATAATAGCAATTACATAGCTAGAATATGTATATTTAATTTTTATAATAAGATATTTGCATTTTGACTTTTTACAGAAAACCCCCTTATTTTACCGATTTTTCGAAATTTCACCGAAACGATTTTCAAAACGCTACAATCTTCCCCCCTTAAAGAAATTCGGTCCCCGAATTTAAATTCAAACTTCCCCAAATACTAAAACATCTAAGAAAAACCATCAAGTCGTCGGGGCTCCGAAACTGTAAATACATAAAACAAATCGTAGCGCAGTGCATGCGCTTGAAAAAAAATGAGTATATAACTCAAATCAAAACTCCGTCAAGCATCCCGCAATCATCGGAGTTATGGAGAAGACATCAATGCCAAATACAAATCAAACCAATATGATATAACTCGAAACTATACATGTAAACATCGAATCTATATCTGTAAGTATCTGAAGGAAATGCATGCCAAATCTCTTAAGTCGCTGTGCAACGCATATAACACTGCACAGTGGCGGACGTCTATCATAAGAAAATAGCTATATACATATATACCTTTGTTTGAAATGTACGTTCCGCCGTTTTGGAAACAATTTAGAAGGGTCGCCTTGTTTTAAACATTTCGTGTCATATCAGACACGTAGGTAAATACTGAGGCTATAGCTCGCTTTTTGGAAATCCCTTCAATAACTATCAATGCATGCAAAATATATTCAGGTACTGTCCTCTGACTAGTCCTGCTCAGTACGAAAACATATAGCAATATCATAAAAACGTACTGCTCTATAAGAAATCAATCCCAAAATATGCACATGAATGCTACGTGCGTCTGGTGCGCACGGAAATCAAAATCCATGAATGTGCCATACATGCGCACAGAAACAACATCTAAGTGCATCGGGTGTGCACGAAACATCTGTCGTAGGCAATATGTGTGCCTGACCGTAAAATCAGGTGCATCTGACATGCACGAAAAATTCTCAATTTAGTGCCTCTGGTGTGCACCAAAACCACCCTTCAAAACATACGCTCAACATGCGCGAAAATCCATATCAGGTGCATCCAGCGTGCACGAAATCATGAAATCCAATATCAAGCACCGAACGTGCGCAAAATCAATCAGGTGCACAAGGTGCACAAAACAAATATCGAGTATCACAATCGAAATCGAAGTCCAGTGCATCTAAGTGCACAAAAGGCGTATCACTGCACTGCAAGCATATATAAACTATACAGAGTGCAGGAACCAAATCGTGTGCGTGCATATGCACAAAATCAACTAAAATGTCTAAAACCGTAAAATCACAAATATGTGAAACTAAAGCACGAAAACGATATCAAGTGCAACACTGTGCAAAGATCATAAATCCTCAATCATCAAAATTAAATCATACGAATAAATCACCCAAAACATCGGAATCAATAATGGCGGAATAGTACTGCTCCAGCGCATCCTCTAAGAATCTCGGCCAACTGTCGCGGTCACTAGTGGGACGTCTCGTCGATGATCATGAACTCTGTCCTGCTGGTGTGCGTAACCATGACCACTCCTGGGTCAAGGTCTTCACTGTGAATTACCAATCTTTCTGTCCATCGGCTCATCGGCCCTGTCGGGTGTGCTAACGGGGATGATCCAGTTCTGGCACGTCTCTTGTCATCTCCCGGTCAATCATCACGACCACTCGTAAGACAGCATATCACTGGCGTCGGCCTCTGGCTCTCTGAATCTACGTGACACATCTGATCCTGGGTGCAAGTATCATTGCAGCAGTGTCCTGGAAGGAATCCTGCTCACGGTCTATTCCATGCCTCGTTTCTGCCAACTGTCCGAAAGTCATCGTCCTTTCCTATATCTGCATCTTGCTCTGGAACGACTGCATACTCATCGCGACTCCTTCTGGAAGGTAAGTCCAAGTACCATACCTCGGCATGCGCATCGCCTCTCTGATGTCGGCGGAGTGGAACATCATCTCATCTAGATCTGGTGCGAACCTCTTACTCCACTTTTCTCTAATGTCGTCTGCTTTGGACTCGTCTCGTCGCGGCTGCATGGACTGAGCTCCAACGACTATCCTCGTATCTGGAGTCTCCCAAGAATGCATCTCACCACCAAGCATCCGATTGAAGTCGAAACATTCGATCGATTCGTCAAAACCTCATAATCCCCCAAGAGCTCAACCTCTTGGGCACAGTTTAATAGTATCGAGTACATACCACAGCATCGGTGGTCCAGCCGTAGAAGGGCAAACCCAAGCCTCACTAATGGCACCGTAGAACTGCCGCAAACCCGAAGGTTCAAAGGCTTTCACACGGTCATTAAGTCGAGTTAGGGTTTCATTCTTCTAGAGGGACCATAGAATTGCCTGCATGTCTTTCCGACTACTTTAAACTTGGAATAATCGGTTTTTGACATTCGATCGTCTCTGTCGACTCCCAACGTCTCCGCGTGAAGTTGTCTCTAGCTGGAATCAATCTATCTGATGACCTAGCATCGGGGTAGGCGAACGATCCACATGTCCTAGTCATTCATCCTCGATGACTAGCGACCTCCTATCATCTCTTAGTACAACCCGTCCTGCACTAATTCCAGCATCTGGGGCAATATCTCGTCGTTCGCAGCAATAACTGGCTCGCTCGTCTGCACGCTGAACAGTGCCTCGATCATCATGAATAAGCAACACACCAGCGGTCATCAAGATCTGGCTCGCCTCTATCATTGGCTCAATCCTCTAGTGTCGATCAACACATCTGAATAACCTCATAAAGGCGATCCGCCAAACGCTCGTGGCGCGGAAACACAGTAAAAAGACACATCTCTGCAATCGTGTGTTGCCGAAATTTCGCCCTGGTCTGTCCTCGTTCGTGACGAGCTCGTGCTGACCGCAACTCTAGCTGTAGCTCTCCCTGCCCGTAATCGTGGCAGAAAACCATAACTGGTACTGGTGAAGCTAGATCAGGAATGAATATAATACTGAACAAAGAAATGTACATCCTAAGGCTTCTTAAGTGGAGTAGCGTATCGTAAATATGCCGCGGAACATATCAACGGTACGTCACTCTACTTTAGTCACCTATTCCATCAACCAAGGGTCATCCTACGCTCCGAAGGTTAAAACCTAACGCTCTGATACCAACTTTGTCACGACCCGAAAGTACGGAACATGACCAGCACTTAAACTACGAACGTCTCGAGGCGTACGTAATCTAAGTAAACCGAAAACCCAGAAATCCAAACCAAGAAAAGTAGTAGAGTGCAGGAAAAACCAACTTAAAGCAAGTAATTTCAATAGCATAAGCCGAATTATGCGGTTTTTAAAAACATCAAAAATTTACTGAAAATTTCGGCAGAGCCTCTTTTGTAAATACTGGCCCCCAAACGGGATACAACATGAATAGTATACGAAATCAGCATCAACAGTGTCTAGCATCGACACAAAACATAAATCTCACTGTCTCGAAATATCAATGTCTCAATCTCAATATCTAGGGCGCCGTCAGTCCAGACCGGCCCCTACCATCCATCTCAAGACCACGACGGTATCCTCCGGATATCCGACGCATCGGGTAATATCACCGGTAGGTAGTGCTCCCCAGCCAGGCTCAACGTCAACACCACATTCCTCTTGCCCCGGGGTACCATACCGGGCCCACCATGTACCCGTGACGGTTCCTCCACTCCTCGACACGGATCTTAAAAACCACAGCAAACTCATGGTGGACGACACTTTACATCACTAGAAAACCGCAACATTTTATATTTTAAAAGATCATAAGTTGTCAATTTTGCGGCTTTCCCCGAAATCCAGAAATATCATAAATCTCAAGAAATCATCACAAGTGCATATGTCAATGATAATGAACTAGGCATGAACAACTGAATAACAGTATGCATGAAGTGGTAGGTAATAACTACAATGTCTAATATGGCATATAAGGGAAGTACACTAATATCATGTCAAAACTACTAGCTAACAATCTAAGTCAAGCAATTATATTCTCTAAAGTGTACGTGACATGGCAATTACCGATGAAGATGTGTGTGAGCCGGCAAATAGGTGTACGTGGTACATACGCATCATCGGTAATGGTGCTAGTGTCATAACAGCATGATATCAATAATGGAATATGCAGCAAAATAAATATGCGAGGCAGAGCGAACAGCAATAATGTGCGGGAGCTGAAACTAGACACAACGATAACTAATCTGCATTAATCTAATATAAGTCCTACAAATGGTGCCTTTTGAAATAACACAAATCATGGGGTTTTGAAAATAGGGGCTACGGTGTTTTTATGAAAAGATACGTCATTTTTGAAATATCCGTAGATTCCCTTGAGCTGTCTTTAAAAATGCCCACGATTCGTTAGTTTTTGAAATAGGTAAGAAGTCTAATCTAATCTAACAACTACACTAAACTATACGGCTGAACTAACAAGCTGAACTACAGGTAAGGAAACCACCTATCATCTGAGTCGATACATATACATACCTGTATATGTATAGTCGGTGATCCCGCCTCAATAATATCATATCCATAACCAGACATCCCAAGTCAAGAGTGCGGATCAATCATCAATATAGCTCGTACGTAAATCCGTCGTACGGCATCCCAAATCTAGGTACGGGTCAATATCACATTCATCATATTATTCACCTGGTATCCTCTTTATCAATTATCATGATCGGGGTACTGATCTACGTCTAGTACCATACTGATACCGCCTACGTGTGCATGGACATGTGTGAAACACTACGTCAAGGACCCGCTACAACGTCATGTCGTATCTAAGATACGAACCCTGCTATATCACCGATCTCACGGCCTCAAATCAAATCTCATCGACTCAGCTCAATCCCAAGTATCATCCTCAATCCGTATGTGAACACATAGTCCCATACCCATGTGAACACATAACTATATAGAATCCCATGAGCACATATCAATAGGAATGTATGCAAGTATGTATGTGTGTATGTGTGTGCAACACTACCCTAGGGTTCGCAACGCTAAAATAATCTAACACACCAATATCCATCCTAAATATCGTTAATAATCCCAAATAATATACAATAATAAATGTTGGTGTGTATACGCATCCGTATACACCACCACGGACTGCGGGGGTGCTATACGCCATCCACCCGACTTCTCCCCGTAGATATAAATCTACTCACCTGGTCCTCGCTAGCCGGTGCCGACGTCGCCACGCGCTTGCTTGTCGTCTCGAAGTCCACATGGGGGTACCTACATATCATAACGCACCATATCTCATTAAAATCCGACTCATGATCAAAACGACGCACGAATCCCACATAGGTTAAAACCTATGGTTGCTTTCACAAATCCACCCAAAAACCCTCGACGTCGGCGTACAAACGCCAAACCATCGAGAAAAACCCAAATATACTCATTTGCACAATCACGAACACTAATTTTAATATAAACTAGGTTGAAACTCACAAAAACGCCAATTTCACTCAAAAAGTCATTTTTCCGAAAATCTAGCAAGCACAATTCGCCGTTTTTGTACAAAACACGATGTTTAAATGAATGTAGCGGCCAATATATTTATTAAATATCTTAAATAAGTCATTAAAACCATTTCCATAATTTAAACTCATAAATTTGCATAATTTCCAAAATCCTAGTTTGCAAAATATCAAATTTAACACCCTTTAAAGCAAAATTCATAATTCATCAATTAAGCTTCGTTTTGCATGAACCAAAGTCATTAAACCACTCATTATAATAGTTATAATGACATGAACACTTAATTATATTTTAATCTAAGCATTTGATAATTTTTCAAAAACTCTAGTTAGTAAAACAAAACTTAATTTAGACATTTCCATGCAACAATATGAAATTTAACTACTAAATTACTTTCTACAAATTCTAAGATGGTAAGCTACCCATCACAACCATACACCAATTCACAATAACCTAACTTGCATTCAAACCCTTTTCTTGAATTCCAAAACGTGCAATTAAACTCACATATCCAAATAACACTTAAATAAATTAGCTTAAGAAATTAGTAACAATTTAAGCAACAAAAATGTTTAGAAATATACCCAAAAGCATATGAAGATCCACAAGTATCTATGGCACTCCAAAATGCTCTCTTTTCACAAGGATCCATGCTTGAAATGCTAAGGAATAATGGGTAAGTGTTGGATTTGGAAAAAAGCTTTGAAATTGTATGGATTTTGAAGCTGTTTATGGATTTTTGAAGCAAAAATGGAGTGAGAACTTGGGGGAGGGGGGGCTGCTGCTCTCTTGATCAGTTTCGGCCAGATTTGAGGGGGGGGTGGGTGAGTGAGGAGAGAGAGTGAGGTGGGGAAAGTTGTTTCAAGTCAAAGTCAACTCAAAATATATCATTTTCTACTCTTTTCTTTTCTTTTCTTTTCCTTTTCTTTCCTTTGCAAACCAAGTGGGGAAAAAGTGAGGGCTGCTGAATTTGGCTAAGGGGAGGAGTAAGTGGGGGTGTGTGGGTGTGGGTACGGGTGTGGGGTGATGAAAAATGATAAATACGATACCCCAAACATCCATTTACGCTAAAAAAAAGCCTTTTTTCTTCAATAATTTCTAAACCGTTTTGGCAAATGATTTCGTTCCAAAAACTACATGATAATTTTTTATTTAATGTTTTATGATGCACAAAATTTGTTTCAACTCATTCCAATTTGTAATTTTCCCTAATTAAATGTATTAGTGACGGCTTAAAATAATAATAAAATAATATTTTTTTCAGAAAATTTGAAATTTCACCAGCGGCTCAATAAACACCAAATAATAGCAATTACATAGCTAGAATATGTATATTTAATTTTTATAATAAGATATTTGCATTTTGACTTTTTACAGAAAACCCCCTTATTTTACCGATTTTTCGAAATTTCACCGAAACGATTTTCAAAACGCTACAAAAACTCTCCCAGGAGTAACTTTTACTCGCAGTGGGTATCGGGATCCAACTATCTCATAGAAGGTATGCAATCTTATTGCAAATTTCAACACTTGAAATTCCCGATAATTTTTCCCCTAACCTCCTATGATCTTGACAAAGGCCAACAAACCATAGGATGCTAGTCAAGTTCAATCCGTCATTTCCTGATTGAATTAAACCGACCCGCACGACCCTTGACAAAGGCCAACAAGGTCACACGACTACCCTAACCCAATCTGCATCATATGCATAAGCAGATAAGCACCAGTTAGCTACCGCACACTACGCCTTGACAAAGGCCAACAAACGCAGCACGAATACTAACTACTACTTATCTGAAATGACGGAGGGCTACGACAGGTTTTTCTGAAAACCTATTGCGTAATGAACTTGATATCGTTGTAGAATCAAATGATTTTAAAATGGAGTGTTTTTGAGGCTTTTCTAGTTTTGCTAAAGGAGTCACTCCCGGTGAAGGGATCGTCGGTCCTTTCCTCGTCGAATGAGGTGCGGGATATATCATATATATCACTGTGCAAAGCAGAAACTATAGAAGCAATCAAAAGACAAACCGAGAGTTGTAGCATCTGCCAGTTATTGCTAAAGGAGTCACTCCCGGTGAAGGGATCTCGGTCCTTTCCTCATTGAATAAGGTGCAGGATATATCACATATACCTCTGTGCAAAGTAAGAACTGTAGCTACCTGTTTTATTTTGAAATTTGATTCTACAACATCTTTAGGTTTCTTTTACTTTCATTAATCATATTAATGAAGTCCCATCATTTAAGTACCTAAACATCACAGATAAATACGACGTACACTTATGCCATCCGCATTCGCCTCGATGTCCCCTCGTGCACCGTTAGGTTAGGTGACTAACGGCAGAGCGGGGCAGGGCTAGCGCGGGTGTAAAACATAAGTAACGCCTATATAATATATCATATATACTATATACAGTATCCATCACAGAACATATCACATGATCACATCACAGATATCGCGGCAGAAAATATCATATGAAATATTGGATATACTAGGACGTCCGTGTTTTCAATACGAGCCAGTATAAAACACGGATTCCACGGTCGTGATGAATAGCCAAACCCACACCCCTAGACCCCTACGAGAGCGGCAAGCAACCCTACCAATTCTAGAGTTAGGAGACCCGAACTCGACTCCTCGAGTTGGTCTCCCACTGGACTCCAGAACCCGGTTACTTGTGCCCTCCTCCTTGGGTCTATCCTAGTGCGGAAAAGTAAATAATATACAAACGGTGACATCTTCCGCAACCTGGAAGTGCCCCAATAAAAGAATATTACATACAAGTTTTTACATGAATGAAAATGAAAAACACTCATCTCACATAAAAACCCCCGGCTATTCAAACACGACGATCCAATATAACATATCCAGCAACACATAACATCATATGTCAACAACGTAAGTAAATATGCGCATCCCAATTGTCGTTGACATATAGCAACGAAACCGGCGATATCACATATTACACTTACGGTCACAGAAAAGAAAGTGTAAAACTACAACAGTTGGAATCCGCAACCTGCTTAGACATCGCATGCCTAAACCAATAATTCCTTAGACATCGCATGCCTAACAATTATAAACCCCGCATTTTAGTCTCATTATCGAAAACTCTTTTCAATATAAAGTCGGGTAATTCAACAAGATTCCCGACATCCTGACCGAATGCTCGTCGCAAACTTTAGTAGACGGCCGCACCCCCGACGCCGTCGACGAAGTGCACTAAGGCGGAACACCGCTGCCGCGAGCACCCGAACGGATGCTTTCGGCGACGGGGTTCTCCTACAGTCACTTGGTCAGGGCTATGGGGCGTGGCTGTCTATTAAGTTTACCGGCGAGTATCCGCGTACGCTACGTGATTGCAACGGACTTTTGATCGCATCAAAATTCCAGGGCAACCAATCAAGTGAGACTAAACCGCTAGATTTATAACATTCATTCAGTTATCTCATAACTACTTGTGGATTCCAAGTATTGTATCCCATTCCAGATAAATAGAAAATGTTAAACTTTCCGATCGAACATTCAAACACCCAAGTTTTCCCGAAACAGCTCAACACATGAAATATGTTTAAAAATATCCACTTCATGCCTCAGTACCAACGGTCCAGCCGTAGAAGGGTCAAGCCAACGCCTCACATATGGCACGCCGTACTACCCCAAACCCTAAGGTTCAAAGGGCAGTTCAAGAAGGTCACATAATCGAGTTAAGGTTTGTTGTCTTCTAGAGGGACCATCGCGTTACTTGCACTACTTAGAACGTCATTAAACTACGGAAAGATCCAACACTTGGAAATTTCCCGGCAGGGGAAAAAGTGGGTATTTATATCCGGTCGAACTTTTTAACATATTCTAAAATTATCCGGAAAACACATAGACAAGATTAGACAATCCGATCGAATCCACGAAGCTCCAAAACACCCCAGAAAACTCAACTCTTGAGTGAAAATTAAAAATTCCCAGAAAACTCAGCACCTGAAGAGACAAATTACTGTGCAAAATTGGAAGCCTAATCTCATCATTTGGCCGCGGAACCGCCGCAGAAGTCAAGCTTCTGCCGCGGTTCCGCCGTGCTTTAGCCGTATCACTTGGGTATTTTTGCACCGTAATTCTTAGAATTTCCTGCTGAATTTTTTAAGCATTTTTAATCTGGAAAAAACCCAGTTTTGTAAAAATGTACAGAGAGGGGTCATTTTTAGGGTTTCGGGGTTCGATCGGAATTCTAACATAGTCTACACTTCGCCTAAGGCTCTAGCCTTGCTCTGATACCACTGTAGGGTTCCTAGGCACACTAATGAGGTCTCACATGGCATCAACCATGCCAATTTCAAATTTTACAATTGCCGAGAAACCCTAATACGGATCGTTAACTAGAGTTTAGGCGATAACAAATGCGAGCAAACAACTTCACTCTAAAAGTGAACGGAAATACAACCTTTGTAGATCCGGTCCTCCACCTCCATATCTCCATGATGAAGTCCCCTCGCTGCGATCATCGGATCCCGGGCTCTGGCGTTGGCTTCATCGGAGAAATGGGCGGGCTAAATCGTCTACTTCGATGCCGAAGATGATCTACATCGAGGCAACACAAGATCAAGCTCCAACTTCACCAAGTCATGAAACTTGTGAAGAAAACACCCTATACAACTTGGCAAGTGGTAGAGGATGAATAAATAGGAAGTGGGTTCACTTTAGAATTGGATTTCTCACTCTTTTTCTCATGTTGCCATTGATGGTAGCAAGCTCTCTTCTTGTTGAAGAAGAAGAAGAAGAAGAAAAAGAATATGATAAGTATTATTGGAAAATAGAAAATAAGGTGATTCTTATCATATCTCAACCATGGTCAAGTGTAGAGAATAAACTAGGGTTAGGTTTAATGGTTAGGTTTAAGAAATAAAACAAAATGGTCAAAGCTTTTTCAAAGCTTCATGAAGCTTCAACAAAATCCAAAGAAAGCCACCAGTTTATCTTAAGCCAAAAAGAAATAAATAAATAAATAAATAAAGCAAATGAAACCCTAACCATTAACTAACCATGGTTTAATCAAACATACACCTAAGTTTGCATGTATCATCAAACATGATACAAACTAGTGCACAAAACTATATCATATATACAATGTGCACATCAAGTGAGAAAATCCATCTTAAGTGAACAAATACTAGTTAATGTAAAGTAATATATCAAATATATAATTATACATTAAATCATTAAATCAACACTTGATTTAAATATCCGGTCATATCGCATATAACCGACTAATATCAAGTGTATCAATGTATCGAATTAACACTTGATTCGGTAACCCGGCTATATCACATATAACTGACCAATGATACAAATCGCGAGAATAGAATACAGTATCACATACTGGTATAATTCTCGGTCCCGCACATATCTCATATGCGCTCCTATTTCGTTTCGCTTGAGCCAGGAAACCTCTGTGTAGGACTCTAAAGACTCGTCAATACGCCGGCAGCTGGTGATGATCATATCAAACACCCACAAGCCGCAAGCGGTCTGCTAAACGTAACGGCCACCCGGGTATTGAGCGATCAGAAGATCGACGAGCAAGCCAGCTCACACTCCTGTGAATCCAACCAGTAACACTTACCGTACAGTCCGGTCTCGTCGTCTGATATGTCGCATATCTCGCCTAGGGGTGGTAAACGTCAGACCCCAATAGCTCGATAAGTCGTGTTGATATGAGGTCTATAACAGTTCGAGAAACTACAGGTAACACTTACCAGTAAATCTCAGCAACCCTGGCCAGGGATTTCCGGTTATAGCCAATCGAACACAGCGCAACATCAACTCCCTATACCGGGAGAGACGAATCCCCTCCTATCGCTCATTACCTTCATGTGATTCGGGACTGTACCCAAAAACCACCGTTTTGCACGCCCTCTTGGACGTGGTAAGGTGGAAATCAAAGCACAGTGGGAATCACACAAGACTCTATGACGATCTCGGGTCAACAGACTACCTTGTACCAGTGTCACCAGAGAACTGCCATCTGACGTAAGGTATAATACCATCCGGGAGTTCTCGGCGAGTCCGTCCAGTGTACCCAGTCTCTACTGAGCATCCGTATATCATCTCTGATGTCAAACACCAATGGATATGGGATCATCCATCGCCCATCTGTATGGGTCGAGAAGGTACACGCTAGTCTACTCTGGTATATCGATGCCCCGTCTCGATATACCCACGACTAGGGACTTTGAAGGATGTACTTATGGACTACCATGTCCCCACTAGCATGATCCGCATCATAGTCCAGGTAGTCAAGTACACATCCTAAGGGCTTTACCAACATGTAATAGAGAGACAATCAGTATACACGTTAAGGTAAAGAGTAACCAGATAGCATACTATCATGTCGAGCAAGAAAGTCCTCCCTATATATGTCCCAGCATCCACTACAATATACATCCTATGTATAGCAATGGCTTCTAGGGCATACATATAACTAACAACTTACACCCTTTTTGGTTCTCTACTTCTAACTAATATTCATTGAATTTCTCAAAAGTTTCGGACTTGTGTTTCAACAGGAACATATGTTCGAATCTTGAGAGATCATCAGTGAATGTAATGAAGTACAAAGAACCGGTCCTGGCATTTGTAGACAGGGGACCTTACATACATCATCATGTATCAATCCCAAAAGTTCACTAACTCTTTCTCTGTTTCCAATAAACAGAGCTATGGTCATCTTATCTTTGTGACATGACTGGAATGTTTCACAAGATGTAAATTCAAACTAATTTAAATATGCATCTAAATGTAACTTAGCTAGTCGGGTCGTAGTTGATATGACCTAGTCTACAATGCCTAAAGAAGGATTTGTTCATTTCTGAACTCTTCCTCTTGTGTGCGTTCTGTACGTTAAGAACTGTAGTTTGATTTAGAACGTATATGCTTTTTGATAACGTGCCTGAACCAATCACCTCTTGATATAGGAAATGTTCAAAACATTATCCAACAATACAAAATTATATCTTTCTTTACTAAAAAAGAGACTGATATGATGTTGTATATCAGGTTCGGTATCTAATAACATTTGTTCAGAATCAATGTATTTGGTAATACAGGGTGATAACTGCCAACTAGCTTGGCTGCAACACTTGCACCATTTCCAACTCTTGAAACTTACCACCTTTTCCCAGTTCTCTACCTATCTGTAGCCCATGTAACAGATTACATATGTGGGATCCTGATCCGGTATCTCATACCCAGGACGTAAAGGATACTGAGAAATAGTTCTCGGTAATGAACACACTCGAAGAAGATGCATCATCATGTATTTTCTTCGTTTGGGTGGTACGGGAATCCTGTTATTCCCCTATTTCCTGCTCGGTCTTATAACATTTATAAGTTGGAGCGGGACCAACGTTCCCTAACGCAGTATAACAAGCGGGTTTAGTTAATACATCCGTATTATTATCTTGATTAAGGCATGACATGGTCGCTACCTGGAGAGAGAGAGAGAGAAGAAAACACTCAGCGTATGCTCTTGCAAGATTAGATTGGTTATTAATATATCTAATCAGGACGGCTCCCACTGTTTTAGTCAAATCTTCCTTTAAACCCTAAAAGGAAAGACTAGCTGGGATTAATTATACGCTACAAGTTCGTCAATCTTTCAGCCAGGCCAGTGTCGGTACTTTGAGGGAGGTTCCCCATGCTTTCGCACGGACCTAATTAAAATAAACCTCGTTTTCCCAGAGGCGTAACCCCGTTGACACCTTTCTAGACACCTACTTGATCGGCTAATTGTAATGTGTAAAACTCTCCCAGGAGTAACTCTTACTCGCAGTGGGTATCGGGATCCAACTATCTCATAGGAAGTATGCAATCTCATTACAAATTTCAACATTTGAAATTCCCAATAATATTTTACCCCTAGCAACCTATGACCTTGACGAAGGCCAACAAACCATAGGTGACCAGTCAAGTTCAACCCGTCATTTCTCGATTGAATTAAACCCACCCGCACGACTCTTGACGAAAGCCAACAAAGTCGCACGGCTACCCTAACTCAATCGCATCATATGCTTATGCAGATAAGCATAAATAGCTACCGCACACTACGCCTTGATGAAAGCCAATAAACGTAGCACAAATACTATGAAGTACTTATCTGAAATGACGGAGGGCTACGACAGGTTTTTAAGAAAACCTTTTGCGTAATGAACTTGATATCGTTGTAGAATCGAGTGATTTTGAAAAGGAGTGCTTTTGAGCCTTTTACTAGTTTTGCTAAAGAGGTCACTCCCGGTGAAGGGATCTCGGCTCTATCCTTATCGAATAAAGTGCATGATATTTCACAAATACCACTGTGCAAAGCAAAAACTATAGAAGCAATCAAAAGACAAACCGAGTTTGTAGCATCTGCTAGTTTCGCTAAAGAGGTCACTCCCGGTGAAGGGATCTCGGCTCTTTCCTTATCGAATAAGGTGCTGGATATTCTACAAGGAATACCGCTATGCAAAGAAAGAACTAGAGCTACCTGTTTTTGAAAATTTGATTCCACAACATCTTTAGGTTTCTTTTATTTCATTAATCTCATTAATGAAGTCCCATCATTTTAGTTGACCTAAACATTACAGATAAATACAACGTACGCTTATGCCATCTGCATTCGCCTCGATGTCCCCTCGTGCACCGTTAGGTTAGGTAACTAACGACAGAGTGGGGCAGGGTTAGCGCGGGTGTAAAACATAAGCAATGTCTATATAATATATCACATATACTATATCCTGTATTCATCTCACGCATATAAAATGATCACATCACAATATATCAGCAGCAGAAGAAACATATGAAATATTGGATATACTAGGAAGTCCGTGTTTTATTTTGAGCCTGTATAAAAACACGGATTCCACGGTCTTGATGAATAGCCAATCCCACACTACTAGACCCCTACGAGAGCGGCAAGCGACCCTACCAATTCTAGAGTTAGGACACCCGGTCTCGACTCCTCGAGATGGTCTCCCACTGGACCCTAGAACCCGTTACTTGTGCTCCCCGCCTTGGGTCTATCCTAATGCGGAAAAGTAAATAATATACAATGGTGATATCATCCTCAACCCGGAAGTGCCCCAATAAAAGAATATTACATACAATGAATTTTACATGAATGAAAATAAAAACTCTCATCTCACATAAAACCCCCGGCTATTCAAAACACGACGATCCAATATAACATATCACAGCAACACATAACATCACATGTCATCAACGTAAGTAAATATGCGTATCCCAATTGTCGTTGATGTATAGCAACGAAGCCGGCGATACACCACATATTACACTTACGGTCGCAGAAAAGAAAGTGAAAAACTACAACAGTTGGAATCCGCAACCACCTTAGACATCGCATGCCTAACCAAATGAATTCCTTAGACATCGCATGCCTAACAATTATAAACCCCGCATTTTAGTCTCGATTTCGAAAACACTTTTCAATATCAAGTCGGGCAATTCAACAAGATTCCCGACATCCTGATCGAATGCTCGTCGGAAACTTTAGTAGACGGCCGCACCCCTTGATGCCGTCGACGAAGTGCACTAAGGCGGAACACCGCTGCCGCGAGCACCCGAACGGATGCTTTTGGTGACGGGGTTCTCCTACAGTCACTTGGTCGGGGCTATGGGGCGTGGCTATCTATTAAGTTTACCCGGCGAGTATCCGTGTACGCTACGTGATTGCGATGGAATTTTGATCGTATCAAAATCCCGTGGCAACCGATCAACTGAGACTAAAGTGCTAGATTTATAAAATTCAAACTATTTATCTCATAACTACATGTGGATTCCAAATATTGTATCACATTACAGAAAAAGTTAGATGACGTTAAACATTCCGATCAAATAAACAAACACCCAAAATTTCCCTATTTGCTCAACTCTTGAACTTAGTTTAAAAGCATCCATCACATGCCACAGTACCAATGGACCAGCCGCAGAAGGGTCAAACCAACGCCTCACAAGTGGTAACGTCGAACTACCACAAACCCTAAGGTTTAGAGGCAGTTCTGACGGTCACATAATCGAGTTAAGGTTTTCGTTCTTCTAGAGGGTCCACCGCGTTAGTTGCACGATATTTGAATGTTCTTTAACTAAGGAAAAATCCAACACTTGGAAATTTTCCGGCAGGGGAAAAAGTGAGTTATTGATATCCGTTCGAACTTTTTAACACTGTCTAAACAAACCGAAACAAAGCTAGAATTGTGAATACCAAACACTCCGAATTAGTTAATACAGTAAATTAACATCACATGCAATTTTAGCTAAAACAAACAACACCTGAAGTACCAAACCCTAGAGATGAGAACACCACCCAAAACACAAACCCCAGAGCCCCCAGAAATCCGAGCAGGCCGGAATTCTGGCCTTCTGGCCGGCCAAATTCCGAGCAGGGGGTTTGGGTTTTGGTGTGTGTTCATATTGTATCTCATGCAACATTCTGCAACTGTTTAAAAAAATTTTTGGCACCAAAAATAATTCGACAGAAACTAGGGGTTTGCATCGGGTGTTTCGGAGTTATTTCAGTTTCGTAATCCTACACTTATCCGTCTAATTCTCTAGCTAGGCTATGATACCACTGTTCGGTTACCTGCAACGGCAGCAAGGTTTTGGGTGGCATCTCACATGCCAATTTCAAAAATTTGCTATTATAGATAACCCTAAACCTAGATAATTAACTAGAGAATCAAACAAAACAAGCATGCTAACACATTAACATCTACGAGTTTGGGATTACAACCTTTGTAGTCCGTTCCTTCGCTTCATAAGCTCTGTGTTTAGGTCCCTTCGCTACGATCATCAAGTACCCGGACTCTAGAGAGGCTCCATGAAGAGAATGATGCACCCTTGCTTGAAGACTTCACTAATGCAAGATGATCTATCTTGAAGAATCTCAAACCCAAGCTCTTGCTTCACTAATCAAGTATTAGTAAAGCAAACACCCTAATCTAAGTGGCTAGAATAGATGAGGATGATGAAGTAGGAATTTTACTCTCTTTTGTTTTCAATTTCTCACATTAAAACCATTACAAATGAAAAATCAAGCAAGCCTTTTTAAGAGCTTGAAGAAGATGAAGAACAAAGTGATGAAAAATTATTATTGAGATTAGAAATGCAACCATAGTTAATTTTGTGTCATGGCTAACTCATGTAGAGATTAAACCATAGGCTAGGGTTAAAGTTGGGTTAGCAAATATCAAGGATAAAACAAAGAGGGTGGACTTTGTCAAAGTGTTATGAAACTTCCTCAAAGCTCATCCAAAACATTATCCATCCAAAATGAATTAATCCATAATGAAATGTTAACCCAAGTTTAAAAACCCTAACATGGTTTAAACCCAAGTTGCATTTATAACCCTAACATGTTACAATATTATATATCACATATACAATATTTTGTAACAAAAGAAAATAATACAATTAATATATATCACATATATATCAATGTATCATCATGTGAGAAAAAGAATCTTTAAGTGAGCTTATATTAGTTAATGTAATGTAATATATCATATATATAATTATACATTAAATTATCGAATCAACACTTGATCCGATAATCCGTCTATTTCACAAATAACCGACTAATATAAAATGTATCAGTTCATCGAATCAATACTTGATCCGATGACTCGGCTATATCACATATACCCGGCCGATATCACATATCGCGAGAATCTAATACGGTATCACATACACGCATTATTCTCGGTCCCGCACATATCATATATGTGCTCTTACTCCGTTTTGCTTGACCCAGGAAATCTCTGTGTAGGACTCTAAAGAATCGTCAATATGCCGGCAGTAGGTGATGATCGTATCAAACACCCACAAGCTGCAAGCGGTCAGCTAAACGTAACAGCCACCCAGGTATTGAGCGATCAGAAGGTCAACAAGTAAGCCTGTACATTCTCCTGTGAATCCAACCAGTAACACTCCCGTACAGTCCGGTCTCTTCTGCTGATATGTCGCATATCTAGTCTAGGGGTGGTAAACGTCAGACCCCAGTAACCGATAAGTCATGTCGATATGAGGTCCATAATGGTTCGAGAAACTACTGATAACACTTACCAGCAAATTTCAGCAACCCTGGCCAGGGATTTCCAAGTATAGCCAATCGAACACAGCGCAACATCAACTCCCAATACCTGGAGAGACGAAACCCCTACTATCTCTCATTGCCTCCATGTGATTCGGGACTGTACCTAAAAGCCACCGTTTTGCACGTTCTCTTGAACGTGGTAAGGTGGAAATCAAAGCACAGTGGGAATCACACAAGACTCTATGACGATCTCGGGTCTACAGACTAACATGTACCAGTGTCACCAGAGAACTGCCATCTGACGATAGGTATAATACCATCTGGGAGTTCTCGGCGAGTCCGTCCAGTGTACCCAGTCTCCACTGAGCACCCGTATACTATCTCTGATGTCAAACACCAATGGATATGGGATCATCCTGTTAGTGTTTATGCCCTAGAGGCCATTACTGTATCATACTAGTTTGTATATTACTTAATGGAAGCTTGGGATATTCACAGTGTATTGACAGTCTTGCTAAAACTGGTAGTATGCTATTTGGTTTGTTTCTACTTTAATATGTGCATATGTTTCTTTTAACATATCGCTTATACATATTAGTAAAGCCCTTAGGATCTTTGTTTGATTACCAGCGTTGTGATGGCAGTCACACTAGTGGGGGTGGGTAGTTTATAAGCAACATCCTATACAGGTCCCTGGTCGTAGGATTATCGAGACAGGGCATCGATACTCCGGAGTAGACTAGTGTGTACGCTTCTCATCCCAGTTGGGGAGATGGTCTGTCCCACAGCCATCAGTACGTCGTGCTGGAGATAGTATGCAGGTGCTCGTTAGGTTACGGGTACACCCGACAGGACTCGCCGGAAACTGCAGGTTGGTACTATACCCATCGTCAGATAGCAGTTCCCAGGTGACATGAGTACAGCTTAGTCTGTCGACTTGACACTGCTACTTCACCTCGGGTGTGTTCCTACTGTACTTAGATTACCACCCTACCACGGCTCAAAGGAGTCGTGCAAACAGGTAGTAGTTGGGTGCAGTCCCGAAGCACTTGGAGGCAGTGGCGGTTAGAAATGATTCGTCTCTCCCGGTAATGGGGGTTGATATCACGCTGTGTATGGAGAGCCATTACGCAAAGTCCCTTGCCAGGGCAAGCGAGATTTACTGGTAGGTTCCAGTAGCTTCTCAAGGTGTAATGGGCTTCACTCCGACACGACTTATACCGCTATTAGGGGTCTGACGTTTATCGCCCTCTAGGCCCGATATGCGATAGTCCTAGACGAACAGACCGGACTGTACGGAGATTGTCACATCAGGCTCAGTAGGAGTTCGGATGGGTTTCTTCATCGTCCTTCTTATCGACATCTACCTGGGGACCGTTACGTACAGCTAGTACCGTTTGCGGCCTGTGGTTAAACCCACTGCCAGCGTAGTGTCGAGTCTTTAGAGTCCCACACAGAGAGTTTCCCTGCACCGGGCAAAAGGTGTGGAGGCCGTATGGTTTTACGGCAGGGCCGCGATCACTTACGTACACTTGTGGACGTATTATGATCGGGAAGATAATACTAGCGGGCTTTGGTTTAATCCAGATTCTAGTATTATACAGATGGATTTATTCAGTCAAAGATTATCCGTGTTTTTCGGAAATACGGATGGGAGGGGCAGTCTCGTAATTTTTCGGGAAGTTTCTAGAAGAAGATGACTCATTTGTATTTATTTCTTTTGGATTAAACACAAATGAGGTGGAGAGATGAGGTGTAGGTTTTTATTAAATGCTTAATGACTCATGAGGTGATTCACCATTAGGATTAAATGAAGCTTACAAGATATTTCTAGATATTTATCAAGAGATATTTGTATGCTTGATATTATTCTATCATGAGGAATTATTCAATTCATTTTATCACAAAGCTTTCTCTCTCCTCAAGTCTTCATCTTCTTCCTCAAACCCCTAAAGCTCTCATGAGTTGAGAATTCTAGGGTTTAAGTGACTAAGTAATCCATCTAATTACTCTACACCCTCTAGGACTTCTAGATTAGCAATCTAGAAGCCGTAGTTATCTCAGATTCGAGATAGGAGCTCGGACTATAGACTCTCGGGTGGATCGTCTTTGACTCGAGGAGGCCGTTGAGGTGCCCATGTTCCATAGAGCTTACAAGGTGTAGAGGACAACGATGAAGATCCGAAAGACAAGTAACATGAGGTATAACTTCGAATCCGAGTAGTTAAACCTCTCATAGTTTGCTAGTAATGGTTTAGACACAATCCGTGTGCTCAAGTCCGTATTACGAAGCTTTGATAATTGTTTTTCATATATTCCGCCTCCCCGCGAGCTTGTGGGGTGCGTGACATGGACTTACAGTGGTATCAGAGACTACTAAACCTTTACTAGCTTGTTAGCAACTAATTAGAACTTCGATTGTCGGAAAAACACGAAAACTTAACCCCGGACCCCCCAAGTTTCTGTTGATTTTAAACCTGTCGAAAGAATTATTTCAGAGGTATGAAAATTCATAGCAGGGAATTCTAAGAATACTGGAGAAATACGAGGTGCTAACTCGGTTGGAAGGCCGCAGAAGCACGGCGTATTGGTGCAATCCGCCGCGGATCCACGGCCGAGTCAACTCTGAGTTGACTCGTATTTACACAGTAACTCTTATTTTTGGGTGTTCTGTTTTCCTGTATATTTTGTTTCTGCCCAGGTTATTTTAGTGCTGGCTTGCATTTGGGGTAGACACGGAAAAGGTTGTCGATCGAAATTCTAAGTTATTTGCTAATCAGGTTTTATCTGTGTTGTTTGATGTGTTCGTAAACCTCCCCTAATTGCTAGTATGTCGGTTAGCAGGGGGTTGCATATTTCTGTAATGGTTTTTTACTGGTTTGTGTATATGAACTTCATTGGATCGTTGTGATGATTAGCCGGGGTTTGAGATGAGTTTTTATATTCTTTCATTCAATGTAAATTGTAATATAATGTAATATTCTTTTGCGGGGCACATCCGGGCTGAGGTTGTAGCCACCGTTGTATTATTTCATTTACTGTTTTCTGCTCCTAGGATAGACCCAAGGTGGGGTGCACAAACTACAGAGTACCTTGAAGTGTTTAGTGGCCTACTCATGTTCTTGAAGGAGACCGCTTCACTTCGGGTACTTAGCGGGTAGTTTGCCGTACCTGTAGGGGTCTAGGGTAGGGTAATGGCTATTCATTACAACTGTGTAATCCGTCTTTCATTGCAGGCTCAAAGGAAACGCGGATTGCTTGTATATCCAATAATGTTCATCTGTGATCTGGAATGCCTATTATTGCGTCTGACGAATGTACAATATCTATATATGATATCTAGTAGGCGTTGCTTATGTTTTGCATCCGCGCTAGCCCAGCCCCCGCTTTGTCGTTAGTTAAGTAACCTAACGGGTGAATGACGGGGCCCAGTGGCGAATGCGGATGGCATAAGCGGACGTTGTATTTTCGTTGTTTTCTGCAATGATAGGATAAATGATGGGACACATTATTTTAATGCAAAGAAAACAAACCAAAGTAGAATCGTTGGAACAAATTTAAAAGAAACCACTCAGTTATTTTAAAAGAGCATAATTTTTAATTGCGGACCTTTAACCACTCCTTTTAAAAAGCTATCAGGTTCTTTCGATTATATCAAGTTCATTACGTTCACGGTTTCGCCAAAACCAGTCGTAGCCCTCCGTCATTTCATATGGATTGTCAGTAGTATTCAAGCTATGTTTGTTGGCCTTCGTCAAGGCATAGTGTTTGGTAGCTGCTGGGGTATTCATATGTAGTATAGATAGATGCGTTGGTTTGGGACAGTCGTATTACCTTGTTGGCCTTCATCAAGGGTATGTACGGATGGGTTCAAATTAACAGGGATAATGATGGGCAGAACTTGACATGTGACTTATGATTTGTTGGCCTTCGTCAAGGTCATAAGAGCATGGGGCAAAAATCCACATCGGGAGTTTCTAAAGAAACTGAAACTTGCTAGTATTGCATACCATTTGGAGTTTGATAATGTTGGTAGGATTCTTTCGGCATTATCACACGATGATATTTGGATCCCGATCCTACTGTGAGTATATGCTACTCATCAGGAGATTCGTCGCTTAACGATCAATGCTATAAACCAAGTAGGTGTCTAGAACAGTGTCAACAGGGCTACGCCTCCAGAGAAAAGAGGTTATTTAATTAAGGAACTTCGCGAAAGCGTTGTAAAACCTCCCTCGAAGTATCGACACTAGTCTGGCTGAACGGTTAAGCAAGTATTGTACGGTGAGATCAGTCCTGGCTAATTCTTCTTTTATGGTTTGAGGAAGGATTCGAGAAACAATGGGAGCCGTCCAGTTTAGATAAACTAAAACCAATCTAAACTTGCAAGAGCATCATGCTAAAGTGTTTTCTTCTCTCTCTCAACTATAGCTATAGGTTTACTAGGCACTGTCACAAGGGTCTATAAGGCATCAACCATGCCCGATTTAAAATTTAGAAGTGCCGAACAACCCAAAGCGAGGATCTTTGCTAGATTATTAGGGTTAACAAAGCATGTAAACAACTTTACATCTAAGAGAGAGGGATTACAACCTTTGTAGTCCGCTCCTTCGCTTCATAAGCTCCGAGTAGTAGTCCCTTCACCGCGATCCATGATCTCCCAGACTCAAGAGAGGCTCCACAAGCCGAACGATCCATACTTGCTTGAAGTCTTCCTTTTCGAAGCTGATCTATCTTGAAGAATTTTTAACTCAAGCTCTCACTCCTCTAATCAAGTATTAATGAAGTGAATACCCTAATCTAATTAGCTAGATTAGATGAGGATGATGAAGTAGGAATTTGGCTCTCAATTGTTTTCATAATCTCACACTAATTCATTACAAAATCAAAAGCTAGTAAGCTTAAGGAGGAAGAAGAAGATGAAGTCTTTTGTGTTGAATAATGAATTGTTCCTATGCTTACAAAAGAACCTTGAGTTAATAATATCAAGTATTAACTCATGTAGAGAGTTTACTAAGGTTAAGGGTTTGGGTTGGGTTAAATAATATCTCCAAAATATCAACACATAATATCTTAGCTTAAAACAAAACACAAGCTTTTAGAAGCTTCAAGAAAAGGCTAACCCAAATCAAACCCTAACCATGTTTAATCTCCACTAATCATGTTGAATTTGTAAACATAACTTGTTACAATATTATATATCACATATATAATATATTTTTGTAACAAAAGAAAATAATACAATTATCATATATTGCATATATATCAATGTATTATCCGGTGAGAAAATGAATCAATAAAGCGAGCCAATATTAGATAATGTAATGTAATATATCACATATATAATTCTACATTAAATTATCGAATCAACACTTGATCCGACAATCCGGCTATATCGCAAATAACTGACAAATATATCATATACCGATTCATCGAATCAACACTTGATCCGATGACCCGGCTGATATCAAATATCGCGAGAATAGAATATGGTATCTCATATCGTATTATTCTCGGTCCCGCACATATCACATATGTGCTCCTACTCTGTTTTGCCTGAGTCAAGAAACCTCTGTGTTGGACTCTAAAGAATCGTCAATACGCCGACAGCAGGTGATGATCATATCAAACACTCACAAGTTGCAAGCAGTCAGCTAAGCGTAACAGCCACCCAGGTATTGAGCGATCAGAAGATCAACAAGCAAGCCTGTACATTCTCCTGTGAATCCAATCAGTAACACTCCCGTACAGTCCGGTCTTTTCGTCTGATATGTTGCATATCTAGTCTAGGGGTGGTAAACGTCGGACTCCAGTAACCGATAAGTCGTGTCGATGTGAGGCTCATAACAGGTCGAGAAACTACTGATAACACTTATCAGTATCACTCTATATCAGCCCTGGCCAGGGACTTCCAGTTATAACCAATCGAACACAGCACAACATCAACTCCCTATACCGGGAGAGACGAATCCCCTCCTATCGCTCATTGCCTCCATGTGATTCGGGATTGTACCCAAAAGCCACCGTTTTGCATGCCCTCTTGGACGTGGTAAGGTGGAAATCAAAGCACAGTGGGAATCACACAAGACTCTATGACGATCTCGGGTCTACAGACTAACCTGTACCAGTGTCACCGGAGAATTGCCATCTGACGTGAGGTATAATACCATCTGGGGAGTTCTCGGCGAGTCCTTCCAGTGTACCCAGTCTCCACTGAGCACCCGTACACCATCTTTGATGTCAAACACTGATGGATATGGGATCATCCATCGCCCATCATATGGGTCAAGATGCGTATACGCTAGTCTACTCTGGTGTATCGATGCCCTGTCTCGATACACCCTCGACTAGGAATAGTTATAGGATGTACTCGTTGACTACCCTGGCCCTACTAGTATGATCTCATCATAGTCCCAGTAGTCGAGTACATATCCTAAGGGCTTTATCAACATGTGAGAATAAGACAGTAAACTAATATAAGTCAACATGTTAAGACAAAGTGAAACCAAATAGCATACTATCATGACGAGAAAGAAAGTCCTCTCTATATATATCCAAGCATCCATTATAATATACATCATATGTACAACAATGGCCTCTAGGGCATATACATAACTAACAATCTCCCACTTGCACTAAGGCCAGCTGTTGTAGTATCTCATACCTAACATCCCAAATAATCTCTCAAATTGAATCTGGGGAATGGCCTTTGTGAGTGGATCCGCAGTGTTGTCCTTCGTATCAATTCTCCTGACCTCGATCTTCCGGCGATCAACTATCTCCCTAATCAGGTGATACCGCCTCAGAATATGTCTGGACTTCTGATGGGACCTGGGTTCCTTGGCCAAAGCCACAGCTCCATTATTATCACAATACAAAGGTATTGGATGCTCAATGGATGGAACCACACTAAGTTCAGTGATGAACTTCTTCATCCAGACAGCCTCTTTGGCAGCATCGTTGGCAGCGATGTATTCAGCCTCCATCGTCGAGTCTGCAATGGTTTCCTGTTTGGAACTCTTCCAACACACCGCCCCTCAATTGAGGGTAAAGACAAATCCCTAGTGCGACTTAGAGTCATCCTTATCACTCTGGAAGCTGGAATCGGTAAAGGAATCCACCTGGAGTTCTCCGTTACCATACACCAAGAACATCTCTTTAGTCCTTCGAAGTACATGAGAATGTTCTTTACAGCTGTCCAGTGACTCTCTCCAGGATCTTCTTGATACAGACTCACTATACTTAGTGAGTATGTTACATCAGGTCTGGTACATAGCATCGCATACATGATAGAGCCTACTGCCGAAGCATAGGGTATCCCTTGCATGCGAGCTCTCTCCAAATCAGTCTTGGGAGACATCTCTTTGGAGAGAGTGAGTCCAGAGATCGTGGGTTGGTTACCATGCTTGGATTCTTCCATATTAAACCTCTTTAGTATGGTGTCAATGTACCTGGATTGGGACAATCCCAGTATCCTTTTAGATCTATCTCTATAGATCATAATTCCCAGTATGCAGGAGGCATCACCTAGATCTTTCATTGAGAATCTTTGTGATAAGAAGAGCTTGAATGATTGCAGCATAGGAACATCATTTCCTATCAAGAGTATGTCATCGACGTACAATACGAGGAAGACAACCTTACTCTCTGCAACCTTTTTATAAATACAAGGTTCATCTACGTTTTTGATGAAGTCAAACTCTTTGACTACAACATCAAAGCAGATGTTCCAACTCCGCGATGCTTGCTTTAACCTATAGATGGATTTAAGCAGTTTGCACACCTTTCAGCTGCTCCCACTATTTACGAAGCCCTCTGGCTGAGTCATGTACACGCACTCTTCTAAATCACCATTTAGAAAGGCGGTCTTAACATCCATTTGCCAGATTTCGTAGTCATGGTATGCAGCAATGGCAAGTAAGATCCGGATGGACTTAAGCATAGCCATTGGAGAAAAGGTTTCGTCATAATCCACACTTGGTCGTTGACAAAAACCCTTTGCAACAAGTCTAGATTTGAAAGTCTCAACTTTTCCATCTACACCAAGTTTCTTCTTAAAGATCCATTTGCTCCCAATGGGTTTTACCCCTTCAGGAGCAACTTCTAAAGTCCATACTTTGTTGGTGTACATGGATTCCATCTCAGATCGCATTGTATCCAGCCATTTCATAGAGTCACCACTCGTGATGGTTTGCTCGAAACTAGTCGGGTCATCATCTTCTATGATGCAATCCTCGCTCCTACCATCAACGAGAAAACCGTAGTATCTCTCAGGTGGATGAGAAACCCTACTAGATCGGCGGAGAGGCTGGGGTTCGTCGGGAACTACTGAATCCTCTGGTTCCATCAAATCATCTGTCGTAGTTTGTTCTGCTGGAACTTCTTCCAGTTCTACCTCAGAGCCACTAATCTCTTTTGCAAGAAATTCCTTTTCCAAAAAGGTGGCGTGTTGAGCAACAAACACCCTTTGTTCTTCACTGTGGTAGAAAATATACCCTCGCGAATGCTTGGGATATCCAACAAACTTACACAAAACAGATCTTGCCTCGAGTTTGTCCGGTTTTTGTCTTTTGACATAGGCCGGGTAACCCCATATCTTAACAAAATTAAGATATGGTCTCTTCCCTTCCCATATCTCATATGGAGTGGTAGGCACATATTTGGTAGGAAGTTTATTCAGTAGGTATGCCGCTGTCTCAAGCGTATATCCCCAGAAAGAATTAGGTAACTCAGCATTGCTCATCATAGAGCGCACCATATCTAATAGGGTGCGATTCCTCCACTCCGATACACCGTTGTGCTGTGATGTATAAGGAGGAGTAAGTTGAGAGAGAATCCCATTCTCTTTTAGATAGTCCAGGAACTCATTGCTTAAGTATTCACCTCCTCGATCAGATCGCATGATCTTAATACTTTTGCCCGTTTGGTTCTCTACTTCGTGCTTATATTCTCTGAATTTCTCAAAAGCTTCAGACTTTTGTTTCATCAGGAACACATGTCCGTATCTTGAGAGATCGTCAGTGAATGTAATAAAGTAGGAAGAACCGTTCCTGGCATGTGTAGACATGGGACCACATACATTACTATGTATCAGCCCTAAGAGTTCGGTAACCCTTTCTCCGTGTCCACTAAACAGAGTTTTGGTTATTTTACCTTTGAGACATGAATGGCATGTTTCATAAGAAGATAATTCGAACGGATTCAAATATCCATCCTTATGTAACTTAGCTAGCCGTGTCGCATTGATATGACCAAGTCTACAATGCCATAAGTAGGATTCGTTCATTTCTGAACTTTTCCTCTTGTGTGTGTTTTGTATATTAAGGACTGTATTTTGATTGAGAACGTATATGCCATTATGTAACGAGCCTGATCTAATCAACTTTTGATTTAGGAAGATGTTCATAACATTATCCTGTATTACAAAATTATATCCTTCTTTACTTAATAAAGAAACTGATATAATGTTGCACATCATGTTCGGTATATAATAGCACTCGTTCAGAATTAATGTATTACTACTTGGTAATACAAGGTGATATTCACCAACTGCTTTGGCTGCAATATTTGCACCATTCCCTACTTGTACGGAATGATCACCCTTTCCCAGTTCTCTACCTTTACGTAGCCCACGTAACAAATTACATATGTGGGATCCCGATCCGGTATCTAATACCCAGGATGTAGGGTGAACTGAGAAACAGTTCTCAATAACTAACACACCCGAAGAAGATGCATCAACATACTTGTTCTTCATTTGGGCGGCGTGAGAATCCAGATATTGTCCTATTCCCTGCTCAGTCTCATAACACTTATAAGAAAGAACGGGACCAACGTTCCCCTGCTCAGTATAATAAGCGGGTTCAGTCAATACATCCATGTTATTATCTTGATTAAGGCCTGACATGGTCGCTACCTGGAGAGAGAGAGAAGAAAACACTTTAGCGTATGCTCTTGCAAGATTAGATTAGTTATTATCTTATCTAATCAGGATGTCTCCCTCTGTTTTTATCAAATCTTCCTTCAAACCCTAAAAGGTAAGATTAGCCGGGATTAATTACACCCTACAATTTCGTCAATCTTTCAGCCAGATCAGTGTTGGTACTTGAGGGAGGTTCCCCGTGCTTTCGCACGGACCTAATTAAAATAAACCTCGTTTTCCCAGAGACATAATCCCGTTAACACCTTTCTAGACACCTACTTGATTGGCTAATTGCCCTGTGTAAAATTCTCCCAGGAGTAACTTTTACTCGCAGTGGGTATCGGGATCCAACTATCTCATAGGAGGTATGCAATCTCATTGCAAATTTCAACACTTGAAATTCCCAATAATATTTTTACCCCTAACGTGCTATGACCTTGACGAATACCAACAAACCATAGTCCGCTAGTTAAGTTCAACCCGTACATTTCTTGATTGAATTAAACCCAGCCGCACGACCCTTGACGAAAGTCAACAAAGCCGTACGACTACCCTAACCCAATCGCATCATATGCTACAGATAAGTAATAGTTAGCTACCACACATTATGCCTTGATGAAAGCCAACAAACGCAGCACGAATACTAAGTATTACCTATCTGAAATGTCGGAGGGCTACGCAGGTTTTTCAGAAAACCATAAGCGTAATGAACTTGATATCGTTGTAGAAACAAGTGATTTTGAAAAGGAGTGTTTTTGAGGCTTTTCTAGTTTCGCTAAAGAGGTCACTCCCGGTGAAGGGATCTCGGCTCTTTCCTCATCGAATAAGGTGCAGGGTATATCATATATACCACTATGCAAAGCAAAACTATAGCTACCCTTTTTATAAAGTTTTGATTCTACAACATCTTTTAGGTTTCTTTTCTTTTATTAATCTCATTAATAATCCCCATCAATTATGCTTCCTAAGCATCACAGAAGAAACGAAAGCAGTAGTATTTATATATCAATATATATATATATATATATATATATATATATATATATACTATAAGCATTCGTCTCAGGCAGTAATATGATCTCATCACAGAACATTGCAGCAGAAGATAACATATGAAACATTTGATATACTAGGACGTCCATGTTTTATTTCGAGCCTGTATAAAACATGGATTCCACGATCGCAGTGAATAGCCAAACCCATATCCATAGACCCCTACGAGAGCGGCAAGCAATACTGCCAATTCTAGGGTTAGGAGACCCGGTCTCGACTCCTCGAGATGGCCTCCCACTGGACCCTAGAACCCGGTTACTTGTGCTCCCCTCCTTGGGTCTACCTAATGCGGAAAAGTAAATAATATACAATGGTGACATCAACCTCAACCAGGAAGTGCCCCAATAAAAGAATATTACATACAAATGAATTTTACATGAATGAAAAAAAAAACTCTCATCTCACATAAAACCCCCGGCTATTCAGAACATGACGATCCAATATAACATATCACAGCAACACATAATATCTCATATCATCAACGTAAGCAAGTATGCGTATCCCGATTGTAGTTGATGTATAGCAACGAAGCCGACGATACACAACATACTACGCTTACGGTCACAGAAAAGAAAGTGTAAAACTACAACATTTGGAATCCACAATCACTTTAGACATTATAAATCCAAAATATCACATACTTCGCATTTCATGCCTAACTATATGAATTCCACATATTGTATCACATTCCAGGTAAATAGACAAAGTTAAACTTTCCAATCGAATAATCAAACACCCAAGAATTCCCAAATAGCTCAACACTTGAGCGGAGTTCAAAAAATCCCAGAACATGACACAGCCCTAATGAACCAGCCGTAGAAGGGTCAAACCTACGCCTCATATGTGGCAACGCTAAACTACCACAAACCCAAGGGTTCAGTGGCAGTTTTGACGGTCACATAATCGAGTTAAGGTTACGTTCTTCTAGAGGGTCCACAGATATGCTTGCATGTTTTTCCGAAAGTTTTAAACTCAAGAAAAATTCAACACTTGAAAGTTTTTCGTGTCGGGAAAAAGTGAGTTATTAATATCCGTTCGAACATTTTAACACGTTCTAAATTATCCGGAAAACTAAACGATGCTAAACTTTCCGATCGAATCAACGAATTCATAAGATCTCCAGAATACTCAACACTTGAGTAATATTAAAAATTCCCAGAAGTATGTACTAATACCTACGGATGAACCCAAGAAATTACATCCCCTGACACCCAAGTACGGCCGCGGAACCGCCGCGCAAAGCATGGTATTGCCGCGGTTCCGCGGCGACTTAAGGGAGTTAGGAGCTCGTATTTCACAGTTATCCATAGAATCACCTGCTGAATTTTCTGAGTATTTTTAATAGAGTAAAAACCACCTTTTAAAAAAATTTCCAGAGAGGGGGTCAAATTCGACGTTTCGGGGTTCGATCGGACTTTTAACTTCGTATACACGTCGCCTAATGCTCTAGCTATGCTCTGATACCATTGTAGGTTTACTAGGCACTGTCACAAGGGTCTATAAGGCATCAACCATGCCCGATTTAAAATTTAGAAGTGCCGAACAACCCAAAGCGAGGATCTTTGCTAGATTATTAGGGTTAACAAAGCATGTAAACAACTTTACATCTAAGAGAGAGGGATTACAACCTTTGTAGTCCGCTCCTTCGCTTCATAAGCTCCGAGTAGTAGTCCCTTCACCGTGATCCATGATCTCCCGGACTCAAGAGAGGCTCCACAAGACGAACGATCCATGCTTGCTTGAAGTCTTCCTTTTCGAAGCTGATCTATCTTGAAGAATCTTTAACTCAAGCTCTCACTTCTCTAATCAAGTATTAATGAAGTGAACACCCTAATCTAATTAGCTATATTAGATGAGGATGATAAAGTAGGAATTTGGCTCTCAATTGTTTTCATAATCTCACACTAATTCATCACAAAATCAAAATCTAGTAAGCTTAACGAGGAAGAAGAAGATGAAGTCTTTTGTGTTGAATAATGAATTGTTCCTATGCTTATAAAATAACCTTGAGTTAATAATATCAAGTATTAACTCATGTAGAGAGTTTACTAGGGTTAAGGGTTTGGGTTGGGTTAAATAATATCTCCAAAATATCAACACATAATATCTTAGCTTAAAACAAAACACAAGCTTCTAGAAGCTTCAAGAAAAGGCTAACCCAAATCAAACCCTAACCATGTTTAATCTCCACTAATCATGTTGCATTTGTAAACATAACTTGTTACAATATTATATATCACATATATAATATATTTTTGTAACAAAAGAAAATAATTCAATTAACATATATCGCATATATATCAATGTATTATCCGGTGAGAAAATGAATTAATAAAGCGAGCCAATATTAGATAATGTAATGTAATATATCACATATATAATTATGCATTAAATTATCAAATCAACACTTGATCCGACAATCCGGCTATATCGCATATAACCGACTAATATATCATATACCGATTCATCGAATCAACACTTGATCCGATGACCCGACTGATATCAAATATCGCGAGAATAGAATACGGTATCTCATATCGTATTATTCTCGGTCCCGCACATATCACATATGTGCTCCTACTCTGTTTTGCCTGAGTCAAGAAACCTCTGTGTAGGACTCTAAAGAATCGTCAATACGTCGACAGCAGGTGATGATCATATCAAACACCCACAAGTTGCAAGCAGTCAGCTAAACGTAACAGCCACCCAGGTATTGAGCGATCAGAAGATCAACAAGCAAGCTTGTACAATCTCCTGTGAATCCAATCAGTAACACTCCCGTACAGTCCGGTCTCTTCGTCTGATATGTTGCATATCTAGTCTAGGGGTGGTAAACGTCGGACCCCAGTAACCGATAAGTCGTGTCGATGTGAGGCTCATAACAGGTCGATAAACTACTGATAACACTTATCAATATCACTCTATATCAGCCCTGGCCAGGGACTTCTAGTTATAGCCAATCGAACACAGCACAACATCAACTCCCTATACCGGGAGAGACGAATCCCCTCCTATCGCTCATTGCCTCCGTGCGATTCGGGACTGTACCCAAAAGCCACCGTTTTGCACGCCCTCTTGGACGTGGTAAGGTGGAAATCAAAGCACAGTGGGAATCACACAAGACTCTATGACGATCTCGGGTCTATAGACTAACCTGTACCAGTGTCACCGGAGAACTGCCATCTGACGTGAGGTATAATACCATCTGGGGAGTTCTCGGCGAGTCCGTCCAGTGTACCCAGTCTCCACTGAACACCCGTACACCATCTTTGATGTCAAACACTGATGGATATAGGATTATCCATCGCCCATTATATGGGTCAAGATGCGTATACGCTAGTCTACTCTGGTGTATCGATGCCCTGCCTCGATACACCTTCGACTAGGAACAGTTATAGGATGTACTCGTTGACTACCCTGGCCCCACTAGTATGATCTCATCATAGTCCCAGTAGTCGAGTACATATCCTATGGGCTTTATCAACATGTGAGAGTAAGACAGTAAACTAATATATGTCAACATGTTAAGACAAAGTGAAACCAAATAGCATACTATTATGACGAGCAAGAAAGTCCTCTCTATATATATCGAAGCATCCATAATAATATACATCATATATACAACAATGGCCTCTAAGTCATATACATAACTAACAGCAACCGTGTGACCATGACTAGGTTACATCTAGATAACAAATTGACTGAATCTGACTTTTATGATTGGCAAAGGTCTGTCCAAATGTCCATTACCTATGGAAAGCTGGACCATCCTATTACTACTCAAGCCCCCGCCGTCCCAGGTCCAGTTCCACCGTCGCGTATATGGATATCCGTCAGACAAGGGAAAAGGATAGTGCGAATGCCAAGTGTCTCGTGTTGGCTTCAGTTGATGGTGTATACCAGAAGCAGCACGAGAAGATGGACTTAGTTTCCATCTTTCTCCATAACAAAGATTTATATAGAGAGCAATCTCGTATCGCAAGATATGAGACCTCGAACGAATTACTTCAAGCGAGGTTGGCTGTTGGGTCATCTGTAGGGGACGACGTCCTTACGATGACTAGCTATATTGATGAGCTTAAGGACTTGGAGACCACGTTGGGAAACAGGTCATGCGCTGACTTATTTCCACAGTCCCTACCCTCTACTTACACCCTGAAAGAAACCAGGGAGACACCCGCTCTGCTTAATGGGGGACTTTCTTCTTCTGCATCCAGGGCGAAAGGAAAGGGTAAAAAGAGGAAAACCTCCACAAAGCCGATATACGGTGTCGGTGAAGTAGAAGGAAAGGGAAGAGCAAAAGTTTTGGGACTTGGTGTAGGTAAGGAAGGATGTTCCTATTGTTATGGGAACGGGTATTGGCAGAAGGATTTCAGGGCTTTGAAAGCCAGTAGCCAGGATTCGAAGCATATTGTAGCTTCGGCCTCGAGTGTGTATGTAATTGAGAACTGTTTGTCAATAAACTCTACTTCTTGGGTACTAGATACCGGAGCAGGATCTCATATCTGTAATTCATTACATGCTTTGAGAAACCGTAGAGTTATCGGGGTAGGCGATTTGTCTCTCAGAGTTGCAAACGGAATGAGCGTGGACGCTGAATCCGTGGGAGAATATCGCCTAGGTTTGACAAGTGGGCAGATATTGACTCTACGTAACTGTTTGTATGTACCTAGTTTGACTTGTAATATCATATCAGTATCATCACTTTCGAGAGAGGGATATGATTTTACATTCGCAAGCGATGTGGTTCACATCCATCTAAATTAAGTTCTGATTGGGTCCGGTACATTAGATGACGGTATATATGTATTGAATCAAGCTCAGGTTTTCAATGTCCAGAACACACTTAAAAAAAAGTCTCCAGAAGTAAATTAGGCTTTCTTTTGGTATTGTAGACTAGGTCACATCAATGAAACACGGTTGACTAAATTACATAGAGAAGGATATTTGAATCCGTTCGAATATCAATCTTATGCTACTTGTGAATCTTGTATCATAGGAAAGATGACAAAGACTCCGTTTACTGGACACGGAGTAAGAGCGAGCGAGCTCTTGGGACTCATACACAGCGATGTGTGTGGTCCAATGTATACACATGTGCGAGGTGGTTATTCCTACTTCATTACTTTTACGGATGATTTCTCTAGGTATGGACATATCTTCTTAATGAAGCATAAATCCGAGGCCTTTGAGAAATTCCGGGAATACAAGAATGAAGTGGAAAACCAAACAGGGAAAAGTATCAAGACACTGAGATCTGATCGAGGTGGTGAATACTTAAGTGCCGAGTTCCTGGGTTATTTAAAAGAGAATGGAATTCTCTCTCAGCTTACTCCTCCATACACACCACAACACAATGGTGTATCGGAAAGGCGGAATTAAACCCTATTGGATATGGTTCGTTCCATGATGAGTAAGGCTGAGTTACCGCGATCTTTCTGGGGTTATGCACTAGAATCAGCTGCATATCTTTTGAACAAGGTTCCAACCAAAACTCTGCCTACCACACCATATCAAATGTGGAGTGGGAAGAAATCCTATCTTCAGTACCTGAAGACATGGGGATGTCCAGCTTTTGTTAAAAAGCAGCATGCGGACAAGCTCGAGGCATGCTCAGTACTGTGTAAGTTTGTGGGATATCCAAAGAACTCCAAGGGGTATTATTTCTATTACGCAGAGGAACAAAAGGTTTTTGTTTCTCGTCATGCCCACTTCTTGGAAGCTGAATTTTTAGAAAATCAGAAGCGTGGGAGCGCAACAGAACTGGAAGAAATTCCAGAACTACAAGCTGTTACTGAAAGTATGGTAGAACTAGAAGATTCAGAAGAAAGGGCCATCCCGGCGCCTATCCGCAGAAGTAGTAGGCAGTCTCATCCGCCCGAGAGGTACTACGGTTTTCTCATAGACGGGGATCGAGAGGATTGCATCATTGCCAATGATGACCCTACTAGCTTCCAGCAAGCTATTCAGAGCGGCGACTCGATAAAATGGCTGGATGCAATGCGGAACGAAATGGAGTCCATGTACACCAACAAAGTATGGACTTTGGACATTGCTCCAGATAGGGTAAAACCCGTAGGATGCAAATGGATCTTCAGAAAGAAGATTGGTGTGGATGGACAGGTTGAAACCTATAAGGCTAGACTTGTTGCAAAGGGTTTCGTCAAAGACCTGGTTTGGACTATGACGAAACCTTTTCTCCAGTGGCTATGCTCAAATCCATTCGGGTCCTTCTTGCTATTGCTGCCTTCCACGATTATGAGATCTGGAAGATGGACGTAAAGACGGCCTTTCTAAATGGTAATTTGGAAGAGTGCGTCTATATGGATCAGTCAGAAGGATTCATTCAGAGTGGGAGCAGCGGTAAAGTGTGCAAGTTGCTTAAGTCCATTTATGGACTAAAGCAGGCATCGTGGAGTTGGAACATCTGTTTTGATGATACTGTCAGAGAATTCGACTTTATCAAGAATCCAGATGAACCATGCATTTACAGTAAGATTGTAGGGGGAGCTGTTGTATTCCTCGTCTTGTACGTGGATGACATTCTCCTAATAGGAAATGATATTCCTAAACTACAGTCAGTCAAAAGATTCTTGTCATAGAAGTTTTCCATGAAGGACCTGGGTGATGCCACCTACATTCTGGGGATCCAGATCTATCGTGACAGATCAAAGAGGATGTTGGGACTTTTGCAGTCCAGGTACATAGACACCATATTGAAAAGATTCAGTATGAAAGATTCTAAGAGCGGTAAGCTACCGGCTTGTCACGGAATCAACCTCTCCAAAGAGATGTCTCCCAAGACTGATTTGGAAAGGGATCGCATGTCGATTATACCCTACGCTTCTGCGGTAGGCTCTATAATGTATGCGATGTTATGTACCAGACCAGATGTAGCATACGCATTGAGCGTTGTAAGCCGGTATCAGGCAAACCCATGGGAGAAGCACTGGATAGCAGTAAAGAACATTCTCAAGTACCTGAGGAGGACTAAGGAGATGTTCTTGGTGTATGGCAGAAAAGACCTCCAGATCGAGGCCTTTGTCGACTCCAGCTTCCAGAGTGACAAGGATGACTCCAAGTCCATGTCGGGTTATGTCTTTACCCTCAATGGAGGGGCGGTCTGTTGGAAGAGTTCCAAGCAGGACACCGTTGCTGACTCAACGATGGAAGCGGAGTACATAGCTACTTGCGATGCCGCAAAAGAAGCTGTCTGGATGAAAAAGTTCCTCACAGAACTTCAGGTGGTTCCTACCAGTATTGATCCAATACCTCTGTATTGCGACAACAACGGCGCTATAGCTTTAGCGAAGGAACCCAGGTCCCATCAGAAGTCCAGACACATCTTAAGGCGGTATCACCTAATCAGGGAGATCGTAGATCGCCGGGAGATCGAGGTAAAAAAAGTAGATACGGAGAATAACACTGCTGATCCATTCACAAAGTCCATTCCTCAGACGCAGTTCGAGAGGCTATTCGAGATGGTAGGTCTGCGATATGCCAGTACATGGCCCTAGTGAAAGTGGGAGATTGTTAGTGTTTATGCCCTAGAGGCTATTACTGTATCATACTAGTTTGTATATTACTTAATGGAAGCTTGGGATATTCACAGTTGTATTGACAGTCTTGCTAAAAATGGTAGTATGCTACTTGGTTTGTTTCTACTTTAATATGTGCATATGTTTCTTTTAACATATCGCTTATACATATTAGTAGAGCCCTTAGGATCTTTGCTTGATTACCAGTGTTGTGATGGCAGTCACACTAGTGGGGGCTGGGTAGTCTATAAGCAACATCCTATACAGGTCCCAGGTCGTAGGATTATCGAGACAGGGCATCGATACTCCGGAGTAGACAAGTGTGTACGCTTCTCATCCCAGTTGGGGAGATGGTCTGTCCCACAACCATCAGTACGTCGTACTGGAGATAGTATGCAGGTGCTCGTTAGGTTACGGGTACACCCGACAGGACTCGCCGGAAACTGCAAGTTGGTACTATACCCATCGTCAGATAGCAGTTCCCAGGTGACATGAGTACAGCTTAGTCTGTCGACTTGACACTGCTACTTCACCTCGGGTGTGTTCCTACTGTACTTATATTACCACCCTACCACGGCTCAAAGGAGTCGTGCAAACAGGTAGTAGTTGGGTGCAGTCCCGGAGCACTTGGAGGCAGTGGCGGTTAGACAGGATTCATCTCTCCCGGTATTCGGGGTTGATATCGTGCTGTGTATGGAGAGCCATTACGCAAAGTCCCTGGCCAGGGCAAGCGAGATTTACTGGTAGGTTCCAGTAGCTTCTCAAGGTGTAATGGGCTTCACTCTGACATGACTTATACTGCTATTAGGGGTCTGACGTTTACTGCCCCTAGGACCGATATGCGATAGTCCTAGACGATAAGACCGGGCTGTCCAGAGATTGTCACATCAGGCTCAGTAGGAGTTCGGATGGGTTTCTTCATCGTCCTTCTTATCGACATCTACCTGGGGACCGTTACGTACAGCTAGTACCGCTTGCGGCCTATGGTTAAACCCACTGCTAGCGTAGTGTCGAGTCTTTAGAGTCCCACACAGAGAGTTTCCCTGCACCGGGCAAAAGGTGTAGAGGCCATATGGTTTTACGGCAGGGCCGCGATCACTTACGTACACTTATGCACGTATTATGATCGGGCAGATAATACTAGCGAGCTTTGGTTTAAGCCAGATTCTAGTATTATACAGATGGATTTATTCAGTCAAAGATTATCCGTATTTTTCGGAAATACGGATGGGAAGGGCAGTCTCGTAATTTGTCGGGAAGCTTCTAGAAGAAGATGACTCATTTTTATTTATTTCTTTTGGATTAAACACAAATGAGGTAGAGAGATGAGGTGTAGGTTTTCATTAAATGCTTAATGACTCATGAGGTGATTCACCTTTAGGATTAAATGAAGCTTAGAAGATATTTCTAGATATTTATCAAGAGATATTTGTATGCTTGATATTATTCTATCATGAGGAATTATTCAATTCATTTTATCACAAAAGTTTTCTCTCTCCTCAAGTCTTCATCTTCTTCCTCAAAACCCTAAAAGCTCTCATGAGTTGAGAATCCTAGGGTTTAAGTGACTAAGTAATCCATCTAATTACTCTACACCCTTTAGGACTTCTAGATTAGCAATCTAGAAGCCGAAGTTATCTCAGATTCGAGATAGGAGCTCGGACTATAGACTCTCGGGTGGATCGTCTTTGATTCGAGGAGGCCGTTGAGGTGCCCATGTTCCATAGAGCCTACGAGGTGTGGAGGACAGCGATGAAGACCCGAAGGACAAGTAACGTGAGGTATAACTTCGAATCCGAGTAGTTAAACCTCTCGTAGTTTGCTAGTAATGGTTTAGACACGATCCGTGTGCTCAAGTCCGTGTTATGAAGCTTTGATAATTGTTTTTCATATATTCTGCCTCCTCGCGAGCTCATGGGGTGCGTGACATGGACTTACACATCCATCGCCCATCTACATGGGTCGATAAGCTATACGCTAGTCTACTCTGGTATATCGATGCCCTGTCTCGATACACCTACGACTAGGAACATTTGAAGGATGTACTTAACGACTACACTGTCCCCACTAGTATGATCTGCATCATAGTCCTGGTAGTCAAGTACTCATCCTAAGGGCTTTATCAATATGTAACATAGAGACAATCAGAGTACATGTTAAGATAAAGAGCAACCAGATAGTATACTATCATGTCGAGCAAGAAAGTCCTCCATATATATGTCCAAGCATCCATTACAATATACATCGTATGTAGAGTAATGGCCTCTAGGGCATACATATCACTAACAAGGATTTATGTGTTTTGATGTTGTTTTGAGGGGATGAAGTGGAGGTGGGAGATGAGGCAGCCATGTGAGGAGAGAAGATGAAAAATGATGAAGGAATGAGTGAAGAGAGAAGTGTGCCATAACTAGGTTGACCCCTTACCCTCTCTCTCATGCCCATACCTCTTATTCTATCCTTTTCTTTTCTTTTCTTTTCTTTTCTATTTCCCATTTTATAAAACAAAGCCATGCATGATAAAACAAGAAACCATGGTAGGAAAATGTAGAAATGTGAAATATGACATGGTGCACTGGCCATGGAAAACTGTAGAAACACGGATTTGTCTTAATCGCGATTAGCAGTGCACTAATCGGGTTTTTATTTAAACTGCATATAATAACTTTTAAAAATACCAAATCCGATAAATATATTTTTAAATGAGTAAAATCATTTTAATTTCCAATTATTTTATAATTATTGGTATATATATTTATACCTTTTTACGAAAACTCCAATTTCGCAAATTAGGTAATTTTAGCGAAATATATTATTTTAATATTAAATTCCAAAATAATATTTTATATTTTTCTGAAATGTTACAACCTCCCCCCTTAAAGAAATTCGGTCCCCGAATTTAAATTTAAACCCCCAATACTAAAACATTTCAGTAATCAACTCAAATCGATGGGGCTCCGAAATCATGGAAGATATAGAAAGCCACAGCCCATCGCGTGCGACTGAAAATGAATACAAACTCAAAATCGAACTCTGTCAAGCGTCTCACAAATCATCGGATTTGCACGCATATCATCAGAGTTACAATGGAGATACAGATCTCGAAATCCCGAACTGAAATCCAATATGCACAGTCAAATACTATAATACATATATAGCACGCATCCTTGGAAAATCTTAAAACTGAATACAACATATGCAAAATCTTTTCTAAATTGTCGTTTGATACGTAACTCACGGCACAAGTGACGGACGCTCATTTGTAAGGTAATAAATATACCTTCATATATGTTTTGATAAATATGCGTTCCGTCGTTCCAAAATATCCAAAAGGTTTTCTTTTTGTAAATGTTCGTGTCGCTCACAGACACGTAAGAAATAGCGAGACTATATCCCCTATTTTGAAAACCTCTGGCTAAACTTTTAATGCATGCAAAATACTCAGGTACCGTTCTCAGATCAGTCCTGCTCGGCTACTACACAACATAGTGCCCATCATGAAAACAAGATGCTCAAAAGAAAAATCAGCCTCAAAAGACGTATCTAACAATCATGTGCGTCTGGTGTTCACGGAAATCAAATCCAAATACAAGTGCCACAATATGCACAAAAGCCAAAACTAAGTGCAACGGGTGTGCACGAAAGCATCTGTCCAGTGCAACAGGTATGCACGACAACATCATCTAGTGCATTTAGAGTGCACGGAAATCTCAACCCCATGCATGAAGAAAAATCCCAAATCGAGTGCATCCGGTGTGCAAAAAATACCAATCAATAACTCAAATGCGTAAACAGCAACACCGAGTGTACTAAGGTGTATGAAATCATGAATGTGTGCAAATGCGTGCACAAAACACATATCAATGCACTGAAAGCACATATAAGCTATACCGAGTGCAGAATCAAATCGAGTGCGTACCACACGCACAAAATCAAATCAACTGTATGAAATTCATGAAATCATAAACACGTGCTACTAAGGCACAAAATCGTCATCAAGTGCAATAGATATGCACAAATCGCAAATCAACACAACGATGTATAAAATATATATCAAGTGCAATAACTATGCACAAAAATGTAAATACCCAGTAGGTGCGGCCATGGTGCATGAAAACCAATATCATGAAACTCAATCATCAAAACTCAAATCCAAGCGATATAAGAGTGATACTCGGATCACAAACGCAGATCGCACAAATGACATTGAGGTACACCTCCTACAATGTCAAAAAATATTGGTGCGCCCAAAACTGGCAGAGCAAGAACATCCGCTTTCCTCCTGCTCACGGTCTGGCGTCTTCTGTCTCTGGGTCCTCATTTCTCTGTGGATTACCAATCTCGCAATCCTTCGGCTCATCGGCCCGTCCGGTGTGCTAACGGAAACGATTCCACTCTAGCACTTCTCTGGTCGTCTTTTGGCCAATTAGTATGACCACTCGTAATGCAGCACGTCACTGGCGTCGGCCTCTGGCCCTCTGAATACACGTGACACATCTGATTCTCGGTGCAAATCTCATCGCAGCAGTGTCCTGTAAGGAACCTGCTCAGGGTCTCTTCCGATCCCGCCTATGACAAACTGTATGGAGGCTGGTACTCTCGTATAATCTTTTCTCGTTTTCTGGACATCTGCGTTCTCAGCACTGCAACTCCTCGGGAACTGGCTGTATCCTAACACCTCTGTATACACATCAGATTTTTAATCTCGATGGGGAGTAACAACAGCTCGTCAGTATCTCGCACGAACCTCTCGTTCCACTCGTCTTTATCATCATGCACTTTGACGTCACGTCATATTATCTGCATACTGCAATGTCCTTGGCTACCGTTGTTAGGTCCACGTTACCCACCCCGGTTCTTTCGGGGAGGCAGAATAGGTAAAAATCAAATTTTTCTCACAAGGTGACATGGACCAACTATGAAGGATTTTTGCTAAACAAAAACTAACATACTAACTACAAGTTTTAGCTACTATGTAGAATGGTTATACATAGGTCTTGAACTCCTTCTATTCTTGTTGTGGTCCTCCTCCTTGCTTGCTCCTTGGAGTGGCGTAGACGGCTCCTCGTCGTCGTCTTCTCTTTGCCGAAGATAGGTCCACCCGAGGGCCTCTACCTTGAGCTCCTACCTTAACCAAGAGGTAAGTAGAGTGCTTGGTTTGCTAGAAAAAGAACTCTAGAAAGAGTAGAGAGATGTTTTGAAGGTTTTGTCTCAAAATCTTTTGATTTTCAACACATGAAAAATTAAAGCTTTGAGAGGAAGAGGGAGAGCTCAAAACATGAGAGAGAAAGAGCAAGAGAGAATATGGATCTTTTTTACAACCATACTCTTATATGAGAGAAATAATAATAATAATAATAATTATTATTAAGGAAAATGTGATGGTTAGTTTGGAATGACCATTATCATTTCATAATAAATGCAATTTGCAAGAATCAAGAAGCATCTTGCAAATGAAATGATGATGGTCAAAAGGTCAACAAGGGTCAAATGGTCAACCAAAGTCAAATTGTCAACCAAAGTCAAATTTCAACCTAACCATGGCACAATAATCCTTAATTAATATTATTAATCATATACCTCATTCTCATTAGGGTTTAGAAAAAGTTAACTGTCAAAAACCCTAATGAGATTCCTCTGCCTCCATCAACTGTGCATACACACCCACATCCGTGTTCCGAGGAACACGAATACAATGAGACAAAGCCAATCCCAAAACAAATACTAGGATCTTGCTTAAACCAAAGCCCGCTAGTAATAACTGCCTGGACACCAAACGTGCACAAGTGCGCGGATGTGAACGAACCCCGTCGCAAAACCATGCGACCTCTACTCTGTTTTGCCCAAAGGCGAATAGCCCTCTATGTGGGACTCTAAAGGCTTGACACTACGCTGGCAGTAGCTTTAACCACAGGCCGCAAGCGGTACTAGCTGTACGTAACGGTCCCCAGTTAGATGCCGATAAGAAGACCGACGAGGTGAACCCATCCGAACTCCTACTGAGCCTGAACGTGACAATCTCCGTACAGTCCGGTCTGTTCGTCTGAGAGTATCGCATGGCGTGCCTAGGGGGGCGGTAAATGTCAGTCCCCTAATAGCGGTACAAGTCATGTCGGAGTGTAGCCCAGAACACCCTGAGAAACTACTGGAAATACTACCAGTAATTCTCGCTTGCCCTGGCCAGGGATGATTATGTGTAATGGCTCTCCTAGACACAGCGCGATATCAACTCCCAATATCGGGAGAGACGAATCCTGTCTAACCGTCACTGCCTCCAAGTGCTTCGGGACTGCACCCAACTACTACCTGTTTGCACGACTCAATAGAGCCATGGTAGGGTAGTAATCTAAGAGCAGTGGGAACACAATCGAAGCGAAGCGACAGTGTCAAGTCAACGGACTAAGCTGTACTCATGTCACCTGTTCATACCATAATTTTGCATTATTTTATTCCCCATTCTTATGCATTTTACAAATAAACAGGTACTTTTGACCCATGTCTGCTACTTAGTTGCAGGTTACAGGCTCTTGGAATAAAAACAGTGAAATTGATGAAAAAGATGATACAAAGTGAGACTTCGAACAACAAACAGAGAATCTTTATCTTGCCTACAGTTTGAAGACTAAACGAAGATCAATGGACAATTTCACAAAGCACAAAGGCAGAGCAAGGTTAAAAACTTCGACACAAAGCGAACGGTTAAAGTCCACTACATTACTCACTGCGGAGATCTGGAAGAGAAATGGAAGATATTCTGAAGAACCAACCAAAGGAATAGGAAGACAAACAAGACCAGAACCAGCACAAGAAACTACAGACCACATGCCTACTATTTGGCCGTGGAATCGCGGCCAAACCTGGCCTGCGGCCGCGGTTCCGCGGCCGTGCTAAGCCTGTAGCGGCGAGAATTTTTTCATAACTCTTGGCGGCGCTGATTAGTCTTCCTAGGGGTATTTTTGTAAAAGCATACATGCGGCGATTGTAAACCTAGGGTTTTCTATGTCCTATAAATAGAGACCTAAATTCTCGTATTAGGTCATGCCTCCTTTCATTAATAAAATTCAGATTTCTTTTGGAGAGCATCAATTTGTAAGTAGTTTTAATTTTTGCCCTAATTCTTAATTTATTTTCTGTCCTAGGTTAAATTTATTATCTGCCCTAGTTAGATCTTTAATTCCTTGCCATAGATAGATAGTTTAGATATATTCTTCAATTCTTTAATGAGCGAGTAGTCTCCTCGCTTGTTAGGGTTAGCTTTGGGGAAGGCTTGAGAGATGAAGATCTCTCACCCCTTTCTTGCCCCTTCACACTTTTTATAGGACTCCATGCATACATGCACACACCGCTCCCTGCGGCACCCTATCCCACGAGGTAGCGGTGATACCATAGTATAAAGGCCCGTTTGAGCGTATTTTCCATGGAGGTTAGGGTAAGGATTAAGAAAGGAAGGACAAGAACCTAGAGGAAGAAACACCGTTTCTTCCCGATGGTACTAATCCCCTTTATTAATAATTACCATAACTCCTCATAGATCTTATTTTGGGTATTGAAAGCGGTAGAAAATCTTTGCATTTCCAAACTTAACCTAAACCTAACCCTAGCAAGATTTAGATCTAGATTAACTTAGTTTTTAGATTTAATCAATCCGACCCCAATTGGAATTAACTCGTAAGAACAATTAGGAAATTCACAAAATCCCTGTGGATCGACCCGTACTCACCGGCTAGCTACCAAGTGACGCCGTTCTTGATTGCGGTAACATATTATTTTTGATCGTTAAAATCCCATAAGAATCAAATGGCGCCGTTGCCGGGGATGGCGTGTTATTTTCTTTTTGCAATTTCGGGTTAATAAAAAATTGAAAAATCATAAAAACTGAAAAATTAAAAAAATATAAAAATTTATCATTTTGTTATTTTGTGAAGGGTATTTTCGTGTGAATTTTGCAGGATCGAAGAACGAGTTCGGATTTGGAAAAATCCAGAGATCAAAACAGAAAACGGCAGATTTGAACAATAGAGATTTACAATAACAGAGGAGCAGAATTTTTATCGGGACTCGAGCCGCCTAACTACCGCGGAAACGCCGCGCGACCCCCATTCCGGCCGCGTAACCGCCGCACCTTGGTCAAGTCAGCACGTGAAAAAAAATCTCTGTTTGTTTTCTCTCTCCTCCTCTGCAAATCTCCTTATCTCTTCTGTAAAATCTCCTGCAGGATTCTTTGCGCTACAAAATCTCTCCCCCTTCCAATAATTGATCTTGTGCAGGATTCTTTGCGCCGCGCTTAAAATTTTTTTTTGATTGCAAGTGATTGTTACTGCTTTGCATATTTTTAATCGGACTTTAAGGGGCTTGAAACCAATTCAGATTGAGTGGGGATTTCATCACCCTTCCCAGGACCCCAGAAATCACATAAGGCATATGCATTGACCATTATTTAATTAAAAAATACCAGACTGAGCCCTAAGGACTTCGCGCTCAATAGGACAGAGGACTAGTTGTAGGCATCGGCCGTTGATCCTAACCTGACTTTGCGGTGTCTAGGTAAGTGTGTCTAAGGCGAGTGGTTACTTAATTAGGGCCACTACTTGTAGTGGAGAGCCTCCCACTCACCTGGCACTTACCTGGCCGCAATTGGCGGTGAAGTGGCGGTTTGAGGTCCTATTTCTAGCCCTTTGGAATAGTTAGGAGCTGTCTAGCTGACCTAGGTGACCCTAGATCTAGGCCTGATTGTGCATTTGTGGTTGATTGCATTTGTGTCAAAGCCCTTTATCGAAAAATCTTTTTGCAAAGAGCACCACATAAAAAGAAAAAAGGAATTTTTTTTATAAAAACTTGCAAAATTTTGTCGCTAAGAAATCCGTGCACCCCACATTCTTTTTCTTCTCCTTTCTTACATCATGGGTACCCCACCTCACAAATCTCTTGCCGAACTTTGGTACCCTGAACCAAACTTTGCTTCATACGCGAATTGTTTCGGTCGATTTACGGACGACACCTCCATGCCCAAAATTTCTTTGAAAGATCGAATAGAAGCGTCTAGGAGAAACAGTTCGACTTTGCAATCCACTTTGTATCAACCATTTCAACCTTCACCACCTTCGTACGTTGATACCACTTTTTTGAGTCCTGTTGTAACTCCTAAACCCATGTCTATTGCTGAGCATATTGAACAATCTCGTAGCCGATCTTTCACTCCTCTCCACACATCCAGTTCTAGAGATCAACAAGTCCATTTACCTTTTTATCCAAACGTTGATCCTACTCCTGTCCAACCATCCAATTCCTACCAGTCCTACCCGACTTTCCCACCTTCCCTAGACATTGCTTCTACACAGCCATTTGGGAGTTTCACGTATCCAAACAATTTTGAATCTTTTACCGAAACCCCTTCACAACCCATGTCTAGTCTAGAACAGTCGTTGGAGGCTTATATGGTAGCGACAAACCAAATGATTAGGAATGTTGATGCGTCCATTGCCGCCCTTATGCAACCTAATGAACCGGTAGCTAGTTTCCTACTAGCTCCAATATTCCAATGTATGAGGAGGCGGTTGGACAGAGTGAGAATTTGAGTGGTGAGAGTAAGCTGTACACACTTTCAAATCAAACCTACCCATTACCAATTGAATTCCACAACTCCAGTTTGCAAACAAGTGTCCCAAATGATTCATCAGTTGAAAATAAAACATTTAATGAGTTGTGCGACTTTGTAGTGCTTGATTTGCCAAATTGTGAAGAGCCCATTTCGAGTGAAACCGTCACCAATCCTTTTGAACTTTACACCTCCAATCTAGAACCTGAATTGATAAATATCCATGCTTTTGATGAGGTGTCCGAAAAAATTGATTTTCACTTGATTGAGGATATTGACGCCGGGAATATTTTGGATGATGAACCCGTAGATTTGACTGAATTTTTCTCTCCAATTCATCATCCCGAGTCATTAAATGTTTCTCCCGAACCTCATATGCGTCTTGATTTTGATGATAATGGCATGGATAAGCTAAATTTTGAGGAGAATTATGAGGATAATATTGAGGAGAGTATTGAGGATAGTATTGAGGATGAACCATTTTTGTTTGATGTGTCGGATTTTCCAATTCATCCTCCTGAACCTTTAACTGTTATACTTCCTAAATCAAACCCCCTCCTTTCCATCATTCCGACCACGCAAAAGATCATGCTTGAGGACGGTGAGCTTGAAAGATTTCTATTCGATCACAGCAGTTTGGACTCCACTAGTGCGTACCCCTTTGAATCGAACACAGTTCTCACAGACGATAATGATTACGAGTGTTTCACTTTTTCGGACGATTTTGAAGACTCACCGCCCGAGTTTGAATCCTTTGAATTTTCAGATGAACCATCAGACTCGGTTGCTTACAATCATTTCGAACCATTGATGGAATCTTTCAAGTTCGAGACAGTTTACTACGGTGAGATTAAGACTATCCCTAATTCACTCCCTTTCGTCCTTCCTATCGCTTCGACCACGCAAGACTCCGTTGCGTTTCCATTTCCAATGGATGGTTTACCAAGTTCGACGTACCCATGTTTTCTTGCGAATCTTGAGGGATTTGACCCCATTTCTCGACGGGTTAATAAATTAGCACAATCGCTTTTAACACATCGGTCATCACATATTACACTAATTTATTCACTCGATTTACACCCTCAAGATCGTACTACACTTCTTTCTCTTTTCCGCCATTCTCCTCATCCACCGAGACCGTATACCATTTCTATCTCCACACGGTCTCATGTGTTTCTCATTTCTTTCCTTAACATTCCATTCTTTCACCAACCTTACCATTATCACGATAAAATTTTGAATGGTTGGTGCTGACCTTTGGCCTGTGTAAGGCCTTGTTTAGTTTGGGGAGGACCTTGTTGTATATATGTATATATATATATTTTTCTTTTTCTATTAACAATAAAAAAAATTCAAAAAATAAATTTTTTTATAAATAAATAAACAGGGGAGTGCCGACATTTTGACCCTCTTGGTGTAGCATGACAGTGAGGACACCGTCAAGGTTAAGTTTGGGGGCATGCTCGGTAAGCCTTCTTCCTTCGCATTCATGTGTATATTTTTGCATTTGCATACTTATTTTAAAACCCATAAAAATTGAAAATTTTAAAAATTATAAAAATTAAAGTATTCAATTTTGGCCATAATTGACTTGAGTTTGACAAAAAGGTTAACTAGCTAGGAACAACTAGATCTTAGACTTAGTGAGTTAAAAACCCTAAGAATAACTTTTCTTAAAGTTTAACGGTAGAAAGTATATGTTTTTGTAGTTTATTTAGAAATAGGCAAATTTCGAGTTGACTTCTTGGGCTAAGTTAAAACAAGGGAAGAGTATTGATGTTTTTATTAAAGTGTAAGTTTGAAAAATAATTCCTAGACTTAAGTCTAAATTCTGAAAATGTATACCCTACAAATTGCACAAACACGCACCTTGAAACTTAGAATAGTAGAAGAGACCTTGAAATGCTCTTGTCAAAAGTCCTTAGTATGAAGGAAAAAAAATACAAGTGTGAATAAAAAGATAAAAAAATGAACACTGGTTTTTGTGATTACTTAAGGCTGCATTAATAGAAAAATATTTAGCGAGGGTGCTTCATCACCTAGTGCCTTAGACCAACTGGTTTGGGAGTCACTGCTAAAGCCTTAGGTATTGCAAGACTAGGAATTACGCTTTAATGTGCAAACACATCTTGTAATCGGTTGTTGGTACCTCAAGAAGTATTAACAGTCGCATGAAGGATGTGTGAGCGAAATTCATCTAAAAATTCAGCTATTAAGAAGTGCTTTGGACGACGGACAAGAGTATGATTGCTTGATTTGAATTTCCAAGTGTAGGGGTGATATATATACACACGTAGGGGTATGTGATTGGGATTTAGATAAGAGATAGGAATGAAGAATATGACTTATATCTTTAATAGAGATGATAAAAATTCCTAAGTTGAGATAGAACCCTAGAAGGAAAACTTAAATGATGCCGAAAGCTAAGTAAGACTACAGAATATATATAATCTTAAGTTAAATGATAAGGAAGCGTGAAGAATATGGGTGGATAATTTATGAGTCGAAGATAATAGACTTCCTTGTTGGAAAACCTAATTGGAAAATAAAAGTCAATGGGCCGAATTGATAGGATTTTGTGGGTAGTATCCGCTGAAAACCCTCAGGAGACAACACTCCTCCTACTAGGGACACCTAGAGGTTTAACAGCTTGTTGCACGAGCTCAGTGCAATCGTGATTCCCTGCGAAAGTGAGGTTAGGTTTTTGTTGAGAATAAAACAAGGTTTGCTCGAGGACGAGCAAAAGATAAGTTTGGGGGTATTTGTTCATACCATAATTTTGCATTATTTTATTCCCCATTCTTATGCATTTTACAAATAAACAGGTGCTTTTGACCCATGTCTGCTACTTAGTTGCAGGTTACAGGTTCTTGGAATAAAAACAGTGAAATTGATGAAAAAGATGATACAAAGTGGGACTTCGACCAACAAACAGAGAATCTTTATCTTGCATACAGTTTGAAGACTAAACGAAGATCAATAGACAATTTCACAAAGCACAAAGGCAGAGCAAGGTTAAAAACTTCGACACAAAGCGAACGGTTAAAGTCCACTACATTACTCACTGCGGAGATCTGGAAGAGAAATGGAAGATATTCTGAAGAACCAATCAAAGAAATAGGAAGACAAACAAGACTAGAACCAGCACAAGAAACTACAGCCCACAAGCCTACTATTTGGCCGCGGAACCGTGGCCAAACCTGGTCTGCGGCCGCGGTTCCGCGGCCGTGCTAAGCCCGTAGCGGCGAGAATTTTTTCCATAACTCTTGGCGGCGCTGACTAGTCTACATAGGGGTATTTTTGTAAAAGCATACATGCGGCGATAGTAAACCTAGGGTTTTCTATGTCCTATAAATAGAGACCCAAATTCTTATATTAGGTCATGCCTCCTTTCATTAATAAAATTCAGATTTCTTTTGGAGAGCATCAATTTGTAAGTAGTTTTAATTTTTTCCCTAGTTCTTAATTTATTTTCTGTCCTAGGTTAAATTTATTATCTGCCCTAGTTAGATCTTTAATTCCTTGCCCTAGATAGATAGTTTAGATATATTCTTCAATTCCCTAATAAGCGAGTAGTCTCCTCGCTTGTTAGGGTTAGCTTTGGGGAAGGCTTGAGAGATGAAGATCTCTTACCCCTTTCTTGCCCCTTCACACTTTTTATTGGACTCCATGCATACATGCACACACCGCTCCCTGCGGCGCCCTATCCCATGAGGTAGCGGTGATACCGTAGTATAAAGGCCCGGTTGAGCGTGTTTTCCATGGAGGTTAGGGTAAGGATTAAGAAAGGAAGGACAAGAACCTAGAGGAAGAAACACCGTTTCTTCCCGATGGTACTAATCCCCTTTATTAATAATTACCATAACTCCTCATAGATCTTAATTTGGGTATTGAAAGCGGTGGAAAATCTTTGCATTTCCAAACTTAACCTAAACCTAACCCTAGCAAGATTTAGATCTAGATTAACTTAGTTTTTAGATTTAATCAATCCGACCCCAATCGGAATTAACTCGTAAGAACAATTAGGAAATTCACAAAATCCCTGTGGACCGACCCGTACTCACCGGCTAGCTACCAAGCGACGGCGTTCTTGCTTGCGGTAACATATTATTTTTGATCGTTAAAATCCCATAAGAATCATCACCTGGGAACTGTTAACTGACGATAAGTATAATACCAACCAACAGTTCCCGACGAGTCCTGTCCAGTGTACTCGTAACCTAACGAGCACCTGCATACTATCTCCAGTACGACATACTGATGGCTGTGGGACAGACCATCTCCTCTGCTGGGACGAGAAGCGTATGCACCAGTCTACTCTGGAGTATCGATGCCCTGTCTCGATAATCCTACGACTAGGGACCAAAACAAGGATGTGCTTATAGATTACCCAGCCCCTACTAGTGTGATCGCCATCGCAACGCTGGTAGTCAAGCAAAGATCCTAAGGGCTCCATCAATATGTTTTTAGCGATATGTTAAAAGAAACATATACACATATTAAGATAGAAACAAACCAAGTAGCATACTACTATATCGAGCAAGACTGTCGTAAATCCGTATATATATTCCAAGCCTCCAAAATGTGTTATACAAACTAGTACTATACAGTAATGGCCTCTAGGGCATACATATCCAACAATTTCCCACTTGCACTAAAGGCCAGTAATTGGTGTACCGCATACCCAACATCTGCACTAAGGCCAGCTGCTGGCGTACCGCATACCCAATAGCTCAAAAAGTCGCTCGAACCGTGTTTGAGGGAGGGCCTTTGTGAATGGATCCGTCATGTTGTCTTTTGTGTCCACTCTCCGTACCTCGATCTCCTGGCGATCAATGATCTCCCTGATCAGGTGATACCGCCTTAAGATGTGTCTGGATTTCTGATGGGACCTTGGTTCCTTCGCTAAAGCTATAGCCCCATTATTATCGCAATACAAAGGTATTGGGTCAACAATGGACGGAACCACCTGAAGTTCACTAATGAACTTCTTCATCCAGACCGCCTCTTTTGCGACATCGCTTGCAGCAATGTATTCAGCCTCCATCATCGAGTCCGGGACGGTATCCTATTTGGATCTCTTCCAACACACCGCCCCTCCGTTGAGGGTAAACACAAAACCCGAGACAGACTTGCTGTCATCTTTGTCACTCTGGAAGCTTGAATCGGTAAAGGACTCAACCCTGAGGTCTCCATTACCGTAAACCAGGAACATCTCCTTAGTCCTTCTCAGGTACTTGAGAATGTTCTTCACTGCCGTCCAGTGGTCCTCACCTGGGTCTGACTGATCCCGGCTCACCACGCTCAGCACGTAAGCTACATCTGGTCTTGTACATAACATTGCATACATTATAGATCCTACCGCCGAAGCGTAGGGTATAGTGCTCATGCGAACCCTCTCCTCGTCAGTCTTAGGAGACGTCTTCTTGGAGAGGGTGATTCCATGCAATGCGGGTATATTACCGCGCTTGTAATCTTCCATACTAAATCTCTTTAGTATGGTCTCTATGTACCAGGACTGCGAAAGTCCCAGTAATCTCTTGGATCTATCTCTGTAGATCTTGATCTCCAAAATGTACGAGGCATTACCCAGGTCCTTCATGGAGAACCGTTGTGACAAGAATAGCTTGACCGATTGTAGCATAGGAATGTCATTTCCTGAATGTCATCCACGTACAAGACTAGGAACACGACAGTTCATCCTACAATCTTCTTATAGATACAAGGTTCATCTTCGTTCTTGATGAAATCAAATTCCTTGACTGCCTCATCAAAACAGATGTTCCAGCTCCGCGATGCCTGTTTTAATCCATAAATGGATTTAAGCAACTTGCACACCTTCCCGTTGCTCCTACTGTCTACAAAACCCTCTGGCTGATCCATGTAAATGCACTTTTCCAAACAGCCGTTTAGAAAAGCCGTTTTTACGTTCATCTGCCAGATTTCATAGTCATGGAAGGCAGCAATGGCAAGTAGGATCTGAATGGATTTGAGCATAGCCACTGGAGAAAAAGTTTCGTCATAGTCCACACCAGGTCTTTGACGAAAACCTTTTGCAACGAGTCTAGCCTTATAGGTTTCCACCAGCCCATCTACACCAAGTTTCCTTTTATAGATCCATTTGCATCCAACGGGTTTTACCCCAGGTGGAGCAATAGCCAAGGTCCACACTTTATTGGTGTATATGGACTCCATTTCGGATCGCATAGCATCTAGCCACTTATCAGAGTCCCTACTGATAATGGCCTGCCTGAAACTGTCGTAGCCCTCCGTCATTTCAGATAAGTACTAGTTAGTATTCGTGCTGCGGTTGTTTGGCATGCGTCAAGGCGTAGTGTACGGTAGCTAACTAGTGCTTATCTGCTAGCATACGATGCGATTGGATTAGGGTATTCGTACGGCGTTGTTTGGCATGCGTCAAGGGTCGTGCGGGTGGGTTTAATTCAATCAAGAAATGTACGGGTTGAACTTGACTAGCAGACTATGGGTTGTTTGGCATGCGTCAAGGTCATAGAGAGCTAGGGGCAAAATATTATCGGGAATTTCAAGTGTTGAAATTTGCAATGAGATTGCATACCTTCTATGAGATAGTTGGATCCCGATACCCGCTGCGAGTAAGAGTTACTCCTGGGAGAGTTTTATACATTACAATTAGCCGATCAAGTAGGTGTCTAGAAAGGTGTCAACGGGGTTACGCCTATGGGAAAACGAGGTTTACATTAATTAGGTTCGTGCGAAAGCACGGGGGACCTCCCTCAAAGTACCGACACTGGCCTGGCTGAAAGATTGGCGAACTTGTAGTGTGTAATTAATCCCGGCTAGTCTTTCCTTTTAGGGTTTGAAGGAAGATTTGATAAAAAGCAGTGGGAGCCATCCTGATTAGATAAAATAATAACCAATCTATTCTTGCAAGAGCGCACGCTGAGTGTTTTCTTCTCTCTCTCTCTAGGTAGCGACCATATCACGCCTTAATCAAGATAATAATACGTATATTTGACCGAACCCGCTTGTTATACTGAGCTGGAGAACGTTGGTCCCGCTCCAACTTGTAATTGTTATAAGACAGAGCAGGAAATTGGGGATTACCAGAATTCCCGTGCCGCCCAAACGAAGAGAGTGCATGCTGATGCATCATCTTCGGGTGTGTTCATTACAAAGAACTGTTTCTCTGTATCCTCTACGTCCTGGGTATGTGATACCAGATCAGGATCCCAGATATGTAATCTGTTACATAGGGCTACAGATAGGTAGAGAACTGAGAACGGGTGATAAGTTTCATGAGGCAGAAAACGGGGCAAGAGTTGCAGCCAAGTCTGTTGGTCACTGTCACCCTGTATTACAATACATTGATTCTGAACAAATGCTATTAGATACCGAACCTGATATACAAAATCATATCACTCTCTTTATTAGTAAAGAAATGATAAAATTTTGTATTGTTGGATAATGTTTTGAACATTTCCTATATCAAAAGTTGATCGGTTCAGGCACGTTATCTAAAAGCATTGATGTTCTAAATCAAACTATAGTTCTTAGTATACGGAACACACACAAGAGGAAGAGTTCAGAAATGAACGAATTCTTCTTGAGGTATTGTAGACTAGGTCATATCAATGCGACCCGACAAGCTAAGTTCCACATAGATGCATATTTAAATCTTTTTGAATTTACATCTTATGAAACTTTCCAGTCATGTCACAAAGATAAGATGACCATAGCTCCGTTTACTGAAAAACAGAGAAAGAGTTAGTAAACTCTTGGGATGATACATGTTGATGTATGTCAGATCCCCTGTCTACATATGCCAGGACTGGTTCTTTGTACTTCGTTACATTCTCTGATAAATATCTCAAGATTCAGACATATGTTCCTGTTGAAACACAAGTCCGAACCTTTTGAGATATTCACAGAATATAAGTTAGAAGTAGGGAACCAATACGGGTATAAGTATTATGTCCTTTGATGTGATCAAGGAGGAGAATACTTGAGCACGGAAATATTGGACTATTCTAAAGGAGAATGAGATTCTCTCTCAGCATTACTCCTCCGTATACACCATTGCACGATGGTATGTCGGGGCGGAGCAAATACACCCTATATGATATGGTGTGCTCTATGATGAGTACTGCTGAGTTACCTTTTTCCTTTTGGGAGTTATGCACTTGAGAAGCTGCATACCTATTGAATAGGGTTCGAATCAAATCAGTTGCCTACCACTCCATATGAGATATGGAAAGGGAAGAGCCCATGTCTTAAGCCAGTTAAGATTTAGGGTTGTCCGGCCTATGTCTAAAAGGCAAAATCCGGACAAGCTCGAGGCAAGGTCTGTTATGTAGAACTGGAAAGGTTCCAGCTATACAAACTACATCTGATGATTTGATAGAACCAAAGGATTCAGTAGATTCCAACGAACCTCAGCCTCTCCGCCGATCTAGTAGGGTTCCTCACCCACCTGAGAGATACTTCTGTTTCTCTATGACAGTGGGAGCGAGGATTGCATCATGAGATGATGACCCAACTAGTTTCGAGCTGGCCATCAGGAGTAAGACTCTGTAAGAATGGCTGGATGCTTATCGATCTGAGATGGAATCCTTATACACCAACAAAGTATGGACTTTAGTTGCTATATCTGAAGGGTTAAATCCCCATCAGGAGCAAGTATATCTTGAGAAGATTACTTGGTGTACATGGAAAAGTTGAGACTTTCAAAGCTAGAATTGTTAAAGGTTTTCGTCATCGACCAGGCGTGGATAATGATGAAACCTTTTCCAGTAGCTATGCTTAAGTCCATCCAGATCCTACTTGCCACGGCTACATACCATAACTACGATATCTGGCGGTTGGGTGCCATGACTGCTTTTCTAAATGATGTTTTAGAAGAGTGCGTCTATAAGTACACAGCCAGAGGGCTTCGTAGACAGTGGGAGCAGCGGAAACGTGTGCAAGATGCTTTATTTGATAAAGCAGGCATCGCGGAGTTGGAACATCTGTTTTGATGAATTAGTCAAAGAAGTTGACATCATCAAAATGGTAGATGAACCTTGTATAAACAAAAAGGTAGTAGGGAGTATGGTGACGATACTCGTAGAGTACGTGGATGACATACTCTTGATAAGAAAAGAGTTTCTTATGCTACGCTCGGTCAATCTCCGCTTATCACAATGATTCTCCATATAGGATCAAAATGATACCTCCTAAATCCTGAGTTTTAGATCTATGAGATAGATTTAATTGGATGTTAGGATTCTCACTAGTTGTAGTGAGATGATATCAAACGATTCTTGGGAAAAACACTGGAAGTGTTCCAGGGTGATAAAGACGACTGAGTGTCAGTCACAGGCATTGTCTTTACCCTCAGTAAAAGGGCGGTATGTTGGAAGAGTTCCAAGATAGATACCGTGGCATACTAGACGATAAAGGCTCGATACATCGCTACTTAAGATGCTGCCAAAGAGGCTGTTTGGGTGTATATTAGTTCATGAGATGAACTTCGTTCCTGCCATTGTGAGACAATGGAGTTGTGGCTTATGCCAAGGAACGTCCGTCCCATCAGTGATCCAGACATATTCTAAGGCAGTGTCACTTGATCATGGATATGGTTGATCTCTAAGGGATCGAAGTCAGGAGAGTAGACTCAGAGGACAACACAGCGGATCCACTCACAAAGGCCTGTTCCCAGAGAGAGACTTTTATGGGATGGTTGAGTATGAGATACTTCAAACCACTGCTACAGATGGCCCTAGTGCAAGTGGGAGATTGTTAGTTATATGTATGCCCTAGAGGCCATTACTATACATAGGATGTATATTGTAGTGGATGCTGGGACATATATAGTGAGGACTTTCTTGCTCGACATGATAGTATGCTATCTGGTTGACCTTTACCTTAACGTGTACACTGATTGTCTCTCTGTTACATGTTGGTAAAGCCCTTAGGATGTGTACTTGACTACCTGGACTGTGATGCAGATCATACTAGTGGGGACATGGTAGTCCATAAGTACATCCTTCAAAGTCCCTAGTCGTGGGTGTATCGAGACAGGGCATCGATATACCAGAGTAGACTAGCGTATACCTTCTCGACCCATACAGATGGGCGATGGATGATCCCATATCCATTGGTGTTTGACATCAGAGATGATATACGGGTGCTCAGTAGAGACTGGGTACACTGGACGGACTCACCGAGAAATCCCAGATGGTATTATACCTCACGTCAGATGGCAGTTCTCTGGTGACACTGGTACAGAGTAGTCTGTTGACCCGAGATCGTCATAGAGTCTCGTGTGGTTCCCACTGTGCTTTGATTTCCATCTTACCACGTCCAAGAGGGCGTGCAAAACAGTGGTTTTTGGGTACAGTCCCGAGTCACATGGAGGCAATGAGCGATAGGAGGGGATTCGTCTCTCCCGGTATAGGGGGTTGATGTTGTGCTGTGTTCGATTGGCTATAACAGGAAATACCTGGCCAGGGTTGCTGAGATTTACTGGTAAGTGTTACCAGTAGTTTCTCGAACAGTTATAGACCTCATATCGACACGACTTATCGAGCTATTGGGGTCTGACGTTTACCACCCCTAGGCGAGATATGCGACATATCAGACGATCAGACCGGACTGTACGGTAGTGTTACTGGTCGGATTCACTGGAGTGTGAGCGGGCTTGCTCGTCGATCTTCAGATCGCTCAATACCCGGGTGGCCGTTACGTTTAGCAGACCGCTTGCGGCTTGTGGGTGTTTGATATGATCATCACCTGCTGCCGGCGTATTGACGAGTCTTTAGAGTCCTACACATAGGTTTCCTGGCTCAAGCGAAACGAAATAGGAGCGCATATGAGATATGTGCGGGACCGAGAATAATGCGTGTATGTGATACCGTATTTCATTCTCGCGATGAATGTATCGATTGGTTGTATGCGATATAACCTAGTTATCGATTCAAGGATTGATTCGGTAAGCCGATACATTGGATACTAGTCGGTGATATGCGATATGACCGGATCGTTAAATCAAGTGTTGATTTAATGATTTAATGCATAATTATATATTTGATATATTACTTTGCATTAACTAGTATCGGTTCACTTTAAAAGGATTTTCTCACTTGATTGTACAAGTTGTATATGTGATATACTTTTTGTGCAAATGATTGTATCATGTTTGATGATACATGTTAACTTGGTTAAGTGTAAAGATTAAACCATGGTTAAATTGATGATTAGGGTTTTCTTTTTCTTAATCATTTATTTATTTATTTATTTGGAAAAGATTAGAAATGAAATGGTTGCAAATTTTGTTTCTTTCTTTGAAGCTTCATGAAGCTTTGACTTTGTGACCATTTTGTCTCTTGCTTAACCCTAACCCTTGCAATTAACCATGGTCTATTCTCTACACCTAATCATGGTTATTATTATGATAAGTATCCTTTTTCTTTTCTTTTTAAATAACTTATCATAACACTTTCTTCTTCCTCTTTCCTAAAACTCAAGAAGAAAAGCTTGACTACATCAATGGTGGATTGATGAAATGAGTGAGAAATCCAATTCTAAAGTCTACCCACTTCCTATTTCTTCATCCTCTACCTCTTGCCAAGTAGTAGAGTGTGTTTCCTTCACAAGTTTTCTTGACTTGGTGAAGTTGGAGCTTGATCTAGCGATGCTTCGACGTAGATCATCTTCGGCACGTTGTCGACGACCTAGCCCGGTCTTTTCTCCGATGAAACCACCGTGAGAGTCATGGTTCGATTTGGACAGCGGAGAGGACTTCATTGCGGAGCCGTGGAGGTGGAGCACCGGATCTACAAAGGTTGTATTTCCGTATTCTTTACTTAAGTGTTAACTAGTTTACTTTTCGCCTAGAAATCTAGCCAACGATCCGTACACTAGGGTTTCTCGGCACCATAATTTTTGAAATTGGCATGGTTGATGCCTTGTGAGACCTCTTGTGAGTGCCTAGGAACCCTACACTCCCGATGTGGTTTTTTGCCCCTAGGACCTAAGTGTCCTTGACACAGTCAACAAATCAAAGAGTCCTAGTTAAGTTCAACCCGTCATTATCTTGATTGCATTAAACCCACCCGCATAACCCTTGACACAGTCAACAAGGTTACACGACTGTCCTAACCAATCACATTGTCTCCTATAGATAAGCAATACTCAGCTACCGTTCACCGCGCCTTGACACAGTCAACAAACGCAGCACGAATACTAAGTATAACTTATAAGAAATGACGGAGGGCTACGGCTGGGTTTTTGGCGAAAAACCCGTTAACGTAATGAACTTGATATCGTTGAAGGAACCTGATAACCTTTTTGAAAATATAGCGGCGAAAACTTTTTCTAAAGAGGTCACTCCCTGTGAAGGGATCTCGGCTCTTTCCTCGTCGATTGAGGTGCAGGATATTCCAAACTGAATACCTCGATGCAAAACAAGAATAATCGACTATAGTGAAGTTATTACACTGACGCAAACTTTTGTCCAAGGGGTCACTCCCGATGAAGGGATCTCGGCCCTTGCTTCGTCGAATGAGGTGCTGGGCATTCATAACCGAATACCTCTGTGCAAAACTAAAGAGAACGTCCTTGCAATAACAGCTTTTTTTTTGAAAATTGTTCCAACAACGTCTTTTAGGTTTGTTTTTCTTTGCATTAATATAATGCGTCCCATCAGTTAATCCTACTATTACAGAAAACAACGAAAATATGACGTACACTTATGCCATCCGCATTCGCCACGGGGCCCCGTCATCACCCGTTAGGTTACTTAACTAACGACAGAGCGGGGGCTGGACTAGCGCGGAAAACATAAGCAACGCCTACTAGATATCATATATAGATATATACATTCGTCAGATGCAATGATAGCCATTCCAGATCACAGATGAGCACATTGGATATGCTAGGAATCCGCGTTTCGTTCGAGCCTGCAACGAAAGACGGATTGCACGGTCGTGATGAATAGCCAAACCCCACCCTAGACCCCTACGGGTGCGGCAAACTACCCGCCAAATACCCGAAGTGAAGCAGCCTCCCTCAACAACGTGAGTAGGCCACTCAGCACTTCAACTTACCCGGTAGTTTGTGCATCCCATCTTGGGTCCATCCTAGGAGCAAAAACAGTAAAAGAAATAATATACAATGGCGTCTACAACCTTATCCCGGATGTGCGGCCATAAAAATAATATTATATCAAATTACAATTTACATCAAATGAAAGATAAATAAACTCTCATCTCACAAACCCCGGCTATTCATCCGCGACAATCCAACAAGTTTATATACACAATCCAACATAACAGATAACAGATATGCACAACTCCCACTAATCGACGTATAGCGATTAGTCGACGTTCAGTACATATATCACATTACAGATATAACTATTTAGCTAAAGTTTGTAGAACTCCGATCAAAATACCAATTTGTAACTACCCCAAACACAACATTGTTCTCTGGATAATCTGGGCAGAAGCAAAATATCTTAAAAATCACAAAACCAACACAGAGAACCCCAGAAGAAATTTGGTGCGCTGCCGAGTCGGCTCGGCAGCGGAACCGCGGCGGATAGCTTGGATCGGCCGCGGATCCGCGGTCTTCTGAGGGACTCAGGCGCCCAAATTTCTGCAGTTTTCTCAAAAAACCCTGCTTGTATTTTTCATGTCACTTAAAATATTTTTAGGCCTGTTTTTAAAAACGACAGAAAACACAAGATTTTAGATGGATTTTGCGATTTTTTCCGGATCGAAGTTCTAAACACTTTGCTAACAGTTAGTTGTTGTTTAGCTAGGCTCTGATACCACTGTTAGGTCCACATTACCCACCCCGGTTCTTTCGGGAAGGCGGAATAGGTAAAAATCAAAATTTTCTCACAAGGTGACATGGACCAACCATGAAGGAACTTTGCTAAACAAACTAACATACTAACTACAAGTTCTAGCTACTATGTAGAATGGTTATACCTAGGTCTTGAACTCCTTCTCTTCTTGTTGTGGTCCTCCTCCTTGCTTGCTCCTTGGAGTGGCGTAGACGGCTCCTCCTTCTCGTCTTCTCTTTGCCGAAGATAGATCCACCCGAAGGCCTCTACCTTGAGCTCCTACCTCAACCTAGAGGTAACTAGAGTGCTTGGTTTGCTAGACAAAGAACCCTAGAAAGAGTAGAGAGATGTTTTGATGGTTTTGTCTCAAAAGCTTTTGATTTTCAACACATGAAAGATTAAAGCTTTGAGAGGAAGAGGGAGAGCTCAAAACATGAGAGAGAAAGAGCAAGAGAGAATGAGGATCTTTTTTACAACCATACTCATATGAGAGAAATAATAATAATAATAATTATTAAGGAAAATGTGATGGTTAGTTTGGAATGACCATTATCATTTCATAATAAATGCAATTTGCAAGAATCAAGAGTATCTTGCAAATGAAATGATGATGGTCAAAAGGTCAACACGGGTCAAATGGTCAACCAAAGTCAAATTGTCAACCAAAGTCAAATGGTCAACCTAACCATGGCACAATAATCCTTAATTAATATTATTAATCATATTCCTCATTCTCATTAGGGTTTAGAAAAAGTTAACTGTCAAAAACCCTAATGAGATTCCTCTGCCTCCGTCAACTGTGCATACACACCCGCATCCGTGTTCCGAGGAACATGAATACAATGAGACAAAACCAATCCCAAAACAAATACTAGGATCTGGCTTAAACCAAAGCCCTCTAGTAATAACTGCCCGGACACCAAACGTGCACAAGTGCGCGGATGTGAACGAATCCCGTCGCAAAACCATGCGACCTCTACTCTGTTTTGCCCAAAGGCGAATAGCCCTCTGTGTGGGACTCTAAAGGCTCGACACTACGCTGGCAGTGGGTTTAACCACAGGCCGCAAGCGGTACTAGCTGTACGTAACGGTCCCCAGGTAGATGTCGATAAGAAGACCTACGAGGTGAACCCATCCGAACTCCTACTGAGCCTGAACGTGACAATCTCCGTACAGTCCGGTCTGTTCGTCTAAGAGTATCGCATGGCGGGCCTATGGGGCGGTAAACATCAGTCCCCTAATAGCGGTACAAGTCGCGTCGGAGTGTAGCCCAGAACACCCTGAGAAACTACTGGAAACACTACCAGTAATTCTCGCTTGCCCTGGCTAGGGACGACTATGTGTAATGGCTCTCCTAGACACAGCGCGATATCAACTCCCAATACCGGGAGAGACGAATCCTGTCTAACCGTCACTGCCTCTAAGCGTTTCGGGACTGCACCCAACCACTACCTGTTTGCACGACTCAATAGATCCGTGGTAGGGTAATAATCTAAGAGCAGTGGGAACACACTCGAGGCGAAGTAACAGTGTCAAGTCAACGGACTAAGCTATACTCATGTTACCTGGGAACTGTTAACTGACGATAGGTATAATACCAACCAACAGTTCCCGACGAGTCCTGTCCAGTGTACTCGTAACCTAACGAGCACCTGCATACTATCTCCAGTAGGACGTACTGATGGCTGTGGGACAGACCATCTCCCCTGCTGGGACGAGAAGCGTATGCACAAGTCTACTCTGGAGTATCGATGCCCTGTCTCGCTAATCCTACGACTAGGGACCAAAACAAGGATGTGCTTATAGACTACCCAGCCCCCACTAGTGTGATCGCCATCACAACGCCGGTAGTCAAGCAAAGATCCTAAGGGCTCCATCAATATGTTTTTAGCGATATGTTAAAAGAAACATATACACATATTAAGATAGAAACAAACCAAGTAGCATACTACTATATCGAGCAAGACTGTCGTAAACCCGTATATATATCCCAAGCCTCCAAAATGTGTTATACAAACCAGTACTATACAATAATGGCCTCTAGGGCATACATATCCAACAACCGTTAATTCTGGAATCTCTTACATGGACTCGAAATCGCAAACTCGGTGTCTTCATCACTCCGTAGAAGATCTTTAGCCAAACACGTCCTCGGGGACTCGTCCCAACCATCGGAGGAATACTCTATACTCGTTCATTCCTGATCAACTCATAACACAACTGGGTGAGGTCTTCTATCCGAAGCTGGTTAGCTTGCTGGTCTCCTATCACATGGTATCCGGACGACGTTAAACTTTTCGATCGAGTCATCAAAGTCCCAAAATTTCCGAAAGCTCAACACCTGAGCACAGTTTAAAAATATATATCTGGTACATACCACAGTTGTCACGACCCGAAATATTAGCTCGTGACCAACACTTGAATCACGCAACGTCTAAAGGCGTAACGGAATTCAAGTAAGCTGAAACCCAGAAATCTAAACCCTTTAAGAAAAGTAAAGGAGGTGAAGTTTTGAAATAAAGGTATAATGAAATCAAGTTTTTCTTAATGCGTAGAAAGAAACATGAACGATGCAAGTGAAGTTTACTAGTTTGAAAACATGTTTCGTCTTTTAAAAATTTTGGCAGCACCTCCTTTGTATTTTTTGATCCAAAACCACAAATACATAATAAGAATAATGGCATCCCCAAGCGGGAGCTAGCTCTTCGCTAAACGGCGGATCACAACCACGCAATACAGTATAAATAAGTATACGACGCCCAACGGCGAAGTTCACCACAAAAAGATAAAGAGAGGAGCAAGATATAACCCCAAAAGCGAATATAAAACCCATCGCTCAAATCTTGCAACTACAAGTCTCACTAAGTCTCATCACTTATACAATTTACAACTTTTGATTGATGGAGTTAACTAGATATAATAAGAATACAGATACAAGAGTGGTACGATACAAGTGTCCCACCTACCAACGCAAAACACCCGAATGCAACTGTGTGCCAGCGAAGCCGCTACTGATCCAAGTGGTCAACCTGCAAGAACTGTGGCACAACGGGGGTGAGTTGCCAACTCGTGAGTAGAAAAATATCAACAGATAGAAATCGAATAAACAACGACTCCTAGGTCAACTATATCATAAAGGTAATACTATGATATCTAGGGTGACTGGGTCTGTATATGTGCCAACAAGATAATCAATGCCTATAAGCATGTGGATAACATCCAACAGTAATAATCAATGCATGTATATGGATCTCGTCCAACCATATAATCAATGTCTGTATGCATGTAAATATCATAAAGGAGTGTGCATGAAAGCATGATGATATATATAAACGGTGTCCCTCGTGACACATCAAAATCATGGAACCTGAGTGCCTAGCATCGACACTCGAAAACATCATGAAAACTGTGCCCAGCATCGGCACGTAAATCCTCATATATCGGCCTCCGTCAGTCCGGATCCGCCCACGGGCTCCGTCAGTCCGGATCGGCCCATATCATCTCTCGACTCCGGTCGGGTATCCTCCGGATATCCGCCGAGCCCAAATACTATCACCGGTAGGTAGTGGTCCCTCTGCCAGGCTCATCTCCTACTGCGCGACAGATCCGTTCTCGCCCCGGGGTACCATACCGGGTCTACCATGTACCCGCAATCGGCCTCTTCCACTCCTCGAATCGGGTTCCACATGTCACACGTCTCAGAACCGAGAAAACGCATGGTGGACGCACTGAAATATCATATCAAGAGAAACCAGGGTTTTAAAACAGTACACGCTTTCTTTTAAAATGACCACGGTTCTTAAATCCAGAAATCTCATGAAAACAGCATATCTCAATGCGTAAAATAATAGAGCATGATGTATGCGATATATAAGAGAAATGCGAGCATATCCGTGTATCGTGCAACATGGAACAGTGATATGACATATTAAGGGAAAATCGCTCTTTTAAAATGATTCCATTTTTTAAAATATAACTTGCGGTTCCCAATTTCCCAAATAAACCGGTTATCTATATAGGTACAATATCAATATGCGCAAGTATAGATGTACCAATGTATATGTGCACAATATGGATATATAATGTGTATGTGCGCAAATATGGATATGCAATGTGTATATGCGCAAGTATGAATGTATCAATGTATATGTCATGATGCAGCAACCCTACTGTGTAGTGACATGACAATTATAGATGATGAAGTGTGTGGGCCTACAATCTGTGTACGTATAACATACGCATCATCGATAATGGTGCAGGTGTACTATCACAGGTATATGCAATGCAATAATAATATCATGAATTCAGCACAAGGTAAATCATCAGCTAATAGCTATAAGGTATACGTAATTATCCTATGTCCGAGTCGATGAATCTATCAATCGGCATCTAGCCCAGTAACATCGCGTATGGTATAATCCATCGTACGACAACCTCTAGTCAAGGGTATGGATCAACATCAAGTTAAACTCATCACGCACGGAAAATCATCGTGCGACGACATTAAGCTAATAGGGATCCTAACGTCTTATACGATAAATGAGGGTACGGCCTAATATCACATACGGCCTATCATCCATGATTCATAACATTCTATATATGGATATATATCTAGGTACCTATGTCCCGGTTCACATCCGCAATAATCTAATATCAGGGGACCGGCAGGGTATAAATCATCTCGATCGACTCGCATCCGTATACCAACATATCATCATATCATCATATCCGTCTTATATTCTTTTCATCGCATTTATAACTCATATCAAGCCGAGTTTACCTAAACCTTCTATCTCTACTATAAGTATAGGTATCTAATCTAGCATACACACCCGAACCATACAAGCAGATTTTAAAAGAAGCGAATCGTAGTTTTGAAAATAGGGGTTACGGTGTTTTAAGGAAAAGATATCATTTGAAAATCCGTAACATCCCTTAAGGTACATATTTAAAAGATACATACGATTGTTCGGTTTAGAAAAAGGAATGGTTCGGATGACGCATCTACATCGACTATCTAATCCTACAGTACCCTAAACGGCAATATCGCTAAACGCAATCCTATGATAGTCGTAACATATCATTTCTAACTATCCTCTAGTTTCTAATATGGTTTCATAGATATCTTAATTCTAACCCTAGTTTACTAATCTAGGTTTTCCTAACCATATTCTATAATCAGTTTTCCATCAATATATTGCGGGGGTGCTATACGCCATCCACCCGACTTCCCCCGTGGATATTGATCCACTCACCTGGTCTTCGCTCGCCGAAATCGATGATGCCACGCTCCTTCGCCTCGGAATCCATGCTAGGGCACCTACAATAATAAACAATCGCAATACGTATTAAAATCGAATCCGGAAAACCGATACGGCGCACGGTGCGCTCATAGGTTAGAACCTATGGCTTACACGTGCAAAAACAATCAAACAACCCTTGTTGTCGATGTACAAACATCCAACAACCAAATACAAATCCAAATGTCAAGAAATTGCATTTCAAAATACGGAAATCATAGCCAAAAACACCCCAAAATGCTCGGTAATAATGTATTTTTAACACGGCAATTTCCCCATCTTTTGCATACATTTAGAAGTGTTCGGTATTCATATTTCACATATTAGCAAATCAGTCGTTAAATATCAGATTTCATGTGTTAGACTTTTAAACCGACACTTTAAAGGAAATTAACCACATTTCATGGCATCGCATCATTTCTGTATTTGCGCAACACTTGTCTTGAGTCTGTGCAGGAAAATCCGGAAGAAAAAACCAAAGAGCTGATCAAACCTTACGCCAACTCAATCATTTCAGATCTGGTAGCAATTCAGAAGGAATTATACAATTATATATATCAAAAAAAGGCCCATACATCAGCCCAAACAAGCACCAGAGAGCCCAAGCTCTAACTCCCCCAAAGAGCCGCGGATCCGCGGCGGGAGCTTGCTTGAGCCGCGGATCCGCCGCACTTTGGACACGTCAGCAAGGAATTTTTAGGGCATTATTCTTATCTCAGGGCCCACATTCATTTCTGATACGTCAATTTCCATAATTCTCCAGAAGCTACTGCCAGATCAGCAAAGAAGATTAAGCAAGGCTAATCCTAATTAATCCTCTTCTAGAAGCTCCCTCCTAACTAATCACATCTAGAAGCTTCTCCCCTAACTAACTTTTGGAGGGAAATTTGAATTTCCTCAACAAACTTTTGGAGGAAAAATTAGAATTTGAAATCCTAGATCTAGGGTTTGGTTATCTATAAATAGAGCCTAGATCTAAGGGTTGAAGATATTCATCATTAGGTTAAATAATCTCCCATTCCTAAAATTCTAATTCTTCATCTTCTTCCACAAGTCTAGTGACAAGGCTTGTGCGAAACCCTAACCCTAATTCCACTCCAAATTCAAGATCTTGAGTACCAATCAAGCGAGAAGCCTTCAACCTTTGAGGAGCCGAGCCGATCTTCAATCGGGCAAGTGATCCAAGCCGATCCGCGACCCACGGAGACGAGCGAAGCCAAATCGACGATCGAATTCTTCCTCTTGTAGTTCTTGAGCGAATGTAATGAAATTGTTGATATAAATAAAAGGTGAATTTCTTTAATCTTGCTTTCTTTTAATTCTTGCATCATGATTAGATCTCAGTGTGTGATTGCGATTCTTGTTGTGATGTTTGAGTAATACTCTGCTCGTTAAGGAGTCGAGAAGATCAATAGAATGATGATGTAACAAATCTTTAAACGATTTTTGAGTCCTACGAGTTTTGTAAACCCTAGCAAATTCAAGAATCGATGACCTAGTTTCGTTGCGATGCTTTCTTGATTGTGATCGCTCGAAATTAAGGATCTACGATCGTTTCTTAAATTTACTAGAGGCTAGAATATGAATGATATCGACGAAAGAACAAGGGATAAGATGAAACCCTAGTTTCATAAGAAATCCCTAATTCTTGATCGATTATCATCGATCTAGTATCAATTCATCGAAGGATAAGAATAAGTAATTGTAAGATTACATCACATCTATAGATCCGATTGATTCCTACGAGCCGCATTTCGATTCTTGATATTTGGTTTGGAAAAATCATCAAACTATCAATTCTTGATTCTATCTTTTTCTTGTGATTAGATCTAGGTTTTCTAATTCTTGAACTTCAAATATAAATCATGAATTGTTTTGTTTTGTTTTCCTTAATGTTTCGACTCATCTAATTTGAAACACGAACTATTACACTGTCCCTGTGGACGATCCGCACTCACTTACAATCTACATCCGACACCGTAGTTGATTGCGGTCAAATAATTTTTGGTTGTGAATTTCTATACAATTTTCTACAAACACAACGAGAAATCTTTTCAATCAAATGGCGCCGTTCCCGGGGACTATTTGATTTGATACACACATCAAGAAACAAATGAACAATCAAATGGCGCCGTTGCCGGGGATAGTGCGCTAATTGTTCGTATTTTGAAATTTGAGTTGAAAATTTTATTCCATCTAAATTTTGAGATCATAATTCGTGCAAACACTAATACGTGTGTTGTGATTTGATTGCGAGGAAATCTGGAATCACTGGAGCTGGGATAAAATTTTTATGAAAATTCCAGAGAGCTGAGGAGTTCAAGTGGAACATTGTCAAGAATTTTTGTGCAGTGAACAGTCATTTAGACCGAGTTTCAGCGGCAATTGGGCGCATCTGCGGCGGTTCCGCGGCCCCCTTGTTGATTCACTGTACCAATTTTGCTCTGTAAGTCTCTATCTTTCTTATCTCCTCCTCTGTCTGCTCCAATTGACAATTTGCTGCAGGTTTCTTTGCAAATAATCGCAGCGCCGCAAAAGCAAAATAAAATTTGTGCGTGTTTTGATTCTCTTGGTTGTTTGCATATTAATACGGAAATTAAGGGGCACGACCAAATCCAGATTAGGTGGGGATTTCATTACCCTTCCTAGGCCCCGAAAATCGCAAAACTTGCATCCGCATTTTCCCTCATTAATTAAAAGAAATCTAGAGATGACTCTAAGGACCGTCGCGCTCAATTAGGACAAGAGAAGGCCGTGGGTAATTCATTGCTTATCCGCGTTTTCTTGTGGTGCCTAAGGAGAGTGTGTCTAAGGCTAGTGGTTTTTAATTAGGCCCACTACTTACGTAGTGGAGTACCTTCCCACTTACCTGGCACTTATCCGGCCACAGGGGGACAAAGAGGCAGTGGAGGATTCTATCCTGCGACTTGTCTTTTGGCAGTTAGGAGCGGTCTAGAGCCGGACCTAGGTGACCACTAGATTCTAGGGTTTTGTGTGTTGCATTTGTTGTGTTACATCATTTTCTTCAAAAATCCGTATCTTTTTCAAAACAAACACCGCATTCACTTCATTTCCCCTAATTATAAATTCACGCTGCCACTTGTACTAACCCTTTTTAGTGCAAGATAGGCTGGACACGGGTTTCTAGTGCCTGTTAAGTCCGCGTTTCCCTCATCGACCCAAAAGTCGGTATTTCTACACTTACCTTTTCTTTTACCCACCACACCCACATCGATGGATCCACCTCCATCGAACTTCTTTTCCACTACCCTGCCGCCGTCCGTTGGTGCGCAGATTCCACCTCGCATCTCTCTCCAAGAGAGGTGCTATCCTACACGAGGCCCACTTTCCACCTGTCTATCCATTCCACCAGCCAATGGGGAAAATTTTCAAATAAAACCCTAATACATCAACCTTCTACCAAAATTTCACGGTCTCGAGTCTGAAGATGCATACGTGTTTATCACGAAATTTGAAAATGTATGCGCAATGATGGGTACTTCACAGCTTTCTGTGGATGCTTTACGTCTTCGTCTTCTCCCATTTACCTTGTGCGATTTAGCCGAGAAGTGGCTATATAACACTACCGCACATTCTATTTCAAATTGGAACGAATTCGTCAAAGCATTCCTTAAGAAATTCTACCCACATCAAAAGACAGCTCGAGTCCGTAGCGAAATCTATCAATTCACCCAGCTTCCAAATGAAACATTTTCAAAATGTCTTGAACGTTTCAAGGATCTGTTAGTCTTATGTCCACATCACGGCATCCCGAGATGGGAATTGTGCCGAATCATTTATGAGGGCATTACTCCTTACACAAGACAGTCCCTTGAATCCATGTGTCAAGGCAACTTTATGACCAAAGATGATGGGGAAGCCTGGAATTTTCTAGAAAATTTCGCTGAAAAATCTTTACAGTGGGAGGGTGTGAGTCAATCATCTAGGGATGGCAATGATATTTCCATAGAAGTTAAAGCTGACATTGCAGCTATCAATAAGAAACTCGAGAATATGGAAAATAAATTTTTAGCCGCCGCCCTAAGTCAAATATCACTCTTCAAAACTGTATGTGGATGCTGTTCTGATCCGTTTCACTTGACGGAAGAATGCCCGTTTCAAGGTCATGAGCATACCAATGCCGCATTTCAAAGACCTAGAAACAATCCATCTTCCTTCACATATGATCAGGGTTGGAGGAATCACCCTAACTTTGATTGGAACCAATCCCAATTTCAAAACACGGTTCCAACCCAAAACAATTTCCAAGGGGCCCCTCCACCACAACAGCACCCACAACTTCAATTGAGTCAGCACCCCTTTCAAGCACAAAATTTCCAAAATCAGGCCAACACTTTTGCACCACATGAATTTTTTTTGCAAATGACCGGTACAGATAATACCTCTGCACTAGCACAAACCTTGGATACTTTCATGAAACAATCCATCCAAGGGACGGCAAGTTTGCAATCTTCCGTCGAGAATGTGATGAAGATCATTATCTCTCAAAATGATAATATCAAATCGATGGAAGAACAAATTGCACAACTAAAAGCCGAAATGAGTGCAAAAGAGAAAGGGAAACTTCCAGCTCAACCTTTACCCAATCCTAGCTATTCACATCATGTGGATGCACTCACGTTGAGATCTGGAAGAGTGCTTGACACTCACGTTGGGGAAGAGTTTGATGATACTGATAAATCAATCAATAACACCCCGGCTGAGACCTTTCCTCACACACACACTTCTGACCCCAGTTCTTCTACCCCACCACCTTCTTCCGAGCCTATTCTTCGTTTCCCAAAAGGCTCGCCACTACAGCCCACCTCTTTTACCCCTCCACGGACGATCCCCACTTCTAGTCTGGGATCGGTTCCACCCCCACTTCCTTCTCCTATGATGGACCCAGCACTTATTGCTAAAGCACCTTATCCTAATCGGTTAAGGGCTAACATACCGAGTCCACATATGGAGAAGATTATGAACATTTTTAAGCAAGTTAACATCAACATCCCTCTCCTAGATGCTATCCAACAAGTTCCGTCCTATGCGAAAACTCTTAAGAACTTGTGCACTAGGAAGAGGAAGACTCAAGTGCCCAAGAAGATATTCATGGCAAAAACAGTAGACACGGCTTTCCCCCAACAATTACCGAGGAAACGTAAGGATCCTGGATATCCTACTATTTCCATTTCTATCGGGGAAAAACACATCAATCGTGCTCTACTAGACCTTGGCGCTAGTGTTAACTTGCTTCCATACTCAGTCTATGAGCAGTTAGGTATTGGAGTGTTAAAGCCCTCGAGCATAACTCTCCAGATGGCTGACCGATCAATCACCAAACCTAGGGGTGAACTGGAGGATGTGTTAATAAAAATCGGGGAATTTATATTCCCTGTGGACTTTATTGTAATTGATACACAGCCTGTAGCGAACCTATGGAATCAAATTCCGGTGATTTTAGGTCGCCCCTTTTTGGCCACTTCCAATGCAATAATCAACTGTCGTAATGGTTCTATGACCCTATCTTTCGGGAATAGGTCAATAGAGCTGAACATTTACAAGTTGGGAAGTGTACCCTTCGAACCTACTGCTCAGGTCTGTTCTGTCGACTTAATGGATGTCGACAGCAGCGAATTTGATGATCCTCCTGATACTGATCTTGACTCTTTTCATATGTTGTTGTTTGACCCAACTATGTATCATACACATATGGACTCTTCCACCGAGATGTCCGGGTCAACAATTAACACTGATTATGAACTGCTTTTAGAGTCTGAAGATCATCCCGCACTTTGTGATGATATTATTCATCGGGGTATTGATGGAACTTTTGAGGAAATCTTCGCTGAAGAACTCGCATTTTTGAATGACACGGGTGTTGAGACGAATCTTGTCCCAATCACTGAAATTGAACCTCCACCCCTTCTTCTGAACTGTAAAAAGAATGCGAGTTATCCATCACATTCACTGCATTGTCTCTCCAATACGAGACGCACACACATTCTATTCCACCACTTAACTTTTCCCCACTTCTTCTTCCACCAACCAGAGCACTGCATTGATAAAATTTTTGAATGGTTGGTGTTGACATTCGGTCTTTGTAAAGCTTGGCATCGACCACTGATTTTTGACCCCCTCTTGTGATTTTCAAAGTTTAACATTGCATAACTCAAGTTTAGGGGGGTATATTTTTTTCTGGCTCTTGAAAAGAAAAATTTTACAAAATGATGAGCCAAAAATAAGTTTGGGGGAGGGTCTTCACTTAAATATTTTGCCCCCACTAATAAATTCCTCCCAAGCTTACAGGTTTTTCGAGATTTAGCAGATGGCAACAGTGAGGACACTGTTGAAAACAAGTTTGGGGGAGGTTTGTGCTTATTTTCGCATCATTTGCATATCATTTGCATAAGCACAAAAACATTTTTTTTCGAAAAAACTATAAAAATTTAAATTTTTTTCAAAAAGATAAAAATATTTTTGTACATAAATAAGATAATGAAAGATTAGATAGTGAAAAATTACATCCATGAGATTAGAAAACTAAGAAAATTAGAAGTTTTCTTATACGAACTAGTAATAAGTAGTTATGAGCCATTGTCCCAAGGGTTAGTAAGATGAAAGACGTCACTAATCTGAGGATAAAAATAAGTCTGAAAAATAGTTTCTATTCTGGAAGCCAAACATTTTGAACGTTGATACCCTGCTATTCGCACTTACACATGTCTTGAAGCCTGGGATAGTAGAGGATACCTTGAAATGCTCTTGTCTTAAAGCCAAAAGTATGAAGGAAATAAAAAGAAAAAAAATGAATAAAAATATAAAGTGGTGAGAAAAATGGACACTACTTTTGTTATCACCGAAGGCAATAAAAATGTATAGCGAGGGTGCTTCTTCACCTAGTGCCCTAAGGCCAACTGGTCTGGGAGTCACTGCTATGCCTGAGGTGGTGCAAGACGAGGAAAATACACCAAGTAAGCAAGCACAGGAGTAATCGGTCAGTTAGTACCTCAAGAAGTATTAACGGTCGCATGAAAGTGTGTGAGCAATCTCATCTAAATATTCATTAATTAAAAAGTACTGAGGCTGATGGGCAAGAGTATGATAGCTTGAATTGAATTCTCCGGGTGTAGGGATGTCTTTACACACACGCAGGGTGATATGATCGGTGTTTGGAAGAAAGATAGGAATGAAGAATAAGACGATATTTTATTGAGGGAGGACGTGATTTCTAACATCTTTTCATGACTATTAAGATAGGGCTCATGACAACCGAAAAGCTAGCTTAGTTGGAAACCCTAATTTTCAAGGCCTTTCTTTTACAATTCTTTTCTTTAAATGTAATATTCATGATCTTTCTTTTATTATTGGATTTTGTGGGTGCAATCCGCTGAAAACCCTCAGGAGACAACACTCCTCCTACTAGGGACACCTAGAGGTTTAAAGGCTTGTTGCACATGCTCAGTGCAATCGTGTTGCCTACGAAAGTGTGCTAGTTAGTTTTTCTCTTTCTTTATTTTCTCCTTCTCTTTTTAATAAAACATTCGCTCGAGACGATCGAAATTAAGTTTGGGGGTATTTGATCAGTCGAAAATAATGTATTTTTAACACGGAAATTTCCCCATCTTTTGCATACATTTAGAAGTGTTCGGTATTCATATTTCACATATTAGCAAATCAGTCGTTAAATATCAGATTTCATGTGTTAGACTTTTAAACCGACACTTTAAAGGAAATTAACCACATTTCATGGCATCGCATCATTTCTGTATTTGCGCAACACTTGTCTTGAGTCTGTGCAGGAAAATCCGGAAGAAAAAACCAAAGAGCTGATCAAACCTTACGCCAACTCAATCATTTCAAATCTGGTAGCAATTCAGAAGGAATTATACAATTATATATATCAAACAAAGGCCCATACATCAGCCCAAACAAGCACCAGAGAGCCCAAGCTCTAACTCCCCCAAAGAGCCGCGGATCCGCGGCGGGAGCTTGCTTGAGCCGCGGATCCGCCGCACTTTGGACACGTCAGCAAGGAATTTTTAGGGCATTATTCTTATCTCAGGGCCCACATTCATTTCTGATACGTCAATTTCCATAATTCTCCAGAAGCTACAGCCAGATCAGCAAAGAAGATTAAGCAAGGCTAATCCTAATTAATCCTCTTCTAGAAGCTCCCTCCTAACTAATCACATCTAGAAGCTTCTCCCCTAACTAACTTTTGGAGGGAAATTTGAATTTCCTCAACAAACTTTTGGAGGGAAAATTAGAATTTGAAATCCTAGATCTAGGGTTTGGTTATCTATAAATAGAGCCTAGATCTAAGGGTTGAAGATATTCATCATTAGGTTAAATAATCTCCCATTCCTAAAATTCTAATTCTTCATCTTCTTCCACAAGTCTAGTGACAAGGCTTGTGCGAAACCCTAACCCTAATTCCACTCCAAATTCAAGATCTTGAGTACCAATCAAGCGAGAAGCCTTCAACCTTTGAGGAGCCGAGCCGATCTTCAATCGGGCAAGTGATCCAAGCCGATCCGCGACCCACGGAGACGAGCGAAGCCAAATCGACGATCGAATTCTTCCTCTTGTAGTTCTTGAGCGAATGTAATGAAATTGTTGATACAAATAAAAGGTGAATTTCTTTAATCTTGCTTTCTTTTAATTCTTGCATCATGATTAGATCTCAGTGTGTGATTGCGATTCTTGCTGTGATGTTTGAGTAATACTCCGCTCGTTAAGGAGTCGAGAAGATCAATAGAATGATGATGTAACAAATCTTTAAACGATTTTTGAGTCCTACGAGTTTTGTAAACCCTAGCAAATTCAAGAATCGATGACCTAGTTTCGTTGCGATGCTTTCTTGATTGTGATCGCTCGAAATTAAGGATCTACGATCGTTTCTTAAATTTACTAGAGGCTAGAATATGAATGATATCGACGAAAGAACAAGGGATAAGATGAAACCCTAGTTTCATAAGAAATCCCTAATTCTTGATCGATTATCATCGATCTAGTATCAATTCATCGAAGGATAAGAATAAGTAATTGTAAGATTACATCACATCTATAGATCCGATTGATTCCTACGAGCCGCATTTCGATTCTTGATATTTGGTTTGGAAAAATCATCAAACTATCAATTCTTGATTCTATCTTTTTCTTGTGATTAGATCTAGGTTTTCTAATTCTTGAACTTCAAATATAAATCATGAATTGTTTTGTTTTGTTTTTCTTAATGTTTCGACTCATCTAATTTGAAACACGAACTATTACACTGTCCCTGTGGACGATCCGCACTCACTTACAATCTACATCCGACACCGTAGTTGATTGCGGTCAAATAATTTTTGGTTGTGAATTTCTATACAATTTTCTACAAACACAACGAGAAATCTTTTCAATCAAATGGCGCCGTTGCCGGGGAATATTTGATTTGATACACACATCAAGAAACAAATGAACAATCATAGGGTTTTGGCAAGGTTTTTAGGGTGGATCAAGAGGGTAGAAGATGGAGGGATGTGGAGTTGAGGGAGATGAAAAGGGAAAGAAAATGATGGGGGAAAAATGGCCAAGGCAGCAGCCCCCTGTAGGGTTCCTAGGCACTCTAGTGAGGTCTCACAAGGCATCGAACATGCCAATTTCAAATTTTACGGTGCCTACAAACCCTAAACTACGGATCGTCGGCTAGATGTCTAGGCGAAAAACTAACTAGTTAACACTTAACTAAAAGTTTAACGGAAATACAACCTTTGTAGATCCGGTGCTCCACCTCCATAGCTCCGCAACGTAGTCGTCTCCGCTTTCCAAAAGGAATCCGGGCTCTAGAGTCGGCTTCGTCGGAGAATGGGCAAGCTAGGTCGTCGATGTCCATGCCGAAGATGATCTACGTCGAGGCATCGCTAAATCAAGCTCCAACTTCACCAAGTCCAAAAACTTGTGAAGGAAACACACTCTACTACTTGGCAAGAGGTAGAGGATGAAAAAATAGGAAGTGGGTAGACTTTAGATTTGGATTTCTCACTTGTTTGCTCAATTCACCATTGATGAAGAAAGCTTTTTCTTCTTGAGTTCAAGGAAGAAGAAGAAGAAATGTTATGATAAGTTAATTGAAAAAGAAAAGAAAATGAATTCTTATCATAAAATTAACCATGGTCAAGTGTAGAGACTAAACTAGGGTTAGTGGGAATGGTTAGGGTTAAGGATGAGATAAGAATGGTTGACTTTATCAAAGCTTCATGAAGCTTCAACTAAAGAACAAATAAAGCCACCATTCTTTTCTCTTTTCCATTTATTTTCCAAAATGTATAAACAAATAAATAAATGAATAAATAAGTAATGGAAAATAAAACCCTAACCACTCTCACAACCATGGTTTAATCTTCACACAAAACACAAGTTAGCATGCATCATCAAACATGATACATACAAGTGCACAAAAATATATCACATATACAATGTGCACAATCCAAGTGAGAAAATCCGTTTAAAGTGAACCAATACTAGTTAGTGCAAAGTAACATATCAAATATATAATTATGCATTAAATCATTAAATCAACACTTGATTCAATGATCCGGTCATGTCGCACACAACCGACTAGTATTCAATGTATCGGCTTATCGAATCAACGCTTGAATCGATAACTAGGTTATATCTCATACATCCTTTCCGATACATTCATCGCGAGAATGTAATACGGTATCACATACACGTATTATTCTCGGTCCCGCACATATCTCATATGCGCTCCTATTTCATTTCGCTTGAGCCAGGAAACCTCTGTGTAGGACTCTAAAGACTCGTCAATACGCCGGCAGCAGGTGATGATCATATCAAACACCCACAAGCCGCAAGCGGTCTGCTAAACGTAACGGCCACCCGGGTATTGAGCGATCTGAAGATCGACGAGCAAGCCCGCTCACACTCCAGTGAATCCGACCAGTAACACTACCGTACAGTCCGGTCTGATCGTCTGATATGTCGCATATCTTGCCTAGGGGTGGTAAACGTCAGACCCCAATAGCTCGATAAGTCGTGTCGATATGAGGCTCATAACGGGTCGAAAAACTACTGGTAACACTTACCAGCAATTCTCTGATCAGCCCTGGCCAGGGACTTCCTGTTATAGCCAATCGAACACTGTACAACATCAACTCCCTATACCGGGAGAGACGAATCCCCTCCTATCGCTCATTGCCTCCATGTGACTCGGGACTGTACCCAAAAACCACCGTTTTGCACGCCCTCTTGGACGTGGTAAGATGGAAATCAAAGCACAGTGGGAACCACACAAGACTCTATGACGATCTCGGGTCAACAGACTACTCTGTACCAGTGTCACCAGAGAACTGCCATCTGACGTGAGGTATAATACCATCTGGGAGTTCTCGGTGAGTCCGTCCAGTGTACCCAGTCTCTACTGAGCACCCGTATATCATCTCTGATGTCAAACACCAATGGATATGGGATCATCCATCGCCCATCTGTATGGGTCGAGAAGGTATACGCTAGTCTACTCTGGTATATCGATGCCCCGTCTCGATACACCCACGACTAGGGACTTTGAAGGATGTACTTATGGACTACCATGTCCCCACTAGTATGATCCGCATCACAGTCCAGGTAGTCAAGTACACATCCTAAGGGCTTTACCAACATGTAACAGAGAGACAAACAGTATACACATTAAGGTAAAGTTCAACCAGATAGCATACTATCATGTCGAGCAAGAAAGTCCTCCCTATATATGTCCTAGCATCCACTACAATATACATCCTATGTACAGTAATGGCCTCTAGGGCATACATATAACCAACAATCTCCCACTTGCACTAGGGCCATCTGATAGCAGTGGTTGCAGTATTTCATACTGAACCATCCCATAAAAGTCTCTCTCTGGGAACAGGCCTTTGTGAGTGGATCCGCTGTGTTGTCCTCTGAGTCTACTCTCCAAACCTCGATCTCCCTGGAGATCAACCATCTCCATGATCAAGTGATACTGCCTTAGAATATGTCTGGATCACTGATGGGACGGACGTTCCTTGGCATAAGCCACAACTCCATTGTCACACAATGGGAGGAACAAAGTTCATCTCATGAACCAATATACACCCGGACTGCCTCTTTGGTAGAATCTTAAGTAGCGATGTATCCAACCTTTATCGTCTAGTATGTCACGGTATCTAGCTTGGAACTCTTCCAACATACCGTCCCTTTACTGAGGGTAAAGACAATGCCTGCGACTGACACTCAGTCGTCATTATCACCCTGGAACCCTTCCAGTGATTCTCCCCAGGATCGGTTGATACCGTCTCACTACAACTAGTGAGAGTCCTAACATCTAATTAAATCTATCTCATAGATCCAAACACCAGGATTTAGGAGGTATCATTTTGATCCTATATGGAGAATCATTGTGATAAGCGGAGATTGACCGAGCGTAGCATAGGAAACTCCTTCCCCATCAAGAGTATGTTATCCACGTACTTTACGAGGATCATCACCATACTCCCTACTACCTTTTTGTATATACAAGGTTCATCTAACATTTTGATGATGTCAAACTCTTTGACCGCTTCATAAAAACAGATGTTCCAACTCCGCGATGCCTGCTTTATCCTATAAAGCATCTTGCACACGTTTCCGCTGCTCCCACTGTCTACGAAGCCCTCTGGCTGTGTACTTATAGACGCACTCTTCTAAAACATCATTTAGAAAAGCTGTCATGACACCCAACCACCAGATATCGTAGTCATGGCATGTAGCCGTGACAAGTAGGATCTGGATGGACTTAAGCATAGTCACTTGAAAAGGTTTCATCATGATCCACGCCTGGTCGATGACGAAAAGCTTTAACAAGTCTAGCTTTGAAAGTCTCAACTTTTCCATCTACACCAAGTAATCTTCTCAAGATATACTTGCTCCTGATGGGGATTTAACCCTTCAGATATTGCAACCAAAGTCCATACTTTGTTGGTGTACATGGATTCCATCTCAGATCGCTAAACATCCAGCCATTCTTACAGAGTCTTACTCTCGATGGCCAGCTCGAAGCTAGTTGGGTCATCATCTCATGATGCAATCCTCGCTCCCACTGTCATAGAGAAACCGAAGTGTCTCTCAGGTGGGTGAGGAACCCTACTAGATAGGCGGAGAGGCTGAGGTTTGTTGGTATCTATTGAATCCTTTGGTTCTGTCAAATCATCTTCTGTAGTTTGCATAGCTGGAACCTTTCCAGTTCTACATAACTAACCTTGCCTCGAGCTTGTCCGGATTTTGTTTTTAGACATAGGCCGGACAACCCCAAATCTTAACTAACTTAAGACATGGGTTCTTCCCATTCCATATCACATATGAAGCGGTAGGCAACTGATTTGATTAGAACCCTATTCAATAGGTATGCAGCTTCTCAAGTGCATAACACCCAAAAGGAAATAGGTAGCTCAGTATTACTCATCATAGAGCACACCTTATCAAATAGGGTGTATCTGCTCCGCCCCGATATACCATCGTGCTATGGTGTATACGGAGGAGTAATGCTGAGAGAGAATCTCATTCTCCTTTAGAATAGTCCAGTATTTCCGTGCTCAAGTATTCTCCTCCTTGATCTCATCATGGGACATAATACTTATACCCGTATTCTGGTTCTCTACTTCTCGCTTATATTCTGTGAATATCTCAAAAGGTTCAGACTTGTGTTTCAACAGGAACATATGTCTGAATCTTGAGAGATTATCAGAGAACGTAATGAAGTATAAAGAACCAATCCTGGCATGTGTAGACTGGGGACCTACATACATCAACATGTATCATCCCAAGAGTTTACTAACTCTTTCTCTGTTTCCAATAAACAGAGCTGTGGTCATTTTATCTTTGTGACATGACTGGCGAGTTTCACAAGATGTAAATTCAAACTAATTTAAATATAAATCTAAATGTAACTTCAGCTAGTCGGGTCACATTGATCTGACCTAGTCTACAATACCTCAAGAAGAATCCGTTCATTTCTGAACTCTTCCTCTTGTGTGTGTTTCATATACTAATAACTGTAGTTTGATTTAGAACATCAATGCTTTTAGATAACGTGCCTGAACCGATCAACTTTTGATATAGGAAATGTTCAAAACATTATCCAACTATACAAAATTTTATCATTTCTTTACTAATAAAGAGATAGATATGATTTTGTATATCAGGTTCGGTATCTAATAACATTTGTTCAGAATCAATGTATTCGTAATACAGGGTGACAGTGACCAACAGACTTGGCTGCAACTCTTGCCCCGTTTTCTGCCTCATGAAACTTATCACCCGTTCTCAGTTTTTCTACTCTTTTGTAGCCCTATGTAACAACTTACATATCTGGGATCCTGATCCGGTATCATACACCAGGGATGCGGAGGATACTGAGAAACAGTTCTGTATAATGAACACACCCGAAGATGATGCATCAGCATGCACTATCTTCGTGTGGGCGGCACGGGAAATCTGGTATTCCCCAAATTCCTGCTCTGTCTTATAACATTTATAGGTTGGAGCAGGACCAACATTCCCCAGCTCAGTATAACAAGCGGGTTCGGTCAATATTCCGTATTATTATCTTGATTAAGGCGTGATATGGTCGCTACCTGGAGAGAGAGAGAAGAAAACACTCAGCGTGCGCTCTTGCAAGAATAGATTGGTTTTTATTTTATCTAATCAGGATGGCTCCCACTGCTTTTTATCAAATCTTCCTTCAAACCCTAAAAGGAAAGACTAGCCGGGATTAATTACACACTACAAGTTCGCCAATCTTTCAGCCAGGCCAGTGTCGGTACTTTGAGGGAGGTCCCCCGTGCTTTCGCACGAACCTAATTACAGTAAATCTCGTTTTCCCAGAGGCGTAACCCCGTTGACACCTTTCTAGACACCTACTTGATCGGCTAATTGTAATGTATAAAACTCTCCCAGGAGTAACTCTTACTCGCAGCGGGTATCGGGATCCAACTATCTCATAGAAGGTATGCAATCTCATTGCAAATTTCAACACTTGAAATTCCCGATAATATTTTGCCCCATGCGATCCATGACCTTGACTGAGTCAACAAACCATAGACCATAAGTAAAGTTCAACCCGTCATTTCTCGATTGAATTAAACCCACCCGCACGACCCTTGACTGAGTCAACAAGGCCGCACGACTACCCTAATCCAATCGCATCATATGCTTTGCAGGTAAGCAATAATCAGCTACCGCACACTACGCCTTGACTGAGTCAACAAACGCAGCACGAATACTAACTATTACCTATCTGAAATGACGGAGGGCTACGACAGGTTTTTAAGAAAACCTTTTGCGTAATGAACTTTATATCGTTGTAGAATCAAATGAATTTGAAATGGAGTGCTTTTGAGGCTTTTCTAGTTTTGCTAAAGGAGTCACTCCCGGTGAAGGGATCGTCGGTCCTTTCCTCGTCGAATGAGGTGCGGGATATATCATATATATCACTGTGCAAAGCAAAAACTCTTAAAAGCAATCAAAAGACAAACCGAGTGTGTAGCATCTGCCAGTTATTGCTAAAGGAGTCACTCCCGGTGAAGGGATCTCGGTCCTTTCCTTATCGAATAAGGTGCAGGATATATCATATATACCGCTGTGCAAAGCAAGAACTGTAGCTATCTGTTTTATTTTGAAATTCAATTCTACAACATCTTAGGTTTCTTTTATTTCATTAATCACATTAATGAAGTCCCATCATTTAAGTACCTAAACATCACAGATAGATATGACGTACACTTATGCCATCCGCATTCGCCTCGATGTCCCCTCGTGAACCGTTAGGTTAGGTAACTAACGACAGAGCAGGGCAGGGCTAGCGCAGGTGTAAAACATAAGTAACATCTATATAATATATCATATATACTATATACTATATCTATCACAGAACATCACATGATCACATCACAGATATCGCAGCAGAAGAAACATATGAAATATTGGATATACTAGGACGTCCGTGTTTTCAATATGAGCCAGTATAAAACACGGATTCCACGGTCGTGATGAATAGCCAAACCCACACCCTAAGACCCCTACGAGAGCGGCAAGCAACCCTACCAATTCTAGAGTTAGGAGACCCGGACTCGACTCCTCGAGTTGGTCTCCCACTGGACTCCAGAACCCGGTTACTTGTGCCCTCCTCCTTGGGTCTATCCTAGTGCGGAAAAGTAAATAATATACAAACGGTGACAACTTCCGCTACCTGGAAGCGCCCCAATAAAAGAATATTACATACAAGTTTTTACATGAATGAAAATGAAAAACACTCATCTCACATAAAAACCCCCGGCTATTCAAACACGACGATCCAATATAACATATCCAGCAACACATAACATCACATGTCATCAACGTAAGTAAATATGCGCATCCCAATTGTCGTTGACATATAGCAACGAAACCGGCGATATCACATATTACACTTACGGTCACAGAAAAGAAAGTGTAAAACTACAACAGTTGGAATCCGCAACCACCTCAGACATCGCATGCCTGACCAAATGAATTACTTAGACATCACATGCCTAACAATTATAAACCCCTCATTTTAGTCTTATTATCGAAAACACTTTTCAATATCGAGTCGGGCAATTCAACAAGATTCCCGACATCCTGATCGAATGCTCGTCGTAAACTTTAGTAGGCGGCCGCACCCCCGATACTGTCGACGAAGTGCACCAAGGAGGAACACCGCTACCGCGAGCACCCGGACGGATGCTTTCGGCGACGGGGTTCTCCTACAGTCACTTGGTCGGGGCTATGGAGTGAGGCTGTCTATCAAGTTTACCCGGCGAGTATCCGCGTACGCTACGTGATTGCGACGGACTTTTGAACATATCAAAATTCCGTGGCAACCGATCAAGTGAGACTAAACTGCTATGTTTATAACATTCATTCAGTTATCTCATAACTATTTGCGAATTCCAATTATTGTATCAAATTCCGGATAAATAGAAAATGCTAAACTATTCGATCGAACAATCGAACACCCAAGTTTTCCCGATACAGCTCAACACATGAAATAAGTCTAACAACATTCAGTTCGTGCCTCAGTAGCAACGGTCCAGCCGTAGAAGGGTCAAGCCAACGCCTCACATGTGGCACGCCGTACTGCCCCAAACCCGAAGGTTCAAAGGGCAGTTCAAGACGGTCACATAATCGAGTTAAGGTTTGTTGTCTTCTAGAGGGACCATCGCGTTACTTGCACTACTTAGAACGTCGTTAAACTACGGAAAAATCTAACACTTGGAAATTTCCCGACAGGGGAAAAATTGGGTATTTATATCCGGTCGAACTTTTTAACATATTCTAAAAACTATCCGGAAAGCCACATAGAAAAAATTTGATACCCCGATCGAAACACCGAATCCCCAAATCAACCCAGAAAATAAAACTCTGGAATAAATTTTAAAAATTCCCAGAAAAACCAGCACAGAAAGCTAAGAACTACTGTGCAAAATTTGATGCACAAAGCGACAAAAGCGTCGCGGATCCGCCGCATCAGCCTACTGTAGGGCCGCGGATCCGCGCCACTTTTGTGGAATCAGGACCACGAATTTTACAGTGTTTCTTAGATCTTTCTGCTGATTTTACTGCATATTTTTAATGTGGAAAAATCCTCTGTTTTCAAAAATGTACAGAGAGCATGATCCGAGTCGGGTTTTCGGTTCGTTCGGACTTCAAATTCCGTCTAGAATTCGCCTAAGGCTCTAGCTAGGCTCTGATACCACTGTAGGGTTCCTAGGCACTCTAGTGAGGTCTCACAAGGCATCGAACATGCCAATTTCAAATTTTACGGTGCCTACAAACCCTAAACTACGGATCGTCGGCTAGATGTCTAGGCGAAAAACTAACTAGTTAACACTTAACTAAAAGTTTAACGGAAATACAACCTTTGTAGATCCGGTGCTCCACCTCCATAGCTCCGCAACGTAGTCGTCTCCGCTGTCCAAAAGGAATCCGGGCTCTAGAGTCGGCTTCGTCGGAGAATGGGCAAGCTAGGTCGTCGATGTCCATGCCGAAGATGATCTACGTCGAGGCATCGCTAAATCAAGCTCCAACTTCACCAAGTCCAAAAACTTGTGAAGGAAACACACTCTACTACTTGGCAAGAGGTAGAGGATGAAAAAATAGGAAGTGGGTAGACTTTAGATTTGGATTTCTCACTTGTTTGCTCAATTCACCATTGATGAAGAAAGCTTTTTCTTCTTGAGTTCAAGGAAGAAGAAGAAGAAATGTTATGATAAGTTAATTGAAAAAGAAAAGAAAATGAATTATTATCATAAAATTAACCATGGTCAAGTGTAGAGACTAAACTAGGGTTAGTGGGAATGGTTAGGGTTAAGGATGAGATAAGAATGGTTGACTTTATCAAAGCTTCATGAAGCTTCAACTAAAGAACAAATAAAGCCACCATTCTTTTCTCTTTTCCATTTATTTTCCAAAATGTATAAACAAATAAATAAATGAATAAATAAGTAATGGAAAATAAAACCCTAACCACTCTCACAACCATGGTTTAATCTTCACACAAAACACAAGTTAGCATGCATCATCAAACATGATACATACAAGTGCACAAAAATATATCACATATACAATGTGCACAATCCAAGTGAGAAAATCCGTTTAAAGTGAACCAATACTAGTTAGTGCAAAGTAACATATCAAATATATAATTATGCATTAAATCATTAAATCAACACTTGATTCAATGATCCGGTCATGTCGCACACAACCGACTAGTATTCAATGTATCGGCTTATCGAATCAACGCTTGAATCGATAACTAGGTTATATCTCATACAACCTTTCCGATACATTCATCGCGAGAATGTAATACGGTATCACATACACGTATTATTCTCGGTCCCGCACATATCTCATATGCGCTCCTATTTCATTTCGCTTGAGCCAGGAAACCTCTGTGTAGGACTCTAAAGACTCGTCAATACGCCGGCAGCAGGTGATGATCATATCAAACACCCACAAGCCGTAAGCGGTCTGCTAAACGTAACGGCCACCCGGGTATTGAGCGATCTGAAGATCGACGAGCAAGCCCGCTCACACTCCAGTGAATCCGACCAGTAACACTACCGTACAGTCCGGTCTGATCGTCTGATATGTCGCATATCTTGCCTAGGGGTGGTAAACGTCAGACCCCAATAGCTCGATAAGTCGTGTCGATATGAGGCTCATAACGGGTCGAGAAACTACTGGTAACACTTACCAGCAATTCTCTGATCAGCCCTGGCCAGGGACTTCCTGTTATAGCCAATCGAACACTGTGCAATATCAACTCCCTATACCGGGAGAGACGAATCCCCTCCTATCGCTCATTGCCTCCATGTGACTCGGGACTGTACCCAAAAACCACCGTTTTGCACGCCCTCTTGGACGTGGTAAGATGGAAATCAAAGCACAGTGGGAACCACACAAGACTCTATGATGATCTCGGGTCAACAGACTACTCTGTACCAGTGTCACCAGAGAACTGCCATCTGACGTGAGGTATAATACCATCTGGGAGTTCTCGGCGAGTCCGTCCAGTGTACCCAGTCTCTACTGAGCACCCGTATATTATCTCTGATGTCAAACACCAATGGATATGGGATCATCCATCGCCCATCTGTATGGGTCGAGAAGGTATACGCTAGTCTACTCTGGTATATCGATGCCCCGTCTCGATACACCCACGACTAGGGACTTTGAAGGATGTACTTATGGACTACCATGTCCCCACTAGTATGATCCGCATCACAGTCCAGGTAGTCAAGTACACATCCTAAGGGCTTTACCAACATGTAACAGAGAGACAAACAGTATACACGTTAAGGTAAAGTTCAACCAGATAGCATACTATCATGTCGAGCAAGAAAGTCCTCCCTATATATGTCCTAGCATTGATTGTTAGGATAAGTGCGTGTTCAAGTTTAAGTTTAAATACCGCAATCAAGACGGTTTCGCACGTAGCTAGCCGGTTGAGTACGGGTCGTCCGCAGGGAGATGGGAATCTTTTTCTATGTGTTTTTCGACGAGTTAAGTCCGGTTGTTCAGATTTTGTTTGTAACTATCTAAGTGTTAAGTTGATATTTAAAGAGAGCTTGTTAGGGTTAGGATTAGGTTAGTTTGAGCTAGGAGTCTCCACATCTTTCGTTGCCCCACTTAATATCGGTGTTACGGTAATCGGCAACAACGGGGATTAGCACGACTAGGAAGGAACTTGCGAGTATAAGCTAGGCTTTCCAACGCATAGTCCTTCCTTTTGGTGCTTGTCCGTCCGTTCTTGGCTCTTATCCATAACCTCCGGTTAATTCAACCACAACCGGTCTCACTACGGAATCACCGCTATCATGTAGGATAGGGTGCCGTAAGGAGCGGATTGTGGTTCAATTAACGGGAGTCGATTTAAGTTGTTGGGCAAGGAAAGAGTGAGAGAGATTTCCTTCTCTCAAACTTCCCTTATCCTACCCTAACAAGTATAAAACTACTCACACTTCATCATACGGAAAAATAAAACACACAAAAGAGGAAGATAGAAAGAAGGAGACTAGAAGAATACGACTAACTATTTGCGACCTCACCTTGGCGAGGATCAAGCGTAAGTATCATTGTCGTATGAATGATAAAGAAAAAGAGAGAAGAAATAAACAACAAGGAAATAACAACAACTACTTAACGAATTAAAATTACAACAAGCATAAAGATAAGGAGACAAGCATGATAATAAAATGGTCTTCTTTATTCATCACTCTTCACTCAAAATCTCACTTACAAGTTTAATGGAGAAGAGGTGAGAAGAGGAAGAAGAACATGTAACTAAAACCTAGCAAAAAGAAATACAAGAATTGGACCCTTTCTTCACAAAATTCTGGGCTATTTATAGGCCAAGAAATGAAACCCTAGGGCAACCACCAGAACCCTGATGCAATGACCAAACTGCCCCCAAAAGCCCATGCCCTGACCTGACTGTACGGCCGCTGATCCGCCGCCTAGACCACCCTATGGCCGCGGATCCGCGCCCCTACAGTGGTCTTAGGCAGTGGGCTTCTGTGCACTTTTCCTGTTCTCCTGTCCCCTCTTGTCTGCTGTGTGTATTTTCTGAAAAATCATTCCTATTTCTTCCAGAATTTCTATTGAGCAAAGGTGGACTTTTTTGTGGATGGTTGCCTCGAGCTCCGCGTAGATCTCTTGGATTTTGTGCTACCATTGAGCCTTGTGCTTGAGAATGACATTGATTTGACACTTTGTCTTCCTAAACTGGTATCTGGCAACATACGGATGAAGAGCGGAGACCGTGTTTTTATCTGTGGTTGGCAGGAACCAGATTTTGTCGTGTTTTCCATGAATTTCTCCGTTTTAGAACCGGGAACCTGTATCCTGTAATTGACTAGCAAACACGGCTCAAGAGTATCTACCGATATGCAATGTGATAAAAATTGGGCGGTATGAAAATGCAAAAATCTGATATGAACAAGCATCCACTACAATATACATCCTATGTACAGTAATGGCCTCTAGGGCATACATATAACTAACACCCCCCTCTCTCACTATAATTCTCACCCATTCCCTTTCCATGTCATCATTATGTCCCCCTTTGACTTTCTCCTCAATCATTTCTCTTTTCTTTTCTTTTCTTTTCTCACCCAAAAGCCCAACCCTAACATAAAACACACAAATGAAATAACATGTAACATGTCATGGTGCACTAACCATGAAAACTATAGAAATACGGATATGGCTTAATCGCGATTAGCAGTGCACTAATCGGGTTTTATCGAAACTGCATGTAATAAATTTTAAAAATTGCCAAATCCTTTAAATATATTTTTTTAAATGAATAAATCATTTTAATTTCTATTTATTTCACAATTATTGGTATATATTTATACCCTTTTTCGAAAACCTCAATTTCACAAATCGGCAGTTTTCGGGAAATATATTATTTTAATATTAAATTCCTAAAAATAATATTTTATATTTTCTGAAATGTTACAATCTTCCCCCCTTAAATAAATTCGGTCCCCGAATTTAAATTTAAACCCCAAAATCTAAAACATTTCTGTAACGTTTTAGAAATCGTTATGAGAATTTTTCCGTTTTAACCCGACTGTGATCAATTGACCATATAGACTTGCCAGCACCTAGATTAGCTAAAATAAAGCTAGTGCGCAAGCTTTGGGGGTATATGGGACGTTTTGGTTCAATTTGAATTTTTCCCAATTTTTAATATTATTTTAATGCAGTATTCACATTTTGGGAAATTTCTCTTTAAGCGATCTTTTCTTTAAATTAAGTTGAGTTAATCCAAAACCTTCTCACTATATCTAGATATTTGTTTGGAGGTTAGGATTTAGGATTTAAAGAAAAAGAAAAGAAAAGAAAGAGATGCATGCATGTGTGCATGTGTAGTGTGAATGCATTAACTTTGCATTTATTGTGGAAACTAGCTAGAAACTTCACACAAAGCCCCCACCTCCTTACTTGGCCGAAATCCTTCCTCCCCCTGCTGTTCTTAATCATTTCCCTCTTATTTTTTCATCAATCTTAACTCAAACTTCTCCAAAATTCCCAAAAATATCACAAGAATACCAAAAGTCCTTGTTTTTGCTCTTGGATCACTTGGAGCTAGGAAAGCTTGGATCTTGTGAGCTAAAGTTGATAGGTATAGTACCTACACTGATAATTAGGAGTTTTTATGTTGTTTTATTCGTTGGTTGTAGCGTAGAACGCTTTTTATATCGATTAGAGCAATATCGGGTTTTTAGTGTCGTTATTAAACCTCTGTGAACTGCTGTGTTCTGGGAAATTTAGTGTTTGACCAAACAAAATTATAGAGATGTACTAGTGAACCTGAGACACCATCTGAGGGATGGGGACCACCTCACCGGCCGGGGCCGGCGACCATAGGCAAAATTCTGGCGACGCCGGCGATGTGGGGAGCTGCTTGGGTTGGTCTTCTGTGGGTAGTTGTTTGCTGTTGGCTAGGGGTGTTTGGTACTGTTTACTATTTTAGTAAATTTAGTATGCAAAATCTGGGATCGATTACCTATCATCTAGTGTTTTGAGTCCGCATGATACGTGTTGCGACACGAATCGTGATCTGGTGCAGCCGCTGTACTCAGTTAGGTTTTGAGGTATCGTATCGTGCGTTAGCCACTAGATGTGCACTCGCGAGTTAGTTTAGTGTGTTGGTACGTTATTTAATACGTAGTTTTTCATTATATTGATCGATTCTGAGATGTTCGCATTATTTCTTGTGGTTGTGAAATTATAGCGTCGCAAGCGAGGACTTCGGACGCTGCGAACAAGGGGAAGCAGGTGGTCGGATTTTCATAGCTGGAGACCTTTTGTGAGTAGATTTAACATCTACGGGGAAATCGCCCGTATGGCGTTATGCATCGGGGCGAATATGATATGATAACTGCATGTATTTGCATATTAGTTACTTTCATATGAATGTCATTGCATATTATTATCTGTTGTACCTGACTCGTACCTTTAGATATAACACATTACCGACGGTTCATGTTGCACGAGCACTAAATTGTATGCTACACCCATACCGTCTGTAATTGCCATGACACGCACAAACCACCTACATACATGATACGGTAGTGGATAGGGATAGCTGTGGTAGTAGCCCTTATCCCATTGTGCATATGAGATATTGTTGACACTTACATACGTGACATTGCATTGGGCAGGAATAATTGAGGTAGTAACCCTTATTCCATTTCACGTATACCTTACTATAGCTATATTGTACATCTTGCATACATATTAACATGTACACCCACATAGTCTATTATAGTTAAATGTATATCATGCACTCATATTGACATGTACACAGCATATTTTCGCTATAGTTATATGTACCCCAAGTGGTATTGTTTTGATATGTGGTATTGAGTTGTTGATCATTGCGCTTATGAAATGCATCATACCCACTTGCTTACATGTAGATACTTAAACCATGCTACACTTACATGTACACTTCATATGATGCTGTATTTGTTTTCGGAGGATTTTGGGAATCGCAAGATATATTTTAAAAGCTGGATTCATTTAAAGAGCGGTTTTCCCTTTATATGCTCATATTGATGTTTTATGTTGCATATATCAGTTTTATATGGATTTTATGCATTGAGAGGTGGATTTCATATGATTATGGATTTGAGAACCGTGGGGGTATTTTCAAGAAACTGTGTATTGTTTGAAAACCCAGTTTCTCTTGATATTATATTTCAGTGCGTCCACCATGTGATTTCTCGGTTCTGAGATTTGGCTTGTGATACCCGATTCGAGGAGCGGGAGGCACCATCTGTGGGTACATGGTGGACCCGGTATGGTACCCCGGGGCGAGTGGTGATTTCGTGGTATAGACAATAAGCCTGGCGGTGGGACCACTACCTACCGGTGATTGTATTTGGACTCGGCGGTTATCATGGGGATACCGACCGGAGTGAGGTATGACATATCGTCAGGGCCAGTCATGGTGACAACGCCTGAGTTATGAGGATTTACATGTCGATGCTAGACATGGGTTTTATGGATGTTTCGAGTGTCGGTGTTAGACACTCAGGTTTCCATGATTTTTACGTATCGTCGGTGGACATACGTGGTGATATCCTTATATATATATATATATATACTTACAGGTATATGTTTTCATGATGTTTCGGGTGTCGATGATAGACACTCAGGTTCCATGAGACTTACAGGATGTGAGGGCCGATCTGAGGATGCGGTGCCTGAGGATTTGGGATTTGATGTGTCAGTGAGGGACACCGGTGTTTTTTCCATGCTGATGATTTTGCATGAGATTTTATTGTATCATCCCACAAACTCAGGATTATGTTGATATGCATTGCTTCATGTAGTTGTAGTACCCTGCTGATGTACCTTTACATGATTGTTACATATTCACTTATCATACTTATGCTATCATATTACATGTGATAGATAGATTGCTGTTCGTGCATACCTGCGATTACAGTACGATGTTAATTACTATTCACGAGTTGGCAACTCGCCCTCGTTGTGCCACAGTGTTTTGCAGGACTTACCCTCAGAGTAGTTGCGGCAGGGCATCTTATCTTCTCTACTTTTGCGGATACCGCTACTTTAGGCAGTGAGGCCTTTGCTTTTAGGTTGGTTTGCAGTTATCCGTTTGTACATTGTATATCTTTTTGTTGGATCTAGTATTCTCTACCTACCACTGTTTGTATATGACTTAGAGACCACTTGTGAGGATTCAGTGTTGTATTATTTTGGTGACTTTGGGTGCCGTGCTCGTGGAAGCCGGTTATGTTAGGAAGTTTACCTCTTTATACAGTTTCCTCTATATTCTTCGCTTCGGCGTCGTATACTTGTTGTGGTGTTTGTCTCCGTCGTTGGGCGTGATCTTTGCTCCCATTTGGGATGCTTTATATATTATCTGTGTTATACCCGTTTTTGGGGCTAGTTTTTACAAAGGAGGTGCTGCCGAAATTTTCAAGAAAGAAAACTAAAGTTAGAGATTTTTACTTGTGATTTTCCAAATGTTAAAAACTATGTTTTTCTCCGTTGATCCAGTTTTGGGTGGTTTAGATTTCTGGGTTTTCGGCTTACTTAAGTTGCGTATGCTTGTAGACGTTACGTAGTTTAAGTGCCGGTTATGGGCCAAATTTTGGGTCGTGACAAAGTTGGTATCAGAGCGTTGGGTTTTACCTTTCGGAGTGTAGGATGACCTTGGTATGATGGAGTAGGTAGCTTAAGCAGAGTGACGTAGCGTGTGTATGTTCCGCGGCATACTTACGACACGGTACTCCGCCTAAGTGACCTTAGGACTTATTGATTGATATTCCTTCCGTGATTGATATACATCTTGTGATTCGATTTCCGTTTCCTTATCGAATCTTGTTTCAATTTTCAGCCTTTATGTCGCCGAAGACTACGAGGGCACAGAGAGCGGCCGCGAGGGCCGAGGTCAGAGTTGACTCATCTGAGGCGAAGACTGACCAGGGCGGTACGCCTGTTGTACTGGAGCACATTGCTATGATTGGAGCTGGTATGCAGGATCTACGCCAGATATTGGGGACTTTAGTAGAGACCATCCAAGAGCAGGGGCAGGCAGTTGTTCCACCCGCTGCAGGGACCACGATGGTACCTACTGTTCCGGCAGTTGCAGTTACAGCTCCGGAGGTTATTACTGTGTCGCTGACGGATTTTATGAGGCTGAGGCCTCCGGTGTTTATGGGTACAGATGTTACTAAGGATCCGCAGTCGTTCATCGACCGGATGGCCAGGATTCTTCGCTCACTCCGATGTTCCCACGAGAGATGGGTAGAGTTTGTGAGTTTCCGACTGGAGGGTCTAGCCCGGAAGTGGTGTGAGTCCTTGGAGAAAGGCAGAGCCGTGAGTCTTGCTCCTATGACCTGGGCTGAGTTTGTGACGGTGTTTCTCACCCGTTTTCTTCCACCGAGCGTCAAAGATGCGCGAGCGCGCAAATTTGAGTCGTTACGTCAGACTTCGGGGATGACGGTGTCTGAGTATGATGTATTGTTTACCGAGCTGTCTGTGTATGCTCCGTACCTGGTGGCGGCTGAGGAGATGAGGGTGAAGAGGTTTGATCGAGGCCTGCTTACCCAGTTGTTCCTATCCATCAGCATTCAGCATTGCGACACGTATGTGGCAGCTGTCGATGCAGCTCTTTTGGTGGAAGAGCGTCTAGCCGAGTCATCGGTTGTTTCGGAACCGAAGAGGACTTGTACGGATGTACCAGCACGGAGACAGAGGTTTGCACGCCGAGGCAGAGTTCCTTTAGACTCGGGGAGTAGCAGAGACGTGGGACGTGGCCAGTTATTCAGTTCTTATTTCCAGGAGGGCCAGCGACCGTCTTATGGATGCTTCGGGTGTGGCAGTCTACATCACCTTATTCGGGATTGTACCATGGTGCGTCAGAGAGGGCCAGCAGTACCGCATGTTACCTTACCACCTTCTCCGCCTTAAAGAGCGTTGTCTCTTATTCCTATTGCTGCGCCGCGTCAAACTCCTGCTCAGAGAGGTCATGGTCACGGTGGTTTTGTGCCGAGAGGATGAGGTGGCAGAGGCAGGGGACAGCCAGTAGTCGGTAGAGGATAGGCTCGGGTTTTTGCCTTGACTCACCAGGACGCTTAGGCGTCCAATGCTATGGTTTCAGGTACCCTTTCTGTATGTTCTTATGATGCACATGTTCTTTTTGATCTGGGATCTATGCATTCGTATGTTTCTACGCACTTCGTGCCGAGGTTAGGCCGAGAGTCGTGTTTGCTGGATCAGCCACTTGTCGTGACTACTCCTGTGGGAGAGTCATTTGTTGCGCGACATGTGTTCCGATCGTGTGCTGTCCGTTTAGGAGACAGAGATCTGTCCTTCGACTTGATCCTTCTTGAGATGTTGGACTTCGACGTTCTGTTGGGCATGGACTGACTAGCTACTTGCTATCCGTCTGTGGACTGCCGCGAGAAGATAGTTACATTTTGTTTTCCCGGCGAGTCAGTGTTTGTTGTGCAGGGGGACCGTGGTGCCGCCCCTCACAGTTTGATTTATGTCCTGTGCGCTAGTCGGCTTTTGAGGAGGGGATGTCGGGGATTCTTGGCTTTCATTCATGATACTAGAGCCACAGTAGAGTCATTGGACCAGGTTTCTACCGTGCGAGAGTTTCCCGATGTCTTTCCCGATGAGTTACCTGGGTTGCCGCCAGAGCGCGATATTGAGTTTTGCATTGATCTGATTCCTGGCACGGAGCCTATTTCCATACCGCCTTATCGGATGGCTCCGGCAGAGCTTAGAGAGCTTAAAGATCAATTGCAAGAGTTGCTTGATTTGGGACTTGTGCGTCCGAGTGTTTCACCGTGGGGAGCTCCTGTTCTGTTCGTCAAGAAGAAGGACAGCAGTTTGAGGCTATGCGTGCATTATCATCAGTTGAACCGAGTTACGGTGCTGAATAGGTATCCTTAACCCCGCATTGACGATTTATTTGATCAGCTCCACGGTGCGAAACATTTTTCAACGATTGATTTACGTTCGGGTTATCATCAGTTGCGGGTTCGGAATGATGACATTCCGAAGACTGCTTTTCGTACGCGCTATAGGCATTATGAGTTTTTGGTGATGTCGTTCGGACTCACCAATGCGCCAGCAGCGTTCATGGATCTGATGAACCGGATTTTCAGGCTGTTCCTCGACCAGTTCATTATAGTGTTTATTGATGACATACTGGTCTACTCTAAGAGTCGTGAGGAGCATGAGCAGCACTTGAAGATTACTTTGCAGATATTGAGAGAGCACCAGCTGTATGCTAAATTCTCAAAGTGCGTGTTTTGGCTTGATAGAGTTGACTTCCTGGGTCATGTGGTGACTGGTGATGGTATTCTTGTAGACCCGAGGAAGATCGAGGCTGTACAGTTTTGGCCCAGACCTGTATCGGTGACTGAGGTCTGCAGCTTTTTGGACTTAGCTGGTTATTATCGCCGTTTTGTGCAGGATTTCTCGAGTATCGCTGCACCTGTCATGACCTGAAATTCGACTCGTGACCGGCACTTAACCACGCAACGTCTACAGGAGTAACGCGACTAAGTAAGCCGAACCCAGAAATCAAAACCATTTAAAAGTATAGAGTGTTTTAATCTTTAAATGGAAGCATTTACAAAGGTGCTAAGAAATCATAAGTAAACAATCACCAAGATAGCAATATACGACGCCGTAGCGAAGATCATGAGCAACAAGTGGGAACATCACTAATAGAATAAACTACATAAGAAAAGTCAGCTCACAACGAGCTCGACACCAGAATACAAATAATATACATCATCGTCCTCACACTGTCTCTAAGTCAAATACATATAAAGTAGATGGAGAATACTAGATACAAAAGTGCGTACAATAAAAGTAACTAGATACCACAACCCATCTAATAGCAAAACAGCTCACGCACCAACTGTAGTGGTATCTGTAGCCAAAAGATGTACGAAGACAGCCTGCCGCGACTACTCTGATGGGCAACCTGCAAATACTGTGGCACAACAGGGGTGAGTTGCCAACTCGTGAATAGAGATAACATATAAAGGTAATCGCGAGCATGCACGTGCTATGCTACTTTATCAAATGCAATAAGCAGTATGTGCATAATCATGCAAGTGCTCTGTCAAGTAAGGTAACTACAGGATGAGATGCAAAATAATAAATGCTGAGCATGGGATGAAATAACATCTACACGGAATATCAACGTGGAAAGATAATCGATACCCACCAATGCACCCAAATCCCAACAACCCAGACGCCGGCACTCCCATCGGCCCTCAAATCCTGTACATCTCTGAGAATTCATGGGTGCCCAACATCGGCACCCAAATATCATAAATACTCGTGTCCAGCATCGACATGTAAATCCTCATATATCGAGCATCCGTCAGTCCGGGTCAGCCCCCCCTCTCTCTCGTATATCGGGCATCCGTCATTCCTCGGGCATCCGTCAGTCCGGGTCAGCCCTCTCTCTCATATATCGGGCATCCGTCAGTCCGGGTCAGCCCCCTCTCTCATATATCACTCCAGCACCGAGAAAACACATGGTGAACGCATTGAAATATCATATCAAGAGAAACCGGGTTTTTAAATAATTACCTATTCTCTTTTGAATTATCCTCGGTTTCCAAATCTAGAAATAACATGAAAACAACATATCTCAATACGTAAATCTATGCAAGTATGAAAATATCCATATATACATGGCACATGTATGATATGTAAAGTATATGTGTCCAAGTATGAATATAACATCTGCTGATATTGTAGGGTTCCTAGGCACACTTGTGAGGGTTCATAAGGCATCAACCATGCCCGAATAAAATTTTAGATGTACCGAACAACCCAAAGCCGGGATCTTTGCTAGATTATTAGGGTTTAACATGCAAGTAAATATCTTTACTACTAAGTGTGAGGGATTACAATCTTTGTAGTCCGCTCCTTCGCTTTATAAACTCCGAGTAGAAGTCTCTTCGCCGCGATCCACGATCTCCCGGACTCAAGAGAGGCTCCACGACTCGAACGATTCATGATAGCTTGTCGTATTCCTTTTCTCCGATGATCTACGTCGAAGTTGCAATAACTCAAGCTCTCTCACTCTAATGAGGTGAACACCCTAATCTAATGGGCTAGATTAGATGAGGATGATGGAGTAGTATTTATGCTTTCTTTTTATATCATAATCTCACATGAAATCATCACAAAAGGAATTTCTAGTAAGCTTTCTCAAAGCAAAAGAAAGAAGAAGAAGATGAATAAATGAGATAATCCTTTTGTGATGAATAATGAAATATATATATCAATTAATAATGTAACCATAGTTTAGTATGACAAGGATAACCCTTGTAGAGAATAAACTAGAGCTAGGGTTTGGTTAGGTTAAAAATGAGTCATGGATAAATATCAACCATAATATCTTAACCAAGACAAAAGGAATTCCTTCTAGAATGTGCAAGAAGGAGCTAACCCTAATTAAACCCTAACCTTGTTTAATCTTCACTAAACATGTTCCATTATTAATCATATCATGTCACAATAATATATATCACATATATATTATATATTTGCAACAAAAGAAATTAATACAATTAACATATATCGCATATATATCAATGTATTATCCGGTGAGAAAATGAAATAATAAAGCGAGCCTATATTAGATAATGTAATACAATATATCATATATATTATTATACATTAAATCATCGAATCAACACTTGATTTCCGGCTATATCGAATATAACCGACTAATATATCATGTACCGATTCATCGAATCAACACTTGATCCGATGTCCTGGTTCCTATCTAAATATCGCGAGAATATAATATGGTATCTCATATCGCAATATCCTCGGTCCTGCGCATATCACATATGTGCCTCTACTCCGTTTTGCCTGAGCCAAGAAACCTCTGTGTAGGACTCTAAAGAATCGTCAATACACCGGTAGCAGGTGATGATCATATCAAACACCCACAAGCTGCAAGCGGTCAGCTAAACGTAACAGCCACCCAGGTATTGAGCGATCAGAAGATCAACAAGCTAGCTTGTACGTTCTCCTGTGAATCCAATCAGTAACACTCCCGTACAGTCCGGTCCATTCGTCTGATATGTCGCATATCAAGTCTAGGGGTGGTATACGTCAGACCCCAGTAACCGATAATTCGTGTCGATGTGAGGCTCATAACGGGTCGAGAAACTACTGGTAACACTTACCAGTAAATCTCTATATAAGCCCTGGCCAGGGACTTCCAGTTATAGCCAATCGAACACAGCACAACATCAACTCCCTATACCGGGAGAGACGAATCCCCTCCTATCGCTCATTGCCTCCATGTGATTCGGGACTGTACCCAAAAGCCACCGTTTTGCACGCCCTCTTGGACGTGGAAAGGTGGAAATCAAAGCACAGTGGGAATCACACAAGACTCTATGATGATCTCGGGTCTACAGACTACCCTGTACCAGTGTCACCGGAGAACTGCCATCTGACGTGTGGTATATCACCATCTGGGAGTTCTCGGCGAGTCCGTCCAGTGTACCTAGTCTCCACTGAGCACCCGCATACCATCCTTGATGTCCAACACCGATGGATATGGGATCATCCATCGCCCATCATATGGGTCAAGATGCGTATACGCTAGTCTACTCTGGTGTATCGATGCCCTGTCTCGATATACCCTCGACTAGGAACAGTTATAGGATGTACTCATCGACTACTCTGGCCCAACTAGTATGATCTCATCATAGTCCCAGTAGTCGAGTACAGATCCTAAGGGCTTTATCAACATGTGAGAGAAAGACAGTACACCAATACAAGTCAACATGTTAAGATAAAGGAAAACCAAATAGCATACTATCATGACGAGCAAGAAAGTCCTCTCTATATATATCCAAGCATCCATTATAATATACATTATATGTACAACAATGGCCTCTAGGGCATATGCATAACTAACAATCTCTCACTTGCACTAAGGCCAGCTGCTGTAGTATCTCATACCTAGCATCCCGAATAATCTCTCAAACTGTATCTGGGAAACGGCCTTCGTGAGTGGATCCGCAGTGTTGTCCTTCATATCTACTCTCCTGAGCTCGATCTCCCGGCGATCAACTATCTCCCTGATCAGGTGATACCGCCTCAGAATATGTCTGGAGTTCTGATGGGACCTGGGTTCCTTGGCCAAAGCCACAGCTCCATTGTTATCGCAATATAGAGGTATTGGATGCTCAATGGATGGAACCACACCAAGTTCACTAATGAACTTCTTTATCCAGACAGCTTTTTTGGCAGTATCGTTGGCAGCGATGTATTCAGCCTCCATCGTCGAGTCTGCAACGGTATCCTGTTTAGAACTCTTCCAACATACCGCCCCTCCATTGAGGGTAAAGACAAATCCCGAATGCGACTTAGAGTCGTCCTTATCACTTTGGAAGCTGGAATCGGTAAAGGACTCCACCTGGAGTTCTCCGTTACCATGCACCAAGAACATCTCTTTAGTCCTTCGTAAGTATTTGAGAATGTTCTTCACAGCTGTCCAGTGACTCTCTCCAGGATCTGCTTGATACCGACTCACTACACTTAGTGAGCATGCTACATCGGGTCTAGTACATAGCATCGCATACATGACAGAGCCTACTGCCGAAGCATAGGGTATCCCTTGCATGCGAGCTCTCTCCAAATCAGTCTTGGGAGACATCTCTTTGGAGAGAGTGAGTCCAGAGATCGTGGGTTGGTTCCCATGCTTGGATTCTTCCATACTGAACCTCTTTAGTATGGTGTCAATGTACCTGGATTGGGACAATCCCAGTATCCATTTAGATCTATCTCTATAGATCATGATTCCCAATATGCAGGAGGCATCACCTAGATCTTTCATTGAGAATCTTTGTGATAAGAAGAGCTTGACTGATTGCAGCATAGGAATATCATTTCCTATCAAGAGTATGTCATCCACGTACAATACGAGGAAGACAACCTTACTCTCTGCTACCTTCTTATAGATACAAGGTTCATCTATATTTTTGATGAAGTCAAACTCTTTGACTACAACATCAAAACAGATGTTCCAACTCCGCGATACTTTCTTTAACCCATAAATGGATTTAAGCAGCTTGCACATCTTTCCGCTGCTCCCACTATCTACGAAGCCCTCTGGCTGAGTCATGTACACGCACTCTTCTAAATCACCGTTTAGAAAGGCGGTCTTAACATCCATTTGCCAGATTTCATAGTCATGGTATGCAGCAATGGCAAGTAAGATCCAGATGGACTTAAGCATAGCCACTGGAGGAAAGGTTTCGTCATAATCCACACCTGGTCGTTGACGAAAACCCTTTGCTACAAGTCTAGCTTTGAAAGTCTCAACTTTTACATCTACACCAAATTTCTTTTTAAAGATCCACTTGCTTCCAATGGGTTTTACCCCTTCAGGAGCATTTTCCAAAGTCCATACTTTGTTGGTGTACATGGATTCCATCTCAGACCGCATTGCATCCAGCCATTTCACAGAGTCACCACTCGTGATGGCCTGCTCGAAACTAGTCGGGTCATCATCTTCCATGATGCAATCCTCGCTTCCACCATCAATGAGAAAACCGTAGTATCTCTCAGGTGGACGAGAAACCCTGCTAGATTGACGGAAAGGTTGGGGTTTGTCGGGTACTACTGAATCCTCTGGTTCCACTAAATCATCAGTTGCAGTTTGTGTTGCTGGAACCTCTTCCAGCTCTACCTTATCGCCACTAATTTCTTTTGCAAGAAATTTCTTTTCTAAAAAGGTGGCATGTTGAGCAACAAACACCTTTTGTTTCTCACTGTGGTAGAATAGATATCCATACGAATTGCTTGGATATCATACAAACTTACAAAGAACTGATCGTGCCTCGAGCTTGTTCGAATTTTGCTTTTTAACATAGGCAGGACAACCACATATCTTAACTCTTTTAAGAGATGGTTTCTTCCCATTCCATATCTCATATGGAGTGGTAGGCACAGATTTAGTTGGAACTCTATTCAATAGGTATATGGCTGTCTCCAGCGCATACCCCCAGAAGGAAATAGGTAACTCTGCTGTACTCATCATAGAGCGCACCATATCTAATAGGGTGCGATTCTTCCATTCCGATACACCGTTGTGCTGTGGTGTATAAGGAGGAGTAAGTTGAGAGAGAATCCCATTCTCTTTTACATAATCTAGGAACTCATTGCTTAAGTATTCTCCTCCTCGATCAGATCGAAGGATCTTAATACTTTTGCCTGTTTGGTTCTCTACTTCGTGCTTATATTCTCTGAATTTCTCAAAAGCTTCAGACTTGTGTTTCATCAGGAACACATATCCGAATCTTGAGAGATCGTCAGTGAATGTAATAAAGTAGGAAGAACCGTTCCTGGCATGTGTAGACATAGGACCACATACATCACTATGTACCAGTCCTAAGAGTTCGGTAACTCTTTCTCCGTGTCCACTAAACGGAGCTTTGGTCATTTTTCCTTTGAGACATGAATGGCAAGTATCATAAGATGATAATTCGAACGGATTCAAATATCCATCCTTATGTAACTTAGCCAGCCGTGTCGCATTGATATGACCAAGTCTACAATGCCACAAGAAGGATTCGTTCATTTCTGAACTTTTCCTCTTGTGTGTGTTTTGTATATTGAGGACTGTATTTTGATTGAGAATGAATATGCCATTATGTAACGAGCCTGATGCAATCAACTTTTGATTTAGGAAGATGTTCATAACGTTATCCTGTACTACAAAATTATATCCTTCTTTACTTAATAAAGAAACTGATATAATGTTGCACATCATGTTCGGTATATAATAGCACTCATTTAAAATTAATGTATTACGACTTGGTAATATTAGGTGATATTCGCCAACTGCTTTGGCTGCAATACTTGCACCATTTCCTACTTGAACGGAATGATCACCTTTTCCTAGTTCTCTACCTTTCCGTAGCCCATGTAACAATTTACATATGTGGGATCCTGATCCGGTATCTAATACCCAGGACGTAGGGTGAACTGAGAAACAGTTCTCAATAACTGACATACCCGAAGAAGGTGCATCAACATGCATGTTCTCCGTTTGGGCGGCGTGAGAATCTAGATATACTCCTGTTTCCTGTTCAGTCTTATAACTCTTATAAGAAAGAACAGGTCCAACGTTCCCCTGCTTAGTATAATAAGCGGGTTCAGTCAATACATCCATATTATTATCTTGATTATGGCCTGACATGGTCGCTACCTGGAGAGAGAGAAGAAAACACTTTAGCGTATGCTCTTGCAAAATTAGATTGGTTTTTATCTTATCTAATCAGGATGTCTCCCACTGTTTTTATCAAATCTACCTTCAAACCCTAAAAGGTGAGATTAGCCGGGATTAATTACACCCTACAATTTCGTCAATCTTTCAGCCAGATCAGTATCGGTACTTTGAGGGAGGTTCCCCGTGCTTTCGCACGGACCTAATTAAAGTAAACCTCGTTTTCCCAGAGGCGTAACCCCGTTAACACTTTTCTAAACACCTACTTGATCGGCTAATTGTCCTGTGTAAAACTCTCCCAGGAGTAACTCTTACTCGTAGTGGGTATCGGGATCCAACTATCTCATAGGAGGTATGCAATCTCATTGCAAATTTCAACACTTGAAATTCTCGATAATGCTTTTACCCCTAGCAACTTATGACCTTGGCTAAGGTCAACAAATCATAAGCGCTAGTCAAGTTCAACCCGTCATTTCCCGATTGAATTAAACCCACCCGTACGACCCTTGGCTAAGGTCAACAAAGTCGTACGACTACCCTAACTCAATCACATCTCATGTTTTAGCAGATAAATGCTAATTAACTACCGTACACCACGCCTTGGCTAAGGTCAACAAACGCAGCACGAATACTAACTAGTCTCTATCTGAAATGACAGAGGGCTACGCAGGTTTTTCAGAAAACCCTTAGCGTAATGAACTTGATATCGTCGTAGAATCTAGTAGTTTTTGAAAAAGGAGTGTTTTTGAGGCTTTTCTAGTTTTGCTAAAGATGTCACTCCCGGTGAAGGGATCTCGGCTCTTTCCTCATCGAATAAGGTGCAGGATATATCATATATACCGCTGTGCAAAGCAAGAACTATAAAAGCAATCAAAAGACAAACCGAGTGTTGTAGCATCTGCCGAGGTCACTCCCGGTGAAGGGATCTCGGCTCTTTCCTCATCGAATAAGGTGCAGGGTATATCATATATACCGCTATGCAAAGCAATACTGTAGCTATCCTTTTTATAAAGTTTTGATTCTACAACATCTTTTAGGTTTCTTTTCTTTTTATTAATCTCATTAATAAATCCCATCAGCTTAGGCTTCCTAAGCATCACAGAAGAAACGAAAGCAGTAATATTTATATATCGGCATATATATATAGTATAAGCATTCGTCTTTGGAATTAATATGATCTCATCACAGAACATTGCATCAGAAGAACATATATGAAATATTGGATATACTAGGACGTCCGTGTTTTCAATACGAGCCTGTATAAAACACGGATTCCATGGTCGCGATGAATAGCCAAACCCACATCCCAAGACCCCTACGAGAGCGGCAAGTAACACTACCAATTCTAGGGTTAGGAGACCCGGTCTCGACTCCTCGAGATGGCCTCCCACTGGACCCTAGAACCCGATTACTTGTGCTCCCCTCCTTGGGTCTACCTAATGCGGAAAAGTAAATAATATACAATGGTGACATCAACCTCATCCCGGAAGTGCCCCAATAAAAGAATATTACATACAAATGAATTTTACATGAATGAAAATAAAAACCCTCATCTCACATAAAACCCCCGGCTATTCAGAACACGACGATCTAATGTAACATATCACAGCAACACATAATATCACATATCATCAACGTAAGTAAGTATGCATACACCGATCGTCGTTGATGTATAGCAATGAAAACCGGCAATACAACTACATACTACACTTACGGTCACAGAAAAGAAATTGTAAAACTACAATATTTGGAATCCACAATCACTTTAGACATCGTAAATCCGAAATATCACATACTTCGCATTTCTTGCCTAACAATATGAATTCCACATATTGTATCACATTCCAGATAAATAGACAGTATTAAACTTTCCGACCGGATAATCAAATACCCAAGATTTCCTAAATAGCTCAACACTTGAGCGGAGTTCAAATAATCCCAGAATATGTCACAGTACCGGTGATCCAGCCGTAGAAGGGTCAAGCCAACGCCTCACATGTGGCACACCGTACTGCCCCAAACCCTAAGGTTTAGAGGCAGTTCAAGATGGTCACATAATCGAGTTAAGGTTTGTTGTCTTCTAGAGGGTCCACCGCGTTATATGCATAATTTTCCGAAAGATTTAAACCCGATAAAAATTCAACACTTGAAAGTTTTTCGTGCCGGGAAAAAGTGAGTTAATGATATCCGCTCGAACATTTTAACAGTTTCTAAATATCCGGAAAACATAACAAAATCAAATTTTCCGATCGAATCAACGATTACAAAATAAACCCCAGAATACTCAACACTTGAGTCAGTTTAAAAATACCCAAAAGTAGCAACAAGAACCTACGGATATTACCCTGAAGCCACGTGTCCCAATACCAAAGATCGGCCGCGGAACCGCCGCGGGAAGCAGGTTCCCGCCGCGGTTCCACGGCGACTTCATGGAATTGCGAGCTCGTATTTCATGATAATTCTTAGAATTCCCTGCTGATTTTTTTAGGTATTTTTAATGCAGAAAAAATCACATTTTTACAAAATTTCCAGAGAGGGGTTCTATTTCGTCGTATCGGGTTCGATCGGAGTTTTAACTTCGTATACACGTCGCCTAATGCTCTAGCTAGGCTCTGATACCACTGTAGGGTTCCTAGGCACACTTGTGAGGGTTTATAAGGCATCAACCATGCCCGAATAAAATTTTAGATGTGCCGAACAACCCAAAGCCGGGATCTTTGCTAGATTATTAGGGTTTAACATGCAAGTAAACATCTTTACTACTAAGTGTGAGGGATTACAACCTTTGTAGTCCGCTCCTTCGCTTCATAAGCTCGGAGTAGAAGTCTCTTCGCCGCGATCCACGATCTCCCGGACTCAAGAGAGGCTCCACGACTCGAACGATCCATGATAGCTTGTCGTATTCCTTTTCTCCGATGATCTACATCGAAGTTGCAATAACTCAAGCTCTCTCACTCTAATGAGGTGAACACCCTAATCTAATGGGCTAGATTAGATGAGGATGATGGAGTAGTATTTATGCTTTCTTTTTATATCATAATCTCACATGAAATCATCACAAAAGGAATTTCTAGTAAGCTTTCTCAAAGCAAAAGAGAGAAGAAGAAGATGAATAAATGAGATAATCCTTTTGTAATGAATAATGAAATGTATATATCAATTAATAATGTAACCATAGTTTAGTATGACAAGGATAACCCTTGTAGAGAATAAACTAGAGCTAGGGTTTGGTTAGGTTAAAAATGAGTCATGGATAAATATCAACCATAATATCTTAACCAAGACAAAAGGAATTTCTTCTAGAATGTGCAAGAAGGAGCTAACCCTAATCAAACCCTAACCTTGTTTAATCTTCACTAAACATGTTCCATTATTAATCATATCATGTCACAATAATATATATCACATATATATTATATATTTGCAATAAAAGAAAATAATACAATTAACATATATCGCATATATATCAATGTATTATCCGGTGAGAAAATGAAATAATAAAGCGAGCCTATATTAGATAATGTAATACAATATATCATATATATTATTATACATTAAATCATCGAATCAACACTTGATCCGACAATCCGGCTATATCGAATATAACCAACTAATATATCATGTACCGATTCATCGAATCAACACTTGATCCGATGTCCCGGTTCATATCTAAATATCGCGAGAATATAATACGGTATCTCATATCGCATTATCCTCGGTCCTGCGCATATCACATATGTGCCTCTACTCCGTTTTGCCTGAGCCAAGAAACCTCTGTGTAGGACTCTAAAGAATCGTCAATATGCCGATAGCAGGTGATGATCATATCAAACACCCACAAGCTGCAAGCGGTCAGCTAAACGTAACAGCCACCTAGGTATTGAATGATCAGAAGATCAACAAGCTAGCCTGTACGTTCTCCTGTGAATCCAATCAGTAACACTCCCATACAGTCCGTTCTGTTCGTTTGATATGTCGCATATCAAGTTTAGGGGTGGTATACGTCAGACCCCAGTAACCGATAAGTCGTGTCGATGTGAGGCTCATAACGGGTCGAGAAACTACTGGTAACACTTACTAGTAAATCTCTATATCAGCCCTGGCCAGGGACTTCCAGTTATAGCCAATCGAACACAGCACAATATCAACTCCCTATACCGGGAGAGACGAATCCCCTCCTATCGCTCATTGCCTCCATGTGATTCAGAACTGTACCCAAAAGCCACCGTGTTGCACGCCCTCTTGGACGTGGTAAGGTGGAAATCAAAGCACAGTGGGAATCACACAAGACTCTATTACAATCTCGGGTCTACAGACTACCCTGTACCAGTGTCACCGGAGAACTGCCATCTGACGTGTTGTATATCACCATCTGGGAGTTCTCGGCGAGTCCGTCCAGTGTACCCAGTCTCCACTGAGCACCCGCATACCATCCTTGATGTCCAACACCGATGAATATGTGATCATCCATCGCCCATCATATGGGTCAAGATGCGTATACGCTAGTCTACTCTGGTGTATCGATGCCCTGTCTCGATATACTCTCGACTAGAAACAGTTATAGGATGTACTCATCGACTACTCTGGCCCCACTAGTATGATCTCATCATAGTCCCAGTAGTCGAGTACAGATCCTAAGGGCTTTATCAACATGTGAGAGAAAGATAGTACACCAATACAAGTCAACATGTTAAGATAAAGGAAAACCAAATAGCATACTATCATGACGAGCATGAAAGTCCTCTCTATATATATTTAAGCATCCATTATAATATACATCATATGTACAACAATGGCCTCTAGGGCATATACATAACTAACAGATATGAGGCAAATCATGACAAACATCAATAAAGCGGGATCAATATGACATATGATTTATAACAATCCTATAATGTGAGTGTCATAGCAATCACTAACGGTGTGAGTGTAGCATATAATTCGTGCTCGTGCAACTTGAACCGTTAGTAATAGTGCGGTGTTCTATCAATTCTAGTTTATATATGTATAGCAGGGAATGCGGTATGCAACAAACAGTAATCATGTAGGTGAATGTTGTAAGTGTACGGTAGCTCCCCGGCCGTTTAACAGACACCAAATGTGGAACAAAAACTTTTTGACTGGCGCTATCGCATACTATAACCCGGATCTGCCATTAAAGCTAAACTAACAAATTACAAAGTGGGTAGAAATGTTATACCGAACGATCCGAGTCCTTCGGTCTTCAACCATCATCCCACGCTTTGTTGCGGCTGCTCCGATCTCCTGAATCTCCAGTCTTCTCGTCCAGGTGGCACCACGTTGACGGATCTTTAAACGGGCTCCCGCCTCTGAACCGAGGCAACTCGATTATCAAGTTTGCTAAAAGAGATGACCAAGATTGATGTAGAGAATGAGTAGAACACTTTGTCTCGTTACGTCCAAAGCTATGGACGAACAGTTAATGAAGTTGCCTTTTGGATCGGGTGATGGAATAAAATGAGCTATGAAATTTCCATACACCTAAACTATAATCTTTTTCCAAATGAATCAAATCCCATCCCCACTAGGAATGGCCGGCCACTTTAAAGAGGAGGAGGGTGAGTGTAGGAGAGAGGAGGGGGTGACAATAAGCTTTCAACCTTATCATAACACTTAATGAAAATCAATGAGTCACTAATGACACCTTGCATTCATTTAATGCATACAATGAACCATGAAAACACATCATCATATCATTAAATGCTAACAATGAATCATCAAGCCTTGTCACCATCTAGAAGCTTCCACACACTCATGACTCACCCTCAAGACGAAAAGATAAATCCGTATTTAACCGAATGTTAAATACGGGTGATAGAAGACTGGAAACTGGCAACTTCCAAAAGCGATCCCGAAACGAATTTCAGGATAGCTCCGTAACAGTATAAACATACCCGCATTTGTATTACGACCGAATACAAATGCAACTGAGACAAAGATATTATATCTACACAGTATAATACTCGGATCCGGCTTAAACCAAAGCCCACCAGTATTATCTGCCCGAAATATGACACGTGCGTAAACGCACGTGCATTTTTCGAACCCTGCCATAAAACCATACGGCCTCTACAACGTTTCGCCCGAACTTGGGAAACGGTCTGTGGGGGACTCTAATGACTCATCAACACATTGGCACTGGGTATAACCTCTAGCACGTCAGAGGTACAAGCTGTACGTAACGGTTGCCTATGTATTGATTGGAAGGGAAGCCGACGAGCGAACTCATCCAGAAACCCTACTGAGCCTGACAGTGACAATATCCGTACAATCCGGTCCGTTCGTCTAAGAGTATCGCATATCGAGTCTAGGGGGGTGGAGAAAGTCAGACCCCTAATAACGCGATAATTCGTGTCGGTATGAAGCCTATCACCTCCTGAGAAACTACTGATCCAAATCAGTAATTCTCCACTACCTCGGCCGAGGATTTCTAGTGATGGCCACCCGTGCACTGTACGACATCAACCCCCACTACGGGAAGAGACGAATCCCCGACGATCCGCTCACTGCCTCTATGTGGCTCGGGACTGTACCCAACTAAAACCTGTTTGCACGTCTCCTTTGAGCGTGGTAGGGTAGTAATCAAAGCACAGTGGGAACTCACACGAGACAAATGACAATCTCAGGTCGACAAACTAACCTGTACACATGTCACCAAGGAACTGCTATCTGACGATATATATAATACCAACTAGCATGTTCCCGGCGAGTCCTGTCCGGTGTACTTATAACGCAATGAGCACCTGTATACATCTTAGGTGAACCAACTGACACCAATGGCTTGTGAGACCGGCCATCGCCCCTCGTCGGGGTCTCGACTGTATACACTAGTCTACTCTAGAATATCGATGCCCTGTCTCGAAACTCCTACGACTAGGGACACTTTAAGGATGTGCTTACAGACCCCAGCTCCCACGTATATGATCGCCATCATACTGCTGGTAGTCAAGCAAGAATCCTATGGGCTCTATCAACATGCAATAGAGAACTAAAGCATGTAAACGATGATAAAGTCAAACCAGATAGCATACTATCATCTCGAGCAAGACTTTCATATCGGTATAGGTCCTCCCTCAATCATTGCAATCACGTATCTACGATCCAATAATTGACTTAGAGGGCACTATATCCAATAATCTCCCACTTGCACTTAAGGCTATTATTGCGATGTCGCATACTCAAAGCCTCAGTGAGTGGATCTTCCCTGATGTTTCTTTCTATGTCTCTCTTAATCTCAAGTTCGTGGAGAAAGCCATCTCCTGAATCGAGTAATACTTGTCTTAGAATATGTCTGGATATATGATGTGACTTAGTTCATAAATGAACTCCAATTCCAAACTTCTTAGACTGTATTGATAACTGAACCTAATCAGTATCGCGCACCATGCCTCCCACAGTATCCTCTTGGACCACCTGTCCCTCGTCAGAGGGAAAACTATAACTCTGACAATCACTCTGTCATCTAGGTCACCTTGGAAGCTTGGAATGATAACCATCTCCCGAAGGAGGCTGCCGTCATCAAATCCGTAGAACATTCACTTATGTTCTAAAACTGCTTCCTAATGTTTCTCCAGGATTGGATTAATATAAACTTATCGCATCTAGTGCAAAAACAACATCTGGTGTGGTACTTGACATCTCACGATTGACTCAATTGCCTAAGCAAGTGATCTGCCAATCATGCACATCAACATGTAGCTATAAGGTCCTATCAGCCCTGACATATAACGCCATGCGGGCGATATCCCTGTAGATGTTAAATCTACTCACCGTAGTCTCGCGCTAAGTGTAGCCGCCGACTTGTTTCCCCCTCTTCGCGGCGTCCGTCGCACTCGCCTGCGAACCTAGAATTACACAATATATCACACATAAGCTCAAAACCATACAAACACGACATTTAAAGTCAAACTAGAAACCCGTGTCGTAAACCAAGAGTGCGTGTGCGCGATACGCTAAATCGTGTGATTACACGTCTGAAGCCACTCCGACGCGTCGCGATACGCAGAAACCCCAAACCCACACACACGTATCACGCGTGTCGCGAAAGTTTAAAATAAGGGAAATAGGGTATTAGATCCCAGATTTTAATACAGAAAAGATATTACAAAACTATATATACCACAATACTACACATAGTAGCAGACACCCAACACCCCAAACCCCAACCCAAAGCACCCCCATCTGGCCGCAAATTGCGGCCAGAACGTATATTTCGGCGGCCTGGGTAGGAAGATGGGCTCCCAGGTTTTGTGTGTGCACTCTATACCCCCTATACATGCTACAGTAAATACAATTTTATTCTGAAACACCCCGGGTAGAAGCAGATTCCACAGAGCCCTAATTCTAGTTAAAAACCACACTTTTACACTAAAATGATACTTTATGGTCTTTTTGTGCAAACCTAAAGCAAAACCTGGTTTAAATAGCTCTAATAGCACTTAAAAGAGTTCACTAAACCAAGAGAATACCAATCTAACATATACTTCACCAATATCCTTCAATATCACTAATAATGCACATAAAACATGATTTTTAGCTAAGATACTACAAGATATGAAAAAAGAGTGTTAAATATGAGCTATATACCTTCAAAAGACCTTAAAAAACACCACAAGTATCAGCCCTAGCCTCAAGTGTGCAGATTTGCCTCCAAACACCTCAAAAGGTCCCTTTTTCCATGGTTTATGTGAAGGAAAAATGAGGTTTTTGTGTAGGGTGTGAGCATGAATCAAAAGGGGAGTGAAAAAAGGAGGAAAATGAAGAAAAAGCTGTGGTTTTTGCTGGGATTTCTGCAGGAATTCTGAAGGTGAGGAGAAGAGAGAGAGAGAAGAGAAGGAAATGGGGTCAAAAGTCAAATTTTCTTACCTAACACCATGCTCCCATTTTCCACTTAAGTTTTGAATTATAAAAAAAATGTTTTGGCTTGATTAAAATGGTGGGAATAAGGTGAACCATGCAAGAAAAGAATTGGCTAACACTTTTAACCTAGGTCACAAAATGGCTAAGTGTGCAAGTGTACACTACATAAAGAAAATTTTTCAATTAGGGTAACCCGACTAAAAATAACTAATAATCCTATATATATATATATATAAATATATATATATATATATATATATATATATATAAATATATATATAACACTTCACAACACAATTATCACTAATCAAGGAAGAAAATAAGATATTCGGGTTTTTATGAAAAACACGCAAAATTGCTAATTAACGCGAACACATTCTAAACGAAATTTCAAAGTGTTACAATCTACCCCCCTTAAAGAAATTCGGTCCCCGAATTTAAAAATCTAACTACACGTACCTTCGAAAAGATGGGGATATCTCTTCCTCATCTCGCTCTCGGTCTCCCAAGTGACCTCCTCGCTGCTCTGACCACGCCAAAGTACCTTGACTGAGGGTATGTCCTTCGATCTCAATTTCTTCACTTGTCGATCCAAAATGATCACCGGCTGCTCTGCATAGGAAAGGTCACGCTCAAGCTGGATCATCGGCTGCTGAATCGCATGCGAAGGATCATAAAGATACTTGCGGAGCATCGAAACGTGAAATACGGGGTGTACATCTGGAAAGCTGGGCGGAAGGGCTAACCGATACGCAACTGCACCAATGCGCTCGAGGATCTCAAAGGGGCCCACATATCTGGGACTAAGCTTTCCCTTCTTCCCAAATCTCATCACACCTTTCATTGGGGAGACCCTCAAGAAAACATGATCACCAACAGAAAACTCAAGTCTGCACTGACGACGGTCCGCATAAGATCTCTGCCTACTCTGGGCTGCTCTCATCCTATCGCGAATCAACTGGATCTTCGCGGTTGTCTCCTCAACAATCTGTGGCCCTAAGATGCTGCTCTCACTGAGCTGTGTCTAACAGGTGGGCGATCTGCATCTCCTCCCATAAAGAGCCTCAAATGGTGCCATCTGAATGGTCTCCTGGTAGCTATTGTTGTAGGAGAACTCTACTAAGGGTAAATGATGATCCCAGCCACCTCCAAAATCTAATACACACGCTTGGAGCATGTCCTCGAGAGTTTGAAAAGTCCGCTCTGACTGTCCGTCGGTCTGCGGATGAAATGCTGTGCTGAAACTCAAGCGGGTGCCCAAAGCTTCCTGAAGCCTCTGCCATAGTCGGCTGGTAAACTGGGTGCCTCTGTCGGACACGATACATGTCGGAACTCCGTGCAGTCGTACAATCTCGTCGATGTAAATCTGGGCATACTGAGCAAATCCGAAAGTCGTCTTCACCGGTAGGAAGTGAGCCGCTTTCGTCAAACGATCTACGATCACAGTAACACTTTGAATTTCCGTTAGAATGTTCTTCGTGATAATTAGTAATTGTAAGTGTTATTATATATGTGTTCATAGGATTATTAGTTATAAATTAGTCGTGTTTACCCTAATTGGGAATTTTCTTGTGTTAGTGCACACATGCACACTTAGCATAATTTTCCTTGACCTAGGTTAAAGTGTTAGCCATTCTTTCCTTGCATGTTTCCTTGTTAATTCCCCACCCTTTAATCAAAACAAAACCCCTTTTTGAATTCTAAAATCCAAATAAACAAATGAGGCATGGTGGTTAGGTGAGAACTTGACTTTTGACCCCTTTTTCTTTATCTCTTCTCTCTCTTCTCCTCATTTCTGAATCCAGCAGAAATTCAGCAGCAAAACCCTAGCTTTTCTTCACTTTCCCTCTCCTTTTCACTTCTCTTTGATCTCTACACAAAATCCTACACAAAAACCACTCTTTTCCTTCACAAAACCTTAGGAAAAATGAGTTTTTGAGATGATTGGAGGCAAATCTGCAAACTTGAAGGAGGAGCTGGAATTTTTGGTGTTTCATAGGGTCTTTTGAAGGTATAAATCTCACTCCTAGCACCCTATCTCCATAACTTGCATGTTTAGTTTCAAAATGTCGTGTTTGTACGGTTTTGAGCTTATGAGTGATATGTTGTGAAATTATAGGATTCACAGGCGAGTGCGACGGGCGCCGCGAAGGAGGGGAACAAGTCGTCGTCTATACCTAGCGAGAGACTACGGTGAGTAGATTTAACATCTACGGGGATATCGCCCGCATGGCGTTCTACGTCAGGGCTGATAGGATCTTATAGCTACATTTCCATACATTGACTGTTCATGGCTACTATTTAGTGCATACCACATTCCCTGATGTATGTATATAAACTAGAATTGATAGAACACCGCACTCTTACTAACGGTTCATGTTGCACGAGCACTATCCTGCATGTTACACACACACCGTTAGTAATTGCCATGACACTCATACTGTAGAATTTGCATCGGATCATTATATAGTAGCTCATCTTTATGTGACTTGACATGATATTCATACTTGATGCATATATCACATCGGATTATTATGTAGTAGCTCATCTTTATGTGACTTGACATGATATTCATACTTGATGCATATATCACATCGGATCATTATGTAGTAGTTCATCTTTATGTGACTTGACATGATATTCATACTTGATGCATATATCACATCGGATCATTATGTAATAGCTCATCTTTATGTGACTTGACATGATATTCATACTTGATGCATATATCACATTGGATCATTATGTAGTAGCTTATCTTTATGTGACTTGACATGATATTCATACTTGATGCATATATCATATCGGATCATTATGTTGTAGCTCATCTTTATGTGACTTGACATGATATTCATACTTGATGCATATATCACATCGGATCATTATGTTGTAGCTCATCTTTATATGACTTGACATGATATTCATACTTGATGCACATATCATATCGGATCATTGACTTGCATATTGTTTTGGATTATATGTGATTTCTGGATTTGGGAACCGTGGCTATTTCAAATATGTAATCATTTAAAAACCCGGTTCCCTTGATATGATATTTTGGTGCGTCCACCATGTGTTTCCTCGGTGCTAGAGTGATATATGTGAACCCGAATCGAGGAGATGGATGAGGCCGATTACGGGTACATGGTGGACCCGGTATGGTACCCCGGGACGAGAACGGTTTCGCTGTGTAGTAGACGGTGAGCCTGGTAGAGGGACTACTACCTACCGGTGATTGGTTGGACCTGACAGTTATCCAGAGGATACTGATCAGAGTCGATAGATGGATGCGGGGTGATCCGTACTGCCGGGGCCGAGGGCCGATACCGCAGACGGAGCCCGTGGGCTGACCCGGACTGACGGGGCCCGATGGATGAGGATTTGCGTGTCGATGCTGGAAACGAGTATTTATGATATTTGGGTGCCGATGTTGGGCACTCGGGATTCTCAGAGATTTACAGGATTTGAGGGCCGATGAGAGTGCCGGCGCCTGAGCTATTTGGGGGGGGGGATCTGGGTGCATTGATGGACACCGATTATATATTCCACGCTGACATTCCGTGTAGATGTTGTATTGCCCATGCTCAGCATTTATTATTGTACCTCATCCTGTAGTTATATTACCTGATAGAGCACTTGTATGATTATTGCACATACTGCTTATCACATATTGATATCATCTGTTAGCATATGATAGAGTAGCACAGTACATGCATGCTCGCGATTACCTTTATATGTTATCTCTATTCACGAGTTGGCAACTCACCCCCATTGTGCCACAGTGTTTGCAGGTTGCCCTTCGGAGTAGTCCCGGCAGGCTGCGTTTTGCATCTTTTGACACAGATACCCCCATAGTTGGTGTACTAGCTCTTTTGCTGATAGGTGGGTTTTACGCGGTATCTGTTATCTTTCAGTTATGTACATTATTGTATCTAGTAATCTCCATCTACCATGTATGTATTGACTTAGAGACAGTGTGAAGACGGTGATGTATATTATTTGTATTCTGGTGTCGAGCTCGTTGTGAGCCGGCTGTACTTGCAGTTTATACTATCTGTGATGTTCCCACTTGTGGATCTCGATCTTCGCTACGGCGTCGTATATTGTTATCTTGGTGATTGTTTACTTAGATTTCTTAACATGTTAGTAAGTGCCTTCATTTTAAACTTATAACACTCTATACTTTTACTGGTTTGATTTCTGAGTTTTCGGTTCACTTAGTCGCGTTACTCCTGTAGACGTTACGTGGTTAAGTGCCGGTCACGGGCCAAACTTTGGGTCGTGACAAAGTTGGTATCAGAGCGTAGGTTTTACCTTCGGAGTATAGGATGACCCTGGTATGATGGAGTAGGTAGCTGCAGCAGGGTAGCGTAGCGTGTGTATGTTCCGCGGCATACTTACGACACGGTACTCCGCCTACGCGACCTTAGGACTTATTGATTTAAATTCCCTCATGATTGTATACCTCCTTGCGATTCGATTTCAGTATCCTCATCGAATCCTACCTTCTTTTCAGCCATTATGCCGCCAAGGACTACGAGGGTGCAGAGAGCGGCCGTGAGAGGCGAGGTTCGAGTTGATTCATCTGAGACGAGGACTAATCCGAGTAGTACTCCTGTTGTACAAGGGCAGATTGTTCCCCCTACGACAGCTCAGATCGCTAGACTAGTGGTAGAGATGCAGGGCTTACGCCAGGCGATGAGCTCGTTGGTAGAGGTCGTTCGAGCGCAGCGACAGGTGGTTGTCACCCCTGTTACCCAGTTGTTCCTTGTGATCATCATGCAGTATTCCGTCCCCTACATAGCACCGGTGGGGGCAGCCCCAGTTTACGGGACACGTCTTCCAGAGACCGTGAGAGTTCCAGAATAGTTGAGGAATCATACTGGTGTACCAGCCCGGAGCAGAGGCTTAGGACGAGGACAATTGTTTGGCTCTCATCCCCAGGGAGGACGACAGCCAGCGCGTAGATGTTTACGATGTGGGAGCCTTCAACACCTCATCAGGCAGTGTTCCTTCACACCACGTCAGGGTCGTATTCTGAGACGTCGTGGACGCGGAGGGTTCGCGCAGAGGGGTCAGGTTAGTAGAGGAGGAGTTCGGTCAGTCGCAGATGAAGGACAGGCACAAGTTTTCGCTTCGACTCATCGGGACGCGAGGACGTCCAATGAAGAGCTTTCAGGTACTCTTTCAGTATGTCCTTTGTTGCACACGTATTGTCTGATCCGGATCCTTGTGCTCATATGTTTCCACGTACTCATACGTATCCACACACTTTGTGCCGAGTTTGGGTAGAGAGTCCGGTTTGCTTGATCAGCCGCTAGTTGTGACTACTCCCGTGGGAGAGTTGTTTGTCGCTAGTCACGTGTTCCGATCCTGTACCGTCCGTTTTGGCAAGAGAGAGTTGCCGGTCGATTTGATCCTTCTTGAGATGTTGGACTTCGACGTTCTTTTGGGCATGGATTGGTTAGTCACGTGCTATGCTTCTGTTGACAACCGTGAGAAGACAGTTCGATTTTGTTTTCCCGGCGAGTCGGTTGTTGTTGTGTTGGGGGACCATGGTGTTACCCCTCACAGTGTGATTTCTTCTTTTCGCGCTGGACAGCTTTTGAGGAAGGGATGTTAGGGATTTCTCGCCTATGTTTGCGATACTAGAGCTACAGAGGTTCCGATGGATCAGGTTCCGGTTGTTAGCGAGTTCCCTGATGTGTTCCCTGACGAGCTTCCTGGGCTACCGCCCGAGCATGATATTTCTTTCTGTATTGATTTGGTTCCTGGCGCGGGGCCTATTTCTGTACCGCCTTATCGGATGGCCCCAGCGGAACTTAGAGAATTGAAGGGTCAGTTGCAAGATTGCTGGATAAGGGACTTATTCGACCCAATGTTTCTCCATGTGGTGCTCCAGTCCTGTTTGTCAAGAAGAAGGACGGCAGTATGCGTTTATGTATCGACTACCGCCAGCTGAACAGGGTGACAGTGCGGAACAGGTATCCTTTGCCACGTATCGACGATTTGTTCGACTAGCTTCAGGGGGCAGGATACTTTTCGAGGATCGATTTGCGATCAGGCTACCATCAGCTGCGGGTTCGACAGGAGGACATTTCTAGGACAGCTTTCCGCACGTGCTACGGCCATTATGAGTTTTTGGTGATGTCGCCAGCAGCATTTATGGACTTGATGAACCGCATTTTCCGGTCGTATCTTGATATGTTCATCATAGTGTTCATTGACGATATCTTGGTGTATTCTCGGAGTAGAGAGGAGCACGAGCAGCACCTGCGGATTACACTGCAGACCTTGAGGGAGCATCAGCTTTTCGCCAAATTTTCAAAGTGTGCTTTCTGGCTAGACAGCGTAGATTTCTTGGGGCACGTGATTACACGAGATGGTATATGTGTAGACCCGAGGAAGATCGAGGCAGTTCGGAGTTGGCCTAGATCCACGTCAGTGACGGAGGTTCGCAGCTTCCTAGGGCTGGCAGGCTATTACAGGCGATTTGTGCAGGGCTTCTCTCGCATTGCTACACCTTTGACCGGGTTGACCCGGAACGGAGTTTGTTTCGATTGGACGGAGGAGTGTGAGCAGAGTTTCCAGCAGCTACGGGCTCTACTGACTACGACACCAGTGCTATCGTTGCCTTCAGGATCAGGCGGATTTGTGGTCTACTATGATGCTTCACGAGTGGGGCTAGGGTGCGTTTTGATGCAGCATGACAGGGTGATCGCGTATGCTTCGCGGCAATTAAAGAAACATGAACAGAATTACCCCACTCATGATCTGGAGATGGCTGCAGTGGTCTTTGCACTTAAGATCTGGCGACGTTATCTGTATGGAGAGTCGTGTCAGATATTCACTGACCACAAGAGCTTAAAGCATATATTTCAGCAGCGAGACCTGAACCTTAGACAGCGCCGATGGATGGAGTTAGCGAAGGACTACGATTGTGAGATCTTGTATCACCCGAGCAGGGCGAATGTAGTGGCGGATGCTTTAAGCAGGAGGCCCGGGGGTAGTCTATCTTGTTTGAGCGCAGTGCAGAGGCAGTCGTCGGCGGATTAGCAGATCTTATGCGATAGCCGGGTACAGTTCGAGTTTATGCCGATCGGAGGACAGATTGCGCAGGTTCGTGCACGCCCACATTTGTTTGGCCATATACATGAGGCACAGCACAGTGATGACCGCTGTTCTGAGATCAGGACACAGATGGGACATGGCAGATTTTCCGAGTTCGTGACTGATGATCAGGGGATATTACGATTTGGGACTAGACTGTGCATACCAGATGCTGAGGGATTGCGGCGCGAGATTCTTGAGGAGGCACATCGATCGGTATATAGTGTTCATCCCGGTTCCACCAAGATGTACCATGACTTGAGAGGTGTTTACTGGTGGGACGGAATGAAGAGAGACATCGCAGATTTTGTGTTGAGATGCCTGACTTGTCAGCAAGTCAAGGCTGAGCATCAGAGGCCCGCGGGAGAGCTACAGCCTTTACCCATTCCGGAGTGGAAATAGGAACATATATCTATGGACTTCATTGTGGGTCTACCCAGGACTAGTCGAGGGTATGACTCCATCTGGGTGATCGTGGATCGTTTGACGGAAGCGGCTCACTTCCTATCGGTGAAGACGACTTTCGGGTTGGCTCAGTATGCCCAGATTTACATTGATGAGATTGTACGACTGCACGGAGTTCCAACATGTATCGTATCCGATAGAGGCACCCAGTTTACCAGCCGGCTATGGCAGAGGCTTCAGGAGGATTTGGGCACTCGCTTGAGTTCAGCACAGCATTCCATCCGCAGACTGACGGACAGTCAGAGCGGACTATTCAGACTCTCGAGGACATGCTCAGAGCATGCGTATTAGACTTCGGAGGTAGCTGGGATCATCATTTGCCCTTAGTAGAGTTCTCCTACAACAACAGCTACCAAGAGACCATTCAGATGGCACCGTTTGAGGCTCTTTATGGGAGGAGATGCAGATCGCCCACCTGTTGGATGGAGCTCAGCGAGAGCAGTATTTTAGGGCCGCAGATTGTGGAAGAGACGACCGCGAAGATACGGTTGATTCGCGATAGGATGAGAGCAGCCCAGAGTAGGCAGAGATCTTATACGGACCGTTGTCGGCGCAGACTTGAGTTTTCGGTTGGTGATCATGTTTTCTTGAGGGTCTCCCCAATGAAAGGCGTGATGAGATTTGGGAAGAAGGGGAAGTTTAGTCCCAGATATGTGGGCCCCTTCGAGATCCTCGAGCGTGTTGGTGCGGTTGCGTATCGATTAGCCCTTCCGCCCAGTTTTCCAGACATGCACCCCGTATTTCACGTTTCGATGCTCCGCAGATATCTTCATGATCCTTCGCATGCGATTCAGCACCCGACGATCCAGCTTGAGCGCGACCTTTCCTATGCAGAGCAGCCGGTGATGATCTTGGATCGACAAGTGAAGAAATTGAGGTCGAAGGAGCTACCGTCCGTCAAGGTACGTTGGCGTGGCCAGAGCGGCGAGGAGGTCACTTGGGAGATCGGGAGCGAGACGAGGAAGAGGTATCCCCATCTTTTTGAAGGTGCGTATAGTTAGATTTTTAAATTCGGGGACCGAATTTCTTTAAGGGGGGTAGATTGTAACACTTTGAATTTCCGTTAGAATGTTCTTCATGATAATTAGTAATTGTACGTGTTATTATATATGTGTTCATAGGATTATTAGTTATAAATTAGTCATGTTTACCCTAATTGGGAATTTTCTTGTGTTAGTGCACACATGCACACTTAGCATAATTTTCCTTGACCTAGGTTAAAGTGTTAGCCATTCTTTCATTGCATGTTTCCTTGTTAATTCCGCACCCTTTAATCAAAACAAAACCCCTTTTTGAATTCTAAAATCCAAATAAACAAATGAGACATGGTGGTTAGGTGAGAACTTGACTTTTGACCCCTTTTTCTTTCTCTCTTCTCTCTCTTCTCCACATTTCTGAATCCAGCAGAAATTCAGCAGCAAAACCCTAGCTTTTCTTCACTTTCCCTCTCCTTTTCACTTCTCTTTGATCTCTACACAAAATCCTACACAAAAACCACCCTTTTCCTTCACAAAACCTTAGGAAAAATGAGTTTTTGAGATGATTGGAGGCAAATCTGCATACTTGAAGGAGGAGCTGGAATTTTTGGTGTTTCATAGGGTCTTTTGAAGGTATAAATCTCACTCCTAGCACCCTATCTCCATAACTTGCATGTTTAGTTTCAAAATGTCGTGTTCGTACGGTTTTGAGCTTATGAGTGATATGTTGTGAAATTATAGGATTCGCAGGCGAGTGCGACGGGCGCCGCGAAGGAGGGGAACAAGTCATCGGCTATACCTAGCGAGAGACTACGGTGAGTAGATTTAACATCTACGGGGATATCGCCCGCATGGCGTTCTACGTCAGGGCTGATAGGATCTTATAGCTACATTTCCATACATTGACTGTTCATGGCTACTACTTAGTGCATACCACATTCCCTGATGTATGTATATAAACTAGAATTGATAGAACACCGCACTCTTACTAACGGTTCATGTTGCACGAGCACTATCCTGCATGTTACACACACACCGTTAGTAATTGCCATGACACTCACACTGTAGAATTTGCATCGGATCATTATGTAGTAGCTCATCTTTATGTGACTTGACATGATATTCATACTTGATGCATATATCACATCGGATCATTATGTAGTAGCTCATCTTTATGTGACTTGACATGATATTCATACTTGATGCATATATCACATCGGATCATTATGTAGTAGCTCATCTTTATGTGACTTGACATGATATTCATACTTGATGCATATATCACATCGGATCATTATGTAGTAGCTCATCTTTATGTGACTTGACATGATATTCATACTTGATGCATATATCATATCGGATCATTATGTAGTAGCTTATCTTTATGTGACTTGACATGATATTCATACTTGATGCATATATCACATCGGATCATTATGTTGTAGCTCATCTTTATGTGACTTGACATGATATTCATACTTGATGCATATATCATATCGGATCATTATGTTGTTGCTCATCTTTATGTGACTTGACATGATATTCATACTTGATGCACATATCATATCGGATCATTGACTTGCATATTGTTTTGGATTATATGTGATTTCTGGATTTGGAAACCGTGGCTATTTCAAATATGTAATCATTTAAAAACCCGGTTCCCTTGATATGATATTTCTGTGCATCCACCATGTGTTTCCTCGGTGCTAGAGTGATATATGTGAACCCGAATCGAGGAGATGGATGAGGCCGATTACGGGTACATGGTGGACCCGGTATGGTACCCCGGGGCAAGAACGGTATCGCTGTGTAGTAGACGGTGAGCCTGGCAGAGGGACTACTACCTACCGGTGATTGGTTGGACCTGACAGTTATCTGGAGGATACTGATCAGAGTCGATAGATGGATGCGGGGTGATCCGTACTGCCGGGGCCGAGGGCCGATACCGCAGACGGAGCCCGTGGGCTGACCCGGACTGACGGGGCCTGATGGATGAGGATTTTCGTGTCGATGCTGGACACGAGTATTTATGATATTTGGGTGCCGATGTTGGGCACTCGGGATTCTCAGAGATTTACAGGATTTGAGGGCCGATGAGAGTGCCGGCGCCTGAGCTATTTGGAGGGGATCTGGGTGCATTGATGGACACATTATATATTCCACGTTGACATTCCGTGTAGATGTTATATTGCCCATGCTCAGCATTTATTATTGTACCTCATCCTGTAGTTATATTACCTGATAGAGCACTTGCATGATTATTGCACATACTGCTTATCACATATTGATATTATCTGTTGGCATATGATAGAGTAGCGCAGTACGTGCATGCTCGCGATTACCTTTATATGTTATCTCTATTCACGAGTTGGCAACTCACCCCCATTGTGCCACAGTGTTTGCAGGTTGCCCTTCGGAGTAGTCGCGGCAGGCTGCGTTTTGCATCTTTTGACACAGATACCCCCATAGTTGGTGTACTAGCTCTTTTGCTGATAGGTGGGTTTTACGCGGTATCTGTTATCTTTCAGTTATGTACATTATTGTATCTAGTAATCTCCATCTACCATGTATGTATTGACTTAGAGACAGTGTGAGGACGGTGATGTATATTATTTGTTTTCTGGTGTCGAGCTCATTGTGAGCCGGCTGTACTTGCAGTTTATACTATCTGTGATGTTCCCACTTGTGGATCTCGATCTTCGCTACGGCGTCGTATATTGTTATCTTGGTGATTGTTTACTTAGATTTCTTAACATGTTAGTAAGTGCCTTCATTTTAAACTTATAACACTCTATACTTTTACTGGTTTGATTTCTGGGTTTTCGGTTCACTTAGTCGCGTTACGCCTGTAGACGTTACGTGGTTAAGTGCCGGTCATGGTCAAACTTTGGGTCATGACAATCACCCAGATGGAGTCATACCCTCGACTAGTCCTGGGTAGACCCACAATGAAGTCCATAGAAATCTGTTCCCACTTCCACTCCGGAATGGGTAACGGCTGTAGCTCTCTCGCGGGCCTCTGGTGCTCGGCCTTGACTTGCTGACAAGTCAGGCATCTCGACACGAAATCTGCGATGTCCCTCTTCATTCCGTCCCACCAGTAAACATCTCTCATGTCATGGTACATCTTGGTGGAACCTGGATGAACACTGTACACCGATCGATGTGCCTCCTCAAGAATCTCATGCCGCAGTCCCTCAGCATCTGGTATGCACAGTCTATTCCTAAATCGTAGCATCCCCTGATCATCGATCATGAACTCCGAAAATCCGCCCTGTCCAATCTGTGCCCTGATCTCTGAACATTGGTCATCACTATGATGTGCCTCATGTATACGGTCAAGCAACTGTGGGCGTGCACGAACATGTGCAATCTGTCCTCCGATCGGCGTAAACTCGAACTGTACCCGGCTGTCACATAAGATCTGCCAATCCGCCGACGACTGCCTCTGTACTGCGCTCAAACAAGATAGACTACCCCCGGGCCTCCTGCTCAAAGCATCCGCCACTACATTCGCCCTGCCCGGGTGATACAAGATCTCGCAATCGTAGTCCTTTACTAACTCCATCCATCGGCGCTGTCTAAGGTTCAGGTCTCGCTGCTGAAATATATACTTTATGTTCTTGTGATCAGTGAATATCTGGTACGACTCGCCATATAGGTAGTGTCGCCAGATCTTAAATGCAAAGACCACTGCAGCCATCTCCAAATCGTGAGTGGGGTAGTTCTGTTCATGTTTCTTCAATTGTCGTGAAGCATACGCGATCACCCTGTCATGCTGCATCAATACGCACCCTAGCCCCACTCGTGAAGCATCACAATAGACCACAAATCCGCCTGATCTTGAAGGCAATGATAACACTGGCGCCGTAGTCAGTAGAGTCCGCAACTGCTGAAAACTGTGCTCACGCTCCTCCATCCAATCGAAAGGAACGCCCTTCCGGGTCAACCCGGTTAAAGGTGTAGCAATGCGAGAGAAGTCCTGCACAAATCGCCTGTAGTAACTGGCCAACCCTAAAAAGCTGCGAACCTCCGTAACCGATGTGGGTCTGGGCTAACTCCGAATGGCCTCGATCTTCCTCGAGTCTACACTTATACCATCTCGTGTAATCACGTGCCCCAAGAAGTCTACGCTGTCCAGCCAGAAAGCACACTTGGAGAATTTGGCGAAAAGCTGATGCTCCCTCAAGGTCTGCAGTGTAATCCACAGGTGCTGCTCGTGCTCCTCACTACTCCGGGAATACACCAGGATATCGTCAATGAATACTATGATGAACAGATCAAGATACGGCCGGAAAATATGGTTCATCAAGTCCATGAATGCTGCTGGCGCATTGGTGAGTCCGAACGACATCACCAAAAACTCATAATGGCTGTTAGTGTATATGCCCTAGAGGCCATTACTGTATCATACTAGTTTGTATATTACTTAATGGATGCTTGGGATATTCACCTTGTATATACAATCTTGCTCAAAATAGTAGTATGCTACTTGGTTTGTTTCTACTTCAATGTGTACTTGTGTTTATTTCAGTATATCACTTATACGCATTAGTGGAGCCCTTAGGATCTTTGCTTGATTACCAGCGTTGTGATGGCAGTCACACTAGTGGGGGCTGGGTAATCTATAAGCACATCCTTATACAGGTCCCTAGTCGCAGGACTATCGAGACAGGGCATCGATACTCCGGAGTAGACTAGCGTATGCGCTTCTCATCCCAGTATGGGAGATGGTCTGTCCCACAGCCATCAGTACGTCGTACTGGAGATAGTATACGGGTGCTCGTTGGGTTACGAGTACACTGGACAGGACTCGTCGGGAACTGACAGGTTGGTATTATACCTATCGTCAGTTATCAGTTCCCAGGTGACATGAGTACAGCTTAGTCCGCTGACTTGACACTGCCACTTCGCCTCGAGTGTGTTCCCACTGCACTTTGATCACTACCCTACCACGGCTCAAAGGAGTCGTGCAAACAGGTGGTGATTGGGTGCAGTCCCGAAGCACTTGGAGGCAGTGACGGTTAGACAGGATTCGTCTCTCCCGGTATTGGGGGTTGACATCGCGCTGTGTCTAGGAGAGCCATTACACGAGTAGTCCCTGGCCAGGGCAAACGAGATATACTGGTAGGTTTCCAGTGTTATCTCAGGGTGTTTTGGGCTTCGCTCCGGCACGACTTGTACCGCTATTGGGGGACTGACGTTTACCACCCCCTAGGCCCGCCATGCGATGTATCAGATGAACAGACCGGACTGTACGGAGACTGTCACATTCAGACTCAGTAGGAGTACAGATGGGGTTTCACCTCGTCAGCCTTCTTGTCGACATCTACCTGGGGACCGTTACGCACAGCTAGTGCCGCTTGCGGTCTGTGGTTAAACCCACTGCCAGCGTAGTGTCGAGTCTTTAGAGTCCCACACAGAGGGTATTCGCCTCTGGGCAAAACAGAGTAGAGGTCGCATGGTTTTGCGACAGGGTTCGTTCTCATCCGCGCACTTGTGCACGTTTGGAGTCCGGACGGATTATACTGGCAGGCTCTGGTTTGAGCCAGATACTGGTATATATATTTGGGGTTGCTTTTATATCTTGGTATTCTTGTTCCTCGGAACGAGAATGCAGGTGTGTATGCACAGTTGCTTGAGGCGGAGGATGAGGTATTTCATTAGGGTTTCGGAACGGGTGCGTATGCACAGTTGACAGTTATCTTTTTCCAAACCCTAATGGATTTATAAATTATCTATTAATAATAGTAATTAAATGAGAATTTTGTTATGGTTGATTTTGTTGACTTGTTGACCATGGTTGACTTGTTGACCATGGTTGAATGTTGACCACCATCATGCTTTAAAAAGTCCTCCTTGATTCATGCTTACATGAAGCATGGTAGTGGTCATTCCAAATTGCCATCAACTATTCTCATTTTGAATTATTATTATTTAGATAATTGTTTTTCTTTTGGCATTATGGTTGCAAGAAAGAAAAAGATAGCTCATTCTATCATAACCTCTCTCTCTCCTCATTTTCATCTTCTTCTTCCTCTAGCAAAGAGAAACCTTCTCATGTGTTGAGAATCCTTCTCTTTAAAAAGAAAAGCAAACCCTAGTCTCTCTCTACTCATTCTAGGTTCATGGTTTAGCAAGCCGGAAACCCTAGTTCACTCAAAGATCGAGGAAGAGCCCAAAGGTCGAACCTTCGAGGTGGATCCATCTTCGACGGAAGAAGGCGACGAAAAGAGAACCATCAACCTCTACAAGTTTTCAAGAAGAAGGAGTTCAAGTTTAGGTATAACCTTCATCCGAGTAGCTAACTCTCTTTAGCGTATTTGCTAGTTTAGTTTAGACAACGATCCCGACCTTGTTTAGTCCATGTTGCCTCATGCGATAAAAAATTCATTTTTTATACCGTTTCCGCCTCCCCGTAAGCACCGGGGGTCGTAATATGGACTTACAGTGGTATCAGAGCCTTACTAAACTTAAACTAGCTTGGTAGTGAAGTGTAACGAAGTTCGGAAACGAAAAATCACAAAACCGGAAAAATTACAAAACCTGAGTTTCTGTTGAAATTTTTTTGGCTCAAAATGAAAAAATTTATACTTGTAAAATCGTCTCAGGGTTTTGTGAGTTCACCCATGAAAAACGATGACCTAATTCCCTCAAACCGCCGCCCTTCCGCCGCACGAGGTAGGTATGTGCGGCGGAAGCGCCGCGTTTTGTCGCCTTCTGTCCATCGATTTTCGTGCAGAGTGTTTGTGTGTTGGTTTTGGGATTTTTAAAATATATTATATGTGCCCAGATTTTCCAGAACTGAAATTTCCTTTTGAGGTCCTATAATTCCGTATTTTTTCCGAACTTCACTGCACTTTGACTATGATGGTTATATCTGTGATGTTTGCATGTATTGAACGTCGGCTAATCGCTATAAGTCGATTAGTCGGGGTTATACATGATCTGTAATGTGCTGGAATGTGTATATGAATGTGTTGGACTGTCGCGGGTGAATAGCCGGGGTGGATGTGAGATGAGCTTTTGTTTTTCTTTCATTCATTGTAAATGTAAATTGATGTAATAATTATTATTTGTTTGGACGCACAACCGGGTCGGGGTTGTAGCCGTCATTGTATAATTCTTTTTACTGTTTTTGCTCCTAGGATAGACCCATGGAGGGGTGCACAAACTACCGAGGACTTGGCGGGTAGTTTGCCGCACCCGTAGGGGTCTTGGGTGGGGTATTTGGCTATTCACCGCGACCGTGTTATCCGCTTTTCGTTCCAGGCTCGAAAGGATTGCGGATTGCTAGTATATCCAATGTATTCATCTGTGATCTGTAATGTCTATCATTGCTTTCTATTTAGGCGTTGCTTATGTTTTACAGCCGCGCTAGCCCAGCCCCCGCTCTGTCGTTAGTTAAGTAACCTAACGGGTAATGACGGGGCCCCGTGGCGAATGCGAATGGCATAAGCGTACGTCATATTTTGGTTGTTTTCTGCAATGGTAGGATTAAATGATGGGACGCATTAAAAGAACTAATGCAAGAATATCACGCATTAAAAGAACTAATGCAAGATAATAAACCAAGTTTAAGTCGATGGAACACTTTCGAAAAACCACTCGGTTCTTTTCAAAACTAACTTTTAAATGCGGAGCTTGAGCCACTCCTTCTAAAAGCTATCTCGTTCCATCGACCAAATCAAGTTCACTACGTTCACGGTTTTGCCAAAACCATTCGTAGCCCTCCGTCGTTTTGTATGAATATTCAATAGTATTCAAGCTGTGTTTGTTGACCTTCGTCAAGGCATAGTGATTGGTAGCTATTGGGTGTTCATATGTAGCATAGATAGATGCGTTGGTTTGGGACACTCGCATTACCTTGTTGACCTTCGTCAAGGGTATATACGGGTGGATTCAAATTAACCTGGATAATGACGGGCAGAACTTGATATGTGACTTATGATTTGTTGACCTTCGTCAAGGTCATAAGAGCATGGGGAAAAAATCCACATCGGGAGTTTCATAAGTACTGAAACTTGCTAGATTTGCATACCATTTGGAGTGTGATGATTCTGGTAGGATTCCTTCAGTTTCGTCACGCGATGATATTTGGATCCCGATCCTACTGTGAGTATATGCTACTCCTCGGGAAATTTCTCACTTAACGATCAATGCTATAAACCTAGTAGGTGCCTAGAAAGGTGTTAGCGGGGCTACGCCCCCAGGGAAAAGAGGTTCTCTAATTAAGGAACTTCGCGAAAGCGTTGGAAAACCTCCCTCGAAGTACCGACACCGGCCTGGCTGAACGGTTAAGCAAGTATTGTACGGTGGGATTGATCCTGACTAATTCTTCCTTTATGGTTTGAGGAGGGATTCGAGAAACAGTGGGAGCCATCCTGTTTAGACAAACTAAAAACCACTCTAAACTTGCAAGAGCATCATGCTGAGTGTTTCTTCTTCTCTCTCCTAATTGCAGCGACCAATCAACATGACTGGACTTAAGTTACTCCTAGATAAAAACAAACTGACAGGGCCAAACTACAAAGATTGGCTCAGGAATGTCAAGATAGCAATCACTTATGACAAGCTGGGGTATCTTCTTACCACCAAAGCTCCCCCTGTCCCTGGTCCAACTTCCAGTGTCGCGGATAAGGAAATCCGCAAGACTTGGGAGATTGATAGCGCGAAGGCCAAGTGCCTCTTGCTTGCCTCGATGGACAACGAACATCAGAGGAGGCATGAGAATATGGACATGGAGTCCATATTGCTCCATACAAAAGAACTGTATGGAGAGCAATCACGTATCGCAAGATACGAAGCGTCGAAAAAGTTATTTTCGGCAAGAATGGCCGTCGGATCATCAGTAGCCGAGCATGTGCTAAAGATGATCGGCTACATTGAGGAGCTCGCTGACCTAGGGATCACATTGGAGAGTGAGCTATATACGGATATAGTTCTCCAGTCCCTTCCTTCCACTTACGCCCAGTTCATACTGAACTTCAACCTACAAGAAAAAGAGGTTGAACTTTCAGAGCTCCTCAACATGCTGAGGAGCGCAGAGGGCACCCTACAGAAAGGTAGGGAAACATCCACTTTGTTTGTAGGAGGATCATCTTCTTCTAGGTCCAAGGCGAAAGCCAAGGGAAAGAAGAAGAAGGCCCCCGCCAAACCAAGGGGCGGTGTTAGTAAAGTGGATACGAAGGGAAAAGGTAAAGCAACAAAGATAGCGGGGAAGCTTGTGGATAAGGAAGAATGCTTCTTTTGTCATAAGAAAGGACACTGGAAGAATGATTGCAGGGCCTGGAAGGCCAGAACACAGGAATTGAAGCAGGTTGCAGCTTCAGCTTCAGGTGTGTATGTTATTGAAAACTGTCTTTCAATAAACTCTACTTCCTGGGTATTGGATACCGGATCAGGATCTCATATCTGTAATTCTTTGCAGGCGTTGAGAAACCGTAGGGTTTTGAAGGCAGGTGACATGACCCTCAGAGTTGCGAACGGAGCTAGCATGGATGCTAAAGCCGTGGGGGACTATCACCTGGGAATGTCAGATGGACATGTTTTGGTTTTGCGTAATTGCTTTTTTTGTACCCAACGCAACTTGTAATATCATTTCTGTATCTTTAGTTTCTAAAGAAGGTTATGAATTTGTGTTTGTAAGTAATGTTGTAAACATTCACCTTAATCAAGTTTTGATTGGGTCAGGTACATTGAGTAATGGTATATACGTGTTAAACCAACCACAGATTTTCAACGTCCAGAATACACACAAAAGAAAGTCTCCGGAAATGAATCAGACTTTCTTATGGCATTGTAGATTGGGTCACATCAATAAGAGAAGGTTGACTAAGTTACATACAGAAGGGTATTTGAATGCGTTCGAATATCAGTCGTATGCCACTTGTCAATCCTATCTCAAAGGAAAGATGACAAAGACTCCGTTTACTGGACATGGAGTAAGAGCGAGCGAGCTCTTGGGACTCGTACACAGTGACGTGTGCGGTCCAATGTCTACACATGCCCGAAGCGGACATTCTTACTTCATTACTTTTACGGATGACTTCTCAAGGTACGGTTATGTCTTCTTAATGAAACATAAGTCCGAGGCCTTTGGAAAATTCCAGGAGTATAAGAGTGAAGTAGAGAAACAGACCGGCAAAAGTATTAAGATTCTCAGATCGGATCGAGGTGGAGAATACTTAAGTGCCGAATTCCTGAATTACTTAAAAGAGAATGGTATTCTCTCTCAGCTTACTCCTCCATACACTCCGCAACATAACGGCGTATCGGAGAGACGGAACCGAACCCTATTGGATATGGTTCGGTCCATGATGAGTAACGCTGAGTTACCGCGATCATTCTGGGGATATGCACTAGAAGCAGCTGCGTATCTCTTGAACAAGGCTCCCACCAAGACTGTGTTAGTGTTTATGCCCTAGAAGGCCATTACTGTATCATACTAGCTTGTATATTACTTAATGGAAGCTTGGGATATTCACATGTATATAACAGTCTTGCTAAACATGGTAGTATGCTACTTGGTTTTTCTATCTTAATATGTCAGTGTACGTATTGATAGAGCTCTTAGGATCTTGCTTGTCTACCAGCGTTGTGATGGCAGTCACACTAGTGGGGGCTGGGTAGTCTACAAGCACATCCTTATTCAGGTCCCTGGTCGTTGGATTATCGAGACAGAGCATCGATACTCCGGAGTAGACTGGTGTGTACGCTTCTCATCCCAGTTGGGGAGATGGTCTGTCCCACAGCCGTCAGTACGTCGTACTGGAGATAGTATGCAGGTGCTCGTTAGGTTACGGGTACACCGGACAGGACTCACAGGGAACTGTTGGTTGGTTTGATACCAGTCGTCAGTGAACAGTTCCCAGGTGACATGAGTACAGCGTAGTCCGCAGACTTGACACTGCTACTTCGCCTCGAGTGTGTCCCACTGTTCTTAGATTGCTACCCTACCACGGCTCAATGGAGTCGTGCAAACAGGTAGCAGTTGGGTGCAGTCCCGAGCACTTGGAGGCAGTGGCGGTTAGACAGGATTCGTCCCTCCCGGTATTGGGAGTAGATATCGTGCTGTGTCAGAGAGCCATTACGCAAAGTCCCTGGCCAGGGCAAGCGAGATTTGCTGGTAGGTTCCAGTAGTTTCTCAGGGTGTAATGGGCTTCACTCCGACACGACTTATACCGCTATTAGGGGACTGACGCTTGCCGCCCCCCTAGGCCCGATATGCGATAGTCTTGGACGAACGGACCGGACTGTATGGAGATTGTCACATCAGACTCAGTAGGAGTTCGGATGGGTTTACTCATCGGCCTTCTTATCGACAACTACCTGGGGACCGTTACGTACAGCTAGTGCCGCTTGCGGTCTGTGGTTAAACCCACTGCCAGCGTAGTAGTCGAGTCTCTAGAGTCCCACATAGAGAGTTTCCTACTCCAGGCGAAACGATATAGAGGTTGCATGGTTTTGCGACAAAGGGTTCGGACGCATACGTGCGTTTACGCACGTATGACTTTCGGACAGTTTTTACCAGTCGGCTTTGGTTTAAGCCAGTTACTGGTATCCGGTTATTGGATTTTTACAGTCTAAAGTTTTTCCGTATTTTTACGGATCGGGGGGCGTTCTCGTAATTGTACGAGAAGCTTCTAGAAGATGTGACTAAGGAGGTTTCTTTTGGATAAGAAAGTGAGTCATGGTGGTGATTCATTCATTTCATTAATGCACATTTATTGCTTAATGACTCATGCTAATGAATCACCACTAGATATTTCATGAAGCATGCTTATTCATTTCCTTTATTCATTTTTCTTAAAAAGAAATGCTTCATGATATATTATGATACACTCTCTCTCTTCTCTCATTATCTCATTCACATTCTCTCTCCTCAAGCTCTCATCTTCAAACCCTAATCCTTACACCTCATGAGTTGAGATCAAAGGATTAGTTAGACTAAACAATCCATAACCATCACTCTTTATCATCCTTTCATCTTTGATTAGCAATCAAAGTTGATTAGTTACCTCAAGTGAGAGGTTTAGCTTGGAGTTTTGCTCTCGGGTGGATCGTCTACTACCTAGAGAAGGCCGAGGAGAACAAGGAGATCGTAAAGACGAAGGACTAGTATCGATAGGTATAATCCCTTAACACTTTAGTTTAGTATAACTATGTGTTTGGTTATTAGTTGTTTAGCTTCGATTTAAGCGGTTAGTCGATGTTCGTTCTTTAAACTTGATCGTTTTTGAAAATTCCGCCTCCCCACAAGTACTGGGGTGTACTACATCGACTTACAGTGGTATCAGAGCCTGGCTAAACACTAAATAACTTAATTGCAAATTTGTACGAATTTCGAACGGAAAAACGAAGCCGAAAAACCCTAATTCTGTCATGTTTCTGTCGAATTTAAAACGATGTCAGAAAATTTTTCAGGTTAGTTCAGAGAGCTTTACATGACACCAGAAGAACACTCAAGAAAAACAGTCGACTGAATCGACCATCTCGCCGCGGAAGCGCGGCCTCAGCCTACTGAGTCGCCGCGCTTCCGCCGCCGAGTTGGCGAGTCAGCGACCGATTTTTCTTCTGTTGCTTCTCTGTTAAATTTAGGGTTTTCTGGAATATTTAATTATTGCTCAGGTTACTGTTCAACAGAGCAGATTTTGGAGCAATATTGATGTTGTTTATTCGATCGAATTGTACAGTATTTGCGTATTGGATTATATCTGTGATTGTTTGATGTGTTCGTAAACCTTCCCCAACTGCTAGTATGTCGGTTGGCAGGGGGTTGCACATTTCTGAAATGGTTATATCTGTTTGTGCATATAAACTGTATTGGACTGTTGTGGTGTATAGCCGGGGTTTGCAATGGGTTATTGATTAATTCATTTGTTGTAAATGTAATTTGTTGTAATATTATTTTTGCGGGGCACTTCCAGGTTGCGGTCGTAGCCACCGTTGTATTATTTCATTTTACTGTTTTTGCTCCTAGGACTGACCCAAGGTGGGGTACACAGACTGCCGGGCGGGTAGTTTGCCGTACCCGTAGGGGTCGAGGGTGGGGTAACGGCTATTCATCACAACTGTGTAATCTGACTTTTCTTGCAGGCTCAAAAGAAATACAGATTGCTTGCATATCCAATATTGTTTATCTGTGTTCTGGAATGAATATCATTGCGTCAGACGAATGTAAAATATCTATATTTATTGTAGCTATTTAGACATCACTTATGTTTTACACCCGCGCTAGCCCAGCCCCCGCTCTGTCGTTAGTTAAGTAACCTAACGGGTGATGACGGGACCCCGTGGCGAATGCGGATGGCATAAGAGGACGTTGTATTTTCGTTGTTTTCTGCAATGATAGGTTAATGATGGGACGCATTATCTGTAATGCAAAGAAAATAAACCAAAGTTTAAATCGTTGGAACAATTTAAAAGAAACCATTCGGTTATTTTTAAAACAGATATTTTTAAATGCGGAGCTTTAACCACTCCTTTTAAAAGCTATCAGGTTCCTTCGGTTATATCAAGTTCACTACGTTCACGGTTTCGCCAAAACCATTCGTAGCCCTCCGTCATTTCATTTGGGTATTCAGTAGTATTCAAGCTATGCATTTTGGCCAAAGTCAAGGCATAGTGTTTGGTAGCTGCTGGGTTTTCATTTGTTGCATAAGATAGATGAGTCGGTTTGGGACAGTCGTATTACCATTTGACCAAAGTCAGGGGTATATACGAATGGGTTCAAATTGACAAGATAATGACGGGTAGAACTTGACATGTGACTTATGACATTTTGACCAAAGCCAAGGTCATAAGAGCATGGGGCAAAAACTTATATCGGGAATTTCAAAAGAAACTGAAATTTGCAAAGAGATGCATACCATTTTGAGTTTGATGAATGCTGGTAGCATTCCTACAACATTATCAGACGATGATATTTGGATCCCGATCCTACTGTGAGTATATGCTACTTATCAGGATATTCGTCACTTAACGATCAATGCTATAAACCTAGTAGGTGTCCAGAAAAGTGTCAGCGGGGTTACGCCCCCAGAGAAAAGAGGTTATTTAATTAAGGAACTTCGCGAAAGCGTTGGAAAACCTCCCTCGAAGTATCGACACCGGCCTGGCTGAACGGTTAAGCAAGTATTGTACGGTGAGAATAGTCTTGGCTAATTCTTCTTTTATGGTTTGAGGAAGGATTCGAGAAACAGTGGGAGCCATCCAGTTTAGATAAACTAAAAACCACTCTAAACTTGCAAGAGCATCATGCTAAAGAGTTTTCTTCTCTCTCTCCTAATTGCAGCGACCCTGAAAATGACTGGACTTAAGTTACTTTTAGAAAAGAATATACTGACGGGGCCAAACTATAAAGATTGGCTGCGGAATGTCAAGATGGCCTTGACCTATGACAAATTGGGGTACGTCCTCACCGCTACGGCACCTGCTGTCCCTGGTCCCAAATCCAGCAATGCGGATAAGGAAATCCGCAAAACCTGGGATTTAGATTGCGCGAGAGCCAAGTGCATCGTGCTTGCCTCGATGAACAATGAACATCAGAGGAGGCACGAGGATATGTCCCTAGATGGCATATTTCTCCATACAAAGGAACTTTATGGAGAGCAATCTCGTATTGCAAGATACGAGACCTCGAAGAAATTATTTCGAGCGAGGTTGGCTGTCGGGTCATCGGTAGGTGAACATGTCCTACAGATGATCGGCTATATTGAGGAGCTCGCAGACCTTGGGACGACTTTGGATAATGAGCTCTATACAGACCTTATTCTCCAGTCCCTTCCTCCCACCTACGCCCAGTTTATCCTCAACTTCAACCTTCAAGGAAAAGAAGTTGAACTTGCGGAACTCCTGAACATGTTAAGGAGTGCAGAGGGCACCTTACAGAAGGTAAGGGAAACACCCGCTATGTTTGTTGGCGGTTCATCTTCTTCAGGGTCCAAGGCTAGGGCCAAAGGAAGGAAGAAGAAGGCCGCACCCAAACCTAGAGGAGGTGTTAGTAAGGTGAGAGGGAAGGGAAAGATAAAGAAAGCAGTACCGATAGTTGGTCAGGATGAGTGCTTTCATTGTCACAGGAAAGGGCACTGGAAGAAGGATTGCAAGGCGTGGAACGCCAAGAACCAGGAACCGAAGCAAGCTGTGGCTTCGACTTCAGGTGTGTTTGTAATTGAGAATTGTCTGTCGATCAACTCTACTTCCTGGGTATTGGATACCGGATCAGGATCTCATATTTGCAATTCATTGCAGGCACTGAGAAACCGTAGAGTGCTGAAGGAAGGTGATATGATCCTCAGGGTTGCTAACGGAGCTAGCGTGGGAGCTGCGTCCGTCGGGGATTATCACCTAGGATTGACGAGTGGACATATTTTGGTTTTGCATAACTGTTATTTTGTACCCAGCTTAACGTGTAATATCATATCAGTTTCCTTGTTATCAAATAAAGGTTATGATTTCACGTTTGTAAGAGATGTTGTCAACATCCACCTTAATCATGGTTTGATTGGGTCCGGTACTCTAAATAACGGCATATATGTGTTAAACCAACTCCAAATTTTCAATGTCCAGAACACACTAAAAAGAAAGTCTCCAGATTTAAATAAAGCTTTCTTATGGCATTGTAGACTGGGTCACATCAATGAGAGAAGGTTAACTAAGTTGCATAGAGAAGGATATTTAGACACGTTCGAATATCAATCCTATGACACTTGTCAATCTTGTCTCAAAGGAAAGATGACAAAGACTCCATTTACTGGACAAGGAGTAAGAGCGAGCAAGCTCTTAGGACTCATACACAGTGATGTATGTGGTCCAATGCCTACACATGCGAGAGGTGGTTTTTCCTATTTCATTACTTTCACGGATGATTACTCAAGATACGGATTCATTTATCTGATGAAACATAAATCCGAGGCTTTTGAGAAATTCCAAGAGTATAAGAATGAAGTAGAAAACCAAACCGGCAAAAGTATTAAGACACTTAGATCTGATCGAGGTGGAGAATACTTAAGTGCCGAGTTCCTAGGTTACCTAAAAGAGAAAGGAATTCTCTCTCAGCTTACTCCTCCATACACTCCACAGCATAACGGTGTATCGGAGAGACGGAATCGAACCCTATTGGATATGGTACGATCCATGATGAGTAATGCTGAGTTACCGCGATCTTTCTGGGGTTATGCGCTAGAATCAGCGGCATATCTTCTGAACAGGGCTCCTACCAAGACTGTGCCTACCACTCCATATCAGATGTGGACTGGGAAGAAACCCCATCTTCAACATATGAAGATTTGGGGATGTCCAGCTTTTGTTAAAAAGCAGCATGTGGACAAGCTCGAGGCACGATCAGTAAAATGTATGTTTGTGGGATATCCAAAGAACTCCAAGGGATATTATTTCTATTACGCAGAGGAACAAAAGGTTTTTGTTTCTCGTAATGCCCATTTTCTGGAAAATCAGTTTTTAGAAAAGGAAATAAGTGGGAGCGAAATAGAACTGGAAGAAATTCCAGAACCACAAACTGCTACTGAAAGTTTGGTAGAACCAGAGGTTCAAGAAGAACAGATCATTCCCGCACCCCTCCGCAGGAGTAGTAGGCCGTCTCATCCGCCTGAGAGATACTACGGTTTTCTCATAGACGGGGATAGAGAGGATTGCATCATAGATGATGATGAACCTACTGACTTCCAGCAGGCCATCCAGAGCGGCAACTCGGTACGATGGCTAGATGCAATGCGGACCGAAATGGAGTCCATGTACACCAACAAAGTATGGACTTTGGACTTTGCTCCAGATGGGGTAAAACCCATAGGATGCAAATGGATCTTCAAGAAAAAGATTGGTGTAGATGGACAGGTGGAAACCTATAAGGCTAGACTTGTTGCAAAGGGTTTTCGTCAAAGACCTGGTTTGGACTATGACGAAACTTTTTCTCCAGTGGCTATGCTCAAATCCATTCGGGTCCTTCTTGCAATTGCTGCCTTCCATGATTATGAAATATGGCAGATGGACGTAAAGACGGCTTTTCTAAATGGAAATTTAGAAGAGAGCGTCTATATGGATCAGCCAGAGGGTTTCAATCAGAGTGGGAGCAGCGGGAAAGTATGCAAGCTGCTTAAGTCCATTTATGGACTAAAGCAGGCATCGCGGAGTTGGAACATCTGTTTTGATGAGACAGTCAAAGAATATGACTTTATCAAAAATCCAGATGAACCGTGCATATATAGTAAAGCTGTAGCCAGAAGTGTCGTATTCCTCGTCTTGTACGTGGATGACATTCTATTGATAGGAAATGACATTCCTATGCTACAATCTGTCAAACGATTCTTGTCACACAGGTTCTCCATGAAAGACCTGGGTGATGCCTCGTACATTCTGGGGATCCGGATCTATCGTGATAGATCCAAAAGGATGTTAGGACTTTCGCAGTCCAGGTATATCGACACTGTACTGAAAAGATTCAGTATGGAAGATTCTAAGCGCGGTAATCTACCGGCTTGTCACGGAATCACCCTCTCCAAAGAGATGTCTCCCAAGACTGATTTGGAAAGGGAACGCATGTCTATTATACCCTACGCTTCTGCGGTAGGCTCTATAATGTATGCGATGTTGTGTACCAGACCAGATGTAGCTTACGCACTGAGCGTGGTAAGCCGGTATCAGTCAGACCCAGGGGAGAAACACTGGATAGCAGTAAAGAACATTCTCAAGTACCTGAGGAGGACTAAGGAGATGTTCTTGGTTTACGGCGCTAAAGACCTCAGGTTGGAGGCCTTTGCTGATTCCGGCTTCCAGAGTGATAAGGACGATTCCAAGTCCATGTCGGGTTATGTCTTTACCCTCAATGGAGGGGCGGTGTGCTGGAAGAGCTCCAAGCAGGACACCGTTGCCGACTCGACGATGGAAGCGGAGTATATAGCTGCTTGCGATGCCGCAAAAGAAGCAGTCTGGATGAAGAAGTTCCTAACAGAACTTCAAGTGGTTCCTACCATAGTTGATCCAATACCTCTGTATTGCGACAACAACGGAGCTATAGCTTTAGCAAAGGAACCAAGGTCCCATCAGAAGTCCAGACACATCTTGAGGCGGTATCACCTGATCAGGGAGATCATTGATCGTCAGGAGATCGAGGTTCGGAGAGTTGCTTCAGAAGAGAACATTGCTGATCCATTCACGAAGGCCCTTCCTCAGATTCAGTTCGAGAGGCTGCTCGAGATCATTGGTCTACGATATGCCAGTACATGGCCCTAGTGCAAGTGGGAGATTGTTAGTGTTTATGCCCTAGAAGGCCATTACTGTATCATACTAGCTTGTATATTACTTAATGGAAGCTTGGGATATTCACATGTATATAACAGTCTTGCTAAACATGGTAGTATGCTACTTGGTTTTTCTATCTTAATATGTCAGTGTACGTATTGATAGAGCTCTTAGGATCTTGCTTGTCTACCAGCGTTGTGATGGCAGTCACACTAGTGGGGGCTGGGTAGTCTACAAGCACATCCTTATTCAGGTCCCTGGTCGTTGGATTATCGAGACAGAGCATCGATACTCCGGAGTAGACTGGTGTGTACGCTTCTCATCCCAGTTGGGGAGATGGTCTGTCCCACAGCCGTCAGTACGTCGTACTGGAGATAGTATGCAGGTGCTCGTTAGGTTACGGGTACACCGGACAGGACTCACAGGGAACTGTTGGTTGGTTTGATACCAGTCGTCAGTGAACAGTTCCCAGGTGACATGAGTACAGCGTAGTCCGCAGACTTGACACTGCTACTTCGCCTCGAGTGTGTCCCACTGTTCTTAGATTGCTACCCTACCACGGCTCAATGGAGTCGTGCAAACAGGTAGCAGTTGGGTGCAGTCCCGAGCACTTGGAGGCAGTGGCGGTTAGACAGGATTCGTCCCTCCCGGTATTGGGAGTAGATATCGTGCTGTGTCAGAGAGCCATTACGCAAAGTCCCTGGCCAGGGCAAGCGAGATTTGCTGGTAGGTTCCAGTAGTTTCTCAGGGTGTAATGGGCTTCACTCCGACACGACTTATACCGCTATTAGGGGACTGACGCTTGCCGCCCCCCTAGGCCCGATATGCGATAGTCTTGGACGAACGGACCGGACTGTATGGAGATTGTCACATCAGACTCAGTAGGAGTTCGGATGGGTTTACTCATCGGCCTTCTTATCGACAACTACCTGGGGACCGTTACGTACAGCTAGTGCCGCTTGCGGTCTGTGGTTAAACCCACTGCCAGCGTAGTAGTCGAGTCTCTAGAGTCCCACATAGAGAGTTTCCTACTCCAGGCGAAACGATATAGAGGTTGCATGGTTTTGCGACAAAGGGTTCGGACGCATACGTGCGTTTACGCACGTATGACTTTCGGACAGTTTTTACCAGTCGGCTTTGGTTTAAGCCAGTTACTGGTATCCGGTTATTGGATTTTTACAGTCTAAAGTTTTTCCGTATTTTTACGGATCGGGGGGCGTTCTCGTAATTGTACGAGAAGCTTCTAGAAGATGTGACTAAGGAGGTTTCTTTTGGATAAGAAAGTGAGTCATGGTGGTGATTCATTCATTTCATTAATGCACATTTATTGCTTAATGACTCATGCTAATGAATCACCACTAGATATTTCATGAAGCATGCTTATTCATTTCCTTTATTCATTTTTCTTAAAAAGAAATGCTTCATGATATATTATGATACACTCTCTCTCTTCTCTCATTATCTCATTCACATTCTCTCTCCTCAAGCTCTCATCTTCAAACCCTAATCCTTACACCTCATGAGTTGAGATCAAAGGATTAGTTAGACTAAACAATCCATAACCATCACTCTTTATCATCCTTTCATCTTTGATTAGCAATCAAAGTTGATTAGTTACCTCAAGTGAGAGGTTTAGCTTGGAGTTTTGCTCTCGGGTGGATCGTCTACTACCTAGAGAAGGCCGAGGAGAACAAGGAGATCGTAAAGACGAAGGACTAGTATCGATAGGTATAATCCCTTAACACTTTAGTTTAGTATAACTATGTGTTTGGTTATTAGTTGTTTAGCTTCGATTTAAGCGGTTAGTCGATGTTCGTTCTTTAAACTTGATCGTTTTTGAAAATTCCGCCTCCCCACAAGTACTGGGGTGTACTACATCGACTTACAGACTGTGCCTACCACCCCATATGAGATGTGGACTGGGAAGAAACCCTGTCTTAAGTATCTTAAGGTATGGGGATGTCCAGCTTTTGTAAAAAAGCAGCATGCGGACAAACTTGAGGCACGTTCAGTACAGTGTAAGTTTGTGGGATACCCAAGGAACTCCAGGGGGTATCTTTTCTATTCCGCTGAGGAGCAAAAGGTCTTTGTTTCTCAGCATGCCCGCTTCTTGGAAACTGAGTTTTTAGAAACCCAGATAAGTGGGAACACAATAGAACTGGAAGAGGTTCCAGAACCACAGACTGTTACTGAAAGCTTAGTGGAACCAGAGGGTTCAACAGAACAGAACATTCCTGCGCCACTCCGCAGGAGTAGTAGGCAGTCTCATCCGCCCAAGAGATACTACGGTTTTCTCATAGACGGGGATAGAGAGGATTGCATCATAGATTATGATGAGCCTACTAGCTTCCAGCAGGCCGTTCAGAGCGTTGACTCAGTGAAATGGCTGGATGCAATGCGGACCGAAATGGAGTCCATGTACACCAACAAGGTATGGACGTTGGACATTGCTCCAGACGGGGTAAAACCCGTAGGATGCAAGTGGATCTTCAAAAGGAAGATTGGTGTAGATGGACAGGTTGAGACCTATAAAGCTAGGCTGGTAGCAAAGTGTTTTCGTCAAAGACCTGGCTTGGACTATGACGAAACCTTTTCTCCAGTAGCCATGCTGAAATCCATTCGGATCCTTCTTGCCATTGCTGCCTTCCACGATTATGAGATCTGGCAAATGGACGTAAAGACAGCTTTTCTAAATGGAAATTTAGAGGAGTGTGTCTATATGGACCAGCCAGAGGGTTTCATTCAGAGTGGGAGCAGCGGAAAGGTGTGCAAGTTGCTTAAGTCCATCTATGGACTAAAGCAGGCATCGCGGAGTTGGAACATCTGCTTTGATGAGACAGTCAAAGAATTTGGCTTTATCAAAAATCCAGATGAACCATGCATCTATAGTAGATTTGTAGCGAGAACTGTAGTATTCCTCGTTTTATACGTGGATGACATTCTCTTGATAGGAAATGACATTCCTATGCTACAATTTGTCAAGGGGTTCTTGTCACAAAGGTTCTCCATGAAAGACCTGGGTGATGCCTCATACATCCTGGGGATCCGGATCCATCGTGATAGATCCAAGAGGATATTGGGACTTTCTCAGTCCAGGTACATCGACACCATAGTGAAAAGATTCAGTATGGAAGATTCCAAGCGCGGTAACCTACCGGCTTGTCACGGGATCACCCTCTCTAAAGAGATGTCTCCCAAGACTGATTTGGAGAGGGATCGCATGTCTATTATACCCTACGCTTCTGCGGTAGGCTCTATAATGTATGTGATGTTGTGTACCAGACCGGATGTAGCTTATGCACTGAGTGTGGTAAGCCGGTATCAGTCTAACCCTGGGGAGAAACACTGGATAGCAGTAAAGAACATTCTCAAGTACCTGAGAAGGACTAAGGAGATGTTCTTGGTGTATGGCGGAAAAGACCTCCAGATCGAGGCCTTTGCTGACTCCAGCTTCCAGAGTGACAAGGATGATTCCAAGTCCATGTCGGGTTTTGTCTTCACCCTCAATGGAGGGGCGGTGTGTTCGAAGAGTTCCAAACAGGAAACCGTTGCAGACTCGACGATGGAAGCGGAATACATCGCTGCATCTGATGCCGCAAAAGAAGCTGTCTGGATGAGGAAGTTCTTGAAAGAACTTCAGGTGGTTCCGTCCATTGTTGATCCAATACCTCTGTATTGCGACAACAACGGGGCTATAGCTTTAGCGAAGGAACCCAGGTCCCATCAGAGATCCAGGCACATCTTGAGGCGGTATCACCTGATCAGGGAGATCGTGGATCGCCAGGAGATCGAGGTTCGGAGAGTCGCTTCAGAAGACAACACTGCAGATCCATTCACCAAGGCCTTGCCCCAGACTCAGTTCGAGCGGCTGATCGAGATGATAGGTCTTCGATACGCCAGTACATGGCCTTAGTGCAAGTGGGAGATTGTTAGTGTATATGCCCTAGAGGCCATTACTGTATCATACTAGTTTGTATATTACTTAATGGATGCTTGGGATATTCACCTTGTATATACAATCTTGCTCAAAATAGTAGTATGCTACTTGGTTTGTTTCTACTTCAATGTGTACTTGTGTTTATTTCAGTATATCACTTATACGCATTAGTGGAGCCCTTAGGATCTTTGCTTGATTACCAGCGTTGTGATGGCAGTCACACTAGTGGGGGCTGGGTAATCTATAAGCACATCCTTATACAGGTCCCTAGTCGCAGGACTATCGAGACAGGGCATCGATACTCCGGAGTAGACTAGCGTATGCGCTTCTCATCCCAGTGTGGGAGATGGTCTGTCCCACAGCCATCAGTACGTCGTACTGGAGATAGTATACGGGTGCTCGTTGGGTTACGAGTACACTGGACAGGACTCGTCGGGAACTGACAGGTTGGTATTATACCTATCGTCAGTTATCAGTTCCCAGGTGACATGAGTACAGCTTAGTCCGCTGACTTGACACTGCCACTTCGCCTCGAGTGTGTTCCCACTGCACTTTGATCACTACCCTACCACGGCTCAAAGGAGTCGTGCAAACAGGTGGTGATTGGGTGCAGTCCCGAAGCACTTGGAGGCAGTGACGGTTAGACAGGATTCGTCTCTCCCGGTATTGGGGGTTGACATCGCGCTGTGTCTAGGAGAGCCATTACACGAGTAGTCCCTGGCCAGGGCAAACGAGATATACTGGTAGGTTTCCAGTGTTATCTCAGGGTGTTTTGGGCTTCGCTCCGGCACGACTTGTACCGCTATTGGGGGACTGACGTTTACCACCCCCTAGGCCCGCCATGCGATGTATCAGACGAACAGACCGGACTGTACGGAGACTGTCACATTCAGACTCAGTAGGAGTACAGATGGGGTTTCACCTCGTCAGCCTTCTTGTCGACATCTACCTGGGGACCGTTACGCACAGCTAGTGCCGCTTGCGGTCTGTGGTTAAACCCACTGCCAGCGTAGTGTCGAGTCTTTAGAGTCCCACACAGAGGGTATTCGCCTCTGGGCAAAACAGAGTAGAGGTCGCATGGTTTTGCGACAGGGTTCGTTCTCATCCGCGCACTTGTGCACGTTTGGAGTCCGGACGGATTATACTGGCAGGCTCTGGTTTGAGCCAGATACTGGTATATATATTTGGGGTTGCTTTTATATCTTGGTATTCTTGTTCCTCGGAACGAGAATGCAGGTGTGTATGCACAGTTGCTTGAGGCGGAGGATGAGGTATTTCATTAGGGTTTCGGAACGGGTGCGTATGCACAGTTGACAGTTATCTTTTTCCAAACCCTAATGGATTTATAAATTATCTATTAATAATAGTAATTAAATGAGAATTTTGTTATGGTTGATTTTGTTGACTTGTTGACCATGGTTGACTTGTTGACCATGGTTGAATGTTGACCACCATCATGCTTTAAAAAGTCCTCCTTGATTTATGCTTACATGAAGCATGGTAGTGGTCATTCCAAATTGCCATCAACTATTCTCATTTTGAATTATTATTATTTAGATAATTGTTTTTCTTTTGGCATTATGGTTGCAAGAAAGAAAAAGATAGCTCATTCTATCATAACCTCTCTCTCTCCTCATTTTCATCTTCTTCTTCCTCTAGCAAAGAGAAACCTTCTCATGTGTTGAGAATCCTTCTCTTTAAAAAGAAAAGCAAACCCTAGTCTCTCTCTACTCATTCTAGGTTCATGGTTTAGCAAGCCGGAAACCCTAGTTCACTCAAAGATCGAGGAAGAGCCCAAAGGTCGAACCTTCGAGGTGGATCCATCTTCGACGGAAGAAGGCGACGAAAAGAGAACCATCAACCTCTACAAGTTTTCAAGAAGAAGGAGTTCAAGTTTAGGTATAACCTTCATCCGAGTAGCTAACTCTCTTTAGCGTATTTGCTAGTTTAGTTTAGACAACGATCCCGACCTTGTTTAGTCCATGTTGCCTCATGCGATAAAAAATTCGTTTTTTATACCGTTTCCGCCTCCCCGTAAGCACCGGGGGTCGCAATATGGACTTACAATGGCCATAGGGCACATTGGTGAGTCCGAACGACATCACCAAAAACTCATAATGGTCATAGCGCATGCGGAAAGATGTCCTCGGCACGTCCTCCCATCGAACCCGCAGATGATGGTAGCCTGATCGTAAATCGATCCTCGAAAAGTATCCTGCCCCCTGAAGCTGGTCGAACAAATCGTCGATACGTGGCAAAGGATATCTGTTCCGCACTGTAACCCTGTTCAGCTGGCTGTAGTCGATACATAGACGCAAACTGCCGTCCTTCTTCTTGACAAATAGGACTGGAGCACCCTAAGGAGAAACACTGGGTCGAATAAGTCCCTTATCCAGCAAATCTTGCAACTGACCCTTCAATTCTCGAAGTTCCGCCGGGACCATCCGATAAGGCGGTATAGAAATAGGCCCCATGCCAGGAACCAAATCAATACAGAAAGAAATATCACGCTCGGGCGGTAGCCCAGGAAGCTTGTCAGGGAACACATCAGGGAACTCGCTAACAACTGGAACCTGATCCAATGGAACCTCTGTAGCTCTAGTATCGCAAACATAGGCGAGAAATCCCTGACATCCCTTCCTCAAAAGCTGTCCAGCGCGAAAAGAAGAAATCACACTGTGTGGAGCGGCACCATGGTCCCCCAACACAACAAAAACCGACTCGCCGGGAAAACAAAATCTAACTATCTTCTCACGGCAGTCCACAGAAGCATAGCACGTGGCTAACCAATCCATGCCCAAAAGAACGTCGAAGTCCAACATCTCAAGAAGGATCAAGTCGACAGGCAACTCTCTCTCGCTAATACGGACGGTACAGGATCGGAACACGTGTCTAGCAACAAACGACTCTCCCACAGGAGTGATCACAACAAGCGGCTGATCAAGCAAACCGAACTCTACCCAAACTCGGCACAAAATGTGTGGACACGTACGAGTGCGTGGATCCGGGATCGAACAATACGTGTGCATCAACAGAACATACAGGAAGGATACCTGAGACCACCGCATTGGACACCTGCGCGTCCTGATGTGTCAAAGCAAAAACTCATGCCTGTCCTCCACCTGTGACTGGCCGTCCCCTGCCGGCAGCTGGCTGCCCTCTGCCTCGGTCACCTCGTCCTCTATGAACAAATCCTCCGCGACCACGACATCTCTGTGCATGCATCTGACGCGGAGTAACAGTAGGTACAATAGGTAACGCCGTCTGGGGTGGTGAAGGTGGTAATGTGACGTGCGGTGCTGCTGCCTCCTTCCGGGATATCTCAGGACAATCTCGTATACGATGATAAGAACTCCCGCAGCGAAAACATCCCGACGATGACTGCTGACCCTCCTGGGGATAGGAACTGAACAACCGGCCTCGCCCCAAATCTCTGCCACCTGCAAGGTGCCTGTCACGGCGCCGAAAAGGCCGTCTCTGTGCTGATGTATCCGCACGAACTCTTTTCTGCTCTGGAACTACCGAAGTCTCAGCAAGGCGCTCCTCGAATAATAGGGCTGCGTCTACAGCTGCTGCATATGTCTCGTAATGCTGTGCGCTGATCGCAAGAAACAGTGGTGTAAGCAAGCCTCGGACAAATCTCTTGACTCGCAACTCCTCAGTAGCCACCAGATACGGAGCATAAACTAATAGCTCGGTGAACAACACTTCATAATTTGCCACTGACATCTCCAGAGTCTGGCGTAAGGACTCGAACCTGCGTGCTCTAGCATCTCTAACACTCAGTGGAAGAAAGCGGGCAAGGAATAGCGCCACGAACTCTGTCCAGGTCATAGGAGGAAGACCTGCTGCTCTACCCTTCTCGACTGATTCGCACCATTTCTGCGCGAGACCTTCCAGGCGAAAGCTCGCGAACTCAACCCATCTCGCATCTGCGCATCTGAGGGAACGACATATCCGAGCCATCCTATCAATGAAAGACTGTGGGTCCTCGGCTGCATCGGTGCCTGTGAAGACCGGAGGCTTCAGCCTCATAAACTCTGACAGCGATACTGAGATGACCTCTGTAGCGGTAGGGACAACTGCCTGTGCTGTGGGTATCACCGCGGTCTCTGCCATGGGTAGAACTACCTCTGGTCGCTGTGCTCGAAGTGTCTCAACTAGAGATCCCATCATCTGGCGCATCTCCTGCATACTGGATCCCATCGTCTGGCGCATCTCCTGCATACTAGCCCCCAACATAGCAATCTGATCTGTCACGGGAGGAACAGCCTGCTCTGGCACAACCGGTGCACTACCCGGATCAGTCCTCGTCTCGGATGAGTCAACTCAAACCTCGGCCCTCGTGGCCGCTCTCTACGCCCTCGTAGTCTTTGGCGGCATAATGGCTGAAAGGAAAAGTAGGATTCGATAAGGATACGGAAATCGAATCGCAAGAATGTATATACTCAAGAGGGGATTTAAATCAATAAGTCCTAAGGTCGCTTTGGCGGAGTACCGTGTCGTGAGTATGCCGCGGAACATACACACGCTACGCCACTCTGCTTCAGCTACCTACTCCATCATACCAGGGTCATCCTACACTCCGAAAGGTAAAACCTACGCTCTGATACCAACTTTGTCACGACCTGAAATTTGACTCGTGACCGGCACTTAACCACGCAACGTATACAGGCGTAACGCGACTAAGTAAGCCGAACCCAGAAATCAAAACCATTTAAAAGTATAGAGTGTTTTAATCTTTAAATGGAAGCATTTACAAAGGTGTTAAGAAATCATAAGTAAACAATCACCAAGATAGCAATATACGACGCCGTAGCGAAGATCATGAGCAACAAGTGGGAACATCACAGATAGAATAAACTACATAAGTAAAGTCGGCTCACAACGAGCTCGACACCAGAATACAAATAATATACATCATCGTCCTCACACTGTCTCTAAGTCAAATACATATAAGGTAGATGGAGAATACTAGATACAAAAGTGTGTACAATAAAAGTAACCAGATACCACAACCCACCTAATAGCAAAACAGCTCACGCACCAACTGTAGTGGTATCTGTAGCCAAAAGATGTACGAAGACAGCCTACCGCGACTACTCTGATAGGCAACCTGCAAATACTGTGGCACAACAGGGGTGAGTTGCCAACTTGTGAATATAGATAACATATAAAGGTAATCGCGAGCATGCACGTGCTACGCTACTCTATCAAATGCAATAAGCAGTATGTGCATAATCATGCAAGTGCTCTGTCAAGTAAGGTAACTACAGGATGAGATGCAAAATAATAAATGCTGAGCATGAGATGAAATAACATCTACACGGAATATCAACGTGGAAAGATAATCGGTACCCACCAATGCACCCAAATCCCAACAACCCAGACGCCGGCACTCCCATCAGCTCTCAAATCCTGTACATCTCTGAGAATTCACGGGTGCCCAACATCGGCACCCAAATATCATAGATACTCGTATCCAGCATCGACACGCAAATCCTCATAGATCGGGCATTCATCAGTCCGGGTCAGCCCCCTCTCTCTCTCATATATCGGGCATCCGTCAGTCCGGGTCAGCCCCCTCTCTCTCATATATCGGGCATCTATCAGGTCAGCCCTCTCTCTCATATATCGGGCATCCGTCAGTCCGGGTCAGCCCTCTCTCTCATATATCACTCCAGCACCGAGAAAACACATGGTGGACGCACTGAAATATCATATCAAGGGAAACCGGGTTTTTAAATAATTACCTATTCACTTTTGAAATATCCACGGTTTCCAAATCCAGAAATAACATGGAAACAACATATCTCAATGCGTAAATCTATGCAAGTATGAAGATATCCATATATACATGGTACATGTATGGATATGTGATGTATATGTGTCCAAGTATGAATATAACATCTGCTGATATGAGGCAAATCATGACAAACATCAATAAAGCGGGATCAATATGACATATGATTTATAGCAATCCGATAATGTGAGTGTCATGGCAATCACTAACGGTGTGAGTGTAGCATATAAATCGTGCTCGTGCAACTTGAACCGTTAGTAATAGTGCGGTGTTCTATCAATTCTAGTTTATATATGTATAGCAGGGAATGCAGTATGCAACAAACAGTAATCATGTTGGTGAATGCAACATATAGCTATAAGGTCCTATCAGCCCTGACGCATAACGCCATGCGGGCGATATCCCCGTAGATGTTAAATCTACTCACCGTAGTCTCGCGCTAAGTGTAGCCGACGACTTGTTTCTCCTTCTTCGCTGCGTCCGTCGCACCCGCCTGCGAACCTAGAATTACACAATATATCACACATAAGCTCAAAACCATACAAACACGACATTTAAAGTCAAACTAGAAACCCATGTCGCAAACCAAGCGCGCGTGTGCGCGATACGCTAAAACGTGTGATTACGCGTCTGAAGCCACTCCGACGCGTCGCGATACGCAGAAACCCCAAACCCACACACACGTATCACGCGTGTCGCGAAAGTTTAAAATACGGGAAATAGGGTATTAGATCCTAGATTTTAATACAGAAAAGATATTACAAAACTATATATGCCACAATACTACACATAGTAGCAGACACCCAACACCCAAAACCCCAACCCAAAACACCCCCATCTGGCTGCAAATTGCGGCCAGAACGTATATTTCGGCGGCCTGGGTAGGGAGATAGGCTCCCAGGTTTTGTGTGTGCACTCTATACCCCTTATACATGCTACAGTAAATACAATTTTATTCTGAAACACCCCGGGTAGAAGCAGATTCCATAGAGCCCTAATTCTAGTTAAAAACCACACTTTTACACTAAAATGATACTTTATGGTATTTTGTGCAAACCTGAAGCAAAACCTGGTTTAAATAGCTCTAATAGCACTTAAAAGAGTTCACTAAACCAAGAGAATACCAATCTAACATATACTTCACCAATATCCTTCAATATCACTAATAATGCACATAAAACATGATTTTTAGCTAAGATACTACAAGATATGGAAAAAGAGTGTTAAATATGAGCTATATACCTTCAAAATACCTTTAAAAACACCACAAGTCTCAGCCCTAGCCTCAAGTGTGCAGATTTTCCTCCAAACACCTCAAAAGGTCCCTTTTCCCATGGTTTATGTGAAGGAAAAATGAGGTTTTTGTGTAGGGTGTGAGCATGAATCAAAGGGGGAGTGAAAAGAGGAGGAAAATGAAGAAAAAGCTGTGGTTTTTGCTGGGATTTCTACAGGAATTCTGAAGGTGAGGAGAAGAGAGAGAGAAGAGAAGGAAATGGGGTCAAAAGTCAAATTTTCTTACCTAACACCATGCTCCCATTTTCCACTTAAGTTTTGAATTATAAAAAAAATGTTTTGGCTTGATTAAAATGGTGGGAATAAGGTGAACCATGCAAGAAAAGAATTGGCTAACACTTTTAACCTAGGTCACAAAATGGCTAAGTGTGCAAGTATACACTACATAAGGAAAATTTTCCAATTAGGGTAACCCGACTAAAAATAACTAATAATCCTATATATATATATAGACATATAAATATATATATAACACTTCACAACAAAATTATCACTAATCAAGGAAGAAAATAAGATATTTCGGTTTTTATGAAAAACACGCAAAATTGCTAATTAACGCGAACACATTCTAAACGAAATTTCAAAGTGTTACAGCACCGCTGACTGGACTGACCCGGTAGGGAGTTCCTTTTCTCTGGACTGATGCGTTCGAGCAGAGTTTTCAGCAATTGAAGACTCGGTTGACGACAGCACCAGTTCTTTCTTTACCTTCTGGATCAGGCGGCTATGTTGTTTTTTGTGATGCTTCTCGAGTGGGGCTCGACTGTGTTTTGATGCAGCATGATAGGGTGATTGCGTATGCTTCTAGGCAGCTGAAGAAGCACGAGAAGAATTAGCCCACTCACGATCTTGAGATGGCAGTGGTAGTCTTTGTTTTGAAGATTTGGAGACACTACTTGTACGGAGAGTCGTGTCAGATCTTCACGGATCACAAGAGTTTGAAGTATATCTTCCAGCAGCGAGATCTGAACCTGAGACAGCGCCGATGGATGGAGCTAGTGAAGGATTATGATTGTGAGATCCTTTATCACCCGGGCAAGGCGAATGTGGTAGCTGATGCTTTAAGTCGTAGGCTCGGGGGTAGCTTGTCCCAGTTGAGCGCAGTTCAGCGTCAGTCGTCTGCAGATTGGCAGCTCTTGTGTGATTGTAGAGTGCAGTTCGAGTTTACCTCCACTGGGGGACAGTTTGCTCATGTCCGTGCCCGTCCACTACTATTTGATCGTATCCGTGAGACGCAACCCAGTGATGCCCGTTTGTCCGAGATTCTTGAGCTTGTTCGACAGGGTACAGTTTTAGAGTTCATGATTGATGACCAGGGTGTGCTACGATGCGGGACTCGCTTGTGTGTACCAGATACTGATGGGTTGAGATGCGAGATCCTAGAGCAGGCACATCAGTCAGCCTTTAGCTTTCATCCAGGTTCCACCAAGATGTACCGTGACTTGAGAGACTTTTATTGGTGGGAAGGGATGAAACGCGATATTTCGGACTTCGTTTCGAGGTGCCTGACTTGTCAGCAAGTCAAGGCTGAGCATTAGAGATCGGCTTGAGAGTTGCAGCCTTTACCCATTCTGGAGTGGAAATGGGAGCAGATTTCCATGGACTTCATTATGGGTCTACCCAGGACCAGTAGGGGGTATGACTCCATTTGGGTGATTGTTGACCGGTTGACGAAAGCGTCTCACTTCCTTCCAGTGAAGACCACTTTCGGTTATGCTCGGTATGCTCAGTTGTATATATATGAGATTGTGCGTTTGCACGATGTTCCTACATGCATAGTATCCGACAGAGGCACCCAGTTTACTAGCCGACTATGGCAGAAGCTTCAGGAAGCTTTGGGTACCCGGTTGAGTTCTAGCACCACTTTTCATCCGCAGACCGATGGTCAGTCGGAGCGGACTATTCAGACTCTGGAGGATATGCTCCGTGCATGCGTGCTTGATTTTGGTGGCAGTTGGGATCGTCACTTGCCGTTGATTGAGTTCTCCTACAACAACAGCTTTCAGGAGACTATTCAGATGGCACCTTTTGAGGCTTTATATGGTAGGAAGTGTCGATCGTCAGTCTGTTGGACCGAGCTTGGTGAGAGTCTGGTTTTGGGACCCCAGCTAGTTCAGGAGACCACGAAGAAGATCCAGCTGATTCAGGATAGGATGAGAGCAGCCCAGTGTAGGCAGAAGTCTTATGCCGACCGTCATCGTCGTAGACTTGAGTTCGCAGTGGGGGATCATGTATTCCTGAGGATTTCTCCGATGAAGGGCGTTATGCGATTTGGGAAGAGGGGGAAGCTCAGTCCCAGATTTGTAGGTCCTTTCGAGATCCTTGAGTGAGTGGGTTCTGTTGCTTATCGTTTGGCGCTCCCGCCTAGTTTTCCGGATGTTCACCCTGTTTTCTATGTGTCGATGCTTCGTAGATACCTTCATGATCCTTCTCACATGATTCAGCACGAGACCGTTAAGCTTGAGCGCGATCTTTCGTTCACCGAGCAGCCGGTAGTTATTTTGGATCGGCAGGTGAAGAAACTTCGGTCAAAGGTCTTGTCGTCTATGAAGGTTCTTTGGCGTAGCCCTACTAGTGAGGAGATCACTTGGGAGGCCGAGAGCGAGATGCGGAAGAAATTCCCTCATCTCTTTGGAGATACGCTTAGTATGAAATTTTAATTCGGGGACCGAATTTCTATAAGGGGGGAGATTGTAACGTTTTAGAAATCGTTATGAGAATTTTTCCGTTTTAACCCGACTGTGATCAAAGGACCATATAGACTTGCCAGCACCTAGATTAGCTAAACTAAAGCTAGTGTGCAAGTTTTGGGGGTATATGGGACGTTTTGGTTCAATTTGAATTTTTCCCAATTTTTAATATTATTTTAATGCGGTATTCACATTTTAGGAAATTTCTCTTTAAGCGATCTTTTCTTTAAATTAAGTTGAGTTAATCCAAAACCTTCTCACTATATCCTGATATTTTTTTCGAGGTTAGGATTTAGGATTTAAAGAAAAAGAAAAGAAAAGAAAGAGATGCATGCATGTGTGCATGTGTAGTGTGAATGCATTAACTTTGCATTTATTGTGGAAACTAGCTAGAAACTTCACACAAAGCTCCCACCTCCTTACTTGGCCGAACTCCTTCCTCCCCCTGCTGTTCTTAATCATTTCCCTCTCATTTTTTCATCAATCTTAACTCAAACTTCTCCAAAATTCCTAAAAATATCATAAAAATACCAAAAGTCCTTGTTTTTGCTCTTGGATCACTTGGAGCTAGGAAAGCTTGGATCTTGTGAGCTAAAGTTGATAGGTATAGTCCCTACACTGATAATTAGGAGTTTTTATGTTGTTTTATTCGTTGGTTGTAGCGTAGAACGCTTTTTATATCGATTGGAGCAATATCGGGTTTTTAGTGTCGTTATTAAACCTCTGTGAACTGCTGTGTTCTGGGAAATTTAGTGTTTGACCAAACAAAATTATAGAGATGTACTAGTGAACCTGAGACACCACCTGAGGGATGGGGACCACCTCACCGGCCGGGGCCGGCGACCATAGGCAAAATTCCGGCGACGCCGGCGATGTGGGGAGCTGCTTGGGTTGGTCTTCTGTGGGTAGTTGTCTGCTGTTGGCTAGGGGTGTTTGGTACTGTTTACTATTTTAGTAAATTCAGTATGCAAAATCTGGGATCGATTACCTATAATCTAGTGTTTTGAGTCCGCGTGATACGTGTTGCGACACTAATCGTGATCTGGTGCAGCCGCTGTACTCAGTTAGGTTTTGAGGTATCGTATCACGCGTTAGCCACTAGACGTGCACTCGCGAGTTAGTTTAGTGTGTTGGTACGTTATTTAATACGTAGTTTTGCGTTATATTGATCGATTCTGAGATGTTCGCATTATTTCTTGTGGTTGTGAAATTATAGCGTCGCAAGCGGGGACTTCGGACGCTGCGAACAAGGGGAAGCAGGTGGTCGGATTTTCATAGCTGGAGACCTTTTGTGAGTAGATTTAACATCTACGGGGAAATCGCCCGTATGGCGTTATGCGTCGGGGCAAATATGATATGTAGCTGCATGTATTTGCATATTAGTTACTTTCATATGAATGTCATTGCATAGTATTATCTGTTGTACCTGACTCGTACCTTTAGATATAACACATTACTGACGGTTCATTTTGCACGAGCACTAAATTGTATGCTACACCCATACCGTCTGTAATTGCCATGACACGCACAAACCACCTAAATACATGATACGGTAGTGGATAGGGATAGTTGTGGTAGTAGCCCTTATCCCATTGTGCATATGAGATATTGTTGACACTTACATACGTGACATTGCATTAGGCAGGAATAGTTGAGGTAGTAACCCTTATTCCATTTCACGTATACCTTACTATAGCTATATTGTACATCTTGCATACATATTGACATGTACACCCATATAGTCTATTATAGTTACATGTATATCATGCACTCATATTGACATGTACACAGCATATTTTCGCTATAGTTGTATGTACCCCAAGTGGCATTGTTTTGATATGTGGTATTGAGTTGTTGATCATTGAGCTTATGAAATGCATCATACCCACTTGCTTAGATGTAGATACTTAAACCTTGCTACACTTACATGTACACTTCATATGATGCTGTATTTGTTTTCGGAGGATTTTGGGAATCGCAAGATATATTTTAAAAGCTGGATTCATTTAAAGAGCGGTGTTCCCTTTATATGCTCATATTGATGTTTTATGTTGCATATATCAGTTTTATATGGATTTTACGCATTGAGAGGTGGATTTCATATGATTATGGATTTGAGAACCGTGGGGGTATTTTCAAGAAACTGTGTATTGTTTGAAAACCCGGTTTCTCTTGATATGATATTTCAGTGCGTCCACCATGTGATTTCTCGGTTCTGAGATTTGGCTTGTGATACCCGATTCGAGGAGCGGGAGGCACCGTCTGCGGGTACATGGTGGACCCGGTATGGTACCCCGGGGCGAGTGGTGATTTCGTGGTGTAAACGATAAGCCTGACGGTGGGACCACTACCTACCGGTGATTGTATTTGGACTCGGCGGTTATCATGGGGATACCGACCGGAGTGAGGTATGACATATCGTCAGGGCCAGTCATGGTGACAACGCCTGAGTTATGAGAATTTACGTGTCGATGCTAGACACGGGTTTTATGGATGTTTCGAGTGTCGGTGTTAGACACTCAGCTTTCCATGATTTTTACGTATCGTCGGTGGACATACGTAGTGATATCCTTATATATATATACTTATAAGTATATGTTTTCATGATATTTCGGGTGTCGATGATAGACACTCAGGTTCTATGAGACTTACAGGATGTGAGGGCCGATCTGAGGATGCGGTGCCTGAGGATTTGGGATTTGATGTGTCAGTGGGGGACACCGGTGTTTTTTCCATGCTGATGATTTTGCATGAGATTTTATTGTATCATCCCACACACTCAGGATTATGTTGATATGCATTGCTTCATGTAGTTGTAGTACCCTGCTGATATACCTTTACATGATTGTTGCATATTCACTTATCATACTTATGCTATCATATTACATGTGATAGATAGATCGTTGTTCGTGCATACCTGCGATTACAGTACGATGTTAATTACTATTCACGAGTTGGCAACTCACCCCCGTTGTGCCACAGTTTTTTGCAGGACTTATCCTCAGAGTAGTTGCGGCAGGGCATCTTATCTTCTCTACTTTTGCGGATACCGCTAGTTTAGGCAGTGAGGCCTTTGCTTTTAGGTGGGTTTGTGGTTATCCGTTTGTACATTGTATATCTTTTTGTTGGATCTAGTATTCTCTATCTACCACTGTTTGTATATGACTTAGAGACGACTTGTGAGGATTCAGTGTTGTATTATTTTAGTGACTTTGGGTGCCGTGCTTGTGGAAGCCGGTTATGTTGGGAAGTTTACCTCTTTATACAGTTTCCTCTATATTCTTCACTTCGGCGTCGTATACTTGTTGTGGTGTTTGTCTCCGCCGTTGGGCGTGATCTTTGCTCCCATTTGGGATGCTTTATATATTATCTGTGTTGTACCCGTTTTCGGGGCTAGTTTTTACAAAGGAGGTACTGCCGAAATTTTCAAGAAAGAAAACTAGAGTTAGAGATTTTTACTTGTGATTTTCCAAATGTTAAAAACTATGTTTTTCTCCGTTGATCCAGTTTTGGGTGGTTTAGATTTCTGGGTTTTCGGCTTACTTAAGTTGCGTACGCCTGTAGATGTTACGTAGTTTAAGTGCCGGTTACGGACCAAATTTTGGGTCGTGACAATTTCAATAATCGGCTCAAAACAACGGAGCTCCGAAATCATGGAAAACGTTGAAATATCCCAACGCGTCAAGTGCGCATGAAAATGAGTATAAAGCTCATAATCGAACTCCGTCAAGCGTTACGCAAATCTTCTAATTTTGCATGCATATCTTCGGAGTTACAATGGAGATACAGATCTCGAAATCCACTGCTGAAATCCAATATACACTAGTCAAATACTATAATACGTGTATAGCACGCATCTTTGAAAACTCCAAAATCTTTTCTAAATCGCCGCGGGAATGCGTAACTCACGGCATAACTGACGGACGCTCATTTTAAAATAATAATATATGCCCATATATATTTTCTTAAATACACGTTCCGTCGTTTTCAAAATATCCCAAAAGGTTTTCCTTTATAAACGTTCGTGTCACTCACAGACACGTAGGAAATAGCGAGAGTATAGCTCCTCTTTTTCGAAAACCTCTTGGTAAACTTTTAATGCATGCAAAATACTCAGGTACTGTCCTCAGATCAGTCCTGTTTGGCCACTACACAATATAGTGCTCAACATGAAAACAAGTGCTCAAAAGCAAAATCAGCCTCAAAAGGTGTATCCAATAATCACATGCGTCTGGTGCGCATGGAAATCAAATCCAAATACAGGTGCCACAATACACACAAAGCAAAACTAAGTGAAATGGGTGTGCACAAAAGTATCTGTCCAGTGCAACGGGTGTGCACGACAACAACATCAAGTGCATCTAAAGTGCACTAAAATCTCAATCGAGTGCATCCGGTGTGCACCGAATCATATCTCATATCATGCGCCCAATATGCGCGAAAATCCAAATCAGTGCGTATGTCCCGCACGAATGAAATCGCATCCAATATGCACGGAAGAAATCTAAATCAAGAGCATCCAACATGCACGAGTAAAATCTCACTCAAGTGCATCCGATGCGCACAAAATCCAAAATCAAGCGCCTAATATGCGTAAAAATCCAACCAAAGCGCGCCGGGTCCGTAAAAGCATATAGTGCAGTAGCATGCACGAAAAAGAACGGCAAGTACCAACGTGCACGAAAATACAAACCTGGTAAAACGAATGCTCAAGGATATAAATCGGGTGCAACCAAGGTACGGAGTATAAACCCAGTGCGACAAACGCATAAATACCCTTCCGGTGCAACAAATGCAAGAAATGCAATCTAGTGCAACCAATGTGCGAAATACGAATCTGGTGCAGCGAATGCACAAAATATAAATCTGGTGCGACAATTGCACGAAATGAAAACCCAGTGCAACAAGTGCACGAAGTGCTAATCTGGTGCATCCAGTGCACACAATACAAATACAGTGCATCCAGTGTACGAAATACGAATACAGTGCATTCTGTGCACAAAATACCGATCAATAACTCAAATGCATAAACCGCAACACCGAGTGTACCAAGGTGTATAAAATCGTAAACGTGTGCAACTGCGTGCACAAAACACATATCAATGCACTGCAACTGTTCTCAGCCACGGTCAATCCGATGTCTCTCGCACGGACTCAAAATCGCGTACTCTGTAGCTTCAGCACCCTGTAGAAGATATCTGGCCGAACACGTCCTCGGGAACTCATCCCAACCATCGGAGGAATACTCAATACTCGTCCGTTCTCAATCAACTCACAACGCCTCTGGGTGAGGTCCTCCATCCAAAGCCGGTCAGCTTGCTGATCTCTTATCACATGATATCCGGACGACGTCAAACTTTTCGATCGAGTCATCAAGGTCCCAAAATTTCCCGAAGGCTCAACACCTGAGCACAGTCTAAAAATATCTGGTACATACCACAGCACCTCTGGACCAGCCGTAGAAGGGCAAACCCAAGCCTCAATGATGGCACCGCTAAACTGCCATAAACCCTAAGGTTCAAAGCGGTTCCATGGTCATCATGTCGAGTTAGGGTTTCATTCTTCTAGAGGGTCCACAGAATTACCTGCATGTTCCTCCGAACACTTTATACTTGGGAAAATAGGTTTTTGACACTCGTTCGAACTTTTTAACTTCGCCTATACAACATGTGAATACCCTTCGTTCGCACGCTAAACAATGCCTCAATCCTCCAGGAAAGGCGATACATCGGCGGTCACCTCTGGCTCGGTCTGCTCTAAGTCTGAGTAAGACTCTCCACACTGAAAATCTTCAACTCAAATGGGCCTGCATCGGCGCATCAATCTGACGAATCACCTTCGTCTCTCAAATCGGGGTAGACTAGCTATCATCTGTCGCATTTCTGCATGGAAGCTCCGGCGGTCTTAGCTCGTAAGCTCTGGAAGCGACATCCCATCATCTCAGCAACAGCTGGGTCACCTGTCTGCACGGTAGGCGACATCAAAATCTCTGAGGTATATTGTACATCAACAGTCCTCTCACAACTGGCAGCTCTAACAATGGCCCGATCGCCCGGTATAAAACCAAGCACTCGCCTCCATAAGAGGTCGCAACAAAATACCAACTCGAGACGTTCCCATGTCACCAGAAAACACAATGGTCAGCCCTCGTACTAGACGAGCTCACCCTGACCGCAACACTAGCAGCAGCTCAAACTGCACTCAAACTATGGTGACAGGAACCTCAATCGAGTATCGAAGAGAGCAGATCAACGGCAAGAAAGAAAACGACAGATCCAGAATGGATACATGATCATAAGAAGGAACAACATCAATGAAAGTATGATCATGGAACTAATAGAATCGAGGATCTCCAATGGATGTATAATCATGGGTATAAAGAGAATCATTAGTCTCAAAAATATGTACATCCTAAGGTTTCTTAAGTGGAGTATCGTATCGTAAATATGCCGTGGAACATACGTACGGTACGTCACTCTACTCAAGCTACCTACTCCATTAATCATGGTCAGCCTATGAAACGAAAGTTCGGGTCTAATACCCCCCGTTCAAGTCTAAGTTCCGTAAGGTCAAGCTTAGGTTTCGAAATACATACCCGCCCTAGACTCCGCATAGTCAAACATAGACTCGAACAAAGGTTAAACCTAGCACTCTGATACCAACTTTGTCACGACCCGAAATATTAGCTCGTAACAAGCACTTGAATCACGTAACGTCTAAAGGCGTAACGGAATTCAAGTAAGCTGAAACCCAGAAATCTAAACCCTTAAAGAAAAGTAAAGGAGGTGAAGTTTTGAAATAAAGGTATAATGAAATCAAGTTTTTCTTAATGCGTAGAAAGAAACATGAATGATGCAAGTGAAGTTTACTAGTTTGAAAACATGTTTCGTCTTTTAAAAATTTTGGCAGCACCTCCTTTGTATTTTTTGATCCAAAACCACAAATACATAATAAGAATAATGGCATCCCCAAGCGGAAGCTAGCTCTTCGCCAAACGGCGGATCACAACCACGCAATACAGCATAAATAAGTATACGACGCCCAACGGCAAAGTTCACGACAAAAAGATAAAGAAATGAGCAAGATATAACCCCAAAAGTGAATATAAAACCCATCGCTCAAATCTCGCAACTACAAGTCTCACTAAGTCTCATCACTTATACAATTTACAACATTTGATTGATGGAGTTAACTAGATTCAATAAGAATACAGATACAAGAGTGGGTACGATACAAGTTTCCCACCTACCAACGCAAAACACCCGAATGCAACTGTGTGCCAGCGAAGCCGCTACTGATCCAAGCGGTCAACCTGCAAGAACTGTGGTACAACGGGGGTGAGTTGCCAACTCGTGAGTAGAAAAATATCAACAGATAGAAATCGAATAAACAACGACTCCTTGGTCAACTATATCATAAAGGTAATACTATGATATCTAGGGTGACCGGGTCTGTATATGTGCCAACAAGGTAATCAATGCCTATAAGCATGTGGATAACATCCAACAGTAATAATCAATGCATGTATATGGATCTCGTCCAACCATATAATCAATGTCTGTATGCACGTAAATATCATAAAGGAGTGTGCATGAAAGCATGGGGATATATATCAACGGTGTCCCTCGTGACACATCAAAATCATGGAACCTAAGTGCCTAGCATCAACACTCATCATGAAAACCGTGCCCAGCATCGGCACGTAAATCCTCATATATCGGCCTCCGTCAGTCCGGATCAGCCCACGGGCTCCGTCAGTCTGGATCGGCCAATATCATCTCTCGACTCTGGTCGGTATCCTTCGGATATTCGCCGAGCCCAAATACTATCACCGGTAGGTAGTGGTCCCTCTGCCAGGCTCATCGCCTACTGCGCTACAGATCCATTCTCGCCCCGGGGTACCATACCGGGTCCACCATATACCCGCAATCGGCCTCGTCCACTCCTCGAATCGGGTTCCACATGTCACACGTCTCAGAACCGAGAAAACGCATGGTGGACACACTGAAATATCATATCAAGAGAAACCGGGTTTTTAAAATAGTACACGCTTTCTTTTAAAATGACCACGGTTCTCAAATCCAGAAATCTCATGAAAACAACATATCTCAATGCGTAAAATAATAGAGCATGATGTATGCGATATATAAGAGAAACGCGAGCATATCCATGTATCATGCAACATGGAACAGTGATATGACATATTAAGGGAAAACCGCTCTTTTAAAATGATTCCAGCTTTTAAAATATAACTTGCGGTTGCCAATTTCCCAAATAAACCAGTTATCTATATAGGTACAATATGAATATGCGCAAGTATAGATGTACCAATGTATGTGTGCACAATATGGATATATAATGTGTATGTGCGCAAATATGGATATGCAATGTGTATATGCGCAAGTATGAATGTATCAATGTATATGCCATGATGCAGCAACCCTACTGTGTAGTGACATGGCAATTATCGATGATGAAGTGTGTGAGCCTACAATCTGTGTACGTGTAACATACGCATCATCGATAATGGTGCATGTGTACTATCACAGGTATATGCAATGCAATAATAATATCATGAATGCAGCACAAGGTAAATCATCAGCTAATAGCTATAAGGTATATGTAACTATCCTATGTCCGAGTCGATGAATCTATCAATCGACATCTAGCCCAGTAACATAGCGTACGGTATAATCCATCGTACGGCAACCTCTAGTCAAGGGTATGGATCAACATCAAGTTAAACTCATCACGCACGGAAAATCATCGTGTGGCGGCATTAAGCTAATAGGGATCCTAACGTCCTATACGACAAATGAGGGTACAGCCTAATATCATATACGGCATATCATCCATGATTCACAACATTCTATATATGGATATATATCTAGGTACCTATGTCCCGGTTCACATCCGCAATAATCTCATATCAGGGGACCAGCAGGGTATAAATCATCTCGATCGACTCGCATCCGTATACCAACATATCATCATATCATCATATCCGTCTTATATTCTTTTCATCGCATTTATAACCCATATCAAGCCGAGTTTACCTAAACCTTCTATCTCTACTATAAGTATAGGTATCTAATCTAGCATACACACCCGAACCATACAAGCAGATTTTAAAAGAAGCGAATCGTAGTTTTGAAAATAGGGGTTACGGTGTTTTAAGGAAAAGATATCATTTGAAAATTCGTAACATCCCTCAAGGTACATATTTAAAAGATACATACGATTCTTCGGTTTAGAAAAAGGTATGGTTCGGATGACGCATCTACATCGACTATCTAATCCTACAGTACCCTAAACGGCAATATCGCTAAACGCAATCCTATGATAGTCGTAACATATCACTTCTAACTATCCTCAAGTTTCTAATATGGTTTCATAGATATCTTAATTCTAACCCTAGTTTACTAATCTAGGTTTTCCTAACCATATTCTATAATCAGTTTTCCATCAATATATTGCGGGGGTGCTATACGCCATCCACCCGACTTCCCCCGTAGATATTGATCCACTCACCTGGTCTTCGCTCGCCGAAATCGATGATGCCACGCTCCTTCGCCTCGGAATTCATGCTAGGGCACCTACAATAATAAACAATCGCAATACGTATTAAAATCGAATCCGGAAAACCGATACGGCACACGGTGCGCTCATAGGTTAGAACCTATGGCCTACACGTGCAAAAACAATCAAACAACCCTTGTTGTCGATGTACAAACATCCAACAACCAAATACAAATCCAAATGTCAAGAAATTGCATTTCAAAATACGGAAATCATAGCCAAAAACACCCCAAAATGCTCCCAGATTTTCCCCAGGTGACAATTAGCCAAAACTGCATATAGGAGGGGTCTAATTTAGTGCAAAAAGAGCCATGAACCAAATCTAGGACCTTATTTCCTTGCTCTGGCCGTAAATTGCGACCAGAATGGATAAATCTGCGGCCTTGGGTTGGGGTATGGGGCTAGGGTTTCAGTGGTAGCTTCCTAGGTTCCTGCACGACTCCCAGTAATTCCAAAATTATTTCTAGTGTCCCCGGGTTGCTCCAGATTCCAAAATACCCTCACAAATCACACATTTATTCGATGTCGGGGTATCTAAATCCGTGTTTTGGGTTTTTCTAAACTCTGGTCCAGGTCAATAACAACACCCAAGTCTAGTTAACAGCCTCTAACATCACCAATTTCAAACAACACTCAAACCTTCACTAGGGTTTCCCAATGTTCACTAATCTTCACAATTTCATATCTAAACACATATGAATACTAAAGTAAATGAAAAACCACCCAATTGGTGAAGGGATTACCTCATATAGCACCCATGAATCCCTAAGGTCATCAAAATCTGAATTTTCTTGGTCTCATGTGTAGAGGTTGAAGAGGGGATTAATTTTTCTGAAGGGTGTGTAGGGTTTTTAGGGTGGATCAAGAGGGTAGAAGATGGAGGGATGTGGAGTTGAGGGAGATGAAGAGGGAAAGAAAATGATGGGGGAAAAATGGCAAAGGCAGCAGCCCATCTCTCTCTCTCACTATGATTCTCACCCATACCCTTTCCATGTCATCATTATGTCCCCTTTGACTTTCTCCTCAATCATTTCTCTTTTCTTTTCTTTTCTTTTCTCAACCAAAAGCCAACCCTAACATAAAACACACAAATGAAATAACATGTAACATGTCATGGTGCACTAACCATGAAAACTGTAGAAATGCAGATTTGGCTTAATCGCGATTAGCAGTGCACTAATCGGGTTTTATCGAAACTGCATGTAATAAATTTTAAAATTGCCAAATCCTTTAAATATATTTTTTTAAATGAATAAATCATTTTAATTTCTATTTATTTCACAATTATTGGTATATATTTATACCCTTTTTCGAAAACCCCAATTTCGCAAATCGGCAGTTTTCGGGAAATATATTATTTTAATATTAAATTCCCAAAAATAATATTTTATATTTTCTGAAATGTTACAACAGTACCTATGGACCAGCCATAGAAGGGAAAACCCAAGCCTCACTGATGGCACTGCTAAACTACCGCAAACCCTAAGATTCAAAAGCGGTTTCATGGTCATCATGTCGAGTTAGGGTTTCGTTCTTCTAGAGGGTCCACAGAATTACTTGCATTTTCCTCCGAACACTTTAAACTTGGAAAATGGGTTTCTGGCACTCGTTCGAACTTTTTAGCTTCGCCTAGCCGACATGTGAATATCCTTCGTCTCTCAACTCAAGGTAGACTAGCTATCATCTGTCGTATCTCTGCCTGAAAGCTCCAGCGATCTCAGCTCGTAAAGTCTGGAGGCGACATCCTATCAATCTCAGCAATAGCTGGGTCATCTGTCTGCACGGTAGACGACATCATAATCTCTAAGGTAGGCTATACATCAACAGTCTTCTCGCAATTGGCAGCTCTAACAATGGCCCGATCATCCGGTGCAAAACCAAACACTCGCCTCAACAAGATGCCACAACACAACACTACATCGAGACGTTCCCATGTCACCAGAAAACACAATGGTCAGCCCTCGTACCAGACGAGCTCGCCCTGACAGCAACACTAGCAGCAGCTCAATCTGCGCTCAAACCAAGGTGACGGGAACCTCAAGTGTGTATCGATGAAAGCAGATCAAGGGCATGAAAGGAAGCGACAGATCCAGAATGGATACATGATCATAAGAAGAGACAACATCAATGAAAGTATGATTATGGATACGAACAAAATCAAGGATCTCAAATGGATGTATAATCATAGGTACGAAGAGAATCACAGATCTCAGAATATGTACATCCTAAGGTTTCTTAAGTGGAGTATCGTATCGTAAATATGCCGCGGAACATACGTACGGTACGTCACTCTACTCAAGCTACCTACTCCATCAATCAGGGTCAGCTTATGAAACGAAAGTTCGGGTCTAATACCGCCGTTCAAGTCTAAGTTCCGTAAGGTCAAGCCTAGGTTTCGAAATACATAATCGCCCTAGACTCCGCATAGTCAAACATAGACTTGAACCAAGGTTAAACCTAGCGCTCCGATACCAACTTTGTCACGACCCAAAATATTAGCTCGTGACCGGCACTTAAATCACGTCACGTCTAAAGGCGTCACGTAATTCAAGTAAGCCGAAACCTAGAAATCTAAACCTTTTAAAGAAAAAAACAAGGAGGTGAAGTTTTGAAATAAGGGTATAATGAAATCAAGTTTTCTTAAATGCATAGGAAAGGAACATGAATAATACAAGTGAAATTTACTGGTTTTGAAAACATGTTTCATCTTTTAAAAATTTGGGCAGCACCTCCTTTGTATATTTTGATCCAAAACCACAATACAAGATAATGATAAGGGTATCCCCAAGTGGGAGCTAGCTCTTCGCCAAGCGGCGGATCACAACCACACAAGACAGTAAATATATAAGTATACGACACCCAATGGTGAAGTTCATCACAAAAGATAAAGAAATAAGCAAGACATCAAAACCACAAGTAGCGGAAAACCCCTCGCTCTAAGTCTCACAACCACAAGTCTCACTAAGTCTCATTACTTATACAAATACAAGTTTGATTGATGGATTTAACTAGATACAATATGAAATATAATACAAGAGTGGGTACGATACAAATGTCCCACCTTCCAAGAAAATCACCCAAAAAAAAGCTATATGCCAGCGATGCCGCTACTGATCCGTGCGGTCAACCTGTAAGAACTGTGGCACAACGGGGATGAGTTGCCAACTCGTGAGTAGAAAAACATCAACAGGTAGAAACGAATAAAATAATGATTTCTTAGGTCATCTATATCATAAAGGTAATACTATGATATCTAGGGTGACCGGGTCTGTATATGTGCCAACACTAATATCGATGTCAATCAGCATGTGGATATCATCCAACAATATCATCAATGTATGTATGCAAGTGGATCCCGTCCATGTGTCAACCAATGACACAACAACATCATGCATGTAAATATCATAAAAGCATATGCATGGAAGTATGAGGATATAAATCAACGTGTGTCCCTCGCGACACGTCAAAATCATAGAACTTGTCCAGCATCTACACTCGAAAACATCATGAAACCCGTGTCCAGCACCGACACGTAAATCCTCATATCTCGGGCTCCGTCAGTCCGGATCGGCCTACGGGCCCCGTCAGTCCGGATCGGCCCATATCATCTCTCGACTTCGGTCGGTATCCTCCGGATATCTGCCGAGCCCAAATACTATCACCGGTAGGTAGTAGTCCATTTGCCAGGCTCACCGTCTACTGTACAACAATCCTTTCTCGCCCCGGGGTACCATACCGGGTCCACCATGTACCCGCAATCAGCTTCATCCAGCTCCTCGAATCGGGTTTCACATGTCACACGTCTCAGAACCGAGAAAACACATGGTGGACGCACTGAAATATCATATCAAGAGAAACCGGGTTTTTAAAACAATACATGCTTTCTTTAGAAATAGCCACGGTTCTCAAATCCAGAAATCTCATGAAAACAACATATCTTAATGCGTAAAAGCGTAAGCATGATGTATGCGACATATAACATAAATGTAAGCATATCCGTATATCATGCAACATGGAACAGTAATATGCACATATCGAGGGAAAACCGCACCTTTAAATGGATCCAGTTTAAAAATATATTCCGCGGTTCCCAAATTCTCTAAGTTCAATGCAACATCGTATAAATGTGCATATGCAATTATAGCAAGTAAATCATGCAAGGAGTTATATCATGATGCATCAAATCCTACTGTGTAGTGACATAGCAATTATCGATGATGAAATGTGTGAGCCAGTCAATCAGTGTAAGTGTAACATACGCATCATCGATAATGGTGTAGGTGTACTAGCACAGGTATATGTAATGCAATGAGAGTGACATGAGCATAGTATAAAGTAAATCGTATGCAAATGCTGACAGGTATACGTATCTAACATGGCCGAGTCAGTGAATCTATCAATCGACATCCAGCCTCACAACATCATGTACTGTATAATCCATCGTACGGCATCTTCTAGTCAAGGGTATGGATCAATCATCAAGTCAAACTCATCACGTACGGAAAATCATCGTACGACGAAATTAAACCAAAGGGGATCCTATCAACCTATAAGACAACGAGGGTACGGACCTAAGGTCTCGCACGACAATCCCTCACGATTCACAACATACATAAATATATCTATATACCTATGTCCTAGGTCATATCCACAACAATCTCATATCAGGGGACCGGCAAGGTATCAATCATCTCAATCGACTCGCATCCGTATACCAGCATATCATCAAATCATCATATCACGTCATATATTCTTTTCATCGCATTTATATCCCACATCAAGTCAATTTTACATATACATTCCACCTTTACCATAAGCATACGTCCCTAATCTAACATACACACCCGAACCATACATTTAGTTTTTAAAAGATGCGAATCGTAGTTTTGAAAGTTGGGGCTACGGTGTTTTTTTGGAGAAGATGTCATTTGCAAATCCATAATGTCCCTCAAGGTATCTGTTTAAAAGATGCATACGATTCTTCAGTTTGGAAATAGGTATGGTTCGGATGACACATTTACGTCGGCTATCTAGTTTTATAGTACCCTGAACGGCAATATCGTCAAACATCATCCTCAAATCCCGTCATCACATATTAGTCGTATCATATCACTTCTAACTATCTTTTAGTTTCTAATATGGTTTCTCTAACTATCTTTTAACTCTATCTATAGTTTTCTATTAAAGGTTTCCTTAGCCATATACTATGAATCGGTTTCCATCAAAAACTTGCGGGGGTGCTATACGCCATCCACCCGACTTCCCCCGTAGATATAGATCTACTCACCTTGATCCTTGCCTGCCGAAGTCGATGACGCCACGCTCCGTCGTCTCGGAATCCATGCGAAGGTACCTACAATAACCCCAATCGCAATCGCTATTAAAATCAAGTTATAAACCATCACGAATTCAAAACAGAATCTCAGAAAACATGCTCCAGATTTTACCCTAGGAGAAATTAGTAAATTTTGCATATGTAAAGGGTCTAGATTACAGATACTGGAGCCATGAAACAAGAACGAGACCAGGACTTCAAGGTCTGGCCGCAATTTGCGGCCAGAAGGCTTAAATTTGCGGCCAGGAAATGGTTCTGGGGGCTGGGGTCTCAGGGGTAGTCTTCTGGTCACCTGCACAACCCTCAGCTTCGCTAAATAAGTTTCAGGTCACCCGGGTGTTAGTAGATCTCCAATTACCATCACAATTTCCAGAAAATCCAATATCGGCATATTTTTAAAGTTCGCATTTGGGTTTAAGTCTTAGGTTTTGGTTCAATAAACCATCACTACAGGGGTTGTATGGCCTCTATAAATCTCAATTACACTTCATAACTCAAGATTACCACAAAACCCTAACATGGAAATTTCGAAGTTCACTAAACTACACAATATCGATTTTAAACTAGTATGGATGCTTAAAGAAATGAAATGCTACACTAATGACGAATAAAGTACCTAATTTGGCAACTCAAGAAAATTCTTGAGTTGCCCCAAGTCATTAAAATCCGATTTTTTCTTGGTCCAAAGGGTTTGTGAGAAGCTTGTGCATGTTTTTAATGAAAGGATTTATTTGTTTTGATGTTGTTATGAGGTTGTTTTGAGGGGATAAAGTGGAGGTGGGAGACGAGGCAGCCATGGGAGGAGAGGAGATGAAAAATGATGAAGGAATGAGTGAAGAGAGAAGTGTGTCATGACTAGGTTGACCCCTCACCTTCTCTCTCTCTCATGCCCATACCTCTTATTCTATCCTTTTCTTTTCTTTTCTTTTCTATTTCCCATTTTATAAAACAAAGCCATGCATGATAAAACAAGAAACCATGGTAGGAAAATGTAGAAATGTGAAATATGACATGGTGCACTGGCCATGGAAAAATGTAGAAACATGGATTTGGCTTAATCGCGATTAGCAGTGCACTAATTGGGTTTTTATTTAAACTGCAAATAATAACTTTTAAAAATGCCAAATCCGATAAATATATTTTTAAATGAGTAAAATCATTTTAATTTCCAATTATTTTACAATTATTGGTATATATATATTTATACCTTTTTACGAAAACTCCAATTTCGCAAATCGGGTAATTTTCGCGAAATATATTATTTTAATATTAAATTCCAAAATAATATTTTATATTTTTCTGAAATGTTACACGTATGGTTTTACGATATGGTTCGATCACATACGTGTACTTATGCGCGTGTGATGTTCGAGCGGACAATACTAGTGGGCTTTTGTTTAACCCGGATCCTAGTATTAGATTGTTGGATTAGTTTCGTCTCATTGTATTCGTGTTTCTCGAAACACGAATGCGGCTATGTATATACAGATGAGAGGGGCATTCTTGTAATTACTCAAGATTGTTTTAGAAGGAGACACCTCATTAGAGTTTTGGCCATTGACTTGATTAAAACAATTATGAGGTGGAGGAAATTATTTATTATTTTTGTAAATGATAATTGTGTCATGGCTACTTGGTTTGACTATTTGACTTAAATATTTTTATGAGATATTTTGTGGCACTAGATATTTTGGATGAGATATTTTTCTTGCCATGCTTGTAGTCATATCAAGTGAGCCATCTCAATTATCATTATCAAAAACATGTTCTCTTTCCTCAAGTTCACTCTCTTCTTCTTCCTCTCAAATCTTAACTCTTATTGTCTCATGTGTTGAGAATCTAAGAGTTAGTGAGGCTTAGCTACCCAAAATCACTCTCTACTCACTCTAGGCTACTTATTTTAGCACACCAAGTGACCTAGTTACCTCATCTTGGAGGTTAAAGCTCAAGGTTGGAACTCTCGGGTGGATCTTCTTCGACTTCGAGAAGCCGACGAGGAGGCGCTATCCATTTTCACTCTAAGGAGCTCACGAAGTGAAAGAGGAAAGCAAGAAGACAAGGACACGATACTACGAGATATAACATTCATCCGAGTAATTAAACCTCAAGTAGTATGCTGGCTAGGGTTTTATGTTCGATCCTTGGTTCAAGTCGGTGTTGCGAAGCCCGTAAAAATTATTTTTTGCTATTTCCTCCTCGCAAACACGTGGGGTGCGCGACATCGACTTACAGTGGTATTGGAGCCTCTCATAAACCTTAGATAGCTTGTAGCGACGTTAGAAATCCGCCGTTTTTGTCGCGCAAAAACTGCGGACAAAAACAGTTTCCAAAATTGATGTTTTGAGTTGTTTGCACACCCCGCGGGCTCACGGTTTGAAAAAAGAAGCCGCGTGGTGGAGCATGGGCACCCTGGGGAATCCTCAGGGAGGGGACCGAATAGCTGGGCCTACTCCCCAAGACCACCACAAGGTGGTCTTGGCGGTGGGGACCCGAAACTGCCCCACCTTAGGCAGTTTCGGGTCTGCCTCACCCCCTAGACACCTCGTAGTGGCCTCGGGGGTGGGGTACCCCCTCTAGGCCCCCAACTAAAAGTTAATTTCATGCTCTAACTCTCCGTGAATATTCGGGCGGGTTTCAAGTTCGTTTCGACTCCGTATTGGCTTAAAACGATCGGTTTTGGAACTTTAGGTCACTGGATTTTTCGAAGTTTTAGAAAAATTGGTTTAGTTTACTAATTGTGTGCGGAATTCTAATGTCGTAGTTAATTTACAAGCTTTGTGATGTGAATATGTGTTTGGAAACGTCGACTAATTGCTATACGTCGGTTAGTCGGGGTTGCACATATCTGTGATGATGTTATGTTGGTTTGTGTATATGAACTTGTCGGATCGTCATGGATGAATAGCCGGGGATGTGAGATGAGTGTTGTATCTTTCATTCGATGTAAATTGTAAATTGATGTAATATTATTTTGCGGGGCACATTCGGGTTGAGATTGTAGCCACCGTCGTATTATTTCTTTTACTGTTTTCTGCTCCTAGGATAGACCCAAGGTGGGGTGCACAAACTACCGGGTGCTTGAAGTGCCGAGTGGCCTACTCACTTTGTTGAGGGAGGTTGCTTCACTTCGGGAATTTGGCAGGTAGTTTGCCGTACTTGTAGGGGTCTAGGGTGGGGTTTGGCTATTCATCACGACCGTGGAATCCGTCTTTCGTTATAGGCTCAAACGAAACGCGGAATTCCTAGTATATCCAATATGTTCATCTGTGATCTGGAATGCCTATTATTTCCTGAGACAAATGTATATATCTATATATGATATCTAGTAGACGTTGCTTATGTTTTTCATCCGCGCTAGTCCAACCCCCGCTCTGTCGTTAGTTAAGTAACCTAACGGGTGATGACGGGGCCCCATGGTGAATGCGGATGGCATAAGCGTACGTTGAATTTTCGTTCTTTTTCTGCAATGGTAGGTTAATTGATGGGACCACATTACATTAATGCAAAGCAAACAAACCGAAGCTGAGTCGTTGGAACAATTTTAAAACCACTCGGTTTTTTCATGTTGCGCCACGGCAGCGCCCTGGCCGTCTATCTGAGGCCAAAATGCGGAATAAAAATTTTCTGCTCTTTTAAACTGGCGCTACCGCGGACAATGAAAACCCGGATCGTAACCATTAACTAAGTCCTAGCAAACAAGAGAAAGGGTTAGAGATATACCGAGCGATCCGTTCCTCCGGTCTTCTCATCATCGTCCCGATCACCTGCGGAATGTCCGGTCTCCATCTCGTCGCCGGAAGGGCACCACGTAGCCGGGTACTTTTACGGGCTCCCACCTCAATACCGAGGCAACTCGGGCGCGAAGTTGGCTAGCCGACGCGCCCAAGATTTGCTGTAGGCTAAAGTGTAGAATGTCTATTTGGGATTTATGAGGTTGCCATTTATGGAGGAATTTAGCATAAGAATTTCATGGATGCTAGATGGAGAGAATGGAGCTTGCAATCTCTCTGTGGCTGTCAAAAATGAGCTTGGCCAAAGGTCATTTTTCTCACTGGAAAATGAAGTGTGTATATTGCACACAAAAAAAAAACTTTGCAAAGGAAATTAATCCTTTACAAACCAACAGCACACACACACACACAAAGGAGGGGGGGCCCACGAAATTAGCAAGCAAGGAATTTGCAACACAAAAATAAAACACCCTCCCACTCACAGCAAGTGGCCGGCCCCCCCAAATCCAAGTGGGAAAAGAATAACCAAGTGGAGAAAAGGAAAATAAAAGTCACACCAATTTCTTTTCTTAACAAATCAAAGCACCATCATAATAAATGCAAGGAAAAGACCAAAAGGGAATCTCATGATTATGAAGCCACATATATGCAAGAAACCCCTCAACAAATAAGTTAATTGCAAACTTGCAATTAACCCCCTCCAACGAAAAGTCCGGCCGGGAAAGAACAAAGGAAAACCGGCCGGGACGGAATGCAAACTGGCAACATCAGAAAAACTGATCCCGTAATAAAATACGGGAAAACCCCACTACTGCAAATACATGCCCGCATTTGTATTCCCACTGAACACAAATGCAAAGAGACAAAACTACACTATCAAATACTAGAATCCGGCTTAAGCCAAAGCCGGCTAGTAAAAACCGTCCGATCACGATCCGTGCAATACCGCACGTATCTGATCGAACCCTGCCATATCTCCATACGGCCTCTACAGCGTTTCGCCCGAAACTTGAGTAACTGAGTGTGGTGGACTCTAAAGACTCGTCAATACCATGGCTGTGGATTTAACCACTGGCACGTCAGAGGTATAAGCCAATACGTGACGGGCCACCAGCTATTGACCAAAAGGGACGTCGATGAGGAAGCTCACCCCGACACCCTACTGAGCCTGTCAGCGACAATATCCGTACAGTCCGGTCCGTTCGTCTATGAGTATCGCATGGCGGGCCTAGGGGGTTGGTAAAAGTCAGACCCCCAAAAGCGGTACAAGTCGTGTCGGAGCGTAGCCCAGAACACCCTGAGATACTACTGGAATACCTACCAGTAAATCTCCTGCCTCGGCCGAGGGCTTTGTGTAATGGCTCTCCTAGACACAGCGCGACCTTACCCCCAATACCGGGAGAGACGAACCCCTGCAGATCCGCTCACTGCCTCCATGTGGCTCGGGACTGTACCCAACTAAAACCTGTTTGCACGACTCCTTTGAGCCGTGGTAGGGTAGTAATCAAAGCACAGTGGGAACTCACACGAGACAAATGACGATCTCAGGTCGATGAACTAACCTGTACACATGTCACCAGGGAACTGCTATCTGACATCTGGTATAAGACCAACTAGCAGGTTCCCGGCGAGTCCTATCCGGTGTACTCATAACCCAATGAGCACCTGTATACATCTTAGGTGAACCAACTGACACCAGTGGCTTGTGAGACCGGCCACCGCCCCTCGTCGGGGTCTCGACTGTATACACTAGTCTACTAATGGAGTATCGATGCCCTGTCTCGAAACTCCTACGACTAGGGACCATTTAAGGATGTGCTTATAGACTACCAGCTCCCACGTATATGATCGCCATCATACTGCCGGCAGTCAAGCAAGAATCCTAGGGGCTCTATCAACGTGTAATAGCGACATGTCAGGTCACCTAAAGCAGTACACGATGATAAAGATAAACCAGATAGCATACTATCATCTCGAGTAAGACTGTCCTACTGGGATAGGTCCTCCCTCAATCATTGCAATCACGTGCCTGTGATCCAATAATTGACTCTGAGGGCACTATCTCCAACAATCTCCCACTTGCACTCAAGGCTAATTATTGCGATGCCGCATACTCATAGCCCGTGTGATACCGAACACCCAACTCCTCTACTAGTCAGTCTCACAAAGCTCGTTTGCGAAACTATTGCGTTCGAGGAATAGCCTCAGTGAGTGGATCCGCTGTGATGTTTCTTTCTATGTCTCTCTATATCTCATGTTCGCGGAGAAAGCCATCTCCCGAAATGAGCAATACCTGTCTTAGAATGTCTGGATGTCTGATGGGACCTAGCTCATAAATGAACTCCAAATCCAAACTTCTTAGACTGTATCGTCAACTGAACTTAATCAGTACCCTGCGCCATGCCTCCCTCAGTATTGCCTTGGATCACCTGTCCAAAATACTGCCCCTCGTCAGAAGGAAAACTATAACTCTGACAACCTCCTTGTCGTCCATGTCACCTTGGAAGCCTGGAATGATAACTGTCTCCCAAATAAGGCTGTCGTTATCATATCCCTAGAACATTCACTTATGTTCTAAGACTGCTTCCGACTGTTTCTCCAGGATTGGATCAATATCAACTTATTGCATCTAGTGCAAGAACAACATCTGGTGTGGTACTTGACATCTCATGATTGACTCAATTGCCTAAGCAAGTGATCTGCCAATCATGAGTATCCCTCTCCCCTTTAGTCTATAAGACACCTTTAGAGAGGGTGACTCCATCAACTGCAGGTGCACTACCATGCCAGGAGTCGTCCATTCTAAATACTCATAGAATGCTGTCAAGGTACCCAGATTGGGAAACCACCCAAATCTAGATCTAAAACCACAGATCTAGTAACCAGAATGTCTGATATAATATCCAAGTCCTGTGTGGAGAAACCACTGTGTGACGACCAAAGTATAACCGATTGTAGTATAGGAATATCACTTCCTACTACCTTCTCAACAGATCCACCCCTTATTCTGATGACGTCAAACCTATGACTGTCACATCAGAAATAGATGATCTTTCTCCGCTACATCTGCTTTAGTCTATAAATAGACATAAGCCTGATGTCCACCAATGCTTCCGCTGCTCCCACTGACTACGACAACCCTCTGGCAGAGTCACATAGACGTGCACTTCCAAAGCTAGTTTAGAACGACGCTATACTCATCCTCCTGCCGGGTCTCGCAGCCTGGAACAACAGCAATGGTAATTGTGGGTAAACAAGAACTTCCCTGTCACCGTCCTTGAGGCTACCGGAGTACCTCTCGGGTGCCTGAAGTTACCCACCGTATCTGCGGAGTGGCTAATGGAATGTCAAATCAGATTGAATCTTTAGGTTCCTTATCAAATCTTCAGTAATCGTTTGTGGTTCTGGAATCACTTCCAGTTCTACCATACTCCCACTACTTTTTCTGAAAAAATCCATTTTTAATAAAAACTGTGGCGAGTCTAGAACAATATTGCTATTGTTCATCCAGATGGTAGAAAATCAACCCTCGTCATAGCCTGGGTCAACCCACAAACAACCATTACAGAAACGTGCCTTGAGTTGTCCAGTGTCTGGTTTTAAGCATAAGCCGGACAACTCCCCGTACCTTAACAATGTCAAGATATGAACTGTTCTATATCCAATATAGAAACAGAGGCACTGATTTAATTGAACCAGATTCAAATCATGCAGCTGTCTCCAGTGCATGTTAACTAAATGGGAGGAGGTCGATCAGCGTTACTCAACTTAGGAATGCTTCCAATTATGAGTAACCTGAAAGAGAAGCAATCTGTCTTCATCATTACTATCAACTGAATACCATACACAAGTATCTACATCTTCGATCTCTTTGAAGAATCCCGATACTTGCTACACCTGGTTCTCTACTTTATTCAAATACCTATAACTCCTCAAAACTTAGACCCTGTGTTTCCACGAAACAGCTGTCTAAAATCTAGAGAAGTCATAAGTAAACCGAATATAGTACGAGGACCAACCCCTCTGTCCTGATGGACACTGGACAATATACAATACTCTGTATAAGTCCGCTGAGTCTTACAACTCTTTCACTGTGCGTCGTAGGTTGAAAACTGTACTTATGGTTAAGAAGAATTACACCGCTGTTCAATGCTCCTTACCTAACCATCCACTGGTATAGGTAAATGTCATCGACATAATATCAGAAAGGTATATCTCACTCTATGAAAATAGACGTACAGATATATCAATTTGAAATTGGTGCATAACAGCGGATATTCAAAACCAAATATTTGCCGTCCGGCAAACAACCCAGGTGACTTCCTCAAAATATCACCGATTATAACGAATCCCGATATAATGAGGATGATCACCCAATTCCCAATAACTTACTCCCACTCATCATCTGTAAAACCATACAGATGTGAGAATCATACCTGGTAAATACATACCCTGGAGCAAGTGTCCAACTGGGAAATCAGTTTTCCATTAACAGTACACAGTGAAACTGAAACATTGAAATGTTTCTGTGGGGAATCCTGGTATTCCTAGTAATGCCTCTACCATTATCCAGATTCACAACTATAACCGCATAATTCTTTGCCACCTCTCCAAATCCCTTTATATGTCTTTAGTCATTACCTTCTGCACACCCCTTTAGGCCAATTGGTTTTCTTCCTTCCCTACCGTTCGGCACCAGCCTATGGTTTGGAAGAAGACTATCCAATAAGCATAAAGGGTGTACTGTCCTAATCCTAGGAGCACTCGCAATGCGAGAGAAGGTGAAGATAAAAGACACCTGAATGTACTTTATTCCTATTTCTCCTGAACCAGGATCCATCCCCGAACTGGAACAAGTTCCTTTCGAGTTCGTATATAACCATACGATGGATTATCCAATAAAATGGGATCTTCGTAGTGATACGGGGTGTCCTGGAGAAAAGGGTAAAAGTAGGAGTGGCAATGAGGTCTGCAACTCTGACAATCCAAAAGCCAGTGTTAAGAAGGTTCGGTCAACTTGGTCACTGAGTCAAAGTTTTAGGGTCGGGTCAATGGTCGCTGCCAGAGAGAGAGAAAAGAAACACTCAGCGTGCACTCTAACCTAGATCAGAATGGTTATCACTTTGTCTAATCTGGAAACCTCCCACTGTACCTCAAATTCTCCTCCAAACCTGAAAGAAGAATTAGTCGGGATCACCCGAGGAGTAAACCAACTCATCAGTGGGAATCGGGATCCAACTATCATCGCATGATAACTTGACGGAATCCACTCAAGTCACCACACTCCAGAAGGTATGCGCATGCCTGGCAAGTTTCAGTTCTTTTGAAACTCCCGATGAAAGTTTTACCCCTAGGACCCAAGTGACCTTGACACAGTCAACAAATCAAAGAGTCCTAGTCAAGTTCAACCCGTCATTATCCCGGATTGCATTAAACCCACCCGTACGAGCCCTTGACACAGTCAACAAGGCCGCACGACTGTCCTAACCAATCCCATTAATATGCTGCAAACAAACACTACTTAGCTACCGCACACTACGCCTTGACACAGTCAACAAACGCAGCACGAATACTAAGTAATACTTGTAAGAAATGACGGAGGGCTACGTCTAGTTTTTGGCGAAAAACTTTTAACGTAATGAACTTGATATCGTTGAAGGAACTGCATAGCCTTTTATAAAAATATAGTGACGAAAACCTTTGCTAAAGAGGTCACTCCCGGTGAAGGGATCTCGGCTCTTTCCCCGTAGAATGAGGTGCAGGATATTCCATCTGAATACCACGGTGCAAAGCAAAAGTAATCGGCTATAGTGAAGTTATTGCCCTGACGCAAACTTCTGTCCAAGGGGTCACTCCCGGTGAAGGGATCTCGGCCCTTGCCTCGTCGACTGAGGAGCAGGATATTCCAAATGAATACCACGATGCAAAACAAAAGTGAACGTCCTTGCAATAACAGCTTTTTGAAAAATGTTCCAACAACATCAGAATAGGTTTGTTTATCTTGCATTGATCCGAATCAATGCAGTCCCATCAATTGATCACACCACAAAGAACGAAAATATACTGACGTACGTATATGCCATCCGCATTCGCCACTGGGTCCCGTCATCACCCGTTAGGTTAGCTAACTAACGGCAGAGCGGGGACTGGACTAGCGCGGATGAAAAACATATACAACATCTACTAATATATATACCAATATATAGTATTCGCTCAAGGCGTGAATAAAATGCAACATCACAGAAATGTACAGCATCACAGAACAATACAGATATCTGGAAGCCCCGGGTTTCACAGAGCCGCTGCTGAAACCCGACGTTCCCCTGGTCGTGTGGATAGCCTGTGCAATGAAATCCTAGACCCCTACGGGCGCGGCAAGTCACCCGCCAAAACCTGAAGCGAGGCAGCCCCCTTCAGCTCCGTGAATGGACCACCCAGCACTTCATGGAATCCGGTAACTTGGGCACCCCTCCTGGGTCAACCTGTACCCCCTACGAGTGCGGCGAATAGCCCGCCAATCCTAGAGTGAAGCCCCCTCCGTCTCAATGCCATGAGATGCGGGCCCGTTGCCCCCTAGAACCCGGCTATCCGTGCACCCCTCCGCGGGGTAATCCTAGTACAGAAAGTAAAATATACATACACCGGGTACATCGACCGCAACCAGGTCGTGCCCCAAAAGAATAATACAAACAGGCAGTGACGGCAGTCCACATGTCGGACGCTCGCCCCGCAATATCAAATGTACATAATACAACAGCACTGTACTAGCATTGCATCCAGGCTATCCCCCACGACCGATCCGCAACATCACAGCATAAACATAGAACATCAACGTGAAAATCACGTTCGCAAATCCGTCTAACCGGGCTATAGCAGTTAGACCGGATTTACCGATCGAGTGACATTCACGGTCGCAGATATAATGTAAATACTGTGAAATAATGTGTTTAAAATTTTCCGATTGACCAAAAATTAACTAGTGGGCCCCCAACCAATACTGTAGTAGTTAGAGAAAACCTGGGCCCAAATTTAATATCCCAAAACCCACAAAATAAGCCCAAAAGCCTACTGTAAAATTTTGACAAGTTGAGCACAGGAGACCGCGGCGGAAGCGCGGCCCGAAGGTGGGTTTGGCCGCCCTTCCGCGCTGCACTGTACGACTGACACTGTCGAAATTTTACAGTGGTCTTATAATGTCTTGTACAGTAGTTTTCGACAATCTGAAAAATTTTCTGACACCAAAAAAATTCCAACAGAAAACTGATGCGAAGGAAAATGTGGTTTTTGGGATTTCGGTCGATCGGAAATGCAAAACACATTAGAACAAGCTAGGTAAGGTTAATGGCGTGGCTCTGATACCATGTTGCGCCACGGCAGCGCCCTGGCCGTCTATCTGAGGCCAAAATGCGGAATAAAAATTTTCTGCTCTTTTAAACTGGCGCTACCGCGGACAATGAAAACCCGGATCGTAACCATTAACTAAGTCCTAGCAAACAAGAGAAAGGGTTAGAGATATACCGAGCGATCCGTTCCTCCGGTCTTCTCATCATCGTCCCGATCACCTGCGGAATGTCCGGTCTCCATCTCGTCGCCGGAAGGGCACCACGTAGCCGGGTACTTTTACGGGCTCCCACCTCAATACCGAGGCAACTCGGGCGCGAAGTTGGCTAGCCGACGCGCCCAAGATTTGCTGTAGGCTAAAGTGTAGAATGTCTATTTGGGATTTATGAGGTTGCCATTTATGGAGGAATTTAGCATAAGAATTTCATGGATGCTAGATGGAGAGAATGGAGCTTGCAATCTCTCTGTGGCTGTCAAAAATGAGCTTGGCCAAAGGTCATTTTTCTCACTGGAAAATGAAGTGTGTATATTGCACACAAAAAAAAAACTTTGCAAAGGAAATTAATCCTTTACAAACCAACAGCACACACACACACACAAAGGAGGGGGGGCCCACGAAATTAGCAAGCAAGGAATTTGCAACACAAAAATAAAACACCCTCCCACTCACAGCAAGTGGCCGGCCCCCCCAAATCCAAGTGGGAAAAGAATAACCAAGTGGAGAAAAGGAAAATAAAAGTCACACCAATTTCTTTTCTTAACAAATCAAAGCACCATCATAATAAATGCAAGGAAAAGACCAAAAGGGAATCTCATGATTATGAAGCCACATATATGCAAGAAACCCCTCAACAAATAAGTTAATTGCAAACTTGCAATTAACCCCCTCCAACGAAAAGTCCGGCCGGGAAAGAACAAAGGAAAACCGGCCGGGACGGAATGCAAACTGGCAACATCAGAAAAACTGATCCCGTAATAAAATACGGGAAAACCCCACTACTGCAAATACATGCCCGCATTTGTATTCCCACTGAACACAAATGCAAAGAGACAAAACTACACTATCAAATACTAGAATCCGGCTTAAGCCAAAGCCGGCTAGTAAAAACCGTCCGATCACGATCCGTGCAATACCGCACGTATCTGATCGAACCCTGCCATATCTCCATACGGCCTCTACAGCGTTTCGCCCGAAACTTGAGTAACTGAGTGTGGTGGACTCTAAAGACTCGTCAATACCATGGCTGTGGATTTAACCACTGGCACGTCAGAGGTATAAGCCAATACGTGACGGGCCACCAGCTATTGACCAAAAGGGACGTCGATGAGGAAGCTCACCCCGACACCCTACTGAGCCTGTCAGTGACAATATCCGTACAGTCCGGTCCGTTCGTCTATGAGTATCGCATGGCGGGCCTAGGGGGTTGGTAAAAGTCAGACCCCCAAAAGCGGTACAAGTCGTGTCGGAGCGTAGCCCAGAACACCCTGAGATACTACTGGAATACCTACCAGTAAATCTCCTGCCTCGGCCGAGGGCTTTGTGTAATGGCTCTCCTAGACACAGCGCGACCTTACCCCCAATACCGGGAGAGACGAACCCCTGCAGATCCGCTCACTGCCTCCATGTGGCTCGGGACTGTACCCAACTAAAACCTGTTTGCACGACTCCTTTGAGCCGTGGTAGGGTAGTAATCAAAGCACAGTGGGAACTCACACGAGACAAATGACGATCTCAGGTCGATGAACTAACCTGTACACATGTCACCAGGGAACTGCTATCTGACATCTGGTATAAGACCAACTAGCAGGTTCCCGGCGAGTCCTATCCGGTGTACTCATAACCCAATGAGCACCTGTATACATCTTAGGTGAACCAACTGACACCAGTGGCTTGTGAGACCGGCCACCGCCCCTCGTCGGGGTCTCGACTGTATACACTAGTCTACTAATGGAGTATCGATGCCCTGTCTCGAAACTCCTACGACTAGGGACCATTTAAGGATGTGCTTATAGACTACCAGCTCCCACGTATATGATCGCCATCATACTGCCGGCAGTCAAGCAAGAATCCTAGGGGCTCTATCAACGTGTAATAGCGACATGTCAGGTCACCTAAAGCAGTACACGATGATAAAGATAAACCAGATAGCATACTATCATCTCGAGTAAGACTGTCCTACTGGGATAGGTCCTCCCTCAATCATTGCAATCACGTGCCTGTGATCCAATAATTGACTCTGAGGGCACTATCTCCAACAATTCAAAACAGCAAAACTTTTAAAATGCGGAGCTTAAACCACTCCTTTTAAAAGCTATCAGGTTCCTTCGATTATATCAAGTTCACTACGTTCACGGTTTCGACAAAACTATTCGTAGCCCTCCTTCATTTCAGTTGGATATTTAGTAGTATTCAAGCAATGTATTTTGACCTTCGCCAAGGCATAATGATTGGTAGCTGCTGAATATTCATCTGTAGTATAGATAGATGCGTTGGTTTGGGACAGCCGTACTGCTATTTTGGCTTTCGTCAAGGGTATGTACGGGTGGGTTCAAATTAACTTGGAGAATGACGGGTAGAACTTGACATGTGACTTATGATATGCTGGCCTTCGTCAAGGTCATAAGAGCATGGGGCAAAAATCCATATCGGGAGTTTCTAAAGAAACTGAAACTTGTTAGTGTTGCATACCATTTGGAGTGTGATAATTTTGGTAGGATTCCTTCGACTTTATCACACGATGATATTTGGATCCCGATCCTACTGTGAGTATATGCTGCTCCTCAGGAGATTTTTTCACTTAACGATCAATGCTATAAACCAAGTAGGTGTCTAGAAAGGTGTTAGCAGGGCTACGCCCCTAGGAAAAAGAGATTATTTAATTAAGGAACTTCACGAAAGCGTCGTAAAACCTCACTCAAAGTACCGACACTGGCCTGGCTGAACGGTTAAGCAAGTATTGTATGGTGAGATTAATCCTGACCAATTCTTCTTTAATGGTTTGAGGAAGGATTCGAGAAACAGTGGGAGCCATCCTATTTAGATAAATTAAAAACCAATCTAAATTTGTAAGAGCATCATGCTGAGTGTTTCTTCTCTCTCTTAATTGCAGCAACCAAGATGACCGGCCTTAAGTTACTATTATATAAAAACATATTGACAGGGCCGAACTATAAACATTGGCTCAGGAATGTCAAGATGGTAATAACATATGACAAATTGGGCTATATTCTTACTACTAAAGTCCCCGTCGTCCCAGGTCCTGATTCCAGCGTTGCGGATAAGGAAATCCGTAAGACCTGGGAAATTGATTGCGTGAAAGACAAGTGCTTCGTGTTGGCCTCTATGGACAATGAACACCAGAGGCGGCACGAGAATATGGATCTTAAATCCATATTCCTCCATACCAAGGAATTATATGGAGAGCAATCTCGTATCGTAAGATACGAGACCTCGAAAAAGCTATTTCAGGCCAGGTTGGCTGTCGGGTCATTTGTAGGGAACACGTCCTTAAGATGATTGGCTATATTGAGGAGCTCGCGGACCTAGGGACCACATTAGAGAACGAGCTGTATACAGACTTGATTCTCCAGTCCCTCCCTTCCACCTACGCCCAGTTTATCTTGAATTTTAATATTCAAGGTAAAGAAGTTGAACTTCCAGAACTCCTAAACATGTTTAGGAGTGCTGAGGGCACCCTGAAGAAATCCAGGGAAACACCCGCTCTGCTTGTTGGTAGAGCTTCCTCTTCTAAATCCAAAGCGAAAGCCAAGGGAAAGAAGAAGAAGGCCCCCACCAAGACGAAAGGCAGTGTTAGTAAGGTGGACGCGAAGGGCAAGGCTAAAGTGGCAGGGCCGACAGTAGGGAAGGAAGAATGCTTCTACTGTCATAAGAAGGGCCATTGGAAGAAAGATTGCAGGGCTTGGAGAGCCAAGAACCAGGACTCGAAGCAAGTTGTGGCTTCCGCTTCAGGTGTGTTTGTAATTGAAAACTGTCTGTCAATCAACTCTACTTCCTGGGTATTGGATACCGGATCATGATCTCATATATGTAATTCTTTGCAGGCACTGAGAAGTCGTAGAGTTCTGAAGACCAGTGATATGGCCCTCAGGGTTGCTAACGGAGCGAGCGTTGATGCTGTGTCCGTAGGGGAATATCACTTAGGGTTGACAAGTGGACATATTTTGGTTTTACGCAACTGTTTTTGTTTACCTAGTTTGACTTGTAATATCATTTATGTATCTTTGTTATCTAAAGAAGGTTATGATTTTACATTTGTAAGCGATGTCGTAAACATCCACCTTAATCATGGTCTGATTGGATCGGGTATACTAAACAACGGTATATACGTATTAAACCAACTATAAGTTTTCAATGTCCAGAACACATAAAAGAAAGACTCCAGAATTAAATCAAGCTTTCTTATGGCTTTGTAGACTGGGTCACATCAACGAAACAAGGTTGACCAAGTTACATAAAGAAGCATATTTGGATCCGTTCGAATATCAATCTTATGCAACTTGTCAATCATGTCTCATAGGAAAGATGACAAAGACTCCGTTCACTGGACACGGAGTAAGAGTGAGCGAGCTCTTGGGACTCATACACAGCGACGTGTGTGGTCCAATGTATACACATCCGAGAAGTGGTTATTTCTATTTCATTATTTTTACGGATGATTTCTCTAGGTACGGACATGTCTTCTTGATGAAACATAAATCCGAGGCCTTTGAGGAATTCCGAGAATATAAGGATAAAGTGGAAAAACAAACCGGCAAAAGTATCAAGACACTGAGATCTGATCGAGGTGGTGAATACTTGAGTGCCGAGTTCCTGGATTACCTAAAAGAGAATGGAATTCTCTCTCAACTTACTCCTCCATACACACCACAACACAACGGTGTATCAGAGAGATGGAACCGAACCTTATTGGATATGGTACGTTCCATGATGAGTAACCCTGAGTTACCGCGATCATTCTGGGGCTATGCACTAGAATCAGTTGCATATCTTTTGAACAAGGTTCCTACCAAGACTGTGCCCACCACACCATATCAGATGTGGAGTAGGAAGAAACCCTATCTTCAGTATATGAAGATATGGGGATGTCCAGCTTTAGTCAAAAAGCTGCATGCGGACAAACTCGAGGCACGCTCAGTACTGTGTAAGTTTGTGGGATACCCAAAGAACTCCAGGGGCTATCTTTTCTATTTCGCAGAGGAATAAAAGGTTTTTGTTTCTGGTCATGCCCACTTTTTGGAACATCAATTTTTAGAAAAAGAAACTAGTGGGAGCGCAATAGAACTGGAAGAAATTCCAGAACCACAAGCTATTACTGAAAGCTTGGTGGAACCAGAAGTTTCAAAAGAACAGGAAATTCCCGCGCCACTCCGTAGGAGCAGTAGGCTATCTCATCCGCCCGAGAGATACTATGGTTTTCTTGTAGACGGGGATAGAGAGGATTGCATCATTGATAATGATGAGCCAACTAACTTCCAGCAAGCCATTCAGAGCACAGACTCGGTAAAATGGTTGGATGCAATGCGGACCGAGATGGAGTCCATGTACACCAACAAAGTATGGACTTTGGACATTGCTCCAGAAGGGGTAAAACCCGTAGGCTGCAAATGGATCTTCAGAAAGAAGATTGGTGTAGATGGACAGGTTGAAACCTATAAGGCTAGACTTGTTGCAAAAGTATTTCGTCAAAGACTTGGTTTGGACTATGATGAAACCTTTTCTTCAGTGGCTATGCTCAAATCCATTCGGATCCTTCTTGCCATTGCTGCCTTCCACGATTATGAGATTTGGCAAATGGACATAAAGACCGCCTTTCTAAATGGAAATTTGGAAGAGTGCATCTATATGGACCAGCTAGAAGGTTTCATTCAGAGTGGGAGCAACGTGAAAGTGTGCAAGTTGCTTAAATCCATTTATGGATTGAAGCAGGCATCGCGGAGTTGGAACATCTGTTTTGATGAAACGGTCAAAGAATTTGAATTTATCAAAAATCCAGATGAACCATGCATCTATAGTAAGATTGTGGCGAGAACTGTAGTATTCCTCGTCATGTACGTGGATGACATTCTTTTGATAGGAAATGACATTCCTATGCTACAATCTGTCATAGGATTCTTGTCACAAAGGTTCTCCATGAAAGACCTGGGTGATGCTTCTTACATTCTGGGGATCCAGATCTATCGTAATAGATCTAAGAGGATGTTGGGACTTTTACAGTCCAGGTACATCGACACCATACTAAAGAGATCCAATATGGAAGATTCAAAGCGTGGTAATTTACCGGCTTGTCACGGAATCACCCTCTCCAAAGACATGTCTCCTAAGAAAGATTTGGAAAGGGATTCCATGTCTATTGTTAGGTTACGTGTAACATTTTAAAAATAATTAAATAAGTAATTAAATAAATAAAATCGTTTAAGTGAATTTTATAATTTTCGGTAAAGTAAAACGTAGTTTTCATTAAACTAAACCGTAATTATTTTTCACTATAAATTTAAAAATACCTATTTTAATTATGTTATTACTAGTAAATGGTGTTTATTTAGCCACTTATAAATTTTTAGTTTAATTAAATATTTTTCTTAAATTAATTATTTTAAATATTAACATAAGCTTTATTTTTACACTAAATTAGTGTAAATTACAAATTTGAATGGGTTTAATTAGCAGAAGTGAACCATCACATATTAGAATCAAGTGTGTTTCATGCAAAATTTATTTTCAAAATTTTACAATGGTTCTAGACCATTCTAGGTCAAATGGAGTGAAGAAAATAAAGAATTTTTAAATAAATTCATGAAAAGACTTAATTGTGTGATATTTTTGTGAAACCTTCTACATTTTTCTTCACCTTTTCTCACTCTCCTCTCTTTTCCTCACCTCATGGCCGGCCTCACCACCATGGGCAGCCCCAAAAATTTTCCCCCATCATTTTTGTATTAAAAATCATCAAAATTCATCAAAAATTCAATAAAAACCCCACAAAATCATAATTAATTCCTACCCTCTATTCTTTGCTCATCTTTACATGAATTTTGGAGATGGAAAGCATTCATTTTGGAGGCTTATTTTCATGTTTGGATTTCATGTTGTGGAGGTATAAATCTTCTTCTTTTGATTTATTGTTATTAGATGTTTCATTTAAGCATAATTAGAATTAATAAATAATTTCTATCTACAAGTTTTAAAATTCAAGTTAGGCTTTATAAAATTAAGTTATGGTTTTTATTAATTAAGTAGGGTTATAATAACTAGTTTAAAATTTTTAGAAGTGGAAAATCTTGTATGGATGATATATTGTAAATTGTTTATCCAAAATTGTTTAAATTAATCCATTTTGCAAACTAGATTTCTATATATTGTATATATTGGTGAGATAAAATTCCAATTAATGTTTGTAACACTATATTGTGGTTTTAATGAGGATATTAACTTGTTAGTGGAATGAAAAACTTAAATTGGTTACTAGTTTCTAATGATAATTGAAAAATACTAATAAAAATGTTATTTTTGCTAACTAGATTTTGGAAATTCATAAATAAATGAGGATTAAAATCTAAATTATGATTTCATTATATTATTATCATCATGAATTATAGTTTAATGTATTAATTCATGCAAAATCCAGTTTAGATGTGATATTGTGAAATTTTCCTTAAAAGTATCGAAATCGGGCAAGTTTGCAAACTAGAATTTTCAAACTAATATAAATTAGGGTGTTAAAAATATAGTGATGGTTTATATAGTCTAGTTATGCTAATTAATGAATACTATGACCATTAGTTTCTTTTAAACATCAAGTTTTGAAGTAAAACGGTAAATTGGTGTTTTCAGGTTTTACGGAATCGGACGATTTGATCGATTTTTAGGGTTTCGATGAATTAAATCATGTTTTATATTATAAGTAATGAGTTTTATAACTATGAGTTGTTTGTTGATGCTTATCTCGATCAATCGGCGTTTGTACGCGATATCGAGCGATATTTGGTTCTTTTGCATGAGCGGGACATAGGTTTTAACCTATGCGCGTTTCGTGCGTCGTTTTGATGTTGTCCGTGATTCAGTTTACGATATTATATGTGTTTGCGTATAGGTACCCCTCACGTGGACTGCGGGCGATGAAGAAGAGGATGGCGACACCGTCTTCGGCAGACAAGGACCAGGTGAGTAGATGTATATCTACGGGGGGAAGTCGGGTGGATGGCGTTTAGCACCCCCGCAAACGTAGAATAGGGATAGTACTTATTGTCATTAGGAAGGAAGACGTGACCTTAGAATTTCAGTGAGTAGGACCCTAGTAATGACCTTAGGCTGGACTAGATTGATTTAGAAAGACCTTACCCGAGGATGAATATCTTGGAGGAGATTCGTAGGTTTCAGGTAGATACACACACGCACACACTGAGACTCGACATGGTGTATACGTGTATGTGCATATATATATAGGACTAGGTGTAGGTATATATATATATATACACAATACGTATATGTGATACAAGGATGTGATATGATACACGGGGATGAAACAATATAACTGGGCTTGATGCCGTGATTCTTGGCTTTACGGTCGTGTTATGATATTAGCGGATCATTAGGAAATGAGATAATGAATAAGTATACATAAATAATAAAGGGTGGTGATGATATTGAAGTGTATGGGACTCTAAAATAGAACGCGGACCGTAACCTGTGCCTGAAATTCTGATATGATATCATATAGGTGTGACTTGATTACGACATCATATAGGTGTGACTTGATTTCGATATCATATATGTGTGACTTGATTACGATATCATATAGGTGTGACTTGATTACGATATGATCTAAGTGTGACTTAATCACAATATGATCATATGACATGATATTTCTGAGGATAAATTAACGATGTATATTTATGCTGACAATGATATATGATTGATGTATGCGATTACAGTATAGCACCTTGATCTTGACATGTGTTGATGATGATATTATACGAATGATGAGACGCGTAGGTGATACTTGACCCGCACCCCGATATTGGGATGCCGTATGATGGATTTTACCGTACGAGGTATAGATATAATGATTGATCCGTACTCTTGATTCGAGGAAGCCGTACTACGTACGTGACGCTATTGAGGCTGGATCGCCGACTATTAGAGATATGGATTCAAACTTTAGGTGGACTCTTATTTCTTATTGACTAGTTTCTTAGGTTTAGTTCCTTAGGAGGTTAGATAGACACTAGTTTAGGCTCGAGTCATATAGTTGTAGTTATACTTGTATATCACAGATGAGTGGTTGTTACACATCCGTCTTCACATTCATACCGTAATCATAATGGTGCATGTTCATTCATATATTTCTATAATCAGAATAAAACTTTGCCTCTTAGGACACCAGCACCATTACCGATGATACGCATATTCCACGCACACTTATTTGCCGGCTCACACACATCATCATCGGTAATTGCTATGTCACGTACACTTTAGATCATATTATCTTTTATTGATACAATCAGCTAACAGCCAGATTGATATAATATTGTGATTACTCTCTGGTGTTAGTATAGACATGGTATTTATTACTTAGACATTTCATGCATTTGCATTTTCATGTTATCATGCAGTATTATGGGGCATATGCCGACACTTATCATATACTTACTCATGATTTTGGGATTTTGGATTTCTATGAGATTTCTGGATTTTTGGGGAAAACCGCAAGAATATATAAAAACTTCTCTCTCTCTCCTCCTCTCTTTTTAAAACATAAGATGCGGTTTTCTCGTGATGTATGTGTCGTCCACCATGAGATTTCATGTTTTCTGCTGGATTTCGAGATCCGATTCGAGGAGTGGATGAACCGTCTCGGGTATATGGTGGGCCCGGTATGGTACCCCGGAAGATCGAGTTGTAGACGATGAGCCTGGCAGGGGAGGACTACCTACCGGTGATGTCTGGCGCGGCGGATATCCAGAGGATACCGACCGTTGTCGTGAGATTTGATGATATGGGCCGATCCGGACTGACGGAGCCCGAGACATTGAGATTATGAGGTATTGAGACTTGAGATTTACATGTTTTGTGTCGATGCTTGACACGGATTTCCATGGATTTCATCGTTGATATTTCAGATTTCTATACACATTTTACCATGATAAAAGTTAAAGATTTCTTATACAGATATATCTAGATTTCAGGATTGGTTATTTCACATTCATGGTGCATGCATACTCATTCACGTGACATAGTTCTATATGAGGCACTGATACGAGCACGGAGCATTTGCACTTACACGTAGCTTATTTTCCTGTCTTTACTTGATGACTAGTAGTATATTAGTATATTATTATGACCTAGGACAACGTCGTGCATTCGATTTTTTTTCGCAGATATCTTCTACTCACGAGTTGGCAACTCACCCCCGTTGTGCCAAATTTTATTACAGGTTCGATGTACAGGTTTTCCTGGAAGCTTGCTGGCACATTTTTTCACTCAGGGTGATTTGCACGGTAGGTTGGTTCACTTGTATCTCGACCGCCATTGTACTTTTATTATTTCATTTGTATCTAGAAAGCTCCATCAACCAAACTTGTATTACTTGATAGTTTACTGGATCAGTTGTTTATTTCGACCTTAGAGCCGCGCTTGTATTATTATGATATTTGGTGGTTTTGTTTTCTTTTGAGTTTTGAGCCTCGCCCTTTGGCGTTGTATACTATTGTGTATTGATGTGGTTGTTTCCGCCTTTTGGCATAGAGCTAGCTCCCGTTTGGGGATGCTTTTTATTGTTTGTATATATATTATTCTTGTTTGTACCCGTTTGGGGCCAGTTTTTACAAAGGAGACTCTGCCGAAATTTTTGAGAAAATTGGATGTTGCTTCTAAACTCGTTTTCTACATGTTTTCCTTTACTTCTTCTTCTTTTTATGGTTTAGATTTCTGGGCTTCGGCTTACTTAGGTTACGTTGCGCCTCTAGTCGCTTCGTAATCTATATGCCGGTCACGTTCCGTACTTTCGGGTCGTGACAAAGTTGGTATCAGAGCGCTAGGTTTAACCTTGTATATGTCTAGGGTGATCCTTGGTTGATGGAGTAGACGACTTCGGTAGAGTGACGTACCGTGGGTATGATCCGCGGCATACTTACGAGACGCTACTCTTCTTAAGTAGCCTTAGGATGTACATTTGTTTGCACCGCATTTCATTCGTTCCTTTGATCTATCTTCATCTATATCGGAGGGTGGTTTCTGTTACCACGGGCGCACGGGCAGAAGGAGCTGCGGCTCGAATGCGATAACCATTAAGGTATCGGTTATTCTTGAGAATTGAAGCATTGTTTAGCGTGCGGGAGAAGGGTATTCATATGCCGTCCAGACGAAGTTAAAGGATTCGAACGATTGTCAGAAACCCATTTTCCTAAGTTTAAAGTATTCGGAAGAACATGCAGGTATTTCGATGGACCCTCTAGAAGAATGAAACCCTAACTCGACATAATGACCACGAGAACGCCCTTGAACCTTAGGGTTTACGGCAGTTCCACGGTGCCATTAGTGAGGCTTGGGTTTGCCCTTCTACGGCTGGACCATCGATGCTGGGGTATGTATCGGATATTTTTAAACTGTACTTGAGTGTTGAGCTCTCGGAGAATTATGGGATTTTGATGGATAGATCGAAAAATTTAATGTAGTCCGGATATCAGGTGAAGGGATCGACTACTTGGGAGACTTTAGATATGAGTATTGCCGTTGGTAGCGCAGTCACCACACCTATGAAGAGACAAGTTCGAAGCAGTCGACACCAGAGGAAAGGGGGAAAGAGGCGCATATTGACGGTAGTGTTTACGATTGTGATTTGGTGATTTGAATTTCATATTTCCGTTGATTGGATCTTTTTTTGGTATTTTGAGGATTTTGTTCTACGATTGGTATTTCTTATGTGTGCATTCATTACATTCTATTCGTGCTTCATATATCAGTTGTATTGATGTTGTTTTGTACATACCCAGTACACTCGATTTGGTTTTATACATTTTGAGATTTTGATTTAATTTCGTGCATATGGGTTACACATGATTTTGACATATGCTTCGACCTAGTTTTCATGCATTTTCGTACTATGATTTCGATTTTGATATTCGGTGTATGTTTTCGTGCACCATGTGCACCTGATTGAGATTCTTGCGCACATTCGGTGCACCTGATACGATTTGTGCACACCAGATGCACTAAATCGTGGTTTTGTGCAGATTAGATGCACCTGATATTAGAGTCGTGCACGTCCGTTGCACTTGACAGATGTTTTTGGTGCACACCTGTTGCACTCAGTTTTGTTTTTGTGTGAATTCGTGGCATCTGTATTTGGTTTCGATTTCAGTGCGCACCGGACACACATGATATTTTTATGATGTGATTGGGATTGATGTCAGTTTGATCAGTATGTTTTCATAATCATTACTATTGATTTGGTAACCAGGTGGGACGTGTATGTTAAATAAAAGATATATATATAGCTATTTTTTAAAAATAAACGTCCGCTACTTATGCCGTGGCACATGCATCACACGGCGATTTTCAAAAAGGGTTCTTGCATGCTTCTTTATCTAGATGTTTGGACGATTTTACTATGATGCGCACAATATATAAGTTGTAGTTTTGATGTATATTATGTTGGTTTTCGTATTGGTTTTTGGTATTTTATTTTCACCATAACTCCGATGATTGTGTTATGCTTGACGGGGTTGATTTTAGTTATGTATTGATGATTTCGGAGCCCCGACGATTTGAGTGTTTTGGCTGAATGTTTTAGTAATTAGGGGGAGTTTTAATTTAAATTCGGAGACCGAATTTCTTAAAGGGGGGAAGATTGTAACATTTTAAAAATAATTAAATAAGTAATTAAATAAATAAAATCGTTTAAGTGAATTTTATAATTTTCGGTAAAGTAAAACGTAGTTTTCATAAAACTAAACCGTAATTATTTTTCACTATAAATTTTAAAATACCTATTTTAATTATGTTATTACTAGTAAATGGTGTTTATTTAGCCACTTATAAATTTTTAGTTTAATTAAATATTTTTCTTAAATTAATTATTTTAAATATTAACATAAACTCTATTTTTACACTAAATTAGTGTAAATTACAAATTTGAATGGGTTTAATTAGCAGAAGTGAACCATTACATATTAGAACCAAGTGTGTTTCATGCAAAATTTATTTTCAAAATTTTACAATGGTTCTAGACCATTCTAGGTCAAATGGAGTGAAGAAAATAAAGAATTTTTAAATAAATTCATGAAAAGACTTAATTGTGTGATATTTTTGTGAAACCTTCTACACTTTTCTTCACCTTTTCTCACTCTCCTCTCTTTTACCCACCTCATGGCCGGCCTCACCACCATGGGCATCCACAAAATTTCCCCCCCCTATCATTTTTGTATTAAAAATCATCAAAAATCATCAAAAATTCAATAAAAACCCCACAAAATCCTAATTAATTCCTACCCTCTATTCTTTGCTCATCTTTACATGGGTTTTGGAGATGGAAAGAATTCATTTTGGAGGATTATTTTCATGTTTGGATTTCATGTTGTGGAGGTATAAATCTTCTTCTTTTGATTTATTGTTATTAGATGTTTCATTTAAGCATAATTAGAATTAATAAATAATTTCTATCTACAAGTTTTAAAATTCAAGTTAGGGTTTATAAAATTAAGTTATAGTTTTTATTAATTAAGTAGGGTTATAATAACTAGTTTAACATTTTTAGAAGTGGAAAATCTTGTATGGATGATATATTGTAAATTGTTTATCCAAAATTGTTTAAATTAATCCATTTTGCAAACTAGATTTCTATATATTGTATATATTGGTGAGATAAAATTCTAATTAATGTTTGTAACACTAGATTGTGGTTTTAATGAGGATATTAATTTGTTAGTGGAATGAAAAACTTAAATTGGTTACTAGTTTCTATTGATAATTGAAAAATACTAATAAAAATGCTATTTTTGCTAACTAGATTTTGGAAATTCTTAAATAAATGAGGTTTAAAATCTAAATTATGATTTCATTATATTATTATCATTATGAATTGTAGTTTAATGTATTAATTCATGCAAAATCCAGTTTAGATGTGATATTGTAAAATTTTCCTTAAAAGTATCGAAATCGGGCAAGTTTGCAAACTAGAATTTTCAAACTAATATAAATTAGGGTGTTAAAAATATAGTGATGGTTTATATAGTCTAGTTATGCTAATTAATGAATACTATGACCATTAGTTTCTTTTAAACATCAAGTTTTGAAGTAAAACGGTAAATTGGTGTTTTCAGGTTTTACGGAATCGGACGATTTGATCGATTTTTAGGGTTTCGATGAATTAAATCATGTTTTATATTATAAGTAATGAGTTTTATAACTATGAGTTGTTTGTTGATGCTTATCTCGATCAATCGGCGTTTGTACGCGATATCGAGTGATATTTGGTTCTTTTGCATGAGCGGGACATAGGTTTTAACCTATACGCGTTCCGTGCGTCGTTTTGATTTTGTCCGTGATTCAGTTTACGATATTATATGTGTTTGCGTATAGGTACCCGTCATGTGGACTGCGGGCGATGAAGAAGAGGATGGCAACACCGTCTTCGGCAGACAAGGACCAGGTGAGTAGATGTATATCTACGGGGGGAAGTCGGGTGGATGGCGTTTAGCACCCCCGCAAACGTAGAATAGGGATAGTACTTATTGTCATTTGGAAGCCTGACATGACCTTAGAATTTCGGTGAGTAGGACCCTAGTAGTGACCTTAGGTTGGACTAGATTGATTTAGAAAGACCTTACCCGAAGATGAATATCTTGGAGGAGATTCGTAGGTTTCAGGTAGATACACACACGCACATACTGAGACTCGACGTGGTGTATACGTGTATGTGTATATATATATATAGGACTAGGTGTAGGTATATATATACACACACACACACACACAATACGTATATGTGATACAAGAATATGATATGATACACGGGGATGAAACAATATAACTGGGCTTGATGCCGTGATTCTTGGCTTTACGGTCGTGTTATGATGTTAGCGGATCATTAGGAAATGAGATAATGAATAAGTATACATAAATAATAAAGGGTGGTGATGATATTGAAGTATATGGGACTCTAAAATAGAACCCGGACCGTAACCTGAGCCTAAAATTCTGATATGATATCATATAGGTGTGACTTGATTACGACATCATATAGGTGTGACTTGATTTCGATATCATATATGTGTGACTTGATTACGATATCATATAGGTGTGACTAGATTACGATATGATCTAAGTGTGACTTAATCACAATATGATACATATGACATGATATTTCTGAGGATAAATTAACGATGTATATTTATTCTGACAATGATATATGATTGATGTATGCGATTACAGTATAGCAACTTGATCTTGACATGTGTTGATGATAATATTATACGAATGATGAGACACGTAGGTGATACTTGACCCGTACCCCGATATTGGGATGCCGTACGATGGATTTTACCGTACAAGGCATAGATATGATGATTGATCCGCACTCTTGATTCGAGGAAGCCGTACTACGTACGCGACGCTATTGAGGCTGGATCGCCGACTATTAGAGATATGGATTCAGACTTTAGGTGAACTCTTATTTCTTATTGACTAGTTTCTTAGGTTTAGTTCCTTAGGAGGTTAGATGGACACTAGTTTAGGCTCGAGTCATATAGTTGTAGTTATACTTATATAACACAGATAACTGGTTGTTACACATCCGTCTTTACATTCATACCGTAATCATAATGGTGCATGTTCATTCATATGTTTCTATAATCAGAATAAAACTTTGCCTGTTAGGACACCAGCACCATTAACGATGATACGCATATTCCACGCACACTTATTTGCCGGCTCACACACATCATCATCGGTAATTGCTAAGTCACGTACACTTTAGATCATATTATCTTTTATTGATACAATCAGCTAACAGCCAGATCGATATAATATTGTGATTACTCTCTGGTGTTAGTATAGACATGGTATTTATTACTTAGACATTTCATGCATTCGCATTTTCATGTTATCATGCAGTATTATGGGGCATATGCCGACACTTATCATATACTTACTCATGATTTTGGGATTTTGGATTTCTATGAGATTTCTGGATTTTTGGGGAAAACCGCAAGAATATATAAAAACTTCTCTCTCTCTCCTCCTCTCTTTTTAAAACATAAGATGCGGTTTTCTCGTGATGTATGTGTCGTCCACCATGAGATTTCATGTTTTCTGTTGGATTTCGAGATCCGATTCGAGGAGTGGATGAACCGTCTCGGGTACATGGTGGGCCCGGTATGGTACCCCGGGGCAAGAAGATCGAGTTGTAGACGATGAGTCTGGCAGGGGAGGACTACCTACCGGTGATGTCTGGCGCGGCGGATATCCGGAGGATACCGACTGTTGTCGTGAGATTTGATGATATGGGCCGATCCGGACTGACGGAGCCCGAGACATTGAGAATAAGAGGTATTGAGACTTGAGATTTACATGTTTTGTGTCGATGCTTGACATAGATTTCCATGGATTTCATCATTGATATTTCAGATTTCTATACACATTTTACCATGATAAAAGTTAAAGATTTCTTATACAGATATATCTAGATTTCAGGATTGGTTATTTCACATTCATGGTGCATGCATACTCATTGACATGACATAGTTCTATATGCGGCACTGATACGAGCACGGAGTATTTGCACTTACACGTAGCTTATTATCCTGTCTTTACTTGATGACTAGTAGTATATTAGTATATTATTATGACCTAGGACAACGTCGTGCATTCGATCTCTTTTCGCAGATATTTTCTACTCACGAGTTGGCAACTCACCCCCGTTGTGCCAAATTTTATTACAGGTTCGATGTACAGGTTTTCCTGGCAGCTTGCTGGCACATCTTTTCACTCAGGGTGATTTGCACGGTAGGTTGGTTCACTTGTATCTCGACCGCCATTGTACTTTTATTATTTCATTTGTATCTAGAAAGCTCCATCAACCAAACTTGTATTACTTGATAGTTTACTGGATCAGTTATTTATTTCGACCTTAAAGCCGCGCTTGTATTATTATGATATTTGGTGGTTTTATTTTCTTTTGAGTTTTGAGCCTCGCCCTTTGGCGTTGTATACTATTGTGCATTGATGTGGTTGTTTCCGCCTTTTGGCGTAGAGCTAGCTCCCGTTTGGGGATGCTTTTTATTGTTTGTATATATATTATTCTTGTTTGTACCCGTTTGGGGCCAGTTTTTACAAAGGAGACTCTGCCGAAATTTTTGAGAAAATTGGATGTTGCTTTTAAACTTGTTTTCTACATGTTTTCCTTTACTTCTTCTTCTTTTTATGGTTTAGATTTCTGGGCTTCGGCTTACTTAGGTTACGTTGCGCCTCTAGACGCTTCGTAATCTAAGTGCCGGTCACGTTCCGTACTTTCGGGTCGTGACATTACGGCAGCGCCCCGACCATCAAACCGTGGCCAAATGCGGAACAAAAATTTACTAAACTAACGCTACCATTACCCGATACCCGGATCTACCCTAAACCCTAAACTAGCAAGCTTTAAAAAGAAGTTAGAATGGTTATAACGAGTTGATCCGTATCCTTCGGTCTTCAACCATCATCCCCAAGCTCCTACTGGCTCCTTAATTGAATTTGGTTGCCGGTCTTCCTCCATCTACGATGATCCACCAAAGGGAAACGGCGCAAGTTTCAGCCTTGTCAAGCGAGGCAACCGACGCTCCAAGGTTGCTAGAATTGGAGAGTGGAGGTGTAGGAATGTGTCACTATCTCTTTCTCTCATCACATATGCTCAATGAGCAACCATAGAAGATGAAGAAGGAGGTGAGAAAACATGTGGCATGAGAAACTAAAGAAAATGGCTAAGTGTTTCCCAAGTGAGAATGAGAGAGTGGAGAAAAGCAAGTCTAGAAAACAAATGAGCCAAGCACTATTATGAGATGGCTTCCCCCTCTCTCCTCACAATCATGCACAAAAAAAAATCTCCACAATTTTTCATTAAACAATAAAGACTCATGCCTCTCTACATGTCCAAGCCCATGCTCATGCCACCTCACTCCTCCACCTCATTTGTGAAACAAATGAATTTTCTAAAAAAGGAAAATCATACAAACGAGGTGTCCACTTCTAGAAGCTATTCCGTATAAATACGGAATACAACCCGGTACATGTATCGAAATACATATACGCGTATTCGTATAAAAATACGAATAGCCAAGAGAGAAAATGAATAGTTAATAATAATATTAGAATACATATATATAAATACATATATAAATTATTAAATCAAAACCTGATTTAATAATCCGGGTCAATCCTAAGCCGCCAGTATTATCAACCGTCTGATTAAAGTCTGTGCAGTATGTGCACATATTTAATCGGACACCTGTATGTACCAACATACGTCATCTACACCATATCGCATGAACATCCAATATCGAGTCTAGGGGGGTGGATAAAGTTAGACCCCTAACAACGCGACATTTAGTGTCGGCATGAAACTCATCACCTCCTGAGAAACTATCGATCCTGGATCGGTAATTCTCGTCCACCATGGCCATGGATTTCTGGTGATGGCCACCCGTACACAACGCGACATCAACCTCCAATACCGGGAGAGGCGAATCCCCGACTATCCGATCACTGCCTCCATGTGGCTCGGGACTGTGACCAACCAAAACCTATTTGCACGACTCCTTTGAGCCGCGGTAGGGTAGTAATCAAAACACAGTGGGAACTCACACGAGACAAATGACGATCTCAGGTCGACAGACTAACCTGTACACATGTCACCTGGGAACTGCTATCTGACAATAGGTATAATAACAACTAGCAGGTTTCCGGCGAGTCCGTCCAGTGTACTCATAACCCAATGAGCACCTGTATACTATCTTAGGTGAACAAACTAACACCAATGGCTTGTGAGACGTGGCCACCGCCCCTCGTCAGGGTCTCGATCAGTCTACACTAGTCTACACCGGAGTATCGATGCCCAGTATCGATACTCCCACGACTTGGGACATTTAAGGATGTGCTTACAGACCCCCAGCTCTCATGAATATGATCGCCATCATAATGCTGGTAGTCAGGTAGGAATCCTATGGGCACTATCAACATGTACATGATGATAAAGACAAACCAGATAGCATACTATCATCTCGAGTAAGAGTGTTCTACCGGTATAGGTCCTCCCTCAATCATCATAATCACCTGCCTGCGATTATGATAATTGCCTTAAGGGCACTATAGCCGACAATCTCCCACTTGCACTCAAATCCAATTATTGCGGTGTCGCATACTCACAGCTCGTATGATACCGAACACCCAACTTCTCTACTAATTAGTTTCGGAAAGCCCGTTTGCGAAACTATTGCGTTCGAGAAATAGAATCAGTGAGTGGATCCACTCCAATGTTTCTTTCTGTATCTCTCTATATCTCAACTTCGTGAAGAAAAGCTATCTCCCGAAATGAGCAATACCTATCTTAGAATTTGTCTGGATATCTGATAGGACCCAGTTCACAAATGAACTCCAAATCCAACAAACTTCTTAGACTGTATCATCCACTGAATTTAATCAGTATCCTGCGCCATGCTTTTCCTCAGTATCCGCTTGGACCACCTGTCCAACATACTGTCCCTCAAAAGAGGGGTAAGTATAACTCTGACAGCCACTCTGTCATCTAGGTTACCTTGGAATCCTGAAGTGATAACTGTCTTCCGAAGAAGGCTGCCATTACCATATCCGTAGAACATCTATTTATGTTCATAAACTGCTTCCCAACGTTTCTCTAGGATTGGATTAATATATCTACTTATTGCAGCTAGTGCAAAAACAACATCTGGTGTGGTACTTGACATTTCATGATTAACTCAATTGCCTAAGTAAGTGATATGCTAATCATGCAGATCCCTCTCCCCTTTAGTCTGTAAGACACCTTTAGAGAGGGTGACTCCATCACCTGCAGGTACACCACCATACCAGGAGTCATCCATTCTAAAACCCCTTTAGAATCATGTCAAAGTACCCTAATTAGGATACTTCCCAAATCTAGATCTAAAACCATAGATCTAGTAACCAGAAACCCTGAAATTATATCCATATCCTATGTGAAGAAACAACTTTGTGACAACCACAGTTTAACCGATCGTAGTGTAGGAATATCTCTTCTTATCAAGTGCATGTCATCCTAATACCTGGACATCACTCTCTACTACCTTCTTAGCAGATCCATCTCCTATTCTAATAAAGTCAAAGCCTATGACTGTCACATTAAAAATAGATGGTCTATTTCCGCTATACCTGCTTTAGTCTATAAATAGACATAAGCTACTTGCCCACCATGCTTCCGCTGCTCCCACTGACTACAACAACCTCTGGCAGAGTCATATACACGTGCACTTCTAAAGCTAGTTTAGAACGACGCTATACTCATCCTCCTACTGGGTCTTATAGTCTAGAACAACAACAATGTCAAGTCTGGGTAAACAAAAACCTCCCTGTCACCGTCTATGAGAAGACCGAAGTACCTCTCGGGTGCCTGAGGTTACCCACCAAATCTGTGGAATGGATAATAGAATGTCGAAACCAATTGAATCCTCAGGTTCTATTAAATCTTCAGTGATCGTTTGTGGTTCTGAAATCACTTCTAGTTCTACCATACTCCCACTTCTGTTTTCTGAAAAAATCCATTTTACTAAAACTGTGGCGAGTCAAGAACAATATAAATATTGAACTTTCTGATGGTAGAAAGTTAACCCTCGTCAAAGCCCGGGATAACCCACAAACAGCCATTACTGAAATGTGCCTTGAGTTTATCTGGATTCTGGTTTTAAGTATCAGCCGGACAACTCCCTATACCTTAACATCGTTAAGATATAAATTGATTCATATATATCCAATATAGAAACAAAAGCACTAATTTAATTTGAACCAGATTCAAAATCATGCAGCTGTCTCCAGTGCATATCAACCAAATGGAAAAAGGCCAATCAACATTACTCATCTAGGAGTGCATCCATATATGAGTAACCTGAAAGAGAAGAAAGTTCTGAAAACCATTATTATCAATGGAATACCAAACAAAGTATCTACATCTTCGACTTCCTAGAAGAATCCTGATACTTCCAACAAATGGTTCTCTAGTTTATTCTTATACCTATAACTTCTCAAAATCTGAACATTGTATTTCAACAAAATAGTTGTCTAGAACTAGAGAAATTATGAGTAAACAAAATATAGTACGAGTACCAACTCCATTGTCCTAATGGACACTGGACAACATACAATACTTTGATAAGTCCCCTGAGTTCAATAACTCAAACCCTGTGCGTCGTAGGTTGAAAAACTGTACTATGGTTAAGAAGAATTACACCGCTGTTGAATGCACCTTACCTAATCACCAACTGATATAGGTAAATGTCATAGACATAATTTCAAAAAGTTATATCTCACTTTATAAAATAAACGTACAGATATATCAGTTTGAAATTGGTGCATAACAACGGATATTCAAAACCAAATACTTTCCATCCGGCAAAAACCAGACGATTTCCTCAAATATCACCAATTACAATGAATTCCAATATAATGAGGATCTAATCACCCAATTCCCAATATCTTACTCCCACTCACCATCCGTAATAACATACAGATGTGAGAAACTGATCTGGTAAACACATACCCTGGAGTTAGATTCTAATTGAGAAAACAGTTTTCAATTAACATCGCACAGGGAAACTGAAACATGAAAATGTTTCAAAAGGGGTTAACCGGTATTCCTAGTAACGCCACTTTCACTATCATGATTCATGACAGTAACCATATACTTACCTGCCCTCACTCCAATCCCTTTATTATGTCTTTACTTATTACCTTCTGTACACCTTCTTTAAGCTAATTGGTTTTCTTCTTTCCCTACCGTTCAGCACCAGCCTAAGGTTTGGAAGAAGACTATCCAATTAGTACAATAGGTGTACTCTCCTAATCCTAGGAGCCCTTGCAACCTAAGAGAAGGTAATGGGAAAAGACATCTGAATAATCCTATTCTATTTCTCCTGAACCGGAAACCATCCTCGAATCTGGAATGAATTCCTTCGAGTTCGTTTGTAACTATACGATGGCATATCCAATAGAAATGGATATCCGTAGAGATACGGAGTGTTCTGGAGAAATCCAAAGTGGATGTGGGAGTGGCAGGGGTATACACGGTTTTGTCATGAATGATAGCAGTCGCAATTTTCTTTGCCTTTAATCTAATCCCTTTATATGTCTTTACTTATTACCTTCTGTACACCACACTTAGGCTTAATTGGTTTTCTTCCTTGCCTACCTATCGGCACATGCCTATGGTTTGGAAGAAGACTATCCAATAAGATCAATAGGTGTACCCTCTCCTAATCCTAGGAGCCTTCACAACTTGAGAGAAGGTAAAGGGAAAAGACAACTGAATAATCTTATTCAATCTATCCAGAACCAGAATCCATCCTCAAATCTGGAAAAAGTTCCTTCGAGTTCGTATGTAACTATACGATGGATTTATCCAATAGAAGTAGATGTTCGTAGTGATCGGGGTGTTCTGGAGAAATGCAAAGGTGATATAGAAGTGGCAATGATGTATGCGACACCGTAACATTCCAAAAGCCAAAGTGTTTTAAGAAGGTTCGGTAAACTTGGTTCATGAGTTTTAGTCTAGGTCGGGCCATGGTCGCTGCTAAAGAGAGATAGAAGAAACACTCAGCGTGCACTCTAACCTAGATCAGAATGGTTAATCACTTTATCTAATCAGGATGGCTCCCACTGTTTTCTCGAATTCTCCTCCAAACCCAAAAGAAGAATTAGTCGGGATCATCTAAAATCACCCGAGGAGTAATCCTATTCATCAGTAGGAATCAGGATCTAACTATCATCGCATGATAACTTGACGGAATCCACTCAAGTTACCACACTCCAGAAGGTATGAGCAAGCCTAGCAAGTTTCCTGTATGTTTGAAACTCCCGATATGATTTTACCCCTAGGACCCAAGTGACCTTGACGGAGTCAACAAATCAAAGAGTCCTAGTCAAGTTCAACCCGTCATTATCTTGATTGCATTAAACCCACCCACATGAGCCCTTGACGAAGTCAACAAGGCCGCACGACTGTCCTAACCAATCACATATCCATGCTACAAACAAGCACCACTCAGCTACCGCACACTACGCCTTGACGGAGTCAACAAACGCAACACGAATACTAAGTACTACTCGTAGGAAATGACGGAGGGCTACGTCTAGTTTTTGGCAAAAAACCTTTAACATAATGAACTTGATATCGTTGAAGGAACCGAGTGGTTTTATAAATATATAGTGGCGAAAAATTTTGCTAAAGAGGTCACTCCCGGTGAGGGGATCTCGGCTCTTTCCTCGTCGAATGAGGTGCAGGATATTCCAAAGTGAATACCACGATGCAAAGCAAAAGGAATCGACTATAGTGAAGTTATTACGTTGACGCAAACTTTTGCTCAAGGGGTCACTCCTGATGAAGGGATCTCGGCCCTTGCCTCGTCGAATGAGGTGTTGGATATTCATAACCGAATACCACTGTGCAAAAAAAAGAGAACGTCTGTAATGTCAATTTTTTTAAAAAAAACTTGGTTCCAACAACATCATATAGGTTTGTTTTCCTTGTATTGATCAGAATCAACGCAGTCCCATCAATTAACATATCACACCATAAAAGAACGAAAAATAAAATGTACATATATGCCATCTGCATTCGCCGCTGGGTCCCGTCATCACCCGTTAGGTTACTTAACTAACGATAGAGCGGGGACTGGGCTAGCATGGGTGCAAAACATATACAACATCTACTATTATATATAAATATATATATATAACAATCTTCCCAGGCTTGATATAAAGCAGCATCACAGAAGCAACACAGAATGGTGGATGATCTTGGACCCCGGGTTTCACTTGAGCCGCAAATGAGACCCGACATTCCCTGTCTTGTAGATAGCCTTGTTAGTTATATGTATGCCTTAGAGGCCATTATTGTACATATGATGTATATTATAGTGGATGATTGGACATACATAGGGAGGACTTTCTTGCTCAACATGATAATATGCTATCTAGTTACTCTTTATCTTAACATGTATACTGATTGTCTCTCTGTTACATGTTGGTAAAGCCCTTAGGATGTGTACTTGACTACCTGGATTATGATGCGGATCATACTAGTGGGACAAAGGTAGTCCGTGAGTACATCCTTTAAAGTCCCTAGTCGTAGGTGTATCGAGACGGGGCATCGTTATACCAGAGTAGACTAGCGTATAGTTTCTCGACCCATGTAGATAGGCGATGGATGATCCGATATCCATTGGTGTTTGACATCAAAGATGATATACGGGTGCTCAGTGGAGACTGGGTACACTGGACGGACTCGCCGAGAACTCTTAGATGGTATTATACCTCACATCAGATGGCAGTTCTCTGGTGACACCGGTACAGGTTAGTCTGTCGACCCGAGATCGTCATAGAGTCTTGTGTGATTCCTACTGTGCTTTGATTTTCACCTTACCATGTTCAAGAGAACGTTCAAAACGGTGGTTTTTGGGTACAGTCCCGAGTCACATGGAGGCAATGAGCGATAGGAAGGGATTTCGTCTCTCTCGGTATTGGGGGTTGATGTTGCGCCGTGCTCGACTGGCCATAACAGGAAGTTCCTGGCCAGGGCTGTTTCTGAGATTTACTGGTAAGTGTTATCAGTAGTTTCTCGACCCGTTATGAGCCTCATATCGGCACGACTTATCAAGTTATTAGGGTCTCACGTTTACCACCCCCAGACGAGATATGCGACATATCAGACGAAGAGACCGGATTGTACGGTAGTGTTACTGATTGGATTCGCAGAAGTATGAGCAGGCTTGCTTGTTGATCTTTTGATCGCTCAATATCCGGGTGGCCGTTACGTTTAACAGACCGCTTGCGGCTTGTGGGTGTTTGATATGATCATCACCTACTGCCGGCGTATTGACGAGTCTTTAGAGTCCTATACAGAGGTTTCCTGGTTCACGAGAAATGGAGTAGGAGCATATATGTGATATGTGCGGGGCCGAGATTAATGCACGTATGTGATACCGCATTCTATTCTCGCGATTTGTGACATCGGTCAGTTATATGTGATATAACCGGGTTATCGGATCAAGTGTTGATTCGATAAGTTGTTGCATTTGATATTAGTCGGTTATATGTGATATAGCCGGATTATTAAATCAAGTGTTGATTTAATAATTTAATGTATAATTGTATATTTGATATACTAGATTACATTAACTAATATTAGCTCACTTAAACATTTCTTTTTCTCACTTGTGTGCTTTAGTTTATATGTGATATATATTAATGTACATTTTATTGTGTCATGCTTGATGCCACATGCTACATGGGTGTATGAGATTCACACCATACTAATAATAATGTGAGGGTTTATATTTATTTAAGTAAATCAAAATTAGTGTTAATTAGTCACATGCTTGGAAGCTTGGAGAAGCTTGGAGCATCTTTGACTAATTCCACTCTTTTTTTGTCACGACCCGAAAGTACGGAATGTGACCGGCACTTAGATTACGAAGCGTCTAGAGGCGCAACGTAACCTAAGTAAGCCGAAGCCCAGAAATCTAAACCATAAAAAGAAGAAGTAAAAGAAGACATGAAGAAAATAAGTTTAAAAGCATCAGCAAATTTTCCCAAAAATTTTGGCAGAGTCTCCTCTGTAAAAACTGGCCCCAAACGGGTACAACAAGTATAATATACACAAACAAGAAAAAACATCCCCAAACGGGAGCTAGCTTTACGCCAAAAGGCGGAAACAACCACACCAATGCACAATAGTATACAATGCCAAAGGGCGAGGCTAAAAATTCAAAAGAAAACAAAATCCACGAGATATCATAATAATACAAGCGCGACTTTAAGGTCGAAACAAATAAATGGTCCAGTAAACTGTAAAGTAATACAAGTTTGGTTGATGGAGCTTTCTAGATACAAATGAAATAATAAAAATACAACGGCGGTTCAGATACAAATGAACCAACCTACCGTGCAAATCACCCGGAATGAAAATGATGTGCCAGCAACTGCCAAGGGATCCTGTACATCAACCTGTAATAAAATTTGGCACAACGGGGGTGAGTTGCCAACTCGTGAGTAGAAGACATCTACGAAAAGAAATCGAATGCACGACGCTATCCTAGGTCATAATAATATACTAATATACTCCTAGTCATTAAGTAAGACAGGATAATAAGCTACGTGTAAATGCAAATATTCCGTGCTCGTGTCAGTGCCTCATATAGTACTATGTCATATGAATGAGTATGCATGCACCATGAATGTAAAATGACCAATCCTGAAATCTAGGTATATCTGTATAAGAAATCATTAACTTTTGTCATAGTAAAATGTGTATAGAAATCTGAAATATCAACAATGAAATCCATGGAAATCCGTGTCAAGCATCGACACAAAGCATGTAAATCTCAAGTCTCAATACCCCATAATCTCAATGTCTTATAGTCTCAATATCTCGGGCTCCGTCAGTCCGGATCGGCCCATATCATCAAATCTCACGACAACGGTCGGTATCCTCCGGATATCCGCCGCGCCAGAAATCACCGGTAGGTAGCCTTTCCCTGCCAGGCTCATCATCTATAACTCGATCTTCTTACCCCGGGGTACCATACCGGGCCCACCATGTACCCAAGACGGTTCATCCACTCCTCGAATCGGGTCTCGAAATCCAACAGAAAACATGAAATCTCATGGTGGACGACACATACATCACGAGAAAACCGCATCTTATGTTTTAAAAAGAGAGGAGGAAAGAGAAAGAAGTTTTTATATATTTTTGCGGTTTTCCCCAAAATCCAGAAATCTCATAGAAAACCAAAATCCCAAAATCATGAGTAAGTATATGATAAGTGTCGGCATATGCCCATAATACTGCATGATAACAAGGAAATATGAATGCATGAAATGTCTAAGTAATCAATGCCATGTCTATACTAACCCCAGAGAGCAATCACGATATTACATTAATCTAGCTGTTAGATGATTCCATCAATAAACGATAATATGATCTAAAGTGTACGTGATATAGCAATTACCGATGATGATGTGTGTGAGCCGGCAAATAAGTGTGTGTGGAATATGCGCATCATCGGTAATGGTGCTAGTGTCCTAACAGGTAGAGTTTGATTCTGATTATAGAAACATATGTATGAACATGCAATATTATGATTACAGTATGAATGTAAAGACAGATGTGCAATAACCACTCATTTGATATACAAGTATAACTACAATTATATGTCTCGAGCCTAACTACTGTCCATCTAACCTCCTAAAGAACTAAACCTAAGAACTAGTCGATAAGAAATAAGGGTACACATAAAGTCTGAGTCCATATCTCTAATAGTCGGCGATCCAGCCTCAATAGCGTCACGTACGTAGTACGGTTTCCTCGAAACAAGAGTGCGGATCAATCATCACATCTATGCCTCGTACGGTAAAATCCATCCTACGACATCCCAATATCGGGGTACGGGTCAAGTATCACCTACGTGTCTCATCATTTGTATAATATCATCATCAACACATGTCATGATCGAGGTGCTATACTGTAATCGCATACATCAATCATATATCATTGTCAGCATAAATATACATCGTTAATTTATCCTCAGAAATGTCATGTCACATATATCATATCTTGATCAAGTCACATATGTCAAGTCGTGATCAAGTTACACCTTTATGATATCGCAATCAAGTTACATCTAAATGATGTCGTAATCAAGTCACACATATAACATATCAGAATATCAATCACATGTTACGGTCCGAGTGCTATTTTAGAGTCCCATGTACCTCTATATCATCACCACTCTTTATTTTCTATGTATACCTATTCATTATCTCATTTTCTAATGATCCGCTAACATCATAATACGACCGTATAGTCAAGAATCACGGTATCAAGCCCAGCTATACTGTTTCATTCCTGTGTATCATATCACATCATTGTATCCTATATACGTGTTGTGTATATATATATATACCGATACCTAGTCCTATATATATATACACATACACGTATACACCACGTCGAGTTTCAGGGTGTGCGTGTGTGTGTATCTACCTGAAACCTACGAATCTCTTCCAAGATATTCATCCTCTGGTATGGTCTTCCTAAATCAGTCTAGTCCAGCCTAGGGTCATTACTAGGGTCCTACTCATTAAGAATATAGGCTCACCTCTAGCTTCCTAATGTCAATAAGTGCTATTCCTATTCTACGATTGCGGGGGTGCTAAACGCCATCCACCCGACTTCCCCCGTGGATATACATCTACTCACCTGGTCCTTGTCTGCCGAAGTCGGTGTCGCCATTCTCTTCTTCATCGTCCGCAGTCCATGTGAGGGGTACCTATATGCAAACACATATAATATCGTAAACTGAATCACAGACAAAACCAAAACGACATACGAAACGCGCATGGGTTAAAACCTATGTCCCGCTCATGCAAAAGACCAAATATGGCTCGATATCGGCGTACAAACGCCAATTGATCGAGATAAACATCAACGAACAACTCATAGTTTTAAAACTCATTACTTATAATATAAAACTTGGTTTAAATAATCGGAACCCTAAAAATCGATCAAATCGTCCGATTTCGTAAAACCCGAAAACGCCAATTTACCGTTTTACTTCAAAGCTTACTGTTTAAACGAAAATAATGGTCATGATACTCATTAATTAGCATAACTAGATTATACAAACCACTACTATATTTTTATTACACAAATTTGTATTAATTTGAAATTTCTAGTTTGCAACCTTTAGCAATTTTCAACATCTTACAAGCAAAATGTCACAATATCACATTTAAACTGGATTTTGCATGAATTAATACAATAAACTACAATTCATTGATGATAATGATATAATGAAACCATAAATTATATTTTAAATTTCATTTATTTAAGAATTTCCAAAAACTAGTTAGCAAAAATGGCATTTTTATTAGTATTTTTCAATTATCAAAAGAAACTAGTGACCAAACTAAGTTTTTCATTCCATAAACAAGTCAATATTCTCATTAACACAGCAATATAATGTTACAAACATTAATTGGAATTTATCTCACCAATATATATATAATATAGAAATCTAGTTTGCAAAATTGTTTAAATTAAACAATTTTGGATCAACAATTTACAATATATCAACCATGCATGATTTTCCATTTCTAAAAGTGTCAAACTAGTTATTACAACCCTAATTAATTAATAAAAATCATAACTTGATTTTATAACCCTAACTTGAATTTTTAAAACTTGGAAATAGAATTAATTTCTTAAATCTAAACATGCTTAAATGAAATATCTACTAACAATAAATCAAAAGAATAAAATTTACACCTTCACACAAGAATTCCAAACATGAAAATAAGCCTCCAAAATGAATGCTTTCCATCTCCAAAATCCATGTAAAAATGAGCAAAGAATAAAGGGTAGGAAATAAATAGGATTTTGTGGATTTTTATTTGGATTTTTGTAGGATTTTTGATGATTTTTGGAGGTAAATTAAATTTTGAAGATGGGGGGGTGCCATGGGGGGTTGAGGCCGGCCACACCATGGAGGAGGGAGAGGAGAGTGAGAAAAGTGAAGAAAAGTGTAGAAACTTCACCCAAAATATCAACTCTTTATGTCTTTTCATGATTTTATTTAATTTCTTTCATTTCTTTTCTAAACAACTCAAGAAAAATCTAGAAACATGGTTAAAATTTGCAACTAAATTTTGCATGATAAACACTAAATTCTAATATGCAATGGTTCATTTTTACAAATTAAACCCCTTCAAATTTGAAATTTACACTAATTTAGTGCATAAATAAAGCTTATGTAAATATTTAAAATAATTAATTTAGGAAAAATATTTAATTAAACTAAAAATTTATAAGTGACTAAATAAACACCATTTTCTAGTAATAACATAATTAAAATAGGTATTTTTAAATTTATAGTGAAAAATAATTACGGTTTTGTTTTACGAAAAATACGTTTTATTTTACCGAAAATCATAAAATTCACTTAAACGATTTTATTTATTTAATTATTTATTTAATTATTTTTAAATCGTTACATTTTTACTTATAGATTTTTATTAACCTAACCATTATTGTTAGCCATGGTTTAATCTCTACATGGGTTAGTGTATGACACTAACTCCCATGGTTCCCATTCTCACCTCATTAATCCATTCTCTCATTTTCTTCACTTGAGCTTCTTTTTCCTCATGAGAAAAAGCTCACTAGCTTTTAAAAAGGTGAGAAAATATTGTGAGAAAAATAAATCTAAAGTGAGCCCATTTCCTACTTCATCATCCTCTACTACTAGCCATTTATTTTAGGGTGTTTGCTTCACTAATTTCATAATTAGTGAAGAGGTAGCATGAGTTTGAGTCTCCTCGACGTAGATCATCTTCGGCCTCGAAGACTTCGAGCAAGCTTGTTCATTTCTCCAGGAGAACCCTTTCTAGAGTTTGGGAGATCACAACTCGCAGCGAAGGGATTACTACACGGAGCTTTTGAAGTGAAGGATCGGTCTACAAAGGTTGTATTCCTCATTCACTTAGATGTAAAGTAGTTTACATATCGTTTCGTCGGATTTTCTAGTAAAGATTCTAGGATTAGGGTTAGCTAGAACGATAAATTTTTGAAATTGGCATGGACGATACCTCCCGAAACCTTGCTGCCGTGCTAGACAACCCTGCAGCGGTATCAGAGCCATGCTAGAAAATTAGTCGATGTTTGTTAGATTACGAAACCGAAACGACTCCGAAACTTGAAACACGAAAGCTTAGTTTCTGTCGAATTTAAAAGGTCTTCAAAATTTTTTTTAAACAAGTACAGAATAGTGTATAAGATACAACATGAATACTCTCAAAATGTGGTCCAATTTCACCCTGAAGTGGCCAGCCAAAATGATGTTAAAACCGGAGAGCTCGTCCTAATTTTGGCTTTTTGACTTCAAATTTTGGTGGTGTTCCCATCTCTGGGTTTTGGTGTTTCAGGTGTTGTTTGTTTTTGCTAAATTTTCATGTGATGTTTACTTTCTGCAAAGGAAATTCAGAGTGTTTCACAGTCGTAATTCTAACATGTATTCAGGTTATTTAGACGATATTAAAAAGTTTGAAAGGATATCAATAACCCATATTTTCCCTCACTGAAATTTTCCAAGAGTTGGATTTTTTTCGAGTTCAAAATTTTTAGAAAATCATGCAAGCGATTTTGTGGACCCTCTAGAAGAACGATACCCAAACTCGACTTTTTGGATAGCGGAACCGCGGTCATACCCTAGCATTTTCCGCAGTTCCGTGGCGACATGAGTGAGTCATGGGTCGGCCCTTCTACGGATGGTTCATAGGAGCTGTGGCAGATTCTGGGAATTTTTAGAACTACGCTCAAATGTTGAGCTTGTTGGGAAATTTTGGGTGCTTGCTTATTCGATCGAAAATTTTAACTTCGTCTAGCTATCTATGATTGTGATACAATAATTGGAATCTATTTAGTTGCGTGCAAGTTTAACATTTCAGTCTCGGGTGAAATCGGGAATCTTGTTGAATTACCCGACTTCTTTTGAAAAGTGTTTTCATAGTTGAGACCTAAATGTAAGATTTGCACTGCTAGGCATGAAATCCGGAATATGAGATATTTCGGGTTTATGATGTCTAAGGTGGTTGTGGATTCCAATTGTTGTAGTTTTCACTTTCTTTTCTGCGACCGTAAGTATAATATGTGGTGTATCGCCGGTTTCGTTGCTATATGTCAACAACAATTGGGATACGTATATTTACTTACGTTGATGACATGTGATGTTATGTGTTGCTGGGATATGTTATATTGGATCGTCGTGTTTGAATAGCCGGGTTTTTTTTTATGCGAGATGAGAGTTTTTCATTTTCATTCATGTAAAAACTTGTATGTAATATTCTTTTATCGGGGCACTTCCGGGTTGAGGAAGATGTCACCGTTGATGTATATTATTTACTTTTTCGCATTAGGATGGACCTAAGGAGGGGAGCACAAGTAACCGGGTTCTAGAGTCCAGTGGGAGACCATCTCGAGGAGTCGAGTCCGGGTCTCCTAACTCTAGAATTGGTAGGGTTGCTTGCCGCTCTCGTAGGAGTCTAGGGATGTGGGTTTGGCTATTCATCATGATCATTTAATCCGTGTTTTATACAGGCGTAATATAAAACCCGGAAATCCTAGTATATCCAATATTTCATATGTTGATTTCTGCTATGATATTCTGTGATGTGATCACTTGATATGATAAGATAGATACTGTATATAGTATATGTGATATATTATATAGACGTTGCTTATGTTTTACACCCGCGCTAGCCCTGCCCCGCTCTGCCGTTAGTTACCTAACCTAATGGTACATGACGAGACTTCGTGGCGAATGCGGATAGCATAAGCGTACGTTGTATTTATCTGTGATGCTTAGGTAACTTAAATGATGGGACATTCATTAACGAGATTAGTGATAGAAAATAAACCTAAAGATGTTGTGGAATCGAATTTTCAAAAATAGGTAGCTCTAGTTCTTGCTTTGCATAGCGGTGTTCCCTGTAGAACATCCTGCACCTTATTCGATAAGGAAAGAGCCGAGATCCCTTCACCGGGAGTGACCTCTTTAGCAATAACTAGCAGATGCTACAACCCACGGTTTCGTCTTTTGATTGCTTTTCTAGTTGTTGCTTTTCATAGTGGTATTGTGAATATCCTGTACCTCATTCGACAAGGAAAGAGCCGAGATCCCTTCACCGGGAGTGACCTCTTTAGCGAAACTAGCAAAAGCCTAAAAAACACTCCATTTAAAATCATTTGATTCTACAACGATATCAAGTTCATTACGCAAAATGTTTTCTTAAAAACCCATTGTAGCCCTCCGTCATTTCAGATAAGGACTAGTTAGTATTCGTGCTGCGTTTGTTGGCCTTTGTCAAGGCGTAGTGTGCTGTAGCTGATTAGTACTTATCTGTTTTAGCATATGATGCGATTGAGTTAGGGTAGCCGTGCGACCTTGTTGGCCTTTGTCAAGGGTCGTGCGGGTGGGTTTAATTCAATCATGAAATGACGGGTTGAACTTGACTAGCATCCTATGGTTTGTTGGCCTTTGTCAAGGTCATAGGAGGTTAGGGGTAAAATTATCGGGAATTTCAAGTGTTGAAATTTGCAATGAGATTGCATACCTTCTATGAGATAGTTGGATCCCGATACCCACTGCGAGTAATTGTTACTCCTGGAAGAGTTTTACACATTACAATTAGCCGATCAAGTAGGTGTCTAGAAAAGTGTCAATGGGGTTACGCCCCTGGAAAAATGAGGTTTATTTTAATTAGGTCCGTGCGAAAGCACGGGGAGCCAACCTCAAAGTACCGGCACTGGCCTGGCTGAAAAATTGGCGAACTTGTAAGGTGTAATTAATCCCGGCTAGTCTTTCCTTTTAGGGTTTGAAGGAAGTTTTGATAAAAACAATGGAAGCCATCCTGATTAGATAAAATAATAACCAATCTAATCTTGCAAGAGCATACGCTGGGTGTTTTCTTCTCTCTCTCTCCAGGTAGAGACCATGTCACGCCTTAATCAAGATAATAATTTGGATGTATTGACCGAACCCGCTTGTTATACTGTGCTGGGGAACGTTGGTCCTGCTCCGTCTTATAATTATAAGACGGAGGAGGAAATAGGGGATTACCAGGATTCCCGTGCCGCCCAAACGAAGAAAATGCATGTTGATACATATTCTTCAGGTGTGTTCATTACTAAGAACTGTTTCTCAGTATCCTCTATGTCCTGGGTATGAGATACTGGATCAGGATCCCACATATGTAAACTGTTACATGGGCTACAGATAGGTAGAGAACTGGGAATGGGTGATAAGTTTTAAAAGTTGGAAACGGTGAAATTGTTGCAGCCAAGCAGTTGGCGGTTATCACCCTGTATTACCAAATACATTGATTATGAACGAATGTTATTAGATACCGAACCTGATATACAACATCATATCAGTCTCTTTATTTAATAAAGAAGGATATAATTTTGTATTGTTGGATAATGTTTTGAACATTTCCTATATCAAGAGTTGATCGGTTCAGGCACGTTATCTAAAAGCATATACGTTCTAAATCAAACCACAGTTCATAACGTACAGAACACACACAAGAAGAAGAGTTCAGAAATGAACGAATCTTTCTTGAGGTATTGTAGACTAGGTCACATCAATGCGACCCGACTAGCTAAGTTACATTAAGATGCATATTTAAATCAGTTTGAATTTACATCTTATGAAACTTGCCAGTCATGCCACAAAGATATAATGACCATAGCTCCGTTTACTGGAAACAGAGAAAGAGTTAGTGAACTCTTGGGACTGATACATAATAATGTATGTAAGTCCACTGTCTACACATACCAGGACCGGTTCTTTGTACTCCATTACATTCGCTGATGATCTCTCAAAATTTGGACATATGTTCCTGTTGAAACACAAGTCTGAAACTTTTGAGAAATTCAAAGAATAAGTCAGAAGTAGAGAAGCAAAATGGGTATAAGTATTATCTCCTTTGATGTGATCAGGGAGGAGAATACTTGAACACGGAGTTCTTGGACTATTCTAAAAGAGAATGGGATTCTCTCTCAGCATTACTCTTCCGTATACACCACAGCACAATGGTGTATCGGGGCGGAGCAATCACACCATATTAGATATGGTGCGCTCTATGATGAGTATTACTAAGTTGCCTATTTCCTTTTGGGGATTATGCACTTGAGAAGCTGCATACCTATTGAATAGGGTTCCAACCAAATCAGGTGCCTACCACTCCATATAAGATATGGTATGGGAAGAGCCCATGTCTTAAGCAAGTTAAGATGTGGGGTTGTCCGGCCTATGTCAAAAGCAAAATCCGGACAAGCTCGAGACAAGGTTAGATCTGTGGAAGTTTGTTGGATATCCCAAGCATTCGCAAGGGAATATCTTAAACTACAGCTGATGGTTTGGTAGAACCGGAGGATTCAATAGTTCCCGACGGACCTCAGCCACTCCGCCGATCTGGTAGGGTTCCTCAATATCACGACCCAAAATTTGGCCCGTGACCGACACTTAACCACGTAACGTCTACAGGCGTAACGCGACTAAGTAAGCCGAAACCCAGAAATCAAAACCATAAAAAGTATTGAGTGTTTAAAATATTTAATAGAAACATTTGTTAAAACTTTTAGAAAACCTTAAGTAATCTAGTAAAATTCTTTAAAGTTCAAGTTATTATCTTAAAAATTTTGGCAGCATTTCCTTTGTAAAAACTAGCCCCGAAATCGGGTACAAGACAATATATGAATAAAATGACATACAATAAAAATAAAGCATCCCAAACGGGAGCAATCACGCCCAATGACGGAACAATCACCACAATAAAAATATACGACGCCGTAGCGAAGAAAATGAGCAATATAAGTGAAAACGAGTATCATGAACGATAAAGCTGTATAAATAAAGTCGGCTCACAATGAGCTCGACACCAGAGTACAAAATAATATATATCGTCCTCACAAATGGTCTCTAAGTCAATACATGAAAGTAGATGGAGAGTACTAGATACAACAATGCATACAACTGGAAAATAAACAGATACCGCACAAAACCCACCTATCAGCAAAAGGGCTAACACACCAACTGCAGTGGTATCTATACCAAAAGATGCAAGAAAGTAGCCTGCCGCGACCAAGCTGAGGGTAAACCTGCAAACACTGTGGCACAACGGGGGTGAGTTGCCAACTCGTGAGTAGTAGATAACATATAAAGGTAATCGCAAGTATGCACGTGCTGCGATACTCTAACCTATGCCAACAGGTAACATCTATATGATGAACTATATGAGCCATAATCATGCAACAAGTGCGATCTAATAACATCTCTATATGATAAGCAGGGTATGCAATAAGCGTGCATAGCAAATGCAATTTAATAACATCTATATATGATAAGCAGGGTATGCAATAATCATGCAAAAGTACTCTATCAGGTACTATAGCTACAGGATGAGATGCAAAATAATGAATGTTGAGCATGGGAATAAATATCATCTACACGGAATGTCAACGTGGAAGAATAACCGGTGTCTATCAATGCACCCAAATCCCAGTAAAACTCAGGTGCCGTCACTCGGATCGGCCCTCAAATCCTGTAAATCTCATAAAATCGTGAGTGCCTAGCATCGGCACATGAAAATATCATGAAATCATCGTGTCTAGCATCGACACGCAAATCCCCAAGTATCGGGCTCCGTCTGCGGAATCGGCCCTCGGCTCCAGCAGTACGTGTAGTCCCATATCCATCTATCAGCTCTGGTCAGTATCCTCCGGATAACCGCCAAATCTAACCAATCACCGGTAGGTAGTAGTCCCTCTGCCATGCTCACCGTTTGTATACACAGCATCCCTTTCTTGCCCCGGGGTACCATACCGGGTCCACCATGTACCCGCAATTGGCCTCGTCTAGCTCCTCGATTCGGGTTCACATGTCACACGTCTCAGAACCGAGAAAACGCATGGTGGACGCACTAAAATATCATATCCAAGGAAACCGGGTTTTTAAAACAGTGCGTATTTTCTTAAAATAATACCCCGGTTCCCAAATCCAGAAATCACATAAATCCAAACTCAATGCGTAAATCCATGCAATGTGTCGTATGACACTAAGAGTAAAAGAAAGGGAAAACCGCTCTTTTAAAAAGGATCCAGTTTTGAAAATGTCTCGTGCGGTCCCTTAGTTTTTAAATCATGTCAATATCACTCATGTATGTAACATATGTATGTATATAGGTATGGATGAGCAAATGGATATATACGCAATGTGAGTGTAACAATATACATGTGCACTAATATGGATATACGATGTATATGTGCACAAGTAGTGATATATCAATGAAGGTATGCACTAATGTGAATGTACGGTGTACATGTGCGCAAGTGGTGATATATTAATGAAGGTATGCACTAATATGGATATAAAGGGTGCATGCGAGCAGGTATGAAGATATCAATATATGTGTCAATATGCGACAAGTCATGACGATATGTATAATGCGTAGCAATCCTATAGTGCGAGTGTCATGGCGATCACTAACGGTGTGAGTGTAACATACAAATAGTGCTCGTGCAGCTTGAACCGTTAGTGACAGTGCAGTGTTCTATACCACCATTTCTATATGCAACAAGAAGATATGCTACTATAGTCCAAATGAACATCTACGACTAAAATCCTATCACGCCCTGACGCTTAACTCTATACGGGCGATTTCCCCGTAGTTGTTAAATCTACTCACCTGGTCGCGTGCTAAGTGTAGTCGACCGCCTGCTTCCCCTTCCTTGCGGCGTCCGACGTATCCTCCACGAACCTGGAATTTACACAAGGAATCCATATATAAGCAAAATATCTCGCAAAACGCGATATCGAAACCAAACGAGAAACTCACGTCGCGAACTAAACGCGCGTGTGTACGATACGCTAAAACGTGTGATTACGCGTCTAAAACTACCCCGACACGTCGTGACATGCTGGATCATAGAACCCACTCACGTATCGCGCGTATCGCCCAAACAAAACGTACTAGAAAAACGATATATCATTCCAGATTCTAACTCAGGTGAAAACTCACAAAATTGCACATGCCAAAACACTGGAAAACACATCAGACTACCCTAGCCAAAACCCTAACCCCTATCTCCCCCATCTGGCCGCAAATTGCGGCCAGAAAGAATAAAATTGCGGCCTGGGTTTGGTATTTGGGGTTCGTGCTCTGGTGGTGTGGTCAAGGTCTACCAAACATGCTCCAGTTAACTCAATTTTTCTTTGAAACCCCAGGGTCTAAAGCAGATCACAGAAAGCTAGAATTTCACTTTAAAACCTTAATTTTAGCACTAATTGAAACCCTATGGTATTTTAGTGAAATCGAGGGTTTAACTGGGTTTAAGTGGCCCTAATAACACTTAACTAAGTTAGTCTAACCAACAAAATCATCCCCTAACCAAAAGTCCACACAATTCACCATATTTAGCACAAAAACTCACTTTTAACACTAATCGAAGCTATTTAACACACAAGATTAGAAAGCTAGGAATTGGGTTTAAGAAATATACGCTAATAAACTCTAGGAAGCAGGAGAAGGAGTGGAAGAAGAAGATGAGGTGTTGTTGCTGCTGCTGCTTGAGGCTGCTGCTGTTGCTGTTTGTGCTGAAGCTGCTGCTTCTGTGGCTGCTGCTGATGCCTCTGCTGCTGCTGCTCTTCTGCTGGTGTGTGTGTGTGTGTGTAAGAGAGTGAAGTGAGAAGAAAAAAATGAGAGGCAAGGAAATGAGGGCTAAGGCTAGTCAACCCCCCCTCTCTCACTTCATTAAATGAGCATGGCTCAAGCCATGTTGCCCATTCCCTCTCTCTCTCATTAAATCATTTCTCACTTTAAAAAAAACAACCATACTAAATTAAAACCCAAAACACTTAATAAAAATCTTAAAATTAGCTTAAGGAAAGGAAAAAGCTAATGAGGCTTTCTTAAACGCCCAGGTTTTTTTTCTCGAAAAAACGCAAGCTAACAGTAGTATGAGTTCCCGCCCTAACATAAGTCAAGCCCCCTGCTGCCGACATGAAACTCCCCCTTAAGCTGATCAAGCTGCTGATCACTCTAGTCACCGGATCTTACTTATGGTTGCTAATCATGGTTTAACCCCATTTAACCCTAGTTTACATGCACAAGTGTGTGCAAGCCTAGGAAAATTTTAACAAAATATTCATTAAATTGGATAAAATATTTGAAAATCGATTTGGTAAACTTTTTATTAAAAACCATATATTAAAGTATAATTAGCCACTAATCACATCCTAAGGTGTTACAATCTTCCCCCCTTAAAGAAATTCGTCCCCGAATTTAAAAATATACTGCTACGCGTACCTCCAAAAAGATGAGGAAACTTCTTCCGCATCTCGCCCTCGGCCTCCCAAGTGATCTCTTCACCATTTGGGCTGTGCCAAAGCACCTTCAATGATGGCAAGACCTTCGATCGAAGTTTCTTCACCTGCCGGTCCAATATCACGACTGGCTGCTCGGTGAACGAAAGATCGCGCTCGAGCTAAATGGTCTGGTGCTGAATCATGTGAGGAAGGTCATGAAAGTAATTGCAAAGTATCGACACAAAAATACGGGGTGAATACTCAGTAATCTGGGCGAAAGTGCCAAATTAAAGGCAATGAAACTAACTCGCTTTAAGGATCTTTAAAAGACCTACAATCCTGGGATAATCTTCCCAAGACTCAACACGTCATTTATCGGAAAAATCCGTAGGAATACATGATCTGCCACTGCGAACTCAAACCTGCGACCATCTTGGTCGGCATATGACCTCTGTCCGAAATGGACAATTCTCATCCTGACCTAAACAACTGGATCATCTCTGAAGTCTCCAGACTAGCTGGGGTCCAAAAATCCTACAACGCAGAGTCAGAAAAACAGACTGGTGATCGACACGACCTAACCCCTAAACCTAAAGGTTGCCAATTGGAGTGTCTCCTGATAACAGCTATCGAAGGAGAACCCATAACAATGGCGAGTGACGATCCCCAACCGCCGACAACAATTAATACGTGTGCACAAACTTAACAAAGAACAACTGAGCAAACTGAGTATAACCGGACGACAAGCATCCGAATGAAGTCACACCCTGACTAAACCTGGGTAGACACCATAACGAAATTCGTGGAGACCTGCTCCCATTTCCACTTCGGAACGGTTAAAGGTTGCAACTCTCCAGCCGGTCTCAGTTGCTCAACCTAAGCACACAACAAGACAGACACATTGAAATGAAACCCGAGACTTCTCTTTACATCCCTACCCACCCGTAACTATCTCACAAGTCACGTTAAATATTGGTGGAACTTGAATGAGTACAGAGAGTTGACCGATGTGCCTACTCTAGGATTTCACGTCTATACCCAATAGTATCAGGTACACAAACGCGTCCTTAAACTTAGCACACCCTTGTCATAAATCAAGGACTCCGAATCATTACCCAGCCGAATAGGCTCAAGTATCTATGACGAACGAGCGTCGGCGGGCAGTGTCTCGCGAAAGCGATTAAAGAAAAGTGGTCGGGCGCGGACATGCTCAAGCTGTCCCCTCAGTAGAGACGAACTTAAGCTGTACTCAACGATCGCACAAGAACTGTAAATCTGCTGAGGACTATCACAACAATCAAAATCCGCTGCAGGAAGATGTACATTAAGCTCTGGTAGTCCGTGAAAATCTGACACGACTCTCGAACAAGTAGTGTCTCCAAATCTCCAACGCAAAACCACCGTGGCCATCTCCAGATCATGAGTGGGATATCTTTCTCGTACTTCCTCCAAATGTAGGGAAGCAAAAGCGATAACTCCATAGTGTTACCTCAGTACACACTCGAGCCCCACTCACGAAACATCACAGTTAAACCACAAAGTTGCCCGAACCAAAAGCCAAGAAAGAACAGATGCAGTTGTTAACCGAACGTTCAACTGCCGAAACTCCGCACACATGCCTTAGTTCAAAGAAAAGAAACCTCCATTCCAGTCAATTCAGTCAACGGTACAGCACTACACTAGCAATCCTGCATGAAACGGCGGTAAAAACCTGCTAAGCCAAAAAATCTGCGGACCTCCGTCCTGCTTACAAGTCTGGGCCTAAACTGTATGGCCACAATCTTCCTCAGAACCATACAAAACCGTCTCCCATAACTACAAGACCTAGGAGTCAACACAACCAAGCCTGAAGGAACACTCCGAGAATCTAGCAAACCGCTGGGGCTCTCCCAGTATCTACAAAACAAATCCTCAAGTGATACTCCTGTCCCTCAAGACACATTAAATAGACCTGAATGTTGTAACTAACACAACAATAACTGGTCGAGGAACGGGCTGAAGAAATCCGGTTCATCATATCTACGAATGCTGCTAGGGCATTGGTGAATCCAATGACACACCGATACACACAAGGCCCATAGCACGCACAAGGCAGTCTTCGGAATGTCACCACTACGAACCTGCAACAATGATAACCTGATCCCAAACAAACTTAGAAAATATCTCGCACTCTGGAGCTGATCGAAGAAATCGTCAATGCGAGGTAAAGGAACCTATCCGCACCGTAAGCCGGTTCAATTGACGATCCATCAATACACAACCTCAATCTGTCGTCTTTCTCCTTGACGAACAGAAATAGGAGCTTCCTAATGCAAAACGCTCAGACGCACGAAACTCCCCCAACAAACAACTCTGCAGCAGATCCTTAAGCTCCATAAGCTTCGCCGGCTCATCTGGAACAACGTCGGAAAACTCTCGCACGAAAGAAAACCGGTCCAACAAACCAACTGTGGCTTCGGTATCACGAATGAACGCCAAGAATCCATGACATCTCCTCAAAAAGCCGACTAGCGAAAAAAGGCTGAATTCAAGCAGTGAGAGGCGGCACAACTATCCACCTGCACAACAAGAACTGACTCGCTGGAGAAAACAAAACCTGACTGTTTCCTCATGGTAGTCCACAAATGCCTAGCACGTAGCTAACCAGTCCGTGCCCAGCAGAACGCCAAATCCAACATCTTTAGAAGGATCAAAATGACAGACGAATCTCTATCTCCTATCCGATTGGCACACGACCGAATTACGTGTCGCGCCACAAAAGAATCGCTGACAAAAGTTAACACAACAAACGGCTGATCTACCTAACACGACTCTCGTCCCAACCACGGCACAAGTGTGAAAAATAAACAAACACATCAAAAGAACATACGAATTAAGGATACCTGAAAACTCCGCACTGGACGCCCACGCGTCCTGATGAGTAGAAGCAAACTCTCGTGTCTGTCCTTTACCCGCAACAGGCTGAACTCCTCCTTTACTAAATTGACCCCTCTGAGCGAACCCTCCGCGTCCATGACGTCTCAGAATATGACCCTGACGTGGTGCTAAGGAACAATGTCTGACGAAGTGTTGAAGGCTTCCGCATCGAAAACATCCACGTGCTGACTGCTGACCCTCATGAGGATGAGAGCTGAACGACTGTCCTCGTCCTAAGCATCTGCTCTGGGTTGGTACACCAGTACGATTCCTCCACTGTTTCAGAATTCTCAAAGTCTCTGGAAGACGTGTCTCGTACACTGGGGCTGTATCTACTGGTGCTATGTAGGTGACGGAATGCTGCATGCTGATTGCAAGGGACAACTGGGTAACAGGGGTGACAACCTCCTGTCGCTGAGCTCGAACGGTCTCAACCAATGAGCTCATCGTCTGGAGCAAGTCCTGCATCTCTGCCATCGTCTGGCGCAAGTCCTGCATCTCTGCCACTAGTCTAGCGATCTGGTCTGTCGGAGGTGGAACAGACTGTTCTGGTACAGCGAGTGTACAACCCGGATCAGTCCTTGTCTTGGACGAGTCAACTCGAATCTCGGCTCTCGCGGCCGCTCTCTGCGCCCTCGTAGTCTTTAGCGGCATAATGGCTGAAAAGAAGGTAGGATTCGATAAGGATACAGAAATCGAATCACAGAAATATACACAATCAAGAAGGAATTCCAATCAATAAGTCCTAAGGTCGCTTAGGCGGAGTACCATGTCGTGAGTATGCCGCGAAACATACATACGCTAAGCCACTCTGCTTCAGCTACCTACTCCATCATACCAGGGTCATTCTACACTCCGTAGGTAAAACCTACGCTCCGATACCAACTTTGTCATGACCCAAAGTTTGGCCCGTGACCGGCACTTAACCATGTAACGTCTACAGCTGTAACGCGACTAAGTATGCCGAAACCCAGAAATCAAAACCATAAAAAGTATTGAGTGTTTAAAATATTTAATAGAAACATTTGTTAAAACGTTTAGAAAACCTTAAGTAATCTAGTAAAATTCTTTAAAGTTCAAGTTAATATCTTAAAAATTTTGTCAGCATTTCCTTTGTAAAAACTAGCCCCGAAATCGGGTACAAGACAATATATGAATAAAATGACATACAATAAAAATAAAGCATCCCAAACGGGAGCAATCACGCCCAACGGCCGAACAATCACCACAATAAAAATATACGATGCCGTAGCAAAGAAAATGAGCAAAATAAGTGAAAACGAGTATCATGAACGATAAAGCTGCATAAATAAAGTCGGCTCACAACGAGCTCGACACCAGAGTACAAAATAATATACATCGTCCTCACAAATGGTCTCTAAGTCAATACATGAAAGTAGATGGAGAGTACTAGATACAACAATGCATACAACTGGAAAATAAACAGATACCGCACAAAACCCACCTATCAGCAAAAGGGCTAACACGCCAACTGCAGTGGTATCTGTACCAAAAGATGCAAGAAAGCAGCCTGCCGCGACTAAGCTGAGGGTAAACCTGCAAACACTGTGGCACAACGGTGGTGAGTTGCCAACTCGTGAGTAGTAGATAACATATAAAGGTAATCGCAAGTATGCACGTGCTGCGATACTCTAATCTATGCCAACATGTAACATGTATATGATGAACTATATGAGCCATAATCATGCAACAAGTGCGATCTAATAACATCTCTATATGATAAGCAGGGTATGCAATAAGCGTGCATAGCAAATGCAATCTAATAATATCTATATATGTTAAGCAGGGTATGCAATAATCATGCAAAAGTACTCTATCAGGTACTATAACTACAGGATGAGATACAAAATAATGAATGCTGAGCATGGGAATAAATATCATCTACACGGAATGTCCACGTAGAAGAATAACTGGTGTCTATCAATGCACCCAAATCCCAGAAAAACTCAGGTGCCGTCACTCTGATCGGCCCTCAAATCTTGTAAATCTCATAAAATTGTGAGTGCCCATCATTGGCACACGAAAATATCATGAAATCATCGTGTCTAGCATCGACACGCAAATCCTCGAGTATCGGGCTCCGTCAGCGGAATCGGCCCTCGGCCCCAGCAGTACGTGTCGTCCCGTATCCATCTATCAGCTCTAGTCAGTATCCTCCGGATAACCGCCAGATCTAACCAATCACCGGTAGGTAGTAGTCCCTCTGCTAGGCTCACCGTCTGTATACACAGCATCCCTTTCTTGTCCCGGGGTACCATACCGGGTCCACCATGTACCCGCAATCGGCCTCGTCCAGCTCCTCGATTCGGGTTCACATGTCACACGTCTAAGAACCGAGAAAACGCATGATGGACGCACTGAAATATCATATCAAGGGAAACTGGGTTTTTAAAACAGTGCGTATTTTCATAAAATAATACCCCGGTTCCCAAATCCAGAAATCACATAAATCCAAACTCAATGCGTAAATCCATGTAATGTGTCGTATGACACTAAGAGTAAAAGAAAGGGAAAACCGCTCTTTTAAAAATGATCCAGTTTTGAAAATGTCTCGTGCGGTCCCTTAGTTTTTAAACCATGTCAATATCACCCATGTATGTAACATATGTATGTATATAGGTATGGATGAGCAAATATATATATACGCAATGTGAGTGTAACAATATACATGTGCACTAATATGGATATACGATGTATATGTGCACAAGTAGTGATATATCAATGAAGGTATGCACTAATGTGAATGTACGGTGTACATGTGCGCAAGTGGTGATATATCAATGAAGGTATGCACTAATATGGATATAAAGGGTGCATGTGCGCAGGTATGAAGATATCAATATATGTGTCAATATGCGACAAGTCATGACGATATGTATAATGCGTAGCAATCCTATAGTACGAGTGTCATGGCAATCACTAACGGTGTGAGTGTAACATACAAATAGTGCTCGTGCAGCTTGAACCGTTAGTGACAGTGCAGTGTTCTATACTACCATTTCTATATGCAACAAGAAGATATGCTACTATAGTCCAAATGAACATCTACGACTAAAATCCTATCACGCCCTAACGCTTAACGCCATACGGGCGATTTCCCCGTAGATGTTAAATCTACTCACCTGGTCGCGTGCTAAGTGTAGTCGACCACCTGCTTCCCCTTCCTTGCGGCGTCCGACGTATCCGCCTGTGAACCTGGAATTTACATAAGGAATCCATATATAAGCAAAATATCTCGCAAAACGCGATATCGAAACCAAACGAGAAACTCGCGTCGCAAACTAAACGCGCGTGTGTACGATACGCTAAAACGTGTGATTACGCGTCTAAAACTACCCCGACACGCCGCGACACGCTGGATCACAGAACCCACTCACGTATCGCGCGTATCGCGTAAACAAAACGTACTAGAAAAATGATATATCGTCCCAGATTCTAACTCAGGTGAAAACTCACAAAATTGCACATGCCAAAACACTGGAAAACACATCAGACTACCCTAGCCAAAACCCTAACCCCTAAAGAATAAAATTGTGGCCTGGGTTTGGTATTTAGGGTTCGTGCTCTGGTGGTGTGGTCAAGGTCTACCAAACATGCTCCAGTTAACTCAATTTTTCTCTGAAACCCCAGGGTCTAACGCAGATCACAGAAAGCTAGAATTTCACTTTAAAACCTTAATTTTAGCACTAATTGAAACCCTATGGTATTTTAGTGAAATCTGGGGTTTAACTGGGTTTAAGTGGCCCTAATAACACTTAACTAAGTTAGTCTAACCAACAAAATCATCCCCTAACCAAAAGTCCACACAATTCACCATATTTAGCACAAAAACTCACTTTTAACACTAATCGAAGCTATTTAACACACAAGATTAGAAAGCTAGGAATTGGGTTTAAGAAATATACCCTAATAGACCCTAGGAAGCAGGAGAAGGAGTGGAAGAAGATGATGAGGTGTTGCTGCTGCTTGAGGCTGTTGCTGTTGCTGTTTGTGCTGAAGCTGCTGCTTCTGTGGCTGCTGCTGATGCCTCTGCTGCTGCTGCTCTTCTGCTGGTGTGTGTGTGTGTGTGTAAGAGAGTGAAGTGAGAAGGAAAAAATGAGAGGCAAGGAAATGAGGGCTAAGGCTAGTCAACCCCCCTCTCTCTCACTTCATTAAATGAGCATGGCTCAAGACATGTTGCCCATTCCCTCCCTCTCTCATTAAATCTTTTCTCACTTTAAAAAAAAACAACCATACTAAATTAAAACCCAAAACACTTAATACAAATCTTAAAATTAGCTTAAGGAAAGGGTTAGTCCACCACGGATTAACCCTATTTATAACCCTAGTTTACATGCATAAGTGTGTGCAAGCCTAGGAAAATTTTAATAAAATATTCATTAAATTGGATAAAATATTTGAAAATCGATTTGGTAAAATTTTTATTAAAATTAATGTATAATTAGCCACTAATCACATCCTAAGTTGTTACACTCATCCACCTGAGTGATACTTCGGTTTTCTCTATGACAGTGGGAGCAAGGATTTCATTATGAGATGATGACCCAACTAATTTCGAACAGGCCATCAAGAGTGGGGACTCTGTAAGAATGGCTGGATGCTATGCGATCTGAGATGGAATCTATGTACACCAACAAAGTATGGACTTTGGTTGCTTTATCTGAAGGGTTAAATCCCCATCAGGAGCAAGTATATCTTGAGAACATTACTTGGCATACATGGAAAAGTTGAGACTTTCAAAGCTAAGACTTGTTGCAAAAGGTTTTCGTCATCGACCAGGTATGGATAATGATGGAACTTTTTCTCCAGTGGCTATGCTTAAGTCCATTCGGATCCTACTTGCCATTGCTACATACCATGACTACAATATCTGGCAGTTGGGTGTCATGACTGCTTTTCTAAATAGTGATTTAGAAGAGTGCGTCTTTAAGTACACAGCCAGAGGGCTTCGTAGACAGTGGGAGTAGCGAAAACGTGTGCAAGTTGCTTTACGGGTTAAAGCAGGCATCGCGGAGTTGGAACGTCTGTTTTGATGTGGTAGTCAAAGAGTTTGACTTCATCAAAAGGGTAGATGAACCTTGAATATACAAAAAGGTTGTAGAGGGTTAGGTGGTCTTACTCATATTGTATGTGTAAGTGCACGGCGGCGCCCCGGCCGTCTGAACGAGGCCAAAATGTGGAAACGATACTTTACTTTAACTTTGGAACCGGCACCACCACGCAAAAAAATCTGGGATCGGGCCATTAATCTAATCCCAGCAAACTAGAGAAGGGGTAGAGAGATATACCGAGCGATCCGTGTCCTTCAGTCTTCTCGTCATCGTCCTGATCTCCCCGCGGAATCTCCGGTCTTCACCTCATCCCCGGAAGGACACCACATCGCCGGGTTCTTTTACGGGCTCCCACCTCTGGACCGAGGCAACTCGGGCACGAAGTTGGAGAGCCGACGTGCCCAAGGATGCTGTAGGTTAACTGTAGAACTTATGTCTCCATTGGGGTTGTGGAAGTTGCCTTTTGGTGGAGGAAAATAGATATGAGCTTTTGGAGACGAACTATATCATTTTTTAAGCCAAATGAGAGTGTTTCTTCTCACACAAAATTGGGACAGCCCCCTTGCAAGCTTGGCCGGCCAAAATCAAGAAGAATGAGAAGGGGGAGTGATTGGATCAATAATAATGCAAAAGGGAATGATGAGAGATGATGAGGGAATCAAATGATCACAACAAAGTCCAACACTCTATCAACCATCATCACTCCCAAAGCCAAACAATCATGAAGTGAAGAAGTCAAATGATGGTGCAACCATCATGAAGCATCAATATGCAAAGACCACCCTCCACAATGCTAATTTGCACAACTGCAAATAAGCCCTCCTCCACCAATTTTCAGCCAAGGAAAGATACAAAGGAAAATGGCCGAAACGGAAAGCAAACTGGCAACTTCAAAAAACTGATCCCGTAATAAATTACAGGATAACCCCGCTACTGTATATACATACCTGTATTTGTATTGCGACCGAATACAAATACAATGAGACAAAATCTACACTGTACAATACTAGGATCCGGTTTAAACCAAAGCCTGCTAGTATTATCCGTCCGATCATGATCCGTGCAATACCGCACGTATCTGATCGAACCCTGCCATATCTCCATATGGCCTCTGCAGCGTTTCGCCCGAAACTTGAGTAACTGTCTGTGGGGGACTCTAAAGACTCGTCAATACTATGGCTGCGGATTTAACCACAAGCACGTCAGAGGTATTAGCCATACGTGACGGGCTACCAGCTATTGACAAAAGGGACGTCTGTGAGCGAACTCATCCTGACACCCTACTGAGCCTGTCAGTGACAATATCCGTACAGTCCGGTCCGTTCGTCTATGAGCATCGCATGGCGGGCCTAGGGGGTTGGTAAAAGTCAGACCCCCAAAAGCGGTAGAAGTCGTGTCGGAGTGTAGCCCAGAACACCCTGAGATACTACTGGAATACCTACCAGTAAATCTCCTGCCTTGGCCAAGAACTTCGTGTAATGGCTCTCCTAGACACAGCACGACCTCACCCCCAATACCGGGAGAGACGAACCCCTGCAGATCCTCTCACTGCCTTCATGTGGCTCGGGACTGTACCCAACTAAAACCTGTTTGCACGTCTCCTTTGAGCGTGGTAGGGTAGTAATCAAAGTACAGTGGGAACTCACACGAGACAAATGATGATCTCAGGTCGATGAACTAACCTGTACACATGTCACCAGGGAACTGCTATCTGACGTCAGGTATAGGACCAACTAGCATGTTCCCGGCGAGTCATATCCGATGTACGCATAACCCAATGAGCACCTGTATACATCTTAGGTGAACCAACTGACACCAGTGGCTTATGAGACCAGCCACCGCCCGTCGTCGGGGTCTCGACTGTATACACTAGTCTACTCTGGAGAATTGATGCCCCGTCTCGAAACTTCCACGACTAAGGACCTTTTAAGGATGTGCTTATAGACCCAAGCTCTCACGTATATGATCACCTTCATACAGCTGGCAGTCAAACAAGAATCCTAAGGGCTCTATCAACGTGCAATAGTGACTTGTAAGGTCACCTAAAGCAGTACACGATGATAAAGATAAACCAGATAGTATACTATCATCTTGAGTAAGACTGTCCTACCGGTAAAGGTCCTCCCTCAATCATTGCAATCACGTGCCTGTGGTCCAATAATTGACTCTGAGGGCACTATCTCCAACAATCTCCCACTTGTACTCAAGGCTAATTATTGCGATGTCGCATACTCACAGCCCGTGTGATACTGAACACCCAACTCCTCTACTAATCAGTCTCACAAAACCCGTTTGCGAAACTATTGCGTTCGAGGAATAGCCTCAGTGAGTGGATCCGCTTTGATGTTTCTATCTATGTCTTTCTATATCTCAAGTTCGCGGAGAAACCTATCTCCCGAAATGAGCAATACCTGTCTTAGAATGTGTCTGGATGTCTGATGGGACCTACCTCATAAATGAACTCCAAATCCAAACTTCTTAGACTGTATCGACGACTGAACTTAATCAGTATCCTGCGTAATGCCTCCCTCAGTGTCCACTTGGATCACCTATCCAAAACACTGCCCCTCGTCAGAGGGAAAACTATAACTCTGACGGCCACCCTGTCCTCCAGGTCACCTTGGAAGCCTAGAATGATAACTGTCTCCTCAAGGAGGCTGCCGTTATCAAATCCCTAGAACACGCACTTATGTTCTAAAACTGCTTCCTAATGTTTCTCCAGGATTGGATTAATATCAACTTATTGCATCTATTGCAAAAACAACATCTGGTGTGGTACTTGACATCTCATGATTGACTCAATTGCCTAAGCAAGTGATCTACCAATCATGCACATACCTCTCCCCTTTAGTCTGTAAGACACCTTCAGAGAGGGTGACTCCACCACCTGCAGGTACACCACCGTGCATGGAGTCGTCCATTCTAAAACACCTGTAGAATGCTGTCTAAGTACCCAGATTGTGAAACTACCCAAATCTAGATCTAAAACCATAGATCTAGTAACCAGAATGTCTGATATAATATCTTAGTCCCTTGTAGAGAAACCACTGTGAGACAACCAAAGTATAACCGATCGTAGTATAGGAATATCACTTCCTACTCTGTGTATGTCATCCAATTACCAGGACATCACACCCTACTACTTTCTTAACAGATCCATCCCCTATTCTGATGAAGTCAAACCTATGACTGTCACATCAGAAATAGATGATCTATTTCCGCTACATCTGCTTTAGTCTCTTAAATAGACATAAGCCACTTGTCCACTATGCTTCCGCTGCTCCCACTGAATACGACAACCCTCTGGCAGAGTCATATACACGTGCACTTCTAAAGCCAGTTTAGAATGACGCTATACTCATCCTCCTGCCGGGTCTCATAGCCTGGAACAACAGTAGTGTCAAGTCTGGGTAAACAAGAACCTCCCTGTCACCGTCTTTGAGCATACCGAAGTACCTCTCGAGTGCCTGAGGTTACCCACCATATCTGCGAGTGGCCAATGGAATGTCAAATCAGATTGAATCTTTAGGTTCTTAACAAATTTTCAGTAATCGTTTGCGGTTCTGGAATCACTTCCAGTTCTACCATACTCCCACTACTGTTTTCTGAAAAAATCCATTTTTATTAAAACTCTGGCGAGTCAAGAACAATATCACTATTGATCTTCCTGATGGTAGAAAGTCAACCCTCGTCATAGCCTGGGTCAACCAACAAACAGCCATTACAGAAACGTGCCTTGAGTTATCCGGAGTCTGGTTTTAAGCATAAGCCGGACAACTCCCCGTACCTTAACATCGTTAACATACGAACTGTTCTATATCCAATATAGAAACAGAGGCACTGATTTAATTGAACCAGATTCAAATCATGCAGCTATCTCCAGTGCATGTCAACTAAATGGAAGGAGGCCGATCAGCATTACTCAACTTAGGAGTGCTTCCAATTATGAGTAACCTGAAAGAGAAGCAAGTTCTCTTAATCATTACTATCAACTGAATACCATACACAAGTATCTACATCTTCGATTACCTTGAAGAATCCCGATACTTGCAATACCTGGTTCTCTACTTTACTCTTATACCTATAACTTCTCAAAACTTGGACCTCGTGTTTCTACAAAACACATGTCTAAGAACTTGAGAAGTCACAAGTAAACAGAATATAGTACGAGTACCAACCCCTCTGTCCTAATGGACACTGGACAATATACAATCCTCTGTATAAGTCCCCTGAATCTAATAACTCATTCCCTGTGTGTCGTAGGTTGAAAACTGTACTTATGGTTAAGAAGAATTACACCGCTGTTTAATGCTCCTTACCAACCATCCACTGATATAGGTAAATGTCATCGACATAATTTCAAAAAGTTATATCTCACTTCATAAAAATGAACGTACAGATATATCAATTTGAAATTAGTGCATAACAACGGATATTCAAAACCAAATATTCGCCGTCCGGCAAACAACCCAGGTGATTTCCTCAAATATCACCAATTACAATGAATTCCGATATAATGAGGATAATCACCTAATTCCCAATAACTTAATCCCACTCATCATCTGTAAAACCATACAGATGTGAGAATCACACTTGGTAAATACATACCCTGGAGCAAGGGCTAATTGGGAAATCAGTTTTCTTTTAACAGTACATAGTGAAACTGAAACATTGAAATGTTTCATAGGGGTATCCGGGTATTCCTAGTAATGCCTCTTCCATTATCTAGATTCATAACTGTAACCGTATATTTCTTTGCCATCTCTCCAAATCCCTTCATATGTCTTTAGTCATTACCTTCTGTACACCCCTTTAGGCCAAATGGTTTTCTTCCTTCCCTACCGTTCGGCACCAGCCTATGGTTTGGAAGAAGACTATCCAATAAGCATAGTGGGTGTACTGTCCTAATCCTAGGAACACTCGCAATGCGAGAGAAGGTGAAGATAAAAGACACCTGAATAAACCTTATTCCTATTTTTCCTAAACCAGAATCCATCCCCGAACTGGAACAAGTTCCTTTCGAGTTCGTATATAACCATACGATGGAATATCCAATAAACTGTGGATCTTTGTAGTGATACGGAGTGTTCTGGAGAAATACAAATGTGAAGTAGGAGTGATAATGAAATACTTGGTTTGGTCGTGAATATCAATCATAATTTACTTTGCCCTCCTTCTAATCCCTTAATTTGTCTTTACATAATACCTTCTGTACACTATCGTTAGGCTAATTGGTTTTCTTCATTCCCTACCGGTCGGCACCTGCCTATGGTTTGGAAGAAGACTATCCAATTTGCGTAATAGGTGTACTATCCCCTAATCGAAGGGGCACTCACAACCTGAGAGAAGGTAAAAGGAAAAGACAACTGAATAGTCCTATTCGTTTTCTCCAGAACCAGAAACCATCCTCGAATAAATTCCTTCGAGTTCGTATATAACCATACGATGGTTTTATCCAATGGAAGTGGACGTTCATAGTAATACGGGGTGTTCTGGAGAAAAGGGTAAAAGTAGGAGTGGCAATGAGGTTTGCAACTCAGATAATCCAAAAGCCGGTGTTATAAGAAGGTTTGGTCAACTTGGTCACTGAGTCATACTCTAAGGTCGGGTCAATGGTCGCTGCCAAAGAGAGAGAGAAAAGAAACACTCAGCGTGCACTCTAACCTAGATCAGAATGGTTACCAATTTATCTAATCAGGAAACCTCCCACTGTAACGTCAAATTCTTCTCCAAACCTGAAAGAAGAATTAGTCGGGATGGCTCGAGGAGTGAAACAACTCATCAGTAGGAATCGGGATCCAACTATCATCGCATGATAACGTGACGGAATCCGCTCATGTTATCATACTCCAGAAGATATGCGCATATCTGGCAAGTTTCAGTTTCTTTAGAAACTCCCGATGTGATTTTTGCCCCATGCTCTTATGACCTTGACGAAGGTCAAAAAATCATAAGCCACATGTCAAGTTCTACCCGTCATTGTCCAGGTTAATTTGAACCCACCCGTACAAGCCCTTGACGAAGGTCAACAAGGCTATACGACTGTTCCAAACCAACGCATCTATCTATGCAGCAGAAAGGTAACAAGCAGCTACCATTCACTATGCCTTGACGAAGGTCAACAAACATAGCATGAATACTACGTGCTACCCGTCTGAAATGACGGAGGGCTACGAATGGTTTCTGGCGAAAAACCTTTAACGTAATGAACTTGATATCATTGAAGGAATGTTCAGACCATAATATTGCATTTTTCATTCCCCTATTCTTATCCATTTTATAAATAAACAGGTACTCTTGACGCACTTTTGTTACATGTTATAGGATACAGGGCTTGGATGTGAATACAGTGAAAAAGACGAAAGCTGATACAGAAAAGAGACTTTTGACCAACAAGTAAACGGATCCTAGTCAAGCCTAGACTAAGAACATTGCAAGGTCCAAAATGTCAAGTGAACGGTCAAAAGATACGTACAAGTTTCCACTGAAGATCTGGAAGTCAAAAAGAGAAAAGAAGTGGAAAAATAGAAAGCCCAAGAATAAAATAATGAAGCCCAGAAGTTTCATAAAGCAAATCCACAGTTTGGCCGCGGAACCGCGGCCAAACCCAGCCTGGCGCCGCGGTTCCGCGGCCATCTGGAGCCCGTGTCGGTGGAATTTTGCCGTGTCGGTGTGTCGGTGCAGATGTTGGGATTTTTAGGGGGCAAATCTGTAATTGCATATCTACGAGAGTCTGTAACCCTAGTTTTCATGTTTTCCTATAAATTGTATTCCCAGATCTGTAAAAACTCATGCCTCTCAATAAATAAAATTCAGAATTTCTGGGAGTTATATTCAGATCTATTCTGTCTTCTTGCTTGGAGGGAGCCATCGAATTAGTAAGTAATTTTATTTCTGTTCTTTTAATTAAAATGTTTTCTCATCCCCTAATGAGCGAGTAATCTCCTCGCTTGTTAGGGTTAGCCTTAAGGAAAGGGTTGAGAGATGAGATCTCTCACCCCTTTCAATGCCACATTCACCTAATGAATTAGAACTCCTTGCATACGCGCACAACTGCTACCTACGGCACCCTACCCCTCAAGGGAATGGTGAACCGTAGTATAAAGGGCCGGTTGCGCGCGTTTTCCATGGGGGTTAGGGTAATTATCAATAAAGGAAGGATACAAATCTAGAGGAAGAAACATCTTCCCAAAAGATTTGGATCCACTTTATTGATAATTACCGTAACATCTAATAGATCTAAAAAAGAAGGCATTGAAAGCGGTGAGGAAAACGTTAATCTCCAAAACTTCCCCTAAGCCTAACCCTAGCAATAATTTAAATTAGATTAATTTAATTGATTGATAGATCTAGATTTTCATAAACCAACCAAAACAACACCTTGAATCAACTCGTTAAAACATATTAAAGAAATTTACCCATCTCTGTGGATCGACCCGTACTCACCGGCTAGCTGCAAAGTGACGCCGTTTCTGATTACGGTAAATACAGTTTTTGAGACTAATCAAATGGCGCCGTTGCCGGGGATGGCGTAATTTTTCTTTTTGTGAATTTTTGGGTTGATATAAATTTTAAAAATTATAAAAATCTGAAAATACAAAAATTATCAATTTTGATCTGTTTGAAGGGTGTATCTTTTGAATCTTGCAGGAACAGCGAAGAATTGCGGATCTGGAAATTTACGGAGGGCCAATCAGAAAAGTACATATCAGAACAGAGAGGAAATATCAGTACAGAGCAGCACAAAATTTTACAGATCCCGATCCCTCTACTCCGCCGCGTTTCCGCCGCATTGGGCTCCACCAGACCGCGGATCCGCGCTCCACCTGCCACGTCATCATCTCAAAATTAGTCTGTTTCTTTTCTCCTTCTTCCCTCTGTAACCTCCATATATCTTTCTGTAAAAATTCTCTGCAGGGATTCTTTGCGCTAAAAGTTCTTTCTCCCCCTTCTAAATAACAGATTTTCTGCAGATTTCTTTGCGCCGCGCTAAAAATTGATTGCAAGTGAATTTTATTGTTTTGCATAATTTAACCGGACTCTAAGGGGCTAATTGACCAAACTCAGATTGGGTGGGGATTTCATCACCCTTCCCAGGACCCCAGAAAACACCTAAAGCATTTTGCATCGACCACAATTAATTAAAAAAGACTAGACTCAGACCTAAGGACATCAAGCTCAATAGGAAAAGGACTAGTATAGGCATCGACCGTTTATCCTAACCGACATTGCGGTGTCTAGGCTAGTGGTTATTAATTAGGCCCACTGTAGTGGTGGTTCCTTCCCACTTACCTGGCCGTACTTGTCCGTGAAGAGGCGGTTTGAGGTCCTATTTCTAGCCCTAGTTAGGAGCTGTCTAGCAGACCTAGGCGACCCTAGATCTAGGCCTGATTGTGCATGTGTGGTTGATACATTTGTGTCACGAGTCCCATTTCAAAAAACCTCTTTGCAAAACTCACAAAAAAAAAAATATAAATCTTTTCAAAAACTTGCAACTTGCCGCTAAAAAAACTTGCAACTCACTTCAACTCACTTCTTCTCATTGACGTTATCTTACCCCCACATTCTGTTTTTCTATTTTTTTTTTCTGACTACACTACTCCTTTAGTGTATGTCATTTTGGACTAGGGATACTAACGCCCGATTAGTCCGTGTTTCGTTGGTACCGACCGACGAACCCTTCGATGAACCCTTCGTCGACATTCCGTCCATTTCCTTACCTCCACCTTTAAATTCTTCTTTCGAAGGTATGTCGGGACACGACCCCAACGATACCTTACCAACGGGAATGATTCCACCTCCGTTAGGTGCGAATAACCCGAATCTTCCGCCTGTTGTAGCGCCCGCACGAGTCGCGCTCCAGGATCTCTTCTACCCCGTCCGCACGTCTTTACCTACATGTCTTTCACCCCCACCGGCAAATGGGGACAACTTTGAAATAAAACCACATTTCATCAATATGCTGCCAAAATTTCATGGTTTGGAATCTGAAGATGCATATATTTTTATCAATAAATTCCAAAACGTTTGTGCTATGATGAAAACGACCCAATTAAGTGATGACGCTATAAGGCTAAGGGCCATTCCTTTCACCTTATGTGACCTAGCCGAGAAGTGGCTATACAGCACCGCATCACATTCTATTAGAAATTGGGACGAGTTTGTAAGAGCTTTTCTGAAAAAGTTCTATCCTCATCACAAAACTGCTAGAATTCGTAACGAGATTATACAATTTTCACAGCTTCCTTCCGAACCATTTTGGAAGTGCTTCGAGAGATTTAAAGACCTACTCGTTCAATGCCCTCATCATGGGATCGAAAGTTGGCAACTTTGCCAAACATTATATGAGGGATTGAACTCGGCAACGAAGCAGTTGCTAGAAACGATATGTCAAGGTCATTTTCTCTCCAAGTCTAACGACGAAGCGTGGCAGTTTCTTGAGGATCTTAGTGAGCAAACAATTCAGTAGGACAGTACCAAGACCACATCATCTTCTTCTAGTGGTCAATCTAGGGCAGGCATCAATCAAGTAGATATGTCGATTGATATGAAGGCCGAGATGGCCTCACTTATGAAAAAGCTAGAAGCCATTGAGACCAAAATCTCATCGTCTTCTCCTGCCCCTGCTTTACCCACACGAACTGTTTGTGCTTGTTGTTCGAATCCATCGCATCTAACCGAAGAGTGTCCTTATAATGCACCTATTCAAGGACAGGATCAAGTCAATGCTGCATTTCAGCAACGACAAAGAAACGATCCATACTCCTCGACATACAATCAGGGGTGGAGGAGTCACCCAAATCAACAGTTCCAAGGGAATAACAATTTTCAAAGACCTCCTCCACAACAACAACAAGCACCTTCACAAACTCAAAACCAGCAACCTTTCCAACAACAACCTTATATAAATCAAACGAACAATTTTGTTCAACCAAATGATGATAAGGTTATCTCGCTAGAAAAAAGTCTAGATGCATTTCTCAAGCAATCTATTGAATCCGCAGCAAGATTTGAAAATTATGTTCAATCTTTGATGACTAACAATGCCTCACACGATCAAAGTATCAAATCTATTGAGGCACAAATTGCACAATTAACTGCTGCATTGAGCGAGAGAGAAAAGGGAAAGCTTCCATCTCAACCATTGCCAAATCCCGGTCACACACAAAACGCATATCACAATCACAATGTAAATGCGGTGACTACGTTGAGATCCGGAAGAGAGTTGCAAAATAATGTAAGAACTAGTGATGACATCCCCGCCGGTGGTTCTTCGTCTTCTCCTTCTTTTTCTCCATCGTCACCTTCCCCTTCTTCATTTTCTTCACTTTCTTCTTCACCTTTTTCTTTAGAGCCTATTCTCCACCCTTCACACGGCTCTACTTCTTATAGCTCGAACGGACCCATTTCTCACAACACGAACACATCTACACCGGGATCCGTTCCTACTCCACATTCTACTCCACAGACATTTGACTCAACAATTTTTCTAAATGCTCCATTCCCAAACAGGTTGAGTCCTAATAAACCAAATGCACAAGTGGAGAAGATTGTGGAGATATTTAAGCAGGTTAGCATAAATATACCTCTCTTGGATGCTATCCAACAAGTCCCTTCATACGCGAAAATCTTAAAGGGCTTATGCACCTCGAAGAGAAAGGCATCTCAAGTACCCAAGAAAGTGCTAGTGGCTAGTGCAGTGAGCAATGCTATTAACCACCATCAAACCTTACCCCAATAACGAAAGGACCCCGGCTGTCCTACGATTTCAATCACAATTGGGGATAAGAAAATTAATCGAGCACTTTTAGATCTTGGGTCTAGTGTTAACCTGATTCCCTACTCCGTGTACGAACAATTAGGAGTTGGAGAGTTGAAACCCACTCGTTGCACTCTCCAAATGGCTGATCGATCAATCACCCATCCAAGGGGTCAACTAGAGGATGTGTTGATCAAAGTCGGGGAGTTCATATTCCCCGTTGATTTTATCGTTATGGACACATAACCTGTTGCTAACCCAAGAAACCAAATTCCGGTGATCCTAGGTCGACCATTTTTGGCCACTTCCAATGCTGTAATAAACTGTCGCAATGGCTCCATGACTCTATCCTTTGGGAAAATGTCTAGTGAGTTCAATATTTATATGATGGGAAGTCTGCCCCCCATGCCTAAAACTAGTACACGAGAAGTTTTCTCTATTCACGAAATCACGCAGGAGGACTGCGAGCTTGAAAGATTCTTGTTTAATGAAAACAGTTTTGACGCCACTAGTGCGTCCCTCCTTGAGCCTACCACCGTTGACACAACCGATGTTGATTATGAATGTTTCACTTTTTTGGATGATGACGACTCACAGCCCGAATATGAGTCGTTTGAATTTTTGGATGAGTCAGTCGAGCCATCCGAATTGGTTGTCTGCAGTGATTTCGAACCTGTGTTGGAGTCCTTTGAGTTCGAGGTAGATTCCGCAATGATTCTTTCACCTCCGAAACTCGAACTCATGCCCTTGCCGTCTCACCTTAGATATGCTTACATAGGTGAGAATGAGACCTTTCCCATTATCATATCGGCTTCTCTAGCCCTTGAGCAAGAGAACGCTATTTTAAAAGTCTTACAAGATAGGCGGCAAGTTTTCGGTTGGACTATGGCGGACATCAAGGAGATAAGTTCCCTCATAATTGAATATCATATACAATTGATGAATGATGCCAAGTCAATAGAGGACCCACAGGAACATCTTGGGGGTATTGTGGTGAGTCAACCTCCTTTAGAAGTTGAAATACCCCCATTTCTTTTAATAAGTTATGAGAATGCCAATACTCCACTGATTGCTGATCATTTACATTCTCGTTTTGATATATCACCATCGCCTGTATATTTACCTCCACACCTTCCATACCACCACTTCTATCTTCCCCAATTCTTTTTGGACCGCCACAACTTATTCTTCCACCAGCCAATACTCTTTACTGATGAATTTTTCAACTGGTTGGTGTTGACTTTTGGTCTATGCAAAGTTTGGCAGTAATGTTTAATATAGTTTAAATGAAGTTTGGGGGAGGGCCATTTTGTATATATTTTTGTTTTTCTTAACAATAAAAATTTTGTAAATAAATAAATAGGGAAGTGCCGGTATTTTGACCCTCTTAGTTTAGCATGACAGTGAGGACACTGTCAAGTTCAAGTTTGGGGGTATGCTCGGTACGTTTTCTTCTTTCGCATTCATTTGTACATATTTTTGCATTTGCATATTTATTTGAAATCCCATAAAATTTGAAAAAATTTCAAAAAAATTATAAAAATTAATGTATTCAATTTTGGCTAATTGACTAGAGTTTGACAGATAGGTTAACTGGCTAGGAACAACTAGATTTTTGACGTAGTAAATTAAAAACCCTAAAGATAACCTTCCTTAAAGTTTAACGGTAGAAAGTATATGCCTTTGTAGTTTATCTAGAAATAGGCAAATTTTGGGTTCACTTCTTGGGCTAAGTCAAAATAAGGGAAGAGTATTGATGTTTTTATTAGAGTATAAGTTTGAAAAATAGTTCCTAGCTTAAGTCTAGATTCTGAAAATGTATACCCTATAACTTGCACAATCACGCACCTTGAAACTTGGAATAGTAGAAGAGACCTTGAATTGCTCTTGTCTAAAGTCCTTAGTACAATGAAAATAAAGAAAAAAAAAGTGAATAAAAAAATGGACACTGGTTTTTGTGATTACTTAAAGCTGTAAAAATAGAAAAATCTCTAGCGAGGGTGCTTCATCACCTAGTGCCTTAGACCAACTGGTTTGGGAGTCATTGCTAAAAGCCTTGGGTATTGCAAAAACTAGGAAGTACGCTTTAAAGTGCTAACGCATCTTGTAATCGGTTGTTGGTACCTCAAGAAGTATTAACAGTCGCATGAAGGATGTGTAAGCGAAATTCAAAATTAACGAATTAATAAGTGCTTTGGACAATGGACGAGAGTACGATTGCTTGATTTGAATTTCCAAGTGTAGGGGTGATATTTACACACACGTGGGGATATGTGATTAGAGTTTAGATGAGAGAAGGAATGAAAGATAGGACTTGTATCTTTAATAGAGTTGATAGAAATTCCTAAGTAGAGATGAAACCCTAGAAGGAAGACCTAAGAGATGCCGAAAGCTAAGTAAATCTATAGAACATATATAATCTTAAGTTAGATGATAAGGAAGTGTGAAAAATGTGGGTGGATGATTTGCGAGTCAAAAGATAGTAGAATTTCTTGTTAGAAAACCTAATTGGAGAACAAAAGTTAATGGGCCGAGTTGATAGGATTTTGTGGGTAGTATCCGCTGAAAACCCTCAGGAGACAACACTCCTCCTACTAGGGACACCTAGAGGTTTAACGGCTTGTTGCACGTGCTCAGTGCAATCGCGTTTCCCTGCGAAAGTGTGGTGAGGATTTTAGTGAATAAAATAATAAGTTTGCTTGAGGACGAGCAAAAGGTAAGTTTGGGGGTATTTGTTCAGACCATAATATTGCATTTTTCATTCCCCTATTCTTATCCATTTTATAAATAAACAGGAACTCTTGACGCACTTTTGTTACATGTTACGGGATACAGGGCTTGGATGTGAATACAGTGAAAAAGACGAAAGCTGATACAGAAAAGAGACTTTTGACCAACAAGTAAACGGATCCTAGTCAAGCCTAGACTAAGAACATTGCAAGGTCCAAAATGTCAAGTGAACGGTCAAAAGATACGTACAAGTTTCCACTGAAGATCTGGAAGTCAAAAAGAGAAAAGAAGTGGAAAAATAGAAAGCCCAAGAATAAAATAATGAAGCCCAGAAGTTTCATAAAGCAAATCCACAGTTTGGCCGCGGAACCGCGGCCAAACCCAGCCTGGCGCCGCGGTTCCGCGGCCATCTGGAGCCCGTGTCGGTGGAATTTTGCCGTGTCGGTGTGTCGGTGCAGATGTTGGGATTTTTAGGGGGCAAATCTGTAATTGCATATCTACGAGAGTCTGTAACCCTAGTTTTCATGTTTTCCTATAAATTGTATTCCCAGATCTGTAAAAACTCATGCCACGTTTCAATAAATAAAATTCAGAATTTCTGGGAGTTATATTCAGATCTATTCTGTCTTCTTGCTTGGAGGGAGCCATCGAATTAGTAAGTAATTTTATTTCTGTTCCTTTAATTAAAATATTTTCTCATCCCCTAATGAGCGAGTAATCTCCTCGCTTATTAGGGTTAGCCTTAGGGAAAGGGTTGAGAGATGAGATCTCTCACCCCTTTCAATGCCACATTCACCTAATGAATTAGAACTCCTTGCATACGCGCACAACTGCTCCCTACGACACCCTACCCCTCGAGGGAATGGTGAACCGTAGTATAAAGGGCCGGTTGCGCGCGTTTTCCATGGGGGTTAGGGTAATTATCAACAAAGGAAGGATACAAATCTAGAGGAAGAAACATCTTCCCAAAAGATTTGGATCCACTTTATTGATAATTACCGTAACATCTAATTGATCTAAAAAAGAAGGCATTGAAAACGGTGAGGAAAACGTTAATCTCCAAAACTTCCTCTAAGCCTAACCCCAGCAAGACTTTAAATTAGATTAATTTAATTGATTGATAGATCTAGATTTTCATAAACCAACCAAAACAACACCTTGAATCAACTCGTTAAAACATATTAAAGAAATTTACCCATCTCTGTGGATCGACCCGTACTCACCGGCTAGCTGCAAAGTGACGCCGTTTCTGATTACGATAAATACAGTTTTTGAGACTAATCAAGGAACCGAATAGCTTTATAAAAATATAGTAACGAAAACCTTTGCTAAAGTGGTCACTCCCGGTGAAGGGATCTCGGCTCTTTCCCCGTAGAATGAGGTGCAGGATATTCCAACTAAATACCACGATGCAAAGCAAAAGTAATCGGCTATAGTGAAGTTATAGCCCTGACGCAAACTTCTGTCCAAGGGGCCACTCCCGGTGAAGGGATCTCGGCCCTTGCCTCGTCGACTGAGGTGCTGGATATTCATAACCGAATACCACTGTGCAAAATAAAAGAGAACGCCCTTGCAATAACAGCTTTTTAAAAAATTGTTCCAACAACGTCAGAAAAGGTTTGTTTAGCTTGCATTGATCCGAATCAATGCAGTCCCATCAATTGATCACACCAATAAAGAACGAAAATAATGATGTACGTATATGCCATCCGCATTCGCCACTGGGTCTCGTCATTACCCGTTAGGTTAGTTAACTAACGACAGAGCAGGGACTGGACTAGCGCGGATGCAAAACATATACAACATCTACTAGTATATATATCAATATATAATATTCGCTCAAGGCGTGATAAAATGCAACATCACAGAAATGTAATAAGCATCACAGAACAATACAGATATCTGGGATCCCCGGGTTTCACAGAGCCGCTACTGAAACCCAAAGTTCCCCTGGTCGTGTGGATAGCCTGTGCAATGAAAATCCTAGACCCCTACAGGCGCGGCAAGTCACCCGCCAAAACCTGAAGCGAGGCAGCCCCCTTCAGCAACGTGAATGGACCACCCAGCACTTCACGGAATCCGGTAACTTGGGCACCCCTCCTGGGTCAACCTGTACCCCCTACGAGTGCGGCGAATAGCCCGCCAATTCTAGAGTGAAGCCCCCTCCGTCTCAATTCCATGAGATGCGGGCCCGTTGCCCTCTAGAACCCGGCTATCCGTACACCCCTCCACGGGGTAATCCTAATACAGAAAGTAAAATATACATACAACGGGTACATCGACCACAGCCCGGTCGTGCCCCCAAAGAATAATATACAAACAAGCAGTGACGGCAGTCCACATGTCAGACGTTCGCCCCGTAATATCAAATGTACATATAAAACAAAACTGTACTACCACTGCAACCAGGCTATCCCCCACGACCAATCCGCAACATCACAGAACATCAACGTGAATGTCACGTTCGCAAATCCGTCTAAAAGGGCTATAGCAGTTAGACAGGATTTACCGATCAAATGACATTCACGAACGCAGATATAATGTAAATACTGTGAACTAACATATTTAAAATTTTCGATCGACTAAATTTTCCGGAGTGGGCCCCAAGCAAAACTGTAGCACTCAAAATAATTCTGGGCCCAAAAAGAATATACCAATAACCCCAATTCCAAATTTAAAGAGCTCTGTACAAAATTGGTACAGTGAAGACACTGTACTGTGGCGGAACCGCGGCCAGAAGGGGGGTTTGGCCGCGGTTCCACGGTCGGTCTACAGTATCACCTTACCATTTTTTTTACAGAATTCTTATAATTTCCTGCAATGATTTCTGCAATGTACTGAAAAAATTTTGGAGCCAAAAATAAATCGACAGAAAGCTGATGTTTTGAAAATGTGGTTTTGGAATATTTGTTCGATCAAAAATGTAAACACGTTAGACCAAGCTAGACTAGGTTAATGGCGTGGCTCTGATACCAGTGTAAGTGCACAGCGGCGCCCCGGCCGACTGAACGAGGCCAAAATGCGGAAACGATACTTTACTTTAACTTTGGAACCGGCACCACCGCGCACAAAAATCCCGGATTGGGCCATTAATCTAATCCTAGCTAACTAGAGAAGGGGTAGAGAGATATACCGAGTGATCTGTGTCCTTCGGTCTTCTCGTAGTCGTCCCGATCTCCCCGCGGAATCTCCGGTCTTCACCTCCTCGCCGGAAGGGCACCACATCGCCGCGTTCTTTTACGGGCTCCCACCTCTGGACCGAGGCAACTCAGGCATTAAGTTGGCGAGCCGACGTGCCCAAGGATGCTGTAGGTTAACTGTAGAACTTATGTCTCCATTGGGGTTGTGGAAGTTGCTTTTTGGTGGAGGAAAATAGATATGAGCTTTTGGAGGTGAACTATATCATTTTTTAAGCCAAATGAGAGTGTTTCTTCTCACACAAAATTGGGACAGCCCCCTAGCAAGCTTTGCTGGCCAAAAGCAAGAAGAATGAGAAGGGGGAGTGATTGGATCAATAATAATGCAAGAGGGAATGATGAGAGATGATAAGGGAATCAAATGATCACAACAAAGTCCAACACTCCATCAACCATCATCACTCCCAAAGTCAAACAATCATGAAGTGAAGAAGTCAAATGATGGTGCAACCATCATGAAGCATCAATATGCAAAGACTACCCTCCACATTGCTAATTTGCACAACTGCAAATAAGCCCTCCTCCTCCAATTTTCAGCCAAGGAAAGATACAAAGAAAAATGGCCGAAACGGAAAGCAAACTGGCAACTTCAAAAAACTGATCCCGTAATAAATTACAGGAAAACCCCGCTACTGTATAAACATACCTGCATTTGTATTGCGACCGAATACAAATGCAATGAGACAAAATCTACACTGTACAATACTAGGATCCGGTTTAAACCAAAGCCTGCTAGTATTATCCGTCCGATCATGATCCGTGCAATACCGCACGTATCTGAGCAAACCCTGTCATATCTCCATACGGCCTCCACAGCGTTTCGCCCGAAACTTGAGTAACTATCTGTGGGGGACTCTAAAAACTCGTCAATACTATGGCTGTGGATTTAACCACTAGCACGTCAGAGGAATTAGCCATACGTGACGGGCTACCAGCTATTGACAAATGGGACGTCTGTGAGCGAACTCATCCTGACACCCTACTGAGCCTGTCAGTGACAATATCCGTACAGTCCGGTCCGTTCGTCTATGAGCATCGCATGGCGGGCCTAGGGGGTTGGTAAAAGTCAGACCCCCAAAAGCGGTACAAGTCGTGTCGGAGTGTAGCCCAAAACACCCTGAGATACTACTGGAATACCTACCAGTAAATTTCCTACCTTGGCCAAGGACTTCGTGTAATGGCTCTCCTAGACACAGCACGACCTCACCCCCAATACCGGGAGAGACGAACCCCTGCAGATCCGCTCACTGCCTCCATGTGGCTCGGGACTGCACCCAACTAAAACCTGTTTGCACGTCTCCTTTGAGCGTGGTAGGGTAGTAATCAAAGTACAGTGGGAACTCACACGAGACAAATGACGATCTCAGGTCGATGAACTAACCTGTACACATGTCACCAGGGAACTGCTATCTGACGTCAGGTATAAGACCAACTAGCATGTTCCCGGCGAGTCCTGTCCGGTGTACTCATAACCCAATGAGCACCTGTATACATCTTAGGTGAACCAACTGACACCAGTGGCTTATGAGACCGGCCACCGCCCCTCGTCGGGGTCTCGACTATATACACTAGTCTACTCTGGAGAATCGATGCCCTGTCTCGAAACTCCCACGACTAGGGACCTTTTAAGGATGTGCTTATAGACCCCAGCTCTCACGTATATGATCGCCCTCATACTGCTGGCAGTCAAGCAAGAATCCTAAGGGCTCTATCAACGTGCAATAGTGACTTGTAAGGTCACCTAAAGCAGTACATGATGATAAAGATAAACCAGATAGCATACTATCATCTTGAGTAAGACTGTCCTACCGGTACAGGTCCTCACTCAATCATTGCAATCACGTGCCTGTGATCCAATAATTGACTCTGAGGGCACTATCTCCAACAGTATGTGGATGACATACTCTAGATAGGAAAGGAGTTTCCTATGCTACACTCGGTCAATCTGCTCTTATCACAAGGATTCTCCATATAGGATCAAGGTGATACCTCTTAAATCCTGGATTTTGGATCTATAAAATAGATCTAAATGGATGTTAGGATTCTCACTAGATGTAGTGAGATGGTATCAATCGATCCTGGGGAGAATCACTGGATAGCTTCCAGGGTGGTAAGCTCGACTGAATGTCAGTTACATGCATTATCTTTACCCTCGGTGGAGGGACGGTATGTTGGAAGAGTTCCAAACTATATACCGTGGAAAACTAGACGATAAAGGCTGGATACATCGCTACCAACGATGCTACCAAAGAGGCAGTCTGGGTGTATATTATCTCATGAGATGAATTTCGTTCCAACCATTGTGTGACAATAGAGTTGTGGCTTATGCCTAGGAACCCAGAAATATTCTAAGGCAGTATCACCTGATCATGGAGATGGTTGATCTCCAGGGGATCGAGGTTAGGAGAGTAGACTTAGAGGACAACACGGCGGATCCACTCACAAAGGCTTTTTCCCAAGATAGACTTTTATGGGATGGTTGAGTATGGGATACTACAACCACTGCTATATGATGGCCCTAGTGCAAGTGGGAGATTGTTAGTTATATGTATGCCCTAGAGGCTATTATTGTACATATGATGTATATTATAGTGGATGCTTGGACATACATAGGGAGGAATTTCTTGCTCGACATGATAGTATGCTATCTGGTTACTCTTTATCTTAACATGTACACTGATTTTCTCTCTGTTACATGTTGGTAAAGCTCTTAGGATGTGTACTTGACTACCTGGATTATGATGCGGATCATACTAGTGGGACACAAGTAGTCCGTGAGTACATCCTTTAATGTCCCTAGTCATGGGTGTATCGAGATGGGGCATCGATAAACCAGAGTAGACTAGCGTATAGCTTCTCGACCCATGTAGATGGGCGATGGATGATCCCATATCCATTGGTGTTTGACATCAGAGATGATATACGGGTGCTCAGTGGAGACTGGGTACACTGGACGGACTTGCCGAGAACTCCTAGATGGTATTATACCTCACGTCAGATGGCAGTTCTCTGGTGACACTGGTATAGGTTAGTCTGTCGACCTGAGATCGTCATAGAGTCTTGTGTGATTCCCACTGTGATTTGATTTCCACCTTACCATGTTCAAGATAACGTGCAAAATGGTGGTTTTTGGGTACAGTCCCGAGTCACAAGGAGGCATTGAGTGATAGGAGGGATTTCGTGTCTCCCGGTATTGAGGTTGATGTTGCGCTGTGTTCGATTGGCCATAACAGGAAGTCCCTGGCCAGGGCTATTTCTGATATTTACCGGTATGTGTTATCAGTATTTTCTCGACCCGTTATGATCCTCATATCGGCACGACTTATCAAGTTTTTGGGGTCTGACGTTTACCACCCCCAGACGAGATATGCGACATATCAGACGAAGAGACCGAACTGTACGGTTGTGTTACTGATTGGATTCGCAGGAGTATGAGCAGGCTTGCTTGTTGATCTTCTGATCGCTCAATACCCGGGTGGCCGTTACGTTTAGCAGACTGCTTGCGGCTAGTGGGTGTTTGATATGATCATCACCTACTGCCGGCGTATTGACGAGTCTTTACATAGAGGTTTCCTGGTTCATGCGAAATGGAGTAGGAGCACATATGTGATATGTGCGAGACCGAGATTAATGCACGTATGTGATACCGCATTCTATTCTTGCGATATGTGACATCGGTCGGTTATATGTGATATAGCCGGGTTATCGGATCAAGTGTTGATTCGATAAGTTGTTGCATTTGATATTAGTTGGTTATATGTGATATAGCCGGATTATTAAATCAAGTGTTGATTTAATAATTTAATGTATAATTGTATATTTGATATACTAGATTACATTAACTAATATTAGCTCACTTAAACATTTCTTTTTCTCACTTGTGTGCATTAGTATATATGCGATATATATTAGTGTACATTTTATTGTGTCATGCTTGATGCCACATGCTATATGGGTGTGTGAGACTCACACCATACTAATAATAATGTGAGGGTTTATGTTTATTTAAGTAAATCAAAATTAGTGTTAATTAGTCACAAGCTTGGAAGCTTGGAGAAGCTTGTAGCATCTTTGACTAATTCCACTCTTTTTGTTTTACTTATAGATATTTATTAACCTAACCATTATTGTTAGCCATGGTTTAATCTATACATGGGTTAGTGTATGAAACTAACTCACCCATGGTTCCCATTCTCACCTCATTAGTTCATTATCTCATTTTCTTCACTTGAGCTTCTTCTTCCTCATGAGAAAAGCTCACTAGCTTTTAAAAAGGTGAGAAAATATTGTGAGAAAAATAAATCTAAAGTGAGCATATTTCCTACTTCATCATCCTCTACTACTATCCATTTAGTTTAGGGTGTTTGCTTCACTAATTTCAAAATTAGTGAAGAGGTAGCATGAGCTTGAGTCTCCTCGACGTAGATCATCTTCGGCCTCGAAGACTTCGAGCAAGCTTGTTCATTTCTCCGGGAGAACCCTTTCTAGAGTTCGAGAGATCACAACTCGCATCGAAGGGACTACTACACGGAGCTTTTGAAGTGAAGGACCGGTCTACAAAGGTTGTATTCCTCACTCACTTAGATGTAAAGTAGTTTACATATCGTTTTGTCGGATTTTCTAGTAAAGATTCTAGGATTAGGGTTAGCTAGAACGGAAATTTTTTGAAATGGCATGGACGTTACCTCCCGAAACCTTGCTGCCATGCAAGACAACCCTGCAAGCCTGTGCAATGAAACCTAGACCCCTACGAGCACGGCAAGTTACCTGCCAAAACCAGAAGTGAGGCAACCTCTTTTAACAATGTGAATGGGTGTCACGACCCAAAATTGGCCCGTGACGGCCCTAATACTACGCAACGCCAAATGACGTAACGCAGTAAAAGAAAGCCAAAACCCAGAAATCTAAACCAAGAAAATACGGAAAAGATAATATAAGATTTTGAAACATTTGAAATCGCAACCTAAATTCTTTAAAAGTCCTACTTTCTTTCTTTAAAATTTTGGCAACACCCCTTTTTGTAAAAAAAAAAAAACTAGCCAAGATGACTACAACAAAATATACGACGCCGTAGCGAAGAAATAAAGACAATAGAGAGAAAGCTGTATATAAAAGACATCAAATCCACAATAATACACAATAACGTCCTCACCAAGTCTCTAAGTCAACAATACAATAGTAGATGGAGAGTACAAAATACAACGAATGTACAATATGAAATACAGATAATCATCTATTTCACCTAAGCAAAATGGTGTACTGTGAGCTGATGCGGTATCTGTAGCAAAAGATGATAGATGAGAAGCTGAATAGCCTGCCTCGACTACTCTGGGGAACAACCTGAAACACCTGTGGCACAACGGGGGTGAGTTGCCAACTCGTGAATAGTAGATAACATATGCAAGTAATCGCAGGAATGTACGTACAGTATGAATCTAAGATATACAATTTACAGTAATAACAGGTCATGTGAAAGCAATGTAATGGAGATGTACACTAGCAGGTAAAATCAATATATGAAGCAATGATGACAGGATAATAGTATGCAATAACTATGCAATAAGGGTATGAGAAAGCAAATATGCAACTATCATAAGGGTACACTAACAGGTACTACCAATATATGAATCTGTGCAAAGAATAGATAAGTGTGAGGTATGGGGTGGAATATGTCATTTCCACGGAAACCTGACATCGTGGCCGGATCACAATCCATCAAGACACTCAAATCCTAAATCCTCAAATCAGCCCCCAAACTGGGCTCTCACAGCATATAAGTCTCACATCACCTCAATGTACAATATCGAGTAGCTCTCCTATATCTCGAATGTACAAATCAACAATCTCTTTCATATCCAATATCCAATGTTAATGAATCACCCATATCCCAAGTCGAATCTCAAGTAAGTTTCTAACATCCTAAGGGTATATATATTTGCAGAAATAAATATGATGGGGGCAATACACATATATTAGCGTCCCATTCCACTAATATTGGTGTAAGGGTATATATAACAACGGCTAAATCCCCTGTTATATATACAAAGGTATTAAAAGAAATATCATGAAAACAATGTGCCAAGTATCGACACAGAAATCCTGATAACGTATTATACGCTATCCCGAAAGCACGAGTGCCTAGCTCTGACCCTCGCCCTTCGACGCATGCATACGTACATGACTCCCAGCGGTGTCTCCGTGATCCCCCGCCGAGTCATGGGTACTGTCACCGGTAGGTACTCGCCCGCCTCCAGGCTCAATCGGCAAAATCCATCGATCTTCTTGCTGAGGGGAACCATACCGGGCCCCACCATGTACTCTCATACGGCAACCACACCTCGTATGGAGTATATAATCAGCACCGATAAAACTCATGGTGGACGCGCAAATATCATCTCAAGGAAACCTGGTTTTTCAATGTATGCATAATTTCATGAACTCCCACGGTTCCCAAATCCAGAAAACATCATGTAAAATCCAAATAAACAATGAGCAAATCTCGGAACAAATAAATGCGATATATCTAAATGTGAGCATATAAATGAGAACAGGTACCTGAAACCAGATGTATGCGAAATCAATAAGGTACAGCTAAGTATAGGTATCTACCTATAAATAAAAGATGTCGTATACCCTCCCTGGGTATAAGAAAATATGAGTAAGGTATACCTGCAGATGTATCGTAAAGGGTATGTGTACCTCTCACTAATGGTACGATACTCTATAGGTATATAGGTATGGTAATATCATATGTGATAAGCAATAGAATCTATAAGGGGTTATGTGTGACATGGCAATTATTGACGGTGTGTGTGTAGCATATAATCCGTGCTCGTGCAACATGAACCGTCAATAATATGTGCAGTGTCCTACGGCAGCTAGTCACAGTATAACTATATCAAGGAAATAAAGTAAAGGCGCAATTCTAACAATGACGTAGAATGTGCGACAGGTATTGAATCCTAGCCCAGACGCATAACGCCATGCGGACGATTCCCCTGTAGATGTTAAATCTACTCACCTACACTCCACGCTAGGTGAATCCTACCATCTGCTCCCCCCTGTAGTAGTGTCTGTAGTCCCTGTCTGCAAACCTGCAAATAAGACATGGAAATCATATATAAGCCAAATATTCCGCGAAACGCGATATCGAACCAAAACGAGAAACTCCCGTCGCGAACTAAACGCGCGTGTGCACGATACGCTAAAACGTGTGTATACGCGTCTAAAACCATCGCGACACGCCGCGATACGCTGGATCACAGAACCCTCTCACGTATCGCGCGTATCGCACAAACGCAACGAACACCAAAAACGATATATGATCCCAGATTTTCCTACAGGTCAAATATTACAAAACTAGACATGCCAAAACACTAGACAACACAGAAAACAACCCTAGCCAATACCCCAACACCCCTGTCCCCTACTTGTCTGCAATTTGCGGCCAAACACATTAAATCTGCGGCCTGGTTAGGGAAATAGGGGCTCGTGTTTTGGTGGTGGTGTCTATACCTAGTTTACATGTCCCAGTTTCCTCAATTTTGTCCTGAAAGCCCCGGGTCAAAAGCAGATTCCAAATTGCCAATATATCGCTTTAAAATCACCAATTTGCACCAAACACAAACCCTATGGTATTTTAGTGTAATCCCGGGCTAAGCTCAGTTCAGGTGACCTTAACAACACTTAAACAAGTAGGGTTAACCAACACAATCATCACTTTGCCACAACATCTCACAAATCACCAAAATCTAGCACTAAATTAGCTATTTAACACTAATCGACACAAAACCACACACAACCTAAGCAAATATGAAATGGGGTTCAGAAATATACCCTAATGAACCCTAGAAGGCAGGTGAAGAAGTGAATGGAGGAAGAAGAGAGCCTGCTACAACTGCTGGGCTTCTGCTGCTGCTGCCAGAGCTGCTGCTGATGCAGTTGCTGCTACTGCTGCTGTTACAAGCTGCTGTTGCTTCTGGTGCTGATGCCGATGGTGCTGATGCTTGCTTCAGCTGCTGCTCGAGCTGCTTGCTGTTGATGCCTCTCGAGTTGCTTCTAGAAATGATGTTGATGGTGCTGCCTCTGCTGCTGAAGCTGTTGATATTGTTGCTGTTGTTGTGGCTGTCTGTTGCTGGTGCTGCTTCTGGGGCTGCTGCTTCAGCTGCTGATGCTGATGGCTGAGTGAGTATGGGTGTGAGTGTGTGAAAGTTTGAGTGAGTGAGAGAATGAGAGAAGTGATGAGAGAAAATGAGAGGCAACCAGAATGATGGCATCAAGTGTCAACCCCTCTCCCTCTCTCTTCATTTAATACAAGCATGGCCTTTGCCATGATGCCCATTCTCACTCTCTCTCTCTCTCTCACCAAGGTCAACACAAGAAAGTCAAATTTAAACCCCCTTTTTAAATTCATTTTCCATTTTAAAACAACCATCATACTTAAAAACCCATAACACCTAAACAATTTCAAACAAGATTAAGGAATGGTTGGTTCACCATGTTGCTAATCATGGTTAAACCCCAAAAACAACCCTAGTTATCATGCACAAGTGTGTGCAAGCCTAGGAAAAATCTAATAAAATACTCAATAAATAGGATAAAATATTTGAAAACCAATTTGGTAAACTTTTTATTAAAAAAAACTATATATTAAAATATAAATAGCCACAAAACACATTCTAAGGTGTTACAATCTCCCCCCCTAAAAGAAATTCGTCCCCGAATTTAAAAATATACCGATACACGTACCTTCAAAGAGAAGATTACAACTCTCAATCTCGCTCGCAGCCTCCCAAGTGATTACCTCACTATACGGCTACGTCCAAGAAAACCCTTCACAGACGGCAAGAGCCTTGACCGATGTTCCTCCATCTGCCGAGCCATCAACACAACGGCTGCCGGTGAGCGAAACGATCGCGTCCAAGCCAAAAGGTTTGGTGCCAATTCATGTGAGAAAGGTCAAGAAGGTAATTGTAAAGTATCATCACAAGGAATACGGGGTGAAAATTCAATAATCTGGGCGGAAGTGCCAAATTAAAGGCAACGAAACTAACTCGCTTATAGGATCTTAAAAGGACCTAAATCCTGGGACAAGCTTCCCAAAATCCAACACGTCATTCATCAGAAAGTCCATAGGAATACATGATCTGTCCCTGCGAACTCGAGTCTATGACCAAGGCAGTCGGCATAAGACCTCAGTTCGCAATGGACAATTCTCATCCTGACCTAACACAACTGGACCATCTCCGAAGTCTCTAGACATAGCTGGGGTCCAAAATCCTACTTACGCAAAGTCAAAAAAACAACAGACTGGTGATCGACACGACCTAACCCCTAAGCCTAAAGGTGGCCAATTGGAGTGTCTCCTGATAACAGCTATCGACGGAGAACCCTAACGATGGCGAGTGACGATCCCCAACTGCCGACAACAAATAAAACAAACACACCACTTAACAAGAAACAACTAAGCACATTGAGTATAACCGGACGACAAGAATCCGAATGGAGTCACACCCTGACTAACCCTGGGTAGAAACCATAATGGAATTCATGGAGATCTGCTCCCACTCCTACTTCGGAACGGTAAAAGATTGCAACTCTCCAGCCGGCCTCAGATGCTCAACCCAAGCACACAACAAGACAGACACCTTGAAACGAAACCTGAAACTTCTCTTTACATCCCTGTCCACCCGTAACTATCTCACATGTCACGTTAAATGTTGGTAGAACTTGAATGCATATAGAGAGTTGACAGATGTGCATGTTCTAGGATTACACGTCTCTACCCGATGACATCAGGTACACCCACGTGTCCCTAACTTAGCACACCGTGCCACAAATCAAGGACTCCGAATCATTACCCAGCCGAGTATGCTCAAGTATCTCTGACGAACGAGCATCGGCGGGCAGTGTCTCGCGAAAACGATTTAAGGAAAGTGGTCGGGCGCGGACATGAGCAAGCTGTCCCCTCCGTAGAGACGAACTTAAGCTATACTCAACGATCACACAAGAACTGTAAATCTGCAGCAGACTATCACAACAAACAAAACCCACCGCAGGAAGATGTACATTAAGCTCTGGTGGTCCGTGAAAATCTGACATGACTCTCGAACAGATGGTGTCTCCAAATCTCCAACGCAAAACCACCGCGGCCATCTCCAGATCATGAGTGGAATATCCTCCTCGTACTCCCCCCAGATGTAGGGAAGCAAAAGTGATAACTCTATAGTGTCACCTCAGTACACAATCGAGCCCACTCAAGAAACATTACAGTTAAACAACAAGGTCGCCCGAACCAAAAGCAAAGAAAGGACTAATGCAGTTGTTAACCGAATCTTCAACTGCTGAAAATTCCGCACACATGCCTCAGTCCAAAGAAAAGAAACCTCCTTTCCGGTCAATTCAGTCGACGGTGCAGCACTACTCTAGCAATCCTGCCCGAAACGGCGGTAAAAACCTGCTAAGCCCAACAATCTGCGGATCCCCGTCCTGCACACAAGTCTGGGCCTAAGCTGTACGGCCACGATCTTTCTCGGAACCATACAAAACCGTCTCCCGTGACTACAAGACCTAGGAGTCAACACAAAACAAGCCTGAAGAAACACTCCGAGAATTTAGCAAACTGCTGGTGCTCTCCCAGTATCTGCATAACAAATTCTCAAGTGCTACTACTGTCCCTCAAGACACATTACATAGACCAGAATGTCGTATATAACACAACAAAAACTGGTCGAGGGACAGCCTGAAGAAATCTGGTTCATCACATCTACGAATGCTGCTAGGGCATCAGTGAATCTAATGACTCACCAAAACACAAAAAGCCCGTAGCATGCACAAGGCTGTCTTCGGAATGCCATCACCCCAAATCCGCAATAATGATGACCTGATCCCAAGCAAACTTAGAAAATGTCTCGCACTCTGGAGCTGATCGAAGAAATCGTTAATGCGAGGTAAGGGATACCTATCCGCACCGTAAGCCGGTCCAATTGACGATCCGACGATACACAACCTCAAACTGCCGTCCTTCTCCTTGACGAACAGAAATAGGAGCTTCCAAAAGCGAAACACTCAGACGCACAAAACTCCCCAAACCATAACTCTGCAGCTAATCCTTAAGCTCCCAAGCTTCGCCGGCTTGTCCGGAACAACATCGGAAAAACTCTCGCATGAAAGGAACCCGGTCCAACAATCCCACTGTGGCTCCGGTATCACAAATGAACGCCAAGAATCCACGACATCTCCTCAGTAGCCGACTAGCGAAAAAGGATGAATTCAAGCTGTGAAAGGCGGCACAACTATCCACCTGCACGACAAGAACTGACTTGCCGGGAAAACAAACTTGACTGTTTCCTCACGGTAGTCCACAGACGCCTAGCACGTAGTTAACCAGTCCGTGCCCAGGAGAACGTCAAATCCAACATCTCTAGAAGGACCAAAACGACAGACGAATCTCTATCTCCTATCCGATTGGCACATAACTGAAATACGTGTTGCGTAACAAAAGAATCGCTGAAAGAAGTTAAAACAACAACTACGACTAATCTACCCAACCACGGTACAAGCAAGAAAAACAAACGAATACATGAAAAGAACATATAAATCAAGGGTACCTGAAAACTCCACATTGGACGCCTGCGCGTCCCGATGAGTAGAAGCAAACTCCTGTGTCTGCCCTCTACCCGCAACTGGCTGAACTCCTCTGGTAGACTGAGCCCTCTGAGCGAACCTCCCGCGTCCACGGCCTCTCTGAATACGATCCTGATGCCATGCTGAGGAACAATCCCTGATGAAGTGCTGAAGGCTTCCGCATCGAAAACATCCACGCGCTGACTGCTGACCATCCTGGGGATGAGAGCTGGACGACTGTCCTCGTCCTAAGCCTCTGCTACTCTCGCGATGGCCACGAAATCTGTCTCGATGACCAAATCCTTGTCTCTGTGCTGGTACACTGGTACGAGTCCTCCACTGTCCTGGCACTCTCTGAGCCTCTGGAATATGTGCCTCGTCAACTGGAGCTGCAACCACTGGTGCTATGTAGGTGACGGACTGCTGCATGCTGATCATAAGTGACAACTGAGTAACAGGGGTGACAACCTCCTGTCGTAGCTCCCGAACGACATCAACCAAAGAACTCATAGCCTGGCAGAAGTCCTGCATCTCTGCCAAAAGTCTATCAATAGTATATGTTGTAGGCTGATCCGTCTGCACCTGTGCAACTAGAGTGCCATCCGGGTCAGTACTTGTCTCACCCGAGCCAACTCTGACCTCGGCCCTCGCTGCATCACTCTGAGTCCCCATAGTCATCGACGGCAAGGCTATAAATAGATATAAGATTCGATGAGAATAAGGAATCCAATCTTAAGGATATGGATCATCAAGGAAGGAATTTCAAGTAAAATTGTACTTAGGTCACTTAATGCAAAGTTCCGCATCGTGGGTATGCTGCAGACATACACACACTACGTTACTCTGCTTAAGCTACCTACTCCATCATACTAAGGTCATCCTACACTCCGAAAGGTAAAACCTAGCGCTCTGATACCAACCTTGTCACGACCCAAAATTGGCCCGTGACGGCCCTAATACTACGCAACGCCAAAAGACGTAACGCGATAAAAGAAAGCCAAAACCCAGAAATCTAAACCAAGAAAATACGGAAAAGATAATATAAGTTTTTGAAACATTTGAAATCGCAACCCAAATTCTTTAAAAGTCCTACTTTCTTTCTTTAAAATTTTGGCAACACCCCCTTTTTGTAAAAAAAAACTAGCCAAGATGACTACAACAAAATATACGACGTCGTAGCAAAGAAATAAAGACAATAGAAAGAAAGCTGTATATAAAAGACATCAAATCCACAATAATACACAATAACGTCCTCACCAAGTCTCTAAGTCAACAATACAATAGTAGATGGAGAGTACAAAATACAACGAATGTACAATATGAAATACAGATAATCATCTAACCCACCTAAGCAAAATGGTGTACTGTGAGCTGATGCGGTATCTGTAGCAAAAGATGATAGATGAGAAGCTGAATAGCCTGCCTCGACTACTCTGGGGAACAACCTGAAACACCTGTGGCACAACGGGGGTGAGCTGCCAACTCGTGAATAGTAGATAACATATGTAGATAATCACAGGAATGTACGTACAGCATGAATCTAAGATATACAATTTACAGTAATAACAGGTCATGTGAAAGCAATATAATGGAGATGTACACTAGCAGGTACAATCAATATATGAAGCAATGATGACATGATAATAGTATGCAATAACTATGCAATAGGGGTATGAGAAAGCAAATATGCAACTATCATAAGGGTACACTAACAGGTACTACCAATATATGAATCTGTGCAAAGAATAGATAAGTGTGAGGTATGGGGTGGAATATGTCATTTCCACGGAAACCTGACATCGTGGCCGGATCACAATTCATCAAGACACTCAAATCCCAAATCCTCAAATCAGCCCCCAAACTGGGCTCTCACATCATATAAGTCTCACATCACCTCAATGTACAATATCGAGTAGCCCTCCTATATCTCGAATGTACAAATCAACAATCTCTTTCATATCCAATATCCAATGTCAATGAATCACCCATATCCCAAGTCGAATCTCAAGTATGTTTCTAACATCCTAAGGGTATATATATTTACAGAAATAAATATGATGGGGGCAATACACATATATTAGCGTCCCATTCCACTAATATTAGTGTAAGGGTATATATAACAACGGCTAAATCCCCTGTTATATATACAAAGGTATTAAAAGAAATATCATGAAAACAATGTGCCAAGCATCGACACAGAAATCCTGATCACGTATCATACGCTATCCCGAAAGCACGAGTGCCTAGCTCTGACCCTCGCCCTTCGACGCATGCATACGTACATGACTCCCAGCGGTGTCTCCGTGATCCCCCGCCGAGTCATGGGTACTGTCACCGATAGGTACTCGCCCGCCTCCAGACTCAATCAGCAAAATCCATCGATCTTCTTGCCGAGGGGAACCATACCGGGCCCCACCATATACTCTCATACGGCAACCACACCTCGTATGGAGTATATAATCAGCACCGATAAAACTCATGGTGGACTCGCAAATATCATCTCAAGCAAACCGGGTTTTTCAATGTATGCATAATTTCATGAACTCCCACGGTTCCCAAATCCAGAAAACACCATGTAAAATCCAAATAAACAATGAGCAAATCCAGGAACAAATAAATGCGATATATCTAAATGTGAGCATATAAATGAGAACAGGTAGCTGAAACCAGATGTATGCGAAATCAATAAGGTACAGCTAAGTATAGGTATCTACCTATAAATAAAAGATGTCGTATACCCCCCCTGGGTATAAGAAAATATGAGTAAGGTATACCTGCAGATGTATCGTAAAGGGATGTGTACCTATCACTAATGGTACAATACTCTATAGGTATATAGGTATGGTAATATCATATGTGATAAGTAATAGAATCTATAAGGGGTTGTGTGTGACATGGCAATTATTGACGGTGTGTGTGTAGCATATAATCCGTGCTCGTGCAACATGAACCGTCAATAATATGTGCAGTGTCCTACGGCAGCTAGTCACAGTATAACTATATCAAGGAAATAAAGTAAAGGTGCAATTCTAACAATGACGTAGAATGTGCGACAGGTATTGAATCCTAGCCCAGACGCATAACGCCATGCGGGCGATTCCCCTGTAGATGTTAAATCTACTCACCTACACTCCACGCTAGGTGAATCCTACCATCTGCTCCCCCCTGTAGTAGTGTCTGTAGTCCCTGCCTGCAAACCTGCAAATAAGATATGGAAATCATATATAAGCCAAATATTCCGCGAAACGCGATATCGAACCAAAACGAGAAACTCGCGTCGCGAACTAAACGCGCTTGTGCACGATACGCTAAAACGTGTGTATACGCGTCTAAAACCATCGCGATACGCCGCGATACGCTGGATCACAGAACCCTCTCACGTATCGCGCGTATCGCGCAAACGCAACGAACACCAAAAACGATATATGATCCCAGATTTTCCTACAGGTCAAATATTACAAAACTAAACATGCCAAAACACTAGACAACACAGAAGACAACCCTAGCCAAGACCCCAACACCCCTGTCCCGTACTTGGCCGCAATTTGCGGCCAAACACATTAAATCTGCGGCCTGGTTAGGGAAATAGGGGCTCATGTTTTGGTGGTGGTGTCTATACCTAGTGTACATGTCCCAGTTTCCTCAATTTTTTCCTGAAAGCCCCGGGTCAAAAGCAGATTCCAAATTGCCAATATATCGCTTTAAAATCACCAATTTGCACCAAACACAAACCCTATGGTATTTTAGTGTAATTCAGGGCTAAGCTCAGTTCAGGTGACCTTAACAACACTTAAACAAGTAGGGTTAACCAACACAATCATCACTTTGCCACAACATCTTACAAATCACCAAAATCTAGCACTAAATTAGCTATTTAACACTAATCGACACAAAACCACACACAACCTAAGCAAACATGAAATGGGGTTCAGAAATATACCCTAATGAACCCTAGAAGGCAGGTGAAGAAGTGAATGGGGGAAGAAGAGAGCCTGCTACAACTGCTGGGCTTCTGCTGCTGCTGCCAGAGCTGCTGCTGATGCAGTTGCTGCTACTGCTGCTGTTACAAGCTGCTGTTGCTTCTGGTGCTGATGCTGATGGTGCTGATGCTTGCTTCAGCTGCTGCTCGAGCTGCTTGCTGTTGCTGCCTCTCGAGTTGCTTCTAGAAATGATGCTGATGGTGCTGCCTCTGCTGCTGAAGCTGTTGATATTGTTGCTGTTGTTGTGGCTGTCTGTTGCTGGTGCTGCTTCTGGGGCTGCTGCTTCAGCTGCTGATGCTGATGGCTGAGTGAGTATGGGTGTGAGTGTGTGAAAGTTTGAGTGAGTGAGAGAATGAGAGAAGTGATGAGAGAAAATGAGAGGCAACCAGAATGATGGCATCAAGTGTCAACCCCTCTCCCTCTCTCTTCATTTAATACAAGCATGGCCTTTGCCATGATGCCCATTCTCACTCTCTCTCTCTCTCTCACCAAGGTCAACACAAGAAAGTCAAATTTAAACCCCCTTTTTAAATTCATTTTCCATTTTAAAACAACCATCATACTTAAAAACCCATAACACCTAAACAATTTCAAACAAGATTAAGGAATGGTTGGTTCACCATGTTGCTAATCATGGTTAAACCCCAAAAACAACCCTAGTTATCATGCACAAGTGTGTGCAAGCCTAGGAAAAATCTAATAAAATACTCAATAAATAGGATAAAATATTTGAAAACCAATTTGGTAAACTTTTTATTAAAAAAAAACTATATATTAAAATATAAATAGCCACAAAACACATTCTAAGGTGTTACAATGGGCCACCAAGCACTTCACGAAATCCGGTAACTTAGGCACCCTTTCGTGGTTCAACCTATACTCCCTACGAGTGTGGCGAATAGCCCGCCAATTCTAGAGTAAGGTCCCCTCCATCTCAACTCCATGAGATGCGGACCCGTTGTGTTACGACCCGAAATTTGGCGCGTGACGGCCCTTAAACTACGTAGCGTCTCCACGCGTAACGTAATTCAAGTACGTCGAAAACCCAGCAATCCAAACCATCAAAAGTAGTAAGTGATAATAACATTGTTAAAAATTTTGAAATATCAATCAAAATTCTTTAAAGTCCAAATTTACTTCCTTTAAAAAAAATTTGGCAGCACCTCCTTTGTAAAACAAGCCCCCAAAAAGGGTACGACAAAAGATATAAGTCAAGCATCCCCAAACGGGAGCAAATCCATGCCCAAAGGAGGAAAACAACCACTGCAACAGATATACGACGCATAGCGAAGAAAAAGACGATATAAATAAAAACAGCATAAATGACACCCAGTCACAAAATAATATACAATATCGTCCTCACAACTCGTCTCTAAGTCAATACATGAAAATGGTAGATGGAGAGTACTGGGTATAACGAATATGCAAATGAGCATCATCGGATAACCGCAAAACCCACCTAGAAAAACTGCACATATTCAGTCGTAGCGGTATCCGCTGCAAAAGATGATACGATAGGAAGAAGAAAGCCTTGCCTCTGACTGCTCTGATGGACAACCTGTACAACCCTGTGGCACAACGGGGGTGAGTTGCCAACTCGTGAATAGCAAATATAATATGCAGGTAATCGCAAGTATGCACGTACTATGATGGTCTATCACATGCAAGCTGATAGCAATAAATGGCAATATATATATGCAACAGTCATGAAAGGTACTCTATCAGGTACTACTAATACATGAAGCAATGCATATCAAATAAATGCGGTGTATGGAATAAAACATGCCATCCTCACTAAATCGTCATATAGAGCACATAGGCCCCTCATATTGCGCACATAGGGGCCTCACATCGAGCACATAGGCCCATCACATCGAGCACATATGCCCCTCATATTGACCAAAATATCGGCCCACATATCAAATGAATAAGTATAATTGCACAGATCATTATGATGATATATCATGTAGGTGTACATATATAACAGCGTCCCATACTACTGTTACACACACACACACACATAAATATACATATGTATATCAGCGTCCCATACCACCGATATATATACGCAGGATTAAAACATCCAGAAAACATCATATGAAACCCATATTACAATGCACTATCCATGAAATATAATATATGCAACATGGAACAGTAATATGAGCATATAAAGGAAAAACCGCTATTTAACTGCAACAAGTTATTAAGTATCATGCGGTTCCTAATTTCTCCGAAACCAAACGCACATCATATAAAGGTGAAAATGTAACTATAACAAGGTGTATGAGCATGTACGTATCAATAATGATGTAATACCATACGGGTGTATGTGTAAGTATGTATGCAAAATGTACATGTAGCTATGTCTCATATGTGTATACACCTATCTCTAATGGTACATGTAGGCTTCCTAGGCACACTAATGGGGTCTCACAAGGCATCAACCATGCCAAATTCAAATTTTACATGTGCCGAGAAACCCTAATACGGATCGTTAACTAGAATTTTAGGCGAAACAGGCAACTAGTTAACAACTTAACTAAGTGAACGGAAATACAACCTTTGTAGATCCGGTCCTCCACCTCCATAGCTCCATGATGAAGTCTCCTTGCTGTCCAAATCGAATCCCGGGCTCTAGCGTCGGCTTCATCGGAGAAATGGGCAGGCTTGGTCGTCGGCTTCGATGCCGAATATGATCTACGTCGAGGCAACACTAGATCAAGCTCCAACTTCACCAAGCCATGAAACTTGTGAAGAAAACACCCTATACTACTTGGCAAGTGGTAGAGGATGAAGAAATAGGAAGTGGGTTCACTTTAGAATTGGATTTCTCACTCTTTTTCTCAAGTTGCCATTGATGGAGGCAAGCTTTCTTCATGTTGAAGAAGGAGAAGAAGAAGAAAAGAATATCATAAGTCTTATCTCAAATAGAAAATAAAAGGAATACTTATCATATAGCAACCATGGTCAAGTGTAGAGAATGAACTAGGGTTAAGTGGAATGGTTAGGGTTAAGCATGAAAACAAAAAGGTCACTTAGTCAAAGTTTCATGAAGCTTCAACTAGCAAACAAAGAAAGCCTCCATTCATTTATTTTGCAAAAATAAATAACAAAATAAATGAATAAGTAAATCAAAACCCTAAACATTACACAACCTTGGTTTAATCATACACTTAACCAAGTATGCATGTATCATCAAACATGATACAAACAAGTGCACAAAAATATATCACATATACAATGTGCACATCAAGTGAGAAAATCCTTTTGAAGTGAACCTATACTAGTTAATGCAAAGTAATATATCAAATATATAATTATACATTAAATCATTAAATCAACACTTGATTTAACGATCCGGTCATATCGCATATGACCGACTAATATCCAATGTATCGGCTTATCGAATCAATCCTCGATTCGATAACTAGGTTATATCGCATACAACCAATCGATACATTCATCACGAGAATAGAATACGGTATCACATACACGCATTACTCTCGGTCCCGCACATATCTCATATGCGCTCCTATTTCGTTTCGCTTGAGCCAAGAAACCTCTGTGTAGGACTCTAAAGACTCGTCAATACGCCGGCAGCAGATGATGATCATATCAAACATCCACAAGCCGCAAGCGGTCTGCTAAACGTAACGGCCACCCGGGTATTGAGCGATCAGAAGATCGACGAGCAAGCCCGCTCACACTCCTGTGAATCCAACTAGTAACACTTACCGTACAGTCCGGTCTGTTCGTCTGATATGTCGCATATCTCGCCTAGGGGTGGTAAACGTCAGACCCCAACAGCTCGATAAGTCGTGTCGATATTAGGTCTATAACAGTTCGAGAAACTACTGGTAACACTTACCAGTAAATCTCAGCAACCCTGGCCAGGGATTTCAGGTTATAGCCAATCGAACACAGCGCAACATCAACTCCATATACCGGGAGAGACGAATCCCCTCCTATCGTTCATTGCCTCCATGTGATTCGGGACTGTACCCAAAAGCCACCGTTTTGCACGCCCTCTTGGACGTGGTAAGGTGGAAATCAAAGCACAGTGGGAATCACACAAGACTTTATGACGATCTCGGGTCAACATACTACTCTGTACCAGTGTCACCAGAGAACTGCCATCTGACGTAAGGTATAATACCATCTGGGAGTTCTCGGCGAGTCCGTACAGTGTACCCAGTCTTCACTGAGCACCCGTATATCATCTCTGATGTCAAACACCAATGGATATGGGATCATCCATCGCCCATCTGTATGGGTCGAGAAGGTATACGCTAGTCTACTCTGGTATATCGATGCCCCGTCTCGATATACCCACGACTAGGGACCTTGAAGGATGTACTTATGGACTACCCTGTCCCCACTAGTATGACCCGCATCATAGTCCACGTAGTTAAGTACACATCCTAAGGGCTTTACCAACATGTAACAGAGAGACAATCAGTATACACGTTAAGGTAAAGAGCAACCAGATAGCATACTATCATGTCGAGCAAGAAAGTCCTCCCTATATATGTCCCAGCATCCACTACAATATACATCCAATGTACAGTAATGGCCTCTAGGGCATACATATAACTAACAATCTCCCACTTGCACTAGGGCCATCTGATAGCAGTGGTTGTAGTATCTCATACTCAACTATCCCATAAAAGTCTCTCTCTGGAAAATGGCCTTTGTGAGTGGATCCGCCGTGTTTTCCTCTGAGTCTACTCTCCTAACCTCGATCACCCTGGAGATCAACCATCTCCATGATCAGGTGACACTGCCTTAGAATATGTCTGGATCACTGATGGGACCGGCGTTCCTTGGCATAAGCCACAACTCCATTTTCTCACAATGGTTGGAACGTAGTTCATCTCATGAACTAATATACACCCAAACATCCTCTTTGGTAGCATCTTAAGTAGCGATGTATCTAGCCTTTATCGTCTAGTATGCCACGGTATCTAGCTTGGAACTTTTCCAACATACCGTCCCTTTACTGAGGGTAAAGACAATGCCTGCGAGTGATTTTCAGTCGTCCTTATCACCCTGGAACCCTTCCAGTGATTCTCCCCAGGATCGGTTGATACCATCTCACTACAACTAGTGAGAATCCTAACATCCAATCAGATCTATCTTATAGATCCAAAACCCAGGATTTAGGAGGTATAACTTTGATCCTATATTGAGAATCATTGTGATAAGCGGAGATTGACCGAGCGTAGCATAGGAAACTCCTTCCCTATCAAGAGCATGTCATCCACGTACTCTACGAGGATCGTCACTATACTCCCTACTACCTTTTTGTTTATACAAGGTTCATCTACCATTTTGATGATGTCAAACTCCTTGACTAACACATCAAAACAGATGTTCCAACTCCGCGATGTCTGCTTTATCCTATAAAGCATCTTGCATACGTTTCCGCTGCTCCCACTGTCTACGAAGCCCTCTGGCTGTGTACTTATAGACGCTCTCTTCTAAAACATCATTTAGAAAAACAGTCATGACACCCAACCACCAGATATCGTAGTCATGGTCTGTAGCCGTGGCAAGTAGGATCTGGATGGACTTAAGCATAGATTTTTAGAAAAAGTTTCATCATGATCCACACCTGATTAATGATGCAAACCTTTAACAAGTCTAGCTTTGAAAGTCTTAACTTTTCGATGTACACCAAGTAATCTTCTTAAGATATACTTGCTCCTGATGGGGATTTAACCCTTCAGATAAAGCAACTAAAGTCCATACTTTGTTGGTGTATAAGGATTCCATCTCAGATCACTAAGCATCCAGCCATTCTTACAGAGTCTTACTCCTGATGGCCAGCTCGAAACTAGTTGGGTCATCATCTCATGATGCAATCCTCGCTCCCACTGTCATAGAGAAACCGAAATATCTCTCAGGTGGGTGAGGAACCCTACTAGATCGGCGGAGAGGCTGAGGTTCGTTGGAATCTACTGAATCCTTTGGTTCTTTCAAATTATCAGCTGCAGTTTGTATAGCTGGAACATTTCCAGTTCTACATAACAGATCTTGCCTCGAGCTTGTCCGGATTTTGCTTTTCATACATAGGCTGGACAACCCCAAATCTTAACTAACTTAAGAGATGGGCTCTTCCCTTATCATATCAAATATGAAGTGGTAGGCAACTGATTTGATTTGAACCCTATTCAATAGGTATGCAGCTTCTCAAGTGCATAACTCCCAAAAAGGAAATAGGTAACTCAGTAGTACTCATCATAGAGCACACCATATCACATAGGGTGCTATTGCTCCGCCCCGATATACCATCGTGCTATGGTGTATACGGAGGAGTAATGCTGAGAGAGAATCTCATTCTCCTTTTAGAATAGTCCAGGATTTCCGTGCTCAAGTATTCTCCTCCTCGATCTCATCAAAGGACATAATACTTATACCCGTATTGGTTCTCTACTTCTAAATCATATTCTGTGAATATCTCAAAAGGTTCGGACTTGTGTTTCAACAGGAACATATGTCCGAATCTTGAGAGATGATCAGAGAATGTGATGAAGTAAAAAGAACCGGTCTTGGCATTTATAGACAGGGGATCTACATACATCAACATGTATCATCCCAAGAGTTTACCAACTCTTTCTCTGTTTCCAATAAACAGTGCTATGGTCATCTTATCTTTGTGACATGACTGGCAAGTTTCACAAGATGTAAATTCAAACTGATTTAAATATGCATCTAAATGTAACTTCAGCCAGTCGGGTCGCATTGATATGACCTAGTCTACAATGCCTCAAGAAGGATTCGTTCATTTCTGAACTATTCCTCTTGTGTGTGTTCCGTATACTAGGAACTGTAGTTTGATTTAGAACGTCAATGCTTTTAGATAACGTGCCTGAACCGATCAACTTTTGATATAGAAAATGTTCAAAAACATTATCCAACAATACAAAATTATATCCTTTCTTTACTAATAAAGAGACTGATACGATTTTGTATATCAGGTTCGGTATCTAATAGCATTTGTTCACAATCAATGTATTGGTAATACAGGGTGACAGTGACCAACAGACTTGGCTGCAACTCTTGCCCCATTTTCTGTCTCATGAAACTTATCACCCGTTCTCAGTTTTTCTACCCTTTTGTAGCCCTATGTAACAGATTACATATCTGGGATCCTGATCCGGTATCAAATACCCAGGATGCAGAGGATACTGAGAAACAGTTCTATATAATGAACACACCCGAAGATGATGCATCATATGCACTTTCTTCGTTTGGGCGGCACGGGAATTCTGGTAATCCCCAATTTCTTGCTCTTTCTTATAACAATTATAAGTTAGAGCGGGACCAACGTTCCCCAGCTCAGTATAACAAGTGGGTTCAGTCAATACTTCCGTATTATTATCTTGATTAAGGCGTGATATGGTCGCTACCTGGAGAGAGAGAGAAGAAAACACTCAGCGTGCGCTCTTGCAAGAATAGATTGGTTATTATTTTATCTAATCAGGATGGCTCCCACTGCTTTTTATCAAATCTTCCTTCAAACCCAAAAAGGAAAGACTAGCCGGGATTAATTACACACTACAAGTTCGCCAATCTTTCAGCCAGGCCAGTGTCGGTACTTTGAGGGAGGTCCCCCGTGCTTTCGCACGAACCTAATTAATGTAAACCTCGTTTTCCCAGAAGCGTAACCCCGTTGACACCTTTCTAGACACCTACTTGATCGGCTAATTATAATGTGCAAAACTCTCCCAGGAGTAACAATTACTCGCAGCGGGTATCGGGATCCAACTATCTCATAGAAGGTATGCAATCTCATTGCAAATTTCAACACTTGAAATTCCCGATAATATTTTGCCCCTAGCGTCCTATGACCTTGACGGAGGTCAACAAACCATAGGCTACTAGTCAAGTTCAACCCGTCATTTCTTGATCGAATTAAACCCACCCGCACGACCCTTGACGGAGGTCAACAAGGCCGCACGACTACCCTAATCCAATCTGCATCATATGCATAAGCAGATAAATACTAGTTAGCTACCGCACACTACGCCTTGACGGAGGTCAACAAACGTAGCACGAATACTAAGTAAGACTTATCTGAAATGACGGAGGGCTACGACAGGTTTTTCTGAAAACCTATTGCGTAATGAACTTGATATCGTTGTAGAATCAAATGATTTTAAAATAGAGTGTTTTTGAAGCATTTCTAGTTTTGCTAAAGGAGTCACTCCCGGTGAAGGGATCGTCGGTCCTTTCCTCGTCGAATGAGGTGCGGGATATATCATATATATTACTGTGCAAAGCAGAAACTATAGAAGCGATCAAAAGACAAACCGAGGGGTGTAGCATCTGCCAGTTATTGCTAAAGGAGTCACTCCCTGTGAAGGGATCTCGGTCCTTTCCTCATCGAATAAGGTGCAGGATATATCATATATACCGCTGTGCAAAGCAAGAACTGTAGCTACCTATTTTATTTTGAAATTTGATTCTACAACATCTTTAGGTTTCTTTTATTTCATTAATCACATTAATGAAGTCCCGTCATTTAAATACCTAAACATCACAGATAAATACGACGTACACTTATGCCATCCGCATTCGCCTCGATGTCCCCTCATGCACCGTTAGGTTAGGTAACTAAGGGCAGAGCGGGGCAGGGCTAGCGCGGGTGTAAAACATAAGTAACGCCTATATAATATATCATATATACTATATATAGTATCTATCACAGAACATCACATGATCATATCACAGATATCGCAGCAGAAGAATCATATGAAATATTGGATATACTAGAACGTCCGTGTTTTCAATACGAGCCAGTATAAAACACGGATTCCACGGTCGCGATGAATAGCCAAACCCACACCCCTAGACCCCTACGAGAGCGGCAAGCAACCCTACCAATTCTAGAGTTAGGAGACCCGGACTCGACTCCTCGAGTTGGTCTCCCACTGGACTCCAGAACCCGGTTACTTGTGCCCTCCTCCTTGGGTCTATCCTAGTGCGGAAAAGTAAATAATATACAGAGGGTGACATCTTCCGCAACCTGGAAGTGCCCCAATAAAAGAATATTACATACAAGTATTTACATGAATGAAAAGGAAAAACACTCATCTCACATAAAATCCCCGATTATTCAAACACGACGATCCAATATAACATATCCAGCAACACATAACATCACATGTCATCAACGTAAGTAAATATGTCCATTCCAATTGTCGTTGACATATAGCAACGAAACCGGCGATATCACATATTACACTTACGGTCGCAGAAAAGAAAGTGTAAAACTACAACAGTTGGAATTCGCAACCTCCTTAGACATCACATGCCTAATCAAATGAATTACTTAGACATCACATGCCTAACAATTATAAACCCCGCATTTTAGTCTCAAAATCGAAAACACTTTTCAATATCAAGTCAGGCAATTCAACAAGATTCCCGACATCCTGATCGAATGCTCGTCGCAAACTTTAGTAGACGGCCGCACCCCTGATGCCGTCGACGAAGTGCACCATGGAGGAACACCGCTGCCGCGAGCACCCGAACGGATGCTTTCGGCGACGGGGTTCTCCTACAGTCACTTGGTCGGGGCTATGGAGTGAGGTTGTCTATTAAGTTTACCCGGCGAGTATCCGCGTACGCTACGTGATTGCGACGGACTTTTGATCACATCAAAATTCTGTGGCAACCGATCAAGTGAGACTAAACTGCTATGTTTATAACATTCATTCAGTTATCTCATAACAACTTGTGAATTCCAATTATTGTATCGCATTCCAGATAAATAGAAAATGTTAAACTTTCCGATCGAATAGTCAAACACCCAAGTTTTTCCGAAACAGATCATCACATGAAATAAGTCTAAAAACATTCAGTTCATGCATCAGTACAACGGTCCAGCCGTAGAAGGGTCAAGCCAACGCCTCACATGTGGCACGCCGTACTGCCCCAAACCCGAAGGTTCAAAGGGCAATTCAAGACGGTCACATAACCGAGTTAAGCTTTGTTGTCTTCTATAGGGACCATCGCGTTACTTGCACTACTTAGAATCGTGATTAAACTACAGAAAAATCCAACACTTGGAAATTTCCCGGCAGGGGAAAATTGGGTATTAATATCCGGTCGAATCTTTTAACATATTCTAAATATCCGGAAAACACATAGACAAAGTTTGAAATTTCCGATCGAATCATCGAAGCTCCAAAACACCCCAGAAAACTCAACTCTTGAGTGCAAATTAAAAATTCCCAGAAAACTCAGCACCTGAAAACTTGAATTACTGTGCAAAAATTGAAGGCAGATCCCATCATTTGGCCGCGGAACCGCCGCAGAAGCCATGCTTCTGCCGCGGTTCCGCCGCTCTTTAGACTCATCTTGAGGAAATTTTTGCACCGTAATTCTTATAATTCCCTGCTGAATTTTTTAAGAATTTTTAATCTGGAAAAAACCCAGTTTTTGAAAAAAGCCCAGAGAGCATTTTGGAATTAGGGTTTCGGTTCGATCGGACTTCAAACTCTGTCTACGCATCGCCTAAGGCTCTAGCTAGGCTCTGATACAACTGTAGGCTTCCTAGGCACACTAATGGGGTCTCACAAGGTATCAACCATGCCAAATTCAAATTTTACATGTGCCGAGAAACCCTAATACGGATCGTTAACTAGAATTTTAGGCGAAACAGGCAACTAGTTAACAACTTAACTAAGTGAACGGAAATACAACCTTTGTAGATCCGGTCCTCCACCTCCATAGCTCCATGATGAAGTCTCCTTGCTGTCCAAATCGAATCCCGGGCTCTAGCGTCGGCTTCATCGGAGAAATGGGCGGGCTTGGTCGTCGGCTTCGATGCCGAAGATGATCTACGTCGAGGCAACACTAGATCAAGCTCCAACTTCACCAAGCCATGAAACATGTGAAGAAAACACCCTATACTACTTGGCAAGTGGTAGAGGATGAAGAAATAGGAAGTGGGTTCACTTTAGAATTGGATTTCTCACTCTTTTTCTCAAGTTGCCATTGATGGAGGCAAGCTTTCTTCATGTTGAAGAAGGAGAAGAAGAAGAAAAGAATATCATAAGTCTTATCTCAAATAGAAAATAAAAGGAATACTTATCATATAGCAACCATGGTCAAGTGTAGAGAATGAACTAGGGTTAAGTGGAATGGTTAGGGTTAAGCATGAAAACAAAAAGGTCACTTAGTCAAAGTTTCATGAAGCTTCAACTAGCAAACAAAGAAAGCCTCCATTCATTTATTTTGCAAAAATAAATAAACAAAATAAATGAATACGTAAATCAAAACCCTAACCATTACACAACCTTGGTTTAATCATACACTTAACCAAGTATGCATGTATCATCAAACATGATACAAACAAGTGCACAAAAATATATCACATATACAATGTGCACATCAAGTGAGAAAATCCTTTTAAAGTGAACCTATACTAGTTAATGCAAAGTAATATATCAAATATATAATTATATATTAAATCATTAAATCAACACTTGATTTAACGATCCGGTCATATCGCATATGACCAACTAATATCCAATGTATCGGCTTATCGAATCAATCCTCGATTCGATAACTAGGTTATATCGCATACAACCAATCGATACATTCATCACGAGAATAGAATACGGTATCACATACACGCATTACTCTCGGTCCCGCACATATCTCATATGCGCTCCTATTTCGTTTCGGTTGAGCCAAGAAACCTCTGTGTAGGACTCTAAAGACTCGTCAATACGCCGGCAGCAGATGATGATCATATCAAACACCCACAAGCCGCAAGCGGTCTGCTAAACGTAACGGCCACCCGGGTATTGAGCGATCAGAAGATCGACGAGCAAGCCCGCTCACACTCCTGTGAATCCAACCAGTAACACTTACCGTACAGTCCGGTCTGTTCGTCTGATATGTCGCATATCTCGCCTAGGGGTGGTAAACGTCAGACCCCAACAGCTCGATAAGTCGTGTCGATATTAGGTCTATAACAGTTCGAGAAACTACTGGTAATACTTACCAGTAAATCTCAGCAACCCTGGCCAGGGATTTCCGGTTATAGCCAATCGAACACAGCGCAACATCAACTCCCTATACCGGGAGAAACGAATCCCCTCCTATCGCTCATTGCCTCCATGTGATTCGGGACTGTACCCAAAAGCCACCGTTTTGTACGCTCTCTTGGACATGGTAAGGTGGAAATCAAAGCACAGTGGGAACCACACAAGACTCTATGACGATCTCGGGTCAACAGACTACTCTGTACCAGTGTCACCAGAGAACTGCCATCTGACGTAAGGTATAATACCATCTGGGAGTTCTCGGCGAGTGCGTCCAGTGTACCCAGTCTCCACTGAGCACCCGTATATCATCTCTGATGTCAAACACCAATAGATATGGGATCATCCATCGCCCATCTGTATGGGTCGAGAAGGTATACGCTAGTCTACTCTGGTATATCGATGCCCCGTCTCGATATACCCACGACTAGGGACCTTGAAGGATGTACTTATGGACTACCATGTCCCCACTAGTATGATCCGCATCATAGTCCAGGTAGTCAAGTACACATCCTAAGGGCTTTACCAACATGTAACAGAGAGACAATCAGTATACACATTAAGGTAAAGAGCAACCAGATAGCATACTATCATGTCGCGCAAGAAAGTCCTCCCTATATATGTCCCAGCATCCACTACAATATACATCCAATGTACAGTAATGGCCTCTAGGGCATACATATAACTAACAGTACAGTACCATATAGGTATATGGGTAGCTAGCATGTAGGCATGTCAAGGCATATATGTAAGCATGTAGGTATACAGGTATGCTATATATCATATGCATAATGGTATTTGAATCAATGTCTCAATGTCCCTAACTGTACAATATCACGTATGTATAGGTGTCAACTATATCTCGTATGTATATGGGTTGTGCGTGTCATGGCAATTATCGACGGTGTATGTGGCATACAATCAGTGCTCATACAACATGAGCCGTCAATAATAGTGCAGTGTCCAATGAGTACAAGTCCAAGCACAACAAGTAATAATATGCAATGAAGTTTATGCGCAAACTATATATGTGCAAGATAAACAAGCGACTAATATCATATCATATCTAGCCCAGACGCATAACGCCATGTGGGCGATTCCCCTGTAGATGTTAAATCTACTCACAACGATCCTGGCTAAGTAAAGCCAACCACTTGCTTTCCCTTCTTCGCAGCGTCCGAAGTCCTCCTCTGCAATCCTATAATTTCAAAAACACAACACATAAGGTTAAAAATCTTGTGCCGACACAAAGACAACGAAACGCAAGGATAACATCCACAAGATAAACACACTTTGGACTTACTGCACAAAACGCGCACGATATTGGCATAACTCTAGCTAGGAACGCAAAACTACGCAACCACTAAGCCTAAACTCCGATCGAACCGATCGCGCATTCACAACACAATATACAGTGTAGAAGATAATATATATCATATCGCAACGTCAAAAGAAACCCACTCCTAAATTATCCGAAAATCTAGTAAGCAACTTTAATCATTTTAGCCCAAATCTACCAGTTTTACCAAAACTAGTAATCACAAACATCATATAAAAGCTTGATTAAACCACACAACCTTTCCTACAATTTTAATCTCACTCAAATAGGATTTAGTAAAAGTTTAGCTTGCAATTAAGCTAATTAGATAATTAGGAAAAAATATCATTTAACAAACTAGCAACTAGGTTAAGTTTTCTTTTGTCTAAATAACTCACTTAACCATTTCACTAAACAAAACCCTAACGTGATTATCAAAAACTATTTCTAGAAATTTCTAAACATGCAAATGAAAGCTTAAATTAACATCTAATAAGCTAATTAAAGTATTAAAACAACAAATAGAGTTTAGGGTTAGGATTTTATACCTCACAAGAATCACAAACTTGCAACTAGAAATCCAAATTTTAGCCTCCAAAACCCTAACTTGATTGAAGATCTAAGCTTGTTTAGTGATGAAGAATGATGGGTATGGATTTATATTTGAGTTTGTGGGATTAAATGATGATTTTTGATGATTTATTTGGACTTGAAAAAGTGAAAATGGGGTGAGAGAGAGGAAGGGCAGCAAAGGGAGGGGGGGTTCGGCCAAGGGGGTAAAGTGAGGAGGTTAGGAATTTGCTTGGAAATTTCAAGTCCAAAACAATTATTAAAGCTTTAATGAAACAAATATCTTATGCCACCTCTTATTCTTTTCTTTTAAAATTTCATTTTAAATCACAAATATCTAGATATTTTGGAGAGAAAGAATTAAGCTTAAACTAGTGATTAACTTAGCATAGATTCACTTTAGTAGTAATTAACCCAATAAAATTGTAATTACCACTAATTTAGTGCATAATTAACAACTTAAAATAATATTTTAATTATGTAAAATTATTAAAATGCACTAAAATTACAAGTGACTTACAAAAACCCGCAAACTAGCAAATTCCTAGCTAAACTAGGAACATATAATTCTATACAGATAAAAGATCGCTTCTAGGTTTTTACGGAAAACACCGACTATTTTACCCAAAAACGGAAAATCACCTAAGCGATTTCCAAAACGTTACAATATTCCCCCCTAAAGAAATTCGGTCCCCAAATTTAAAATTTATCTATGCGTACCTTCGAAGAGATGGGTGCAAAACTTCCACATCTCAGTCACAGCCTCCCATAGTGATCTTCTCACTAGACAGGCTACGCCAAAGAAAGCCTCTACTGATGGCAAGACCTTTGACCGAAATTTCTCCACCTGCCGACCCACTAAAACTATCGGCTGCTGGTGGACGAAAGATCGCGTCCAAATGAATGGTCTGGTGCTAAATCAAGTGAGGAAGGTCATGAAGGTATTTGCGAAGTATCGACACAAGGAATACGGGGTGAATACTCAAAAATCTGGGCGAAAGTGCCAAATTATAGGCAACGGTACTAACTCTCTTCAAGGATCTCAAAAGGACCTACAATCTGGGACTAAGCTTCCAAAAACTCAACACGCCATTCACCGGAAAAATCCGTAGGAATACATGATCTCCCACTGTGAACTCAAGTCTGCGACCACCACGATCGGCATAAGACTTCTGTCTGCACTGGGCTGCTCTCATCCTGACCTGAATCAACTGGATCTTCTCCGAAGTCTCTGGACTAGCTGGGGTCCAAAAATCCTACTCTCGCAGAGTCAGTAAAACAGACTGGCGATCGGCACCACCTACCAAACAAAGCCTAAAAGTTTCCATCTGAATCGTCTCCTGATAACCGTTATCGTAGGAGAACTCAATCAATGGCAAGTGATGATCCGAACTTCCAGTGAACAATTAGTACGTATTCACAAGCATATCCTCCAGAGTCTGTATAGTCTATTCTAACTGACCCTCGGCCTACAGATGGAAAAGCGTAGCTAAAGCTCAATAAGTACCCAAGGCTTCCTGAAGCTTCTGCCAAAGACGGCTAGAGAACTGGGTGCCTCTATTGGATACCACGCATGAAGGAACTCCATGCAAACGCACAAACTTACTGAAGAACAACTGAGCAAACTGAGCATAACCGGACAACAAACACCCAAATGGAGTTGCTAGTGTATATGCCCTAGAGGCCATTACTGTATCATACTAGTTTGTATATTATTTGATGGAAGCTTGGGATATTCACAGTTGTATAGACAATCTTTCTCGAAATGGTAGTATGCTACTTGGTTTGTTTCTACTTTAATGTGTGCATGTGTTTCTCTTAGCATATCGCCTATACACATTAGTGGAGCTCTTAGGATCTTTTCTTGATTACCAGCGTTGTGATGACAGTCACACTAGTAGGGGCTGGGTAATCTACAAGCACATCCTTATACAGGTCCCTGGTCGTAGGATTATCGAGACGGGGCATCGATACTCCGGAGTAGACTAGCGTATGCGCTTCTCATCCCAGCAGGGGAGATGGTCTGTCCCACAGCCGTCAGTATGTCGTACTTGAGATAGTATGCGGGTGCTCGTTAGGTTACGAGTACACTGGATAGGACTAGTCGGGAACTGTTTGTTGGTACTATACCTATCGTCAGTTATCAGTTCCCAGGTGACATGAGTACAGCTTAGTCCGCTGACTTGACACTGTCACTTCGCCTCGAGTGTGTTCCCACTGTTCATAGATTGCTACCCTACCATGGCTCAAATGAGTCGTGCAAACAGGTAGCAGTTGGGTGCAGTCCTGAAGCACTTGGAGGCAGTGACGGTTAGACAGGATTCGTCTCTCCCGGTATTGGGGATTGATATCGCGCTGAGTCTAGGAGAGCCATTACACATAGTCGTCCCTGGCCAGGGAAAGCGAGATATACTGGTAGGTTTTCCAGTGTTATCTCAGGGTGTTCTGGGCTACACTCCGACACGACTTGTACCGCTAGTAGGGGATTGACGTTTACCACCTCCTTAGGCCCGCCATGCGATATTCTCAGACGAACAGACCGGATTGTACGGAGATTGTCACATTCAGGCTCAGTAGGAGTTCGGGTGAGTTCACCTCATCAGTCTTCTTATCGGCATCTACCTGGGGACCGTTACGTACAGCTAGTACCTCTTGCGGCCTGTGGTTAAACCCACTGCCAGCGTAGTGTCGAGTCTTTAGAGTCCCACACAAGAGGGCTATTCGCCTTTGGGCAAAACAGAGTAGAGGTCGCATGGTTTTGCGACAGGGTTCGTTCACATCCGCGCACTTGTGCACGTTTGGTGTCCGGGCAGTTATTACTAGCGGGCTTTGGTTTAAGATAGATCCTAGTATATGTTTTGGGATTGGTTTTATCTCATTGTATTCGTGTTCCTCGGAACACGAATGCGGGTGTGTATGCACAGTTGACAGAGGCAGAGGCAGGGGATTCTCATTAGGGTTGTTGACCGTTGACTTTTTCTAAACCCTAACGAGAATAAGAAATATGATTAGTAATATTAATTAAGGATTATTGTGCGATGGTTGAGTTGAACATTTGACTTTTATTGACTTGTTGACTTTGTTGACTGGTTGACCATTGTGGACTTGTTGACCATCATCATTTCATTTCAATGATGCTTCTTGTTCTTTGCAAAATGCATTAAATGCATGAAATGATGATGGTTATTGAAACTAACCATCACAATTCTTAATTATTATTATTATCATCATTATTCTTACTTTTGTGAGCATGGTTGTAAATTATTATCTCATTCTCACTTGATCACTCTCTTTCATCCAAAGCTCATCCTCTTCCACTCTCTCAAAGCTCTCATGTCTCATATGTTGAGAACCATGAGCTATTGAGATAAAACCACTAAAACTCCTCTCTACTCACTCTAGAGTTCTAGGTTTAGCAAGCCAAGCACTTTAGTTGCCTCTCGATTGAGGTAGGAGCTCAAGGTAGAGGCTTTCGGGTGGATCATTCTTTGATAAAGAGGAGACCGCGAGGTGGAGCCGTTCAAACCACTCTAAGGAGCAAGAAGAGAAGGAGTTCAAGACCTAGGTATAACCCTCTAACATAGTAGTTAAACTTATAGTTAGTTTGCTAGGTTTTTGTTTAACAAAGATCCTCTTTTTTAGTCCATGTTGCCTTGTCATAAAAAATCGTTTTTTACCGTTTTCACCTCCCCGTAAGAACCGGGGTGGGCAACATGGACTTACAGTGGTATCAGAGCCTAGCTAAACAACAACTAGCATGTTAGCAAAGTATTTAGATTTTCGATCCGGAAAAAAATCGCAAAACACGTGCGAAAACTTAACTTTCTACCGATTTAAAAAATGCTCCAAAAATAATTCCACATATCTTAAAAATCGGCTCAGGGTTTTGTAAGAACGTACAGCAAAAACGAGCCACTGACTTGGTCAACGCGCAGCGGAACCGCGGCGAGATCATACGTCTCGCGGAGGATCCACGGCCGAGTTGACTCGGCCGCGACTCGGATTTGCTGCAGTATGTTAAGTGTTCTGTTTTGGGATTTTTAAAGTATTTTGTTTCTGCCCAGATTTTCCAGAGAACAAAGTTGTGTTTGGGGGTAGTTACAAATCCGTATTTTTGATCGAAGTTCTGTAGACTTTAGCTAATGGGTTATATCTGTGATGTGATATACGCACTGAACGTCAACTAATCGCTATACGTCGATTAGTGGGGGTTGTGCATATCTGTGATCTGTAATGTTGATGGATTGTGTATATGAACTCGTTGGATTGTCGTGGATGAGTAGCCGGGGGTTGTGAGATGAGAGTTTTCTTTATCTTTCATTTGATGTAATATGTAAATTGATATAATATTATTTCTATGGCCGCACATCTAGGATGAGGTTGTAGCCGCCATTGTATATTATTTCTTTTACTGTTTTTGCTCCTAGGATAGACCCAAGGTGGGGTGCACAAACTACCGGGTACCTCGAAGTGCCGAGTGGCCTACTCACGTTGTTGAGGGAGGTTGCTTCACTTCATGTACTTGGCGGGTAGTTTGCCTCACCCATAGGGGTCTAGGGTGGGGGTTTGGCTATTCATCGCGACCGTGTAATCCGTTTTTCGTTGCAGGCTTGAACGAAAGGCGGATTCCTAGTATATCCAATGTGTTCATCTGTGATCTGGAATGGCTATCATTGCATCTGACGAATGTATATATCTATATATGATATCTAGTAGGCGTTGCTTATGTTTTGCATCCGCTCTAGTCCAGCCCCCGCTATGTCGTTAGTTAAATAACCTAACGGGTAATGACGGGGCCCCGTGGCAAATGCGGATGGCATAAGCGTACGTCATATTTTCATTGTTTTCTACAAGGTAGGATTAAATGATGGGACATATTAAATTAATGCAATAAAATAAACCAAAGTAAAGTTGTTGGAACAATTTCAAAACCACTCGATTTCTTTTCAAAACAACTTTTAAACGCAGAGCTTAAACCACTCGTTTTAAAAGCTATCACGTTCCATCGATTATATCAAGTTCACTACGTTCACGGTTTCGCCAAAACCATTCGTAGCCCTCCGTCATTTCATATGAATATTCAATAGTATTCAAGCTATGTTTGTTGACCTTCGTCAAGGCATAGTGATTGGTAGCTGTTGGGTGTTCATATGTAGCATAGATAGATGCGTTGGTTTGGGACAGTCGTATTACCTTGTTGACCTTCGTCAAGGGTATATACGGGTGGGTTCAAATTAACCTGGACAATGACGGGTAGAACTTGACATGTGACTTATGATTTATTGACCTTCGTCAAGGTCATAAGAGCATGGGGCAAAAATCCACATCGGGAGTTTCTAAAGAAACTAAAACTTGCTAGCGCTGCATACCATTTGGAGTGTGATGATTCTGGTAGGATTCCTTCAGTTTTATCACACGATGATATTTGGATCCCGATCCTACTGTGAGTATATGCTACTCCTCGGGAACTTTCTCACTTAACGATCAATGCTATAAACCAAGTAGGTGTCTAGAAAGGTATTAACGGGGCTATACCCACAGGGAAAAGAGATTATTTAATTAAGGAACTTCGCGAAAGCGTTGGAAAACCTCCCTCGAAGTACCAACACTGGCCTGGCTGAACGGTTAAGCAAGTATTGTACGGTGAGATTGATCCCGACTAATTCTTCCTTTTTGGTTTGAGGAAGGATTCGAGAAACAGTGGGAGCCATCTTATTTAGATAAACTAAAAACCAATATAAACTTGCAAGAGTATCATGCTGAGTGTTTTCTTCTCTCCCTCTTAATTGCAGCGACCCAGTGACCACACATAGGTTACATCTAGATAATAAAATGACTGAATCTGACTGTTATGACTGGAAAAGGTCTGTCCAGATGTCCATTGCCCATAACGAGCTGGGACACCTCTTAACTAATCAAACCCCTGCCGTCTCAGGACCAGTTTCCCCTGTCACGGATATTGATATCCATAAGACATCGGAAAAAGACTGTGCGAATGCCAAGTGCCTCGTGTTGGCCTCAGTTGATGGTGCATACCAGAGGCAGCACGAGAAGATGGACTTAGTTTCTATCTTCCTCCATAACAAAGATTTATATGGAGAGCAATCTCGTATCGCAAGATATGAGACCTCGAGCGAATTGCTTCAAGCGAGGTTGGCTATCGGGTCATCTGTAGGGGGCAACGTCCTTACAGAGACCAGCTATTTTGATGAGCTCACGGACCTGAAGACCACGTTGAAGAACGGGTCAAGTACTGACTTGATTCTACAGTCTTTGCCCTCTACTTATACCCTGAAGGAAACCAGGGTAGTAGAAGGAAAGGGAAGGGCAAAAGTTTCGGGACTGGATGTAGTAAAGGAGGGACGTTCCTATTGTTACGGGAATGAACATTGGCAGAAAGATTGCAAGGCTAGCAAAGCCAGTAGCCAGGATTCGAAGCATGTTGTGGCTTCGGCTTCGAGTGTGTTCGTAGTAGAAAACTGTATGTCAGTTAACGATATTGGATACCGGATCAGGATCTCACATCTGTAATGCATTACAGGCTCTGAGAAACTGTAGAGTTATCAGGATAGGTGATATGACTCTCAGGGTTGCCAACGGAATGAGCATGGACGCTGAATCCGTAGGGGAATATCATCTTGGACTGACAACTGGACAGATATTGATTCTGCGTAACCGTTTGTATGTACCTAGTGCGACTTGTAATATCATATCTGTATCCTTACTTTCTAACTAAGGATATGATTTTACTTTTGTAAGCGATGTGGTCCACATCCACCTAAATCAAGTTCTGATTGGGTCTGGTACATTAGAAAACGGGATATACGTATTGAATCAAGCTCAGATTTTCAGTGTCTAGAACACACTTAAAAGAAAGTCTCCGGAAACAAATCAGGCTTTCTTATGGCATTGTAGACCGGGTCACATTAATGAGACACGGTTAACAAAGTTACATAAAGAGGGATACTTGAATCCGTTCGAGTATCAGTCTTATGCTACTTGTGAATCTTGTCTCATGGGAAAAATGACAAAGACTCCGTTCACCGGACACGGAGTAAGAGCGAGCGAGCTCTTGGGACTCATACACAGTGACGTGTGTGGTCCAATTTCTACACATGCGCGAAGTGGTTATTCATACTTCATTACTTTTACGGATGATTTCTCTAGGTATGGACATGTCTTCCTGATGAAGCATAAATCCGAAGCCTTTAAGAAATTTCGGGGATACAAGAATGAAGTTGAAAAACAAACAGGCAAAAGTATCAAAACACTGAGATCTGATCGAGGTGGAGAATACTTGAGTGCCGAGTTTCTGGGCTACTTAAAAGAGAATGGAATTCTCTCTCAGCTTACTCCTCCATACACACCACAACACAACGGTGTATCGGAAAGACAGAATCGAACTCTATTGGATATGGTTCGTTCCATGATGAGTAAGGCTGAGTTACCGCGATCTTTCTGGGGTTATGCACTAGAAACAGCTGCATATCTTTTGAACAAGGCTCCAACCAAGACTGTGCCTACCACCCCATATCATATGCGGAGTGGGAAGAAACCATGTCTTAAGTATCTTAAGATATGGGGATGTCCAGCTTTTGTAAAGAAGCAGCATGCGGACAAGCTCGAGGCACGCTCAATACTGTGTAAGTTTGTGAGATACCCCAAGAACTCCAGGGGGTATCTTTTCTATTCCGCAGAGGAACAAAAGGTTTTTGTTTCTCAGCATACCCACTTCTTGGAAACTGAATTTTTAGAAAGTCAAATAAGTGGGAGCGCAATAGAACTGGAAGAAATTCCAGAACCACAAACTGTTACTGAAAGCTTGGAAGAACCAGAAGTTTCAGGAGAACCGGACATCCCTGCGCCACTCCGCAGGAGTAGTAGGCAGTCTCATCCGCCCGAGAGATACTATGGTTTTCTCATAGACTGGGATAGAGAGGATTGCACTATTGATTATGATGAGCCTACTAGCTTCCAGCAAGCCATTCGGAGCGGTGACTCAGTAAAATGGCTGGATGCAATGCGGACCGAGATAGAGTCCATGTACACCAACAAAGTTTGGACTTTGGACTTTGGACTTTGCTCCAGAAGGGGTAAAACCCGTAGGCTGCCAATGGATCTTCAGAAAGAAGATTGGTGTAGATGGGTAGGTTGAAACCTATAAAGCTAGACTTGTTGCAAAGGGTTTTCGTCAAAGACCTGGTTTGGACTATGACGAGACCTTTTCTCCAGTGGCTATGCTCAAATCCATTCGGATCCTTCTTGCTATTGCAGCCTTCCACGATTATGAGATCTGGCAGATGGACGTAAAAACGGCTTTCCTAAATGGAAATTTAGAAGAGTGCGTCTATATGGATCAGCCGGAGGGATTCATTCAGAGTGAGAGCAGCGGTAAAGTGTGCAAGTTGCTTAAGTCCATCTATGGACTGAAGCAGGTATCGCGGAGTTGGAACATCTTCTTTGATGATACTGTCAAAGAATTCGACTTTATCAAAAACCCAGACGAACCATGCATTTACAGTAAGATTGTAGGGAGAACTGTGGTATTCCTCGTCTTGTACGTGGATGACATTCTCCTAATAGGAAATGATATTCCTATGCTACAGTCAGTCAAAGGATTCTTGTTACAGAGGTTCTCCATGAAGGACCTGGGCGATGCCAACTACATTCTGGGGATCCAGATCTATCGTGATAGATCCAAGAGGATGTTGGGACTTTCGCAGTCCAGGTACATCGACACCATACTGAAACGATTCAGTATGGAAGATTCAAAACGCGGTAATCTACCGGCTTGTCACGGAATCACCCTCTCCAAAGATATGTCTCCCAAGACTGATTTGGAAAGGGCTCGCATGTCATCTATACCCTACGCATCAGCGGTAGGCTCTATAATGTATGCGATGTTGTCTACCAGACCAGATGTAGCATACGCATTGAGCGTTGTAACCCGGTATCAGTCGGACCCGGGGGAGAAACACTGGATAGCAGTAAAGAACATTCTCAAGTACCTGAGAAGGACTAAGGAGATGTTCTTGGTGTATGGCGGAAAAGACCTCCAGATCGAGGCCTTTGCTGACTCCAGCTTCCAGAGTGACAAGGATGACTCCAAGTCCATGTCGGGTTATGTCTTTACCCTCAATGGAGGGGCGGTTTACTGGAAGAGTTCTAAGCAGGAAACCGTTGCTGACTCAATTATGGAAGCGGAGTACATAGCTGCTTGCGATGCTGTAAAGGAAGCTGTCCGGATGAAGAAGTTCCTCACGGAGCTTCCGGTGGTTCCTACCATTGTTGATCCAATACCGCTGTATTGTGACAACAACGGCGCTATAGCTTTAGCGAAGGAACCCAAGTCCCATCAGAAGTCCAGGCACATCTTGAGGCGGTATCACCTGATCAGGGAGATCGTGGATCGCAGGGAGATCGAGGTTTGGAGGGTTGCTACAGAAGATAACACTGCGGATCCATTCACAAAGGCCTTACCCCTGACTCAGTTCTAGCGACTGATCGAGATGATAGGTCTTCGATACGCCGGTACATGGCCTTAGAGCAAGTGGGAGATTGTTAGTGTATATGCCCTAGAGGCCATTACTGTATCATACTAGTTTGTATATTACTTAATGGAAGCTTGGGATATTCACAGTTGTATAGACAATCTTGCTCGAAATGGTAGTATGCTACTTGGTTTGTTTCTACTTTAATGTGCGCATGTGTTTCTCTTAGCATATCGCCTATACACATTAGTGGAGCCCTTAGGATCTTTGCTTGATTACCAACGTTGTGATGGCAGTCACACTAGTGGGGGCTGGGTAATCTATAAGCACATCCTTATACAGGTCCCTAGTCATAGGATTATCGAGACGGGGCATCGATACTCCGGAGTAGACTAGCGTATGTGCTTTTCATCCCAGCAGGGAAGATGGTCTGTCCCACAGCTGTCAGCACATCGTACTTGAGATAGTATGCGGGTGCTCGTTAGGTTACAAGTACATTGGACAGGACTCGTCAGGAACTGTTGGTTGGTACTATACCTATCGTCAGTTATCAGTTCCCAGGTGACATGAGTACAGCTTAGTCAGCTGACTTGACACTGTCACTTCGCCTCGAGTGTGTTCCCACTGTTCTTAGATTGCTACCCTACCACGGCTCAAATGAGTCGTGCAAATAGGTAGCAATTGGGTGCAGTCCCGAAGTACTTAGAGGCAGTGACGGTTAGATAGGATTCATCTCTCCCGGTATTAGGGGTTGATATCACGTTGTGTCTAGGAGAGCCATTACACATAGTCGTCCCTGGCCAGGGAAAGCGAGATATACTGGTAGGTTTTCCAATGTTATCTCAGGGTGTTCTGGGATACACTTCGACACGACTTGTACCGCTAGTAGGGGACTGACGTTTACCACCCCCCTAGGCCTGCCATGCGATATTCTCAGATGAACAGACCGGACTATACGGAGATTGTCACATTCAGGCTCAGTAGGAGTTCGGATGGGTTCACCTCATCAGTCTTCTTATCGACATCTACCTGGGGACCGTTACGTACAGCTATTACCGCTTGCGGCCTGTGGTTAAACCTACTGCCAGCATAGTGTCGAGTCTTTAGAGTCCCACACAGAGGGCTATTCGCCTTTGGGCAAAACAGAGTAGAGGTCGCATGGTTTTGCGACAGGGTTCGTTCACATCCGCGCACTTGTGCACGTTTGGTGTCCGGGCAGTTATTACTAGCGGGCTTTGGTTTAAGCCAGATCCTAGTATATGTTTTAGGATTGGTTTTATCTCATTGTATTCATGTTCCTCAGAACACGGATGCGGGTGTGTATGCACAGTTGACAGAGGCAGAGGCAGAGGATTCTCATTAGGGTTGTTGACCGTTGACTTTTTCTAAACCTAATGATTATAAGAAATATGATTAATAATATTAATTAAGGATTATTGTGCCATGGTTGAGTTGAACATTTGACTTTTGTTGACTTGTTGACTTTGTTGACCATTGTGGACTTGTTGACCATCATCATTTCATTTCAATGATGCTTCTTGTTCTTTGCAAAATGCATTAAATGCATGAAATGATAATGGTCATTGAAACCAACCATCATAATTCTTAATTATTATTATCATCATTATTCTTACTTTTGTGAGCATAGTTGTAAATTATTATCTCATTCTCACTTGATCACTCTCTCTCATCCAAAGCTCATCCTCTTCCTCTCTCTCAAAGCTCTCATATCTCATGTGTTGAGAACCATGAGATATTGAGATAAAACCACTAAAACTCCTCTCTACTCACTCTAGAGTTCTAGGTTTAGCAAGCCAAGCACTTTAGTTGCCTCTTGGTTGAGGTAGGAGCTCAAGGTAGAGGCTTTCGGGTGGATCCTTCTTCGACAATGAGGAGACCTTGAGGTGGAGCCGTTCAAACCACTCCAAGGAGCAAGATGAGAAGGATTTCAAGACCTAGGTATAACCCTCTAACATAGTAGTTAAACTTGTAGTTAGTTTGCTAGGTTTTTGTTTAGCAAAGATCCTCTTTTCTAGTCCATGTTGCCTTGTTATAAAAAATCATTTTTACCGTTTCCGCCTCCCGGTAAGAACCGGGGTGGGCAACGTGGACTTACAGGAGTCACACCCTGCCTAGAACTGGGTAGACACCACAACGAAATTCATGGAGATTTGCTCCTATTCCCACTCCGGAACGGTAAAAAAGGGTGCAACCCTCCATCCGGTCTTCAATGCTCAACCTTCGCTCGCAACAAGTCAGACACCTCGAAACGAAATCTGAAACTTCACTCTTCATCTTTGCCTACCCGTAACTAACTCTCAAGTCACGTTACATAATGGTGGAACTTGGACGAACACAAAAAGCCGACTGATGTACCTGCTCTAGGATCTCGCGTCTCAACCCATCAGTATCAGGTACACGCCAACGAGTCTGAAACGTAGCACACCCTGGTCATAAATCAAGAACTCTGAATCTTTACCCTACCGAACATGCTCAGAATCTCAGACAAACGAGCATCGGCGGCCTGTGCCTCACGAAAACGATTAAGTAAAAGTGGACGGACGCGGACCTGAGCAAGCTGTCCCCTCAGTAGAGGCGAACTTAAGCTGTGCTCAACGATCACATAAGAACTGTAAATCTACATAAGACTGTCTCTGAACTGTGCACAACTGGAACAAGCTACCCCCGGGCCTACGACTCAAAGCATCAGCTACCACAATCGCCTTACCATAGGTAATAAAGGATCTCACAATCACAATCCTTTACAAGCTCCATCCAACGGCGCTGTCTCAACTTAGATCCCGCTGCAGGAAGATGTACATTAAGGTCTAGTGGTCCGTGAAAATCTGACACGACTCTCCGAACAAGTAGTGTTTCACAATATTCAACGCACGACCACCGTGGCCATCTCCAGATCATGAGTGGGATATCCTGCTCGTACTTTCCCTAACCGTCGGAAAGCATGCGCGATAACTCTATAGTGCTACATCAGTACACAATTGAGCTCCACTCGCGAAACATCACAGTAAACAACAAAGTCACCCGATCAAGAAGCAAAGATAGAACTGGTGCAGTCGTCCACCGAGTCTTCAACTGCAGAAAACTCAACTCGTTATCCTCGGTCTAAGAAAAGGAACCTCCTTCCCGGTTAGTCTGGTCAACTGTGCAGCGATACACAAGAAATCCTGCACGAAATGGCGGTAAAAACCAGCTAAGCCCAAAAACCTGTGGACCTCAGTCACTGAACAGGTCTGGGCCAATGCTGTACGGCCTCGATCTTCCTCGGGTCCATACGAATACCGTGTCCCATAACCACATGACCTAGGAGTTCAACACTATCAAGCCTGAAGGAACACTCCGAGAATTTAGCAAACAGCTGGTGCTCTCCTAATGTCTGCAAAGAAAATCCTCAAGTGCTGCTCATGTTCCTCACAACTCTTGGAAAAGACCTGTCACGACCCGAAAGTACGGAACATGACCGGCACTTAAACTACGAACGTCTCGAGGCGTACGTAATCTAAGTAAACCGAAAACCCAGAAATCCAAACCAAGAAAAGTAGTAGAGTGCAGGCAAAACCAAATTAAAGCAAGTAGTTTCAATAGCATAAGCCGAATTATGCGGTTTTTAAAAGCATCAAAAATTTACTGAAAATTTCGGCAGAGTCTCCTTTGTAAATACTGGCCCCCAAACGGGATACAACATGAATAGTATACGAAATCAAGAAAAAGGCATCCCCAAGCGGGAGCTAGCTCTTCGTCAATCGACGGTCACAACCACACAAGCAATATAATATACAACGCCAACGGCGAGGATCAAAAACTCAAAAGGGAACTCAAAACCACCAGAAATATAACGAGCGACTCTAAGGTCGAAAGAATAAACAACACTGGTCTCTATCTCAATAGATACATGTTTGGTTGATGGAACTTCTAGATACAACAGAATAATGATATACAAGATATATAATGGGGGTATGATACAAGTAAACCCATCTACTAGCAAATCACCCGAATGAAACTGAGCCCGCAAGCCGTAATGAAACCTGTACGGCAAATCTGCAAGAAACTGGGGTACAACGGGGGTGAGTTGCCAACTCGTGAATAGAAAAACATCTACGCACAGAAATCGCATATATAACGCAACCTAGGTCAAAGATCATAATATATCCTCAAATATAAGTATAACAGGCAGCCTATAACAATGACTAGGGTAATATCTAACCCGAGTAAAATTTCATGTGCCCGTGTCAGTGCCTCAGGTAGCAATATATCATGTGAATGAGGTATGAATGCATGAAACAGAATACATGTAAATGAAGAAACTGTTTTCATAAATTAGTGAGATTTCCTTCGTATTTTTAAACTGAGGTATCATAATGAAATCAGTATCAACAGTGTCTAGCATCGACACAAAACATAAATCTCACTGTCTCGAAATATCAATGTCTCAATCTCAATATCTAGGGTGCCGTCAGTCCGGACCGGCCCCTACCATCCATCTCAAGACCACGACGGTATCCTCCGGATATCCGACGCGTCGGGTAATATCACCGGTAGGTAGTGCTCCCCTGCCGGGCTCAACGTCAACACCACATTCATCTTGCCCCGGGGTACCATACCGGGCCCACCATGTACCCGTGACGGTTCCTCCACTCCTCGACACGGATCTCCAAAACCACAGCAAACTCATGGTGGACGACACTTTACATCACTAGAAAACCGCGACATTTTATATTTTAAAAGATCATAAGTTATAAATTTTGCGGCTTTCCCCGAAATCCAGAAATATCATAAATCTCAAGAAATCATCACAAGTGCATATGTCAATGATAATGAACTAGGCATGAACAACTGAATAACAGTATGCATGAAGTGGTAGGTAATAACTACAATGTCTAATATGGCATATAAGGGAAGTACACTAATATCATGTCAAAACTACCAGCTAACAATCTAAGTCAAGCAATTATATTCTCTAAAGTGTACGTGACATGGCAATTACCGATGAAGATGTGTGTGAGCCGGCAAGTAGGTGTACGTGGTACATACGCATCATCGGTAATGGTGCTGGTGTCCTAACAGCATGATATCAATAATGGAATATGCAGCAAAATAAATATGCGAGGCAGAGCGAACAACAATAATGTGCGGGAGCTGAATACTAGACACAACGATAACTAATCTGCAATAATCTAATATAAGTCCTACGAATGGTGCCTTTTGAAATAACACGAATCATGGGGTTTTGAAAATAGGGGCTACGGTGTTTTTATGAAAAGATACGTCGTTTTTGAAATATCCGTAGATTCCCTTGAGCTGTCTTTAAAAATGCCCACGATTCGTTAGTTTTTGAAATAGGTAAGAAGTCTAATCTAATCTAACAACTACACTAAACTATACGGCTGAACTAACAAGCTGAACTACAGGTAAGGAAACCGTCTATCATCTGAGTCGATACATATACATACCTGTATATGTATAGTCGGTGATCCCGCCTCAATAATATCATATCCGATACCATATCTATAATCAGGCATCCCAAGTCAAGAGTGCGGATCAATCATCAATATAGCTCGTACGTAAATCCGTCGTACGGCATCCCAATCTGGGTACGGGTCAATATCACATTCATCATACTATTCACCTGGTATCCTCTTTATCAAATATCATGATCGGGGTACTGATCTACGTCTAGTACCATACTGATACCGCCTACGTAAGCATGGACGTGTGTGAAACACTACGTGAAGGACCCGCTACAACGCATGTCGTATCTAAGATACGAACCCTGCTATATCACCGATCTCACGGCCTCAAATCGAATCTCATCGACTCAGTTCAATCCCAAGTATCATCCTCAATCCGTATGTGAACACATAGTCCCATACCCATGTGAACACATAACTATAATGAATCCCATGAGCACATATCAATAGGAATGTATGCAAGTATGTATGTGTGTATGTGTAGTGCAACACTACCCTAGGGTTCGCAATGCTAAAATAATCCAACACACTAATATCCATCCTAAGTACCGTTATTAATCCCAAAAACATATAATAATTTTTGGTGTGTATACGCATCCGTATACACCACCACGGACTGCGGGGGTGCTATACGCCATCCACCCAACTTCTCCCCGTAGATATAAATCTACTCACCTGGTCCTCGCTAGCCGGTGCCGACGTCGCCACGCGCTTGCTTGTCGTCTCGAAGTCCACATGGGGGTACCTATATATCATAACGTACCATATCGCATTAAAACTAAATTCAAAATCGAAACGGCATACGAAAATCAAATCGGCACGCGTATCACGCATAGGTCCAAACCTATCGCCCACGCATGCAGGAATAGTCAAACCAACCCTCGATGTCGATGTACGAACGTCAAACCATCGAGAAAATCCAATCACACTCATTTGCACATTCACGAACACTAATTTTAATATAAACTAGGTTAAAACTCACAAAAACGCCAATTTCACTTAAAAAGTCATTTTTCCGAAAATCTAGCAAGCACAATTCGCCGTTTTTGTACAAAACACGATGTTTGAATGAATGTAGCGGCCAATATATTTATTAAATATCTTAAATAAGTCGTATAAACAATTTCCGGAATTTAATCTCATTAAATTCCAAAAATCCTAATATTCTAGTTTACAAAAATACCCTTTTTAACAATTTCAAAGCAAAATGCACAAACTGCAATCTAGCTTAGAATTGCATGATCCAAAGCATTAAACCACACTTAATAAAGTTAATGAAGCCAAGAAAAACCTAATCACATTTTTAATCCCAAGAATTTAACAAGTTTCAAAAACCTAGTAAGCAAATTAGCAAAATAACAAAATTTTTAAGCTAGCCATTAGCACTAGCTACTAAACTTGTATTAACATGACAACAAAGCCTAATTATAACACACAACCATACACCAATTTTATAAATCCTAACTTGCATTCATTTTCACAACTTGAATTCCAAAACTTGCAATTAAACTCACATATCCAAATAACACTTAATTAAATTAGCTTAAGAAATTAGTAACAATTTAAGCAACAAAAAGTTTTAGAATTATACCCAAAAATATATGAAGGTCCACAAGACTCCATGGCCTCCCAAAATGCTCTCTTTTCACAAGGATCAATGCTAAACGGGCTAAGCTAAAATGGGTAGGACTTTGATTTTGATTTTGTGGGATTTTTGGTGGATTTTTGATGCAATTTTTCATGAAGTTTTGAAGGGAAAAGAGAGGGGAAAATGGAGGGGGGGCTGCTGTGGGGAGAAGGAATTTTCGGCCAGAAAAGTGGGTGGGGGAGAGAGAGGGAGGTGAGGAAAATGGGGGGGGGGGGACAAGGTCAAGGTCAAACAAAGTCAAAAGTCTAACTACTTCACTCATTTTCTTTTCTTTTCTTTCATTTCTTTTTCCTTGAAAATCAAGTGGGGAAAAATATGGTGGGTGCTGAATTCAGCCATGGGGAGGAGTAAGTGGGGGTGTGTGGGTGTGGGCACGGGTGTGGGGTGATGAAAAATGATAAATACAATACCCCAAACATCCATTTACGCTAAAAAAAAGCCTTTTTTCTTCAATAATTTCTAAACCGTTTTGGCAAATGATTTCGTTCCAAAAACCACATGATAAATTTTTATTTAATGTTTTATGATGCACAAAATTTGTTTCAACTCATTCAAATTTGTAATTTTCCCTAATTAAATGTATTAGTGACGGCTTAAAATAATAATAAAATAATATTTTTTTCAGAAAATTTGAAATTTCACCAGCGGCTCAATAAACACCAAATAATAGCAATTACATAGATAGAATTTGTATATTTAATTTTTATAATAAGATATTTGTATTTTGACTTTTTACAGAAATCCCCCTCATTTTACCGATTTTCCGAAATTTCACCGAAACGATTTTCAAAACGTTACAATCTTCCCCCCTTAAAGAAATTCGGTCCCCGAATTTAAATTCAAACTCCCCCAATTACTAAAACATCAAAGAAAAACCATCAAGTCGTCGGGCTCCGAAATCATAAATACATAAAACAAATCGTAGCACAGCGCATGCGCTTGAAAAATGAGCATATAACTCAAATCAAAACTCCGTCAAGCATCCCGCAATCATCGGAGTCATGGAGAAGACATCAATGCCAAATCCAAATCAAAACCGATATGACATAACTCGAAACTATACATGTAAATATCGAATCTATATCTGTAAGTGTCTGAAGGAAATGCATGCCAATCTCTTTAAGTCGCTGTGCAACGCGTATAACACTGCACAGTGGCGGACGTCTATCATAAGAAAATAACTATATATATATATACCTTTGTTTGAAATGTACGTTCCGCCGTTTTGGAAACAATTTAGAAGGGTCTCCTTATTTTAATCATTTCGTGTCATATCAGACACGTAGGTAAATACTGAGGCTATAGCTCGTTTTTTGGAAATCCCTTCAATAACTATCAATGCATGCAAAATGTATTCAGGTACTGTCCTCTGACTAGTCCTGCTCAGTACGAAAACACATAGCAATATCATAAAAACGTACTGCTCTATAAGAAATCAATCCCAAAATATGCACATGAATACTACGTGCGTCTGGTGCGCACGGAAATCAAAATCCATGAATGTGCCATACATGCGCACAGAAACAACATCTAAGTGCATCAGGTGTGCACGAAACATCTGTCGTAGGCAACATGTGTGCCTGACAGCAAAATCAGGTGCATCTGACATGCACGAAAAAAAAATCTCGATTTAGTGCCTCTGGTGTGCACCAAAATCACCCTTCAAAACATGCGCCCAACATGCGCGAAAATCCAAATCAGGTGCATCTATCGTGCATGAAATCATAAAATCCAATATCAAGCGCCGAACGTGCGCAAAAGCAATCAGGTGCACAAGGTGCACAAAACAAATATCGAGTCTCACAATCAAAATCGAAGTCCAGTGCATCTAAGTGCACAAAAGGCGTATCACTGCACTGCAAGCATATATAAACTATATCGAGTGCAGGAACGAAATCGTGTGCATGCATACGCACAAAACCAACTCAACTGTTTAAAACCGTAAAATCACAAACATGTGAAACTAAAGAACGAAAACGATATCAAGTGCAACACTGTGCAAAGATCGTAAATCCTCAATCATCAAAATCAAATCATACGAATAAATCACCCAAAACATCGTAATCAATAATGGCGGAATAGTACTGCTCAAGCGCATCCTCTAAGAATCTCGGCCAACTGTCGCGGTCACTAGTGGGACGTCTCATCGATGATCATGAACTCTGTCCTGCTGGCGTGCGTAACCATGACCACTCCTGGGTCAAGGTCTTCACTATGAATTACCGATCTTTCGGTCCATCGGCTCATCGGCCCTATCAGGTGTGCTAACGGGGACGATTCCGTTCTGGCACTTCTCTGGTCATCTCTTGGTCAATCATCGTGACCACTCGTAAGACAGCATATCACTGGCGTCTGCCTCTGGCTCTCTGAATGTACTTGACACATCTGATCCTGGGTGCAAGTATCATTGCAGCAGTGTCCTGGAAGGAATCCTGCTCACGGTCTCGTCCATGTCTCGTCTCTGCCAACTGTCCGGAAGTCATCGTCCTTTCCTATATCTGCATCTTGCTCTGGAACGACTGCATACTCATCGCGACTCCTTCTGGAAGGTAAATCCAAGTACTATGCCTCGGCATGCGCATCGCATCTCTGATGTCGGTGGAGTGGAACGTCATCTCATCTAGATCTGGTACGAACCTCTTACTTCACTTTTCTCTAATGTCGTCTGCTTTGGACTCGTCTCGTCGCGGCTGCATGGACTGAGCTCCAACGACTATCCTCGTATCTGGAGTCTCCCAAGAATGCATCTCACCACCTAGCATCCGAATTAAGTCGAGCCATCCGATCGAGTCATCAAAACCTTATAATCCTCCAAGAGCTCAACCTCTTGGGCACAGTTTAATAGTATCGAGTACATACCACAGCATCGGTGGTCCAGCCGTAGAAGGGCAAACCCAAGCCTCACTAATGGCGCCGTAGAACTGCCGCAAACCCGAAGGTTCAAAGGCTTTCACACGGTTATTAAGTCGAGTTAGGGTTTCATTCTTCTAGAGGGACCATAGAATTTCCTGCATGTCTTTCCGAGTACTTTAAACTTGGATAATTAGGTTTCTGACATTCGATCGTCTCTGTCGACTCCCAACGTCTCCGCGTGAAGTCGTCTCTAGCTGGAATCAATCTATCTGATGACCTCGCATCGGGGTAAGCGAACGAACCACCTTTCCTAGTCATTCATCATCGGGTGACTAGCGACCTTCTATCATCTATTCGTACAACTCGCCCCGCCATAGTTCCATCATATGGGGCGATATCTCGTCGCTCGCAGCAACAACTGGCTTGCTCGTCTGCACGCTGAACAGTGCCTCAATCATCAGGAGTAAGCAACACACCAACGGTCATCAAAATCTGGCTGGCCTCTGTCAGTGGCTCAATCCTCTAGTGTCGATCAGCACATCCGAGTAACCTCATAAAGGCGATCCGCCAAACGCTCGTGGCGCGGAAACACAGTAAAAAGACACATCTCTGCAATCGTGTGTCGCCGGAATTTCGCCCTGGTCAGTCCTCGTTCGTGACGAGCTTGTGCTGACCGTAACTCTAGCCGTAGCTCTCCCTGCCGTAACCGTAGCAGCAAAACCAAACTGATACCGATGAGGCTAGATCGGAATGAATATAATACTGAACAAGGAAATGTACATCCTAAGGCTTCATAAGTGGAGTGGCGTGTCGTAAATATGCCGCGGAACATACCAACGGTACGTCACTCTACTTTAGTCACCTATTCCATCAACCAAGGGTCATCCTACGCTCCGAAGGTTAAAACCTAACGCTCTGATACCAACTTTGTCACGACCCGAAAGTACGGAACATGACCGGCACTTAAACTACGAACGTCTCGAGGCGTACGTAATCTAAGTAAACCGAAAACCCAGAAATCCAAACCAAGAAAAGTAGTAGAGTGCAGGCAAAACCAAATTAAAGCAAGTAGTTTCAATAGCATAAGCCGAATTATGCGGTTTTTAAAAGCATCAAAAATTTACTGAAAATTTCGGCAGAGTCTCCTTTGTAAATACTGGCCCCCAAACGGGATACAACATGAATAGTATACGAAATCAAGAAAAAGGCATCCCCAAGCGGGAGCTAGCTCTTCGTCAATCGACGGTCACAACCACACAAGCAATATAATATATAACGCCAACGGCGAGGATCAAAAACTCAAAAGGGAACTCAAAACCACCAGAAATATAACGAGCGACTCTAAGGTCGAAAGAATAAACAACACTGGTCTCTATCTCAATAGATACATGTTTGGTTGATGGAACTTCTAGATACAACAGAATAATGATATACAAGATATATAATGGGGGTATGATACAAGTAAACCCACCTACTAGCAAATCACCCGAATGAAACTGAGCCCGCAAGCTGTAATGAAACCTGTACGGCAAATCTGCAAGAAACTGGGGCACAACGGGGGTGAGTTGCCAACTCGTGAATAGAAAAACATCTACGCACAGAAATCGCATATATAACGCAACCTAGGTCAATGATCATAATATATCCTCAAATATAAGTATAACAGGCAGCCTATAACAATGACTAGGGTAATATCTAACCCGAGTAAAATTTCATGTGCCCGTGTCAGTGCCTCAGGTAGCAATATATCATGTGAATGAGGTATGAATGCATAAAACAGAATACATGTAAATGAAGAAACTGTTTTCATAAATTAGTGAGATTTCCTTCGTATTTTTAAACTGAGGTATCATAATGAAATCAGTATCAACAGTGTCTAGTATCGACACAAAACATAAATCTCACTGTCTCGAAATATCAATGTCTCAATCTCAATATCTAGGACGCCGTCAGTCCGGACCGGCCCCTACCATCCATCTCAAGACCACGACGGTATCCTCCGGATATCCGACGCGTCGGGTAATATCACCGGTAGGTAGTGCTCCCCTGCCGGGCTCAACGTCAACACCACATTCATCTTGCCCCGGGGTACCATACCGGGCCCACCATGTACCCGTGACGGTTCCTCCACTCCTCGACACGGATCTCCAAAACCACAGCAAACTCATGGTGGACGACACTTTACATCACTAGAAAACCGCAACATTTTATATTTTAAAAGATCATAAGTTATAAATTTTGCGGCTTTCCCCGAAATCCAGAAATATCATAAATCTCAAGAAATCATCACAAGTGCATATGTCAATGATAATGAACTAGGCATGAACAACTGAATAACAGTATGCATGAAGTGGTAGGTAATAACTACAATGTCTAATATGGCATATAAGGGAAGTACACTAATATCATATCAAAACTACCAGCTAACAATCTAAGTCAAGCAATTAGATTCTCTAAAGTGTACGTGACATGGCAATTACCGATGAAGATGTGTGTGAGCCGGCAAGTAGGTGTACGTGGTACATACGCATCATCGGTAATGGTGTTGGTGTCCTAACAGCATGATATCAATAATGGAATATGCAGCAAAATAAATATGCGAGGCAGAGCGAACAGCAATAATGTGTGGGAGCTGAATACTAGACACAACGATAACTAATCTGCAATAATCTAATATAAGTCCTACGAATGGTGCCTTTTGAAATAACACGAATCATGGAGTTTTGAAAATAGGGGCTACGGTGTTTTTATGAAAAGATACGTCGTTTTTGAAATATCCGTAGATTCCCTTGAGCTGTCTTTAAAAATGCCCACGATTCGTTAGTTTTTGAAATAGGTAAGAAGTCTAATCTAATCTAACAACTACACTAAACTATACGGCTGAACTAACAAGCTGAACTACAGGTAAGGAAACCGCCTATCATCTGAGTCGATACATATACATACCTGTATATGTATAGTCGGTGATCCCGCCTCAATAATATCATATCCGATACCATATCTATAATCAGGCATCCCAAGTCAAGAGTGCGGATCAATCATCAATATAGCTCGTACATAAATCCGTCGTACGGCATCCCAATCTGGGTACGGGTCAATATCACATTCATCATACTATTCACCTGGTATCCTCTTTATCAAATATCATGATCGGGGTACTGATCTACGTCTAGTACCATACTGATACCGCCTACGTAAGCATGGACGTGTGTGAAACACTACGTCAAGGACCCGCTACAACGTCATGTCGTATCTAAGATACGAACCCTGCTATATCACCGATCTCACGGCCTCAAATCGAATCTCATCGACTCAGTTCAATCCCAAGTATCATCCTCAATCCGTATGTGAACACATAGTCCCATACCCATGTGAACACATAACTATAATGAATCCCATGAGCACATATCAATAGGAATGTATGCAAGTATGTATGTGTGTATGTGTAGTGCAACACTACCCTAGGGTTCGCAATGCTAAAATAATCCAACACACTAATTTCCATCCTAAGCACCGTTATTAATCCCAAAAACATATAATAATTGTTGGTGTGTATACGTATCCGTATACACCACCACGGACTGCGGGGGTGCTATACGCCATCCACCCGAGTTCTCCCCGTAGATATAAATCTACTCACCTGGTCCTCGCTAGCCGGTGCCGACGTCGCCACGCGCTTGCTTGTCGTCTCGAAGTCCACATGGGGGTACCTACATATCATAACGTACCATATCTCATTAAAACTAAATTCGAAATCGAAACGGCATACGAAAATCAAATCGGCACGCGTATCACGCATAGGTCCAAACCTATCGCCCACGCATGCAGGAATAGTCAAACCAACCCTCGATGTCGATGTATGAACGTCAAACCATCGAGAAAATCCAATCACACTCATTTGCACATTCACGAACACTAATTTTAATATAAACTAGGTTAAAACTCACAAAAACGCCAATTTCACTTAAAAAGTCATTTTTCCGAAAATCTAGCAAGCACAATTCGCCGTTTTTGTACAAAACACGATGTTTAAATGAATGTAGCGGCCAATATATTTATTAAATATCTTAAATAAGTCGTATAAACAATTTCCGGAATTTAATCTCATTAAATTCCAAAAATCCTAATATTCTAGTTTACAAAAATACCCTTTTTAACAATTTCAAAGCAAAATGCACAAACTACAATCTAGCTTAGAATTGCATGATCCAAAGCATTAAACCACACTTAATAAAGTTAATGAAGCCAAGAAAAACCTAATCACATTTTTAATCCCAAGAATTTAACAAATTTCAAAAACCTAGTAAGCAAATTAGCAAAATAACAAAATTTTTAAGCTAGCCATTAGCACTAGCTACTAAACTTGTATTAACATGACAACAAAGCATAATTATAACACACAACCATAAACCAATTTTATAAACCCTAACTTGCATTCAGTTTCACAACTTGAATTCCAAAACTTGTAATTAAACTCACATATCCAAATAACACTTAATTAAATTAGCTTAAGAAATTAGTAACAATTTAAGCAACAAAAAGTTTTAGAATTATACCCAAAAATATATGAAGGTCCACAAGACTCCATGGCCTCCCAAAATGCTCTCTTTTCACAAGGTCCATGCTAAACGGGCTAAGCTAAAATGGGTAGGACTTTGATTTTGATTTTGTGGGATTTTTGGTGGATTTTTGATGCAATTTTTCATGAAGTTTTGAAGGGAAAAGAGAGGGGAAAATGGAGGGGGGGCTGCTGTGGGGAGAAGGAATTTTCGGCCAGAAAAGTGGGTGGGAGAGAGAGAGGGAGGTGAGGAAAATGGGGGGGGGGGGGACAAGGTCAAGGTCAAACAAAGTCAAAAGTCTAACTACTTCACTCATTTTCTTTTCTTTTCTTTCATTTCTTTTTCCTTGAAAATCAAGTGGGGAAAAATATGGTGGGTGCTGAATTCAGCCATGGGGAGGAGTAAGTGGGGGTGTGTGGGTGTGGGCACGGGTGTGGGGTGATGAAAAATGATAAATACAATACCCCAAACATCCATTTACGCTAAAAAAAAGCCTTTTTTCTTCAATAATTTCTAAACCGTTTTGGCAAATGAATTCGTTCCAAAAACCACATGATAAATTTTTATTTAATGTTTTATGATGCACAAAATTTGTTTCAACTCATTCCAATTTGTAATTTTCCCTAATTAAATGTATTAGTGACGGCTTAAAATAATAATAAAATAATATTTTTTTCAGAAAATTTGAAATTTCACCAGGGGCTCAATAAACACCAAATAATAGCAATTACATAGCTAGAATATGTATATTTAATTTTTATAATAAGATATTTGTATTTTGACTTTTTACAGAAAACCCTCTCATTTTACCGATTTTCCGAAATTTCACCGAAACGATTTTCAAAACGCTACAAGACCAGAATGTCATCAATAACACAACAATAAACCGGTCGAGGAACGGCCTGAAGAAATCAGGTTCATCACATCCATGAATGCGGTTAGGGCAATGTTGAGTCCAATGACACCACCAAAAACTCATAAAGCTCGCAGCGCGCACAAAAGCAGTCTTCGGAATGTTAACACTCCGAACCCGCAACCAATGATGACCCGATCCCAAACAAACTTAGAAAATGTCTCGCACTCTGGAGCTGATCAAAGAAATCGTCAATGCGAGGTAAAGGATACCTATCCACACCGCAACTCGGTCCAATTGACGATTAATCGATACACAACCTCAAACTGCCGTCCTTCTTCTTGACTAACAGAATAGGAGCTCCCCAAAGCGAAACACTTGGACGTACAAGTCCCCCTATCTAGCAACTCTGCAGCAGATCCTTAAGCTCCCTAAGCTCCGCCGGCTCATCTGGAATAACATCGAAAAACTCTCGCACGATAGGAACCTGGTCCAATAACCCACTGTGGCTCCGGTATAAGAATAGAAGCCAAGAATCCCTGACATCCTCTCCTCAAAAGCCGACTAGCGAAAAGGCTGAATTCAAGCTGTGAGAGGCGGCACCACTGTCCCCCTGCACAACAAGAACTGACTTGCCGGGAAAACAAATCATGGCTGTTTCCTCGCGGCATTCCACAGACGCGTAGCACGTAGCTAACCAGTCCATGCCTAGGAGAACGTCAAAGCCCAACATCTCAAGAAGGATCAAATCGACGGACGAATCTCTATCTCTTAACCAATTGGCACACGATCGAAACACGTATCGCGCAACAAAAGAGTCGCTGACAGAAATTAACACAACAAACGGCTGATCTATCAAACACGACTTTTAGCCCAACCACGGCACGAAGTGTGTAGAACAAACGAGTTCATAGACCCCGAAATAACAAACATGTGCATCAAACGAACATACGAAAAAGAATACCCGAAAACTCTGCATTGGAGGCCCGCGTGTCCCGATGAGTAGAAGCAAACGCTCGTGTCTGCCCTTTACCCGCAACTGGCTGTACTCCTCCTCCACCATCCTGTTCTCTCCGAACGAACCCTCCGCGACCACGACCTCTCTAAACATAAGTCTGACGCGGTGCCAAGGAACAATTCCTGATGAGGTGATGAAGGCTCCCGCATCGAAAACATCCATTCGATGACTGCCGACCCTCCTAAGAATAAGAGCTAACCAACTGTCCTCGTCCCAAGCCTCTGCTACTCCCGCGACATGCACGAAACCTGTCACGGTGACTAAACCTCTGTCTCCAGGCTGATACACCTACACGAGTCCTCCTCGGTCTCGGAACTCCCAAGGTCTCGGAAAGACGCTCCTCATCTAATAGGGCTGCGTCCACTGGTACTGTGTAAGTATCACAATGCTGTGTGCACATAGCAAGGAATAACTGGGAAACAGGGGTGACAAGCTCCTGTCACTGCGCTCAACTGTCCTCAACCAACGATCTCTTCGTCTGGCGCAAGTCCTGCATATCTGCCACAAGCCTAGCGATATGATCTATCGAAGGCGGATCAATCTGCTTCGGTACAACGAGCGTACCGTCTTAGTCAATCCCCGTCCCACACGAGTCAACTCTGACCTCGGCTCTCGCTGCCTCTCTCTGAGCCCTCATAGTCATCGGCGGCAAAAGGCTATAAATGGAAATAAGATTCGATAAGAACACAAAAATCGAATCACAAGGATATGTATCATCAAGCAAGGAATTTCAAACAATTAGCACATAGGTCACTTTGGGCGGAGTACCGTGTCGTAAGTATGCCGTGAACATACATACGCTACATCACTCTGCTTAAACCACCTACTCCATCATACCAAGGTCATCCTACACTTCGAAAGGTAAAACCTAGCGCTCTGATACCAACTTTGTCATGACCCAAAATTTGGCACGTGACAACCCATAAACTACGTAGCGTCTCCAGGCGTAACGTAATTCAAGTAAGCGGAAAACCCAGCAATCCAAACCATCAAAAGTCCATATTTACTTCCTTTAAAAAAAAATTGGCAGCACCTGTTGCGCCACGGCAGCTCCCCGGCCGTCTATCAGAGGCCAAAATGCGGAATCAAAATTTTCTTATCTTGGAAACTGGCGCTACCGCGGACAATTACCCGGATCAAAACCATTAACCTAATGCTAGCTAACTAGATATGGGGTTAGAGATATACCGAGTGATCCGAGTCCTCCGGTCTTCTCGTCATCGTCCCAATCTCCCGCGGAAAGTGTAGTCTCCATATCGTCGCCTCCTCGCCGGAAAGGGCACCACATCGCCTGCGTCTTTTACGGGCTCCCGCCTCGATACCGAAGCAACTCGGACATGAAGCCGGCAACTCGACATGCCCAAGAAGTGCTGTAGAATGTGGTGTAGAATCATAGTCTCTATGGGGTGGTGAAGTTTCCTTGGAGGGGAAAAGAAATCATGAACTTTGGAGAGGGTTTTTGGTGGCAAGAAAAATGAGATCAATGATAAATTTCCAACACCCAAATCAAATGAACCATTCTCACTCCTCTCCTCTAAAGTGGCCGGCCATATACAAGTAGGAATTGGTGGGAGGAAAACAACAAAGGGAGGTGAGTGTAGGATCAAATGAATGGTGACCACAACCAAGGTCAAAGAAACAACAACCATGCTTGTTACTATTCAACCCATACCCTCACTTTTTCACAATAAAAAGCAAGTCAATGTGCAAGATATGAAAGGTGTCATAATCAATCATTATGCAAGAAAACCCCTCCACAAAAGTAATTTGCAAAACTGCAAATTACCCCCTCCATCGGAAAAGTCCGGCCGGGAAAGAACAAAGGAAAACCGGCCGGAACGGAATGCAAACTGGCAACTCCAGAAAACTGGTCCCGTAATAAATTACAGGAAAACCCCGACACTGTGCATACACACCCGCATCTGTATTCCGACCGGATACAAATGCAATGAGACAAAATCTACACTGTACTAAACTAGTACCGGCTTAAACCAAAGCCGGCTAGTAAAATCCGTTCGATCCTGATCCGTGCAATACCGCACGTATCTGATCGAACCCTGCCATATAACTATACGGCCACTAGTACAAAACTGTCCGATCCTGATCCGTGCAATACCGCACGTATCTGATCGGACCCTGCCATATCTCCATACGGCCTCTACAGCGTTTCGCCCGAAAGCTGAGTAACTGGAAGTGTGGTGGACTCTAAAGACTCGTCAATACTATGGCTGTGGATTTAACCACTGGCACGTCAGAGGTATAAGCCAATACATGACGGGCCACCAGCTATTGACCAAAAGGGACGTCGATGAGCGAACTCATCCTGACACCCTACTGAGCCTGTCAGTGACAATATCCGTACAGTCCGGTCCGTTCGTCTATGAGTATCGCATGGCGGGCCTAGGGGGTTGGTAAAAGTCAGACCCCCAAAAGCGGTACAAGTCGTGTCGGAGTGTAGCCCAGAACGCCCTGAGATACTACTGGAATACTTACCAGTAAATCTCCTGCCTCGGCCGAGGGCTTTGCGTAATGGCTCTCCTAGACACAGCGCGACCTCACCCCCAATACCGGGAGAGACGAACCCCTGCAGATCCGCTCACTGCCTCCATGTGGCTCGGGACTGTACCCAACTAAAACCTGTTTGCACGACTCCTTTGAGCCGTGGTAGGGTAGTAATCAAAGCACAGTGGGAACTCACACGAGACAGATGACGATCTCAGGTCGATGAACTAACCTGTACACATGTCACCTGGGAACTGCTATCTGACGTCTGGTATAAGACCAACTAGCAGGTTCCCGGCGAGTCCTGTCCGGTGTACTCATAACCCAATGAGCACCTGCATACATCTTAGGTGAACCAACTGACACCAGTGGCTTGTGAGACCGGCCACCGCCCCTCGTCGGGGTCTCGACTGTATACACTAGTCTACTAATGGAGTATCGATGCCCTGTCTCGAAACTCCTACGACTAGGGACCTTTTAAGGATGTGCTTATAGACACCAGCTCCCACGTATATGATCGCCATCATACTGCTGGTAGTCAAGCAAGAATCCTAGGGGCTCTATCAACGTGTAATAGCGACATGTCAGGTCACCTAAAGCAGTACACGATGATAAAGATAAACCAGATAGCATACTATCATCTCGAGTAAGACTGTCCTACCGGGATAGGTCCTCCCTCAATCATTGCAATCACGTGCCTGTGATCCAATAATTGACTCTGAGGGCACTATCTCCAACAATCTCCCACTTGCACTCAAGGCTAATTATTGCGATGTCGCATACTCACAGCCCGTGTGATACCGAACACCCAACTCCTCTACCAGTCAGTCTCACAAAACCCGTTTGCGAAACTATTGCGTTCGAGGAATAGCCTCAGTGAGTGGATCCGCAGGGAAGTTTCTTTCTATGTCTCTCTATATCTCAAGTTCGCGGAGAAAGCCATCTCCCGAAATGAGCAATACCTGTCTTAGAACGTCTGGATGTCTGATGGGACCTAGCTCATAAATGAACTTCAAATCCAAACTTCTTAGACTGTATCGTCAACTGAACTTAATCAGTATCCTGCGCCATGCCACCCTCAGTATTGCCTTGGACCACCTGTCCAAAATACTGCCCCTCGTCCGAAGGAAAACTATAACTCTGACAACCTCCTTGTCGTCCATGTCACCTTGGAAGCCTGGAGTGATAACCGTCTCCTAAAGGAGGCAGCCGTTATCATATCCCTAGAACATTCACTTATGTTCTAAAACTGCTTCCGACTGTTTCTCCAGGATTGGATCAATATCAACTTATTGCATCTAGTGCAAGAACAACATCTGGTGTGGTACTTGACATTTCATGATTGACTCAATTGCCTAAGCAAGTGATCTGCCAATCATGCACATCCCTCTCTACTTTAGTCTATAAGACACCTTTAGAGAGGGTGACTCCATCAACTGCAGGTGCACTACCGTGCCAGGAGTCGTCCATTCTAAATACTCATAGAATGCTGTCAAGGTACCCAGATTGGGAAACCACCCAAATCTAGATCTAAAACCATAGATCTAGTAACCAGTATGTCTGATATAATGTCCAAGTCCCTTGTGGAGAAACCACTGTGTGACGACCAAAGTATAACCGATCGTAGTATAGGAATATCACTTCCTACTACCTTCTCAACAGATCCATCCCCTATTCTGATGACGTCAAACCTATGACTGTCATATCAGAAACAGATGATCTATCTTCGATATATCTGCTTTAGTCTATAAATAGACATAAGCCTGATGTCCACCAATGCTTCCGCTGCTCCCACTGACTACGACAACCCTCTGGTGGAGTCACATAGACGCGCACTTCTAAAGCTAGTTTAGAACGACGCTATACTCATCCTCTCACCGGGTCTCGCAACCTGGAACAACAGCAATGGCAAGTGTGGGTAAACAAGAACTTCCCTGTCACCATCCTTGAGGCTACCGGAGTACCTCTCGGGTGCCTGAAGTTACCCACCTTATCTGCGGAGTGGCCAATGGAATGTCAAATCAGATTGAATCTTTAGTTTCCTTATCAAATCTTCAGTAATCGTTTGTGGTTCTGGAATTACTTCCAGTTCTACCATACTCCCACTGCTGGTTTTTTGAAAAAATCCATTTTTATTAAAACTGTGGCGAGTCTAGAACAATATTGCTATTGTTCATCCAGATGGTAGAAAGTCAACCCTCGTCATAGCCTGGGTCAACCCACAAACAGCCATTACAGAAACGTGCCTTGAGTTGTCCAGTGTCTGGTTTTAAGCATAAGCCGGACAACTCCCCGTACCTTAACATCGTTAAGATATGAACTGTTCTATATCCAATATAGAACCAGAGGCACTGATTCAATTGAACCAGATTCAAATCATGCATCTATCTCCAGTGCATGTCAACTAAATGGAAGGAGGTCGATCAGCGTTACTCAACTTAGGAATGCTTCCAATTATGAGTAACCTGAAAGAGAAGCAATCTGTCTTCATCATTACTATCAACTGAATACCATACACAAGTATCTACATCTTCGATCTCTTTGAAGAATCCCGATACTTGCTACACCTGGTTCTCTACTCTATTCAAATACCTATAACTCCTCAAAACTTAGACCCTGTGTTTCCACGAAGCACATGTCTAAGAACTAGAGAAGTTAAAAGTAAACAGAATATAGTATGAGGACCAAACCCCTTTGTCCTAATGGACCCTGGACAACATACAATACTCTGTATAAGTTCCCTGAGTCTAACAACTCTTTTACTGTGTATCGTAGGTTGAAAACTGTACTTATGGTTAAGAAGAATTACACCGCTGTTTAATGCTCCTTACCTAACCATCCACTGATATAGGTAAATGTCATCGACATAATATCAAAAGGTATATCTCACTCTATGAAAATAGACGTACAGATATATCAATTTGAAATTGGTGCATAACCGCGGATATTCAAAACCAAATAATTGCCGTCCGGCAAACAACCCAGGTGACTTCCTCAAATATCACCGATTACAACGAATCCCGATATAATGAGGATGATCACCCAATTCCCAATAACTTACTCCCACTCATCATCTTGTAAAACCATACAGATGTGAGAATCATACCTGGTAAATACATACCCTGGAGTAAGTGTTTAATCGGAAAATCAGTTTTCCATTAACAGTACACAGTGAAACTGAAACATTGAAATGTTTCGTCGGGGTATCCTGGTATTCCTAGTAAAGCCTCTTCCATTATCCAGATTCACAACTGTAACCGTATAATTCTTTGCCATCTTTCTTAATCCCTTCATATGTCTTTAGTCATTACCTTCTGTACACCCCTTTAGGCCAAATGGTTTTCTTACTTCCCTACCGTTCGGCACCAGCCTATGGTTTGGAAGAAGACTATCCAAAAGGCATAAAGGGTGTACTGTCCTAATCCTAGGAACACTCGCAATGCGAGAGAAGGTGAAGATAAAAGGCACCTGAATGTACTTTATTCCTATTTCTCCTGAACCAGGATCCATCCCCGAACTGAAACAAGTTCCTTTCGAGTTCGTATATAACCATACGATGGAGTATCCAAATAAACTGTGGATCTTCGTAGTGATACGGAGTGTCCTGGAGAAATGCAAAGGTGATTTAGGATTGGCGAAGAAATACTTGGTTCGGTCGTGAATAGCAGTCGCAATTTACTTTGCCCTCTTACGAATCCCTTTCTTTGTCTTAACTTAATACCTTCTGCACACCATCGTTATGCTAATTGGTTTCCTTCATTCCCTACCGGTCGGCACCAGCCTAAGGTTTGGAAGAAGACTATCCAATTTGCGTAATAGGTGTACTACTCCTAAACCAAGGAGTACTCGCAACCTGAGATAAGGTGAAAAGAAAAGACAACTGAATAATCCTATCCGTTTTCTCCAGAACCAGAAACCATCCTCGAAGTCCTTCGAGTTCGTATCTAACCATACGATGGTTTTGTCCAATGGAAGTGGACGTTCGTAGTAATACGGGGTGTCCTGGAGAAAAGGGTAAAAGTAGGAGTGGCAATGAGGTCTGCAACTCTGACAATCCAAAAGCCAGTGTTAAGAAGGTTCGGTCAACTTGGTCACTGAGTCATAGTCCAGGGTCGGGTCAATGGTCGCTGCCAGAGAGAGAGAAAAGAAACACTCAGCGTGCACTCTATCCTAGATCAGAATGGTTATCACTTTAACTAATCTGGAAACCTCCCACTGTACCTCAAATTCTCCTCCAAACCTGAAAGAAGAATTAGTCGGGATCAGCCGAGGAGTAAACCAACTCATCAGTGGGAATCGGGATCCAACTATCATCGCATGATAACTTGACGGAATCCACTCAAGTCACCACACTCCAGAAGGTATACGCATGCCTGGCAAGTTTCAGTTCTTTTGAAACTCCCGATGAGATTTTTACCCCAAGCGGTTTATGACCTTGACTAGGTCAACAAACCATAAACCGCCAGTCAAGTTCAACCCGTCATTTTTCTGGATTGCATTAAACCCACCCGTACGTGCCCTTGACTAGGTCAACAAGGCCGCACGACTGTCTTAACCAATCCCACTTATGCAACAAACAAGTACCACTTAGCTACCGAACACTACGTCTTGACTAGGTCAACAAACGCAGCACGAATACCAAATAATACCTGTAGGAAATGACGGAGGGCTACGAATGGTTTTTGGCGAAAAACCTTTAACGTAATGAACTTGATATCGTTGAAGGAACTGCACAACTTTTTATAAAATATAGTGACGAAAACCTTTACTAAAGAGGTCACTCCCGGTGAAGGGATCTCGGCTCTTTCCCCGTAGAATGAGGTGCAGGATATTCCAACTGAATACCACGATGCAAAGCAAAAGTAATCGGCTATAGTGAAGTTAATGCCCTGACGCAAACTTCTGTCCAAGGGGTCACTCCCGGTGAAGGGATCTCGGCCCTTGCCTCGTCGACTGAGGAGCAGGATATTCCAAATGAATACCACGATGCAAAACAAAAGTGAACGTCCTTGCAATAACAGCTTTTTTTGAAAAAGTGTTCCAACAACATCAGAAAAGGTTTGTTTATCTTGCATTGATCCGAATCAACGCAGTCCCATCAATTAATCACACCACAAAGAACGAAAATATACTGACGTACGTATATGCCATCCGCATTCGCCACTGGGTCCCGTCATCACCCGTTAGGTTACTTAACTAACGACAGAGCGGGGACTGGACTAGCGCGGATGTAAAACATATACAACATCTACTAATATATATACCAATATATTATATTTCGCTCAAGGCGTGAATAAAATGCAACATCACAGAAATGTACAGCATCACAGAACAAAACAGATATCTGGAAGCCCCGGGTTTCACAGAGCCGCTGCTGAAACCCGACGTTCCCCTGGTCGTGTGGATAGCCTGTGCAATGAAAACCTAGACCCCTACGGGCGCGGCAAGTCACCCGCCAAAACCTGAAGCGAGGCAGCCCCCTTCAGTTCCGTGAATGGACCACCCAGCACTTCACGGAATCCGGTAACTTGGGCACCCCTCCTGGGTCAACCTGTACCCCCTATGAGTGCGGCGAATAGCCCGCCAATTCCAGACTGAAGCCCCCTCCGTCTCAATGCCCTGAGATGCGGGCCCGTTGCCCTCCAGAACCCGGCTATCCGTGCACCCCTCCGCGGGGTAACCCTAGTACAGAAAGTAAAATATACATACACCGGGTACATCGACCGCAACCAGGTCGTGCCCCAAAAGAATAATACAAACAGGCAGTGGCGGCAGTCCACATGTCGGACGCTCGCCCCGCAATATCAAATGTACATAATACAACAAAACTGCACTAGCATTGCATCCAGGCTATCCCCCACGACCGATCCGCAACATCACAGCATAAACATAGAACATCAACGTGAAAATCACGTTCGCAAATCCGTCTAACCGGGCTATAGCAGTTAGACCGGATTTACCGATCGAGTGACATTCACGGTCGCAGATATAATGTAAATACTGTGAAATAATGTGTTTAAAAAATATCCGATCGATCAAACTATTAACAAGTGGGCCCCCAAGAAAAACTGTAGCATTCACAGAGAAACTGGGCCCAAATTTAATATCCCAAAAGCCCTAGATCCTTGTAAAAACATCACTGGAAAAATCTGGTCCAGAGACCAAACTGAACCGCGGCGGAAGAGCGGCGCCAAGGCGGGTTACGCCGCGCTTCCGCGGTCGATATACAGTAACACATTCCCAAATTTTCCCAGATGTCTTATAATTTCCTGTACATCATTCTGAAAGCACCTGAAAAATTTTTCGAGCCCGGAAAAAATCGACAGAAAACTGATGTACACAAAACGCGGTTTTTGGAATTTCGGTCGATCGGATAAGTAAAACACATTAGAAAATGCTAGAAAAGGTTAATGGCGTGGCTCTGATACCATGTTGCGCCACGGCAGCTCCCCGGCCGTCTATCCGAGGCCAAAATGCGGAATCAAAATTTTCTTATCTTGGAAACTGGCGCTACCGCGGACAATTACCCGGATCGAAACCATTAACCTAATGCTAGCTAACTAGATATGGGGTTAGAGATATACCGAGTGATCCGAGTCCTCCGGTCTTCTCGTCATCGTCCCAATCTCCCGCGGAATGTGTAGTCTCCATATCGTCGCCTCCTCGCCGGAAAGGGCACCACATCGCCTGCGTCTTTTACGGGCTCCCGCCTCGATACCGAGGCAACTCGGACATGAAGCCGGCTACTCGACATGCCCAAGAAGTGTTGTAGAATGTGGTGTAGAATCATAGTCTCTATGGGGTGGTGAAGTTGCCTTGGAGGGGAAAAGAAATCATGAACTTTGGAGAGGGTTTTTGGTGGCAAGAAAAATGAGATCAATGATAAATTTCCAACACCCAAATCAAATGAACCATTCTCACTCCTCTCCTCTAAAGTGGCCGGCCATATACAAGTAGGAATTGGTGGGAGGAAAACAACAAAGGGAGGTGAGTGTAGGATCAAATGAATGGTGACCACAACCAAGGTCAAAGAAACAACAACCATGCTTGTTACTATTCAACCCATACCCTCACTTTTTCACAATAAAAAGCAAGTCAATGTGCAAGATATGAAAGGTGTCATAATCAATCATTATGCAAGAAAACCCCTCCACAAAAGTAATTTGCAAAACTGCAAATTACCCCCTCCATCGGAAAAGTCCGGCCGGGAAAGAACAAAGGAAAACCGGCCGGAACGGAATGCAAACTGGCAACTCCAGAAAACTGGTCCCGTAATAAATTACAGGAAAACCCCGACACTGTGCATACACACCCGCATCTGTATTCCGACCGGATACAAATGCAATGAGACAAAATCTACACTGTACTAAACTAGTACCGGCTTAAACCAAAGCCGGCTAGTAAAATCCGTTCGATCCTGATCCGTGCAATACCGCACGTATCTGATCGAACCCTGCCATATAACTATACGGCCACTAGTACAAAACTGTCCGATCCTGATCCGTGCAATACCGCACGTATCTGATCGGACCCTGCCATATCTCCATACGGCCTCTACAGCGTTTCGCCCGAAAGCTGAGTAACTGGAAGTGTGGTGGACTCTAAAGACTCGTCAATACTATGGCTGTGGATTTAACCACTGGCACGTCAGAGGTATAAGCCAATACATGACGGGCCACCAGCTATTGACCAAAAGGGACGTCGATGAGCGAACTCATCCTGACACCCTACTGAGCCTGTCAGTGACAATATCCGTACAGTCCGGTCCGTTCGTCTATGAGTATCGCATGGCGGGCCTAGGGGGTTGGTAAAAGTCAGACCCCCAAAAGCGGTACAAGTCGTGTCGGAGTGTAGCCCAGAACGCCCTGAGATACTACTGGAATACCTACCAGTAAATCTCCTGCCTCGGCCGAGGGCTTTGCGTAATGGCTCTCCTAGACACAGCGCGACCTCACCCCCAATACCGGGAGAGACGAACTTCTGCAGATCCGCTCACTGCCTCCATGTGGCTCGGGACTGTACCCAACTAAAACCTGTTTGCACGACTCCTTTGAGCCGTGGTAGGGTAGTAATCAAAGCACAGTGGGAACTCACACGAGACAGATGACGATCTCAGGTCGATGAACTAACCTGTACACATGTCACCTGGGAACTGCTATCTGACGTCTGGTATAAGACCAACTAGTAGGTTCCCGGCGAGTCCTGTCCGGTGTACTCATAACCCAATGAGCACCTGCATACATCTTAGGTGAACCAACTGACACCAGTGGCTTGTGAGACCGGCCACCGCCCCTCGTCGGGGTCTCGACTGTATACACTAGTCTACTAATGGAGTATCGATGCCCTGTCTCGAAACTCCTACGACTAGGGACCTTTTAAGGATGTGCTTATAGACCACCAGCTCCCACGTATATGATCGCCATCATACTGCTGGTAGTCAAGCAAGAATCCTAGGGGCTCTATCAACGTGTAATAGCGACATGTCAGGTCACCTAAAGCAGTACACGATGATAAAGATAAACCAGATAGCATACTATCATCTCGAGTAAGACTGTCCTACCGGGATAGGTCCTCCCTCAATCATTGCAATCACGTGCCTGTGATCCAATAATTGACTCTGAGGGCACTATCTCCAACAACACCTCCTTTGTAAAACAAGCCCCCAAAAAGGGTACAACAAAAGATATAAGTAAAGCATCCCCAAACGGGAGCAAATCGACGCACAAAGGCGGAAAACAACTACCGCAATAGATATACGGCACCGTAGCGAAGAAAAAGACGATATAAATAAAAACAGCATAAATGACACCCAGTCACAAAATAATATACAATATCGCCCTCACAACTCGTCTCTAAGTCAATACATGAAAATGGTAGATGGAGAGTACTGGGTACAACGAACATACAAATGAGCATCATCGGATAACCGCAAAACCCACCTAGCAAAACTGCACACAGTCAGCCGTAGCGGTATCCGCTGCAAAAGATGATAGAAGAAAGCCCTGCCTCTGACTATTGTGATGGACAACCTGTACAACCCTGTGGCATAATGGGGGTGAGTTGCCAACTCGTGAATAGCAAATAACATATGCAGGTAATCGCAAGTATGCACGTACTACGATGGTCTATCACATGCAAGCTGATAGCAATAAATGGCAATAGATATATGCAACATTCATGAAAGGTACTCTATCAGGTACTACTAATACATGAAACAATGCATATCAAATAAATGCGGTGTATGGAATAAAACATGCCATCCTCACTGAATCCTCATATCGAGCACAAAGGCCCCTCACATCGAGCACATAGGCCCCTCACATCGACCATAATTTCGGCCCACATATCAAAAGAATAAGTATAATTGCACAGATCATTATGATGATATATTATGTATGTGTACATATATAACAGCGTCCCATACCACTGATATATATATATATATATATATGTATGTATGTATATATATATATATACATGTATACACACACACGTAAATATACATATGTATATCAGCGTCCCATACCACTGATATATACGCAAGATTAAAACATCCAGAAAACATCATTTGAAAACCATATTACAATGCGCTATCCATGAAATATAATATATGCAACATGAAACAGTAATATGAGCATATAAAGGAAAAACCACTATTTAACTGCAACAAATTATTAAGTATCATGCGGTTCCTAATTTCTCCGAAACCAAACGCAACATCATATAAAGGTGAACATGTAACTACAACATGGTGTATGAGTATGTACCTATTAATAATGATGTAATACCATACGGGTGTATGTGTAAGTATGTATGCAGGATGTACATGTAGCTATGTCTCATATGTGTATATACCTATCTCTAATGGTACAGTACCATATAGGTATATGGATAGCTAGCATGTAGGCATGTCAAGGCAAATGTGTAAGCATGTAGGTATACAGGTATGCTATATATCATATGCATAATGGAATCTAAATCAATGCTTAAAGTCCCTAACCATACAATATCACGTATGTATAGTTGTCAACTATATCTCGTATGTATATGGGTTGTGTCTGTCATGGCAATTATCGACGGTGTGTGTGGCATACAATCAGTGCTCGTGCAACATGAGCCGTCAATAATAGTGTAGTGTCAAATGAGTACAAGTCCAAGCACAACAAGTAATAATATACAACGAAGTTTATACGCAAACTCTATATGTGCAAGATAAACATGCGACTAATATCATATCATATCTAGCCCAGAAGCATAACGCCATGCGGGCGATTCGCTTGTAGATGTTAAATCTACTCACAACGATCCTGGCTAAGTAAAGCCAACCACTTGCTTTCCCTTCTTTGCAGCGTCCGAAGTCCTCTCCTGCGATCCTATAATTTCACAAACACAACATATAAGGTTAAACATCTTGCGCCGACATAAAGACAACGAAACGCAAGGATAACGTCTACAAGATAAACACACTGTGCACTCACTGCACAAAATGCGCACGATATCGGCACAACCCTAGCTAGGAATGCAAAACTACACAACCACCAAGCCTAGACCCCAATCGTACCGATCGCGCATTCAAAACACAATATATAGCGTGGAAGATAATATATATCACAGCGCAATGTCAAAAGAAACCCACTCCTAAATTATCCAAAAATCTAGTAAGCAACTTTAATCATTTTAGCCCAAATCTACCAGTTTTACCAAAACTAGTAATCACAAACATCACATAAAAGCTTGATTAAACCACACAACTGTTCACTCTCGTTCACTCGTTCCCTGTTCGTGCCCCGAGCTTCTCAAAGTACACACAGGCATATCTGTCCAGCCTCGTGAAAGTCAGCAAGTCAAAACTCCCTTGGGTTGGCTTTACTACAATTTTAATCTTACTCAAATAGGATTTAGTAAAAGTTTAGCTTGCAATTAAGCTAATTAGATAATTAGGAAAAAATATCATTTAACAATCTAGCAACTAGGTTAAGTTTTCTTTTGTCTAAATAACTCACTTAACCATTTCACTAAACAAAATCCTAACTTGATTTTCAAAAACCATTTCTAGAAATTTCGAAACATGCAAATGAAAGCTTAAATTAACATCTAATAAGCTAATTAAAGTATTAAAACAGCAAATAGAGTTTAGGGTTAGGATTTTATACCTCACAAGAATCACAATCTTGCAACTAGAAATCCAAATTTTAGCCTCCAAAACCCTAACTTGATTGAAGATCTAAGCTTGTTTAGTGATGAAGAATGATGGGTATGGATTTATATTTGAGTTTGTGGGATTAAATGATGATTTTTGATGATTTATTTGGACTTGGAAAAGTGAAAATGGGGTGAAGAGAGAGGAAGGGCAGCAAGGGGAGGTGGGTCCGGCCAAGGGGGTAAAGTGAGGAGGTTAGGAATTTGCTTGGAAATTTCAAGTCCAAAACAATTATTAAAGCTTTAATGACACAAATATCTTATGCCACCTCTTATTCTTTTCTCTTAAAATATCATTTTAAATCACAAATATCTAGATATTTTGGAGAGATAGAATTAAGCTTAAACTAGTGATTAACTTAGTATAGATTCACTTTAGTAGTAATTAACACAACAAAATTGTAATTACCACTAATTTAGTGCATAATTAACAACTTAAAATATTATTTTAATTAAAAAAAATTATTAAAATTCACTAAAATTACAAGTGACTTACAAAAACCCGCAAACTATCAAATTCCTAGGTAAACTAGGAACATATAATTCTACACAGATAAAAGATCGCTTCTAGGTTTTTACGGAAAACACCGACTCTTTTACCCAAAAACGGAAAATCACTTAAGCTATTTCCAAAACGTTACACGTTGTCCTCTAGAACCCGGCTATTCATGCACTCCACCGTGGGGTAATCCTAGTACAGAAAAGAAAATAATATACAAAGGTGACATCGATCTCAACCCGGTCGTGCCCCAAACGAATAATATACAAACTGGCAGTGACGGCAGTCCACATATCGGACGCTCGCCCCGCAATATCAAATATACAAATAAAACTAAATTGTACTAACATTGCACCATAGCTATCCACTACGATGATTCAACCGCAATCACAGCACAACACAGAACATCAACGTGAATGTCACGTTCGCAAACCCGTCTAAAAGAACATATAGCAATTAGACGAGTTGTACCGCTCTAATGACATTCACGGTCGCAGATAATAATGCATGTACTGATAAACATTTAAATAGTGCTAAATTATCGACTTCGAAACACCCCGAATTGCCCCTAAACAACAGATAACATAATATCCAAAATGGGCAAAACTAGCAATACCACAGAACCAATATTCCAGAGACCAGACCACACAAAAAATACGAAGCCCAAAATCCTGATCCAGGCCGGCCAACTCGGAAAATTTCTTCATGTGCTCGGTCCAAAACGGGTGGAATGGGTTCGTATTTGGAGTATGTTCTATTGGTCACTCAAGAAGTCTTCTGCAGTTGCTTAAAATTTTTTTTGAAGACTTAAAAAATCGACAGAGACTGGAATGTGCAGTGCATTGTTTCGGAGTTGTTTCGGTTTCGATACTTTAACATTGTATAAACTAGCTAGCTTAGGGTTTAAAACCTTGCTCTGATACCATGTTAGGTTATGGCAGCGCCCCGGCCATCAAACCGTGGCCAAATGTGGAACAAAAATTTACTAAACTGGCGCTATCATTACCCGATGCCTGGATCTACCCTAAACCCTAAACTAGCAAGCTTTAAAAAGAAGTTAGAATGGTTATACCGAGTTGATTTGTGTCCTTCGGTCTTCAACCATCATCCCTAAGCTTCTAGTGGCTCCTTGATCGAATTTGGTTGCCGGTCTTCCTCCATCTACGATGATCCACCTGAGGGAAACGACGCAAGCTTCAGCCTTGTCGAGCGAGGCAACCGACGCTCCTAGGTTTCTAGCAATGGAGAGTGGAGGTGTAGGAATGTATCACTATCTTTTTCTCTCATCATATATGCTCAATGAGCGACCATAGAAGATGAAGAAGGAGGTGAGGAAACATGTGGCATGAGCAACTAAAGAAAATGACTAAGTGTTTCCCAAGTGAGAATGAGAGAGTGGAGAAAAGCAAGTCTAGAAAACAAATGAGCCAAGCACTCTCATGAGATGGCTGCCCCCTCTCTCCTCACAATCATGCACACAAAAAAATCTCCACAATTTTTCATTAAACAATAAAGACCCATGCCTCTCAACATGTCCAAGCCCATGCTCATGCCACCTCACTTCTCCACCTCATTTGTGAAACAAATGAATTTTCCAGAAAAAGGAAAATCATACAAATGAGGTGTCCCACTTACAGAAGCTATTCTGTATAAATACAGAACACAACTCGGTACATGTATCGAAATACATATATGCGTATTCGTACAAAAATACGAATAGCTACGAGAGAAAATGAATAGTGAATAATAATACTAGAATATATATATATAAATACATATATAAATTATTAACTCAAAACCTGATTTAATAATCCGGCTCAATCCTAAGCCGCTAGTATTATCAACCGTCAGATTAAAGTCTGTGCAGCACGTGCACATATTTAATCGGACACCTGTATGTACCAACATACGTCATCTACACCATATCACCTGAACATCCAATATCGAGTCTAGGGGGTGGATAAAGTCAGAACCCTAATAACGCGACATTTAGTGTCGGCATGAAACCCATCACCACCTGAGAAACTATCGATCCTGGATCGGTAATTCTCGTCCACCATGGCCATGGATTTCTGGTAATGGCCACCCGTGCACAACGCGACATCAACCCCTAATACCGGAAGAGGCGAATCCCCGACGATCCGATCACTGCCTCCATGTGGCTCGGGACTGTACCCAATTAAAACCTGTTTGCACGACTCCTTTGAGCCGCGGTAGGGTAGTAATCAAAGCACAGTGGGAACTCACACGAGACAAATGATGACCTCAGGTCGACAGACTAACCTGTACACATGTCACCTGGGAAATGCTATCTGACAATAGGTATAATACCAACTAGCAGGTTCCCGGCGGGTCCGTCCAGTGTACTCATAACCCAATGGGCACATGTATACTATCTTAGGTGAACAAACTAACACTAATGGCTTGTGAGACCTGGCCACCGCCCCTAGTCGGGGTCTCGATCAGTATACACTAGTCCATACTAGAGTATCGATGCCCAGTCTTGATACTCCTACGACTAGGGATATTTATAGATGTGCTTATAGACCCCCAGCTCCCACGTATATGATCGCCATCATAATACTGGTAGTCAGGCAAGAATCCTATGGGCTCTATCAACATGTACATGATAATAAAGACAAACCAGATAGCATACTATCATCTCGAGTAAGAGTGTTCTACCTGTATAGGTCCTCCCTCAATCATCATAATCACCTGCCTGCGATTACGATAATTGCCTTGAGGGCACTATAGCCAACATCTATTATACCCTACGCTTCTGCGGTAGGCTCTATAATTGTAACACCTTAGGATGTGTTCAGTAGCTAATTATATTTAAATAAAGGGTTTTTAATAAAAAGTTTACCAAATTGAGTTTCAAATATTTTTCCAAATTTAATAAATATTTTCTTAGAATTTTCCTAGGCTTGCACACACTTGTGCATGTAAACTAGGGTTTAAAATGAGGTTATACCATGATTAGCAACCATGGTGGGTTTAATAATGGGGATTAAGTCTTTTGGGTTTTAATTAAGTTTATTTAGTTATTTGTTTGGTTGTTTTACTTTGAATTTTTGTTTGGGGTGTTGACTTGATGAGAGAGAGAGAATGCATCATAGCAAAGCCCATGCTTGCATTTAATGATGAGAGAGAAAGGAGGGGTTGACATTGGGAGTTATCATTTTCCTCTCATTCTTGTGCTCATTTCTCTCAACCTCTCACTCTCATACTCACACACCCACATTCACACAGCAGCAACACATCAGCAGAAGCAAGCACAACAGCAGCCGCAAGCAAGCACAACAGCAGCAACACAGCACAGCAGCAGCAGCAGTGAGCAGCAGCAACAGCAACAACTTCAGCTACAGCTCCTTTCCTCTACTCCTTCTTCTTCCTCCAGCTCCTTAGGGTCGAGTGTGGGGTATACTTCTTGAACTTACCCCCTAGTTTGCTTAGTTAGTGAAGTTTAGCCTCGATTAGTGATTAATGGTGCGTTTTAGTGCGATATGTGGAAATTAGTGGGAACTTTGATCAAGTGAAGTGTGTATTGGTTAAACTAAGTTGATTGAGTGTTGTTAGGTCCATGTTATCCTAGCTTATCCCCAATTGCACTAAAATACCACCGGATTGCTGTTTGATGCAAAATTCATCGTTTTAAAGCAATTTCTAGCTTTCTGCAAACTGCTATCGACCCAATGAGTTCAGAATAAATTTGAGATAACTGCAGTATAGTTGTTAGGTGCTGATCCCATGTGTAGAACACGACCCCCATATGCTATGTTTAGGCTGTCGAAATATTGGTTCTGGCCGCAAATTGAGGTCAGATGGGGGGGCATGGGTTTAGGTTTGGCTCTATAGGTGTCTGCTGCTATCCTTAGACTCATGGCATGTGCAATTTTATTTAATTGTTGCTGTAGAAAAATCTGGAGCTAAATACCTGTTTCTCGTATTTTTAAACCTTCGCGACACGCGTGATACGTGTGTGGGTTTGGGGTTTCTGCGTATCGCGACGCGTCGGGGTAGTTTCAGGTACGTAATCACACGTTTTAGCGTATCGCGCACACGCGCGCTTGGTTTGTGACGCGGGTTTCTAGTTTGACCTTAATATCGCGTTTTTGTAGATTTGAGCTTATGTGTGATATATTGTGTAATTCTAGGTTCGCAGGCGAGTGAGACGGACGCTGCGAAGAAGGGGAAGCAAGTCGTCGGCTACACTTAGCGCGAGACTTCGGTGAGTAGATTTAACATCTACGGGGATATCGCCCGCATGGCGTTATGCGTCAGGGCTGATAGGACCTTGTAGCTACATATTGCATTTACCTACATTGACTGTCATGGATACTATTGTTGCATACTGCATTCCCTGCTATATGTATATAAACTTAGAATTGATAGAACACCGCACTATTACTAACAGTTCATGTTGCACGAGCACTAATCTACATGTTACACACACACCGTTAGTAATTGCCATGACACACTCACTGTAGAATTGCCATGATCATTATGCTGTAGTTCATTTCACATATGATTCGATATGATTTTCATAGAAATTGGGAGCCGCATGATGTCTTTGAAAACTGAAACTATTTTAAAAAAGCGGTTTCCCCTTGTACCTATATTATGGCTTGATGTACATAGCACATCGCATTTGATTTACTTATTGGTGTTGGATTTTCATGTGATTTCTTGTTTTGAGGACCGTGGGATTATTTAAGAAAAGATGCACTATTTGAAAAACTCGGTTCCTCGTGATATGATATTTTGGTGCGTCCACCACGCGTTTTCTCGGTGCTGAGACGTGTGCTTGAAACCCGATTCGAGGAGTTGGATGATCCGTTTGCGGGTTCGTGGTGGACCCGGTATGGTTCCCCTCGGCAAGATAATCGATGGACTTTGCCGATTGAGCCTGGAGGTGGGCGAGTACCTACCGGTGATTGGTTGGACCTGGCGGTTATCCGGAGGATACTGACCAGAGTCAAGAGATAGATGCGGGATGATCCGTACTACCGGGGCCGAGGGCCGATACCGCAGACGGAGCCCGTGGGCTGATCCGGACTTACGGAGCCCGATATATGAGGATTTGCGTGTCGATACTGGACACGAGTATTTTATGATATTTTGAGTGCCGATGTTGGGCACTCGTGATTCTCAGAGATTTACAGGATTTGAGGGCCGAGGAGAGTGCCGGCGTCTGAGTTTATTTGGGATTGGGGTGCGGTTTTGGGCACCGATTATCTTTCCACGTTGATATTCCGTGTAGATGTTATTTATCCCATGCTCAGTATTGATTATCATGTATCTCATCCTGTAGTTATTTTACCTGACAGAGCATTTGCATGATTATTGCACCTACTGCTTGTCGCATATAGATCTTACCTGCTGGCATATGATAGAGTAGCGCAGTACGTGCATGCTCGCGATTACCTTTATATGTTATCTCTATTCATGAGTTGGCAACTCACCCCTGTTGTGCAACAGTATTTGCAGGTTCCCCTCAGAGTAGTCGCGGCAGGCTGCCTTTTGCATCTTTTGGCTACTGATACCACTACAGTTGGTGCGAGAGCTGTTTTGCTATTAGGTAGGTTGTGGTATCTGATTACTTTTATTGTACACCCTTTTGTATCTAGTATTCTCCATCTACCATATATGTACTGGACTTAGAGACAGTGTGAGGACGATGATGTATATTTTGTATTCTGGTGTCGAGCTCGTGGGAGCCGACTGTTTATATATGCAGTTTATTATTCTATGATGTTTACTTATTGCTCATTCTTCGCTACGGCGTCGTATATTACTCTTGTTGTGATGGTTTCCGCCGTTAGGCGTGATTGCTCCCGTTTGGGGATGCTTTATTTCATTATATCACATTTTCACTTATATCCTGTTTTATACCCAATTTCGGGGTTACTTTTACAAAGGAAATGCTGCCAAAATTATTTAAATGTTAACTTAACCTTAAAAGAACTTTATTGAACTAATTAAGGTTTTCTAAATGTTTTAATTAAATGTTTTCAACGCTCGCTACTTTTAAATGGTTTTGATTTCTGGGTTCGGCTTACTTAGTCGCGTTACGCCTGTAGACGTTGCGTGGTTAAGTGCCGGTCACGAGTCGAAACATTCGGGTCGTGATAAAGTTGGTATCAGAGTGTAGGTTTTACCTTTCGGAGTGTAGGATGACCTTGGTATGATAGAGTAGGTAGCTGAAGCAGAGTGGCGTAGCGTGTGTATGTTCCGCGGTATACTCACGACACGGTACTCCGCCAAGGCGACCTTAGGACTTATCGATTTAAATTACTTCTTGAGTATATATATTCTTGCGATTCGATTTCCGTATTCTTATCGAATCCTAATTTCCTTTCAGCCATTATGCCGCCAAAGATTACGAGGGTGCAGAGAGCGGCCGCGAGGATCGAGATTCGAGTTGATTCGTCTGAGACGAGGACTGATCCGGGCAGTACACCGGTTGTACCCGAGCAGGCTGTTCCTCCCGTGACAGATCAGATCGCCACGCTAGGGGCTGGTATGCAGGAGATGCACCAGACGGTGGGATCCAGCATGCAGGAGAAACTAATATCATTTATCTATATATCACATTATCGAATCAACACTTGATTCAACAATTTGGTTATATCACATATAACCGCACCGAAAACAGATGACTGCCAAATTACAATACGGTATCACATACTCGTATTTAATCGGGCCCACTCACATATCACATATGTGTCCTACTTCGTTTTGCTTGAACCAGGGAACTTCTGTGTGGGACTCTAAAGACTCGTCAATACGCCGGCAGTAGGTGATGATCATATCAGTCACCTACAAGCCGTCAGCGGTACTAGGTGGACGTAACGGCTACCCGGGTATTGAGTGATATGAAGGTCAACAAACAAGCCTGTCCACAGTCTCCATGAAGCCTATCAGTAAGACTACCGCACAGTCCGGTCTCTTCATCTGATATGTCGCATATCATGTCTAGGGGTGGAAATCGTCAGACCCCAGTAACGTGATAAGTCATGTCGATATCTGGCCTATAACGGGTCGAGAAACTACTGATAACACCTATCAGTAGATCTCCATATCAGCCCTGGCCAGGGACTTCCAGTTATAGCCAATCGAGCATAGCGCAACATCAACTCCCAATACCGGGAGAAACGAAATCCCTCATATTGCTCATTGCCTCCATACGACTCGGGACTGTACCCAAAATCCACCTGTTTGCACGACTCCTCTTGAGCGTGGTAGGGAGGAAATCAAAGCACAGTGGGAGCCGTACAAAACTCTATGACGATCTCCGGTCTACAGACTAACCTGTACCAGTGTCACTATAGGACTGCTATCTGACGATAGGTATATGTTAGTTACATGTATGCCCTAGAGGCCATTACTATACATATGATGTATATTGTAGTGGATGCTTGGACATATATAGGGAGGACTTTCTTGTTCGACATGATAGTATGCTATCTGGTTGCTCTTTATCTTAACATGTACTCTGATTGTCTCTATGTTACATGTTGATAAAGCCCTTAGGATGAGTACCTGACTACCAGAACTATGATGCAGATCGTACTAGTGGGGACAGTGTAGTCGTTAAGTACATCCTTCAAATGTTCCTAGTCGTGGGAGTACTGAGACAGGGCATCGATACTCCAGAGTAGACTAGCGTATGCGCATCTTGACCCATATGATGGGCGGTGGATGATCCCATATCCATTGGTGTTTGACATCAGAGAAGGTATACGGGTGCTCAGTGGAGACTGGGTACACTGGACGGACTCGCCGAGAACTCCCAGATGGTATTATACCTCACGTCAGATGGCAGTTCTTTGGTGACACTGGTACAGGTTAGTCTGTAGACCCGAGATCGTCATAGAGTATTGTGTGATTCCCACCGTGCTTTGATTTCCATCTACCACGTCCAAGAGGGCATGCAAAACGGTGTCTTTTGGGTACAGTCCCGAATCACATGGAGGCAATGAGTGATAGGAGGGGATTCTTCTCTCCCGGTATAGGGAGTTGATGTTGCGCTGTATTCGATTGGCTATAACTAGAAATCCCTGGCCAGGGTTGCTGAGATTTACCGGTAAGTGTTATCAGTAGTTTCTCGAACTGTTATGGATCTCATATCGACACGACTTATCAAGCTACTGGGGTCTGACGTTTACCACCCCTAGGCGAGATATGCGACATATCAGACGAAGAGACCGGACTGTACGGGAGTGTTACTGATTGGATTCGCAGGAGAATGTACGGGCTTGCTTGTTGATCTTCTGATCGCTCAATACCTGGGTAGCTGTTACGTTTAGCTGACCGCTTGCAGCTTGTGGGTGTTTGATATGATCATCACCTACTGCCGGCGTATTGACGATTCTTTAGAGTCCTACACAGAGGTTTCCTGGCTCAGGCAAAACGGAGTAGGAGCACATATGTGATATGTGCGGGACCGAGAATAATACGTGTATGCGATACCGTATTAGATTCTCGCGATATGTGATATCGGCCGGGTATATATGATATAGTCGGGTCATCGGATCAAGTGTTGATTCGATGAACTGATATAGATTATATTAGTCAGTTATTTATGAAATAGCCGGATTATCGGATCAAGTGTTGATTCGATAATTTAATGTATAATTATATATTTGATATAATAAATTACATTAACTAATATAAGCTCACTTAAAGATTATTTTTCTCACTCGGGTAATACATTGATATATATGTGATATATGTTAATTGTATTATTTTATTTTGTTACAATAAATATTGTATATGTGATATATAATATTGTAACATGTTAGGGTTACAAATGCAACATGTTTTGTGGAGTTTAAACATGGTTATGGTTTGGATTAGTGTTAAGCTTTCTTGAAGCTTCTAGAAGCTTTGCTTTTGTTTTTAAGCAAAGATATTTTGTAAAGATATTTCGTAGATATTTCTTAACCAAACCCAAACTTTTTACGATAGTTAATTCTCTACATGGGTTAAGTCTTCATTCTTAACCCATGGTTGCATTTCTAACCTCACATAAGTTTTCATTATTCATCACAAAGTAATTTCTTCTTCTTCTTCCTTTGAAAAAAGCTTTCTAGCTTTTTGATATGTGATGATTTTGAGTGAGATAAAGAAAACAAATGAGAGCTAAATTCCTACTTCATCATCCTCATCTATTCTAGCCACTTAGATTAAGGTGTTTGCTTTGCTAATATTTGATTAGTGAAGCAAAAGCTTGGGCTTGAGTTTCTTCAAGGTAGATCATCTTTGTTGTTGAAGATTGGAAGCAAGCTTGCATCTTTCTCTTCATGGAGCCTCTCTAGAGTCCAGGTACTCGATGATCGCAACAAAGGGAACTCCACACGGAGCTTATGAAGTGAAGGAACGGACTACAAAGGTTGTAATCCCTTTCTCTTAGAAGTAAAGTTGTTTACTTGCTTATTGTTTCGCCTAATCTCTAGTATAAGATCTTGGTTAGGATTGTTCGGCACTTAAAAATTTTAATTTTGGCATGGTTGATGCCTTGTAGAACCTTGTGATAGTGCCTAGTAACCCTACAGTGGTATCAGAGCCAAGCTAGAGCTTTAGGCGTCGTCTAGACGAAATTTAAAGTCCGATCGAACCCCGAAACGTCGCATTAGACCCCCTCTCTGGAAATTTTTTAAAATATTGATTTTTTCTGTATTAAAAATACTCAGAAAATTAGGCAGGAAATTCTAAGGATTACTGTGAAATACGACATCCTATTTCCCATAAAGCGCTGCGGAACCGCGGCAATACCATGCCTTGCGCGGCGTTTCCGCTGCCGTACTGGGGTTTTAGGGTTAGTTTTTCCATAGTATCATCCGTAGGTAATGCTTCTGGGAATTTTTAATATTACTCAAGTGTTGAGTGTTCTGGAGATCTTTTTGAATTCGTTGATTCGATCGGAAAGTTTAACTTCGTTTAGTTTTTTTTTCCGAATAATTTAGAACGTGTTAAAAAGTTCAAACGGATATCAATAAATCACTTTTCCCCTGTCGGAAAATTTCCAAGTGTTGGATTTTTTCCTTAGTTAAAGAACATTCACAGTCGTACAAGTAACGCGGTGGACCCTCTAGAAGAACACGAACCTTAACTCAATTATGTGACCGTCTGAACCGCCTCTAAACCTTAGGGTTTAGGGCAGTACGGCGTTGCCACATGTGAGGCGTTGGTTTGACCCTTCTACGGCTGGACCATTGGTACTGTGGCATGTGATGGATGTTTTTAAACTAAGTTCAAGTGTTGAGAAAAAAGGAAAATTTTGGGTGTTTGTTTATTCGATTGAAAAGTTTAACATTGTCTATTTATCTGGAATGTGATACAATATTTGGAATCCACAAGTAGTTATGAGATAACTAATTTGAATATTATAAATCTAGCAGTTTAATCTCTGATGATCGGTTGCCACAGGATTTTGATACGATCAAAAATCCGTCGCAATCACGTAGCGTACGCGGATACTCGCCGGGAAACTTAATAGATAGCCATGCCCCATAGCCCCGACCAAGTGACTGCAGGAGAACCTCGTTGCCAAAAGCATCCGTTCGGGTGCTCGCGGCAGCGGTGTTCCGCCTTAGTGCACTTCGTCGATGGCATCGGGGGTGCGGCCGTCTACAAAAGTTTTCGACGAGCATTCGATCAGGTTGTCGAGAATCTTGTTGAATTTCCCGACTAGATATTGAAAAGTGTTTTCGATATTGAGACTAAAATGCGGGGTTTATAATTGTTAGGCATGAGATGTCTAAGGAATTCATTTGGTTAGGCATGCGATATCTAAAGAGGTTGCGGATTCCAACTGTTATAGTTTTACACTTTCTTTTCTGCGACCGTAAGTATAATATGTGGTGTATCGCCGGTTTCGTTGCTATACATCAACGACAATTGGGATACACATATTTACTTACGTTGATGATATGTGATGTTATGTGTTGCTGTGATATGTTATATTGGATCGTCGTGTTTGAATAACCGGGGGTTTTATGTGAGATGAGAGTTTTTCATTTTCATTCATGTAAAATTCATTGTATGTAATATTCTTTTATTGGGGCACTTCCGGGCTGAGGATGATGTCACCATTGTATATTATTTACTTTTCCGCATTAGGTTAGACCCAAGGCGGGGAGCATAAGTAACCGGGTTCTAGGGTCCAGTGGGAGACCATCTCGAGGAGTCGAGACTAGGTCTCTTAACCCTAGAATTGGCAGTGTTGCTTGCCGCTCTCGTAGGGGTCTAGGGATGTGGGTTTGGCTATTCATCGCGACCGTGGAATCCGTGTTTTATACTGGCTCGTATTAAAACACGGACCTCCTAGTATATCCAATATTTCATATATGTTCTTCTCCTGCAATGTTCTGTGATGAGATCATATTACTGCCTGAGATGAATGTTTATATTATATATATGAGATATATATTATATTGCTGATTTCGTTTCAAATGTGAAGCTTGAAAAGCATAATAAAATGGGACTTCATTAATGAGATTAATGAAATAAAAGAAACCTAAAGATGTTGTAGAAACTTGTTTAAAAACTGGTAGCTCTAGTTCTTGCTTTGCATAGCGGTATTCCTTGTAGAATATCCAGCACCTTATTCGATAAGGAAAGAGCCGAGATCCCTTCACCGGAAGTGACCTCTTTAGCGAAACTAGCAGATGCTACACACTCGGTTTGTTTTTTGATTGCTTCTATTGTTCTTGCTTTTCATGGTGGTATTTGAGAAATATCCTGCACCTTATTCGATAAGGAAACAGCCGAGATCCTTTCACCGGGAGTGACCTCTTTAGCGAAACTAGAAAAGCCTCAAAAACACTCCTTTTAAAATCACTCGATTCTACAACGATATCAAGTTCATTACGCAAAGGGTTTTCTTAAAAACCTTTCGCCGTCATTTCAGATAAGTACTACTTAGTATTCGTGCTGCGTTTGTTGGCCTTTGTCAAGGCATAGCGTGCGGTAGCTGACTAGTGCTTATATGTTTAAACATATGATGTGATTGGATTAGGGTAGTCATGCGACCTTGTTGGTCTTTGTCAAGGGTCGTGCGGGTGGGTTTAATTCAATCAGGAAATGACGGGTTGAACTAGACTAGCATCCTATGGTTTGTTGGCCTTTGTCAAGGTCATAAGAGGCTTGAGGCAAAATATTATCGGGAATTTCAAGTGTTGAAATTTGCAATGAGATTGCATACCTCCTATGAGATAGTTGGATCCCGATACCCGCTGCGAGTAAGAGTTACTCCTGGGAGAGTTTTACACATTACAATTAGCCGATCAAGTAGGTGTCTAGAAAGGTGTTAACGGGGTTACGCCCCTGGGAAAACGAGGTTTATTTTAATTAGGTCCGTGCGAAAGCACGGGGAACCTCCCTCAAAGTACCGGCACTGGCCTGGCTGAAAGATTGGTGAACTTGTAGGGTGTAATTAATCCCTGCTAGTCTTTCCTTTTAGGGTTTGAAGGAAGATTTGACTAAAACAGTGGGAGACATCCTGATTAGATATATTAATAACCAATCTAATTTTGCAAGAGCATACGTTGAGTGTTTTCTTCTCTCTCTCTCCAGGTAGCGACCATGTCACGCCTTAATCAAAATAATAATACGGATTTATTAACCGAACCCGCTTGTTATACTGAGCTGAGGAACGTTGGTCCCACTCCGACTTATAAATGTTATAAAACCGAGCAGGAAATAGGGGATTAACAGAATTCCCGTGCCGACCAAATGAAGAAAGTGCATGTTGATGCATCTTCTTCGGGTGTGTTCATTACAGAGAACTGTTTCTCAGTATCCTTTACGACCTTGGTATGAGATACCGGATCAGGATCCCGCATATGTAATCTGTTATATGGGCTACAGATAGGTAGAGAACTGAGAACGGGTGATAAGTTTCAAGAGTTGGAAACGATGCAATTATTGCAAGCCAAGTCTGTTGGCAGTTATCACCCTGTATTACCAGAATACATTGATTCTGAACGAATGTTATTAGATACCGAACCTGATATACAACATAATATCAGTCTCTTTATGAGTAAAGAAGGATATAATTTTGTATTATTGGATAATGTTTTGAACATTTCCTATATCAAGAGTTGATCGGTTCAGGCACGTTATCTAAAAGCATATACGTTCTAAATCAAACCACGGTTCTTATTATACAAAACACACAAAAGATGAAGAGTTCAGAAATGAACGAATCCTTCTTGAGGCATTGTAGACTAGGTCATATCAATGCGACCCGACTAGCCAAGTTACATTTAGATGCATATTTAAATCTGTTTGAATTTACATCTTGTGAAACTTGTCGGTCATGTCACAAAGATAAGATGACCACAGCTCTGTTTATAGGAAACAGAGAAAGAGTTAGTGAACTCTTGGGATTGATACATGATGATGAATGTAAGGTCCCCTGTCTACAGATGCCAGGACTGGTTCTTTGTACTTTATTATATTCACTGATGGTCTCTCAAGATTCGCGCATGTGTTCCTGTTGAAACATAAATTTGAACCTTTTGAGAAATTCAATGAATATGAGTTAGAAGTAGAGAACCAAAACGTGTATAAGTATTATGTCCTTTGATGTGATCGGGGAGGAGAATACTTATGCACGGGATTCCTAGAATATTCTAAAGGAGAATGAGATTCTCTCTCAGCATTACTCCTCCGTATACACCACAGCACGTCGGTGTATCGGGGCGGAGCAATCACACCCTATTTGATATGGTGCGCTCTATGATGAGTACTACTGAGTTACCTATTTCTTTTGGGAGTTATGCACTTGAAAAGCAGCATACCTATTGAATACGGTTCCAATCAAATCAGGTGCCTACCACTCTATATGTGATATGGTATGGGAAGAGCCCATCTCTTAAGGATATTAAGATTTGGGGTTGTCCGGCCTATGTCTAAAAGCAAAATGCGGACAAAGCTCGAGGCAAGGTCAGTTCTGTAAAACTGGAAGGAGTTCTAGCTATACAAACTGCAGCTGATAATTTGGTAAACCCGAAGGATTCAATAGTTTCTAATGAACCTCAGCCTCTCCGCCGATCTAGTAGGGTTCTTCATCCACCTGAGAGATACATCGGTTTCTTTATGACAGTGGGAGGGAGGATTGCATCATGAGATGATGACCCAACTTGTTTCGAGCAGGCCATCAAGAGTGGGGACTCTGTAAGAATGGCTGGATGCTCAGTGATCTGACATGGAATCCTTATACACCAACAAAGAATGGACTTTGGTTGCTTTATCTGAAGGGTTAAATCCCCATCAGGAGCAAGTATATCTTGAGAAGATTACTTGGTGTACATGGAAAAGTTGAGACTTTCAAAGCTATGCTTAAGTCTATCCAGATCCTACTTGCCATTGCTACATACCATGACTGCGATTTCTGGCGGTTGGGTGTCATGACAGCTTTTCTAAATGATGATTTAGAAGAGAGCGTCTATAAGTACACAGCCAGAGGGCTTCATAGACAGTGGGAGCAGCGGAAACGTGAGCAAGTTGTTTTATGCGATAAATCAGGCATCGCGGAGTTGGAACGTCTGTTTTGATGTGGTAGTCAAAGAGTTTGACTTCATCAAAATGGTAGATGAACCTTGTATATACAAAAAGGTAGTAGGGAGTATGGTGGTGATCCTCGTATTGTACCTGGATGGCATACTCTTGATAGGAAAGGAGTTTCCTATGCTACACTCGGTCAATCTCCTCTTATCACAAAGATTCTCTATAAAGGATCAAGGTAATACCTCCTAAATCCTTGGTTTTGGATCTATGAGATAGATCTAATTGGATGTTAGGATCTCACTAGTTGTAAAGAGATGGTATCAATAGATCCTGGGGAGAATCACCGGAAAGGTTCCAGGGTGATAAGGACGACTGAATGTCAGTCGCAGGCATTGTATTTACCCTCGGTGGAGGGACGGTATGTTGGAAGAGTTCCAAGCTAGATACCGTGACATACTAGACGATTAAAGGCAGGATTAATCACTACCAAGGATGCTACCAAAGAGGTAGTCTGGATATATATGAGTTCATGAGATGAACTTCGTTCCTCCCATTGTGTGACAATGGAGTTGTGGCTTTTGCCAAGGAACCCACCGTCCCATCTGTGATCCAGAAATATTCTTAGGCAGTATCGCCTGATCATGGAGATGGTTGATCTCCAGGAAGATCGAGGTTAGGAGAGTAGACACAGAGGACAACATCGCGGATCCACTCACAAAGGTCTATTTCCCAGTAGAAACTTTTATGGGATGGTTGAGTATGAGATACTTCAACCACAGCTGATTGTTGGGTATGCGATACCACAGCAGATGGCCCTAGTGCAAGTAGGAGATTGTTAGTTACATGTATGCCCTAGAGGCCATTACTGTACATACGATGTATATTGTAGTGAATGCTTGGACATATATAGGGAGGACTTTCCTACTGAACATGATAGTATGCTATCCGGTTGCTCTTTATCTTAACATGCACTCCGATTGTCTCTATGTTACATGTTGATAAAGCCCTTAGGATGAGTACTTGACAACCAGAACTATGATGCAAATCAAACTAGTGGGGACAGTGTAGTCGTCAAGTACATCCTTCAAATGTTCCTAGTCGTGGGAGTACCGAGACAGGGCATCGATACTCCAGAGTATACTAGCGTATGCGCTTCCTGACCCATATGATGGGCGATGGATGATCCCATATCCATTGGTGTTTGACATCAGAGAAGGTATACGGGTGCTCAGTGGAGAATGGGTACACTGGACGGACTCGCCGAGAACTCCCAGATGGTATTATACCTCACGTCAGATGGCAGTTCTCTGGTGACACTGGTACAGACTAGTCTGTAGACCCGAGATCGTCATAGAGTCTTGTGTGATTCCCACTGTACTTTGATTTCCATCATACCACGTCCAAGAAGGCGTGCAAAACGGTGGCTTTTGGGTACAGTCCCGAATCACATGGAAGCAATGAGCGATAGGAGAGGATTCGTCTCTCCCGGTATAGGGAGTTGATGTTGCACTGTGTTCGATTGGCTATAACTGGAAATCCCTGGCCAGGGTTGCTGAGATTTACTGGTAAGTGTTATCAGTAGTTTCTCGAACTGTTATGGAACTCATATCAACACGACTTATCAAGCTACTGGGGTCTGACGTTTACCACCCCTAGGCGAGATATGCGACATATCAGACGAAGAGAACGGACTGTACGGGAGTGTTACTGATTGGATTCGAAGGAGAATGTACAAGCTTGCTTGTTGATCTTCCGATCGCTCAATACCTAGGTAGCTATTACGTTTAGCTGACCGCTTGCAGCTTGTGGGTGTTTGATATGATCATCACCTACTGCCGGCGTATTGACGATTCTTTAGAGTCCTGCACAGTGGTTTCCTGGCTCAGGCAAAACGGAGTAGGAGCACATATGTGATATGTGCGGGACCGAGAATAATACGTGTATGCGATACCGTAATAGATTCTCGCGGTATGTGATATCGGCCGGGTATATGTGATATAGCCGGGACATCGGATCAAGTGTTGATTCGATGAACTGATATAGATTATATTAGTCAGTTATTTATGAAATAGCCGGATTATCGGATCAAGTGTTGATTCGATAATTTAATGTATAATTATATATTTGATATATTAAATTACAATAACTAATATAAGCTCACTTAAAGATTCTTTTTCTCATTCGGGTAATACATTGATATATATGTGATATATGTTAATTGTATTATTTTATTTTGTTACAATAAATATTGTATATGTGATATATAATATTGTAACATGTTAGGGTTACAAATGCAACATGTTTTGTGGAGTTTAAACATGGTTAGGTTTTGGATTAGGGTTAAGCTTTCTTGAAGCTTCTAGAAGCTTTGCTTTTGTTTTTAAGCAAAGATATTTTGTAAAGATATTTGTAGATATTTCTTAACCAAACCCAAACCCTTTACCATAGTTAATTCTCTACATGGATTAAGTCTTTATTCTTAACCCATGGTTGCATTTCTAACCTCACACAAGTTTTCATTATTCATCATAAAGTAATTTCTTCTTCTTCTTCTTCCTTTGAAAAAAAAGATTTCTAGCTTTTTGATATGTGATGATTTTGAGTGAGATAAAGAAAACAAATGAGAGATAAATTCCTACTTCATCATCCTCATCTATTCTAGCCACTTAGATTAGGGTGTTTGCTTTGCTAATATTTAATTAGTGAAGCAAAAGCTTGGGCTTGAGTTTCTTAAAGGTAGATCATCTTTGTTGTTGAAGATTGGAAGCAAGCTTACATCTTTCTCTTCATGGAGCCTCTCTAGAGTCTGGGTACTCGATGATCGCAGCGAAGGGACCTTAACACGGAGCTTATGAAGCGAAGGAACGGACTACAAAGGTTGTAATCCCTTTCTCTTAGAAGTAAAGTTGTTTACTTGCTTATTGTTCGCCTAATCTTTAGTATAAGATCTTGGTTAGGGTTGTTCGGCACTTGAAAAATTTGATTTTGGCATGGTTGATGCCTTATAGAACCTTGTGACAACGCCTAGTAACCCTACAGTATACTACCACATAGGAGTCCTCGACGAGTCCTGTTCAGGGGACCCAGTCTCCACTGAGCACCCGTATACCATCTCTGATGTCAAACACCAATGGATGTGGGATCATATCCTAAGGGCTTTATCAATATGTGAGAGCAAGACAGTATAACAATATATAAGTCTGCATGTTAAGATAAAGGTAACCAGATAGCATACTATCATGTCGAGCAAGAAAGTCATCTCTATATATATCCAAGCATCCACTATAATATACATCATGTGTACAATAATGGCCTCTGGGGCATACATATAACTAACAATCTCCCACTTGAACTAAGGCCATGTGTTGTAGTATCTCATACCCAACATCCCAAAGAGTCTCTTAAATTGCGTCTGGGGGAGGGCCTTCGTGAGTGGATCCGCTACGTTGTCCTTCGTGTCAACTCTCCTGACCTCGATCTCCCGGCGATCTACTATCTCCCGGATCAGGTGATACCGCCTCAGAATATGTCTGGATCTCTGATGGGACTAGGGTGTTTGTTATGTATATACCCTAGAGACCATTATTGTATATATGATGTATATTATAGTGGATGCTTGGATATATATAGAGAGGACTTTCTTGCTCGACATGATAGTATGCTATTTGGTTTCACTTTATCTTAACATGTTGACTTGTATTAGTTTACTGTCTTGCTCTCACATGTTGATAAAGCCCTTAGGATATGTACTCGACTACTGGGACTTTGATGAGATCATACTAGTGGAGCCAGGGTAGTCAACGAGTACATCCTATAACTGTTCCTAGTCGAGGGTGTATCGAGATAGGGCATCGATACACCAGAGTAAACTAGCGTATACGCACCTTGACCTATATGATGGGCAATGGATGATCCCATATCCATCGGCATTTGACATCAAAGATGGTGTACGGGTGCTCAGTGGAGACTGGGTACACTGAACGTACTTGCCGACAACTCCTAGATGGATTTATACCAATCGTCAGATAGCAGTTCTCTGGTGACACTGGTACAGGTTAGTCTGTAGACCCAAGATCGTCATAGAGTCTTATGTGATTCCCACTGTGCATTGATTTCCACCTTACCACGTCCAAGAGGGCATGCAAAATGGTGGCTTTTGGGTACAGTCCCGAATCACATGGAGGCAATGAGCGATAGGAGGGGATTCGTCTCTCCCGGTATAGGGAGTTAATGTTGTGCTGTGATCGATTGGCTATAACTGGAAGTCCCTGGCCAGGGCTGATATGGAGTGCTACTGGTAAGTGTTATCAGTAGTTTCTCGACCTGTTATGAGCCTCACATCTACACGACTTATCGGTTACTGGGGTCTAACGTTTTACCACCCCTAGACTAGATATGCAACATATCAGACGAAGAGACCAGACTGTACGATAGTGTTACTGATTGGATTCACAGGAGAATGTACAGGCTTTCTTGTTGATCTTCTGATCACTCAATACCTGGGTGGCTGTTATGTTTAGCTGACCGCTTACAGCTGGTGGGTGTTTGATATGATCATCAACTACTGCCGGCGTATTAACGATTCTTTAGAGTCCTACACAGAGGTTTCCTGGCTCAGGCAAAACGGAGTAGGAGCGAATATATGATATGTGCGGGACCGAGAATAATACGATATGAGATACCGTATTCTATTCTCGCGATACATGTTATCGGCTGGGTATATGTGATATATCCGGGTCATCGGATCAAGTGTTGATTCGATGAATCGGTACATGTTATATTAGTCGGTTATATGCGATATAGCCGGATTGTCGGATCAAGTGTTGATTCGATAATTTAATGTATAATTATATATGTGATATATTATATTACATTAACTGATATAAGCTCACTTTATTGATTCATTTTCTCACCGGATAATACAATGATATATATGCGATATATGTTAATTGTATTATTTTCTTTTGTTACAAAAATATATTATTTATGTGATATATAATATTGTAACAAGTTATGATTACAAATGCAACATAATTTGTGGATATTAAACAAGTTAGGGTTTGATTTGGGTTAGCATTTGGGTTAGCTTTTTCATGAAGCTTCATGAAGCTTTCTTTTGTTTTATGCTAAGATATTTTGTAGATATTTCTTAACCCAACCCAAACCCTTTACCTTAGGTTTATTCTCTACATGATTTAAGCCATTCATTCTTAACTCAAGGTTGTTTTGTAACCATAGCAATAATTTCATTATTCATCACAAATGAAATTCACCTTCTTCTTCCTCCTTGAAAAGCTTTCTAGCTTTTTGTGATGTGATGAAATAAAGTGAGAAATTGAAATTAAAAGAGAGCTAAATTCCTACTTCATCATCCTCATCTATTCTAGCCACTTAGATTAGGGTGTTCACTTCTCTAATAAGTTGTTTAGTGAAGTGTAAGATTGGGTTAAAGATTCTTCAAGGTAGATCATCTTCGAAAAGGAAGACTTCAAGTAAGCATGGATCATTCGGCTTGTGGATGTAAGTCGATGTACAACACCCCACGACTTGCAGGGAGGCGGAATAATGAAAAACGATCTTGTTTTAGGCGTAAACATCGACTAACCGAGAATCTTTGCATAAACAATAACTAACAAGAAACCATAGAAGTGTTAACTACTATGTTAAGTGATTATACCTATAAAACCGAGTCCTTCGTCTTGTCGTTCTCCACGTCCTCTCCGGCCTTCTCTAAGTAGTAGAAGATCCACCCGAGAGCTTTACTACAAGCTTCACCTCAAACAAGAGGTAACTAGGTTTCTTGAAGTGCTAATCCAAGTAACCTAGGTGATATAGAGAATGGTTAAGGATTAAGTAGTCTAATCTAATCCTTGTACTCAACACATGAGAGGGGAGGATTAGGGTTTGAAGAGGGAGAGCTTGAGGAGAGAGAAAGTGAGCAAGATCATGAGATGAGAAAATGAGCTATCATAATATATATCAAGCATTATTTTTTATCAAGAAAAGAAAAGAAAATGATTTACAACCATGCTTGATAAATATCTAATGGTGATTCATCTCCATGAGTCATTAAGCATTTATGATGCATTAATGACATGGATGAATCATCCATATGATTCACTAATCTCATTCAATGTATGTGCCACGTTAACCCCCTTAGTCACCACCTTCTAGAAGCTTCTCGTGTAATTACAAGAACGCCCCTCCTATCCGTGAAAACACGGAAAAACTTTAGACTGTATAAATCCAATAACCGGATACTAGTAACTGTCTTAAAACAAAGCCGACTAGTAAAAACTGTCCGAACGACGTACGTGTGTAAACACACGTATGCGTCCGAACCCTTTGTCGTAAAACCATACGACCTCTATATCGTTTCGCCTGGAGTAGGAAAACTCTCTGTGTGGGACTCTAGAGACTCGACTACAACGCTGGCAGTGGGTTTAACCACAGACCACAAGCGGCACTAGCTGTACGTAACGGTCCCCAGGTAGATGTCGATAAGAAGGCCGATGAGGAAACCCATCCGAACTCCTACTGAGCCTGCTGTGACAATCTCCATACAGTCCGGTCCGTTCGTCTAAGACTATCGCATATCGGGCCTAGGGGGGCGGCAAGCGTCAGTCCCCTAATAGCGGTATAAGTCGTGTCAAAGCGAAGCCCATTACACCCTGAGAAACTACTGGAACCTACCAGCAAATCTCGCTTGCCCTGGCCAGGGACTTTGCGTAATGGCTCTCTGACACAGCGCGATATCAACCCCCAATACCGGGAGAGACGAATCCTGTCTAACCGCCACTGCCTCCAAGTGCTCGGGACTGCACCCAACTGCTACCTGTTTGCACGACTCCTTTGAGCCGTGGTAGGGTAGCAATCTAAGAACAGTGGGACACACTCGAGGCGAAATAGCAGTGTCAAGTCTCCGGACTATGTTGTACTCATGTCACCTGGGAACTGTTCACTGACGACTGGTAAAAAACCAACCAACAGTTCCCTGTGAGTCCTGTCCGGTGTACCCGTAACCTAACGAGTACCTGCATACTATCTCTAGTACGACGTATTGACGGCTGTGGGACATACCATCTCCCCAACTGGGATGAGAAGCGTACACACTAGTCTACTCCGCAGTATCGATGCCCTATCTCGATAATCCAATGACTAGGGACCTGAATAAGGATGTGCTTGTAGACTACCCAGCCCCCACTAGTGTGACTGCCATCACAACGCTGGTAGTCAAGCAAGATTCTAAGAGCTCTATCAATACGTATACTCACATATTAAAATAGAAAAACCAAGTAGCATACTACCATGTTTAGCAAGATTGTTATATACATGTGAATATCCCAAGCTTCCATTAAGTAAAATAAAAACTAGAATGATACAGTAATGGCCTTCTAGGGCATAAACACTAACAATCTCCCACTTGCACTAGGGCCATGTACTGGCGTATCGAAGACCGATGATCTCGAGTAGCCTCTCGAACTGAATCTGAGGTAGGGCCTTAGTGAATCGATCAGCAATGTTATCCTCTGTATTTACTCTCTTTACCTCGATCTCCCGGCGATCTACGATCTCCCTGATCAGGTGATACCGCCTTAAGAGGTGTCTGGACTTCTGATGGGACCTGGGTTCCTTCGCTAAAGTTATAGCGCCGTTGTTGTCGCAATACAGAGGTATTGGACCAACACTGGTAAGAACCACCTGAAGTTCTGTGAGGAACTTCTTCATCCAGACAGCTTCTTATGCGGCATCGCAAGCAGTTATGTACTCCGCTTCCATCGTTGAGTCAGCAACGGTGTCCTGCTTGGAACTCTTCCAACATACCGCCCCTCCATTGAGGGTAAAGACATAACCCGACATGGACTTGGAGTCATCCTTGTCACTCTGGAAGCCGGAATCAGCATAGGCCTCCATCCTGAGGTCTTTTCCGTCGTAAACCAAGAACATCTCCTTAGTCCTCCTCAGGTACTTGAGAATGTTCTTTACTGCTATCCAGTGATTCTCCCCTGGGTTTGCCTGATACCGGCTTACAACGCTCAACGCGTATGCTACATCTGGTCGGGTACATAACATCGCATACATTATAGAGCCTACCGCAGAAGCATAGGGTATAATCGACATGCGTTCCCTTTCCAAATCAGTCTTGGGAGACATCTCTTTGGATAGGGTGATTCCGTGACAAGCCGGTAGGTTACCGCGCTTAGAATCTTCCATACTGAATCTTTTCAATATGGTGTCTATGTACCTGGACTGCGAAAGTCCCAACATCCTCTTTGATCTATCACGATAGATCTGGATCCCCAGAATGTAGGTGGCATCACCCAGGTCCTTCATGGAAAATTTCTGTGACAAGAATCTTTTGACTGACTGTAGCATAGGAATATCATTTCCTATTAGGAGAATGTCATCCACGTACAAGACGAGGAATACAACAACTCTCCCTACAATCTTACTGTATATGCATGGTTCATCTGGATTTTTGATAAAGTCGAATTCTTTGACAGTATCATCAAAACAGATGTTCCAACTCCGCGATGCCTGCTTTAGTCCATAAATGGACTTAAGCAGCTTGCATACTTTACCGCTGCTCCCACTCTGAATGAATCCCTCTGGCTGATCCATATAGACGCTCTCTTTTAAATTTCCATTTAGAAAGGCCGTCTTTACGTCCATTTGCCAGATCTCATAATCGTGGAAGGCAGCAATAGCAAGAAGGACCCGAATGGATTTCAGCATAGCCATTGGAGAAAAGGTTTCGTCATAGTCCAAACCAGGTCTTTGACGGAAACCCTTTACAACAAGTCTAGCCTTATAGGTTTCAACCTGTCCATCTACACCAATCTTCTTTCTGAAGACCCACTTGCATCCTACGGGTTTTACCCCATCTGGAGCAGTGTCCAAAGTCCATACTTTGTTAGTGTACATGGACTCCATTTCGGTCCGCATTGCATCCAGCCATTTTACCGAGTCGCCGCTCTGAATGGCTTGCTGGAAGCTAGTAGGGTCGTCATTATCAATGACGCAATCTTCTCGATCCCCGTCTATGAGAAAACTGTAGTATCTCTCGGGCGGATGAGACTGCCTACTACTTCTGCGGATAGGCGCTGGTATGTCCCTTTCTTCTGAAACTTCTTGTTTTACCAAACTTTCAGTAACAGCTTGTGGTTCTGGAATTTCTTCCAGTTCTACTGCGCTCCCACTCTTCTGATTTTCTAAAACTTTAGTTTCTAAGAAGCGGGCATGACGAGAAACAAAAACCTTTTGTTCCTCTGCGTAGTAGAAGCAATATCCCATGGAGTTCTTTGGATATCCCACAAACTTACACTCTACTGAGCGTGCCTCGAGCTTATCCGGATGATGCTTTTTTACAAAAGCTGGACATCCCCATGTCTTTAGGTACTGAAGATAGGGTTTCTTCCCACTCTACATCTGATATGGTGTGGTAGGCACAATCTTGGTTGGAACCTTGTTCAAAAGATATGCCGCTGATTCTAGCGCATAACCCCAGAATGATCGCGGTAACTCAGTCTTACTCATCATGGAACGAACCATATCCAATAGGGTTCGATTCCTCTTTTCTGATACACCGTTGTGTTGTGGTGTGTATGGAGGAGTAAGCTGAGAGAGAATTCCTTTCTCTTTTAAGTAACCCAGCAACTCGGCACTTAAGTATTCACCACCTCAATCAGATCTTAGTGTCTTAATACTTTTGCCTGTTTGGTTTTCCACTTCATTCTTGTATTCCTGGAATTTCTCAAAGGCCTCGGATTTATGCTTCATTAAGAAGATATGTCCATACCTAGAGAAATCATCCGTAAAAGTAATGAAGTAGGAATAACCACCTCGCGCATGTGTATACATTGGACCGCACACGTCACTGTGTACGAGTCCTAAGAGCTCGCTCGCTCTTACTCCGTGTCCAGTAAACGGAGTCTTTGTCATCTTTCCCATGAGACAAGATTCACAAGTGGCATAAGATTGATATTTGAACGGATTCAAATATCCTTCTCTATGTAACTTCGTTAATCGTGTTTCATTGATGTGACCTAGTCTTCAATGCCATAAGAAAGCCTGATTCATTTCTGGAGACTTTCTTTTAAGTGTGTTCTGGACATTGAAAACCTGAGCTTGATTCAATACGTATATACCGTCATCTAATGTACCGGACCCAATCAGAACTTGATTTAGGTGGATGTGAACTACATCGCTTACGAATGTAAAGTCATATCCCTCTCTTGAAAGTGAGGACACTGATATGATATTACAAGTCAAACTAGGTACATACAGACAGTTACGTAGAATCAATATCTGCCCACTTATCAAACCTAGGCGATATTCTCCCACGGATTCAGCATCCACGCTCATTCCGTTTGCAACTCTGAGAGACAAATCACCTATTCTTATAACTTTACGGTTTCTCAAAGCATGTAACGAATTACAGATATGAGATCCTGCTCCGGTATCTAGTACCCAGGAAGTAGAGTTAATTGACAAACAGTTCTCAATTACAAACACATTTGAGGCTGAAGCCACAACATGCTTCGTATCCTGGCTACTGGCTTCCAAAGCCCTGCAATCCTTCTGCCAATGCCCGTTCCCATAACAATAGGAATATCCCTCCTTACCTACACCAAGTCCGGAAACTTTTTCTCTTCCCTTTCCTCCTATTTTACTGACACCGTATATCGGCTTTGTAGAGGTCTTCTTGTTTTCATCCTTTGCTTTCGCCCTGGATGTAGAAGAAGAAGGTCCCCCATTAAGCAGAGTTTGTGTCTCCCTGGTTTCTTTCAGGGTATAAGTAGAGGCTAGGGACTGTAGAAATAAGTCAGCATATGACCTGTTTCCCAACGTAGTCTCCAGGTCCTTGAGCTCATCAATATAGCTAGTCATCGTAAGGACGTCGTCCCTTACAGATGACCCGTCAGCCGACCTCGCTTGAATTAATTCGTTCGAGGCCTCATATCTTGTGATATGAGATTGCTCTCCATATAAATCTTTATTATGGAGAAAGATGGAAACAGAGTCCATCTTCTCGTGCTGCTTCTGGTATACACCATCAACTAAAGCCAACACGAGGTACTTGGCTTTCTCTTTATCCTTTTCCTTTGTCTGACGGATATCCATATCCGCGACGGTGGAAACTGGACCTGGGATGGCGGGATCTTGAGTAGAAATAGGGTGGTCCAGCTTGTCATAGGCAATGGTCATCTGGACAGCCTTTTGCCAGTTATAAAAGTTAGATTCAGTCAACTTGTTATCTAGATGTAACCTAGTCATGGTCACAAGGTCGCTGCAATGAGAGAGAGAGAAGAAAACACTTTAGCATAATGCTCTTGCAAGTTTAGATTGGTTTTTAATTTATCTAAACTGGATGGCTCCCACTGTTTCTCGAATCCTTCTTCAAACCATAAAAGAAGAATTAGCCAGGACTATTCTCACTGTACAATACTTGCTTAACCGTTCAGCCAGGCTAGTGTCGGTACTTCGAGGGAGGTTTTCCAACACATTCGCAAAGTTCCTTAATTAAATAACCTCTTTTCTCTGGAGGCGTAGCCCCGCTGACACCTTTCTCGGCACCTACTTGGTTTATAGCATTGATCGTTAAGTGACGAATCTCCTGATAAGTAGCATATACTCAAAGTAGGATCGGGATCCAAATATCATCGTATGATAATGTTGAAGGAATCCTACCAACATTCATCAAACTTCAAATGGTATGCATCTCTTTGCAAATTTCAGTTTCTTTAGAAATTACCAATATAGATTTTTGCCCCATGTTATTATGACCTTGACGAAAGCCAACAAATCATAAAACACATGTCAAGTTCTGCCCATCATTATCTTGTTAATTTGAACCCACCCGTATATACCCTTGACGAAAGCCAACAAGGTTATACGACTGTTCCAAACCAACTCATCTATCTATGCAACAAATGAATACCCCAGCAGCAACAAAACACTATGCCTTGACGAAAGCCAACAAACATAGCTTGAATACTACTGACCATCCATAAAAAATGACGGAGGGCTACGACTGGTTTTGGCGAAACCGTGAACGTAGCGAACTTGATATAATCGAAGGAACCTGATAGCTTTTTAAAAGGAGTAGTTAAAGCTCCGCAATTAAAAAATTCTGCTCTTTTAAAATAACCGAGTGGTTTCTTTTAAATTTGTTCCAACGATTCAACTTTGGTTTATTTTCTTTGCATTAAAATAATGCGTCCCATCATTTAACCTATCATTGCAGAAAACAACGAAAATACAACGTCCTCTTATGCCATTCGCATTCGCCACTGGGTCCCGTCATCACCCGTTAGGTTACTTAATTAACGGCAGAGCGGGGGGTGGGCTAGCGCGGGTGTAAAACATAAGTGACGTCTAAATAGCTATCATATATAGATATTGTACATTCGTCAAACGCAATAATAGGAATTCCAGATCTCATATCAACTTTATTGGATTTGCAAGCAATCCGCGTTTGTTTAGAGCCTGCAACAAAAGACGGATTGCACAGTTGTGATGAATAGCCATTACCCCACCCTAGACCCCTACGGGTACGGCAAACTACCCGCCAAATATCCAAAGTGAAGCGGTCTCCCTCAACAAAGTGAGTAGGCCACTAAACACTTCGAAGTACCCGGTAGTTTGTGCACCCCACCTTGGGTCTATCCTAGGAGCAAAAAAAACAGTAAAATGAAATAATACATCGGTGGCTACAACTGCAACCTGGATGCGCCCCGCAAAATAATATTACAACATATTACAATTAAATTGAATGAATTAAAAATAATAACCCATCACAAAACCCCGGCTAATCATCACAACAGTCCAATACAGTTCACATCCACAAACAGTAAAAACCATTACAGAAATGTGCAACCCCCTGCCAACCGACATACTAGCAGTTAGGGGAGGTTTACGAACACATTATACAAACACAGATATAATCATATTAGCAAACTTCGTAAAATTTCGATTGAACAAACGCTTTTAGATTCTACTCCAATACTTCTCTGTGCACCTGAGATCTTAGCAGAAAATAAAACATCCCAGAAACATCACTGTTAACACCTAGGACTTACTGAATAAATTTGGGCCGACTCGGTCCTAACTCGGCCGCGGATCCGCGGCGGATCGCATGGATCCGCCGCGGTTCCGCGGTGATATGGCCGAGTTAGGAGTCCAAATTTCTTCAGTAGCCCTAGTTTTTCCTGCTTGTTATTCTGAAGCACCCTGAAAAAATTTTAGAGCCAGTTTAAAATTCGACAGCAAGTGTGATAATCGATGATGTTTCCGGTTCCTTTTTGCGTTCGAAATTCTACGACTTTGCTAATGAGTTATTTATTATTTAGCGAGGCTCTGATACCACTGTAAGTCGATGTACAACACCCCACGACTTGCGGGGAGGCGGAATAATGAAAAACGATCTTGTTTTAGGCGTAAACATCGACTAACCGAGAATCTTTGCATAAACAATAACTAACAAGAAACCATAGAATTGTTAACTACTATGTTAAGTGATTATACCTATAGAACCGAGTCCTTCGTCTTGTCGTTCTCCACATCCTCTCCGGCCTTCTCTAAGTAGTAGAAGATCCACCCGAGAGCTTTACTACAAACTTCACCTCAAACTAGAGGTAACTAGGTTTCTTGAAGTGCTAATCCAAGTAACCTAGGTGATATAGAGAATGGTTAAGGATTAAGTAGTCTAATCTAATCCTTGTACTCAACGTTTGAGAGGAGAGGATTAGGGTTTGAAGAGGGAGAGCTTGAGGAGAGAGAAAGTGAGCAAGATCATGAGATGAGAAAATGAGCTATCATAATATATATCAAGCATTATTTTTTATCAAGAAAAGAAAATGATTTATAACCATGCTTGATAAATATCTAATGGTGATTCATCTCCATGAGTCATTAAGCATTTATGATGCATTAATGACATAGATGAATCATCCATATGACTCACTAATCTCATTCAATGTATATGCCACCTTAACCCCCTTAGTCACCACCTTCTAGAAGCTTCTCGCGTAATTACGAGAACGCCCCTCCTATCCGTGAAAACACGGAAAAACTTTAGATTGTATAAATCCAATAACCGAATACTAGTAACTGGCTTAAACCAAAGTCGACTAGTAAAAAATGTCCGAACGACGTACGTGTGTAAACACACGTATGCGTCTGAACCCTTTGTCGTAAAACCATACGACCTCTATATCGTTTCGCCTGGAGTAGGGAAACTCTCTGTGTGGGACTCTAGAGACTCGACTACTACGCTGGCAGTGGGTTTAACCACAGACCGCAAGCGGCACTAGCTGTACGTAACGGTCCCCAGGTAGATGTCGATAAGAAGGCCGATGAGGAAACCCATCTGAACTCCTACTGAGCCTGCTGTGACAATCTCCATACAGTCCGGTCCGTTCGTCTAAGACTATCGCATATCGGGCCTAGGGGGCGGCAAGCGTCAGTCTCCTAAAAGCGGTATAAGTCCTGTCGGAGCGAAGCTTATTACACCCTGAGAAACTACTGGAACCTACCAGCAAATCTCGCTTGCCCTGGCCAGGGACTTTGCGTAATGGCTCTCTGACACAGCGCGATATCAACCCCCAATACCGGGAGAGACGAATCCTGTCTAACCGCCACTGCCTCCAAGTGCTCGGGACTGCACCCTACTGCTACCTGTTTGCACGACTCCTTTGAGCCGTGGTAGGGTAGCAATCTAAGAACAGTGGGACACACTCGAGGCGAAGTAGCAGTGTCAAGTCCGCGGACTATGCTGTACTCATGTCACCTGGGAACTGTTCACTGACGACTGGTAAAAAACCAACCAACAGTTACCTGTGAGTCCTGTCCGGTGTACCCGTAACCTAACGAGCACCTGCATACTATCTCCAGTATGACGTATTGACGGCTGTGGGACAGACCATCTCCCCAACTGGGATGAGAAGCGTACACACTAGTCTACTCTGGAGTATCGATGCCCTGTCTCGATAATCCAACGACTAGGGACCTGAATAAGGATGTGCTTGTAGACTACCCAGCCCCCACTAGTGTGACTGCCATCACAACGCTGGTAGTCAAGCAAGATCCTAAGAGCTCTATCAATACGTATACTCACATATTAAGATAGAAAAACCAAGTAGCATACTACCATGTTTAGCAAGACTGTTATATACATATGAATATCCCAAGCTTCCATTAAGTAATATACAAACTAGTATGATACAGTAATGGCCTTCTAGGGCATAAACACTAACAGTGGAGCCTTTCTTGAGTCCGGAAGTTCATGGATCGCGGCGCAGGGACTACTACTCGGAGCTTATGAAGCGAATGAGCTGTAAGTGCACAGCGCCGCCCCGGCCGTCAATCCGACGCCGGAATGCGGAAACGAAACATTTTACGAACTTTTAAACCGGCACCACCGCGCACAAAAATCCCGGATCGGGCCATTAATCTAGTCCTAGCTAACTAAAGAACGGGGTTGTGAGATATACCGAGTGATCCGTGTCCTTCAGTCTTCTCGTCGTCGTCCCGATCTCCCGCGGAATCTCCGGTCTCCACCTCCTTGCCGGAAGGGCACCACATCGCCGGCTTCTTTTACGGGCTCCCACCTCTGGACCGAGGCGACTCGGGCACGAAGTTGGCGAGTCGACGTGCCCAAGATTTGCTGTAAATGAAGTGAAGATCTATGTGTCTCATTTGGGGTTTAGGTTGCCTTTTTGGTGGAGGAATGATATGTGGAATTTTTGTAGATGAACTTGGGGATTTTGCAAACATGAAGAGAACCAAAAATCCCCACCCAAAAATTCAGCCCCCCTCCTCTTAGTGGCCGGCCTCAACTCAAAGGGAAAATGAATGGAGTGAATTGAAAATCAAAGAGAGTGAATCACATCATAATGCAAGAGAGAGAAAGGGTGATGATGACAAGCAATGATCATCAACCAAAACCAATACACCATCAACTAATCATCATACCCAAAGTCAAGCAATCATGAAGCCATGGAAAGTCAAGGGATGGTGCACCATCATGATATAAAAGTATGCAAAGACAACCCTCCAAATAGCTAATTTGCACAAATGCAAATAAGCCCTCCTCCACCAATCTTCAGCCAATGAAAGATACAAAGAAAATTGGCTGAAACGGAAAACAAACTGGCAACTCCAAAAACTGATCCCGTAATAAATTACAGGAAAACCCCGCTACTGTATATACATACCCGCATTTGTATTCCGACCGAATACAAATGCAATGAGACAAATCTACACTGTACAATACTAGGATCCGGCTTAAACCAAAGCCCGCTAGTATTATCCGTCCGATCATGATCCGTGCAATACCGCACGTATCTGATCGAACCCTGCCATATCTCCATACGGCTTCTACAGCGTTTCGCCCGAAACTTAAGAAACTGGTCTGTGGGGGACTCTAAAGACTCGTCAACACTTTGGTTGTGGATTTAACCACTAGCACGTCAGAGGTATTAGCCTATACGTAACGGGCTACCAGGTATCGACCAAAAGGGACGTCGATGAGCGAACTCATCCTGACACCCTACTGAGCCTGTCAGTGACAATATCCGTACTGTCCTGTCCGTTCGTTTATGAGCATCGCATGGCGGGCCTAGGGGGTTAGTAAAAGTCAGACCCCCAAAAGCGGTACAAGTCGTGTCGGAGTGTAGCCCAGAGCACCCTGAGATACTACTGGAATACCTACCAGTAAATCTCCTGCCTCGGCCGAGGGCTTTGTGTAATGGCTCTCCTAGACACAGCGCGACCTCACCCCCAATACCGGGAGAGACGAACCCCTGAAGATCCGCTCACTGCCTCCATGTGGCTCGGGACTGTACCTAACTAAAACCTGTTTGCACGTCTCCTTTGAGCGTGGTAGGGTAGTAATCAAAGTACAGTGGAAACTCACACGAGACAAATGACGATCCTCAGGTCGATGAACTAACCTGTACACATGTCACCTGGGAACTGCTATCTGACGTCAGGTATAAGACCAACTAGCATGTTCCCGGCGAGTCCTGTCCGGTGTACTCATAACCCAATGAGCACCTGTATATATCTTAGGTGAACCAACTAACACCAGTGGCTTGTAAGACCGGCCACCGCCCCTAGTCAGGGTCTCGACTGTATACACTAGTCTATTCTGGAAAATCGATGCCCTGTCTCGAAACTCCCACGACTAGGGACCTTTTAAGGATATGCTTATAGACCCCAGCTCCCACGTATATGATCACCCTCATACTGCTGGTAGTCAAGCAAGAATCCTAGGGGCTCTATCAACGTGCAATAGTGACCTGTAAGGTCACCTAAAGCAGTCCACGATGATAAAGATAAACCAGATAGCATACTATCATCTTGAGTAAGACTGTCCTACCGGAATAGGTCCTCCCTCAATCATTGCAATCACGTGCCTGTGATCCAATAATTGACTCTGAGGGCACTATCTCCAACAATCTCCCACTTGCACTCAAGGCTAATTATTGCGATGTCGCATACTCACAGCCCGTGTGATACCGAACACCCAACTCCTCTACTAGTGAGTCTCACAAAGCTCGTTTGCGAAACTAATGCGTTCGAGGAATAGCCTCAGTGAGTGGATCCGCTCTAATGTTTCTTTCTATGTCTCTCTTTATCTCAAGTTCGCGGAGAAAGCCATCTCCCGAAATGAGCAATACCTATCTTAGAATATGTGTGGATGTCTGATGGGACCTAGTTCATAAGTGAACTCCAAATCCAAACTTCTTAGACTGTATCGTCAACTGAACTCAATCAGTATCCTGCGCCATGCCTCCCTCAGTGTCTGCTTGGATCACCTATCCAAAATACTGCCCCTCGTTAGAGGGAAAACTACAACTCTGACGGTCACCCTGCCGTCCAGGTCACCTTGGAAGCCTGAAATGATAACTGTCTCCTGAACGAGGCTGTCGTTATTATATCCCTAGAACATCCACTTATGTTCTAAAGCTGCTTCCGATTATTTCTCCAGGATTGGATCAATATCAACTTATTGCATCTACTGCAAGAACAACATCTGGTGTGGTACTTGACATCTCATGATTGACTCAATTGCCTAAGCAAGTGATCTGCCAATCATACACATCCCTCTCCCCTTTAGTCTGTAAGACACCTTTAGAGAGGGTGACTCCATCATCTGCAGGTACACTACCGTGCATGGAGTCGTCCATTCTAAATACTCATAGAATGCTGTCTAAGTACCCAGATTGGGAAACTACCCAAATCTAGATCTAAAACCATAGATCTAGTAACCAGAATGTCTGATATAATATCCATATCCTTTGTGGAGAAACCACTGTGTGACGACCAAAGAATAACCGATCGTAGTATAGGAATATCACTTCCTATTCTGTGTATGTCATCCAAATACCAGGACATCACACCCTACTACCTTCTTAACTGATCCATCCCCTATTCTGATGAAGTCAAACCTATGACTGTCACATCAGAAATAGATGATCTATCTCTGCTATATCTGCTTTAGTCTATAAAAAGACATAAGCCACTTGTCCACCATGCTTCCGCTGCTCCCACTGACTACGACAACCCTCTGGCAGAGTCATATACACGTACACTTCTAAAGCTAGTTTAGAACGACGCTATACTCATCCTCCTGCCAGGTCTCGCAGCCTGGAACAACGGCAATGGCAAGTCTGGGTAAACAAGAACCTCCCTGTCACCGTCCTTGAGGCTACCGGAGTACCTCTCGGGTGCCTGAGGTTACCCACCGTATCTGCGGAGTGGCCAATGGAATGTCAAACCAGATTGAATCTTTTGGTTCTTATCAAATTTTCAGTAATCGTTTGCGGTTCTAGAATCACTTCCAGTTTTACCATACTCCCACTAATGTTTTCTGAAAAAAATCCATTTCTTTTAAAACTGTGGCGAGTCAAGAACAATATCACTATTGATCTTCCAGATGGTAGAAAGTCAACCCTCATCATAGCCTGGGTCAACCCACAAACAGCCATTACAGAAACGTGCCTTGAGTTATCCAGAGTCTGGTTTTAAGCATAAGCCGGACAACTCCCTGTACCTTAACATCATTAAGATACGAACTGTTCTATATCCAATATAGAAGCAGAGGCAATAATTTAATTGAACCAGATTCAAATCATGCAGCTGTCCCCAGTGCATGTCAACTAAATGGAGAGAGGCCGATCAGCGTTAATCAACTTAGGAGTTCTTCCAATTATGAGTAACCTGAAAGAGAAGCAAGTTCTCTTAATCATTACTATCAACTGAATACCCTACACAAGTATCTACATCTTCGATCACCTTGAAAAATCCCGATACTTGCAACACCTGGTTCTCTACTTTATTCATATACCTATAACTTCTCAAAATTCGGACCTTGCGTTTCTACGAAACACTTGTCTAAAAACTAGAGAAGTCATAAGTAAATCGAATATAGTATGAGGACCAACCTCTCTGTCCTAATGGACACTGGACAGCATACAATCCTCTGTATAAGTCCTCTGAGTCTAACAACTCATTCACTGTGTGTCGTAGGTTGAAAACTGTACTTATGGTTAAGAAGAATTACACCGTTGTTTAATGCTCCTTACCTAACCATCCACTGATATAGGTAAATTTCATCGACATAATTTCAAAAAGGTATATCTCACTCTATAAAAATAGACGTACAGATATATCAATTTGAAATTGGTGCATTATAACGGATATTCAAAACCAAATATTCGCCGTCCGGCAAACAACCCAGGTGACTTCCTCAAATATCACCAATTACAACGAATTCCGATATAATGAGGATGATCACCTAATTCCCAATAACTTACTCCCACTCATCATCTGTAAAACCATACAGATGTGAGAATCAATCCTGGTAAATACATATCCTCGAGCAAGTGTCTAATTGGGAAATCTGTTTTCTATTAACAGTACACAGTGAAACTGAAACATTGAAATGTTTCGTAGGGGTATCCGGGTATTCCTAGTAATGCCTCTTCCATCATCCAGATTCACAACTGTAACCGTATATTTCTTTGCCATCTCTCCAAATCCCTTTATATGTCTTTAGTCATTACCTTCTGTACACCCCTTTAGGCCAAATGGTTTTCTTCCTTCCCTACCGTTCGGCACCAGCCTATGGTTTGGAAGAAGACTATCCAATAAGCGTAATGGGTGTACTGTCCCAATCCTAGGGGCACTCGCAACGCGAGAGAAGGTGAAGATAAAAGACACCTGAATAAACCTTATTCATATTTCTCCTGAACCAGAATCCATCCCCGAACTGGAACAAGTTCCTGTCGAGTTCGTATATAACCATACGATGGAGTATCCAATAAACTGTGGATCTTCGTAGTGATACGGAGTGTCCTGGAGAAATACAAAGGTGAAGTGGGAGTGGTAATGAAATACTTGGTTTGGTCGTGAATAGCAGTCGCAATTTACTTTGCCCTCCTTCTGATCCCTTTCTTTGTCTTTACATAATACCTTCTGTACACCATTTAGGCTAATTGGTTTTCTTTATTCCTTACCGTTTGGCACCTGCCTATGGTTTGGAAGAAGACTATCCAATTTGCGTAATAGGTGTACTATCTTCTAAACCAAGGAGTACTCGCAACTTGAGAGAAGGTAAAAAGGAAAAGACAACTGAATAGTCCTATTCGTTTTCTCCATAACCGGAAACCATCCTCGAATAAATTCCTTCGAGTTCGTATATAACCATACGATGGTTTTGTCCAATGGAAGTGGACGTTCGTAGTAATATGGAGTGTCCTGGAGAAAAGGGTAAAAGTAGGAGTGGCAATGAGGTTTGCAACTCTGACAATCCAAAAGCCATTGTTTAAGAAGGTTCGGTTAATTTTGTCACTAAGTCATAGTCTAGGGTCGGGTCAATGGTCGCTGCCAAAGAGAGAGAGAAAAGAAACACTCAGCATGCACTCTATCCTAGATCAGAATGGTTACCAATTTATCTAATCTGGAAACCTCCCACTGTAACGTCAAATTCTCCTCCAAACCTGAAAGAAGAATTAGTCGGGATCCCCAGAGGAGTAAACCAACTCATCGGTGGGAATCGGGATCCAACTATCATCGCATGATAACGTGACGGAATCCGCTCACGTTATTACACTCCAGAAGGTATGCGCATATCTGGCAAGTTTCAGTTTCTTTAGAAACTCCCGATGTGATTTTTGCCCCATGCTCTTATGACCTTGACGAAGGCCAACATATCATAAATCACATGTCAAGTTCTACCCGTCATTATCCAGATTAATTTGAACCCACCCGAACATACCCTTGACGAAGGCCAAAATAGTAGTATGACTGTCCCAAACCAACGCATCTATCTATGCTGCAAAAAAGTAACAAATAGCTACCATACACTATGCCTTGACGAAGGCCAACATACATAGCATGGATACTAAATGCTACCTTCCTGAAATGACGGAGGGCTATGAATGGTTTCTGGCAAAAAACCTTTAACGTAATGAACTTGATATCGTTGAAGGAACGGATAGCTTTTAAAAAATATAGTAACGAAAACCTTTGCTAAAGAGGTCACTTCCGGTGAAGGGATCTCGGCTCTTTCCCCGTAGAATGAGGTGCAGGATATTCCAACTGAATACCACGATGCAAAGCAAAAGTAATCGGCTATAGTGAAGTTATTGCCCTGACGCAAACTTCTGTCCAAGGGGTCACTCCCGGTGAAGGGATCTCGGCCCTTGCTTCGTCGACTGAGGAGCAGGATATTCCAACTGAATACCACTGTGCAAGACAAAAGTGAACGTCCTTGCAATAACAGCTTTTTGAAAAATATTCCAACAACATCAGATTAGATTTGTAACTTGCATTGATCTGAATCAACGCAGTCCCATCAATTGATCACACCAATAAAGAACGAAAATAATGACGTACGTATATGCCATCCGCATTCGCCACTGGGTCCCGTCATTACCCGTTAGGTTAGTTAACTAACGACAGAGCGGGGACTGGACTAGCGCGGATGCAAAACATATACAACGTCTACTAGTATATATATATCAATATATAATTTTCGCTCAAGGCGTGATAAAATGCAACATCACAGAAATGTAATAAGAATCACAGAACAAAACAGATATCTGGGATCCCCGGGTTTCAGAGAGCCGCTACTGAAACCCGACGTTCCCCTGGTCGTGTGGATAGCCTGTGCAATGAAATCCTAGACCCCTAGGGGCGCGGCAAGTTACCTGCTAAAACCTGAAGCGAGGCAGCCCCCTTCAGCAACGTGAATGGACCACCCAGCACTTCATGGAATCCGGTAACTTGGGCACCCCTCCTGGGTCAACCTGTACCCCCTACGGGTGCGGCGAATAGCCCGCCAATTCTAAAGTAAGGCCCCCTCTGTCTCAACGCCATGAGATGCGGGCTCGTTGCCCTCTAGAACCCGGCTATCCGTGCACCCCTCCGCGGGGTAATCCTAGTACAGAAAGTAAAATATACATACAACGGGTACATCGACCTCGACCCGGTCGTGCCCCAAAAGAATAATACAAACAGGCAGTGACGGCAGTCCACATGTCGGACGCTCGCCCCGCAATATCAAATGTACATAATACAACCAAAACTGTACTACCATTGCACCCAGGCTATCCCCTACGACCAATCCGCAACATCACAGCACAATCACAGAACATCAACGTGATTATCACGTTCGCAAATCCGTCTAACCGGGCTATAGCAGTTAGACAGGATTTACCGATCAAGTGATATTCACGGTTGCAGATATAATGTAAATACTGTGAACTAATGTGTTTAAAATTTTCGATCGATCAAATTTTACCAAGTGGGCCCCAAGCATTACAGTAGCACTTAAAGAAATTCTGGGCCCAAAAATAATATTCCAAAACCCATATCTTCAACCCAGAAGCTCACTGAAAAGATTTGATGCATTGATCACTCTATACTGCCGCGGAACCGCGGCCCTAACTAGGGTTTGGCCGCAGTTCCGCGCTCTCCTTAAGGAATCAATGCATCGAATTTCTCCAGAAGGCTTATAATTTCCTGCACAGTATTCTGAAACAACCAGAAAAATTTTTAGAGCCAAAAAAAAATTCGACAGAAACTAATGCACATGAAAACGCGGTTTTTGGAATTTTGTTCGATCGGAAATGTAAACACATTAGACAAAGCTAGACTAGGTTAATGGCGTGGCTCTGATACCAGTGTAAGTGCACGGCGGCGCCCCGGCCGTCAATCCGACGCCGGAATGCGGAAACGAAACTTTTTACGAACTTGTAAACCGGCACCACCGCGCACAAAAATCCCGGATCGGGCCATTAATCTAGTCCTAGCTAACTAAAGAACGGGGTTGAGAGATATACCGAGCGATCCGTGTCCTTCGGTCTTCTCGTCGTCGTCCCGATCACCCGCGGAATCTCCGGTCTCCACCTCCTTGCCGGAAGGGCACCACGTCGCCGGCTTCTTTTACGGGCTCCCACCTCTGGACCGAGGCAACTCGGGCACAAAATTGGCGAGTCGACGTGCCCAAGATTTGTTGTAGATGAAGTAAAGATGTAACGTCTTCAAAATAATAAAATATGATTTTTGGGAAATTTTATAATTTAATATTATTTTAATGAATATTTTAATATTCTGGTATAATTAAATACAGATAAATGGGGAAAAATTATGGAAAATTCTAAAATAAGGTATTTTAAGGAATTGCCTCGTTTTCTGTGCATGGCCCCATTTCCTATAGTTTTGACCCTGGGTATATCTAGTTTTGACAGATTCCATCTAGGGTGAAATCTGGGATGATTTTTCCTATGTTGGTGCAGGATTTGAGACTTGTTTTAGCATGGATTTTGGTTTTTGGTGATTCATTCCTGTCGGGTGGCGTTTGGACGTCAACGACGGGTGGATTTTGATTGTGTTGACATGCGAAGCGATAGGTTTCTACCTATGCGAGTAGCGTGTGCTGTTTTAGTTTCCGATGTGATTTTCATGTGCTTTAGCGTTATGATATCCTTGTAGGTACCCCGAGTGATGTTGAGGCAAAGAGGATGAAGATGGCGACATTGGCACAGACACACGAGAAGCAAGGTGAGTAGATTTATATCTACGGGGAGAAGTCGGGTGGATGGCGTATAGCACCCCCGCAGTCCGTAGTGATGTATATGAATACGTATACACACGTATATTTATTATGTGTTGTTTAGGATCATTGATCGTATTAATGGTATTTTTGATGCTAAGATTATATTGGTGTAGTATAGTGCGAACCCTGGAGTAGTGGTTGCACTCACACATACACTTACACACATACTTGCATACATTCTTTCAGTTATTGGTGCGTATATCTACACATGGGTATGGGACTATGTGTTTATATACGGGGTTTGAGATGATATTTGATGTGAGGCCGTGAGATCGGCGATGTGACATAGTTTGCCTTTGAGGTGCGATATGATAGTTTTAGCGGGCCTTTGGACATGTGCTTTACCCGCATTCATATTTTATAGATGGTGTCGATTTGTACTAGACTTACAGTAGTACCCCAGATTGTGTGATCTGATGATAAGTGATACCTGATATGTGATGAGATAGTGTGATATTGATCCCTACCCAGTTATTGGGATGCCGTACGACGATTTACCGTACGAGCCGATATTGATGATAGATCCGCACTCATGACTCGAGGATATCATACGATATGTTATTGAGGCGAGATCACCGACTATCATATCTATATTTATATATTGACCCAGATTAGGTGGTTTCATACCCCTCCTGTCTAGATTATTTAGTAGACATTAGACTAGACCGAGTCATACCTATTTCAAAACTAACAAATCGGGGATATTTTAAAGATAAGCAGAAGGGTTATACGGATATTTTCAAATGATGCATCTTTTCTTAAAACACCGCAGCCCTTACTTTACCAAAAGCCCTGATTCGTCTTATTTCAAAAGGCAAGGTTGCATGACATATCTATTGGGGCAGGTTCTGTACTTTTGCGTTGATCATTCGTTTCCGCATATTCCTGCTATTTGCATTGCATCGCTTGTATTGTTGTGACATTCAGTCATGCTGCTAGGACACCAGCACCATTATCGATGATGTATATGTTCCACGTACACTTGTTGCCGGCTCACACACTCATCATCGATAATTGCCATGTCACTACACTATAGTACTATTGCATTCATGATATGATTCTGGCATGGCATATTGTACACTTATACCTGTACACATATATAGATGATTCTAGCTTGATTGGGGATTTGGGAACCGCAAGATACTCTTTAAAAACAGATTCCTTTTAAAAGAGCGGTCTCCCTCGACATGTGCACATTATTATTCCATGTTGCATGACTTACTGATATGCTTGCATTACTGTTACATGCCGCATACATCATGCTTTGACTATACGCATTGAGATATGTTGTTTCTATGATATTTCTGGATTTGGGAACCGAGGGTATTTCAAAAGAGAATATGTCATTTCTTAAAAAACCCGGTTACCCTTGATATGATATTTCAGTGCGTCCACCATGTGTTTTCTCGGTGCTGAGAGCGATATGTGTAACCCGAATCGAGGCGTGGATGAGCCGATTACGGGTACATGGTGGACCCGGTATGGTTCCCCTCGGCAAGATGATCGACGAGCTTTGCCGATTGAGCCTGGAGGCGGGCGAGTACCTACCGGTGATTGGTTGGACCTGGCGGTTATCCGGAGGATACCGACCAGAGTCGATAGATGTTTTGGGCATACTGCCGGGGCCGAGGGCCGATACCGCAGACAGAGCCCGCGGGCCGATCCGGACTGACGGAGCCCGATATATGAGGATTTACGTGCCGATGCTGGGCACAGTTTTCATGATGTTTTCGGGTGTCGATGCTGGGCACCCTGGTTCCATGATTTTGATGTGTCGCGAGGGACACGGGTGGTTATATCCTCATATTATTTCCCATGCACATGATTCATGATATGTACATGCATGGTGGTTATTGTCAGTGGGTGACGAGTGGACGGGATCCACGAGTGTGCAGATTTGATTACATTGGTTATACCTCATATTCATGACATGCTATTACCTGAGGCACTAGCACGAGCACTTGGCACTACACTCATGTATAGAGATTACATTGCCAGTTTAGCATGCTTCAGCTTTATTCATATTGAGGTTTATTTATTATCTGATCGTATTGACCTAGGATAGGTCATGCATTCGATCTCTGCTTGTAGATATTTTCTATTTACGAGTTGGCAACTCACCCCCGTTGTGCCCCAGTTCTTGCAGGTTTTTGCCGTACAGATTCCATAGCGGCATTTCTGGCACACTGCTTCCTATGGGTGACTTGCTTGGTTAGGTGGGTTCTTTGTATCAGAACAGCCATTGTTCATGTATTTTTATTGTATCTAGAATTATCCATCAACCAAAACTTGTAGTTTGTTTCAGACTTAGAAATCAGTGTTGTATTGTTTCGACCTTAGAGTCGCGCTTGTAGTATTGCGGTTTTCTGGCTGTTTTTGAGTTTCTTTTCAGTTTTGATCCTCGCCCCTTGGCGTTGTATATTATTATTGCTTGCGTGGTTGTGACCGTCGATTGACGAAGAGCTAGCTCCCGCTTGGGGATGCCTTTTATCATGTCATATATATTATTCTAGTTGTACCCCGTTCGGGGCCAGTTTTTACAAAGGAAACTCTGCCGAAATTTTCAGGAAAAATTACACATTTTAAAAATTCATATTCGGCTTAGTTATTTAAAAACTTGATTTTCAAACATGTTTTCTTAACCTCTTAAAACTAATTTTCCCTATTTACTCCTTAAATGGTTTTAGATTTCTGGGCTTTTGGCTTACTTGATCAGATGGAGTCCTATAGACTTCATATGGCTCGAGGGCCAGTCACGTGCTCTTTCGGGTCGTGAAAAAAGATCTATGTGTCTCATTTGGGGTTTAGGTTGCCTTTTTGGTGGAAGAATGATATGTGGAATTTTTGTAGATGAACTTAGGGATTTTGCAAATATGAAGAGAACCAAAAATCCCCACCCAAAAATTCAGGCCCCCTCCTCTTAGTGGCCGGCCTCAACTCAAAGGGAAAATGAATGGAGTGAATTGAAAATCAAAGAGAGTGAACCACAACATAATGCAAGAGAGAGAAAGGGTGATGATGACAAGCAATGATCATCAACCAAAACCAATACACCATCAACTAATCATCATACCCAAAGTCAAGCAATCATGAAGCCATGGAAAGTCAAGGGATGGTGCACCATCATGATACAAAAGTATGCAAAGACAACCCTCCAAATAGCTAATTTGCACAAATGCAAATAAGCCCTCCTCCACCAATCTTCAGCCAATGAAAGATACAAAGAAAATTGGCCGAAACGGAAAACAAACCGGCAACTCCAAAAACTGATCCCGTAATAAATTACAGGAAAACCCCGCTACTGTATATACATACCCGCATTTGTATTCCGACCGAATACAAATGCAATAAGACAAATCTACACTGTACAATACTAGGATCCGGCTTAAACCAAAGCCCGCTAGTAGTATCCGTTCGATCATGATCCGTGCAATACCGCACGTATCTGATCGAACCCTGCCATATCTCCATACGGGTTCTACAGCGTTTCGTCCGAAACTTGAGAAACCGGTCTGTGGGGGACTCTAAAGACTCGTCAACACTTTGGTTGTGGATTTAACCACTAGCACGTCAGAGGTATTAGCCTATACGTAACGGGCTACCAGGTATCGACCAAAAAGGACGTCGATGAGCGAACTCATCCTGACACCCTACTGAGCCTGTCAGTGACAATATCCGTACAGTCCGGTCCGTTCGTCTATGAGCATCGCATGGCGGGCCTAGAAGGTTAGTAAAAGTCAGACCCCCAAAAGCGGTACAAGTCGTGTCGGAGTGTAGCCCAGAACACCCTGAGATACTACTGGAATACCTACCAGTAAATCTCCTGCCTCGGCCGAGGGCTTTGTGTAATGGCTCTCCTAGACACAGTGCGACCTCACCCCCAATACCGGGAGAGACGAACCCCTGAAGATCCGCTCACTGCCTCCATGTGGCTCGGGACTGTACCCAACTAAAACCTGTTTGCACGTCTCCTTTGAGCGTGGTAGGGTAGTAATCAAAGTACAGTGGGAACTCACACGAGACAAATGACGATCCTCAGGTCGATGAACTAACCTGTACACATGTCACCTGGGAACTGCTATCTGACGTCAGGTATAAGACCAACTAGCATGTTCCCGGCGAGTCCTGTCCGATGTACTCATAACCCAATGAGCACCTGTATACATCTTAGGTGAACCAACTGACACCAGTGGCTTGTGAGACCGGCCACCGCCCCTCGTCGGGGGCTTGACTGTATACACTAGTCTATTCTGGAGAATCGATGCCCTGTCTCGAAACTCCCACGACTAGGGACCTTTTAAGGATGTGCTTATAGACCCCAGCTCCCACGTATATGATCGCCCTCATACTGCTGGTAGTCAAGCAAGAATCCTAGGGGCTCTATCAACGTGCAATAGTGACCTGTAAGGTCACCTAAAGCAGTACACGATGATAAAGATAAACCAGATAGTATACTATCATCTTGAGTAAGACTGTCCTACCGGAATAGGTCCTCCCTCAATCATTGCAATCACGTGCCTGTGATCCAATAATTGACTCTGAGGGCACTATCTCCAACAGGAACGAGCTACAAAGGTTGTAATCCCTCTCTCTTAGATGTAAAGTTGTTTACATGCAAGTTTAACCTAATTCTCTAGTTAAGATCTTGGTTAGGGTTTATTTAGCACCCCAAAAATTTTAAAGTGGCATGTTTGATGCTTTCTAAAACCTTCACACGGTGCTATACTAACCCTACAGTGGTATCAGAGCCAAGCTAGAGCATTAGGCGATGTGTAGACGAAATTAAAACTCCGATCGAACCCTGAAATATGATTTTGGACCCCCTCTCTGGAAATTTTTTAAAATTTTGGTTTTTTCCGTATTAAAAATACTTAGAAAAATAAGCAGGTGATTCTATGGAGAACTGTGAAATACGAACCCCTTATTCTTTCAAGTCGCCGCGGAACCGCGGCAATACCAGGCTTTTCGCGGCGGTTCCGCGGCCGTACTTGGGTATCTGGGATAGATATTTCTAGGTAACATCCATAGGTATTACTACATGCTTCTAGGAATTTTTAATATTACTCAAGTATTGAGTTTTCTGGAGATCTTGAAAATTCGTTGATTCGATCAGAAAGTTTAACATCGTTTAGTTTTCTGGGTAATTTAGAACTTGTTAAAAGGTTCGAACGGATATCAATAACTCAATATTTCCTCAGTTTAAAACTTTCGGGAAATCATGCTAGCGTATCTATGGACCCTCTAGAAGAACGTAACCTTAACTCGATTATGTGACCGCCAAAACCGCCATTGAACCCTTGGGTTTGTGGTAGTTTAGCGTTGCCACATGTGAGGCGTTGGTTTGACCCATCTACGGCTGGATCATTGGGGCTGTGACATGTTCTGGGATTTTTGAACTCCGCTCAAGTGTTGAGCTATTTGGGAAATCTTGGGTGTTTGATTATTCGATCGGAAAGTTTAACATTGTCTATTTATCTGGAATGTTATACAATATATAGAATTCATATAGTTAGGCATGAAATGCGAAGTATGTGATATTTCGAATTTAAGATGTTTAAAGTGACTGTGTATTCCAAATGTTGTAGTTTTACACTTTCTTTTCTGTGACCGTAAGCGTAGTATGTGGTGTATCGCCGGCTTCGTTGCTATACATCAATGACAATCGGGATACGCATACTTGCTTACCTTGATGATATGAGATATTATGTGTTGCTGTAATATGTTATATTGGATCATCGTGTTCTGAATAGCCGGGGGTTTTATGTGAGATGAGGGTTTTTATTTTCATTCATGTAAAATTCATTGTATGTAATATTCTTTTATTGGGGCACTTCCGGGTTGAGGATGATGTCACCATTGTATATTATTTATTTTTCCGCATTAGGATAGACCCGAGGAGGGGAGCACAAGTAACCGGGTTCTAGGGTCCAGTGGGAGGCCATCTCGAGGAGCTGAGACCGGGTCTCCTAACCCTAGAATTGGCAGTGTTGCTTGCCGCTCTCGTAGGGGTCTAGGGATGTGGGTTTGGCTATTCATCACGACCGTGGAATCCGTGTTTTATATAGGCTCAATATAAAACACGGACGTCCTAGTATATCCAATATTTCATATGTTATCTTCTGCTGCAATATTCTGTGATGAGATCATATTACTGCCTGAGACGAATGCTTATACTATATATATGTGATAATATATAAATATTACTACTTTCGTTTCTTCTGTGATGCTTAGGAAGCATAATTGATGGGATTTATTAATGAGATTAATAAAAGAAAAGAAACCTAAAAGATGTTGTAGAATCAAACTTTATAAAAAGAGTAGCTACAGTTTTGCTTTGCATAGCGGTATATATGATGTACCATGCACATTATTCGATGAAGAAAGAGCCGAGATCTCTTCACCGGGAGTGACCTCTTTAGCAAAATTGGCAGATGCTACAAACTCGCGGCTTAGTTTTTTGATTGCTTCTATAGTTCTTGCTTTGCATAGTGGTATATATGATATACCCTGCTCCTTATTCGATGAGGAAAGAGCCGAGATTCCTTCACCGGGAGTGACCTCTTTAGCGAAACTAGAAAAGCCTCATAAACACTCATTTTCAAAATCACTTGTTTCTACAACGATATCAAGTTCATTACGCTCATGGTTTTCTGAAAAACCTGCGTAGCCCTCCGACATTTCAGATAGATATTACTTAATATTCGTGTTACGTTTGTTGGCCTGCGTCAAGGCGTAGTGTGCGGTAGCTAACTAGTACTTATCTGCAACATGAGATGTGATTGGATTAGGGTAGTCGTACGACTTTGTTGGCCTGCGTCAAGGGTCGTACAGGTGGGTTTAATTCAATTAAGAAATGTACGGGTTGAACTTGACTAGCGGACTATGGTTTGTTGGCCTGCGTCAAGGTCATAGGAGTTAGGGGTAAAAGCATTATCGGGAATTTCAAGTGTTGAAATTTGCAATGAGATTGCATACCTTCTATGAGATAGTTGGATCCCGATACCCACTGCGAGTAAGAGTTACTCCTGGGAGAATTTTACACAGGACAATTAGCCGATCAAGTAGGTGTCTAGAAAGGTGTTAATGGGGTTATGCCTCTGGGAAAACGAGGTTTACTTTAATTAGGTCCGTGCGAAAATACGGGGAACCTCCCTCAAAGTATCAACACTGGCCTGGCTGAAAGATTGGCGAACTTGTAAGGTGTAATTAATCCCGGCTAGTCTTACCTTTTAAGCTTTGAAGGAAGATTTGATAAAAACAGTGGAAGACATCCTGATTAGATAAGATAATAACCAATCTAATCTTGCAAGAGCATACGCTAAAGTGTTTTCTTCTCTCTCTCTCTCCAGGTAGCGACCATGTCAGGCCTTAATCAAGATAATAATATGGATGTATTGACTGAACCCGCTTATTATACTGAGCAGGGGAACGTTGGTCCCGTTCTTTCTTATAAGTGTTATAAGATTGAGCAGGAAATAGGGGAATATCTGGATTCTCATGCCACCCAAACAAAGAATAAGCATGTTGATGCATCTTCTTCAGGTGTGTTAGTTATCGACTACTGTTTCTCAGTTCACTTTACGTCCTGGGTATTAGATACTGGATTGGGATCCCACATATGTAATATGTTACATGGGCTACGAAAAGGTAGGGAATTGGGAATGGGTGATCATTCCGTAAGAGTAGGGAATGGTGCAGATGTTGCAGCCAAGGCAGTTGGTGAATATCATCTTGTGTTACCAAATGGTAATACATTGGTTCTGAACGAGTGCTATTACATTCCGACCCTGATATGCAATATTATATCAGTTTCTTTATTGAATAAATAAGGATATAATTTTGTAGTACAGGATAATGTTATGAACATATTCCTGAATCAAGAGTTGATTGGATCAGGATCGTTAAATAATGGCATATTCGTTCTCAACCAAACTACGGTACTTAATGTACAAAACACACACAAGAGGAAGAGTTTATTAATGAACGAATCCTTCTTGTGGCATTGTAGATTAGGTCATATCAATATAACACGGCTAGCTAAGTTATATATGGATGGATATTTAAATCCGTTCGAATTTTCATCTTATGATACTTGCCAGTCATGTCTCAAAGGCAAGATGACCAAAACTCCGTTTAGTGGACACGGAGAAAGAGTTACAGAACTCTTAGGGCTGATACATAGTGATGTATGTGGTCCCATGTCTACACATGCCAGGAACGGTTCTTCCTACTTCATTACATTCACTGACGATCTCTCAAGATACGGACATGTGTTCCTGATGAAACACAAGTCAAGCTTTTGAGAAATTTAGGGAATATAAGCACGAAGTAGAGAACCAAACGGGTAAAAGTATTAAGATCCTTCGATCTGATCGAGGAGGAGAATACTTGAGCAATGAGTTCCTGGACTATCTAAAATAGAATGGGATTCTCTCTCAACTTACTCCTCCCTATACACCACAGCATAACGGTGTATCGGAGCGGAGGAATCGCACCCCATTAGATATGGTGTGCTCTATGATGAGCACAGCAGAGTTGCCTATTTCCTTCTAGGGATATGCACTGGAGACAGCTGCAGACCTATTGAATATGGTTCCCACAAAATCTGTGCCAACCACTCCATATGAGATATGGAAAGGAAAGAGACCATATCTTAATTATTTTAGGATATGGGGTTGTCCGTCATATGTGAAAACACAAAATCCGGACAAGCTCGAGGCAAGGTCTATTCTGTGTAAGTTTATTGGATATCCGAAACGTTCGCGCGGGTATATCTTCTACTACACCGAGGAACGAAAGGTGTTTGTTTCTCGGCATGCTACCTTTTTAGAAAAGGAATTTCTTGCAAAAGAGATTAGTGGCTCTGAGGTAGAACTGGAAGAAGTTCCAGCAACACAAACTGCAACAGAAGATTTGGTAGAACCAGAGGATTCAGTAGTTCCCGACGAACCCCAGCCTCTCCGCCGATCTAGCAGGGTTTCTCATCCACTTGAGAGATACTACGTTTTTCTCGTTGATGGTGGGAGCGGGGATTGCATCAAGGAAGATGATGACCCGACTAGCTTCGAGCAGGCCATCACAAGTGGGGACTCTGTGAAATGGCTGGATGCAATGTGATCTGAGATGGAATCCATGTACACCAACGAAGTATGGACTTTGGAAGTTGCTCCTGAAGGGGTAAAACCCATTGGGAGCAAATGGATCTTTAAGAAGAAATTTGGTGTAGATGGAAAAGTTGAGACGTTCAAAGCTAAACTTGTTGCAAAGGGTTTTCGTCAACAACCAGGTGTGGATTATGACGAAACCTTTTCTCCAGTAGCTATGCTTAAGTCCATCCGGATCTTACTTGCTATTGTTGCATACCATAACTACGAAATCTGGCAGATGGATGTTAAGACCGCCTTTCTAAATGGTGATTTAGAAGAGTGCGTGTACATGACTCAGCCAGAGGGCTTCGTAGAAAGTGGGAGCAACGGAAAGGTGTGCAAGATGATTAAATCTATCTACGGGTTAAAGCAAGCATCGCGAAGTTGGAACATCTGTTTTGATGTTGTAGTCAAAGAGTTTGACTTCATCAAAAATGTAGATGAACCTTGTATTTATAAGAAGGTTGCAGAGAGTAAGGTTGTCTTCCTCATATTGTACGTGGATGACATACTCTTGATAGGAAATGATGTTCCTATGCTACAATCGGTCAAGCTCTTCTTATCACAAAGAATCTCAATGAAAGATCTAGGTGATGCCTCCTGCATTTTGGGAATTAAGATCTATAGAGATAGATCTAAAAGGATACTGGGATTGTCCCAATCCAGGTACATTGACACCATACTAAAAAGGTTTAGTATGGAAGAATCTAAGCGTGGGAACCAACCCACGATCTCTGGACTCACTTTCTCCAAAGAGATGTCTCCCAAGACTGATTTGGAGAGAGCTCGCATGCAAGGGATACCCTATGCTTCGGCAGTAGACTCTATGATGTATGCGATGCTATGTACCAGACCCAATGTAGCATACTCACTAAGTGTAGTGAGTCGGTATCATGCAGATCCCAGAGAGAGTCACTGGACAGCTGTGAAGAACATTCTCAAGTACTTGAGAAGGACTAAAGAGATGTTCTTGGTGTATGGTAACGGGAAACTCCAAGTGGATTCCTTTACCGATTCAAGCTTCCAAAGTGATAAGGACGACTCTAAGTTGCACTCGGGATTTGTCTTTACCTTCAATGGAGGGGAGGTGTGTTGGAAGAGTTCCAAATAGGAAACCGTTGCAGACTCGATGATGGAGGCTGAATACATCGCTTCCAACGATGCTGCCAAAGAGGCTGTCTGGGTGAAGAAGTTGATCACTGAACTTGGTGTGGTTCCGTCCATTGAGCATCCAATACCTTTGTATTATGATAACAATGGATCTGTGGCTTTGGCCAAGGAACCCAGGTTCCATCAGAGGTCTAGACATATTCTAAGGCGGTATCACCTGATCCGGGAGATAGTTGATCGCCGGGAGATTGAGGTTAGGAGAGTTGATACGAAGGACAACACTGTGGATCTACTCACGAAGGCCATTCCCCAGACACAGTTTGAGAGACTCTTCGGGATGTTGGGTATGAGATACTACAACAGCTGGCCTTAGTGCAAGTGGGAGATTGTTAATTATGTATATGCCCTAGAGGCCTTTATTGTACATATGATGTATATTATAGTGGATGCTTGGATATATATAGAGAGGACTTTCTTGCTCGACATGATAGTATGCTATTTGGTTTCACTTTATCTTAACATGTTGACTTGTATTAGTTTACTGTCTTGCTCTCACATGTTGATAAAGCCCTTAGGATATGTACTCGACTACTGGGACTATGATGAGATCATACTAGTGGGGCCAAGGTAGTCAACGAGTACATCCTATAACTGTTCCTAGTCGAGGGCGTATCGAGATAGGGCATCGATACACCAGAGTAGACTAGGGTATACGCATCTTGACCCATATGATGGGCGATGGATGATCCCATATCCATCGGTGCTTGACATCAAAGATGGTGTACGGGTGCTCAGTGGAGACTGGGTACATTGAACGGACTCGCCGAGAACTCCTAGATGGATTTATACCAATCATCAAATAGCAGTTCTCTGGTGACACTGGTACAGGTTAGTCTGTAGACCCGAGATCGTCATAGAGTCTTGTATGATTTCCACTGTGCTTTGATTTCCATCTTACCGCGTCCAAGAGGGCGTGCAAAACGGTGGCTTTTGGGTACAGTCCTGAATCACATAGAGGCAATGAGCGATAGGAGGGGATTCGTCTCTCCCGGTATAGGGAGTTGATGTTGTGCTGTGATCGATTGGCTATAACTGGAAATCCCTGGCCAGGGCTTATATGGAGTGCTACTAGTAAGTGTTATCAGTAGTTTCTCGACCTGTTTTGAGTCTCGCATCGACACGACTTATCGGTTACTGGGGTCTGACGTTTTACCACCCCTAGACTAGATATGCAACATATTAGACGAAGATACCGGACTATACGGTAGTGTTACTGATTGGATTCACAGGAGAATGTACAGGCTTGCTTGTTGATCTTCTGATCGCTCAATACCTGGGTGGATGTTACGTTTAGCTGACCGCTTGCAGCTTGTGGGTGTTTGATATGATCATCACCTACTGCCGGCGTATTGACGATTCTTTAGAGTCCTACATAGAGGTTTCCTGGCTCAGGCAAAACGGAATAGGAGCACATATGTGATATGTGCGGGACCGAGAATAATATGATATGAGATACCGTATTCTATTCTCGCGATATATGATATCGGCCGGGTATATATGATATATCCGGGTCATCGGATCAAGTGTTGATTTGATGAATCGGTACATGTTATATTAGTCGGTTATATGCGATATAGCCGGATTGTCGGATCAAGTGTTGATTCGATAATTTAATGTATAATTATATATGTGATATATTACATTACATTAACTGATATAAGCTCACTTTATTGATTCATTTTATCACCGGATAATACATTGATATATATGCGATATATGTTAATTGTATTATTTTCTTTTGTTACAAAAATATATTATATATGTGAAATATAATATTGTAACAAGTTATGATTACAAATGCAACATGATTTGTGGAGATTAAACAAGTTAGGGTTTGATTTGGGTTAGCATTTGGGTTAGCTTTTTCATGAAGCTTCATGAAGCTTTCTTTTGTTTTATGCTAAGATATTTTGTGTTGATATTTTGTAGATATTTCTTAACCCAACCCAAACCCTTTACCTTAGGTTTATTCTCTACATGAGTTAAACCATTCATTCTTAACTTAAGGTTGTTTTGTAACCATAGCAATAATTTCATTATTCATCACAAATGAAATTCACTTTCTTCTTCCTTCTTGAAAAGCTTTCTATCTTTCTGTGATGTGATGAAATAAAGTGAGAAATTGAAATTAAAAGAGAGCTAAATTCCTACTTCATCCTCCTCATCTATTCTAACCACTTAGATTAGGGTGTTCACTTCTCTAATAAGTTGTTTAGTGAAGTGTAAGCTTGGGTTAAAGATTCTTCAAGGTAGATCATCTTCGAAAAGGAAGACTTCAAGCAAGCATCGATCATTCGGCTCTTGAGTCCGAAAGTTCATGGATCGCGGCGAAGGGACTACTACTCGGAGCTTATGAAGCGAAGGAACGAACTACAAAGGTTGTAATCCCTCTCTCTTAGATGTAAAGTTGTTTACATGCAAGTTTAACCTAATTCTCTAGTTAAGATCTTGGTTAGGGTTTGTTTAGCACCCCAAAAATTTTAAAGTAGCATGTTTGATACTTGTCAAAACCTTCATAAGATGCTATACTAACCCTACATGGGGTTCCTTGTCCAAAGCCACCGCTCAATTGTTATCACAATCACAAGTATTGGATGCTCAATGGACGGAACCACACCAAGCTCAGCAATGAACTTCTTCATCCAGACGGCTTCTTTGGCAGCATCGTTGGCAGCGATGTATTCATCCTCCATCGTCGAGTCTGCAACGGTGTCTTGCTTGGAACTCTTCCAGCACACCGCCCCTCCGTTGAGGGTAAAGACAAAACCCTAGACCGACTTACTGTCGTCCTTATCACTTTGGAAGCTCGAGTCGGTAAATGACTCCACTTGGAGTTTACCTTTACCGTACACTAAGAACATCTCCTTAGTTCTTCTCAAGTACTTGAGAATGTTATTAACAGCCGTCCAATGATTCTCTCCTGGATCTTCTTGATACCTACTCACTACACTTAGTGAGTATGCTACATCGGGTCTGGTACATAACATCGCATACATGATAGAGCCTACAGCCGAAGCATAAGGTATCCCTTGCATGCGAGTTCTCTCCAAATCAGTCTTGGGAGACATCTCTTTAGAGAGAGTGAGTCCAGAGATCATGGGTACATTCCCACGCTTGGACTCTTCCATACTAAACCTCTTTAGTACGGTGTCTATGTACCTGGATTGGGACAATCCCAGTATCCTTTTAGATCTATCTCTATAGATCTTAATCCCTAAGATGTAGGAGGCATCACCTAGATCTTTCATTGAGAATCTCTGCGATAAGAAGAGCTTGACCGAATGCAGCATAGGAACATCATTTCCTATCAAGAGTATGTCATCCACGTACAATACGAGGAAGACGACCTTACTCTATGCAACCTTCTTGTATATACAAGGTTCATCTATATTTTTGATGAAGTCAAACTCTTTGACTACCTCATCAAAACAGATGTTCCAACTCCGCGATGCCTGCTTTAACCCGTAGATGATTTAAGCAGCTTGCACACCATTCCACTGCTCCCACTGTCTACGAAGCCCTCTGGCTGAGTCATGTACACGCTCTCTTCTAAATCACCATTTAGAAAGGCGGTCTTAACATCCATTTGCCAGATTTCGTCGTCATGGTATGTAGCGATGGCAAGTAGGATCCGGATGGACTTAAGCATAGCCACCGGAGAAAAGGTTTCATCATAATCCATACCTGGTCGTTGACGAAAACCTTTTGCAACAAGTCTAGCTTTGAAAGTCTTAACTTTTCCATCTACACCATGTTTCTTCTTAAAGATCCATTTGCTTCCAATGGGTTTTACCCCTTCGGGAGCAACTTCCAAAGTCCATACTTTGTTGGTGTACATAGATTCTATCTCAGATCTCATCGCATCCAGCCATTTCACAGAGTCCCCACTCGTGATGGCCTGCTCCAAGCTAGTTGGGTCATCATCTTCCATGATGCAATCCTCGCTCCTACCATCAACGAGAAAACCATAGTATCTCTCAGGTGTATGAGAAACCCTACTAGATCTGCGGAGAGGCTGGAGTTCGTTAGGAAATATTGGATCCTCTGGTTCCACCAAATCGTCAGTTGTACTCTGTGCTGCTGGAACTTCTTCCAGTTCTACCTCACTGCCACTAATTTCTTTTACTAGAAATTCCTTTTCTAAAAAGGTGGCATGCTGAGCAACAAACACCTTTTGTTCCTCAGGGTGATAGAAGATATGCCCTCGTGAGTGTTTGGGATATCCTACAAATTTGCACAGAACTGACCTTGCCTCGAGTTTGTCCGGATTTTTCTTTTTGACATAGGCCGGACAACCCCATATCTTAATGAAATTAATACATGGTCACTTCCCATTCCATATCTCATATGGAGCGGTAGGTACAGATTTGGTCGGAACTCGATTCAATAGGTATGCAGCTGATTCAAGCGCATAACCCCAAAAGGAAATAGGTAACTCAGCAGTGCTCATCATAGAGAGCACCATATCTAATAGGGTGTGATTCCTCCGTTCCGATACACTGTTGTGCTGTGGTGTATATGGAGGAGTAAGCTGAGAGAGAATCCCATTCTCTTTTAGAAAATCCAGGAACTCGGTGCTCAAGTATTCATCTCCTCGATCAGATCGAAGGATTTTAATACTTCTACCCGTTTGGTTTTCAACTTCGGATTTATATTCTTTGAATTTCTCAAAAGCTTCAGACTTGTGTTTCAACAGAAACACATGACCGAATCTTGAGAGATCGTCAATGAATGTAATGAAGTACGAAAAACCATTTCTGGCATGCGTAGACATGGGACCGCATACATCACTATGTATTAGTCCCAAGAGTTCCGAAGCTCTTTCTCCGTGTCCACTAAACAGAGTTTTGGTCATTTTGCCTTTGAGACATGACTGGAAAGTGTCATAAGATGAAAATTCGAACGGATTAAAATAGCCATCTTTATGCAACTTAGCTAGTCGTGTCGCATTGATATGACCTAGTCTACAATGCCACAAGAAGGATTCGTTCATTTCTGAACTCCTCCTCTTGTGTGTGTTTTGTACGTTAAGAACTGTATTTTGATTCAGAACGTACAATCCGTTACATAATGCACCAAAACCCAATCAACACTTGATTTAGGTAAATGTTCATAACATTATTCTCTACTACAAAGTTATATCCTTCTTTATCTAATAAAGAGATTGATATTAAATTGCATATTATAGAGGGTACGTAGTAACAGTCGTTCAGGATCAATGTATTCCTTGTTGGTAATACAAGGTGATATTCACCAACTGCTTTGGCTGCAACATTTGCACCATTCCCTACTTTTAGGGAATGATCACCTTTTCCCAGTTCTCTACCCTTCCTCAGCCCATGCAACATATTGCATATGTGGGATCCCGATCTGGTATCTAATACCCAGGACGTAGAGTGTGCTGAGAAACAGTTCTCTGTAACTAACACACCCGAAGAAGATCCATCAACATGCTTATTCTTCGTTTGGGTAGCGTGGGAATCCGGATATGTTCCTATTTCATGCTCGGACTTATAACACTTATAAGTTGGAGCGGGACCAACGTTCTCCTGCTCAGTATAACAAGCGGGTTCGGTCAATGCATCCATATTATTATCTTGATTAAGGCGTGACATTGGTTGCTGCCTGGAGAGAGATAGAAGGAAACGCGTTAGCGTGCGCTCTTTGCAAGATTAGATTGGTTATTATCTTATTTAATCAGGACATCTCCCACTGGTTTTATCAAATCTTCGTTCAAACCGTAAAAGGTAAGACCAGCCGGGATTAATTACACCTTACAAGTTCGTCAATTTTTTAGCCAGGCCAGTGCTGGTACTTTGAGGGAGGTTCCCCGTACTTTTGCACGGACCTAATTAAAGTAAACCTCGTTTTCCCAGGGCGTAACCCCATTAACACCTTTCTAGACACCTACTTGATTGACTAATTGTCCAGTGTAAAACTCTCCAAGGAGTAACTCTTACTCGCAGTGGGTATCGGGATCCAACTATCTCATAGAAGGTATGCAATCTCATTGCAAATTTCAACACTTGAAATTCTAGATAATACTTTTACCCCTAGCAACCCATGACCTTGACGGAGGTCAACAAACCATAGGCCGCTAGTCAAGTTCAACCCGTTAATTTCTTGATTGAGTTAAACCCACCCGCATGACCCATGACGGAGATCAACAAGGCCATACGACTACCCTAATCCAATCGCATCACATGCGGCAGATAAGAACTAATCAGCTACCGCACACTACGCCATGACGGAGGTCAACAAACGCAGCACGAATACTAAATAGTACCTATATGAAATGACGGAGGGCTACGCGGGTTTTTTAAAGAAAAACCATGAGCGTAATGAACTTGATATTGTTGCAGAATCGAGTGATTTTGAAAAGGAATATTTTTTAGGCTTTTCTAGTTTTGCTAAAGAGGTCACTACCGGTGAAGGGATCTCGGCTCTTTCCTTATCGAATAAGGTGCTGGATATTCTACAAGGAATACCGCTATGCAAAACAAGAACTATAGAAGCAATCAAAAAACTAAACTGAGTGATTTGTAGCATTTGCTAGTTTCGCTAAAGAGTTCTCTCCGGTGAAGGGATCTCGGCTCTTTCCTTATCGAATAAGGCGCTGGATATTCTACAAAGAATACCGCTATGCAAAGCAAAAACTAGAGCTTCCCTTTTTGAAAATTTGATTCTACAACATCTTTAGGTTTCTCTTCTTTCATTAATCTCATTAATGAAGTCCCATCAATTAAGCTTCCCAAGCATCACAGAAGAAACAAAAATACACTGCACATATAAAGTGATCACAACACAGAACATCAGCAGCAGAAGATATCATATGAAATATTGGATATACTAGGAATTCCGTGCTTTAAGTTAAGCCAGAATAAAACACGGATTCCACGGTCGCGATGAATAGCCAAACCCACACCCCTAGACCCCTACGAGAGCGGCAAGCAACCCTACCAATTCTAGAGTTAGGAGACCCGGACTCGACTTCTCGAGTTAGTCTCCCACTGGACTCTAGAACCCGATTACTTGTGCTCCCCTCCTTGGGTCTATCCTAATGCGGAAAAGTAAATATTAAACAACAATGGTGACATCATCCTCAACCCGGAAGTGCCCCAATAAAAGAATATTACATACAATGAATTTTACATGAATGAAAATAAAAAACTCTCATCTCATATAAAAACCCCGGCTATTCAAAACGCGACGATCCAATAAAACATATCCATGCAACACATAACATCACATGTTATCAAAAAGTTAGACGATGTTAAACATTCCGATCGAATCAATAAACTCCCACAATTACCCAGAAGAGCTCAACACTTGAGCAAAGTTAAAGTACCCAAAAACGTGCCACAGTACCTATAATCCAGCCGTAGAAGGGCCAAACTAACGCCTCACCTATGACACCGCGGAACTACGGCAAACCCTAAGGTTCTGTCGCGGTTCCGAGGGCACAGAATCGAGTTAAGGTTTTTCTTCTTCTAGAGGGTCCAAAGAGTTACTTGCACGACTATCGAATATAATTAACTTAAGAAAATTCCAACACTTGGAAATATCCAGCAAGGGTTAAAATGGGTATTTGATATCCGATCGAACTTTTTAATACCGTCTAAAATAACTGAAAACAGTTCAAATTAAGACTACGAAATACCCCGAGTTGCTGTTTTGGTAAATAAACATCACATGCAAATTTAGCAAAAATAAACAACACCTAAAACACCAAAACCCAGAAACCAGAACACACCACAAAGCACAACCCCAGAAGCCAAGGAAAATTCGGCGTCGCCGGAATTTTGTGCTAGGTCGTCGGCCAAGATCCGAGGGCATGGGGTGAGTTTTGTGCTGTGTTCATATACTGTCCCATACTACATTCTGCACTTGTTTAAATAATTTTTTGACAACTTTTAAAATTCGACAGAAACTGGAATTTTATGATTTCAAGTTTCGGAGTTTTTCGGTTTCGTAATTCTACGCAACCCGTCTAATTCTCTAGTTTGGATCTGATACCACTGAAGGGTTCCTTATGACGACAGCAAGGTTTCGGGGGGCATCGTGCATGTCGTTTTAAAATTTTTGCCGTTACAAAGAACCCAATGCTAGAATCGTTAACTAGAGATTTAGACCGAACAAGATGCAAACAACTTTTACATCTAAGAGAATAAGAATACAACCTTTGTAGACGGTCCTTCTCTTCAATATGCTCCGTGTATTAGTCCCGCGACTCCACAAGGCTTCTCTTGAGACTTTGAACAAGCTTTCTACGTAGCCTTCGCGCCAAAGATGATCCATCTCGAAGCTCCTACTAGTTCAAGCTACCACTACACTAAACCCATTAGTGTATGAAACACATCACACTAATTTGCTAAAATGGTGTGAGATGATGAAGTACGGGATGTTAAGAGCTCACTTATTTGTGCTCAAGCTTCATGATTCACATCACATGTGAGGGTTGAAGCTTGAGGAAAAGCAAGAGGAGGAAGAAGAAGCATGAGAGAAAATGGCTAAGTCTTTTGGAATGAACAAGAATGAATGATAATTCTTGACCCCTCACTCATTCAAGCATGGAATTATGCAATATTAAATTGCAACCATGCTTGAATAGTGAGTCAAGAATGAATAAACAATATAAAACACCATGCTTGCAACCATGCTTCAACTTTACACCACATTTCTATTTTCATAAAATAGAAAAGAAAATGCCATGCTTCATTTTAATATATATATATATATATATATATATATATATATATATATATATCATATATATATATATATATCATATATATTAATATATATTTAAATGAAGATTAATTAGTGAGCTAATGATATTAGTTAATATGTAATTATATCATATATAATTTATATCATATTATTAAATCAACATTTGATCTAATAATCCGGTTATATCATATATGACCGACTAATATCATTTATCTGTATATCACATTATCGAATCAACACTTGATTCGACAATTTGGTTATATCACATATAACCGCACTGAAAACAGATGACTGCCATATTACAATACGGTATCACATACTCGTATTTAATCGGGCCCACACACATATCACATATGTGTCCTACTTCGTTTCGCTTGTGAAGGGTTCCTTATGACGACAGCAAGGTTTCGGGGGGCATCATGCATGCCGTTTTAAAATTTTTGCCGTTACAAAGAACCCTACGCTAGAATCGTTAACTAGAGATTTAGACCGAACAAAATGCAAACAACTTTTACATCTAAGAGAATAAGAATACAACCTTTGTAGACGGTCCTTCTCTTCAATATGCTCTGTGTAGTAGTCTCGTGACTCCACAAGGCTTCTCTTGAGACTTTGAACAAGCTTTCTACGTAGCCTTCGCGCCAAAGATGATCCACCACGAAGCTCCTACTAGTTCAAGCTACCACTATACTAAACCGTTTAGTGTATGAAACACATCACATTAATTTGCTAAAATGGTGTGAGATGATGAAGTAGGGGATGTAAAGAGCTCACTTATTTGTGCTCAAGCTTCATGATTCACATCACATGTGAGGGTTGAAGCTTGAGGAAAAGCAAGAGGAGGAAGAAGAAGCATGAGAGCAAGCATGAGAGAAAATGGCTAAGTCTTTTGGAATGAACAAGAATGAATGATAATTCTTGACCCCCCACTCATTCAAGCATGGAATTATGCAATATTAAATTGCAACCATGCTTGAATAGTGAGTCAAGAATGAATAAACAATATAAAACACCATGCTTGCAACCATGCTTCAACTTTACACCTCATTTCTATTTTCATAAAATAGAAAAGAAAATGCCATGCTTCATTTTAATATATATATATATATATATATATATATATATATATATATATATTTAAATGAAGATTAATTAGTGAGATAATGATATTAGTTAATATGTAATTATATCACATATAATTTATATCATATTATTAAATCAACATTTGATCTGATAATCCGGTTATATCATATACGACCGACTAATATCATTTATCTGTATATCACATTATCGACTCAACAATTGATTCGACAATTTGGTTATATCACATATAACCGCACCGAAAACAGATGACTGCCAGATTACAATACGGTATCACATACTCGTATTTAATCGGGCCCACACACATATCACATATGTGTCCTATTTCGTTTCGCTTGAACCAGGAAACTTCTGTGTGGGACACTAAAGACTCGTTAATACGCCGGCAGTAGGTGATGATCATATCAGTCACCTACAAGCCGTCAGCGGTACTAGCTGGACGTAATGGCTACCCGAGTATTGAGCGATATGAAGATCAACAAGCAAGCATGTCCGCAGTCTCCATGAAGCTTATCAGTAATACTACCGTACAGTCCGGTCTCTTCATCTGATATGTCCCATATCATGTCTAGGGGTGGAAATCGTCAGACCCCAGTAATGTGATAAATCATGTCGATGTATGGCCTATAACGGGTCGAGAAACTACTGATAACACTTATCAGTAGATCTCCATATCAGCCCTGGCCAGGGACTTCCAGTTATAGCCAATCGAGCATAGCGCAACATCAACCCCCAATACCGGGAGAGACGAAACCCCTCCTATCACTCATTGCCTCCATACGACTCGGGACTGTACCCAAAATCCACCTGTTTGCACGACTCCTCTTGAGCGTGGTAGGGAGGAAATCAAAGCACAGTGGGAGACGCACAAGACTCTATGACGATCTCGGGTCTACAGACTAACCTGTACCAGTGTCACCAGAGGACTGCTATCTGACGATAGGTATACTACCACATAGGAGCCCTCGGCGAGTCATGTTCTGTGTACCCAGTCTCCACTGAGCACCCGTATACCATCTCTGATGTCAAACACCAATGGATGTGGGATCATCCATCGCCCATCATATGGGTCAAGAAGCATATACGCTAGTCTACTCTGGGATATCGATGCCCTGTCTCGATATTCCCTCGACTAGAAACAATTAAAGGATGTACTTGTGAACTACCCTGGCCCCACTAGTATGATCTCCATCACAATCCTGGTAGTCAAGTACATATCCTAAGGGCTTTATCAAAATGTGAGAGCAAGATAGTATAACAATATATAAGTCTGCATGTTAAGATAAAGGTAACCAGATAGCATACTATCATGTCGAGCAAGAAAGTCATCTCTATATATATCCAAGCATCCACTATAATATACATCATGTGTACAATAATGGTCTCTAGGTCATACATATAACTAACAATCTCCCACTTGCACTAAGGCCATGTGTTGTAGTATCTCATACCCAACATCCCAAAGAGTCTCCAAATTGCGTCTGGGGGAGGGCCTTCGTGAGTGGATCCGCTACGTTTTCCTTCGTGTCAACTCTCCTGACCTCGATCTCCCGGCGATCTACTATCTCCCGGATCAGGTGATACCGCCTCAGAATATGTCTGGATCTCTGATGGGATTGGGGTTCTTTGGCCAAAGCCACCGCTCCATTGTTATCACAATACACAGGTATTGGATGCTCAATGGACGGAACCACACCAAGCTCAGCAATGAACTCCTTCATCCAGACAGCTTCTTTGGCAGCATCGTTGGCAGCGATGTATTCAGCCTCCATCGTCGAGTCTGCAATGGTGTCTTGCTTGGAACTCTTCCAGCACACCGCCCCTCCGTTGAGGGTAAAGACAAAACCCGAGACCGACTTACTGTCGTCCTTATCACTTTGGAAGCTCGAGTCAGTAAAGGACTCCACTTGGAAGTTTACCGTTACCGTACACTAAGAACATCTCCTTAGTTCTTCTCAAGTACTTGAGAATGTTCTTAACAGCTGTCCAGTGATTCTCTCCTGGATCTGCTTGATACCTACTAACTACACTTAGTGAATATGCTACATCGGGTCTGGTACATAACATCGCATACATGATTGAGCCTACTGCCAAAGCATAGGGTATCCCTTGCATGCGAGTTCTCTCCAAATCAGTCTTGGGAGACATCTTTTTGGAGAGAGTGAGTCCAGAGATCGTGGGTACATTCCCATGTTGAATATATATGCCCTAGAGGCCTTCATAGTATAGGATGCTAGGGATATGTATGTATATGACAATCTTGCTTGATATGATAGTACGCTATTTGGTTTGTCTTTATCTTAACGTGTGATATATTTTACTTTGTATTTATATACATGTTGATAAAGCCCGTAGGGTGTTTGCCTGACTACCGGCGTTGTGGTGGCAGTCATACTTGTGGGAGCTGGATAGTCAATAGGAACATCCTTGAATGTCCCTGGTCACAGGAGTATCGAGACTGGGCATCGATGCTCCAGAGTAGACTAGTGTATACATATCTAGACCCTGACGAGGGGCGATGGATTGGTCCCGCAGCCATTGGTGATGTGCACCTAAGATTGTATACAAATGCTCACTGAGTGTGAGTACACCGGACAGGACTCGCCGAGAACTGACTGGATGGTATTATACCTAGCGTCAAATAACAGTTCTCAGGTGATATGTGTGCAGTTAGTCTGTCGACTTGAGGTCGTCATTTGTCTCGTGTGAGTTCCCACTGTACTTTTATTACTACCCTACCACGGCTCAAAGGAGTCGAGCAAACAGGTTTTAGTTGGGTACAGTCCTGAGCCACATGGAGGCAGTGAGCAACTGTTAGGGATTCGTCTCTCCCGGTATAGGGAGTCGATATCGCACTGTGATCGGTTGGTCATTACCATAAGAACCTGGCCAGGGCTGATAGAGAATTACTGGTGGATTGACCAGTAGATTCTCAGATGGTCTTGAGCCACACCGGCACGACTTGTACGGTTGTTAGGGGTCTGACGTTTACCACCTCCCTAGACCATACTTGTGATACTCATAGACGAACAGACCGGACTGTACGGATATTGTCACGGACAGGCTCAGTAGGGGTTACGGACGAGTTCGCTCGTCGGCCTCCTTTTCGACACGTACCTGGGTTGCCGTTACGTACAGCTAGTGCCACTGACAGACTTGTGGTTAAACCCACTGCCAGCGTACTGTCGAGTCTTTAGAGTCCCACACAGAGGGTTTCCCTGGATCAGGCGAGATGATGTAGACGCCGTATGGTTTTACTGCAGGGTTTCGATCGCATTCGTGTACTGGCTACTCGAATGACGATCGGACGGATAATACTAGTGGGTTTTGGTTTAAACCTGATACTAGTATTGTAGTATTGGATTATACTGATCTCAGTGTATCCGTATTTTTCGGAATACGGATACGGCTATGAAAATACGGAAAAAGGGCATTCTTGTAAATTCACAAGATTGACCTTCTAGAAGGAGACACCTCATTATTGTTTTATTCTTTTTCATTAAAGAATTAATGAGGTGGAAATTAGGAGGCATGGGTTGAAGAATGGATAAGTATTTGTTTATTTCATTTGGAGCCACTATTCAAGCATGGTTGTAGATTATATGATTTAATAATGTCATGGTTGAATTATTGGCTCAAGACTTAACCATTCTCTCTTCTCATTTTCTATTATCATTATCACAAAAGGATTCTCTCTCCTAAGTTCTCTTCTCTCCTTCTTCCTCAAGCTCATACACTTGCATGTGTTGCAAAACAATGAGCTTTGAGATCAATTAATCTAATACATTCACTCTTTAAAATTACAAGCAGGAAAATATAAGAATACTGGAGAAATTTGGGTTCCTGACTCGGCCAAACAGCCGCGGAACCACGGCCGATCCAAGCGATCCACCGCGGATCCGCGGCCGAGTTGAAGCCGAGTCGCCCCAAAATTCCCCAGTAACTCTTCTGTGTTAATTTTTTTCTTTCTGGAATGTTTTGTTTCTGCTCAAGTCTCAGGTGCACAGAGAAGTTTTTGGAGTAGAATCAATTGTGTTTGCTCGATCGAAATTCTACGATGTTTGGCTAATTAGATTATATCTGTGATTTGTATAATGTGTTCATAAACCTCCCCTAACTGCTAGTATGTCGGTTGGCAGGGGGTTGAACATTTCTATAATGATTTTACTGTTTGTGTTTGTGGACTTGTTGGATTGTCGTGAATGGATAGCCGGGGATGTGAGACGAGTGTGTCTTTTATTCAAATGTAATTTGTAAATTGTTGTAATATTCTTTTGCGGGGCACATCCAGGTTGCAGGTTGTAGCCACCGTTGTATTATTTCATTTACTGATTTTTTCTCCTAAGATAGACCCAAGGTGGGGTGCACAAACTACCGGGTACTTTGAAGTGTTTAGTGGCCAACTCACGTTGTTGAGGGAGACCGCTTCACTTCGGGTACTTGGGGGGTAGTTTGCCGTACCCGTAGGGGTCTAGGGTGGGGTTTTGGCTGTTCATCACGACTGTGTAATCCGTCTTTCTTTGCAGGCTCAAAAGGAATGCGGATTCGTAGAAAATCCAATATGTTCATCCGTGATCTGGAATGCCTATTATTGCGTCTGACGAATGTACAATATCTATATATGATAGCTATTTAGACGTTACTTATGTTTTACACCCGCGCTAGCCCAGCCCTCGCTCTGTCATTAGTTAAGTAACCTAACGGGTGAATGACGGGGCCCAGTGGCGAATGCGGATGGCATAAGAGGACGTTGTATTTTCGTTGTTTTCTGCAATGATAGCTAAATAATGGGACACATTATATTAATGCAAAGAAAATAAACCAAAGTTGAATCGTTGGAACAGTTTAAAAGAAACCACTCGGTTATTTTTAAAACAGAAGATATTTTTTAATTGCGGAGCTTTAACCACTCCTTTTAAAAGCTATCAGGTTCTTTCGGTCATATCAAGTTCACTACGTTCACGGTTTCTCCAAAACCATTCGTAGCCCTCCGTCATTTCATTTGGATATTCAGTAGTATTCAAGCTATGTATTTTGGCCAAAGTCAAGGCATAGTGTTTGGTAGCTGCTGGGTATTCATTTGTTGCATAGATAAATGAGTTAGTTTGGGACAGTCGTATTATCATTTGACCAAAGTCAGGGGTATGTACGGATGGGTTCAAATTAACAAGATAATGATGGATAGAACTTCACATGTGACTTATGACATTTTGACCAAAGCCAAGGTCATAAGAGCATGGGGCAAAAATTTATATAGGGAATTTCTAAAGAAACTGAAATTTGCAAAGAGATGCATACCATTTGGAGTTTGATGAATGTTGGTAGGATTCCTTCAGCATTATCATACAATGATATTTGGATCCCGATCCTACTGTGAGTATCCACTACTCATCAGGAGATTCGTCACTTAACGATCAATGCTATAAACCAAGTAGGTGTCGAGAAAGGTGTCAGCGGGGCTACGCCGCCAGAGAAAAGAGGTTATTTAATTAAGGAACTTCGTGAAAGCGTTGGAAAACCTCCCTCGAAGTACCGACACTGGCCTGGCTGAACGGTTAAGCAATTATTGTACGGTGAGAATAGTCCTGGCTAGTTCTTCCTTTTTGGTTTGAGGAGGGATTCGAGAAACAGTGGGAGCCATCCAGTTTAGATAAACTAAAAACCACTCTAAACTTGCAAGAGTATCATGCTAAAGGGTTCTCTCTCTCTCTCCTAATTGCAGCGACCCAGAACATGACAGGCCTTAAGTTACTATTAGAAAAAATATATATTGACAGGGCCAAACTATAAAGATTGGCTGCAGTGTGTCAAGATGGCTTTAACTTATGACAAATTGGGGTATGTCCTTACCACTAAGGCACCTGCTGTCCCTGGTCCTAAATCCAGTAATGCGGATAAGGAAATCCACAAGACCTGGGAGTTAGATTGTGCGAAGGCCAAGTGCATCGTGCTTGCCTCGATGAATAATGAACATCAGAGGAGGCACGAGGATATGGATCTTGTATCCATATTTCTCCATACAAAGGATCTGTATGGGGAGCAATCTTGTCTAGCAAGATACGAGACCTCGAAGAACTTGTTTCAGTCGAGGATAGCCGTCGGATCATCTGTAGGAGAACATGTCCTAAAGATGATTGGCTATATAGAAGAGCTCGCAGACCTTGGGACGACTTTGGAGAACGAGCTCTATACAGACTTGATTCTTCAGTCCCTTCCTTCCAACTACGCCCAGTTTATTCTGAATTTCAACATTCAAAGAAATGAAGTTGAACTTCCAGAACTCCTTAACATGTTGAGGAGTGTAGAGGACACCTTGCAGAAGGCAAGGGAAACACCCGCTATGTTTGTTCGCGGTGCTTCTTCTTCCGGGTCCAAGGCTAGGGCCAAAGGAAGGAAGAATAAGGCCGCCACCAAACCTAGAGGAGGTGTTAGTAAGGTGGGAGTCAAGGGAAAGAAAAAGATTGCAGTGCCAGTAGTAGCAAAGGACGAGTGCTTCCATTGTCGTAGGAAAGGGCACTGGAAAAAGGATTGCAAGGCTTGGATTGGCAAGAACCAGGAACCGAAGCAAGCTGTAGCTTCGACTTCAAGTGTGTTTGTAATTGAAAAATGTATGTCAATTAACTCTACTTCCTGGGTATTGGATACCGGATCAGGATCTCATATATGCAATGTTGGAGATAGTGCCCTCAGAGTCAATTATTAGGTCACAGGTACGTGATTGTAATGATTGATGGAGGACCTATCCCGGTAGGACAGTCTTACTCGAGATGATAGTATGCTATCTGGTTTACCTTTATCATCGTGTACTGTTTTAAGTGACCTGACACGTCGCTATTACACGTTGATAGAGCCCCTAGGATTCTTGCTTGACCACCAGCAGTATGAGGGCGATCATATAAGTGGGAGCTGGGGGTCTATAAGCATATCCTTAAAAGGTCCCTAGTCGTGAGAGTTTCGAGACAGGGCATCGATTCTCCATAGTAGACTAGTGTATACAGTCGAGACCCCGACGAGGGGCGGTGGCCGGTCTCACAAGCCACTGGTGTCAGTTGGATCACCTAAGATGTATACAGGTGCTCATTGGGTTATGAGTACACCGGACAGGACTCGCCGGGAACATGCTAGTTGGTCATATACCAGACGTCAGATGGCAGTTCCCTGGTGACATGTGTGCAGGTTAGTTCATCGACCTGGGGATCGTCATTTGTCTCGTGTGAGTTCCCACTGTACTTTGATTACTACCCTGCCACGGCTCAAAGGAGTCGTGCAAACAGGTTTTAGTTGGGTACAGTCCCGAGCCACATGGAGGCAGTGAGCGTATCTTCAGGGGTTCGTCTCTCCCGGTATTGGGGGTGAGGTCGTGCTGTGTCTAGGAGAGCCATTACACAAAGTCCTTGGCCAAGGCAAGGAGATTTACTGGTAGGTATTCCAGTAGTATCTCAGGGTATTCTGGGCTACACTCCGACACGACTTGTACCGCTTTTGGGGGTCTGACTTTTACCAACCCCCTAGGCCCGCCATGCGATGCTCATAGACGAACGGACCGGACTGTACGGATATTGTCACTGACAGGCTCAGTAGGGTGTCAGGCTGAGTTCGCTCACGGACGTCCCTTTTAGTCAATACCTGGTAGCCCGTTATGTATTGGCTTATACCTCTAACGTGCTAGTGGTTAAATCCACAACCAAGGTGTTGATGAGTCTCTAGAGTCCCCCACATTCAGTTACTCAAGCTTTCGGGCGAAAAGCTGTAGAGGCCGTATGGAGATATGGCAGGGTCCGATCAGATACGTGCGGTATTGCACGGATCAGGATCGGACAGTTTGTACTAGAGGCCGTATGGTTATATGGCAGGGTTCGATCAGATACGTGCGGTATTGCACGGATCAGGATCGAACGGATATTACTAGCCGGTTTTGGTTTAAGCCGGATCCTAGTATAGTACAGTGTAGATTTTGTCTCATTGCATTTGTATTTCGGTCGGAATACAAATGCGGGTGTGTATGCACAGTATCGGGGTTTTCCTGTAATTTATTACGGGACCAGTTTTCTGGAGTTGCCAGTTTGCTTTCCGTTTCGGCCAATTTTCCTTTGTATCGTTCATTGGCCGATGTTTGATGGAGGAGGGCTTATTTGCATTATTGCAAATAGGCATTTGTGGAGGGGGTCTTTGCTTATGTTGGTATCATGATGGTTTTCATGATGAGCACCATCACTTGACTTCTTCTTCTCATGATGGCTTGACTTTTTGAAGTCATCATGCATGAGATGATGGTTGCTTTGAGTGTTGGGATTGTTTTAGTGATGATGGTTGATTTTGATAGCCATTCCTCTTTCTCTCTCTTGCATGATAGAGTTTTCCCACTCATTCTTTTGGCTTCAATCTCATTCTCTCCATTCCTCTAGTGCATGGCCGGCCAAGCATTTTGGGTGGGCTGTCCAAATATTTTGGGGAGGTATTTTTGTTCATATCATGCTCCAAAATACCCCTAGCTCCTCCACATTTTGTTCTTGTTTCATCCCTCCACCAAATGGCACCTTCTTAACCCCAAAATGAGACATGGATCTCTACACCACTCATTCTACAGTAAATCTTGGGCACGTCGAGTAGCCGGCTTCGTGCCCGAGTTGCCTCGGCATTGAGGTGGGAGCCCGTAAACAAAGTAGGCGATGTGGTGCACTTCCGGCGACGAGGAGGAGACAGGACTTTCCGCAGGAGATCGGGACCATGACGAGAAGATCGGAGGACTTGGATCGTCGGTATATCTCTATTCCCTTTCTTGTAGTTAGCTAGGACTAGTTAATGGTTCGATTCGGGTTATAGTGCGCGGTGGTGCCGGTTTGCTAAGTTCGCAAAATTTAAGTTATTCACCGCTTCCGCAATTGGCCGTCGGATTGACGGCCGGGGCGCCGCCGTGCACTTACAGTGGTATCAGAGCCTCCCCATTAACTTAGTCTAGCTTTGTGTAATGTGTTTTTCAGTTCCGATCGATCGAAATGTCCAAAAACCCGTATTTGCTCACGACAGTTTTCTGTTGAAATTTTTTGGTCCCCAAAATTTTTTCAGGTTGTATAAAAGTACTGTACAGGATGACATAAGACTTCTGGGAAAATTCGAGCCGTTGACTTTTCAGTCAGAGCGCGGAACCGCGGCCAATACCCACCTGGGGCCGCGGTTCCGCCGCAGAATGAAAGGTTCAATGGGTCGGATTTTTCCAGTGGGCCTCTGGGCTTATTTTAGGGGTTTTGGAACATTAATTTTGGGCCCATAATTTCTTTAACTGCTACAGTATTATTTTGGGGCCCGCTTGTTAAATTTTGATCGGTCGGATATTTTAAACACATTTTTCACAGTATTTACATTATATCTGCGACCGTGAATGTCACTCGATCGGTAAATCCGGTCTAACTGCTATAGCCCGGTTAGACGGATTTGCGAACGTGACATTCACGTTGATGTTCTATGTATTTGCTGTGATGTTGCGAATCGGTCGTGGGGTAGCCTGGATGCAATTCTAGTACAGTGTTTTGTTGTATTATGTACATTTGTTATTGCGGGGCGAGCGTCCGACATGTGGACTGCCGTCACTGCCCGTTTGTATTATTATTTTGGGGCACGACCAGGTTGCGGTCGATGTACCCGGTGTATGTATATTTTACTTTCTGTACTAGGATTACCCCGCGGAGGGGTGCACGGATAGCCGGGTTCTAGAGGGCAACAAGCCCGCATCTCATGGCATTGAGCTGAAGGGGGCTTCACTCTAGGATTGGCGGGCTATTCGCCGCACTCGTAGGGGGTACAGGTTGACCCAGGAGGGGTGCCCAAGTTACCGGATTCCGTGAAGTGCTGGGTGGTCCATTCACGGCGCTGAAGGGGGCTGCCTCGCTTCAGGTTTTGGCGGGTGACTTGCCGCACCCGTAGGGGTCTAGGTTTTCATTGCACAGGCTATCCACACGACCAGGGGAACGTCGGGTTTCAGCGGCTCTGTGAAACCCGGGGATCCCAGATATCTGTATTGTTTCTGTGATGCTGTTCATTCTCTGTGATGTTGCATTTTATTCACGCCTTGAGCGAATATAATATATTGGTATATATATTAGTAGATGTTGTATATGTTTTGCATCCGCGCTAGTCCAGTCCCCGCTCTGTCGTTAGTAAGCTAACCTAACGGGTAATGACGGGACCCAGTGGCGAATGCGGATGGCATATACGTACATCAGTATATTTTCGTTCTTTTTGGTGTGATCAATTGATGGGACTGCGTTGATTCGGATCAATGCAAGTTAAAAACAAACCTAATCTGATGTTGTTGGAACATGTTTCAAAAAGCTGTTATTGCAAGGACGTTCACTTTTGTTTTGCATCGTGGTATTCAGTTGGAATATCCTGCTCCTCAGTCGACGAGGCAAGGGCCGAGATCCCTTCACCGGGAGTGACCCCTTGGACAAAAGTTTGCGTCAGGGCATTAACTTCACTATAGCCGATTGCTTTTGCTTTGCACCGTGGTATTCAGTTGGAATATCCTGCACCCCATTCTACGGGGAAAGAGCCGAGATCCCTTCACCGGGAGTGACCTCTTTAGCGAAGGTTTTCGTCACTATATTTTTAAAAGCTATCCGTTCCTTCGACGATATCAAGTTCATTACGTTAAAGGTTTTCGCCAGAAACCATTCGTAGCCCTCCGTCATTTCAGTTAAATATTCGGTAGTATTCAAGCTATGTATTTTGACCTCACGCCAAGGCATAGTGATTGGTAGCCGCCGGGTATTTATCTGTTGCATAGATAGATGCGTTGGTTTGGGACAGTCGTACTACTATTTTGGCCTACGTCAAGGGTATGTACGGGTGGGTTCAGATTAACCTGGATAATGACGGGCAGAACTTGACATGTGACTTATGATATTTTGACCTCACGCCAAGGTCATAAGAGCATGGGGCAGAAATCACATCGGGAGTTTCAAAAGAACTGAAACTTGCCAAATATGCGCATACCTTCTGGAGTGTGTTGACGTGAGCGGATTCCGTCACGTTATCATGCGATGAGAGTTGGATCCCGATTCCCACTGATGAGTTAGTTTACTCCTCGGGTGTTCCCGACTAATTCTTCTTTCAGGTTTGGAGGAGAATTTGAGGTACAGTGGGAGGATTCCAGATTAGATAAATTGGTAACCATTCTGATCTAGGTTAGAGTGCACGCTGAGTGTTTCTTTTCTCTCTCTCTCTTGGTAGCGACCATTGACCCGACCCTAAGACTATGACTCAGTAACCAAGTTGACCGAACCTTCTTTAACACTGGTTTTTGGATTGTCAGAGTTGCAGACCTCATTGCCACTCCTACTTTTACCCTTTTCTCCAAGACACCCCGTACTACTACGAACGTCCACTTCCATTGGACAAAACCATCGTATGGTTATATACGAACTCGAAGGAACTTGTTCCAGATTCGAGGATGGTTTCCGGTTCTGGAGAAAATGAATAGGACTATTCAGTTGTCTTTTCATTTTACCTTCTCTCAGGTTGCGAGTACCCCTTAGATTAGGGGATAGTACACCTATTACGCAAATTGGACAGTCTTCTTCCAAACCATAGGCAGGTGCCGACCGGTAGGGAATGAAGAAAACCAATTTGCCTAACGATGGTGTACAGAAGGTATTATGCAAAGACAAAGAAAGGGATTAGAAGGAGGGCAAAGTAAATTGCGACTGATATTCACGACCAAACCAAATATTTCATTACCACTCCCACATCACCTTTGTATTTCTCCAGGACACTCCGTATCACTACGAAGATCCACAGATATTTGGATATTCCATCTTATGGTTATATACGAACTCGAAAGGAACTTGTTCCAGTTCGGGGATGGATTCTGGTTCAGGAGAAATAGGAATAAGGTTTATTCGGGTGTCTTTTATCTTCACCTTCTCTCGCATTGCGAGTGTTCCTAGGATTAGGACAGTACACCCATTATGCTTATTGGATAGTCTTCTTCCAAACCATAGGCTGGTGCCGAACGGTAGGGAAGGAAGAAAACCATTTGGCCTAAAGGGGTGTGCAGAAGGTAATGACTAAAGACATATGAAGGGATGTGGAAAGATGGCAATGAATTATACGGTTGTAGTTGTGAATCTGGATAATGGAAGAGGCATTACTATGAATACCGGGATACCCCACGAAACATTTCAATGTTTCAGTTTCACTATGTACAGTTAAAGGAAAACTGATTTCCCGATTAGACACTTGCTCCAGGGTATGTATTTACCAAGTATGATTCTCACATCTGTATGGTTTTACAGATGATGAGTGGGAGTAAGCTATTAGGAATTAGGTGATTGTCCTCATTATATCGGGATTCATTGTAATCGGTGATATTTGAGGAAGTCACCTGGGTTATTTGCCGGACGGCAAGTATTTGGTTTTGAATATCCGCCGTTATGCACCAATTTCAAATCGATGTATCTGTACGTCTATTTTCATAGAGTGAGATATACCTTTTTGAAATTATGTCTATGACATTTACCTATATCAGTGGATGGTTAGGTAAGGAGCATTGAACAGCGGTGTAATTCTTCTTAACCATAAGTACAGTTTTCAACCTACGACACACAGTGAATGAGTTTTCAGACTCAAGGGACTTATACAGAGTATTGTATGTTGTCCAGGGTCCATCAGGACAGAGGGGTTGGTCCTCGTACTATATTCGGTTTACTTATGACTTCTCTAGTTTTTAGACAGGTGTTTCGTAGGAAACACAGGGTCCGAATTTTGAGAAGTTATAGGTATTTGAATAGAGTAGAGAACCAGGTGTAGCAAGTATCGGGATTATTCAAAGTGATCGAAGATGTAGATACTTGTCAATGGTATTCAGTTGACAGTAATGATTAAGAGATCTTGCTTCTCTTTCAGATTACTCATAATTGGAAGTATTCCTAAGTTGAGTAACGCTGATCGGCCTCCTTCCACTAAGTTGACATGCACTGGAGACAGCTGCATGATTTGAATCTGGTTCAATTAAATCAGTGCCTCTGTTTCTATATTGGATATAGAACAGTTCATATCTTAACGTTGTTAAGGTACGGGGAGTTGTCCGGTTTATGATTAAAACCAGACACTGGACAACTCAAGGCACGTTTCTGTAATGGCTGTTTGTGGGTTGACCCAGGCTATGACGAGGGTTGACTTTCTACCATCTGGATGAACAATAGCAATATTGTTCTAGACTCGCCACAGTTTTATTAAAAATGGATTTTTTCAGAAAACAGTAGTGGGAGTATGGTAGAACTGGAAGTGATTCCAGAACCACAAACGATTACTGAAGATTTGATAAGGAACCTAAAGATTCAATCTGGATTGACATTCCATTGGCCACTCCGCAGATACGGTGGGTAACTTCAGGCACCCGAGAGGTACTCCGGTAGCCTCAAGGACGGTGACAGGGAAGTTCTTGTTTACCCACAATTACCATTGCTGTTGTTCCAGGTTGCGAGACCCGGCGGGAGGATGAGTATAGCGTCGTTCTAAACTAGCTTTAGAAGTGTACGTGTATATGACTCTGCCAGAGGGTTGTCGTAGTCAGTGGGAGCAGCGGAAGCATTGGTGGACAGGTAGCTTATGTCTATTTATAGACTGAAGCACCAGTAGCGGAGATAGATCATCTATTTCTGACGTGACAGTCATGGGTTTGACTTCATCAGAATAGGGGATGGATCTGTTGAGAAGGTAGTAGGGTGTGATGTCATGGTATTTGGATGACATACATATAGTAGGAAAGGAAACTCCTATACTACAGTCGGTTATACTTTGGTCGTCACACAGTGGTTTCTCCACAAAGGAAATGGATTTTATATCAGACATACTGGTTACTAGATCTATGGTTTTAGATCTAGATTTGGGTGGTTTCCCAATCAGGGTACTTTGACGGCATTCTAAGAGTATTTAGAATGGATGACTCCTGGCACGGTAGTGTACCTGCAGGTGATGGAGTCACCCTCTCTAAAGCTGTCTTACAGACTAAAGGGGAGAGGGACGTGCGTGATTGGCAGATCACTTGCTCAGGCAATTGAGTCAATCATGAGATGTCAAGTACCACACCAGATGTTGTTCTTGCACTAGATGCAATAAGTTGATATTGATCCAATCCTGGAGAAACAGTCGGAAGCAGTTTTAGAACATAAGTGGATGTTCTAGGGATATGATAACGACAGCCTCATTCAGGAGACAGTTATCATTCCAGGCTTCCAAGGTGACATGGACGACAAGGAGGTTATCAGAGTTATAGTTTTCCTTCTGACGAGGGACAGTATTTTGGACAGGTGGTCCAAGGCAATACTGAGGGAGGCATGGCGCAGGATACTGATTAAGTTCAGTTGACGATACAGTCTAAGAAGCTTGGATTTGGAGTTCATTTATGAGCTATGTCCCATCAGACATCCAGACACATTCTAAGACAGGTATTGCTCATTTCGGGAGATGGCTTTCTCCGCGAACTTGAGATATAGAGAGACATTGAAAGAGACAACAAAGCGGATCCACTCACTGAGGCTATTCCTCGAACGCAATAGTTTCGCAAACGAGCTTTGTGAGACTGACTAGTAGAGGAGTTGGGTGTTCGGTATCACACGGGCTGTGAGTATGCGACATCGCAATAATTAGCCTTGAGTGCAAGTGGGAGATTGTTGGAGATAGTGCCCTCAGAGTCAATTATTAGGTCACAGGTACGTGATTGTAATGATTGATGGAGGACCTATCCCGGTAGGACAGTCTTACTCGAGATGATAGTATGCTATCTGGTTTACCTTTATCATCGTGTACTGTTTTAAGTGACCTGACACATCACTATTACACGTTGATAGAGCCCCTAGGATTCTTGCTTGACCACCAGCAGTATGAGGGCGATCATATAAGTGGGAGCTGGGGGTCTATAAGCATATCCTTAAAAGGTCCCTAGTCGTGAGAGTTTCGAGACAGGGCATCGATTCTCCATAGTAGACTAGTGTATACAGTCGAGACCCCGACGAGGGGCGGTGGCCGGTCTCACAAGCCACTGGTGTCAGTTGGATCACCTAAGATGTATACAGGTGCTCATTGGGTTATGAGTACACCGGACAGGACTCGCCGGGAACATACTAGTTGGTCATATACCAGAAGTCAGATGGCAGTTCCCTGGTGACATGTGTGCAGGTTAGTTCATCGACCTGGGGATCGTCATTTGTCTCGTGTGAGTTCCTACTGTACTTTGATTACTACCCTACCACGGCTCAAAGGAGTCGTGCAAACAGGTTTTAGTTGGGTACAGTCCCGAGCCACATGGAGGCAGTGAGCGTATCTTCAGGGGTTCGTCTCTCCCGGTATTGGGGGTGAGGTCGTGCTGTGTCTAGGAGAGCCATTACACAAAGTCCTTGGCCAAGGCAAGGAGATTTACTGGTAGGTATTCCAGTAGTATCTCAGGGTGTTCTGGGCTACACTCCGACACGACTTGTACCGCTTTTGGGGGTCTGACTTTTACCAACCCCCTAGGCCCGCCATGCGATGCTCATAGACGAACGGACCGGACTGTACGGATATTGTCACTGACAGGCTCAGTAGGGTGTCAGGCTGAGTTCGCTCACGGACGTCCCTTTTAGTCAATACCTGGTAGCCCGTTATGTATTGGCTTATACCTCTAACGTGCTAGTGGTTAAATCCACAACCAAGGTGTTGATGAGTCTCTAGAGTCCCCCACATTCAGTTACTCAAGCTTTCGGGCGAAAAGCTGTAGAGGCCGTATGGAGATATGGCAGGGTCCGATCAGATACGTGCGGTATTGCACGGATCAGGATCGGACAGTTTGTACTAGAGGCCGTATGGTTATATGGCAGGGTTCGATCAGATACGTGCGGTATTGCATGGATCAGGATCGAACGGATATTACTAGCCGGTTTTGGTTTAAGCCGGATCCTAGTATAGTACAGTGTAGATTTTGTCTCATTGCATTTGTATTTCGGTCGGAATACAAATGCGGGTGTGTATGCACAGTATCGGGGTTTTCCTGTAATTTATTACGGGACCAGTTTTCTGGAGTTGCCAGTTTGCTTTCTGTTTCGGCCAATTTTCCTTTGTATCGTTCATTGGCCGATGTTTGGTGGAGGAGGGCTTATTTGCATTGTTGCAAATAGGCATTTGTGGAGGGGGTCTTTGCTTATGTTGGTATCATGATGGTTTTCATGATGAGCACCATCACTTGACTTCTTCTTCTCATGATGGCTTGACTTTTTGAAGCCATCATGCATGAGATGATGGTTGCTTTGAGTGTTGGGATTGTTTTAGTGATGATGGTTGATTTTGATAGCCATTCCTCTTTCTCTCTCTTGCATGATAGAGTTTTCCCACTCATTCTTTTGGCTTCAATCTCATTCTCTCCATTCCTCTAGTGCATGGCCGGCCAAGCATTTTGGGTGGGTTGTCCAAATATTTTGGGGAGGTATTTTTGTTCATATCATGCTCCAAAATACCCCTAGCTCCTCCACATTTTGTTCTTGTTTCATCCCTCCACCAAATGGCACCTTCTTAACCCCAAAATGAGACATGGATCTCTACACCACTCATTCTACAGTAAATCTTGGGCACGTCGAGTAGCCGGCTTCGTGCCCGAGTTGCCTCGGCATTGAGGTGGGAGCCCGTAAACAAAGTAGGCGATGTGGTGCACTTCCGGCGACGAGGAGAAGACAGGACTTTCCGCAGGAGATCGGGACCATGACGAGAAGACCGGAGGACTTGGATCGTCGGTATATCTCTATTCCCTTTCTTGTAGTTAGCTAGGACTAGTTAATGGTTCGATCCGGGTTATAGTGCGCGGTGGTGCCGGTTTGCTAAGTTCGCAAAATTTAAGTTATTCACCGCTTCCGCAATTGGCCGTCGGATTGACGGCCGGGGCGCCGCCGTGCACTTACATGCAATTCATTGCAGGCACTGAGAAACCGTAGAGTGCTGAAGGTTGGTGATATGACCCTGAAGGTTGCTAACGGAGGTAGCGTGGGAGCTGTGTCCGTAGGGGATTATCACCTTGGATTGACGAGTGGACATATTTTGGTTTTGCATAACTGTTTTTGTGTACCTAGTTTAACGTGTAATATCATATCAGTTTCGTTGTTATCAAAAGAAGGTTATGATTCACGTTTGTAAGTGATGTTGTTAACATCCACCTTAATCATGGTTTGATTGGGTCCGGTATACTGGATAACGGTATATACGTCTTAAACCAATTACAGATTTTCAATGTCCAGAACACACTAAAAAGAAAGTCTCCAGATATAAATAAGGCTTTCTTATGGCATTGTAGACTAGGTCACATCAATGAGACAAGGTTAACTAAGTTACATAGAGAAGGATATTTTGATTCGTTCGAATATCAATCTTATGCCACTTGTCAATCATGTCTCAAAGGAAAGATGACAAAGACTCCATTCACTTGACATGGAGTAAGAGCGAGCGGGCTCTTAGGACTCATACACAGCGATGTATGTGGTCCAATATCTACACATGCTAGAGATGGTTTTTCCTATTTCATTAATTTTATGGATGAAGTAGAAAACCAAACCGGCAAAAGTATCAAGACACTGAGATCTGATCGAGGTGGTGAATACATAAGTGCCGAGTTCCTAGGTTACCTAAAAGAGAAAGGAATTCTCTCTCAGCTTACTCCTCCATACACTCCACAGCATAACAGTGTATCGGAGAGACGGAATCGAACCCTATTGGATATGGTACGTTCCATGATGAGTAATGCTGAGTTACCGCAATCTTTCTGGGGTTATGCGCTAGAATCAGGGGCATATCTTTTGAACGGGGCTCCTACCAAGACTGTGCCTACCACGCCATATCAGATGTGGAGTGAGAAGAAACCCCATCTTCAGCATCTGAAGATATGGGGATGTCCAGCTTTTGTTAAAAAGCAGCATGCGGGCAAACTCGAGGCACGATCAGTACAGTGTAAGTTTGTGGGATATCCAAAGAACTCCAAGGGATATTTCTTCTATTACGCAGAGGAACAAAAGGTTTTTGTTTCTCGTCATGCCCATTTTCTAAAACAGCAGTTTATAGAAAAGGAAACAAGTGGGAGCGAAATAGAACTGGAAGAAATTCCAAAACCACAAACTACTACTGAAAGTTTGGTAGAACCAGTAGTTCAAGAAGAACAGGACATTCCCGCACCCCTCCGCAGGAGTAGTAGGCCGTCTCATCCGCTTGAGAGATACTTCGGTTTTCTCATAGATGGGGATAGAGAGGATTGCATCATTAATGATGATGAACCTACTAGCTTCCAGCAGGCCATCCAGAGCGGCGACTCGGTACGATGGCTATATGCAATGTGGAACGAAAGGGAGTCCATGTACACCAACAAAGTATGGACTTTGGACTTTGCTCCAGGTGGGGTAAAACCCATAGGATGCAAATGGATCTTCAAGAAAAAGATTAGTGTAGATGGACAGGTGGAAACCTATAAGTCTAGACTTGTTGCAAAGGGTTTTCGTGAAAGACCTGGTTTGGACTATGACGAAACTTTTTCTCCAGTAGCTATGCTCAAATCCATTCGTATCCTTCTTGCCATTGCTGCCTTCCATGATTATGAAATCTGGCAGATGGACGTAAAGACGGCTTTTCTGAATGGTAATTTAGAAGAGTGCGTCTATATGGATCAGCCAGAAGGTTTCAATCAGAGTGGTAGTAGCGGGAAAGTTTGCAAGTTACTTAAGTCCATTTATAGACTGAAGCAGGCATCGCGGAGTTGGAACATCTGTTTTGATGAAACGGTCAAAGAATATGACTTTATCAAAAATCCAGATGAACCATGTATATATAGTAAAATTGTAGCACGAACTGTCGTATTCCTCGTCTTGTACGTGGATGACATTCTATTGATATGAAATGACATTCCTATGCTACAATCTGTCAAAAAATTCTTGTTACACAGGTTCTCCATGAAAGACCTGGGTGATGCCTCTTACATTCTGGGGATCCGGATCAATCGTGATAGATCCAAGAGAATGTTGGGACTTTCGCAGTCCAGATATATCAACACTATACTGAAAAGATTCAGTATGGAAGATTCTAAGCGCGGTAGTTTACCGGCTTGTCACGGAATCACCCTATCCAAAGAGATGTCTCCCAAGACTGATATGGAAAGGGATCACATGTCTATTATACCCTACGCTTCTGCGGTAGGCTCTATAATGTATGCGATGTTGTGCACCAGACCAGATATAGCTTACGCACTGAGCGTGGTAAGCAGGTATCAGTCAGACCCAGGGGAGAAGCACTGGATAGCAGTAAAGAACATTCTCAAGTACCTGAGAAGGACTAAGGAGATGTTCTTGGTTTATGGCGGAAAAGACCTCAAGATCGAGGCCTTTGCTGATTCCAGCTTCCAGAGTGATAAGGATGGCTCTAAGTCTATGTCAGGTTATGTCTTTACCCTCAATGAAGGGGCGGTGTGCTGGAATGGTTCCAAGCAGGACACCGTTGCTGACTCGACGATGGAAGCGGAGTATATTGCTGCTTGCGATGCCGCAAAAGAAGCGGTCTGGATGAAGAAGTTTCTAACAGAACTTCAGGTGGTTCTTACCATTGTTGATCCAATACCGCTGTATTGCGACAACAACGGAGCTATAGCTTTAGCAAAGGAACCCAGGTCCCATCAGAAGTCCAGACACATCTTAAGGCGGTATCACCTGATCAGGGAGATCATAGATCGCCGGGAGATCGAGATCCAGAGAGTTGCTGCAGAGGAGAACACTGCTGATCCATTCACAAAGGCCTTACCTCAGATTCAGTTCGAGAGGCTACTCGAGATGATCGGTCTTCGATATGCCAGTACATGGCCCTAGTGCAAGTGGGAGATTGTTAGTGTATATGCCCTAGGGGCCATTATTGTATCATACTAGCTTGTATATTACTTAATGGAAGCTTGGGATATTCACAGTTATATTAACAGTCTTGCTAAACATGGTAGTATGCTACTTGGTTTGTATCTATCTTAATATGTGTGTACGTATTGATAGAGCCCTTAGGATCTTGCTTGACTACCAGCGTTGTGATGGCAGTCACACTAGTGGGGGTTGGGTAGTCTACAAGCACATCCTTTTTCAGGTCCCTAGTTGTTGGATTATTGAGACAGGGCATCGATACTCCGGAGTAGACTAGTGTGTACGCTTCTCATCCCAGTTGGGGAGATGGCATGTCCCACAGCCATCAGTACGTCATACTGGAGATAGTATACAGGTGCTCGTTGGGTTACGGGTACACCGGATAGGACTCGCAGGGAACTGTTGGTTGGTATTATACCCGTCGTCGGTTAATAGTTCCCAGGTGACATGAGTACAGCATAGTCTGCAGACTTGACACTGCTGCTTCGCCTTGAGTGTATTCCCACTGTTCTTAGATTGCTACCATACCACGGCTCAAAGGAGTCGTGCAAACAGGTAGCAGTTGGGTGCAGTCCCGAAGCACTTGGAGGCAGTGGCGGTTAGACAGGATTCGTCTCTCACGGTATTGGGAGTTGATATCGCGCTGTGTCTAGAGAGCCATTACACAAAGTCCCTGGCCAGGGCAAGCGAGATTTACTGGTAGGTTTTCCAGTAGTTTCTCAACGTGTAATGGGCTACGCTCCGACACAACTTATACCGCTTTTAGGGGACTGACGCTTGCTGCCCCCTAGGCCTAATATGCGATAGTCCTAGACGAACAGACCGGACTGTACGGAGATTGTCACATCAGGCTCAGTAGGAGTTCGGATGGGTTTCCTTATCAGCCTTCTTATCGACATCTACCTGGGGACCGTTACGTACAACTAGTGCCACTTGCGGTCTGTGGTTAAACCCACTGCCAGCATAGTAGTCGAGTCTTTAGAGTCCCACACAGAGAGTTTCCCTGCTTCGGGCGAAACGATATAGAGGTCGTATGGTTTTATGACAGGGTTCGGACGCATACGTGTTTTTACACACGTACGATGTTCGGACAGTTTTTACTAGCGGGTTTTGGTTTAAGCCAGATTCTAGTATCAGATTATTGGATTTATACATTCTAAAGTTTTTCCGTGTTTTCACGGATAGGAGGGGCGTTCTCGTAAATTGTTGAGAAGCTTCTAGAAGGATGATGACATGGAGGCTAAGGTGGTATTTGCATTTATTGGATTAATTAGTCATAGTGTGATTCATCCATGGAGTTAATGTTGCATTTATGATTTAAATGACTCATGAGATGAATCACTATGTGATTTAATGAAGCATGATGACACATTATTATTTGTTATTCATTTAATAATAACATATGCTTCATATATTCACAATGATATCATTATTCCAAAATGATTCTCACTCTCACCTTCTCTCTCCTCAAGCTCTCTCTCTTCAAACCCTAACCCTAACCTCTCATGTGTTGAGATCAAGGGTTAGAAAGACTTATTAATCCTTAATCCTACTCTATATTCCCTAGGTTGCTTAGATTAGCACTTTGAGTAACCTAGTTACCTCAAGATTAGAGGTTAAGCTTGAAGAAGTAACTCTCGGGTGGATTGTCTATCACAAAGAGGAGGCCGACGAGGAGGTGGTCAACGAGAAGAAGAAGGACTTGGTTCATTAGGTATAATCTTCTTTCATAGTAGCTAATTCCTCCTATGATAATCTTAGTTAGGGTTTAGCAAAGATCCGTAAGTTAGTCGATGTTTGTTTAAAGAAAAATGATTGTTTTACCTATTCCGCCTCCCCGCAACTCGTGGGGTGTATAACGTCGACTTACAGATACCACTGTAGTTGGCGTGTGAGGCCTTTTGCTGATAGGTGGGTTTTTGTGGTATCCGTTTATTTTCCAGTTGTACACACTATTGTAAGTAGTACTCTCCATCTACTATTCATGTATTGACTTAGAGACCAGTTGTAAGGATGATGTATATTATTTTGTACTCTGGTGTCGAGCTCGTTGTGAGCCGACTTTATTTATGCAGTTTTATCTTTCATGATATTTTTTCCACTTATATTGCTCATTTCTTCGCTACGGCGTCGTATATTATTATTGTGGTGGTTGTTTCCGCCGTTGGGCATGATTGCTCCTGTTGGGGATGCTTTATTCTTGCTGTATATCATGTTTACTTATATCTTGTCTTGTACCGATTTCGGGGCTAGTTTTTAGAAAGGAGTTGCTGCCAAAATTCTTAAGAAAACAATTTAAACTTTAAAGAATTTTACTAAATTACTCAAGGTTTTCTAAATATTTTAAACTTGAAAGGTTTTTACTTGAGATTTCCAAAGACTTTAACAAATGTTTTCAACACTCGCTACTTTTAATAGTTTTGATTTCTGGGTTTCGGCTTACTTAGTCGCATTACGCCTGTAGACGTTATGTGGTTGAGTGCCGGTCACGGGCCGAACTTTGGGGTCGTGACAAAGTTGGTATCAGAGCATAGGTTTTACCTTTCGGAGTGTAGGATGACCTTGGTATGATGGAGTAGGTAGCTGAAGCAGAACGGCATAGTGTGTGTATGTTCCGCGGCATACTCACGACACGGTACTCCGCCTAAGTGACCTTAGGACTTATTGGTTGAAATTCCGTCATGATTATATGCATTCTTGCAATTCGATTTCCGTATCCTTATCGAATACTACTTTCTTTTCAGCCATTATGTCGCCGAAGACTACGAGGGCGCAGAGAGCGGCTGCGAGAGCCGAGATTAGAGTTGACTCTTCTGAGACGAGGACTGACCCGGGCAATACACCCGTTGTACCAGAGCAGACTGTTCCTCCTTCGACAGATCAGATCACCATGCTAGAGGCCGGTATGCAGGAGATGCGCCAGATGATAGGGTCGTTAGTTGAGACGCTTCGAGCGCAGCGACCAGATATAGTTCCACCCATTGCGAGGACCGCGATGGTACCTACAGTACAGGCAGTTGCCCCTGCAGCCACAGAGGTTATCATAGTATCGCTATCAGAGTTTATGAGGCTGAAAACTCCGGTCTTCACAGGCACCGATGCAGCTGAGGACCCACAGTCATTTATTGATAGGATGGCCTGGATATGTCGTTCAATCAGATTCTTAGATGCGAGATGGGTAGAGTTCGCGAGCTTTCGCCTGGAAGGTCTTGCGCAGAAATGGTGTGAGTCGGTCGAGAAGGGCAGAGCAGCAGGTCTTCCTCCTATGACCTGGACTGAGTTCGTGATGGTGTTCCTTGCCCGCTTCCTTCCACAGAGTGTCAGAGATTCCAGAGCGCTCAGGTTCGAGTCTTTACGTCAAACTTCGGAGATGACAGTGTCAGAGTATGATGTACTGTTCACCGAGCTATCTGTGTATGCCCCATATCTAGTGGCTACTGAGGAGATGCAAGTCAAGAGGTTTGTTCGAGGCTTGCTTACCCTACTGTTCCTTGCGATCAGCGCACAGCATTGCTAGACTTATGCTACAGCTGTAGACGCAGCCCTATTAGTCGAGGAGCGTCTTGCTGAGACTTCGGTAGTTCCAGGACCAAAGAGAGTTCGCACAGATACGTCAGCACAGAGACAGCCGTTTAGGCGCCGCTACAGGTTCCGTTCAGGTACGGGGAGTAGCGGAGGATCGGGATGAGGTCAGCTATTCAGCTCTTATCCCCAGGAGGGTCAGCCGGCACCATCTAGATATTTCCGATGCGGGAGTACTTATCATCGTGTGTGAGATTGCCCGGAGCCACGTGAGGGCGAGACAACCGTACCACATGTCACATTTCCACCTTCTCCACCCCAGAGGACGTTGCCTATTGTACCTACTGTTGCTCTGGGTCAGACTCATGCACAGAAAGGTCGTGGTGGCGGAGGGTTTGCTCATAGAGGACGAGGTGGCCAAGGCAGAGGACAGCCAGCTGCAGACAGAGTAAAGCCAGTTGTTAGTAGGGGACCGCCAGTCGCAGGTGGAGGACAGGCATGGGTTTTCGCTTTGACGCATTAGGACGTGCAGGCGTCCAATGCAGTGGTCTCAGGTACCTTTTCAATATGTTCTGTTGACGCACACGTGTTGTTTGATCCGGGATCCATGCACTCGTACGTTTCCACACACTTCGTGCCGAGTTTGGGTAGAGAGTCTGGTTTGCTTGATCAGCCGCTAGTTGTGACCACTCCAGTGGGCAAGTCGTTTGTCGCTAGACACGTGTTCCCATCGTGTGTTGTCCGTATTGGCGAGAGAGAGTTTCCTGTCGACTTGATCCTTCTTGAGATGTTGGACTTCGACGTTCTTCTGGGCATGGATTGGTTAGCCACGTGCTATGCGTCTGTGGACTGCCGCGAGAAGACGGTTAGGTTTTGTTTTCCCGGCGAGTCGGCTTTTGTTATGCAGGGGGACCGTGGCGCCGCCCCTCACAGTTTGATTTCTTCTCTTCACACTGGACAACTTTTGAGGAAGGGATGTCAGGGATTCCTAGCCTATGTTTGCGATACTAGAGCTACAGAGGTTCCGTTGGACCAGGTTCCGATTGTTCGTGAGTTCCCTGATGTTTTCCCTGACGAGCTTCCTGGGCTGCCGCCCGAGCACGACATTGTTTTCTGCATTGACTTGATTCCCGGCACGGGGCTTATTTCTATACCGCCTTATCGGATGGCCCCGGCGGAGCTTAGAGATTTGAAAGGTCAGTTGCAAGATTTGCTGGATAAGGGACTTATTCGACCCAGTGTATCTCGTTGGGGTGCTCCGGTCCTGTTTTTCAAGAAGAAGGACGGCAGTTTACGTTTGTGTATCAACTACCGCCAGCTGAACAGGATTACCGTGCGGAACAGATATCCTTTACCACGCATCGATGACCTATTCGACCAGCTTCAGGGTGCAGGATATTTTTCGAGGATCGACTTGCGATCAGGCTACCATCAGCTGTGGGTTCGATAGGAAGATATTCCGAGGACAGCTTTCCGCACGCGTTACGGCCATTATGAGTTTTTGGTGATGTCGTTCAGACTCACCAATGCCCCAGCAGCGTTTATAGACTTTATGAACCGTATTTTCAGGCCTATCTTGATTTGTTCATCATCGTATTCATTGACGATATTTTGGTGTATTCCCGGAGCCGAGAGGAGCACGAGCAGCACCTGTGGATCACATTGCATACTTTGAGGGAGCACCAGCTGTTCGCAAAATTCTCCAAGTGCGCATTCTGGCTTGACAGCATAGACTTATTGGGTCACGTGATTACACGAGATAGTATATGTGTGGACCCGCAGAAGATCGAGGCCGTTCAGCATTGGCCCAGACCAGCATCAGTTACGGAGATCCGCAGCTTTCTAGGACTGGCCGGCTACTACAGACGATTTGTACAGGACTTCTCCCGTATTGCTGCACCGTTGATCGAGTTGACCCGGAAAGGAGTCCCTTTCGATTGGACGGAGGAGTGCGAGCATAGCTTTCAGCAGTTGCAGACTCGTTTGACTACGGCGCCGGTGTTATCATTGCCTTCAGGATCGGGCGGATTTGTGGTCTATTGTGACGCTTATCGAGTGGGGCTAAGGTTCGTATTGATGCAGCACAACAGGGTGATCGCGTATGCTTCTCGGCAGCTGAAGAAACACAAACAGAACTACCCCACTCACGATTTAGAGATAGCTACAGTGGTTTTTGAACTCAAGATCTAGCGACATTACCTATACGGCGAGTCGTGCCAGATATTCACTTATCACAAGAGCTTAAGGTATATATTTCAGCAGCGAGACCTGAATCTTAGACAGCGCCGTTGGATGGAACTAGTAAAGGACTACGATTGCGAGATCTTGTATCACCCGGGAAAGACGAATGTAGTGGCGGATGCTTTGAGTAGGAGGCACGGGGGTAGTCTATCTTGTTTGAGCACAGTGCAGAGGCAGTCGGCGGCGGATTGGCAGATTTTATGCGACAGCCGAGTGCAGTTCGAGTTCACTCCGATCGGGGGACAGCTTGCGCATGTTCGTGCACGCCCACAGTTGCTTAACCGTATACATGAGGCACAGTACAGAGATGACCGTTGTTCAGAGAGCATGGCACAAATTGGACAGGGCAGACTTTCCGAGTTCGTGATTGATGATCAGGGGATACTACGATTTGGGACTAGACTGTGCGTACCAGATGCTGAGGGACTACGGCGTGAGATTCTTGAGGAGGCACATCGATCGGTGTACAGTGTTCATCCGGTTCCACCAAGATGTACCATGATATGAAAGATGTTTACTGGTGGGACGGGATGAAGAGGGACGTCACAGAATTCGTGTCGAGATGCCTGACTTGTCAGCAAGTCAAGGACGAACACCAGAGGCCAGCGGGAGAGCTACAGCCGTTGCCCATTCCGGAGTGGAAATGGGAGCAGATTTCTATGGACTTCATTGTGGGTCTACCCAGGACTAATCGAGGGTATGACTCCATTTGGGTGATCGTGGATCGATTGACGAAAGCGGCACACTTCCTGCCCGTGAAGACTACTTTCGGATTTGCTCAGTATGCCCAGATATACATCGACGAGATCGTACGACTGCATGGAGTCCCGACATGTATCGTGTCCGACCGAGGCACCCAGTTTACCAGCTGACTATGGCAGAGGCTTCAGGAGGCTTTGGGCACCCGCTTGAGTTTCAGCACAGCATTTCATCCGCAGACCGACAGCCAGTCGGAGTGGACTATTCAGACTCTCGAGGACATGCTCCGAGCGTGCGTTTTAGACTTTGGTGGTACCTGGGATCATCATTTACCCTTGGTGGAGTTCTCCTACAAAAATAGTTTCCAGGATACTAATCAGATGGCACCTTTCGAGGCCTTGTATGGGAGGAGATGTAGATCGCCCGTCTGTTGGATAGAGCTCAGTGAGAGAAGCATTTTGGGGTCGCAGATCGTACAGGAGACGACCGAGAAGATACAGCTGATTCGAGATAGGATGAGGACAGCTTAGAGAAGGCAGAAATCGTATGCTGACAAACGCCGCCGCAGATTAGAGTTCGCAGTTGGCGATCACGTTTTTCTGAGGGTCTCTCCAATGAAGGGAGTGATGAGGTTTGGACGGAAGGGGAAGCTTAGCCCCAGATTTATAGGTCCCTTCGAGATCCTCGAGCGTGTGCACATAGTAGCATATCGTTTGGCTCTTCCACCCGACTTCCCAGATGTTCACCCCGTATTCCACGTGTCGATGCTTTGCAGATACCTGCATGACCCTTCCTACATGATTCAGCATCAGACCGTTCAGCTCGAGCGCGATCTTTCGTTCACCGAGCAGCCAGTAGTGATATTGGACCGGCAGGTGAAGAAACATCAATCGAAGGACTTGCCATCTGTTGGATATAGTTCCCTCAGAGTCAATTATTGGATCACAGGCACGTGATTGCAATGATTAAGGGAGGACATACACCGGTAGGACAGTCTTACTCAAGATGATAGTATGCTATCTTGTTTATCTTTATCATCGTGTACTACTTTAGGTGACCTTATAGGTCACTATTGCACATTGATAGAGCCCTTAGGATTCTTGCTTGACGGCCAGCAGTATGATGGCGATCATATACGTGGGAGCTGGGTCTATAAGCACATCCTTAAAAGGTCCCTAGTCGTGGAAGTTTTCGAGACAGGGCATCGATACTCCAGAGTAGACTAGTGTATACAGTCGAGACCCCGACGAGGGGCAGTGGCCGGTCTCACAAGCCACTGGTGTCAGTTGGTTCACCTAAGATGTATACAGGTGCTCATTAGGTCATGAGTACACCGGACAGGACTCGCCGGGAACATGCTAGTTGGTATTATACCTGACGTCAGATAGCAGTTCCCTGGTGACATGTGTACAGGTTAGTTCATCGACCTGAGATCGTCATTTGTCTCGTATGAGTTCCCATTGTACTTTGATTACTACCCTACCACGGCTCAAAGGAGTCGTGCAAACAGGTTTTAGTTGGGTACAGTCCCGAGCCACATGGAGGCAGTGAGCGGATCTGCAGGGGTTCGTCTCTCCCGGTATTGGGGGTGAGGTCGTGCTGTGTCTAGGAGAGCCATTACACGAAGTCCTTGACCAAGACAGGAGATTTACTGGTAGGTATTCCAGTAGTATCTCAGGGTATTCTGAGCTACACTCCGACACGACTTGTACCGCTTTTGGGGGTCTGACTTTTACCAACCCCCTAGGCCCGCCATGCGTACTCATAGACGAACGGACCGGACTGTACGGATATTGTCACTGACAGGCTCAGTAGGGTGTAAGGATGAGTTTGCTCATCGACCTCCCTTTTGGTCAATACATGGTAGCCCGTTACGTATAGCTAATACCTCTGATGTGCTAGTGGTTAAATCCACAGCTAAAGTATTGACGAATCTTTAGAGTCCCCCACAGACAGTTTCTCAAGTTTCGGGCGAAACGCTGTAGAGGCCGTATGGATATATGGCAGGGTTCGATCATATACGTGCGGTATTGCACGGATCATAATCAGACGGATAATACTAGCAGGCTTTGGTTTAAGCCGGATCCTAGTATTGTACAGTGTAGATTTTGTCTCATTGCATTTGTATTCAGTCGGAATACAAATGTGGGTATGTATCTACAGTCGCGGGGTTATCCGGTAATTTGTTACCGGATCATTTTTTGAGGTTTCCAGTTTGTATTTCGTTTCGGCCATTTTCCTTTGTTTCTTTCCTTGGCTGAAAATTGATGGGAGGGGGTTATTTGCAAATGTGCTATTAATAATGGAGAAGACCTTTTGTGGCACATGATGGTTCTCATGATGGTTCTAGCTTCCATTGACTTCTTTTTGTTCATCATTGTTTACTTTATACGATGGGATTATGATGAGACTTTGGGGTAATGATTATTTATCATCATCACCCTTTTTCTCTCTCTTGGATTATTGCTCACTCCCTCTCTCTCTCTTAACATGACTGGCCACTTCTTGTGAAAGGGGGCTGTCAAAATTTTGGTGAAGGATTCTCATATGCTTGCAAAAGTTCTCTAGTTCATCCCCAAAAAAAGCCTATTCCTCCACCTTCACAAAATGGCAACTTCTAATAACCCCATGAGACCTAGCACTCTACACTTAGTCTACAGTAATCTTGGACACGTCGGCTTGCCAACTTCGTGTCCGAGTTGCCTCGGTCCAGAGGTGGGAGCCCGTAAAAATACTTCTCGATGTGGTGCCCTTTCCGACGAGGAGATCGAGACCGGAGATTCCGCAGGGAGATCGGGATGATGGCCGAAGACCGAAGGACACGGATCGCTCAGTATAGCTCTCTACCCTTTCTCTAGTTCGCTAGTAGTAGGTTAATGGTCAGATCCGGGTTTATAGTCCGCGGTAGCGCCGGTTTCTAGTTTTTAGAAAAGTTTTGTTTCTGCATTTTGGCCTCATTCAGACGGCTGCGGCACAACCGTGCACTTACATGGTATCAGAGCCACGCCATTAACCTAGTCTAGCTTGCTCTAACGTGTTTACAAGTTCGATCGATAGGATTTTCCAAAAACCGCATTTCCATGTCACAGTTTCTGTCGAATTTTTGCTGTGCTCAAAAAATTATTTGGTACATTGCAAAAATACGTGCAGGGTTTTATAAGAATTCTGTGAAAATTTGGTGCCCTGAAATTACTGTTCAGCCGCGGAACCGCGGCCAAACCCATGCTCTGGCCGCGGTTCCGCCGCCAATTTATCTCCTCTCTGCACCAAATTTCTACAGTGGGTTTCTGACATGGAAATAGGGTTTCTGGTATATTCGTTTTGGGCCCAGATTTATTTTGAGTGCTACAGTTGTGCTTGGGGCCTACTTCGGGAAATTTAGTCGATCGAAAATTTTAAACATGTTAGTTCACAGTATTTACATTATATCTGCGACCATGAATGTCACTTGATCGGTAAATCCTGTCTAACTGCAATAGCTCTTTTAGACGGATTTGCGAACGTGACATTCACGTTGATGTTCTGTATTGTGCTCTGATGTTGCGGATTTGTCGTGGTGGATAGCCTGGTTGCAATGGTAGTACAGTTTGGTTGTATATGTACATTTGATATTGTGGGGCGAGCGCCCGACATGTGGACTGCCGTTATTGCCTGTTTGTATATTATTCTTTTGGGGCACGACCGGGCTGAGGTCGATGTACCCGTTGTATATTTTACTTTCTGTACTAGGATTACCCCGCGGTGGGGTGCACGGATAGCCGGGTTCTAGAGGGCAACGGGCCCGCATCTCATGGTTTTGAGACGGAGGGGGCTTCACTCTAGAATTGGCGGGCTATTCGCCGCACTCGTAGGGGGTACAGGTCAACCCAAGTAGGGGTGCCCAAGTTACCGGATTCCGTGAAATGCTGGGTGGTCCATTCACGTTGTTGAAGGGGGCTGCCTCGCTTCAGGTTTTGGCGGGCAACTTGCCACACCCGTAGGGGTCGAGGATTTCATTGCACAGGCTATCTACACGACCAGGGGAACGTCGGGTTTCAATAGCGGCTCTATGAAACCCGGGGATCCCAGATTATCTGTATTGTTCTGTGATGCTTATTACATTTCTGTGATGTTGCATTTTATCACGCCTTGAGCGAATATTATATATTGATATATATACTAGTAGATGTTGTATATGTTTTGCATCCGCGCTAGTCCAGTCCCCGCTCTGTCGTTAGTTAAGTAACCTAACGGGTGATGACGGGACCCAGTGGCGAATGCGGATGGCATATACGTACATCGTATTTTCGCTCTTTATTGGTGTGATCAATTGATGGGACTGCATTGAATCGGATCAATGCAAGCTAAACAAACCTATTCTGATGTTGTTGGAACATTTTTCAAAAAAAAAATGGCTGTTATTGAAAGGACGTTCTCTTTTGTTTTGCATAGTGGTATTCGGTTATGAATATCCAGCACCTCAGTCGACGAGGCAAGGGCCGAGATCCCTTCACCGGGAGTGACCCTTTAGACAGAAGTTTGCGTCAGGGCAATAACTTCACTATAGTCGATTACTTTTGCTTTGCATCGTGGTATTCATTTGGAATATCCTGCACCTCATTCTACGGAGAAAGAGCCGAGATCCCTTCACCGGGAGTGACCTCTTTAGCAAAGGTTTTCGCCACTATATTTTTATAAAAAGCTATCCAGTTCCTTCAACGATATCAAGTTCATTACGTTAAAGGTTTTTCGCCAAAAACCATTCGTAGCCCTCCGTCATTTCAGAAAGGTAGCACTTAGTATTCATGCTATGTTTGTTGGCCTTAGTCAAGGCATAGTGTATGGTAGCTATTTGTTACTTTTCTGCTGCATAGATAGATGCGTTGGTTTGGGACAGTCGTACAGCCTTGTTGGCCCTAGTCAAGGGCTTGTACGGGTGGGTTCAAATTAACCTGGACAATAACGGGTAGAACTTGACATGTGACTTATGATTTGTTGGCTTTAGTCAAGGTCATAAGAGCATTGGGTAAAAATCACATCGGGAGTTTCTAAGGAAACTGAAACTTTCCAGATATGTGCATACCTTCTGGAGTGTGATAACATGAGTGGATTCCATCACGTTATCATGTGATGATAGTTGGATCCCGATTCCCACTGATGAGTTGGTTTACTCCTCGGGTGATCCCGACTAATTCTTCTTTCAGGTTTGGAGGAGAATTTGACGTTACCGTGGGAGGTTTCCTGATTAGATAAAGCGACAACCATTCTGATTTAGGTTAGAGTGCACGCTGAGTGTTTATTTTCTCTCTCTCTTTGGCAGCGACCATGTCCCGGCCCTTGACTATGACTCAGTGACCAAGTTGACCGAACCTTCTTAAAACACTGGCTTTTGGATTGTCAGAGTTGTATACCTCATTGCCACTCCTACTTTTACCCTTTTCTCCAAAACACCCCGTATTAATACGAACGTCCACTTCCATTGGACAAAGCCATCGTATGGTTATATACAAACTCGAAGGAACTTGTTCCAGATTCGAGGATGGTTTCCGGTTCTGGAGAAAACGAATAGGACTATTCAGTTGCCTTTTCTTTTTACCTTCTCTCAGATTGCGAGTGCTCCTTGGATTAGGGGATAGTACACCCATTACGCCTATTGGATAGTCTTCTTCCAAACCTTAGGCTGGTGCCGAACGGTAGGGAATGAAGAAAGCCGATTAGCCTAAGTGTGGTGTACAGAAGATATTAAGTAAAGACAATTAAAGGGATTAGAAGGAGGGCAAAGTAAATTGCAACTGCTATTCATGACCAAACCAAGTATTTCATTACCACTCCCACTTCACCTTTGTATTTCTCCAGGACACTCCGTATCACTACGAAGATCCACAGTTATTTAGATACTCCATTGTATGGTTATATACGAACTCGAAAGGAACTTCTTCCAGTTCGGGGATGGATTCTGGTTCAGGAGAAATAGGAATAAGGTTTATTCAGGTGTCTTTTATCTTTACCTTCTCTCGGGTTGCGAGTGTTCCTAGGATTAGGACAGTACATCCATTATGCTTATTGGATAGTCTTATTCCAAACCATAGGCTGGTGCCGAAAGGTAGGGAAGGAAGAAAACCATTTAGCCTAAGAGGGTGTACAGAAGGTAATGACTAAAGACATATGAAGGGATTTGGAGAGATGGCAAAGAAATATACGGTTACAGTTGTGAATCTGATGATGGAAGAGGCATTACTAGGATTACCCGGATACCCCTACGAAACATTTCAATGTTTCAGTTTCACTGTGTACTGTTAAAAGAAAACTGATTTCCCAATTAGACACTTGCTCCAGGGTATGTATTTACCAGGTATTCTCACATCTGTATGGTTTTACAGATGATGAGTGGGAGTATGTTACTGGGAATTAAGTGATTGTCCTCATTATATCGGAATTCATTGTAATTGGTGATATTTGGGGAAATCGCCTGGGCTGTTTGCCGGACGGTAAATATTTGGTTTTGAATATCCGCTGTTATGCACCAATTTCAAATTGATATATCTGTACGTCTATTTTTATAGAGTAAGATATACCTTTTTGAAATTATGTCCATGACATTTACCTATATCAGTGGATGGTTAGGTAAGGAGCATTAAACAGCGGTGTAATTCTTCTTAACCATAAGTACAGTTTTCAACCTACGACATACAGGAAGTGAGTTATTAGACTCAAGGGACTTATACAGAGTATTGTATGTTGTCCAGTGTCCATCAGGACAGAGAGGTTGGTACTCATATTATATTCTGTTTACTTGTGACTTCTCTAGTTCTTAGACATGTGTTTCGTAAAAATGCAAGGTCTAAGTTTTGAGAAGTTATAGGTATAAGAGTAAAGTAGAGAACCAGGTATTGCAAGTATCGGGATTCTTCAAGGTGATCGAAGATGTAGATACTTGTGTATGGTATTCAGTTGATAGTAATGGTTTTAAGAGAATTTGCTTCTCTTTCAGGTTACTCATAATTGGAAGCACTCCTAAGTTGAGTAACGTTGATCGGCCTCTTTCCATTTACTTGACATGCACTGGAGACAGCTGCATGATTTGAATCTGGTTCAATTAAATCAGTGCCTCTGTTTCTGTATTGGATATAGAACAGTTCATATCTTAACGATGTTAAGGTACGGGGAGTTTTCCGGCTTATGCTTAAAACCAGACTCTGGATAACTCAAAGCAAGTTTCTGTAATGACTGTTTGTGGGTTGACCCGAGCTATGACGAGGGTTGACTTTCTACCATCTGGAAGATCAATAGTAATATTGTTCTAGACTCGCCACAGTTTTAATAAAAATGGATTTTTTCAGAAAACGGTAGTGGGAGTATGGTAGAACTGGAAGTGATTCCAGAACCGCAAACGATTACCGAAAATTTGATAAGAACCTAAAGATTCAATCTGGTTTGACATTCCATTGGCCACTCCGCAGATATAGTGGGTAACCTCAGGCACTCGAGAGGTACTTCGGTATGCTCAAAGACGGTGACAGGGAGGTTCTTGTTTACCCAGACTTGCCATTGCTGTTGTTCCAGACTATGAGACCCGGCAGGAGGATGAGTATAGCGTCGTTCTGAATTGGCTTTAGAAGTGCACGTGTATATGATTCTGCCAGAGGGTTGTCGTAGTCAGTAGGAGCAACGGAAGTATTGGTGGACAAGTGGCTTATGTCTATTAACAGACTAAAGCAGATGTAGCGGAGATAGATCATCTATTTCTGATGTGACAGTCATAGGTTTGAGTTCATTAGAATAGGGGATGGATCTGTTAAGAAGGTAGTAGGGTGTGATGTCCTGGTATTTGGATGACATACACAGAGTAGGAAGTGAAATTCCTATACTACGGTCGGTTATACTTTGGTTGTCACACAGTGGTTTCTCCACAAAGGATATGGATATTATATCAGACATTCTGGTTACTAGATCTATGGTTTTAGATCTACATTTGGGTAGTTTCCCAATCTGGGTACTTAAACAGCATTCTAAAGGTGTTTTAGAATGGACGACTCCTGGCACGGTAGTGTACCTGCAGGTGATAGAGTCACCCTCTCTGAAGGTGTCTTATAGACTAAAGGGGAGAGGGATGTGCATGATTGGCAGATCACTTGCTTAGGCAATTGAGTCAATCATGAGATGTTAAGTACCACACCAGATGTTGTTTTTGCACAAGATGCAGTAAGTTAATATTGGTCCAATCCTGGAGAAACATTCGGAAGCAGTTTTAGAACATAAGTGGATGTTCTAGGGATATGATAATGACAGCCTCATTCGGGAGACAGTTATCATTCCAGGCTTCCAAGGTGACCTGGATGACAGAGTGACTGTCAGAGTTATAGTTTTCCCTCTGACGAGGGGCAGTGTTTTGGACAGGTGATCCAAGCGGACACTGAGGGAGGCATTACGCAGGATACTGATTAAGTTCAGTTGACGATACATTCTAAGAAGTTTGGATTTGGAGTTCATTTATGAGCTAAGTCCCATCAGATATCCAGACATATTCTGAGACAGGTATTGCTCATTTCGGGAGATGGGTTTCTCCGCGAACTTGAGATAAAGAGAGACATAAAAAATAAACATCAGAGCGGATCCACTCACTGAGGCTATTCCTCGAACGCATTAGTTTCGCAAACGGGTTTTATGAGACTGACTAGGAGAGGAGTTGGGTGTTCGGTGTCACACGGGCTGTGAGTATGCGACATCGCAATAATTAGCCTTGAGTGCAAGTGGGAGATTGTTGGATATAGTGCCCTCAGAGTCAATTATTGGATCATAGGCACGTGATTGCAATGATTGAGGGAGGACATATACCGGTAAGACAGTCTTACTCAAGATGATAGTATGCTATCTGGTTTATCTTTATCATCGTGTACTGCTTTAGGTGACCTTATAGGTCACTATTGCGCATTGATAGAGCCCTTAGGATTCTTGCTTGACGGCCAGCAGTATGATGGCGATCATATACGTGGGAGCTGGGGTCTATAAGCACATCCTTAAAAGGTCCCTAGTCGTGGGAGTTTTCGAGAGAGGGCATCGATACTCCAGAGTAGACTAGTGTATACAGTCGAGACCCCGACGAGGGGCGGTGGCCGGTCTCATATGCCACTGGTGTCAGTTGGTTCACCTAAGATGTATACAGGTGCTCATTGGGTTATGAGTACACCGGACAGGACTCGCCGGGAACATGCTAGTTGGTATTATACCTGACGTCAGATAGCAGTTCCCTGGTGACATGTGTACAGGTTAGTTCATCGACCTGAGATCGTCATTTGTCTCGTGTGAGTTCCCACTGTACTTTGATTACTACCCTACCACGGCTCAAAGGAGTCGTGCAAACAGGTTTTAGTTGGGTACAGTCCCGAGCCACATGGAGGCAGTGAGCGGATCTGCAGGGGTTCGTCTCTCCCGGTATTGGGGGTGAGGTCGCGCTGTGTCTAGGAGAGCCATTACACGAAGTCCTTGGCCAAGGCAGGAGATTTACTGGTAGGTATTCCAGTAGTATCTCAGGGTGTTCTGGGCTACACTCTGACACGACTTGTACCGCTTTTGGGGGTCTGACTTTTACCAACCCCCTAGGCCCGCCATGCGATGCTCATAGATGAACGGACCGGACTGTATGGATATTGTCACTGACAGGCTCAGTAGGGTGTCAGGATGAGTTCGCTCATCGACCTCCCTTTTGGTCAATACCTGGTAGCCCGTTACGTATGGCTAATACCTCTGACGTGCTAGTGGTTAAATCCGCAGCCAAAGTATTGACGAGTCTTTAGAGTCCCCCACAGACAGTTTCTCAAGTTTCGGGCGAAACGCTGTAGAGACTGTATGGATATATGGCAGGGTTCGATCATATACGTGCGGTATTGCACGGATCATGATCGGACGGATAATACTAGCGGGCTTTGGTTTAAGCCGGATCCTAGTATTGTACAGTGTAGATTTTGTCTCATTGCATTTGTATTCAGTCGGAATACAAATGCGTGTATGTATATACAGTCGCGGGGTTATCCGGTAATTTTTTACCGGATCACTTTTTGAGATTTCCAGTTTGTATTTCGTTTCGGCCATTTTCCTTTGTTTCTTTCCTTAGCTGAAAATTGATGGGAGGGGGTTATTTACAAATGTGCTATTAATAATGGAGAAGACCTTTTTTGGAACATGATGGTTCTCATGATGGTTCTAGCTTCCATTGACTTCTTTTTGTTCATCATTGTTTACTTTATATGATGGGATTATGATGAGACTTTGGGGTAATGATTATTTATCATCATCACCCTTTTTCTCTCTCTTGGATTATTGCTCACTCCCTCTCTCTCTCTCTTAACATGGCCGGCCACTTCTTCTGAAAGGGGGCTGTCAAAATTTTGGTGAAGGATTTGGTTCTCATATGCTTGCAAAAGTTCTCTAGTTCATCCCCAAAAAAAGCCTATTCCTCCACCTTCACAAAATGGCAACTTCTAATAACCCCATGAAACCTAGCACTCTACACTTAGTCTACAGTAATCCTGGACACGTCGGCTTGCCAACTTCGTGTTCGAGTTGCCTCGGTCCAGAGGTGGGAGCCTGTAAAAAGACTTCTCGATGTGGTGCCCTTTCCGACTAGGAGATCGAGACCGGAGATTCCGCAGGGTGCTCGGGATGGTGGCCGAAGACCGAAGGACACGGATCGCTCGGTATAGCTCTCTACCCTTTCTCTAGTTCGCTAGTAGTAGGTTAATAGTCCGATCCGGGTTTATAGTCTATGGTAGCGCCGGTTTCTAGTTTTTAGAAAAGTTTTGTTTCCGCATTTTGCCCTCGTTCAGACGGCCGCGGTGCCACCGTGCACTTACACCATCTGTGAAGGTGCTTTGGCGCAACCCTAATGGTGAAGAGATCACTTAGGAGGCCGAGGGCGAGATGCGGAAGAAATTCTCTCATCTCTTTGAAGGTACGCGTTGCTTTATATTTTTAAATTTAGGGACGAATTTCTTTAAGAGGGGAAGATTGTAACACCTTAGACTGTGATTAGTGGCTAATTATACCTTAATATGTGGTTTTTAGTAAAAAGTTTACCAAAACGATTTTCAAATATTTTATCAAAATTAATGATTATTTTATTAGAATTTTATTAGGCTTGCACACACTTGTGCATGTAAACTAGGGTTAAATTAGGGTTAAACCATGTTTAACAACCATGGTGGACTAACCATTTTTATTAAGCTAATTTGATTTTAATTAAGGGTAATTTTTTTTAAAATAATTAGTTTTAGGTGTTGACTTGAGTAGGTGAGAGAGAGAGGGGGCATGATGGCTTGAGCCCATGCTTACATTTAATGAGGGGAGAGAGGGGGGTTTGACTCTCTCATGCTCTCATTTCTTTTTTCGTTTCAACACTCTCATTTTCTCACATCTCTCTCACTCTCACTCACACACATAACACTAGCAGCAGCAGCACCTTCAGCACCAGCAGAAGCTCCAGCAGCAGCAGCAACACAAGCAGCAACAGCAACACAAGCAGCAACAGCAACACCAACAGCAGCAGCAGCAATAGGCAGCAGCAGCAGCAGTACACAGCAGCAGCAGCAACAGCTCATCCTCCTCTTCTTCTTCTCCTTCTTCCTGCATCCTAGGATCTAGTGGGGTATAATCTCTTAAACTCATCTCCTTTTTGCTAAACTTATGTGTTATTTAGCTTTGGTTAGTGTTTAATATAAGTTTTAGTACTAGAAATGGTGATTTGAGTGGATATTTGGCCAAGTGGTGATTTTTATGGTTAGCTTAGCTTAACTAAGTATTATAAGACCCTTTAAACTGAGGTTTAAAACCAGATTTCACTAAAATACCATAGGGTTTCAAATTAGTGTAAATTTAACGTTTCAAGGTAAATTTTTACGCTTTTTAAATCTGCTGTTGACCCGGTTACTTCAGACAAAATCTGAGATTACTGGAGCATGCACACTAGACCTAGACCACACACACGAAGCACGAGCCCCAAATTCCCAACCTGGGCCACAATTTTAATCATTCTGGCCGCAAATTGCGGCCAGAAGGGGGAGTTAGGTGCTGGGGTTTTGTTTAGGGTAGTATGCTGTATATTCTAGTGTTTTGGTATAGGCAACTTTTCACTTTTTCACCCGAGTCAAAATCTGGAGCAATATACCGTTTTTCCAATACATTTAGCTTGCACGATACGTGTGATACGTGAGTGGGTTTAGTGTTCCTGCGTGTCGCGACGTGTCGGGGTAGTTTCAGACTCGTATACACACATTTCAGCGTATCGGATACACACGCGTTTAGTTTGCGACGCGAGTTTCTCGTTTGGTTTCGATATCGCGTTTTTGCAGGATATTTGCTTATGTGTATTCTTTGTGTAAATTCTAGGTTCGCAGGCGGGTACGTCGAACGCCGCAAAGAAGGGGAAGCAAGTGGTCGGCTACGCTTAGCACGATACCAGGAGAGTGGATTTAACATCTACAAGGAAATCGCCCGTATGGCGTTAAGATTCATGGCGTAATAGGATATTGTAGTCGCATATATATTTATATGTATATTGCTGCGTGCATATATAATATTGTAGCATACCCATCTTTTGTTGCATATAGAAATGGTAGTTATATGACACTGCACTGTCACTAACGGTTTAAGCTGCACGAGCACTATATGTATGTTACACTCATACCGTTAGTGATTGCCATGACACTCACACTATAGGATTGCTACGAACCATACATCATTTTGATTACCGCATCATTGATGATTAGACAAGACTCGGTCGCATATTGGCATATATATATATCCATTGATATACCCATATTAATGAACACATACCTTGCTATAACTATATTGTGCACATACGCACTGTATATCCACATTAGTGCACATATACATTGGCACACTCATATTTGCGTATATATCCACATGCACATCCATACCTATATACATACATATGTCACATACATAGATGATATTGGCTTTGATTTCTAGAAAATAGGGACCACATGAGTTATTTTCAAAACTGGATCCATTTTAAAAGAGCGGTTTCCCTTTTTACTCTTAGTGACATACGCCACATTGCATGGATTTATGCATTGAGCTTTAGATTCATGTGATTTCTGGATTTGAGAACCGTGGTATTATTTTAAGAAAACATGCACTGTTTTAAAAATCCAGTTTCTCTCGATATGATATTTCAGTGCGTCCACCATGTGTTTTCTCGGTTCTAAGACGTGTGACATGTGAACCCGAATCGAAGAGCTGGACGAGGTCGATTGCTGGTACATGGTGGACCCGGTATGGTCCCCCGGGGCAAGAAGGGAATGCTGTGTATACAGACGGTGAGCCTGGCAGAGGGACTACTACCTACCGGTGATTGGTTGGACCTGGCGGTTATCAGAAGGATACTGACCAGAGTCGAGAGATGGATACAGGACGACCCGTACTACCGAGGCCGAGGGCCGATTCCGCAGACGGAGTCCGTGGGCCGATCCGGACTGACGGAGCCCGATACTTGAGGATTTGCGTGTCGATGCTGGACACGATGATTTCATGATATTTTCGAGTGCTGATTCTTGGCACTCACGATTCTATGAGATTTACAGGATTTGAGGGCCGATTAGAGTGACGGCACCTGAGTTTTACTGGGATTTGGGTGTATTTGATGGACGTCGGTTATTTTTCCACATTGATATTCCGTGTAGATAATATTTTACCCCATGCTCAGCATTCATTGTTATGCATCTCATCCTGTAGTTATAGTACCTGATAGAGTACTTTGGCATGATTATTGCATACCCTGCTCATCACATATAAATGTTATTAAATTGCACTTGCTAGGCATGATTATTGCGTACCGAGCTTATCATTTAGATGTTATCTGTTGGCACATGTTAGAGTATCACAGTACGTGCATACTCGCGATTAACTTTATATGTTATCTACTATTCACGGGTTGGCAACTCACCCCGTTGTGCCACAGTGTTTGCAGGTTTCCCCTCAGAGTAGTTGCGGCAGGGCTACTTTCTTGCATCTTTTGCTACGGATACCTCTGCAGTTGGTGTGTGAGGCCTTTTGCTGATAGGTGGGTTTTTGCGGTATCCATTTATTTTCCAGTTGTACACACTATTGTATCTAGTACTCTCCATCTACTATTCATGTATTGACTCAGAGACCAGTTTTGAGGACGATGTATATTATTTTGTACTCTGGTGTCGAGCTCGTTGTGAGCCGACTTTATTTATGCAGTTTTATCTTTCATGATATTTTTTCCACTTATATTGCTCATTTCTTCGCTACGGCGTCGTAAATTATTATTGTGGTGGTTGTTTCCGTCGTTGGGCGTGATTGCTCCCGTTGGGGATGCTTTATTCTTACAGTATGTCATTTTTACTTATATCTTGTCTTGTACCCGATTTCGGGGCTAGTTTTTACAAAGGAGATGCTGCCAAAATTCTTAAGAAAACAACTTAAACTTTAAAGAAATTTACTAAATTACTCAAGGTTTTCTAAATAATTTGAACTTGAATGGTTTTTACTTGAGATTTCCAAAAGCTTTAACAAATGTTTTCATCAAATGTTTTCAACACACACTACTTTTAATGGTTTTGATTTCTGGTTTTTGGCTTACTTAGTCGTGTTACGCCTGTAGACGTTATGTGGTTGAGTGCTGGTCAAGGACCGAACTTTGGGGTCGTGACAATATGCAATGCTGACGGGTATACGTATCTAACATGACCGAGTCGGGGAATCTATCAATCGGCATCCAGCCTAACAATATCGCGTACGATATAATCCATCGTACGACAACCTCTAGTCAAGGGTATGGATCAATCATCAAGTCAACACATCACGCACGGAAAATCATCGTACGGCGGCATTAAGCTATTAGGGATCCAAACATCCTATACGACAAATGAGGGTACGGCCTAATATCACGTACGGCCTATCATCCATGATTCACAACATTATAAATATATATATATACACCTTTGCCCCAGGTCACATCCGCAATAATCTCATATCAGGGGACCGGCGGGGTATAAATCATCTCGATCGACTCGCATCCGTATACCAATATATCATCATATCATCATATCCGTCTTATATTCTTTCATCGCATTTATATCTCATATCAAGTCGAATTTACATAAACATTCTATCTCTACTATAAGTATAAGTATCTAAGCTAACGTACACACCCGAACCATACAATCAGAATTTTAAAGAAGCGAATCATAGTTTTGAAAATAGGGATTACGGTGTTTTTAAGGAAAAGATATCATTTGAAAATCCATAACATCCCCCAAGGTATATATTTAAAAGATACATATGATTCTTCGGTTTAGAAAAAGGTATGGTTCGGATGACGCATCTACATCGACTATCTAGTCCTACAGTACCCTAAACGGCAATATCGCTAAACGTCTTCCTATGATAGTGATAACATATCACTTCTAACTATCCTCTAGTTTCTAATATGATTTCATAGATATCTTCATTCTAACCCTAGTTTCCTAATCTAGGTTTCCTTAACCATATTCTATAAATCAGTTTTCCATCTAAACTTTGCGGGGGTGCTATACGCCATCCACCCGACTTCCCCCGTGGATATAGATCCACTCATCTTGCTTCTTGCTTGCCGAAGTTGATGACTCCACGCTCCGTCGTCTCGGAATCTACGTGAAGGTACCTACAATAATAAACAATCGCAATGCGTATTAAAATCAAGGCGGAAAACCAAAACGGCACACGTTTCGCTCATAGGTCAAAACCTATAGCTTTGCATGCAAAACACGACAATTAACCCTGGTCGTTGACGTACAAATGCCACACGACGGAAACACAATACCAATACCAAAATTAAGTCAAAGCGAAGTCGTAAAACAATGCATCAACTCATGGAAATGGTCCCAGATTTTACCCTAAGCCAAATTGGTCAATTCTGCATATATGGAGGGTCTAATTTACATCTAAAGGGACCCTAGAAAAAATACGAAACAATTTCAACCCATCCTGGATGCAATTTGCGACCAGATTGAATTAATCTGCGGCCATAGTACAGGGGTTGGGGCTCAGGTCTTGGTGGTAGGTTCCAGGTTGCCTGCACACTCCTCTGTGTTTGCAATTTAATTTCTAGTGCCCCCGGATTGCTCCAGATTCCAAAATACCTTCATAATTCACACATTTACCCGATTTCAGGGTTTCTAAATCCGTGTTTTGGGTTTCTAAGCTCTGGTTCAGGTCAATATACTATCACCAAAGTCCTATTAACAACCACAAATATGAATTTTCCAAGTTCACAATCCATCACTAAACGACATCTAAACTTAACAAAAAGCTAGGAAATCAAAACTACTCTAGATGAAAAGAGATATACCTCTTGGTTACTCCTAAACAAAACCCTAGAAGTCCCGAAGTTGCCAAAATCCCATTTTGCTTGGTTCAATGCGAAGAGCATGAAGAGGGGATCGTTTTTTGTGAAAGGGTTATATGGTTTGGATTGAGTTTTGGAGATGGATTTAGGGTTTGAAGGTGGAGGAAAGTGGAGTTGAGGGAGATGAAGAGGGAAGGCAAATGATGGGGGAAATGGTCAAGGAAGCAGCCCCCCTCTCTCTCTCACTATTGTTCTCACCCACTCACTTTCCATGTCATCATTTTGTCTCCTTTCTCTCTCCTCACTCATCATGACACCTTTTCTTTCTCTTTTCTCACCAAAACACATACACCCAAATAAAACAACACCATGAAATAACATGTAACATGTCATGGTGCACTAGCCATGAAAAGCTGTAGAAATATGGATTTGGCCTAATCGCGATTAGCAGTGCACTAATCGGGTTTTTATCAAAACTGCATATAATAAATTTTTAAAATGCCAAATCCTTTAAATATATATTTAAATGAATAAATCATTTTAATTTCTATTTATTTCTCTAATATTGGTATATATTTATAGCCTTTTTCGAAAACCCCAATTTCGCAAATCGGCAGTTTTCGGGAAAAATATTATTTTAATATTAAATTCCAAAAATAATATTTTATATTTTCTGAAATGTTACACCGAGAAAACATCATGGTGGACGACTCATACATCATGAGAAAACCGCACTTTTCATTTTAAAGAGAGAGAGAGAGAGAGAGAGAAGTTTATATATATATTCTTGCGGTTTTCTCCCAAATCCAGGAAATCTCATGAAAATCAAAAATCCAATCATCAAAAGCAAGTAAACAGTAAATATCGGCATAAAACTCCATAATACTGCATAATCAATGAATACATGAATGCACCTGATATCATGCAATGAATACAATAGTTAAACTAGCATCTGAAAGCTATAACATATTGCAACTATCAACTTAGCAAGCTATGACAAGGAATAGTATTTTCTAAAGTGTACGTGACATGGAAATTACCGATGAAGATGTGTGTGAGCCGGCAAGCAAGTGTATGTGGAGCATACGCATCATCGGTAATGGTGCTGGTGTCTTGACAGTATAGTTTCATAATAATTACAGATAACATGTATATAAGCATGCAATGCGATGAAACATCATGAATACAAAGAAGGCGATATGATAACAGCAACACTGAAGAAATAATCCTACCCAATGTACGGGTCATACAATTTGGTATTTAAAATACTCACAATCCTCCACTTTTGAAAACTAGTGTGTCTCGAGCCCAGTCCCAATGTACGGGTCATACAATTTGGTATTTAAAATACTCACAATCCTCCACTTTTGAAAACTAGTGTGTCTCGAGCCCAGTCGCAAGGGTAAGGAAATCCACCTAATTCTTAGTCGATCTATATATTTCTAGTAGTCGGTGATCTCGCCTCCATAGTATCACGTACGATACAATATATATATTATGACATCCTCGAGTCAAGAGTGCGGATCTAACATCATAATCATATCTCGTACGGTAATCTATCGTACAGCATCCCAAATCTGGGTACGGGTCAAATATCATATTTATCTCATTACTCATCTGATATCCTCATCATCACATATCGTGAACAGGGGGGTACGGATCTAAGTCCAGTACAATACTAATATCTGTTAGTTATATGTATGCCCTAGAGGCCATTACTGTACATACGATGTATATTGCAGTGGATGCTTGGACATCTATAGGGAGGACTCTCTTGCTCGACATGATAGTATGCTATCTGGTTACTCTTTATCTTAACATGTACTCTGATTGTCTCTATGTTACATGTTGATAAAGCCCTTAGGATGAGTACTTGACTACCTGGACTATGATGCGGATCATACCAGTGGGGACAGTGTAGTCGCCAAGTACATCCTTCAAATGTTCCTAGTCATGGAAGTACCGAGACAGGGCATCGATACTCCAGAGTAGACTAGCGTATGCGCTTCTTGACCCATATGATGGGCGATGGATGATCCTATATCCATTGGTGTTTGACATCAGAGAATGTATACGGGTGCTCAGTAAAGACTGGGTACACTGGACGGACTCGCCGAGAACTCCCAGATGGTACTATACCTCATGTCAGATGGCAGTTCTCTGGTAACACCGGTACAAGTTAGTCTGTAGACCCAAGATCGTCATAGAGTCTTGTGTGATTCCCACTGAGCTTTGATTTCCATTATACCACATCCAAGAGGGCGTGCAAAAAGGTGGCGTTTGGGTAAAGTCCCGAATCACATGGAGGCAATGAGCGATAGGAGGGGTTTCTTCTCTCCCGGTATAGGGAGTTGATGTTGCGCTGTGTTCGATTGGCTATAACTGGAAATCCCTGGCCAGGGTTGTTGAGATTTACTGGTAAGTGTTATCAGTAGTTTCTCGAACTGTTATAGACCTCATATCAACACGACTTATCAAGCTACTGGGTTCTGACATTTACCACCCCTAGGCGAGATATGCGACATATCAGACGAAGAGACCGGACTGTACGAGAGTGTTGCTGATTGGATTCACATGAGAATGTACATGCTTGCTTGTTGATCTTCTGATCGCTCAATACCTGGGTGGCTGTTACGTTTGTTGGATATGGTTCCCATAAGGCAATTATCATAGTTGCGGACAGATGATTATGATGATTGAGGCAGGACCTATACCGATAAAACAGTCTTACTCAAGATGATAGTATGCTATCTAGTTCGTCTTTATCATCATGTACGTGTTGATAGAGCCCTTAGGATTTTTGCTTGACTGCCTGCAGTATGATGGCGATCATATTTGTGGGAGCTGGGGTCTATAAGCGCATCCTTAAATGTCCCTAGTCGTAGGAGCATCGAGATCGGGCATCGATACTCCATTGTAGACTAGTGTATACGGATCGAGACCCCGGCGAGGGCCGGTGGCCAGGTCTCACAAGCCATTGGTGTTAGTTTGTTCACCTAAGATAGTATACAGGTGCTCATTGGGTTATGAGTACACTGGACGGACTCGCCGGGAACCTGCTAGTTGGTATTATACCTATTGTCAGATAGCAGTTCCCAGGTGACATGTGTACAGGTTAGTTTGTCGACCTGAGATCGTCATTTGTCTCGTGTGAGTTCCCAATGTGCTTTGATTACTACCCTACCACGGCTCAAAGGAGTCGTGCAAACAGGTTTTAGTTGGGTACAGTCCCGAGCCACATGGAGGCAGTGATCGGATCGTCGGGGATTCGTCTCTCCCGGTATTGGGGTTGATGTCGCGTTGTGTACGGATGGCCATCACCATAAATCCGTGACCACGGTGGACGAGAACTACCGATCCAGGATCGATAGTTTCTCAGGTGGTGATGGGTTTCATACCGACACTAAATGTCGCGTTGTTGGGGGTCTGACTTTATCCATACCCCTAGACTCGATATGCGATATTCTTAGACGAACAGACCGGACTGTACGGATATTATCACTGTCAGGCTCAGTAGGGGTTCAGGATAAGTTTGCTCGTCGGCCTCCCTTTCGCTCAATACCTGGGTAGCCGTTACGTACAGCTAGTGCCGCTGACGTGCTTGTGGTTAAACCCACTGCCAGCGTATTGACGATTCTTTAGAGTCCCACACAGAGGGTTTTCACGGTTCAGGCGATATGGTGTACATGACGTATGTTGGTACATACAGGTGTCCGATTAAATATGTGCATGCTGCGCAGACTTTAATCGGACGGTTGATAATACTAGCGGCTTAGGATTAAGCCAGATTATTAAATCAAGTTTTTATTTAATATTTTACATATGTATTTATATATATGTATTCTAGTATTATTGTTCGCTATTTATTTTCTCTCTTGGCTATTCGTATTTTTGTACGAATACGCGTATATGTATTTCGATACATGTACCGGGAAGTATTCCGTATTTTATACGGAATAGCTTCTAGAAGATTTTCAACCTCATTGTTTGATTTTCCATTTATGGAAATTCATTTTGTTTAATGATGAGGTGGAATATGTGAGGTGTCATGAACATAGTTCATGGTATGGGCATGAATCAAAGCATGGTTCAAGTTATGGTTGCATTTGTTTATTACTTTAATTGAAAAAGAAAAATGACATTTTTTTTGTGTGGATGAAAGAGGGGGGCTGGCCAAAAATTTGTGGGGTAGATTTCATTTGATGATTTTACATTACACTAGCCTCCTCTCTCATTCACTAAAAAGGTTCACAAAAACTTAGCCATTTTAGCTCATGCAAAAGGTTCACCTCATTGATCTTCTATGCTTGCTCATTGAGCAAAACAAGTTGAGAGAAAATTGTAGTGACACTTTCATACACCCGTACTCTCCATCGCTAGCGACTTTGGAGCGTCGGTTAGCTCGCTCGACGAGGTCGGAGCTTGCGCCGTTTCCCTCGGGTGGATCATCGGAGATGGAGGAAGACCGGCAACCAAATATCGTCAAAGGATCACTAGGAGCTTGGAATGAAGACCGAAGGACTCGGATCATCTCAGTATAACCTTTCTAACTCTTAGTTAGTTCGCTAGAATAGGGTTTAAGGTCAATCCGTATATCGGGTAGCGGTAGCGCCAGTTTGATAAATTTTTGTTCCGCATTTTGGCCGCGTTTCGATGGCCGGGGCGCTACCGGGACCCTTCAACGTTTAGCTGACTGCTTGCAGCTTGTGGGCGTTTGATATGATCATCACCTACTGCTGGTGTATTGACGATTCTTTAGAGTCCTACACAGAGGTTTCCTGGCTCAGGCAAAACGGAGTAGGAGCACATATGTGATATGTGCGGGACAGAGAATAATACGTGTATGCGATACCGTATTAGATTCTCGTGATATGTGATATCGGCCGGGTATATGTGATATAGCCGGGTCATCGGATCAAGTGTGGATTCGATGAACTGATACAGATTATATTAGTCGGTTATTTGTGAAATAGCCGGATTATCGGATCAAGTGTTGATTCGATAATTTAATGTATAATTATATATTTGATATATTAAATTACATTAACTAATATATGCTCACTTAAAGATTCTTTTTCTCGCTTGAGTAATATATTGATATATATGTGATATATGTTAATTTTATTATTTTATTTTGTTACAATAAATTTTGTATATGTGATATATAATATTGTAACATGTTATGGTTATAAATGCAACATGATTAGTGGAGATTAAACATGGTTAGGGTTTGATTTGGGTTAATTTTTTCTAGAAGCTTTTGTTTTGTTTCTTGCAAAGATATTATGTGTTGATATTTTGTGAGATATTATTTAACCCAACCCAAACCTTTAACCCTAGTAATCTTTCTACGATGATTAGCCTTCTCATATTTAACCATGGGTTGCATTTGTAATTAATATAACAATTCATTATTCATCACAAAAGAGTTCATCTTCTTCTTCCTCCTTGCAAAGCTTTCTAGCTTTGAGTTTTGTGATGAATTAGTGTGAGATTAAGAAAATAAATGAGAGCTAAATTCCTACTTCATCATCCTCATCTATTCTTGCCGCTTAGATTAGGGTGTTTGCTTTGCTAATACTTGATTAGCAAAGCAAGAGCTTGGGTTTGAGTTTCTTCAAGGTAGATCATCTTAGTTATCGAAGATCGGAAGCAAGCTTGCATCTTTCTTTTGTGGAGCCTCTCTAGAGTCTGGATACTCGATGATCGTAGTGAAGGGACCACAACACGAAGCTATTTGAAGTGAAGGAACGGACTACAAAGGTTGTAATCCCAAACTCTTAGGAGTAAAGTTGTTTACTTGCTTTATGTTTCGCCTAATCTCTAGTCTAAGATCTTGGTTAGGGTTGTTCGTCACGCCTAAATTTTAAATCGGGCATGGTTGATGCCTTGTAGAACCTTGTAAGAGTGCCTAGTAACCCTACAGTGGCATCAGAGCCAAGCTAGAGATTTAGGCAAAGTCTAGACGAAGTTTAAAGTCCGATCGAACCCCGAAACCACGACACGAACCCCTTCTCTGGAAATTTTTTAAAATGTTGATTTTTTCATATTAAAAATACTCAGAAAAATAAGCAGGGAATTATAAGGATTACTGTGAAAAATGAGCCCATAATACCTTGAAAGAGCCGCGGAACCGCGGCAATACCTTGCCTTACGCGGCGGTTCCGCGGCCAAACAATGGAATTATGGTTTGCTTTTTGCACAGTAACATCCGTATGTATTTCCTGATGCTTCTGGGAATTTTTGATATTACTCAAGTGTTGAGCCTTCTGGGAATTATTGGGAACTCATTGATTCGATCGGAAAGTTTAATTTCGTTTAATATGTCCGGATAATTTAGAACGTGTTAAAAAGTTCGAACGGATATCAATAACTCACTTTTTCCCCTGCCGGAAAATTTCCAAGTGTTGGATTTTTCCGTAGTTTAAGAACGTTCTTAGTCGTGCAAGTAACGTGGTGGGCCCTCTAGAAGAACACAAACCTTAACTCGATTATGTGACCGTCTGAACTGTCTCTAAATCTTAGAGTTTGTGGCAGTACGGCGTTGCCACAGGTGAGGCGTTGGTTTGACCCTTCTACGGCTGGACCATTGGTATTGTGGCATGTGATGGATACTTTTTGAACTCCGCTCAAGTGTTGAGCTATTTGGGAAATCTTGGGTGTATGTTTATTCGATCGGAAAGTTTAACATTATCTATTTATCTGGAATGTGATACAATATTTGGAATCCACAAGTAGTTATGAGATAACTAATTTGAATGTTATAAATCTAGCAGTTTAGTCTCATTTGATCGGTTGCCACGAGATTTTGATATGATCAAAAGTCCGTTGCAATCACGTAGCGTACGCGGATACTCGCCGGGTAAACTTAATAGACAGCCACGCCTCATAGCCCCGACCAAGTGACTGTAGGAGAACCCCGTCGCCAAAGGCATCCGTTCGGGTGCTCGCGGCAGCGGTGTTCCGCCTTAGTGCACTTCGTCGACGGCATCGGGGGTGCGGCCGTCTACTAAAGTTTTCGACGAGCATTCGATCAGGTTGTCGGGAATCTTGTTGAATTTCCCGACTAGATATTGAAAAGTGTTTTCGATATGGAGATTAAAATGCGGGGTTTATAATTGTTAGGCATCGATGTCTAAGAAATTTATTTGGTTAGGCATGCGATGTCTAAGGAGGTTTCGGATTCCAACTGTTGTAGTTTTACACTTTATTTTCTGCGACCGAAAGTGTAATATGTGGTGTATCGCCGGTTTCGTTGCTATACATCAACAACAATTGGGATACGCATATTTACTTGCATTGATGATATGTGATATTATGTGTTGATGTGATATGTTATATTGGATCGTCGTGTTTTGAATAGCCGAGGGTTTTATGTGAGATGAGAGTTTTTCTTTTTCATTCATGTAAAATTCAATTGTATGTAATATTCTTTTATTGGGGTACTTCCGGGCTGAGGATGATGTCACCATTGTATATTATTTACTTTTCCGCATTAGGATAGACCCAAGGAGGGGAGCACAAGTAACCGGGTTCTAGGGTACAGTGGGAGACCATCTCGAGGAGTCGAGACCAGGTCTCCTAACTCTAGAACTGGTAGGGTTACTTGCCGCTCTGGTAGGGGTCTAGGGATGTGGGTTTGGCTATTCATCACGACCGTAGAATCCGTGTTTTATACATGCTCGTATTAAAACACGGACTTCCTAGTATATCCAATATTTCATATATGTTCTTCTGCTGCAATGTTCTCTGATGAGATCATATTACTGCCTGAGACGGATGTTAATATTATATATATGAGATATATGTTATATTGCTGATTTCGTTTCAAATGTGATGCTTGTGAAGCATAATAAAATGAGACTTCATTAATGAGATTAATGAAACTAAAAGAAACCTAAAGATGTTGTAGAAACTTGTTTAAAAACTGGTAGCTCTATTTCTTGCTTTGCATAGCGGTGTTCCTTATAGAACATCCAGCACCTTATTCGGGAATGACCACTTTAGCGAAACTGGCAGATGCTACAAACTCGGTTTTTCTTTTGATTGTTTTTATAGTTTTTGCTTTGCATAGTGATATTTGTGAAATATCCTGCACCTTATTCGATGAGGAAAGAGCCGAGATCCCTTCACCGGGAGTGACCTCTATAGCAAAACTAGAAAAGGCCTCAAAAACATTCCATTTAAAAATCACTCGATTCTACAACGATATCAAGTTCATTACGCAAAGGGTTTTCTTAAAAACCTGTCGTAGCCCTCCGTCATTTCAGATAAGTACTTCATAGTATTCGTGCTGCGTTTTTTGACCTTGTCAAGGCGTAGTGTGCGGTAGCTATTTATGCTTATCTGCAAAAGCATATGATGCGATTGAGTTAGGGTAGTCGTGTGACTTTGTTGACCTTGTCAAGGGTCATGCGGGTGGGTTTAATTCAATCGGGAAATGACGGGTTGAACTTTACTTGCGGTCTATGGTTTGTTGACCTTGTCAAGGTCATAGATCGCTCGGGGCAAAATATTATCGGGAATTTCAAGTGTTGAAATTTGCAATGAGATTGCATACCTTTTATGAGATAGTTGAATCCCGATACCCGCTGCGAGTAAGAGTTACTCCTGGGAGAGTTTTACACATTACAATTAGCCGATCAAGTAGGTGTCTAGAAAGGTGTTAACGGGGTTATGCCCCTGGGAAAACGAGGTTTACTTTAATTAGGTCCGTGCGAAAGCATGGGGAACCTCCCTCAAAGTACCGGCACTGGCCTGGCTGAAAGATTGGCGAACTTGTAGGGTGTAATTAATCCCGGCTAGTCTTTCCTTTTAGGGTTTGAAGGAAGATTTGACTAAAATAGTGGGAGACATCCTGATTAGGTATATTAATAACCAATCTAATCTTGCAAGAGCATACGCTGAGTTTTTTCTTCTCTCTCTATCCAGGTAGCGACCATGTCACGCCTTAATCAAGATAATAATACGGATGTATTGACCGAACCCGCTTGTTATACTGCGCTAGGGAACGTTGGTCCCGCTCCAACTTATAATTGTTATAAGACAGAGCAGGAAATAAGGGATTACCAAAATTCCCATGCCGCCCAAACAAAGAAAGTGCATGCTGATGCATCTTCTTCGGGTGTGTTCATTACAGAGAACTGTTTCTCAATATCTTTTACGTCCTGGGTAAGTGATACCAGATCAGGATCCCGCAAATGTAATATGTTACATGGGCTACAGAAACGTAGAGGACTGAGAACGGGTGATAAGTTTCAAGAGTTAGAAACGGTGCAATTGTTGCACGCCAAGTGAGTTGGCAGTTATCACCCTGTATTACCAGAATACATTGATTTTGAACGAATGTTATTAGATACCGAACCTGATATACAACATCATATCAGTCTCTTTATTGGTAAAGAAGGATATAATTTTGTATTGTTGGATAATGTTTTGAACATTTCCTATATCAAGAGTCGATTGGTTCGGGCACGTTATCTAAAAGCATAGACGTTCTAAATAAAACCACAGTTCTTAACATATAGAACACACACAAGAGGAAGAGTTCAGAAATGAACGAATCCTTCTTGAGGTATTGTAGACTAGGTCATATCAATGCAACCCGACTAGCTAAGTTACATTTAGATGCATATTTAAATTAGTTTGAATTTACATCTTGTGAAATTTGCCGGTCATGTCATAAAGATAAGATGACCACAGCTCTGTTTAATGGAAACAGAGAAAGAGTTAGTGAACTCTTGGGATTGATACATGATGATTTATGTAAGTCCCCTGTCTACACATGTCAGGACTGGTTCTTTATATTTCATTACATTCACTGATGATCTCTCAAGATTCAGACATATGTTCCTGATGAAACACAAATCCAAAGCTTTTGAGATATTCACAGAATATAAGTTAGAAGTAGAGAACCAAAAACGGGTATAAGTATTATGTCCTTTAATGAGATCAAGGAGGAGAATACTTGAGCACGGAATTCCTGGACTTTTCTAAAGGAGAATGAGATTCTCTCTCAGCATTACTCCTCCGTATACACCACAGCACGTCAGTGTATCGGGGCGGAGCAAATACACCCTATTAGATATGGTGCGCTCTATGATGAGTATTACTGAGTTTCCTATTTCCTTTTGGGAGTTATGCACTTGAGAAGCTGCATACCTATTGAATAGGGTTCCAATCAAATCAGTTGCCTACCACTTCATATGTGATATGGAATGGGAAGAGCCCATATCTTAAGTATGTTAAGATTTGGGGTTATCCGGCCTATGTCTAAAAGCATAATCTGGACAAGCTCGAGGCAAAGTCAGTTCTGTGGAAGCTTGTTGGATGTCCCAAGCATTCGCAAGGGAATATTTTCTACCTAACTGAGGAACAAAAGATGTTTTGTTTCTCAGCATGCCACCTTTGTGAGAGGGAATTTCTTGTAAAAAAATTAGTGGTCATGAGGTAGAACTGGAAAGAGTTCCAGCTATACAAACTGCAGCTGATGATTTGGTAGAACCAAATGATTCAATAGTTTCTAACGAACCTCAGCCTCTCCGCCGATCTAGTAGGGTTCCTCACCCATCTGAGAGATACTTTGGTTTCTCTATGACAGTGGGAGCGAGGATTGCATCATGAGATGATGACCTAACTAGTTTCGAGCAGGCCATCAAGAGTAGGACTCTGTAAGAATGGCTGGATGCTTAGCGATCTGAGATCTGGAATCCTTATACACCAACAAAGTATGGACTTTGGTTGCTTTATATGAAGGGTTAAATCCCCATCAAGAGCAAGTATATCTTGAGAAGATTACTTGGTGTACATGGAAAAGTTGAGACTTTCAAAACTATGCTTAAGTCCATCCAGATCCTACTTGCCATAGCTGCATACCATGACTACGATATCTGGCGGTTGGGTGTCATGACTGCTTTTCTAAATGATGTTTTAGAAGAGAGCGTCTATAAGTACACAGCCAGAGAGCTTCATAGACAGTGGGAGCAGCGGAAACGTGTGCAAGTTGTTTTATGCGATAAAACGGGCATCGCGGAATTGGAACGTCTGTTTTGATGTGGTAGTCAAAGAGTTTGACTTCATCAAAATGGTAGATGAACCTTGTGTATACAAAAAGGTAGTAGAGAGTATGGTGGTGATCCTCGTAAAGTACGTGGATGACATACTCTTGATAGGGAAGGAGTTTCCTATGCTACTCTCGGTCAATCTCCGCTTATCACAAGGATTCTCCATATAGGATCAAAGTGATACCTCCTGAATCCTAGGTTTTATATCTATGAGATAGATCTAAATGAATGTTAGGATTCTCACTAGTTGTAGTGAGATGGTATCAATCGATCCTGGGGAGAATCACTGGAAAGGGTTCCAGAGTGATAAGGACGACTGAATGTCAGTCGCAGTCATTGTATTTACCCTCAGTGGAAGGACGGTATGTTGGAAGAGTTTCAAGCTAGATATCGTGACATACTAGACGATAAAGGCAGGATAAATCGTTACCAAGGATGCTACCAAAAAGGCAGTCTGGATATATATAAGTTCATGGGATGAACTTCATTCCAACCATTGTGTGACAATGGAGTTATGGCTTTGGCCTAGGAACCCCCGTCCCATCAGAAATCCAGATATAATTCTTAGGAAGTATCACCTGATCATGGAGATGGTTGATCTCCAGGGAGATCGAGGTTAAGAGAGTAGACACAGAGGACAACAGCGCGGATCCACTCATAAAGGCCTATTTCCCAGTAAAGACTTTTATGGGATGGTTGAGTATGAGATACTTCAATCACAGCTGATTGTTGGGTATGCGATACCACAACAGATGGCCCTAGTGCAAGTAGGAGATTATTAGTTATATGTATGCCCTAGAGGCCATTACTGTACATACGATGTATATTGTAGTGGATAATTGGACATATATATGGAGGAATTTCTTGCTCGACATGATAGTATGCTATCTGGTTACTCTTTATCTTAACATGTACTCTGATTGTCTCTATGTTACATGTTGATAAAGCCCTTAGGATGAGTACTTGACTACCTGTACTATGATGCGGATCATACTAATGGGGATAGTTTAGTCGCCAAGTACATCCTTCAAATGTTCATAGTCGTGGGAGTACCGAGACAGGGCATCGATACTCCAGAGTAGACTAGCGTATGCGCTTCTTGACCCATATGATGGGCGATGGATGATCCCATATCCATTGGTGTTTGACATCAGAGAAGGTATACGGGTGCTCAGTAAAGACTGGGTACACTGGAAGGACTCGCCGAGAACTCCCAGATGGTATTATACCTCACGTCAGATGGCAGTTCTCTGGTGACACTGGTACAGGTTAGTCTGTAGACCCGAGATCGTCATAGAGTCTTGTGTGATTCCCACTGTGCTTTGATTTCCATCATACCATGTCCAAGAGGGCATGCAAAAAGGTGGCTTTTGGGTACAGTCCCGAATCACATGGAGGCAATGAGCGATAGGAGGGGTTTCGTCTCTCCCGGTATAGGGAGTTGATGTTACGCTGTGTTCGATTGGCTATAACTGGAAATCCCTGGCCAGGGTTGTTGAGATTTACTGGTAAGTGTTATCAGTAGTTTCTCGAACTGTTATAGACCTCATATCGACACGACTTATCAAGCTACTGGGGTTTGACGTTTACCACCCCTAGGCGAGATATGCGACATATCAGACGAAGAGACCGAACTGTACGGGAGTGTTACTGATTGGATTCGCAGCAGAATGTACAGGCTTGCTTGTTGATCTTCTGATCGTTCAATACCTGGGTTGCTGTTACGTTTAGCTGACCGCTTGCAGCTTGTGGGTGTTTGATATGATCATCACCTACTGCCGGCGTATTGACGATTCTTTAGAGTCCTACACAGAGGTTTCCTAGCTCAGGCAAAACGGAGTAGGAGCACATATGTGATTTGTACGGGACCGAGAATAATACGTGTATGCGATACTGTATTAGATTCTCGTGATATGTGATATCAGCCGGGTATATGTGATATAGCCGGGTCATCGGATCAAGTGTTAATTCGATGAACTGATACAGATTATATTAGTCGGTTATTTGTGAAATAGCCGGATTATCGGATCAAGTGTTGATTCGATAATTTAATGTATAATTATATATTTGATATATTAAATTACATTAACTAATATATGCTCACTTAAAGATTCTTTTTCTCACTCAGGTAATACATTGATATATATGTGATATATGTTAATTGTATTATTTTATTTTGTTACAATAAATTTTGTATATGTGATATATAATATTGTAACATGTTATGGTCATAAATGCAACATGATTAGTGGAGATTAAATATGGTTAGGGTTTGATTTTGGTTAATTTTTTCTAGAAGCTTCTAGAAGCTTTTGTTTTGTTTCTTGCAAAGATATTATGTGTTGATATTTTGTGAGATATTATTTAACCCAACCCAAACCCTTAACCCTAGTAATCTCTCTACAATGGTTAGCCTTCTCATCTTTAACCATGGGTTGCATTTGTAATTAATATAACAATTCATTATTCATCACAAAAGAGTTCATCTTCTTCTTCCTCCTTGCAAAGCTTTCTAACTTTGAGTTTTGTGATGAATTAGTGTGAGATTAAGAAAATAAATGAGAGCTAAATTCCTATTTCATCATCCTCATCTATTCTTGCCACTTAGATTAGGGCGTTTGCTTTTCTAATACTTGATTAGCAAAGCAGGAGCTTGGGTTTGAGTTTCTTCAAGGTAGAACATCTTAGTTATCGAAGATCGGAAGCAAGCTTGCATCTTTCTTTTGTGGAGCCTCTCTAGAGTCCGGATACTCGATGATCGCAGGGAAGGGACCACAACACGAAGCTATTTGAAGTGAAGGACCGGACTACAATGGTTGTAATCCCAAACTCTTAGAAGTAAAGTTGTTTACTTGCTTTATGTTTCGCCTAATCTCTAGTCTAAGATCTTGGTTAGGGTTGTTCAGCACATCTAAATTTTAAATCGGGCATGGTTGATGCCTTGTAGAACCTTGTGAGAGTGCCTAGTAACCCTACAATATCATCAACAACAATCATGATCTGGCTACTGATTCAAAAGTCTTATACAATCCGATATCATCAACACTTATCATCATATAGGAGTATACATCGTCCAAGCGATCCATTATAATTATCTTAACATATCTTATTTCATATCTCGATCACATGTCAACTATCATAAATATATCATCAACATAGTATCGTCGTCCAACGATCCGCTATAACATTATGACATATCTCGGTCACATATCAAATATCTCACGGCATCATGCCCGATCATATCGACTCATTCCTAAGTATCATATAACATTCTCATCATCCGAGCATATGAATACCAAAATATATGTGTCCCTAATACGCACAAGGAAGTAAAAGTATGCAAGTATGTGTATGTGCGTGTAAGCAAATCTTTACTCTAGGGTTTCACGACTAAGAAATCGCCTAAAGTCCTTTCTTCAATTCTCGCTAACACTAACCCCTAATCTCCTTGAGCTTTTCTTGCTAAGGTTCATATCACACACTAACATATAAAAGTGTATATATCACATCCCATCATTTCTCACAACTTTGCGGGGGTGCTATACGCCATCCACCCGACTTCCCCCGTAGATATAATCTACTCACCTGCTCTTGCTTGCCGATATTGATGTACTTCGTCGTCTCGGAATCCACACGGAGGTACCTACAATAATACACAATCGCAAATGCGTATTAAAATCATATCGGAAAACCAAAACGGCACCCGCTACGCTCATAGGTAAAAACCTATAGCCTCGCATGCAAAACACGACCAGTAATCCTAATCGTTGATGTTCAAACACCACACGATGGAAACACAATACCAAATACCGAAATCAAGTCAAAACGAAGTCGTAAAACAATGCACCAACTCATGGAAATGGTCCCAGATTTTACCCTAATAGAAATTAGTCAATTCTGCATATGGGAGGGGTCTAGTTTTCAGACAATGGAGCTACAGAATAAGAACGAGACAGATCCTCACGGCCGCAAATTACGGCCAGAAAGAATTTAATTGCGGCCTTGTAAGGGAGTTGGGGTCTCAGGTCTTGGGGTTTTCATCTAGGTGGCATGCTTATCTCTCTGTCTTCGCTAATTAATTTTCAGAGGCTCCGGGTGTTAGCAGATTTCATTTTCCTATCACAATTCCCACAATTTCAATATCGGCACAAAATCAAAGTTCGTGTTCAGGGGTTAAGTCTCAGATTTGGGTCTGAATTCTAGCACTAGGGGGTTTGTGTGGCCTCTACTAAGCTCAATTTCCCAACACAACTAAAGAATTCCACAAAACCCTAACTACAAATTTCCAAAGCTCACTAAACAACACTATATCGATGCTAAACATGTATAGGTGCTAAGGTAAATGGAATACAATACAAATGGGTGCAGAAATTACCTTATTTGGGCAACCCAAGAAAACCCTAGTTTGCCCAAGTTGTCAAAATCCCTCTTTTCTTGGTCCATTGTGTAGAAGAGAAGGAGGGGAACACTTTTAATGAAAGGGGCTTAGGGTTTTTAGGGAGATTTGGAGATGGTTTCTTAGGGTGAAGGTGGAGGGAGAACTAGAGGAAGAAGGAGATGACAAAATAATGGGGAAGGGTTATGGTGGCAGCCCTCTCTCTCTCTCTCACTTTATTTTCACCCACTCTCACTAAAATTACCCTTTTTGCCATTTCTTTTTTCTTTTCTTTTCTCCTTTAACACCAAATCACATAATACCCATAAAACAACACAAATGCGACAACATGTAACCAAATGCAACATGACATGGTGCACTTGCCACGGAAAACTGTAAAAACACGGATTTGGCCTAATCGCGATTAGCAGTGCACTAATTTGGTTTTCATTTAAACTGCATATAATAAATCTTAAAAATGCCAAATCCTTTTAATATATATTTAAATGAATAAATCATTTTAATTCCCAATATTTCACAATTATTGGTATATATTTATACCCTTTTTCGACAATCCCAATTTCGCAAATCGGAAGTTTTCGGGAAAAATATTATTTTAATATTAAATTCCAAAAATAATATTTTATATTTTCTGAAATGTTATAGGTTTTGTCCATCGATTGATGAAGAGCTAGCTCTCGCTTGGGGATGTCTTTTTTATTTCGTATACTATTCATGTTGTATCCCGTTTGGGGCCAGTATTTACAAAGGAGACTCTGCCGAAATTTTCAGAAAATATTTGAGATTTTAAAAGCACATACTTCGGCCTATGTTGTTAAAACTACTTGCTTTAAATTGGTTTTTCCTTCACTCTACTGCTTCTTTGGTTTTGGTTTCTGGGTTTTGGTTTACTTAGATTACGTACGCCTCAAGACGTTTCGTAGTTTAAGTGCCGGTCATGTTTCGTACTTTTCGGGTCGTGACATACTCACATACATATATATGTGTGTGTTGTTAGATATAGTGCCCTCAGAGTCAATTATTGGATCACAGGTATGAGATTGCAATGATTGAGGGAGGACCTATACCGGTAGGACAGTCTTACTCAAGATGATAGTATGCTATCTGGTTTGTCTTTATCATCATGTACTGCTTCAGGTGATCTTACAGGTCACTATTACACATTGATAGAGCCCTTAGGATTCTTGCTTGACTGCCAGCAGTATGATGCCGATCATATACGTGGGAGCTGGGGTCTATAAGCACAACTTTAAAAGGTCCCTAGTCGTGGGAGTTTTCGAGACAGGGCATCGATACTCCAGAGTAGACTAGTGTATACAGTCGAGACCCCGACGAGGGGCGGTGGCCAGTCGCACAAGCCACTGGTGTCAGTTGGTTCACCTAAGATGTATACAGGTGCTCATTGGGTTATGAGTACACCGGACAAGACTCGCCGGGAACATGCTAGTTGGTATTATACCTGACGTCAGATAGCAGTTCCCTGGTGACATGTGTATAGGTTAGTTCATCGACCTAAGATCGTCATTTGTCTCGTGTGAGTTCCCACTGTACTTTGATTACTACCCTACCACGGCTCAAAGGAGTCGTGCAAATAGGTTTTAGTTGGGTACAGTCCCGAGCCACATGGAGGCAGTGAGCGGATCGGCAGGGGTTCGTCTCTCCCGGTATTGGGGGTGAGGTCGCATTGTGTCTAGGAGAGCCATTACACGAAGTCCTTGGCCAAGGCAGGAGATTTACTAGAAGATATTCCAGTAGTATCTCAGGGTGTTCTGGGCTACAATCCGACACGACTTGTACCACTTTTGGGGGTCTGACTTGTAAGTCTACGGTAGCGTCCCGGTCGTCAATCTGACGCCAAATGCGGAACAAAAACTTTTAAAACTGGCGCTATCGCATACTATAGCCCGGATCTGCCATTAACGCTAAACTAACAAACTGTAAAGAGGGTAGAAAGGTTATAGCGAACGATCCGAGTCCTTCGTTCTTTAACCATCATCCCACGCTCCGTTGCGGTTGCTCCGATCTCGTCGATCTCCGATCTCCTCGTCCAGGTGGCACCACGTCATCGGATCTTTAAACGGGCTCTCACCTCTGACCCGAGGCAACTCGGTCATCATGTTTGCTAAAAGAGATGACCAAGATTGATGTAGAGAATGAGTAGAACACTTTGTCTCGCTTCGTCCAAAGCCATGGACGAACGGTTAATGAAGTTGCCATTTGAATCGGGTAAATGAGAAATGAGCAATTCTAATTTTCATGAACCAAATTCCATATACTTTTTTCTCTCTAGCAACCATCATTCTCTCACAAGAATGGCCGGCCACATTATGTAGAGGTGGGGGTGAGTGTAGGAGCAAAGAGGTGACCATAAGATAAAAGATCTTAAGCAAAACCAAAAAGAATTAAAAGCAAAACAATGAGTCACTATAAACACCTCGCTTATCATTTAATGCAACAATTAATGCCAATATGAGTCACATGACACCTCACCATCCTAGTCATCATCTAGAAGCTTCCACACTCATCTCAAGAAAAGATAAATCCGTCTTTAACCGAATGATAAAGACGGGTGATAAAAAACTGGAAACTGACAACTTCCAAAAGTGATCCCGAAACGAATTTCAGGACAACCCCGTAACTATATAAATATACCCGCATTTGTATTACGAACAAATACAAATGCAACTGAGACAAAGATATTATATCTACTAAGTATAATACATGGATCCGGCTTAAACCAAAGCCCACCAGTATTATCTGCCCGAAATATGACACGTGCGTAAACGTACGTGCATTTTCCGAACCCTGCCATAAAACCATACGGCCTCTACAACGTTTCGCCCGAACTTGGGAAACTATCTGTGGGGGACTCTAATGACTCGTCAGTACCCTGGCAGTGGGTTTAACCACAAGCCGTCAGCGGCAATAGCTGTGCGTAACGGCTGCCCATGGACTGACCTCAAGAGAGGCCGATGAGCGAACTCATCCGGAAACCCTACTGAGCCTAACAGTGACAATGTATATACAGTCCGGTCCGTTCGTCTATGAGTATCGCATATCCGGCCTAGGGGGCTAGTAACGTCAGACCCCCAATAGCGGTATAAGTCGTGTCGGAGACAAGCCCTGAACACCCTAAGAAACTACCGGAGTACCTACCAGTAATTCTCACCTGCCTTGGCCAAGGACTTGGTGTAATGGCTTTTCTAGACACAGCGCGATCTCCACCCCCAATACCGGGAGAGACGAATCCCCTGCCGATCCGCTCACTTGCCTCCATGTGGCTCGGGACTGTACCCAAAAACTACCGGTTTGCACGACTCCTTTGAGCCATGGTAGGGTAGAAATCAAAGCACAATGGGAACTCATACGAGACAACTGACGACCTCAGGTCGATGAACTAACCTGTACACATGTCACCAGGGAACTGCTATCTGACGATAGGTATAATACCAACTAGCAGGTTCCCGGCGAGTCCTGTCCGGTGTACTCATAACCCAATAAGCACCTGTATACATCTTAGGTGATCCAACTGACACCATGGCTTGTGAGACCGGCCACCGCCCCTCGTCGGGGTCTCGACTGTATACACTAGTCCACTCCGGAGTATCGATGCCCTGTCTCGAAACTCCCACGACTAGAGACCACTATTAAGGATGAGCTTATAGACTACCCAACTCTCACATATATGATCGCCATCATATTGTTGGTAGTCAAGCAAGATCCTAAGGGCTCTATCAACGTGTAATCGCGATCAGTCACCTGAACCTATACACGACTGATAAAGGCAAACCAGATAGCATACTATCATCTTGAGTAAGACTGTGTTACCGGTATAGGTCCTCCTCAATCATTGCAATCACGTACCTGCGATCCAATAATTGACTTTGAGGGCACTATATCCAACAATCTCCCACTTGCACTTAAGGCTAATTATTGCGATGTCGCATACTCACAGCCCATGTGATACCGAACACCCAACTCCACTACTAATCAGTTTCACAAAGCCCGTTTGTAAAACTATTGTGTTCGAGAAATAGCCTCAGTGAGTGGATCCGCCCTAATGTTTCTTTCTATGTCTCTCTTAATCTCAAGTTCGCGGAGAAAGCCATCTCCCAAATCGAGTAATACCTGTTTTAGAATATGTCTGGATATCTGATGGGACCTAGTTCATGAATGAACTCCAAATCCAAACTTCTTAGACTGTATCGATAACTGAACCTAATCAGTATCCGGCACCATGCCTCCCACGGTATCCTCTTGGACCATCTGTCCATAATACTGCCTCCTTCGTCAGAGGGAAAACTACAACTCTGACAATCACTCTGTCATCCATGTCACCTTTGAAGCCTGCAATGATAACTATCTTCCGAATGAGGCTGCCATCATCAAATCCGTAGAACATGCACTTATGTTTTAAAACTACTTCCTTATGTTTCTCCAGGATTGGATTAATACAAACTTATCGCATCTAGTGCAAAAATAACATCTGGTGTGGTACTTGATATCTCATGATTGACTCGATTGCCTAAGCAAGTATCTGCCAATCATGCACATCCCTCTCCCCTTTAGTCTGTAAGACACCTTTAGAGAGGGTGAATCCATCACCTGCAGGTACACCACCATGCCTGGAGTCATCTATTCTAAAAACTATTAGAATACTGTCAAAGTACCCACATTGGGAAACTACCCAAATCCATATCTAAAACCATAGATCTAGAAACCAGAATGTCTGATATTATATCCATATCCTGTCTGGAGAAACAACTGTGTGACGACCACAGTACAACTGATCGTAGTATACGAATTTTACTTCCTACTCTGTGTATGTCATCCAAATACCAAGACATCACACCCTACTACCTTCTTAACAGATCCATCCCCTATTCTGATGAAGTCAAACTCATGACTGTCACATCAAAATTAGATGATCTATCTCCGCTATAACTGCTCTAGTCTATAAATAGACATAAGCAACTTGCCCACTATACTTCCGCTGCTCCCACTGACCACAACAACTCTCTGGCAGAATAATATATACGTGCACTTCTAAAGTTAGTTTAGAACGACGCTATACTTATCCTCCTGCCGGGTCTCATAGTCTGGAACAACAGTAGTGTCAAGTCTTGGTAGGCAAGAACCTCCCTATCACCGTCCTTGAGGCTACCGGAGTACCTCTCGGGTGTCTGAGGTTACCCACCACATCTGCGGAGTGGCTAATGGAATGTCAAATCTGATTGAATCTTTAGGTCCTATTAAATTTTCCGTAATCGTTTGCGGTTCTGGAATCACTTCCAGTTCTACCATACTCCCACTACTGTTTTCTGAAAAAATCCATTTTACTAAAACTGTGGCGAGTCAAGAATAATATCACTATTGATCTTCCAGATGGTAGAAAGTCAACCCTCGACATAGCCCAGGTCAACCCATAAACTGCCATTACAGAAACATGCCCTGAGTTATCCAGAGTCTGGTTTTAAGCATAAGCTGGACAACTCCCCGTACCTTAACATCGTTAAGATATGAACTATTCTATATGCAATATAGAAGCTTTGGCACTTATTTAATTGGATCCAGATTCTAATCATGCAGCAGTCTCCAGTGCATATCAACTTAATGGAAAGAGGCTAATCAACATTACTCAACTTAGGAGTGCATCCAATTATGAGTAACCCGAAAGAGAAACAAGTTTCTCAAAACCATTACTTGAATACCAATCACAAGAATCTACATCTTCGATCTCTTTGAAGAATCCCGATACTTGCGACATCTGGTTCTCTACTTTATTCTTATACCCATAACTTCTCAAAACTTAGACCTTGTATTTCTACGAAACACTTGTCTAAAAACTAGAAAAGTCATAAGTAAACAGAACATAGTACGAGGACCAACCCCTTTGTCCTGATGGACACTGGACAACATACAATACTCTGTATAAGTCCGCTGAGTTCAATAACTCAAAACCTGTGCATCGTAGGTTGAAAAACTGTACTTATGGTTAAGAACTACTCCGCTGTTCAATACTCCTTACCCAATCGCCAACTGATATGGGTAAATGTCATCGACATAATATCAAAAAGTTATATCTCACTTTATAAAAATAAACGTACAGATATATCATTTTGAAATTGGTGCACAACAACGGATACTCAAAACCAAATACATGCCTGTCGGCAATAACCCAGGCGACTTCCTCAAATATCACCAATTACAACGAATTCTGATATAATGAGGATGATCACCTAATTCCCAATAACTCACTCCCACTCATCATCTGTAAAACCATACAGATGTGAGAATCATACCTGGTAAATACATACCCTGGAGTAAGTATCTAATCGGGAAAACAGTTTTCCTTTAACAATGCACTGAAACATGAAAATGTTTCGTAGGGGTATCCTGGTATTCTTAGTAATGCCTCTTCCATAATCCAATTCATGACTTTAACCATATATTTTATTGCCATCTCTCCAAATCCCTTTATTTGTCTTTAGTCATTACCTTCTGTACACCATCGTTAGGCTAAATGGTTTTCTTCCTTCCCTACCGTTCGGCACCAGCCTATGGTTTGGAAGAAGACTATCCAGTAAGCATAATAGGTGTACCCTCCTAAATCAAGGAGTACTCGCAACCTGAGAGAAGGTGATGATAAAAGAAAACTGAATAATACCTTATTCTATTTCTCCCGAACTGGGGAAGAAAGCAAAGGTGAAATAGGAGTGGCGATGATCTATGCGGTTTGGTCGTGAATGATAGCAGTCGCAATTTACTTTGCCCTCTTTCTAATCTCTTTATTTTGTCTTTACATATTACCTTCTGCACACCCTACTTAGGCTAATTGGTTTTCTTCATTCCCTACCTTTCGGCACCTGCCTATGGTTTGGAATAAGACTATCCAATAAGCGTAATAGGTGTACTCTCCTAAACCAAGGAGCCCTCGCAACCTGAGAGAAGGTGATAATAAAAGACAAATGAATAAACCAATTCTATTTCTCCTGAACCTGGATCCATCCTCGAAGAAGTCCCTTCGAGTTCGTATATAACCATACGATGGATCTATCCAGTGGAAGTGGATGTCCGTAGTAATACGGGGTGTTCTGAGAAATGAAAAGGGTAAAAGAAGGAGTGGCAATAACTTATGCAACTCAGACAATCCAAAAGCCAGTATTTTAAGAAGGTTCGGTCAACTTGGTCACTGAGTCATAGTCTAGGGTCGGTCAAAGGTCGCTGCCAAAGAGAGAGAGAAAAGAAACACTCTGCGTGCACTCAAACCTAGATCAGAATGGTTATCACTTTATCTAATCCGGAAACCTCCCACTGTACTGTCAAATTCTCCTCCAAACCTGAAAGAAGAATCAATCGGGATCACCCGAAGAGTAAACCAACTCATCAGTGGGAATCGGGATCCAACTCTCATCGCATGATAACGTGACGGAATCCACTCACGTTATGACACTCCAGAAGGTATGCGCATGCCTGGCAAGTTTCAGTTTCTTTAGAAACTCCCGATATGATTTTTACCCCATGTTCTTATGACCTTGACGAAAGCCAACAAATCATAAGTCACATGTCAAGTTCTACCCGTTATTATCTTGTTAATTTGAACCCACCCGTACATACCCTTGACGAAAACCAACAAGGTAATACGACTATCCCAAACCAACTCATCTATCTATGCAACAAATGAATACCCCAGTAGCTACCAAACACTATGCCTTGACGAAAGCCAACAAACATAGCTTGAATACTACTGACCATCCATAAGAAACGACGGAGAGCTACGGCTGGTTTTCGGCGAAAAACCTTTAACGTAATGAACTTGATCTCGTTGAAGGAACCTGATAGCTTTTTATAAAATATAGTAGCGAAAACCTTTGCTAAAGAGATCACTCCCGGTGAAGGGATCTCGGCTCTTTCCTCGTGGAATGAGGTGCAGGATATTCCACTGAATACCGCGATGCAAAGCAACTTGTAATCGACTATAGTGAAGTTATTACCCTGATGTAAACTTCTGCCCAAGGGGTCACTCCCGGTGAAGGGATCTCGGCCCTTGCCTCGTCGAATGAGGTGCAGGATATTCCACTGAATACCAGTATGCAAAACAAAAGGAAACGTCTTTGTAATAACACCTTTTAAATTTGTTCCAACAACATCCAAACAGGTTTGTTTTCCTTTGTATTGATCAGAATCAACGCAGTCCCATCAATAAATCACATCAGAAAAGAACGAAAATAAAATATACGTATATGCCATCCGCATTCGTCACTGGGTCCCGTCTTTACCCGTTAGGTTACTTAACTAACGACAGAGCGGGGACTGGACTAGCGCGGGTGCAAAACATATACAACATCTACTAGTATATATACCAATATACAATAATCGCTCCAGGCGTGATAATATGCAACATTACAGAAAAGTAATAAGCATCACAGAACAATACAGATAATCTGGGATCCCCGGGTTTCACAGAGCCGCTGCTGAAACCCGACGTTCCCCTGGTCGTGTGGATAGCCTGTGCAATGAATCCTAGACCCCTACGGGTGCGGCAAGTTACCCGCCAAAACCTGAAGCGACGCAGCCCCCTACAGCAAAGTGAATGGACCACCCTGCACTTCACGGAATCCGGTAACTTGAGCACCCCTCTTTGGGTCAACCTGTACCCCCTACGAGTGCGGTGAATAGTCTGCCAATACTAGAGTGAGGCCCCTCTGCCGCTCAAAGCCATGAGATGCGGACCCGTTGCCCCCCAGAACCCGGCTATCCGTGCACTCCATCGCGGGGTAAAACCTAGTACAGAAATGAAAAATATGTACAACGGGTACATCGACCTCAACCCGGTCGTTCCCCAAAAGAATATTATACAAACAGGCAGTGACGGCAGTCCACATGTTGGACGCTCGTCCCTCAATATCAAATGTACAAATAAATCCAAACTGCACTACCATTGCACACTGCTATCCACCACGACAAATCCGCAATATCACAGCACAACATAGAACATCAACGCGAATGTCACGTTCGCAAACCCGTCTAAACGAACTATAGCAATCAGACGCGGTTTACCGCTCGAATGACATTCACGGTCGGAGATATAATGTAAGTACTGTAAACTAACGCGTTTAAATTTTGATCGACAAAATTTCCCGAAGTGGGCCCCACGTACATCTGCTGTACAGTAACAAAAACTGGGCCCAAAAGAACAGTTCCAGAAACCATAATTTCCCAAGTAGAAGCTACTGTAGAAATTTGATAAATGGAGCTCACTTTCCTGCGGCGAATCCGCGGCCAAATCCTAGCTTGGGCCGCGGATCCGCTGCGCAACAGAGATATCACTTTGTCGAATTTCTCCAGTTTTCCTTAAAAACCCTGCTCGATTTTCTGGTATGGTCAAAATGATTTTTAGACCAGTTTGAAAATTAACAGAAACTTTAGACTTGAAAATCGCGATTTCGGAAATTTCGTTCGATCGATGATTTAAACGCGTTAGCACAAATTAGTAAAGCTTAATGGCGTGGCTCTGATACTATGTAAGTCTACGGTAGCGCCCCGGCCGTCAATCTGACGCCAAATGCGGAACAAAAACTTTTAAAACTGGCGCTATCGCATACTATAACCCGGATCTGTCATTAACGCTAAACTAACAAACTGTAAATAGGGTAGAAAGTTTATACCGAACGATCTGAGTCCTTCGTTCTTTAACCATCATCCCACGCTCAGTTGTGGTTGCTCCGATCTCGTCGATCTCCGATCTCCTCGTCCAGGTGGCACCACGTCATCGGATCTTTAAACGGGCTCCCGCCTCTGACCCGAGGCAACTCGGTCATCAAGTTTGCTAAAAGAGATGACCAAGATTGATGTAGAGAATGAGTAGAACACTTTGTCTCACTTCGTCCAAAGCCATGGACGAACGGTTAATGAAGTTGCCATTTGAATCGGGTAAATGAGAAATGAGCAATTCAAATTTTCATGAACCAAATTCCATATACTTTTTTCTCTCAAGCAACCATCATTCTCTCATAAGAATGGCCGGCCACATTATGTAGAGGTGGGGGGTGAGTGTAGGAGCAAAGAGGTGACCATAAGATAAAAGATCTTAAGCAAAACCAAAAGGAATTAAAAGAAAAACAATGAGTCACTATAAACACCTCACTTATCATTTAATGCAACAATTAATGCCAAGATGAGTCACATGACACCTCAACATCCTAGTCATCATCTAGAAGCTTCCACACTCATCTCAAGAAAAGATAAATCCGTCTTTAACCGAATGATAAAGACGGGTGATAAAAAACTGGAAACTGGAAACTTCCAAAAGTGATCCCGAAACGAATTTCAGGATAACCCCGTAACTGTATAAATATACCCGTATTTGTATTAAAACCGAATACAAATGCAACTGAGACAAAGATATTATATCTACTAAGTATAATACATGGATCCGGCTTAAACCAAAGCCCACCAGTATTATCTGCCCGAAATATGACACGTGCGTAAACACACGTGCATTTTCCGAACCCTGCCATAAAACCATACGGCCTCTACAACGTTTCGCCCGAACTTGGGAAACTGTCTGTGGGGGGCTCTAATGACTCGTCAGTACCCTGGCAGTGGGTTTAACCACAAGCCGTCAGCGGCACTAGTTGTGCGTAACGGCTGCCCATGGACTGACCTCAAGGGAGGCCGATGAGCGAACTCATCCGGAAACCCTACTGAGCCTAACAGTGATAATGTATATACAGTCCGGTCCGTTCGTCTATGAGTATCGCATATCCGGCCTAGGGGCTAATAAAGTAAGACCCCCAATAGCGGTATAAGTCGTGTCGGAGACAAGCCCTGAATACCCTGAGAAACTACCGGAGTACCTACCAGTAATTCTCACCTGCCTTGGCCAAGGACTTGGTGTAATGGCTTTTCTAGACACAGCGCGATCTCCACCCTCAATACCGGGAGAGACGAATCCCCTGCCGATCCGCTCACTTGCCTCCATGTGGCTCGGGACTGTACCCAAAAACTACCTGTTTGCACGACTCCTTTGAGCCGTGGTAGGGTAGAAATCAAAGCACAGTGGGAACCCAAACGAGACAAATGACGACCTCAGGTCGATGAACTAACCTGTACACATGTCACCAGGGAACTGCTATCTGACGATAGGTATAATACCAACTAGCAGGTTCCCGGCGAGTCCTGTCCGGTGTACTCATAACCCAATGAGCACCTGTATACATCTTAGGTGATCCAACTGACACCAGTGGCTTGTGAGACCGGCCACCGCCCCTCGTCGGGGTCTCGACTGTATACACTAATCTACTCCGGAGTATCGATGCCCTGTCTCGAAACTCCCATGACTAGGGACCACTATTAAGGATGTGCTTATAGACTACCCAACACTCACGTATATGATCGCCATCATACTGTTGCTGTCAAGCAAGATCCTAAGGGCTCTATCAATGTGTAATCGCGATCAGTCACCTGAACCTATACATGACTGATAAAGGAAAACAGATAGCATACTATCATCTCGAGTAAGACTGTGCTACCGGTATAGGTCCTCTTCAATCATTGCAATCACGTACCTGCGATCCAATAATTCACTTTGAGGGCACTATATCCAACATGACTTTTACCAACCCCCTAGGCCCGACATGTGATGCTCATAGACGAACGGACCGGACTGTACGGATATTGTCACTGACAGGCTCAGTAGGGTGTCAGGATGAGCTCGCTCATCGACCTCCCTTTTGGTCAATACTTGGTAACCCGTTATGTGCGGCTAATATCTCTTACTTGCTAGTGATTAAATCCACAGCTAAAGTATTGACGAGTCTTTAGAGTCCCCGACGGATAGTTTCTCAAGTTTCGGACGAAATGTTGTAGAGGCCGTATAGATTTATGGCAGGGTTCGAACGTACACGTGCACTTGTGCACGTGTTATAGTTCGGACGGATAATACTAGCGGGCTTTAGTTTAAGCAGGATCCTCGTATTATACAGTGTAGATTTTGTCTCATTGCATTTGTATTCGGTCGGAATACAAATGCGGGTATGTGTATACAGTCGCGGGGTTTTCTTGTAATTTATTATGGGATCGTTTTTTTGAAGTTTCCAGTTTGCATTCCGTTTCGGCCATTTTCCTTTCTTTCTTTGGCTGAAAATTGATGGGAGGGGCTTATTTGTAAAAGTGGCTTTTACAAAATAGAGGGTGGTTTTGTGGCACATGGTTGCGTCATGATGGTTCATCATTACTTGCTTTTTGAGATGAGATGGGTTCTTGATTAGACTTTGTTGTGATCATTATTCCTCATTATCACCCACCTTTTTCTTATGATCACCCCACCTTTTCTTGTGCTCACCCCCTTGATTTTCCCATTGCCAATATTGGCCGGCCACATTTGAGAGGAAGAGGGGATTCATTTAGTGTTGGGAAAATTATGATCTCATTTTGCTTGCCCAAAAATCATATAGCTCCATTTCAAAGTTCATCTCCTTCTCTACTACAAATGGCAACTTCAATAACCCCTTGAGACATAGCGTTCTACACTCAGTCTACAGCAATCTTGGACACGTCGGCTTGCCAACTTCGTGTCCGAGTTGCCTCGGTTCAAAGGTGGGAGCCCGTAAAAAGACTCGGTGATGTGGTGCCCTTTCCGATGAGGAGATCGAGACCGGAGATTCCGCGAGGAGATCGGGATGGTGGCCGAAGACCGAAGGACACGGATCGCTCGGTATAGCCTCTCTACCCTTTCTCTAGTTAGCTAGTAGTAGGTTAATGGTCCGATCCGGGTTTATAGTCCGCGGTAGCGCCGGTTTCTAGTTTTAGAAAAGTTTTTGTTTCCGCATTTTGGTCTCGGACAGACGGCCGGGACGCTACCGTAGACTTACATGGTATCAGAGCCGCGCCATTAACCTTTTCTAGCTTGCTCTAATGTGTTTAGAACTCGATCGAACGAAATTTCCAAAAACCACAATTTCAAAAGCATCAGTTTCTGTCGATTCTGTTTTGTTGTCAAAAAATATTTGGTATATTGCAGAAATATGTGCAGGCTTTTTCAAGAGAACTGAAGAAATTTGGTCGGCTGATTTGACTGTACCGCGGAGGATCCGCGGCTGTAACCACGTTTTGGCCGCTGATCCGCCGCCGTACTGTAGCCACAGTGCACCAAATTTCTTCAGTAGGTCTCTGTGTTGGAATTGGGGTTTTGGTATATTCTGTTTGGGCCCAGATTTATTTTGAGTGCTACAGTTGTGCTTGGGGCCCACTTCGGGAATTTTGTCAATCGATAATTTTAAACATGTGAGTTCACAGTATTTACATTATATCTGCGACCGTGAATGTCATTTGATCGGTAAATCCTGTCTAATTGCTATAGCCCTTTTAGACGGATTTGCGAACGTGACATTCACGTTGATGTTCTGTGTTGTGCTGTGATGTTGCGGATTTGTTGTGGTGGATAGCCTGGATGCAATGGTAGTACAGTTTGGTTGTATTTATACATTTGATATTGCAGGGCGAGCGTCCGACATGTCGACTGCCGTTACTGCCTGTTTGTATATTATTCTTTTGGAGCACGACCGGGCTGAAGTCGATGTACCCATTGTATATTTTACTTTCTATACTAGGATTACCCCGCGGAGGGGTGCACGGATAGCCGGGTTCTAGAGGGCAACGGGCCCGCAACTCATAGCTTTGAGACGGAGGGGGGTGCACTCTAGAATTGGCGGGCTATTCGCCGCACTCGTAGGGGGTACAGGTTGACCCAAGGAGGGGTGCTCAAGTTACCGGATTCCGTGAAGTGCTGGGTGGTCCATTCACTTTGTTGAAGGGGGCTGCCTCGCTTCAGATTTTGGCGGGTAACTTGCCGCGCCCGTAGGGGTCTAGGTTTTCATTGCACAGGCTATCCACACAACCAGGGGAACGTCGGGTTTCAGTGACGGCTCTATGAAACCCGGGGATCCCAGATATCTGTATTGTTCTGTGATGCTTATTACTTTTATGTGATGTTGTATTATATCACGCCTTGAGCGATTATTATATATTGATATATATACTAGTAGATGTTGTATATGTTTTGCATCCGCGCTAGTCCAGTCCCCGCTCTGTCATTAGTTAAGTAACCTAACTGGTGATGACGGGACCCAGTGGCGAATGCGGATGGCATATACGTACATCGTATTTTCGTTCTTTATTGGTGTGATCAATTGATGGGACTGCATTGATTCGGATCAATGCAAGCTAAACAAACCTATTCTGAAATTGTTGGAACAATTTTCAAAAAGCTGTTATTGCAAGGACGTTCTCTTTTGTTTTGCACAGTGGTATTCGGTTATGAATATCCAGCACCTCAGTCGATGAGGCAAGGGCCGAGATCCCTTCACCAGGAGTGACCCTTTGGACAGAAGTTTGCGTCAGGGTAATAACTTCACTGTAGCCGATTACTTTTGCTTTGCGTCGTGGTATTCAGTTGGAATATCCTGCACCTCATTCTACGGGGAAAGAGCCGAGATCCCTTCACCGGGAGTGACCTCTTTAGCAAAGGTTTTCGCCAATATATTTTTATAAAAAGCTATCCAGTTCCTTCAACGATATCAAGTTCATTACGTTAAAGGTTTTTCGCCAAAAACCATTCGTAGCCCTCTGTCATTTCAGACGGGTAGCACGTAGTATTCATGCTATGTTTGTTGACCTTCGTCAAGGCATAGTGAATGGTAGCTGCTTGTTACCTTTCTGCTGCATAGATAGATGCGTTGGTTTGGGACAGTCGTATAGCCTTGTTGACCTTCGTCAAGGGCCTGTACGGGTGGGTTCAAATTAACCTGGACAATGACGGGGAGAACTTGACATGTGACTTATGATTTGTTGACCTTCGTCAAGGTCATAAAAGCATGGGGTAAAAATCTCATCGGGGGTTTCTAAAGAAACTGAAACTTGCTAGATATGCGCATACCTTCTGGAGTGTGATGACGTGAGTGGATTCCATCACGTTATCATGCGATGATAGTTGGATCCCGATTCCCACTGATGAGTTGGTTTACTCCTCGGGTGATCCCGACTAATTCTTCTTTTAGGTTTGGAGGAGAATTTGAGAATACAGTGGGAGGTTTCCTGATTAGATAAATTGGTAACCATTCTGATCTAGGTTAGAGTGCATGCTGAGTGTTTCTTTTCACTCTCTCTTTGGCAGCAACCATGGCCTGACCCGAGACTATGACTCAGTGACCAAGTTGACCGAACCTTCTTATAACACTGGCTTTTTGGATTGTCAGAGTTGCATACCTCATTGCCACTCCTTCTTTTACCCTTTTCTCCAGAACACCTCGTATTACTACGAACATCCACTTCCATTGGATAAAACCATCGTATGGTTATATACGAACTCGAAGGAACTTGTTCCAGATTCGAGGATGGTTTCCGGTTCTGGAGAAAACGAATAGGACTATTCAGTTGTCTTTTCCTTTTACCTTCTCTCAGGTTGCGAGTGCTCCTTGGATTAGGGGATAGTACACCTGTTATGCTTATTGGATAGTCTTCTTCCAAACCTTAGGCTGGTGCCGAACGGTAGGGAATGAAGAAAGCCGATTAGCCTAAGTATGGTGTACAGAAGGTATTAAGTAAAGACAAATAAAGAGATTAGAAAGAGGGCAAAGTAAAATGCGACTGCTATTCACGACCAAACCAAGTATTTCATCGCCACTCCTACTTCACCTTTGTATTTCTCCAGAACACTCCGTATCACTACGAAAATCCACAGTTGTTTGGCTATTCCATCGTATGGCTATATACGAATTCGAAAGGAACTTGTTCCAGTTCGGGGATGGATTCTGGTTCAGGAGAAATAGGAATAAGGTTTATTCGGTTGTCTTTTATCTTCACCTTCTCTCGCATTGCGAGTGCTCCTAGAATTAGGACAGTACACCCATTATGCTTATTGGATAGTTTTCTTCCAAACCATAGGCTGGTGCCGAACGGTAGGGAAGGAAGAAAACCATTTAGCCTAAGAGGGTGTACAGAAGGTAACAACTAAAGACAAATAAAGGGATTTGGAGAGATGGCAAAGAAATATACGGTTACAGTTGTGAATCTGGATAATGGAAGAGGCATTAGTAGGAATACCCGGATACCCTTACGAAATATTTCAATGTTTAAGTTTCACTGTGTACTGTTAAAAGAAAACTGATTTCCCAATTAGACACTTGCTCCAGGGTATGTATTTACCAGGTTTGATTCTCACATCTGTATGATTTTACAGATGATGAGTGGGAGTAAGTTATTGAGAATTGGGTGATCATCCTCATTATATCGGAATTCGTTGTAATTGGTGATATTTGAGGAAATCGCCTGGGTTGTTTGCCGGACGGCAAATATTTGGTTTTGAATATCCGTTGTTATGCACCAATTTCAAATTGATATATCTGTACGTTCATTTTTATGAAGTGAGAAATAACTTTTTGAAATTATGTCCATGATATTTACCTATATCAGTTGATGGTTAGATAAGGAGCATTAAACAGCGGTGTAATTATTCTTAACCACAAGTACAGTTTTCAACCTACAACACACAGGGAATGAGTTATTAGACTCAAGGGACTTATACAGAGTATTGTATGCTGTCCAGTGTCCATTAGGACAGAGGGGTTGGTACTCGTACTATATTCTGTTTACTTGTGACTTCTCTAGTTCTTAGACATGTGTTTCGTAGAAATGCAAGGTCTAAGTTTTGAGAAGTTATAGGTATAAGAATAAAGTAAAGAACCAGGTGTTGCAAGTATCAGGATTCTTCAAGGTGATCGAAGATTTAGATACTTATGTATGGTATTCAGTTGATAGTAATGATTATGAGAACTTACTTCTCAATTAGGTTACTCATATCTGGATGTACTCCTAAGTTGAGTAATGCTGATCGGCCTCTTTCCATTTGGTTGACATGCACTGGAGACAGCTGCATGATTCGAATCTGGTTCCAATTAAATCAGTGCCTATGTTTCTATATTGAATATAGAACGGTTCATATCTTAAAGATGTTAAGGTACGGGGAGTTGTCCGGCTTATGCTTAAAACCAGACTCTGGATGACTCAAGGCACGTTTCTGTAATGGCTGTTTGTGGGTTGACCCGGGCTATGATGAGGGTTGACTTTCTTCCATCTGGAAGATCAATAGTGATATTGTTCTTGACTCTCCACAGTTTTAATAAAAATGAATTTCTTTTAGAAAAAAGTAGTGGGAGTATGGTAGAACTGGAAGTGATTCCAGAACCGCAAACGATTACTGAAAATTTGATGAGAACCTAAAGATTCAATCTGATTTGACATTCCATTTGCCACTCCGCGGTGATGGTGGGTAACCTCAGGCACCCGAGAGGTACTCCGGTAGCCTCAAGGACGGTGACAGGGAGGTTCTTGTTTACCCAGACTTGCCATTGTTGTTGTTCCAGACTGTGAAACACGGCAGGAGGATAAATATAGCGTCGTTCTGAACTGGCTTTAGAAGTGTACGTGTATATGACTTTGCCAGAGGGTTGTCGTAATCAGTGGGAGAAGCGAAAGCGTAGTGGACAAGTAGCTTGTGTTTATTTAGAGACTAAAGCAGATGTAGCGGAGATAGATCATCTATTTCTGATGTGACAGCCATAGGTTTGACTTCATCAGAATAGGGGATGGATCTGTTAAGAAGGTAGTAGGGTGTGATGTCCTGGTATTTAGATGACATACACAGAGTTGCAAGTGTAATTCCTATACTACGGTCGGTTATACTTTGGTTGTCACACAGTGGTTTCTCCACATAGGACTGGGATATTATATCAGAAATTCTGGTTACTAGATCAATGGTTTTAGATCTAGATTTGTGTAGTTTCCCAATCTGGGCACTTTGACAGCATTCTAAAGGTGTTTTAGAATGGACGACTCCTGGCATGGTAGTGTACCTGCAGGTGATGGAGTCACCCTCTCTAAAGGTTTCTTACAGACTAAAAGGGAGAGGGATGTGCATGATTGGCAGATCACTTGCTTAGGCAATTGAGTCAATCATGAGATGTCAAGTACCACACCAGATATTGTTTTTGCACGAGATGCGATAAGATATTAATCCTATACTGGAGAAACGTTCGGAAGCAGTCTTAGAACAAAAGTGAATGTTCTAAGGATAGAATAACGGCATCCTCCTTCGGGAGACAGTTATCATTCCAGGCTTCTAAGGTGACCTGGATGACAGAGTGATTGTCAGAGTTGTAGTTTTCCCTCTGACGAAGGGGGCAGTATTATGGACAGTTTAAGAAGTTTGGATTTAGAGTTCATTTATGACCTAGGTCCCATCAGATATCCAGACATATTCTGAGACAGGTATTGCTCATTTCGGGAGATGGGTTTCTCCGTGAACTTGAGATAAAGAGAGACATAGAAAGAAACATCAGAGCGGATCCACTCACTGAGGCTATTCCTCGAACACATTAGTTTCGCAAACGGGTTTTGTGAGACTGACTAGTAGAGGAGTTGGGTGTTCGGTATCACACGGGCTGTGAGTATGCGACATCGCAATAATTAGCCTTGAGTGCAAGTAGAAGATTGTTGGATATAGTGCCCTCAGAGTCAATTATTGGATCACAGGCACGTGATTGCAATGATTGAGGGAGGACCTATACCAGTAGGACGGTCTTACTCAAGATAATAGTATGCTGTCTGGTTTGACTTTATCATCGTGTACTGCTTCAGGTGACCTTACAGGTCACTATTACACATTGATAGAGCCCTTAGGATTCTTGCTTGACTTCCAGCAGTATGATGGCGATCATATACGTGGGAGCTGGGGTCTATAAGCACATCTTTAAAAGGTCCCTAGTCATGGGAGTTTTCGAGACAGGGCATCGATACTCCAGAGTAGACTAGTGTATACAGTCGAGACCCCGACGAGGGGCGGTGGCCGGTCTCACAAGCCACTGGTGTCAGTTGTTTCACCTAAGATGTATACAGGTGCTCATTGGGTTATGAGTACACCGGACAGGACTCGCCGGGAACATGCTAGTTGGTATTATACCTGACGTCATATAGCAGCTCCCTGGTGACATGTGTACAGGTTGGTTCATCGACCTGAGATCGTCATTTGTCTCGTGTGAGCTCTCACTGTACTTTGATTACTACCCTACCACAGCTCAAAGGAGTCATGCAAACAGGTTTTAGTTGGGTATAGTCCCGAGCCACATGGAGGCAGTGAGCGGATCGGCAGGGGTTCGTCTCTCCCGGTATTGGGGGTGAGGTCGCGCTGTGTCTAGGAGAGCCATTACACGAAGTCCTTGGCCAAGGCAGGAGATTTACTGGAAGGTATTCCAGTAGTATCTCAGGGTGTTCTGGGCTACACTCCGACACGACTTGTACCTCTTTTGGGGGTCTGACTTTTACCAACCCCCTAGGCCCGACATGCGATGCTCATAGACGAACGGACCGGACTGTACGGATATTGTCACTGACAGGCTCAGCAGGGTGTCAGGATGAGCTCGCTCATCGACCTCCCTTTTGGTCAATACTTGGTAGCCCGTTACGTACGGCTAATACCTCTGACGTGCTAGTGGTTAAATCCACAGCCAAAGTATTGGCGAGTCTTTAGAGTCCTGATTGAATGAATTTCCGTTGTGTCGTTTAGAAAGTATATAGAAATCACAACCAAAAATATTTGACCGCAATCAATAACGGTGTCGAATTGTAGCGCGTTAGTAAGTGTGGATCGTCCATAGGGATTGTGCGATTCGTTCGTATTTGTTTTGTTTGAATTGAAAATTAATGAGAAGAGAAAAGAAAACTTGATTATATGATTTTATATCAATGAATTTCAAGAATTATCTAGATCTCATCAAAAATCAAGAAAGCATTAAAAAATCAAGAAACAAGAATTTATAGAATTCCAATCGATTAAAGTTTCAAGAATTGAAATGTAGCTCGTAGGAGTCGATTAGATCATAGATATGAAGAAGATTAGCAATTACCTTTTCTTATCCATTAACGAATTGATGCTAGGTCGATGTCGATTTATCGAGGATTAAGGATCTTGAGAAGAACTAGGGTTCCTCATCTTATCCTTTGTCCTTTCGATGAATCTCATTCACAAGATAGCTTCTAGGAAATCGAATGATCGATCGTTGATCTCTAGTTCCGTGCGAAAATAATCAAGAACACATTTCGCATCGAAACTAGATCATCGATCATTCAATTTTTAAGAATTTACAATCGTTATAGGACTTAAGAAAATGTTTAAAGATTCGTCAACATCATCATTCTACCGATCGTCTCGACTCCTCCACGAGCGGAGTTTTACTCAAGCATCATCACAAAGAATACATTCAAGAATCGAAATTGAATCATAATGCTTAAAATGAAAGATAAGCAAGTTAAAAGAATTGTCACCATTATTTATTCAACAATTTGTTACACTTTGCTCAAAGATTACAAGAATTTGAGAAGGGAACGAGATCGTCGAATCTAGCGTTGCATCGGCTCCTTGAGTCGCGGATCGGCTTGGATCACATGCTCCGATGAAGTCCGGCTTCGCTTCTAAAGGATGGTTGAAGGCTTGCTTTGCTTGAACTCAAAGATCTTGAACTTTTGGCTTCTTGATTGGATTAGAGTTAGGGTTTGAGGCACAAGTTGTGTCACTCAACTTGTGGTGGAGAATTGTTGGGGTTGAAGAGATGATAGAATTTCACAACAATCAACAACCTTTTCAAGTGAAGCCTAGGGTCCCTTTTATAGGCTTAAGAATGATTAGCTTCCTTAAGAAGCTTGGACTAGGTTAGCTTCCCTTGTAAGCTAGTTATTTAGGTAGAAACCTCTAGAACTAGTTAGTTAGGGTTTAGCTTCTACCTTAAGCTAGGAGGTTAGGGAGAAGGTTCTAGGCTTTTAAGGTAGTTAAGGTGAAGCTTGCTTTGGAAGCTAGAACATCATTAGCTTGCACAAGGAGCCTTGCTGATCTGGCAGAATGTTCAGGAGTGTTCTGGAAACTGCAGTGATTTGCTGAGGTGTACGCCTGAAGAGAAGAATACTGGAGCTGAAATGGGATGACGTCAGAGTCACGTGACCGCGGATCCGCGGCACAAGCCTGCTCCGGCCGCGGATCCGCGGCCATTCAGGAGCTTTAATGCTTCATATTCTCTGGTAATTCTTGTACTGACTTCAAGTGTACTTTATGATATGTTGATTCCCAAAATTCCTTCTAGATTATTGCCAGATCTCAGATCTTTGAGTTGGCGTATTTTTTATCAGCAATTTGACAATTTTGGCTTGGTTCCTGGAATTTTCCTGCACAGACGTCGAAACAAGTGTTGCGCTACACAAGAATGATGCAATGCCATGATAAACAGTCAATTTCCCTAAAAATGCCGGTTTTAGAGTATAACACATGTAATCGGTATTTTGGGGATGTTTTGCTAATATGTGTAATATGCAAACCGAACACCTCTAGATGAATGCAAAAGATAGGGAAATTGACGTATTAAAAATGCAGTATTTTCGACTGATCAAATTCACCCAAACTTATTTTCGGTCGTCTCGAGCTAACTATTTTATTAAAAAGAGAAGGAGAAAATAAAGAAAGAGAAAAACTAACTAGCACACTTTCGTAGGCAACACGATTGCACTGAGCACGTGCAACAAGCCTTTAAACCTCTAGGTGTCCCTAGTAGGAGGAGTGTTGTTTCCTGAGGGTTTTCAGCGGATTGCACCCACAAAATCCAATAATAAAAGGAAGATCGTGAATATTACATTTAAAGAAAAGAATTGTAAAAGAAAGACTTTTAAAATTAGGGTTTCCAACTATGCTAGCTTTTCAGTTGTCATGAGCCCTATCTTAATAGTCATGAAAAGATGTCAGAAATTACGTCCTCCCTCAATAAAACATCGTCTTATTCTTCATTCCTATCTTTCTTCCAAACATCGATCATATAACCCTACGTGTGTGTAAAGACATCCCTACACCCAGAGAATTCAATTCAAGCTATCATACTCTTGCCCATCAGCCTCAGTACTTTTTAATTAATGAATATTTAGATGAGATTGCTCACACACTTTCATGCGACCGTTAATACTTCTTGAGGTACTAACCGACCGATTACTAATGTGCTTGCTTATTTGGTGTATTTTCTCATCTTGCACCACCTAAGGCTTAGCAGTGACTCCCAGACCAGTTGGCCTTAGGGCACTAGGTGAAGAGGCACCCTCGCTATATTTTTTTTATTGCTGCCTTGGCGATAACAAAACCAGTGTCCATTTTTCTCACCACTTTATATTTTCTTCATTTTTCATTTTTTTATTTCCTTCATACTTTGGCTTTTAGACAAGAGCATTTCAAGGTATCCTCTACTATCTCGGGCTTCAAGACGTGTGTAAGTGCGAATAGTAGGGTATCAACGTTCAAAATGTTTGGCTTCCAGAATAGGAACTATTTTTAAGACTTATTTTTATTCTCAGATTAGTGACTTCTTTCATCTTACTAACCCTTGGGACAACGGCTCATAACTACTTATTACTAGTTCGTTTAAGAAAACTTCTAATTTTCTTGGTTTTCTTAAATTTTTCCAATCTTTTGAATGTAATTTTTCACTATCTAATCTTTTATTATCTTATTTATGTACAAAAATGTTTAAATATTAAATATTTTTATATTCTGAAATTTTTTAAATTTTTATAGTTTTCAAAATTTTTAAATTTTTATAGGTTTTCAAAAAAAATGTTTTGTGCTTATGCAAATGATATGCAAATGATGCAAAAATAAGCACAAATCTCCCCCAAACTTGTTTTCAACAGTGCCCTCACTGTTGCCAACCGCTATATCTACAAAACCTGTAAGCCTGGGAGGAATCTATTAGTGGGGGCAAAATATATAAGTGAAGATCCTCCCCCAAACTTATTCTTTTCACTCACCTCCATTTAAAAGATGATGCAGCAATGTACAGGACATGGAGGTGAGACGGAGGAATTTTAATCAAGATAAAATGGCTCCTGTAAGAACAGAAGCTCCTCCGTGGGGTCAGTGGAAAAATACGGCTTTAATCTATGTCCATTAACTTTGAAAAATGTGGCGTTTTTAATATTTTCTACCTCAACTGCCCCGTGCGGGTATACAGACCGCACAATAAAAGGTCCCTTCCACCGAGATCGTGGCTTACCCGCGTGAAGGTGTAGTCGTGAATCATAAAGAAGGACTTGTTGACCAGGTGTAAATGTTTTCCTCAAAATGTTTTTATCGTGAAAAACCTTAGTCCTATTCTTTACAATTACAGCGTTATCATAAGCTTCATTGCGGAGTTCGCTTAGCTCATTTAATTGCAGCTTCCGAAAGTTGCAGGCTTGGTTTAAGTCAAAGTTGATTTCCTTAATAGCCCACAATACTTTATGCTCAATCTCGACTGCAAGTGACAAACCTTCCCAAACACTAACCTATATGGAGACATCCTAGATCGGTTTTTTATGCAGTTCGGAATGCCCAAAGAGCATCCGTCAGTTTGGTCGACCAATCTTTTCTATTCTTAGCAACAGTCTTCTCCAGGATTTGTTTGATCTGTCTATTCGAAATCTCAGCCTGCCCGCTCGTTTGGGGATGATAGGGTGTAGAAAGTCTGTGGTTGATTGCATATTTCCGCATCAAAGTCTCGAAAGACCTGTTGCAGAAATGTGTCCCGTTATCGCTAATGATAGCGCGTAGGTGTCCAAATCGCGAGAAGATGTTTTCTTTTAAGAACTTAATGACAACCTTTTTGTCATTAGTGCGACATGGAATGGATTCAACCCACTTTGAGACGTAATCAACCGCAAGCAGTATGTACAGATTCCTAAAGGAGTTGGGAAAAGGACCCATAAAGTCAATACCCCAAACATCGAAAATTTCAACCACTAAGATGGGTTGCTGGGGCATCTCATTTCTCCGGGAAATCCTACCCGTGTGTTGACACTGTGTACAGGTTTTGCAATGATCAAATGCGTCTTTGAACAAAGTCGGCCAATAAAAACCGTATTGCAAAACCTTCTCCGCCGTCTTTTTAGGACCGAAGTGACCCCCACATGCCTGATCATGACTAAAAGATAGAACACTCTTGAACTCCTCATTCGGGACACACCGGCGAATGATCTGGTCAGGACAATACTTAAACAGATATGGTTCATCCCGGTAAAAGTGTTTTACTTGGGATAGAAAACGAAGTTTGACCAATCGCTGGTTATCAGTCCCATGGCAAGATAGTTCACAATATCCCTGAACCAAGGTTCCTCGGATACGTTCAAGAGTTGTTCATCTGGGAAAGAATCATTGATCGGCAGGGTCTCAGGGGAAGAAGAGATGCGTGAAAGATGGTCGGCTACAACGTTTTCACATCCTTTCTTATCTTTAATAACAAGATCAAATTCTTGTAATAGAAGGATCCAACGTATTAGCCTACCTTTAGCATCTTTCTTTGTCAAAAGATGTTTCAAGGCGGAATGGTCAGTGTACACAACTATTGGTGAGCCAATCAAGTAAGGCCTGAATTTTTCTAATGCAAATACAACCGCCAAAAGTTCTTTTTCGGTAGTTGTATAGTTAATTTGAGCATCGTTCAGGGTCTTACTTGCGTAATAGATCACGTGTGGCATCTTTTCAATGTGTTGTCCTAAGACTGCACCAACTGCAAAATCTGATGCATCACACATAAGCTCAAAGGGATAGTCCCAATCTGGAGACAATAGAACGGGGGCTGTAGTGAGGGAGTGTTTGAGTGAGTCGAATGCTGCCTCACAATCCGAGTCAAAGTGGAAGGTCGTATCCTTGGCCAAGAGAAGAGTTAAAGGACTAGCAATTTTGCTAAAATCCTTAATGAATCTTCTGTAAAAGCCTGCATGGCCAAGAAATGATCGGATATCCTTGACGCTTTTGGGATGAGGAAGGTTTTGAATGACATCTATCTAAGCTCTGTCAACCTCAATGCCTTTTCGTGAAATAACATGTCCAAGCACAATTCTCTCTTGGACCATGAAATGGCATTTTTCCCAATTCAAGGTTAAGTTCTTCTCTTTGCAACGAGTAAGAACTGCGTCAAGATTCGATAGGCAGTCAGAAAAAGAGTCTCCGAAAATCAAGAAATCTTCCATAAAAATCTCCAAAAAATTCTCGATCATGTCAGAGAATATCCCCATCATACACCGCTGAAAGGTAGCGGGAGCATTGCATAACCCAAAGGGCATGCGTCTATAAGCAAAGGTACCAAAAGGACAAGTAAATGTGGTTTTATCTTGATCCTTTTTGGCTATGGGGACCTGATTATAGCCAGAGTATCTGTCCATAAAGCAATAATACTCACGTCCAGCTAAGCGTTCCAGCATCTGATCAATGAAAGGTAGAGGAAAGTGGTCTTTCCTCGTAGCGGCATTGAGTTTTCTGTAATCAATACATACACGCCACCCAGTTTGGGCGCGTATCTGAATCAACTCATTTGCCTCATTGGTAATAACAGTGATGCCAGATTTCTTAGGGACGACATGAATTGGACTCACCCATTGGCTATCGGAGATTGGGTATATAATACCATTATCAAGGCATTTGACGATCTCTTTCATCACCGCTTCCTTCATGACGGGGTTCAACCGTCTCTGTGGTTCTCGGGTTGGTCTGGCATTATCCATCACATGTATATGATGTTCTACAATCAAGGGACTAATCCCTTTGATATCTGCCATGGTCCAACCAAACGCCTCCCTATTAGATCTCAATATCGACAAAAGTGCATTCTCTTGCTCTGATACTAGAGAAGCGGATATGATAACCGGTAAAGACTCATTCTCACCTAAATATGCATATTTAAGATGAGAAGGTAAAATTTTGAGATCTAATGCTGGCGGAGAAATAATAGAAGGTGGGATCATCGAGTGATTTTCGGAGTCACAAAGAAGCCCATAGCCTGTGAAAGATACAGACTCGGGTGGTGATGAGTCAGGAGTGTCGGACTCAAGCGTGGAATTGGTGTCCTCACTAAGATCATGTGCAAGGTCAAACAGTGATGTGGTAGTGTCATCGAGATCTATAAAGCAAAGTTCATCAACTCTGCAACTTTCAGGAGCAATCTCGTGGACAGAGCACACATCAAGAATATGAGCAGAGGGTTCTGATGGCTGACTTCCAACTTTGTAGATGTTCAGTTCAATGGTCATATTTCCAAATGATAAGTTCATTGAACCGTTTCTACAGTTAATGACAGCATTGGAAGTGGCAAGGAATGGTCGACCCAAAATCACCGGAATTTGGCTCCGGAGGTTCGTTACAGGTTGTGTATCGAGAACAATGAAGTCCACAGGGAATACAAATTCCCCGACCTTTATCAACACATCCTCTAGTTCACCTCTAGGTTTGCTGATTGAACGGTCTGCCATTTGGAGAGTGCAGTGAGCTGGTTTCAACTCTCCAATCCCTAACTGCTCGTATACAGAGTATGGAAGTAGGTTAAAACTTGCGCCAAGGTCTAAAAGAGAACGGTTTATGTTTTTACCCCCAATAGAAATCGATATTGTAGGACATCCTGGGTCCTTACGTTTCTTTGGTAGCTGTGGGATAAAAGCAGTGCTAATATTATTAGACATGAAGACCTTTTTGGGCACTTGAGTCTTCCTCTTCCTAGTGCACAAGTCTTTAAGAATTTTCGCATAAGCGGGGACTTGTTGAATAGCATCTAGGAGTGGGATGTTGATGTTAACCCGTTTGAACATTTCCATAATTTTCTCCATATGTGGACTCGATTTGTTAGCCCTTAACCGATTCGGATAAGGTGCTTTAGCAATAAGCGCTGGGTCCATCATAGGAGAAGGAAGTGGGGGTAGACGTGATCCCAAAAGAGGAGTGGGGATCGTCTGTGGAGAGCTAGAAGAGGTTTGCTGAGGTGTCGAGCCTAGAGGGAAACGGAGAATAGGCTCGTGAGAAGGCGGTGGGGTAGAAGAACAAGGATCAGAAGTAGAAGTGTGTGTGTGAGGAAAGGTCTCAGCCGGGGTGTTATTGATAGCATATTCAATATCATCAATTTCTTCCCCAACATGGTTATTCAGCACTCTTCCTGATCTCAACGTTGTGATGGCATTTACATTGTAATGCCCAGGATTCGGTAGGGGTTGAGACAGAAGTTTCCCTTTTTTCTCTCGCACTCATTTCGGCTTTAAGTCGTGCAATTTCTGCTTCCATCGTTCTGATACTCTCAGCTTGGGACGCTGAGTTTTTCTTTATCTCACTGACGGAAGACCTAACCTCAGCTGACGCTTCCATGAAATTTGATAAGAGTGACTTCATGGTTTGAGTGAATTGAGAGAACTCGTCAGAACAGGTCAACGGCATAGGATTAGACAGTGTAGGAGGGTTGACCGGATTTTGGAAATTTTGTGACTGGTAGGGGTGCTGAGTGAGTTGAAGTGGTTGCTGTTGTGGTGGAAGAGCCCTTTGGAAATTATTTTGGTTTGGAACCGTGTTTTGGTTGTGTTGTTGGTTCCAAGAAAAATTAGGGTGATTCCTCCAACCCTGATTATACGTGGAAGAATAAGGATCGTTTCTAGGTCTTTGAAATGCGGCATTGGTATGCTCTTGACCGTGAAACGGAGAATTCAATGGACATTCTTCCGTCAAATGAGAAGGATCAGAACAGCATCCACATACAGTTTTGGGGAGCGATATCGGATTTAGGGAGGCTGCTAAAAATTTGTGTTCCATAGCTTCGAGCTTCTTTTGCATTGCTGCCATTTCAGCTCGAACACCTATGGACACATCAATTTGGTGTACGCCACCCCTAGACGATGACTGGTTTCCACTCTCCCACTGTAAGGATTTTTCAGCGAACTCTTCTAAAAATTTCCAAGCTTCCCCATCATCCTTGGTCATAAAGGTGCCTTGACACATGTTTTCAAGGTTTTGTTTAGTGGTAGGGTTAATGCCCTCATATATGATTCGGCAAAGATCCAATCTCGGGATGTCGTAATGTGGACATCGAACCAAAAGATCCTTGAAGCGTTCAAAGCATTTCGAGAATGGTTCAGTCGGAAGCTGGGTGAATTGATTTAGTTCGCTACGGACTCGAGCTGTCTTTTGCATAGGGTAGAATTTCTTAAGGAATGCCGCAACGAATTCTTCCCAATTCGTAATGGAATGTGCGGTAGTGTTATACAGCCACTTCTCGGCTATATCGCACAAGGTAAATGGAAGAAGACGTAGAGGCATAGCATCCACTGAAAGTTGTGACGTACCCATCATTGCGCATACATTTTCAAATTTGGTAATAAAGACGTATGCGTCTTCAGACTCGAGACCATGGAATTTGGGTAGAAGGTTGATGTATTGGGGTTTAATCTTAAAATTATCCCCGTTGGCTGGTGGAATGGATAAGCAGGTCGAAAGAGGACCTCGAATAGGATAGCACCTCTCTTGGAGAGAGATGCGGGATGGATTCTGCGCACCTACGGACGGCAGCAGAGTAGTGGTAAAGAAATTCGATGGAGACGGATCCATCGATGTGGGTGTGGTGGTGGGTAAAGAAGAAGTAAATGTAGAAATACCGACTTTAGGGTCGATCGAGGGAACGCGGTCTAAACGGGCACTAGAATCCCGTGTCCAGCCTATCTTGCACTAAAAAGTGTTAGTACAAGTGGCAGCGTGACTTATAATTAGGGGAATGAATGAATGCGGTGTTTGTTTTGAAAATAGACGGATTTTTGAAAAACTGATGCGATCACAACAAATGCAACAAGCAAAACCCTAATTCTATTGGTCGCCTAGGTCAAAGCTCTAGACCGCTCCTAACTGCCAAAAGACAAGTCGCAGGATAAATCCTCCACTGCCTCTTTGTCTCTCCTATGGCCAGGTAAGTGGGAGGTTCTCCACTACGTATGTAGTGGGCCTAATTAAGTAACCACTAGCCTTCGACACACTTGCCTTAGACACCACAAAGGAAACGCGGATAAGCAATGAATTACCTACGGCCTTCTCTTGTCCTAAGTGAGCGCGACGGTCCTTAGAGTCATCTCTAGATCTTTTTTAGTTAATGAGGGTCAATGCGGATGCAAGTTTGTGATTTTTGGGGCTTAGGAAGGGTAATGCACTCCCCACCTAATCTGGATTTGGCCGTGCCCCTTAATTTCCGTATTAATATGCAAACAACCAAAAATCAAAAACACGCACAATTTTTTATTTGCTTTTTGCGGCGCTGCGATTTATTTGCAAAGAAGCCTGCAGAAAATTGTTAATTGGAGCAGATTGAGAGAGAGATAAGAAAGTTTTAGAGGACCAGAGAGAAATTGGTACAGTAACTCAACAAGCTTGCCGCGGAACCGCCGCAATTGTCAACTAATGCCGCGGAAACGCCGCGCTATGAACAGTTCCCTGCACAAGATTTTTACAGAGAGCTTCTGTTTAGCCCCTGAGTCCTCTGGAATATTCTGAAAAAAATTTCACTTACTCCACAGCTTCCAGATTTCCTCGCAACAAATCACAACAACACGTTTAGAGTTTGCGCGAATTTTGATCTTAAAATTGTAATGGAATAAATCTTTCAATTCAAATTTCAAATAAAGAACGAATTAGCGCACGATCCCCGGCAACGGCGCCATTTGATTGAATGAATTTCCGTTGTGTCGTTTAGAAAGTATATAGAAATCACAACCAAAAATATTTGACCGCAATCAATAACGGTGTCGAATTGTAGCGCGTTAGTAACTGCGGATCGTCCACAGGGATCGTGCGATTCGTTCGTATTTGTTTTGTTTGAATTGAAAATTAATGAGAAGAGAAAAGAAAACTTGATTATATGATTTTATATCAATGAATTTCAAGAATTATCTAGATCTCATCAAAAATCAAGAAAGCATTAAAAAATCAAGAAACAAGAATTTATAGAATTCCAATCGATTAAAGTTTCAAGAATTGAAATGTAGCTCGTAGGAGTCGATTAGATCATAGATGTGAAGAAGATTAGCAATTACCTTTTTTTATCCATTAACGAATTGATGCTAGGTCGATGTCGATTTATCGAGGATTAAGGATCTTGCGAAGAACTAGGGTTCCTCATCTTATCCTTTGTCCTTTCGATGAATCTCATTCACAAGATAGCTTCGAGGAAATCGAATGATCGATCGTTGATCTCTAGTTCCGTGCGAAAATAATCAAGAACACATTTCGCATCGAAAATAGATCATCGATCATTCAATTTTCAAGAATTTACAATCGTTATAGGACTTAAGAAAATGTTTAAAGATTCGTCAACATCATCACTCTACCGATCGACTCGACTCCTCCACGAGCGGAGTTTTACTCAAGCATCACCACAAAGAATACATTCAAGAATCGAAATTGAAACATAATGCTTGAATTGAAAGATAAGCAAGTTAAAAGAATCGTCACCTTTATTTATTCAACAATTTGTTACACTTTGCTCAAAGACTACAAGAATTTGAGAAGGGAACGAGATCGTCGAATCTAGCGTTGCATCGGCTCCTTGAGTCGCGGATCGGCTTGGATCACATGCTCCGATGAAGTCCGGCTTCGCTTCTAAAGGATAGTTAAAGGCTTGCTTTGCTTGAACTCAAAGATCTTGAACTTTTGGCTTCTTGATTGGATTAGGGTTAGGGTTTGAGGCACAAGTTGTGTCACTCAACTTGTGGTGGAGAATTGTTGGGGTTGAAGAGATGATAGAATTTCACAACAATCAACAACCTTTTCAAGTGAGGCCTAGGGTCCCTTTTATAGGCTTAGGAATGATTAGCTTCCTTAAGAAGCTTGGACTAGGTTAGCTTCCCTTGTAAGCTAGTTAGTTAGGTAGAAGCCTCTAGAACTAGTTAGTTAGGGTTTAGCTTCTACCTTAAGCTAGGAGGTTAGGGAGAAGGTTCTAGGCTTTTGAGGTAGTTAAGGTGAAGCATGCTTTGGAAGCTAGAACATCATTAGCTTGCACAAGGAGCCTTACTGATCTGGCAGAATGTTTAGGAGTGTTCTGGAAACTGCAGTGGCTTGCTGAGGTGTACACCTGAAGAGAAGAATACTGGAGCTGAAATGGGATGATGTCAGAGTCACGTGACCGTGGATCCGCGGCACAAGCCTGCTCCGGCCGCGGATCCGCGGCCATTAAGGAGCTTTAATGCTTCATATTCTCTGGTAATTCTTGTACTGACTTCAGGTGTACTTTATGATATGTTGATTCCCAAAATTCCTTCTAGATTATTGCCAGATCTCAGATCTTTGAGTTGGCGTATTTTTATCAACAATTTGACAATTTTGGCTTGGTTCCTGGAATTTTCCTGCACAGACTTCGAAACAAGTGTTGCGCTACACAAGAAAGATGCAATGCCATGATAAACAGTCAACTTCCCTAAAAATGCCGGTTTTAGAGTATAACACATGTAATCTAGTATTTTGGGGATGTTTTGCTAATATGTGTAATATGCAAACCGAACACCTCTAGATGAATGCAAAAGATAGGGAAATTGACGTGTTAAAAATGCAGTATTTTTGACTGATCAAGTCCCCCACAGACAGTTTCTCAAGTTTCAGACGAAACGTTGTAGAGGCCGTATGGATTTATGGCAGGGTTCGAACGTACGCGTGCACTTGTGCACGTGTTATAGTTCGGACGGATAATACTAGCAGGCTTTGGTTTAAACCGGATTCTAGTATTATACTGTGTAGATTTTGTCTCATTGCATTTGTATTCGGTCGGAATACAAATGCGGGTATGTGTATACAGTCGCGGGGTTTTCCTGTAATTTATTACGGGACCGTTTTTTTGAAGTTGCCAGTTTGCATTCCGTTTCGGCCATTTTCCTTTCTTTCTTTCTTTGGCTGAAAATTGATGGGAGGGGCTTATTTGTAAATGTGGCTTTTACAAAATGGAGGGTGGTTTTTGTGGCACATGGTTGCTTCATGATGGTTCATCATTACTTGCTTTTTGAGATGAGATGGGTTCTTGATTAGACTTTGTTGTGATCATTATTCCTCATTATCACCCACCTTTTTCTTATGATCACCCCACCTTTTCTTGTGCTCACCCCCTTGATTTTCCCATTGCCAATATTGGCCGGCTACATTTGAGAGGAAGAGGGGTGATCAGTCGAAAATACTGCATTTTTAACACGTCAATTTCCCTATCATTTGCACTCATCTAGAAGTGTTCGGTATTCATATTGCACATATTAGCAAAACAGTCCTGAAATACCAGATTGCATGTGTTATACTCTAAAACCGGCATTTCGAAGGAAATTGTGTGTTTATCATGGCATTGCATCATTCTTGTATAGTGCAACACTTATTTCGAAGTCTGTGCAGGAAATTCCAGGAACCGAGCCAAATTGTGAAAAAGAGCTGATCCAAATTGCGTCAAGTCTAAGACTTGAGATCTGGCATTAATACAGAGGGACTTACACAATTCAACATATCACAAAAAGGCCCAAATGTCAGCATCAGAAAAGCCCAGAAGTTCCAAGCCCTGAAGCTTCAATAGCGCAGCGGTTCCGCGGCGGGAGCCCGCTTACGCCGTGGAACCGCGGCTCTTTGATGACATCAGCGGCTCACATTTTTTTGCACGTGCTTCCTCTAACGGTAAAAGCTTCCAGAAGACTCCCGATTATCCATATGGCTCATCTAGAAGGCTCGGCTTAACAAACTTCATCTAGAAGGCTCTCTTTAACAAACTTTTGGAGGGAAAATTCAAATTTGAAATCCTAGATCTAAGGTTTTGGATGGTCTATAAAAGAGAGCCTAGATCTAGGGTTAAAGGTTAATCATTAGATCATTAGCTAGTTCATTCTCTCTTTATCTTCCATCCACAAGTTGAGTGACACGACTTGTGCGAAACCCTAACCCTAATCCAAAGCTAAATTCAAGATCCCGAGTACCAAATCAAGCGAGAAGCCTTCAACCTTTTAGGAGCGGAGCCGATCTTCAATCGAGCAAGTGATCCAAGCCGATCCGCGACTTAAGGAGATGAGCGAAGCCAAATCGACGATCGAGTTCTTCCTCTTGTAGTTCTTGAGCGATTTGTAACGGAATTGTTGATATAAATAAAAGGTGAAATTCTTTAATCTTGCTTTCTTTAAATTCTTGCATCATAATTCGATCTCAATTTGTGATTGTGATTCTTGTAGTGATGTTTGAGTAAAACTCCGATCGATTCCTACGAGCCTCACTTCGATTCTTGATATTTGGTTTGGAAAATCATCAAATTCTCAATTCTTGATTTTAATGTTTTCTTGTTATTAGATCTAGATTTTCTAATTCTTAAACTTCAATTACAAATCATGAATTGTTCGTTTTCTTTTCTTTAAAGTTTCAATTCATCTAATTCGAAATACGAACGATTACACTTTCCCTGAGGACGATCCGCGCTTACTAACGCGCTACATCCGACACCGTTATTGATTGCGGTCAAAATATTTTTGGTTGTGATTTCTTATACAAATTTTCATACTACACAATCCGAAATCGTATTCAATCAAATGGCGCCGTTGCCGGGGAAAGTGCGCTAATTGTTTGTATTTTGAAATTTGAGTTGAAAGATTTATTCCATTACAATTTTTAGATCAAAATTCGCGCAAACACTAATACGTGTTGTTGTGATTTGATTGCGAGGAAATCTGGAATTATTGGAGCTGGAGAAAAAAATTTCTGAAATTTCCAGAGAGCTAGGGAAGGTGACAGAAGCCTTCTGTTAAAATTTTGTTCAGTGATCTGTTAACCCTACCGCTCTTCCGCGGCATTAGGTGGCTCCTGCGGCGTTTTCGCGGCACTTCAAGAAGATCTCTGTACTATTTTTCTCAGGTAACCTCTATCTTTCTTATCTCCTTCCTAAATCTGCTCCAATTAACAAATTTTGTGCAGGTTTCTTTGCAAATAAATCGCAGCGCCGCAAAAAGAAAAATAAATTGTGCGTGTTTTGATTTTTGGTTGTTTGCATATTAATATGGAAATTAAGGGGCACGACCAAATCCAGATTAGGTGGGGAGTTCATTACCCTTCCTAAACCCCAAAAATCACAAACTTGCATCCGCATTACCCTCATTAACTAAAAAATATCAAGAGATGACTCTAAGGACCGTCGCGCTCACTTAGGACAGAAGAAGGCCGTGTGTAATTCATTGCTTATCCGCGTTTCTTTTGTGGTGTCTAAGGCAAGTGTGTCGAAGGCTAGTGGTTACCTAATTAGGCCCACTACTTACGTAGTGGAGAACCTCCCACTTACCTGGCACTTACCTGGCCACAGGAGAGACAAAGAGGCAGTGGAGGATTTATCCTGCGACTTGTCTTTTGGCAGTTAGGAGCGGTCTAGAGCTTTGGCCTCGACGACCAATAGAATTAGGGTTTTTCTTGTTGCATTTGTTGTGATCGCATCATTTTTTCAAAAATCCGTAAAATTTTCAAAACAAACACCAACACATTCATCATTCCCCTAATTATAAGTCACGCTGCCACTTGTACTAATCCTTTTTAGTGCAAGATAGGCTGGACACGGGATTCTAGTGCCCGTTTAGTCCGCGTCCCCTCGATCGACCCAAAAGTCGGTATTTCTACATTTACCTTTTCTTTACCCACCACCACACCCACATCGATGGATCCGTCTCCATCGAACTTCTTTACCACTACTCTGCCGCCGTCCGTTGGTGCGCAGAATCCACCCCGCATCTCTCTCCAAGAATGGTGCTATCCTACACGAGGTCCCATTTCCACCTGTCTCTCCATTCCACCAGCCAACGAGGAAAATTTTCAAATAAAACCCCAATACATCAACCTTCTACCAAAATTTCACGGTCTCGAGTCTGAAGAAGCATATGTCTTTATCACCAAATTTGAAAATGTATGCGCATTGATGGATACCTCACAGCTTTCTGTGGATGCTATGCGACTTCGTCTTCTCCCATTCACCTTGTGCGATATATCCGAGAAGTGGTTGTATAACACAACCGCACATTCCATTTCAAATTAGGAAGAATTCATCAAAGCATTCCTTAAGAAATTCTACCCACATCATAAAACAGCTCGAGTCCGTAGCGAAATCAATCAATTCACCCAGCTTCCAAATGAAACATTCTCACAATGTCTTGAACGCTTTAAGGATCTGTCAGTTCAATGTCCTCATCACGGAATCCCCAGATGGGATCTGTGCCGAATCATTTATGAGGGCATTAATCCTAACACAAGACAGACCCTTGAATCCATGTGTCAAGGCAACTTCATGACCAAAGATGATGGGGAAGCCTGGAAATTTCTAGAAGATTTCGCTGAAAAATCTTTATAGTGGGAGGGTGTGAGTCAATCGTCTAGGGATGGCAATGATATTTCCATAGGAGTTAGAGCTGAAATTTCAGCTTTATACAAGAAATTCGACACTATGGAAAACAAATTTTTAGCCGCCCTAAATCAAATGTCACTCTCCAAAACTGTATGTGGATGTTGTTCTGATTTTTCTCATTTGACGGAAGAATGTCCAATAAATTCTCCGTTTCAAGGTCACGAGTATACTACTGCCGCATTCCAAAGACCTAAAAAACGATCCATATTCTTCTACATATAATCAGAGTTGGAGGAATCACCCTAACTTTGCTTGGAACCAATCACAATCTCAAAACACGGTTCCAACCCAAAACAATTTTCAAAGGGTCCCTCCACCACAACAGCAACCACCACTTCAATTGAGTCAGCACCCTTTCCAAGCACAAAACTTCCAAAATCCGGCCAACACTTTTGCGCCACATGAAAACTCTTTGCAATTGACCGGTACAGATAATACCTCTGCATTAGCACAAACCTTGGACACTTTCATGAAACAATCCATCCAAGGGAAGGCAAGTTTGCAATCTTCCGTCGAGAATGTGATGAAGATCATTATCTCTCAAAATGAGAATATCAAATCGATGGAAGTACAAATTGCACAACTAAAAGCCGAAATGAGTGCGAGAGAAAAAGGGAAACTTCCAGCTCAACCTTTACCCAATCCTGGCTATTCACATCATGTGGATGCAATCACGTTGAGATCTGGAAGAGTGCTTGACAATCACGTTGGGGAAGAGATTGATGACACTGAAAAATCTATCAATGATACCCCGGCTGAGACCTTTCCTTCCACTTCTACTTCTAATTCTGACCCCAGTTCTTCTACCCCACCACCTTCTTGCGAGCCTATTCTTCGTTTCCCATAAGGCTCGCCACCTCAGCCCAGCTCTTCTAGTTCTCCACGGACGATCCCCACTTCTATTTTGGGATCAGGTCCACACACACATCCTTCTCCTATGATGGACCCAGCGCTTATTGCTAAAGAACCTTATCCTAATCGGTTAAGGGCTAACAAATCGAGTCCACATATGGAGAAGATTATGGACATGTTTAAGCAAGTTAACATCAACTTCCCTCTCCTAGAAGCTATCCAATAAGTTCCGTCCTATGCGAAAACTCTTAAGAACTTGTGCACTAGGAAGAGGAAGACTCAAGTGCCCAAGAAGATATTCATGGAAAAAACTGTAGACACGGCTTTCCCCCCAACAAGTACCGAGAAAACGTAAGGACCCTGGCTGTCCTACTATTTCTATTTTTATTGGGGAAAAACACATCAACCATACTCTACTAGACCTTGGCGCTAGTGTTAACTTGCTTCCATATTCGGTTTACGAGCAACTAGGTATCGGAGTGTTAAAGCCCTCGAGCATAACTCTCTAAATGGCTGACCGATCAATCACCAAACCTAGGGGTGAACTGGAGGATGTGTTAATAAAAATCGGGGAATTCGTATCCCCTATGGATTTTATTGTACTTGATACACAGCCTGTAGCGAACTCACGGAATCAAATTCCGGTGATTTTAGGTCGCCCCTTTTTGGCCACTTCCAACGCTATCATCAACTGTCGTAATGGTTCTATGACCCTATCTTTCGGGAATAGGTCAATAGAGCTGAACATTTACAAGTTGGGAAGTGTACCCTCCGAACCTACTGCTCAAGTCTGTTCTGTCGACTTAATAGATGTCGACAGCAGCGAATTTGATGATCCTCCTGATACCGATCTTGACTCTTTTCATACGTTATTGTTTGACCCAACTATGTATCATACACATACGGACTCTTCCACCGAGATGTCCGGGTCAACAACTAACACTGATTATGAACCGTTTTTAGAGTCTGAAGATCACCTCGCACTTTGTGATGACATTATTCATCGGGGTACTGATGGAACTTTTGAGGAGATCTTCGCTGATGAACTCGCATTTTTGAATGACACGGGTGTTGAGATGAATCATCTCCCAATCAATGAAATTGAACCTCCACCCCTTCTTCTGAATTGTAAAAAGAATGCGAGCAATCCATCACATTCACTGCATCGTCTCTCCAAAATGAGACGCACACACATTCCATTCCACCACTTACCCTTTCCCCACTTCTTCTTCCACCAAGCAGAGCACTGCATTGATAAAAATTCTGAATGGTTGGTGTTAACTTTCGGTCTTTGCAAAGCTTGGCATCGACCACTGATTTTTGACCCCCTCATGTGATTTTCAAAGCTTAACATTGCATAACTCAAGTTTGGGGGGGGCATTTTTTCTGGCTCTTGAAAAGAAAATTTTTACACAAAATGTGGAGCCAAAAATAAGTTTGGGGGAGGATCTTCACTTAAATATTTTGCCCCCGTTAATAAATTTCCTCCCAAGCTTACAGGTTTTTCGAGATTTAGCAGATGGCAACAGTGAGGACACTGTTGAAAACAAGTTTGGGGAAGGTTTGTGCTTATTTTCGCATCATTTGCATCATACTTCGCATAAGCACAAAACATTTTCTAAAAACCTATAAAAAAAAATTAAAAAATTAAAAAAAAAATTAAAAAAATATTTTTGTACATAAATAAGATAATAAAAGTTTAGATAGTGAAAAATTACATCCATGAGATTAGAAAAATTTAAGAAAACCAAGAAAATTTAGAAGTTTTCTTATACGAACTAGTAATAAGTAGTTATGAGCCGTTGTCCCAAGGGTTAGTAAGATGAAAGAAGTCACTAATCTGAGGATAAAAATAAGTCTGAAAAATAGTTCCTATTCTGGAAGCCAAACATTTTGAACGTTGATACCCTGCTATTCGCACTTACACACGTCTTGAAACTCGGGATAGTAGAGGATACCTTGAAATGCTCTTGTCTAAAAGCCAAAAGTATGAAGGAAATAAAAAAATGAAAAATGAAGAAAATATAAAGTGGTGAGAAAAATGAACACTGGTTTTGTTATCGCCAAGGAAGCAATAAAAAAATATAGCGAGGGTGCCTCTTCACCTAGTGCCCTAAGGCCAACTGGTCTAGGAGTCACTACTAAGCCTTATGTGGTGCAAGACGAGGAAAAACACCAAATAAGCAAGCACATGAGTAATCGGTCGGTTAGTACCTCAAGAAGTATTAACGGTCGCATGAAAGTGTGTGAGCAAATTCATCTAAATATTCATTAATTAAAAAGTACTGAGGTGTGTTGGAGATAATGCCCTCAGAGTCAATTATTGGATCACAGGCACGTGATTGCGATGATTGAGAAAGGGAGAGCTTTGATTTTGGTGGTGTGGCAAATTTCATTCATCTCATTTTTGATACAAGGAAAAATGAAAGCACCATTTTTCATACCTTCATTCCTCCATCTTCAAAAGGCAACCAATACCCCAAAGTGAGACAAAGCACTACACTTCCTACAGCACATCTTGGGCATGTCGACTTGCCAGCTTCACGCCCGAGTTGCCTCGGTATAGAGGCGGGAGCCCGTAAAAGAAACAGGCGATGTGGTGCCCTTCCGGCAAGGAGGCGACGACCGGAGTTTCCGCGAGAGATCGGGACGACGACGAGAAGACCGGAGGACTCGGATCACTCGGTATATCTCTTCCCTATCTTGTTACTTTGCTAGAACTAGTTTAATGGCCCGATCCGGGGTTTAGTGCGCGGTGGTGCCGGTTTGCTAAGTTCGCAAAATTAAAGTTTATCACCGTTTCCGCATTTGGCAGTCGGATTGACGACTGGGGCGCCGCCGTGCACTTACAGTGGTATCAGAGCCAGGCCATTAACTTCGTCTAGCTTCGTTTGATGTGTTTTGCATTTCCGATCGGCCAAAATTCCAAAATCTACATTTTTGTTCACATCAGTTTTCTGTTGAAATTTTTTGGTCTCGAAAAATTTTTCAGGTTGTGGAAAACTAATGTACTGGAAATTCTAAGACTACTGGAAAAACTCGACACGGTCAGTCGACCATTGAAGCGCGGAACCGCGGCCAAACCCCCCCTTGGGCCGCGGTTCCGCCGCACATTAGAGTCTTCACTGTATCATATTTTTCCAGTGGGCTTCTGGGCTTATTTTAGGGGTTTTGGAATATTAATATTGGGCCCAGATTTTCTGTGAGTGCTACAGTATTGCTTGGGGGCCCACTTGTTAATTTTTGATCGATCGGATATTTTAAACACATTATTTCACAGTATTTACATTATATCTGCGACCGTGAATGTCACTCGATCGGAAAATCCGGTCTAACTGCTATAGCCCGGTTAGACGGATTTGGGAACGTGATTTTCACGTTGATGTTCTGTGTTTTGCTGTGTTATTGCGGATCGGTCGTGAGGGATAGCTTGGATGCAATGCTAGTACTGTTTTGTTATATTATTTACATTTGATATTGCGGGGCGAGCGTCCGACATGTGGACTGCCGTCACTGCCTGTTTGTATTGTTCTTTTGGGGCACGACCTGGTTGCGGTCGATGTACCCGTTGTATGTATATTTTACTTTCTGTACTAGGGTTACCCCACGGAGGGGTGCACGGATAGCCGGGTTCTAGAGGGCAACGGGCCCGCATCTCAGGGCATTGAGACGGAGGGGCTTCAGTCTGGAATTGGAGGGCTATTCGCCGCACTCGTAGGGGGTACAGGTTGACCCAGGAGGGGTGCCCAAGTTACCGGATTCCGTGAAGTGCTGGGTGGTCCATTCACGGCGCTGAAGGGGGCTGCCTCGCTTCAAGTTTTGGCGGGTAACTTGCCGCGCCCGTAGGGGACTAGGATTTCATTGTACAGGCTATCCACACGACCAGGGGAACGTCGGGTTTCAGTAGTGGCTCTGTGAAACCCGGGGATCCCAGATATCTGTATTGTTCTGTGATACTGTACATTTCTGTGATGTTGCATTTTATTCACGCCTTGAGCGAAATATAATATATTGGTATATATATTAGTAGATGTTGTATATGTTTTTCATCCGCGCTAGTCCAGTCCCCGCTCTGCCGTTAGTTAGCTAACCTAACGGGTGATGACGGGACCCAGTGGCGAATGCGGATGGCATATACGTACATCAGTATATTTTCGTTCTTTCTGGTGTGATCAATTGATGGGACTGCATTGATTCGGATCAATGCAAGATAAACAAACCTATTTTGATGTTGTTGGAACACTTTTCAAAAAGCTGTTATTGCATGGACGTTCACTTTTGTTTTGCATCGTGGTATTCATTTGGAATATCCTGCTCCCCAGTCGACGAGGCAAGGGCCGAGATCCCTTCACCGGGAGTGACCCCTTGGACAGAAGTTTGCGTCAGGGCATTAACTTCACTATAGCCGATTACATTTGCTTTGCATCGTGGTATTCATTTGGAATATCCTGCACCCCATTCTACGGGGAAAGAGCCGAGATCCCTTCACCGGGAGTGACCTCTTTAGTAAAGGTTTTCGTCACTATATTTTCTAAAAAGCTATCCGTTCCTTCAACGATATCAAGTTCATTACGTTAAAGGTTTTCGCCAGAAACCATTCGTAGCCCTCCGTCGTTTCATATGGGTAGTCAATAGTATTCAAGCTGTGTATGTTGGCCAAAGTCAAGGCACAGTGTTTGGTAGCTGTTGGTTATTCATATGCAGCATAGATAGATGTGTTGGTTTGGGGCAGTCGTACTACCATTTTGGCCAAAGTCAAGGGTATGTACGGGTGGGCTCAAATTAACCTGGAGAATGACGGGTTGAACTTGACATGTGACTTATGATATGTTGACCAAAGTCAAGGTCATAAGAGCATGGGGTAAAAATCCACATCGGGAGTTTCAAAAGAACTGAAACTTGCCAGATATGCGCATACCTTCTGGAGTGTTATAGCGTGAGCGGATTCCGTCACGTTATCATGCGATGATAGTTGGATCCCGATTCCCACTGATGAGTTGGTTTACTCCTCGGGTGACCCCGACTAATTCTTCTTTCAGGTTTGGAGGAGAATTTGAGGTACAGTGGGAGGTTTCCAGATTAGATAAATTGGTAACCATTCTGATCTAGGTTAGAGTGCACGCTGAGTGTTTCTTTTCTCTCTCTCTGGCAGCGACCATTGACCCGACCCTAAGACTATGACTCAGTGACCAAGTTGACCGAACCTTCTTAACATTGGCTTTTGGTTTATCAGAGTTGCAGACCTCATTGCCACTCCTACTTTTACCCTTTTCTCCAGGACACCCCGTATTACTGCGAACGTCCACTTCCATTGGACAAAGCCATCGTATGGTTAGATACGAACTCGAAGGAATTCGAGGATGGTTTCCGGTTCTGGAGAAAACGGATAAGGTTTATTCAGTTGTCTTTTCCTTTTTGCCTTCTCTCAAGTTACGAGTACTCCTTAGTTTAGGAGATAGTACACCTATTATGCAAATTGGATAGTCTTCTTCCAAACCTTAGGCTGGTGCCGACCTGTAGGGAATGAAGAAAACCAATTAGCCTAAACGGTGTGCAGAAGGTATTAAGATTAAGACAAAGCAAGGGATTAGTAAGAGGGCAAAGTAAACTGCGACTGATATTCACGACCAAACCAAGTATTTCTTCGCCAATCCTAAATCACCTTTGTATTTCTCCAGGACACTCCGTATCACTACGAAGATCCACAGTTTATTGGATACTCCATCGTATGGTTATATACGAACTCGAAAGGAACTTGTTCCAGTTCGGGGATGGATTCTGGTTCAGGAGAAATAGGAATAAGGTTTATTCGGTTGTCTTTTATCTTCACCTTCTCTCGCATTGCGAGTGCTCCTAGGACTAGGACAGTACACCCATTATGCTTATTGGATAGTCTTCTTCCAAACCATAGGCTGGTGCCGAACGGTAGGAAAGGAAGAAAACCATTTGGCCTAAGGGGTGTGCAGAAGGTAATGACTAAAGACATATAAAGGGATTTGGAGAGGTGACAAAGAATTATACGGTTATAGTTGTGAATCTGGATAATGGTAGAGGCATTACTAGGAATACCAGGATACCCCATCGAAACATTTCAATGTTTCAGTTCAACTGTGTACTATTAAAAGAAAACTGATTTCCCGATTAGACACTTGCTCCAGGGTATGTATTTACCATGTTTGATTCTCACATCTGTATGGTTTTACAGATGATGAGTGGGAGTAAGTTATTGGGAATTGGGTGATCATCCTCATTATATCGGGATTCGTTGTAATTGGTGATATTTGAGGAGATCACCTGGGCTGTTTGCCGGTCGGCAAATATTTGGTTTTGAATATCCGCTATTGTGCACCAATTTCAAATTGATATATCTGTACGTCTATTTTCATAGAGTGAGATATACCTTTTGATATTATGTCGATGACATTTACCTATATCAGTGGATGGTTAGGTAAGGAGCATTAAACAGCGGTGTAATTCTTCTTAACCATAAGTACAGTTTTCAACCTACGACACACAGTGAAAGAGTTGTTAGACTCGGCGGACTTATACAGAGTATTGTATGTTGTCCAGTGTCCATTAGGACAGAGGGGTTGGTCCTCATACTATATTCTGTTTACTTTTAACTTCTCTAGTTCTTAGACATGTGTTTCGTAGAAACACAGGGTCTAAGTTTTGAGGAGTTATAGGTATTTGAATAGAGTAGAGAACCAGGTGTAGCAAGTATCGGGATTCTTCAAAGTGATCGAAGATGTAGATACTTGTGTATGGTATTCAGTTGATAGTAATGATAAAGAGAAATTGCTTCTCTTTCAGGTTACTCATAATTGGAAGCATTCCTAAGTTGAGTAACGCTGATCGGCCTCTCTCCATTTAGTTGACATGCACTGGAGACAGCTGCATGATTTGAATCTGGTTCAATTAAATCAGTGCCTCTGGTTCTATATTGGATATAGTACAGTTCATATCTTAACATTGTTAAGGTACGGGGAGTTGTCCGGCTTATGATTAAAACCAGAATCTGGATAACTCAAGGCACGTTTCTGTAATGGCTGTTCGTGGGTTGACCCAGGCTATGACGAGGGTTGACTTTCTACCATAAGAAAGATCAATAGTGATATTGTTCTTGACTCGCCACAGTTTTAATAAAAATGAATTTTTTCAAAAACAGTAGTGGGAGTATGGTAGAACTGGAAGTGATTCCAGAACCGCAAACGATTACTGAAGATTTGATAAGGAACCTAAAGATTCAATCTGATTTGACATTCCATTGGCCACTCCGCAGATAAGATGGGTAACTTCAGGCACCCGAGAGGTACTCTGGTAGCCTCAAGGACGGTGACAGGGAAGTTCTTGTTTACCCACACTTGCCATTGTTGTTGTTCCAGACTGCGAGACCCGGCAGGAGGATGAGTATAGCGTCGTTCTAAACTAGCTTTAGAAGTGCACATCTATATGACTCTGCCAGAGGGTTTTCGTAGTCAGTGGGAGCAGCGGAAGCATTGGTGGACATCAGGCTTATGTCTATTTATAGACTAAAGCAGATATAGCGGAGTTAGATCATCTGTTTCTGATGTGACAGTCATAGGTTTGACGTCATCAGAATAGGGGATGGATCTGTTGAGAAGGTAGTAGGAAGTGATATTCCTATACTACGATCGGTTATATTTTGGTCGTCACACAGTGGTTTCTCCATATGGGACTTGGACATTATATCAGACATACTGGTTACTAGATCTATGGTTTTAGATCTAGATTTGGGTGGTTTCCCAATCAGGGTACTTAGACAGCATTCTATGAGTATTTAGAATGGTTAACTCCTGGCACGGTAGTATACCTGCAGGTGATGGAGTCACCCTCTCTAAAGGTGTCTTATAGACTAAAGTAGAGAGGGATGTGCATGATTGACAGATCACTTGCTTATGCAATTGAGTCAATCATGAGATGTCAAGTACCACACCAGATGTTGTTCTTGCAGTAGGTGCAATAAGTTGATATTGATCCAATCCTGGAGAAACAGTCGGAAGCAGCTTTAGAACATAAGTGGATGTTCTAGGGATATGATAACGACAGCCTCATTTGGGAGACAGTTATCATTCCAGGCTTCCAAGGTGACATGGACGACAAGGAGGTTGTCAGAGTTATATTTTTCCTTCTGACAAGGGGCAGTGTTTTGGACAGGTGATCCAAGGCAATACTGAGGGTGGCATGGCGCAGGATACTGATTAAGTTCAGTTGATGATACAGTCTAAGAAGTTTGGATTTGGAGTTCATTTATGAGCTCGGTCCCATCAGACATCCAGACATTCTAAGACAGGTATTGCTCATTTCGGGAGATGGTTTTCTCCTCGAACTTGAGATATATAGAGAGACATAGAAAGAAACATCTAGGCGGATCCACTCACTGAGGCTTTTCCTCGAACGCAATAGTTTCGCAAACAGGCTTTGTGAGACTGACTAGTAGAGGAGTTGGGTGTTCGGTATCACACGGGCTGTGAGTATGCGACATCGCAATAATTAGCCTTGAGTGCAAGTGGGAGATTGTTGGAGATAATGCCCTCAGAGTCAATTATTGGATCACAGGCACGTGATTGCGATGATTGAGGGAGGACCTATCCCGGTAAGACAGTCTTACTCGAGATGATAGTATGCTATCTGGTTTACCTTTATCATCGTGTACTGCTTTAGGTGACCTGACAGGTCGCTATTACACGTTGATAGAGCCCCTAGGATTCTTGCTTGGCTGCCAGCAGTATGAGGGCGATCATATAAGTGAGAGCTGGAGTCTATAAGCACATCCTTAAAAGGTCCCTAGTCGTGGGAGTTTCGAGACAGGGCATCGATTCTCCAGAGTAGACTAGTGTATACAGTCGAGACCCCGACGAGGGGCGGTGGCCGGTCTCACAAGCCACTGGTGTCAGTTGGTTCACCTAAGATGTATACAGGTGCTCATTGGGTTATGAGTACACCGGACAGGACTCGCCGGGAACCTGCTAGTTGGTCTTATACCTGACGTCAGATAGCAGTTCCCAGGTGACATGTGTACAGGTTAGTTCATCGACCTGGGGATCGTCATTTGTCTCGTGTGAGTTCCCACTGTGCTTTGATTACTACCCTACCACGGCTCAAAGGAGTCGTGCAAACAGGTTTTAGTTGGGTACAGTCCCGAGCCACATGGAGGCAGTGAGCGGATCTTCAGGGGTTCGTCTCTCCCGGTATTGGGGGTGAGGTCGCGCTGTGTCTAGCAGAGCCATTACACGAAGTCCTTGGCCAAGGCAGGAGATTTACTGGTAGGTATTCCAGTAGTATCTCAGGGTGTTCTGGGCTACACTCCGACACGACTTGTACCGCTTTTGGGGGTCTGACTTTTACCAACCCCCTAGGCCCGCCATGCGATGCTCATAGACGAACGGACCGGACTGTACGGATAATGTCACTGACAGGCTCAGTAGGGTGTCAGGATGAGTTCGCTCATCGACGTCCCTTTTGGTCAATAGCTGGTGGCCCGTTACGTGTTGGCTTATACCTCTGATGTGCTAGTGGTTAAATCCACAGCCATAGTATTGACGAGTCTTTAGAGTCCACCACACTTTCAGTTACTCAAGCTTTCGGGCGAAACGCTGTAGAGGCCGTATGGAGATATGGCAGGGTCCGATCAGATACGTGCGGTATTGCACGGGTCAGGATCGGACGGTTTGTACTAGTGGCCATATGGATATATGGCAGGGTTCGATCTGATACGTGCGGTATTGCACGGATCAGGATCGGACGAACATTACTAGCCGGCTTTGGTTTAAGCCGGATCCTAGTTTAGTACAGTGTAGATTTTGTCTCTTTGCATTTGTATCCGGACGGAATACAGAAGCGGGTGTGTATGCACAGTATCGGGGTTTTCCTGTAATTTATTACAGGACCAGTTTTCTGGAGTTGCCATTTTGCATTCCGTTCCGGCCGGTTTTCCTTTGTTCTTTCCCGGCCGGACTTTTCCGATGGAGGGGGTTATTTGCAAGTTTGCAAATAACATTTTGTGGAGGGGTTTATTGCAAAAGGATTTATTATGAGAGCATCTTTTGATACCATTCTTTTCTACATCATTCTTTTGCATTTATTATGATATGAAAGGGTATGGTTTGGATGTAAGTTTGTTGATGATGATGTTTGTATATGATCACCTTCCACCTTTATCCTACAATCACCTTCCTTCATATCTTTGGTTCACCCTCCACCATTCTCAAGATATATGTGGCCGGCCAATTTTTTGAGAAAGGGAGAGCTTTGATTTTGGTGGTGTGGCGGCCAATTTTTTGAGAAAGGGAGAGCTTTGATTTTGGTGGTGTGGCCGGCCAATTTTTTGAGAAGACCGGAGGACTCGGATCACTCGGTATATCTCTTCCCTATCTTGTTACTTTGCTAGAACTAGTTTAATGGCCCGATCCGGGGTTTAGTGCGCGGTGGTGCCGGTTTGCTAAGTTCGCAAAATTAAAGTTTATCACCGTTTCCGCATTTGGCCGTCGGATTGACGACCGGGGCGCCGCCGTGCACTTACAAGGTGGATGGACAAGAGTATGATAGCTTGAATTGAATTCTCCGGGTGTAGGGATGTCTTTACACACACGTAGGGTTATATGATCGATATTTGGAAGAAATATAGGAATGAAGAATAAGACGATGTTTTATTGAGGGAGGACGAACATCTTTTCATGACTATTAAGATAGGGCTCATGACAACCGAAAAGCTAGCTTAGTTGGAAACCCTAATTTTCAAGGCTTTTCTTTTACAATTCTTTTATTTAAATGTAATATTCACAGTCTTCCTTTTATTATTAGATTTTGTGGGTGCAATCCACTGAAAACCCTCAGGAGACAACACTCCTCCTACTAAGGACACCTAGAAGTTTAAAGGCTTGTTGCACGTGCTCAGTGCAATCGTATTGCCTACGAAAGTGTGCTAGTTAGTTTTTCCCTTTCTTTATTTTCTCCTTCTCATTTTAATAAAACAGTTCGCTCGAGATGACCGTGTTGGAGATAGTGCCCTCAGAGTCAATTATTGGATCACAGGCACGTGATTGCAATGATTGAGGGGAGGACCTGTCCCAGTAGGACAGTCTTACTCGAGATGATAGTATGCTATCTGGTTTACCTTTATCATCGTGTACTGCTTTAGGTGACCTAACACGTCGCTATTACACGTTGATAGAGCCCCTAGGATTCTTGCTTGACCACCAGCAGTATGAGGGCGATCATATAAGTGGGAGCTGGGGGTCTACAAGCACATCCTTAAATGGTCCCTAGTCGTTGGAGTTTCGAGACAGGGCATCGATACTCCATTAGTAGACTAGTGTATACAGTCGAGACCCCGACGAGGGGCGGTGGCCGGTCTCACAAGCCACTGGTGTCAGTTGGTTCACCTAAGATGTATACAGGTGCTCATTGGGTTATGAATACACCGGACAGGACTCGCCGGGAACCTGCTAGTTGGGATATACCAGACGTCAGATAGCAGTTCCCAGGTGACATGTGTACAGGTTAGTTCATCGACCTGGGATCGTCATTTGTCTCGTGTGAGTTCCCACTGTACTTTGATTACTACCCTACCACGGCTCAAAGGAGTCGTGCAAACAGGTTTTAGTTGGGTACAGTCCCGAGCCACATGGAGGCAGTGAGCGGATCTGCAGGGGTTCGTCTCTCCCGGTATTGGGGGTGAGGTCGTGCTGTGTCTAGGAGAGCCAGAACATGAAAAGTCCTTGGCCAAGGCAGGAGATTTGCTGGTAGGTATTCCAGTAGTATCTCAGGGTGTTCTGGGCTGCACTCCGACACGACTTGTACCGCTTTTGGGGGTCTGACTTTTACCAACCCCCTAGGCCCGCCATGCGATGCTCATAGACGAACGGACCGGACTGTACGGATATTGTCACTGACAGGCTCAGTAGGGTGTCAGGATGAGTTTACTCATCGACGTCCCTTTTGGTCAATAGCTGGTGGCCCGTCACGTATTGGCTTATACCTCTGACGTGCTGGTGGTTAAATCCACAGCCATAGTATTGACGAGTCTTTAGAGTCCACCACACTTTCAGTTACTCAAGCTTTCGGGCGAAACGCTGTAGAGGCCGTATGGAGATATGGCAAGGTCTGATCAGATACGTGCGGTATTGCACGGATCAGGATCAGACAGTTTGTACTAGTGGCCGTATGGTTATATGGCAGGGTTCGATCAGATACGTGCGGTATTGGACGGATCAGGATCGAACGGATATAACTAGCCGGCTTTGGCTTAAGCCGGTCCTAGTTTAGTACAGTGTAGATTTTGTCTCATTGCATTTGTATCCGGACGGAATACAGATGCGGGTGTGTATGCACAGTATGGGGTTTTCCTGTAATTTATTACGGGACCGGTTTTCTGGAGTTGCCAGTTTGCATTCCGTTCCGGCCGGTTTTCCTTTGTTCTTTCCCGGCCGGACTTTTCCGATGGAGGGGGTAATTTGCAGTTTTGCAAATTACATTTGGGGAGGGGGTTTCTTGCAATTGTGGGATTATGATCATTAGATTCCATTCTTTTCTTCATCATGGTTTTTGCATTAATGTGATAGGATGAGGATGAGATTGATTTGCATCTTTGATTTGAGGCTTACTTTTGATGTGGTCACCACTTGTGTTCTACTACCATCACCTCCCTCTTGTATTAGAATTGATTCCTCCACCATTTGCAAGAGGACTTGGCCGGCCACATTTTTTGGAGAGGAAGGGAGAAAATGAGAGGCTTCATTTTGTGTGGGAAATTAATCATCCATCTCAATTTTCATTGCTACCGAAATCCCCAAGTTCATATCATCTTGATTCCTCCATCAAGGCAACAAACCCCAAAGTGAGACATGAATTCTACATTACACTCCCTACAGCATATCTTGTGCATGTCGAGTAGCCGGCTTCATGCGCGAGTTGCCTCGGTATTGAGGTGGGAGCCCGTAAAAGTACCCGGCTTCGTGGTGCCCTTTCCGACGAGGAGGAGACGGACGGAGATCCCGCGAGGAGATCGGAGTGGAGATGAAGACCGGAGGACTCGGATCGATGGTATACTTCTCTACCCCCTCTCTAGATAGCTTAGACTAGTTTAATGGCACGATCCGGTTTTAGTGCGCGGTGGTGCCGTTTTGCCAAGTCCGCAAAAATTTATGTTTATCACCGTTTCCGCGTTTGGCCGTCGGATTCACGGCCGGGGCGCCGCCGTGCACTTACAGTGGTATCAGAGCCTCGCCGTTAACATAGTCTAGCTTGGTGTAATGTGTTTTTCTGTTTCGATCGATCGAATGTTCCAAAACTGCATTTTAGTTCGCATCAGTTTCTGTTGAAAATTTTTGGTCTCGAAAATTTTTTCAGGTTGTAAAATATTGATGTACAGGAAAATCTAAGAGTTCTGTAAAAATTTGACGATGTAACTCCACAGTGGGAGCGCGGAAGCGCCGCGAAAACCCCATTTGTGCGGCCCTTCCGCCGCGCACTATTCACATCACATCACAAAATTTTTTCAGAGGCCTTATGGGCTTATAATATGGGTTTTGGAATATTAAAATTGGGCCCAGGATTTCTGTGAGTGCTACAGTTTTGATTGGGGGCCCACTTGTTAATTTTTGATCGATCGGATATTTCAAACACATTTTTCACAGTATTTACATTATATCTGCGACCGTGAATGTCACTCGATCGGTAAATCCGGTCTAACTGCTATAGCCCGGTTAGACGGATTTGCGAACGTGACTTTCGCGTTGATGTTCTATGTTTATGCTGTGATGTTGCGGATCGGTCGTGGGGGATAGCCTGGATGCAATGCTAGTACTGTGCTGTTGTATTATGTACATTTGATATTGCGGGGCGAGCGTCCGACATGTGGACTGCCGTCACTGCCAGTTTGTATTATTCTTTTGGGGCACGACCTGGTTGCGGTCGATGTACCCGGTGTATGTATATTTTACTTTCTGTACTAGGTTTACCCCGCGGTGGGGTGCACGGATAGCCGGGTTCTGGAGGGCAACAAGCCCGCATCTCATGGCATTGAGACGGAGGGGGCTTCACTCTGGGATTGGCGGGCTATTCGCCGCACTCGTAGGGGGTACAGGTTGACCCAGGAGGGGTGCCCAAGTTACCGGATTCCGTGAAGTGCTGGGTGGTCCATTCACGGCGCTGAAGGGGGCTGCCTCGCTTCAGGTTTTGGCGGGTGACTTGCCGCGCCCGTAGGGGTCTAGGATTTCATTGCACAGGCTATCCACACGACCAGGGGAACGTCGGGTTTCAGTAGTGGCTCTATGAAACCCGAGGATCCCAGATATCTGTATTGTTCTGTGATGCTGTACAGTTCTGTGATGTTGCATTTCTTTTCACGCCTTGAGCGAAATATAATATATTGGTATATATATTAGTAGATGTTGTATATGTTTTTCATCCGCGCTAGTCCAGTCCCCGCTCTGCCGTTAGTTAGCTAACCTAACGGGTGATGACGGGACCCAGTGGCGAATGCGGATGGCATATACGTACGTCAGTATATTTTCGTTCTTTGTGGTGTGATTAATTGATGGGACTGCATTGATTCGGATCAATGCAAGTTAAAAACAAACCTAATCTGATGTTGTTGGAACACTTTTCAAAAAGCTGTTATTGCAAGGACGTTCACTTTTGTTTTGCATCGTGGTATTCATTTGGAATATCCTGCTCCTCAGTCGACGAGGCAAGGGCCGAGATCCCTTCACCGGGAGTGACCCCTTGGACAAAAGTTTGCGTCAGGGCATTAACTTCACTATAGCCGATTACTTTTGCTTTGCACCGTGGTATTCAGTTGGAATATCCTGCACCCCATTCTACGGGGAAAGAGCCGAGATCCCTTCACCGGGAGTGACCTCTTTAGCAACGGTTTTCGTCACTATATTTTTAAAAGCTATCCGTTCCTTCAACGATATCAAGTTCGTTACGTTAAAGGTTTTCGCCAGAAACCATTCGTAGCCCTCCGTCGTTTCATATGGGTAGTCAATAGTATTCAAGCTGTGTTTGTTGGCCTTAGTCAAGGCACAGTGTTTGGTAGCTATTGGGTATTCATATGCTGCATAGATAGATGCGTTGTTTTGGGACAGTCGTATAGCCTTGTTGGCCTTAGTCAAGGGCTTGTACGGGTGGATTCAAATCAACCTGGACAATGACGGGTAGAACTTGACATGTGACTTATGATTTGTTGGCCTTAGTCAAGGTCATAAGAGCATGGGGCAAAAATCCACATCGGGAGTTTCAAAAGAACTGAAACTTGCCAGATATGCGCATACCTTCTGGAGTGTGATACCGTGAGCGGATTCCGTCACGTTGTCATGCGATGAGAGTTGGATCCCGATTCCCACTGATGAGTTGGTTTACTCCTCGGGTGATCCCGGCTAATTCTTCTTTCAGGTTTGGGGAAGAATTTGACGTTACAGTGGGAGGTTTCCAGATTAGATAAATTGGTAACCATTCTGATCTAGGTTAGAGTGCACGCTGAGTGTTTCTTTTCTCTCTCTCTCTGGCAGCGACCATTGACCCGACCCTAGACTATGACTCAGTGACCAAAGTTGACCGAACCTACTTAACACTGGCTTTTGGATTGTCAGAGTTGCGAACCTCATTGCCACTCCTACTTTTACCCTTTTCTCCAGGACACCCCGTATTACTACGAACGTCCACTTCCATTGGACAAAACCATCGTATGGTTAGATACGAACTCGAAGGAATTCGAGGATGGTTTCCGGTTCTGGAGAAAACGGATAGGACTATTCAGTTGTCTTTTCTTTTCACCTTCTCTCAGGCTGCGAGTACTCCTTGGTTTAGGAGTAGTACACCTATTACGCAAATTGGATAGTCTTCTTCCAAACCATAGGCTGGTGCCGACCGGTAGGGAATGAAGAAAGCCAATTAGCCTAAACGGCGTACAGAAGGTATTAAGTTCAGACAAAGCAAGGGATTAGTAAGAGGGCAAAGTAAATTGCGACTGCTATTCACGACCAAACCATGTACTTCTTTGTCAATCCTAAATCACCTATGAATTAAGTTCATTCGGTTGTCTTTTATCCTTACCTTCTCTCGCATTGCGAGTGCTCCTAGGACTAGGACAGTACACCCATTATGCTTATTGGATAGTCTTCTTCCAAACCATAGGCTGGTGCCGAACGGTAGGGAAGGAAGAAAACCATTTGGCCTAAAGGGGTGTACAGAAGGTAATGACTAAAGACATATAAAGGGATTTGGAGAGGTGGCAAAGAATTATACGGTTATAGTTGTGAATCTGGATAATGGAAGAGGCATTACTAAGAATACCAGTATACCCCCATCGAAACATTTCAATGTTTCAGTTCCACTGTGTACTGTTAAAAGAAAACTGATTTCCTGATTAGACACTTACTCCAGGGTATGTATTTACCAGGTTGGATTCTCACATCTGTATGGTTTTACAGATGATGAGTGGGAGTAAGTTATTGGGAATTAGGTGACCATCATCATTATATCGGGATTCGTTGTAATCGGTGATATTTGAGGAAGCCACCTGGGTTGTTTGCCGGTCGGCAAATATTTGGTTTTGAATATCCGTTGTTGTGCACCAATTTCAAATTGATATATCTGTACGTCTATTTTTATAGAGTGAGACATACCTTTTTGAAATTATGTCTATGACATTTACCTATACCAGTGGATGGTTAGGTAAGGAGCATTGAACAGCGGTGTAATTCTTCTTAACCATAAGTACAGTTTTCAACCTACGACACACAGTGAATGAGTCACCAGACTCAGGGGACTTATACAGAGTATTGTATATTGTCCAGTGTCCATTAGGACAGAGGGATAGGTACTCGTACTATATTCGGTTTACTTATGACTTCTCTGGTTCTTAGACAAGTGTTTCGTAGAAACACAAGGTCCAAGTTTTGAGAAGTTATGGGTATATGAATAAAGTAGAGAACCAGGTATTACAAGTATCGGGATTCTTCAAGGTGATCGAAGATGTAGATACTTGTGTATGGTATTCAGATGATAGTAATGTTTAAGAGAACTTGCTTCTCTTTCAGGTTACTCATAATTGGAAGCATTCCTAGGTTGAGTAACGCTGATCGGCCTCTTTCCATTTAGTTGACATGCACTGGAGACAGCTGCATGATTTGAATCTGGTTCAATTAAATCAGTGCCTCTGTTTCTTGGATATAGAACAGTTCATATCTTGACTTTGTTAAGATACGGGGAGTTGTCCGGCTTATGCTTAAAACCAGACTCTGGACAACTCAAGGCACGTTTCAGTAGTGGCTGTTTGTGGGTTGACCCGGGCTATGACGAGGGTTGACTTTCTACCATCTGGAAGATCAATAGTGATATTGTTCTTGACTCGCCACAGTTTTATCAAAAATGGATTTTTTCAGAAAACAGTAGTGGGAGTATGGTAGAACTGGAAGTGATTCCAGAACCACAAACGATTACTGAAGATTTAATAAGAACCTAAAGATTCAATCTGGTTTGACATTCCATTGGCCACTCCGCAGATAAGGTGGGTAACCTCAGGCACCCGAGAGGTACTTCGGTATGCTCAAGGACGGTGGCAGGGAGGTTCTTGTTTACCCAGACTAGCCATTGCTGTTGTTCCAGGCTGCGAGACCCGGCGGAAGGATGAGTATAGCGTCGTTCTAAACTTGCTTTAGAAGCGTACGTGTATATGACTCTGCCAGAGGGTTGTCGTAGTCAGTGGGAGCAGCGGAAGCATTGGTGGACATCAAGCTTATGTCTATTTATAGACTAAAGCAGATATAGCGGAGATAGATCATCTATTTCTGATGTGACAGTCATAGGTTTGACTTCATCAGAATAGGGGATGGATCTGTTAAAGAAGGTAGTAGGGTGTGATGTCCTGGTATTTGATGACATACACAGAGTAGGAAGTGATATTCCTATACTACGATCGGTTATACTTTGGTCGTCACACAGTGGTTTCTCCACATAGGACTTGGATATTATATCAGACATTCTGGTTACTAGATCTATGGTTTTAGATCTAGATTTGGGTGGTTTCCCAATATGGGTACTTTGACCGCATTCTATGAGTATTTAGAATGGACGACTCCTGGCACGGTAGTGTACCTGCAGGTAATGGAGTCACCCTCTCTAAAGGTGTCTTACAGACTAAAGGGGAGAGGGATACGCATGATTGACAGATCACTTGCTTAGGCAATTGAGTCAATCATGAGATGTCAAGTACCACACCAGATGTTGTTCTTGCAGTAGGTGCAATAAGTTGATATTGATCCAATCCTGGAGAAACAGTCGGAAGCAGTTTTAGAACATAAGTTGATGTTCTAGGGAATTGATAACGGCAGCCTCCTTTACGAGACGGTTATCATTCCAGGCTTCCAAGGTGACCTGGATGGCAGAGTAGCTGTCAGAGTTATAGTTTTTCCTCTAACGAGGGGCAGTATTTTGGACAGGTGGTCCAGGTCGATACTGAGGGAAGGCATGGTGCAGGATACTGATTAAGTTCAGTTGACGATACAGTCTAAGAAGTTTGGATTTGGAGTTCATTTATGAGCTAGGTCCCATCAGACATCCAGACATTCTAAGACAGGTATTGCTCATTTCGGGAGATAGTTTTCTCTGCGAACATGAGATATAGAGAGACATAGAAAGAAACATCAAAGCGGATTCACTCACTGAGGCTATTCCTCTAACGCAATAGTTTCGCAAACGAGCTTTGTGAGACTGACTAGTAGAGGAGTTGGGTGTTCGGTATCACACGGGCTGTGAGTATGCGACATCGCAATAATTAGCCTCGAGTGCAAGTGGGAGATTGTTGGAGATAGTGCCCTCAGAGTCAATTATTGGATCACAGGCACGTGATTGCAATGATTGAGGGGAGGACCTGTCCCAGTAGGACAGTCTTACTCGAGATGATAGTATGCTATCTGGTTTACCTTTATCATCGTGTACTGCTTTAGGTGACCTAACACGTCGCTATTACACGTTGATAGAGCCCCTAGGATTCTTGCTTGACCACCAGCAGTATGAGGGCGATCATATAAGTGGGAGCTGGGGGTCTACAAGCACATCCTTAAATGGTCCCTAGTCGTTGGAGTTTCGAGACAGGGCATCGATACTCCATTAGTAGACTAGTGTATACAGTCGAGACCCCGACGAGGGGCGGTGGCCGGTCTCACAAGCCACTGGTGTCAGTTGGTTCACCTAAGATGTATACAGGTGCTCATTGGGTTATGAATACACCGGACAGGACTCGCCGGGAACCTGCTAGTTGGGATATACCAGACGTCAGATAGCAGTTCCCAGGTGACATGTGTACAGGTTAGTTCATCGACCTGGGATCGTCATTTGTCTCGTGTGAGTTCCCACTGTACTTTGATTACTACCCTACCACGGCTCAAAGGAGTCGTGCAAACAGGTTTTAGTTGGGTACAGTCCCGAGCCACATGGAGGCAGTGAGCGGATCTGCAGGGGTTCGTCTCTCCCGGTATTGGGGGTGAGGTCGTGCTGTGTCTAGGAGAGCCAGAACATGAAAAGTCCTTGGCCAAGGCAGGAGATTTGCTGGTAGGTATTCCAGTAGTATCTCAGGGTGTTCTGGGCTGCACTCCGACACGACTTGTACCGCTTTTGGGGGTCTGACTTTTACCAACCCCCTAGGCCCGCCATGCGATGCTCATAGACGAACGGACCGGACTGTACGGATATTGTCACTGACAGGCTCAGTAGGGTGTCAGGATGAGTTTACTCATCGACGTCCCTTTTGGTCAATAGCTGGTGGCCCGTCACGTATTGGCTTATACCTCTGACGTGCTGGTGGTTAAATCCACAGCCATAGTATTGACGAGTCTTTAGAGTCCACCACACTTTCAGTTACTCAAGCTTTCGGGCGAAACGCTGTAGAGGCCGTATGGAGATATGGCAAGGTCTGATCAGATACGTGCGGTATTGCACGGATCAGGATCAGACAGTTTGTACTAGTGGCCGTATGGTTATATGGCAGGGTTCGATCAGATACGTGCGGTATTGGACGGATCAGGATCGAACGGATATAACTAGCCGGCTTTGGCTTAAGCCGGTCCTAGTTTAGTACAGTGTAGATTTTGTCTCATTGCATTTGTATCCGGACGGAATACAGATGCGGGTGTGTATGCACAGTATGGGGTTTTCCTGTAATTTATTACGGGACCGGTTTTCTGGAGTTGCCAGTTTGCATTCCGTTCCGGCCGGTTTTCCTTTGTTCTTTCCCGGCCGGACTTTTCCGATGGAGGGGGTAATTTGCAGTTTTGCAAATTACATTTGGGGAGGGGGTTTCTTGCAATTGTGGGATTATGATCATTAGATTCCATTCTTTTCTTCATCATGGTTTTTGCATTAATGTGATAGGATGAGGATGAGATTGATTTGCATCTTTGATTTGAGGCTTACTTTTGATGTGGTCACCACTTGTGTTCTACTACCATCACCTCCCTCTTGTATTAGAATTGATTCCTCCACCATTTGCAAGAGGACTTGGCCGGCCACATTTTTTGGAGAGGAAGGGAGAAAATGAGAGGCTTCATTTTGTGTGGGAAATTAATCATCCATCTCAATTTTCATTGCTACCGAAATCCCCAAGTTCATATCATCTTGATTCCTCCATCAAGGCAACAAACCCCAAAGTGAGACATGAATTCTACATTACACTCCCTACAGCATATCTTGTGCATGTCGAGTAGCCGGCTTCATGCGCGAGTTGCCTCGGTATTGAGGTGGGAGCCCGTAAAAGTACCCGGCTTCGTGGTGCCCTTTCCGACGAGGAGGAGACGGACGGAGATCCCGCGAGGAGATCGGAGTGGAGATGAAGACCGGAGGACTCGGATCGATGGTATACTTCTCTACCCCCTCTCTAGATAGCTTAGACTAGTTTAATGGCACGATCCGGTTTTAGTGCGCGGTGGTGCCGTTTTGCCAAGTCCGCAAAAATTTATGTTTATCACCGTTTCCGCGTTTGGCCGTCGGATTCACGGCCGGGGCGCCGCCGTGCACTTACAGACCGAAAATAAGTTTGGGGGAATTTAATCAGTCGAAAATACTGCATTTTTAACACGTCAATTTTCCTATCATTTGCACTCATCTAGAAGTGTTCGGTATTCATATTGCACATATTAGCAAAACAGTCCTGAAATACCAGATTGCATGTGTTATACTCTAAAACCGGCATTTCGAAAGAAATTGTGTGTTTATCATGGCATTGCATCATTCTTGTATAGCGCAACACTTGTTTCGAAGTCTGTGCAGGAAATTCCAGGAACCGAGCCAAATTGTGAAAAGGAGCTGATCCAAATTGCGTCAAGTCCAAGACTTGAGATCTGGCATTAATACAGAGGGACTTACACAATTCAACATATCACAAAAAGGCCCAAATGTCAGCATCAGAAAAGCCCAGAAGTTCCAAGCCCTGAAGCTTCAATAGCGCCGTGGTTCCGCGGCGAGAGCCCGCTTGCGCCGCGGAACCGCGACGCTTTGATGACATCAGCGGCTCACATTTTTTTGCACGTGCTTCCTCTAACGGTAAAAGCTTCCAGAAGACTCCCGATTATCCACGTGGCTCATCTAGAAGGCTCGGCTCAACAAACTTCATCTAGAAGGCTCTCTTTAACAAACTTTTGGAGGGAAAATTCAAATTTGAAATCCTAGATCTAAGGTTTTGGATGGTCTATAAAAGAGAGCCTAAATCTAGGGTTAATGGTTAATCATTAGATCATTAGCTAGTTCATTCTCTCTTCATCTTCCATCCACAAGTTGAGTGACACGACTTGTGCGAAACCCTAACCCTAATCCAAAGCCAAATTCAAGATCCCGAGTACCAAATCAAGCGAGAAGCCTTCAACCTTTTAGGAGCGGAGCCGATCTTCAATCGAGCAAGTGATCCAAGCCGATCCGCGACTCAAGGAGACGAGCGAAGCCAAATCGACGATCGAGTTCTTCTCTTGTAGTTCTTGAGCGATTTGTAACGGAATTGTTGATATAAATAAAAGGTGAAATTCTTTAATCTTGCTTTCTTTAAATTCTTGCATCATGATTCGATCTCAATTTGTGATTGTGATTCTTGTAGTGATGTTTGAGTAAAACTCCGATCGATTCCTACGAGCCTCACTTCGATTCTTAATATTTGGTTTGGAAAATCATCAAATTCTCAATTCTTGATTTTAATGTTTTCTTGTTATTAGATCTAGATTTTCTAATTCTTGAACTTCAATTACAAATCATGAATTGTTTGTTTTCTTTTCTTTAAAGTTTCAATTCATCTAATTCGAAACACGAACGATTACACTTTCCCTGAGGACGATCCGCACTTACTAACGCGCTACATCCGATACCGTTATTGATTGCGGTCAAAATATTTTTGGTTATGATTTCTTATACAAATTTTCATACTACACAATCCGAAATCGTATTCAATCAAATGGCGCCGTTGCCGGGGATCATTTGATTTACTTACACAATTGGAAATCAATTCAATCAAGGGGATTCATTTGGTGTTGGGAAAATTATGATCGCGTTTTGCTTGCCCGAAAATCATATAGCTCCATTTCAAAGTTCATCTCCTTCTCCACTACAAATGGCAACTTCAATAACCCCTCGAGACATAGCGTTCTACACTCAGTCTACAGCTATCTTGGACACGTCGGCTTGCCAACTTCGTGTCCGAGTTGCCTCGGTTCAGAGGTGGGAGCCCGTAAAAAGACTCGGTGATGTGGTGCCCTTTCCGACGAGGAGATCGAGACCGGAGATTCCGCGAGGAGATCGGGATGGTGGCCGAAGACCGAAGGACACGGATCGCTCGGTATAGCCTCTCTACCATTTCTCTAATTAGCTAGTAGTAGGTTAATGGTCTGATCCGGGTTTATAGTCCGCGGTAGCGTCGGTTTCTAGTTTTAGAAAAGTTTTTGTTTCCGCATTTTGGCCTCGGACAGACGGCCGGGCTCGCTACCGTAGACTTACATGTGTGTGTGTGTGTGTGTGTGTGTGTGTCCCCATATACGCACAAGAAAATAAAATGTATACATGTGTGTGTGCGTGTGTGCAAAACATTACTTTAGGGTTTCGCGACTAAGAAACTAACTAAAAGCATTTTCCTACATGTACGCTAAAACTATCCCAAGGTCACCTAAGCATTTCTTACAAAGTATACACATCTTATAACACATAAGTGTGTGTGTGTGTGTGTGTCACAACGCATTCGCGTTCTATACTACAAAACTGCGGGGGTGCTATACGCCATCCACCCGACTTCCCCCATAGATATATATCTACTCACCTTGATCCTTACTTGCCGAAGTCGATAACGCCACGCTCATCCTTATTGCTCCAAGTCCATATGGGTGTACCTACATACATACACACATTGCATCATAAACAGAATCGCATACGAAAACCAAAACGGCGTACGAATCACACATAGGTTAAAACCTATGGTCTGCGTATGCAAGAATAACCAAACCAATCCTCGATGTCAATGTACAAACATCAAACCATCAATTCAAAACCCAAATACTAAAATCCAAGTCATAACTAGTCGCAAAACCAAGGCAGCAACATAAGAAAACACTTCCATATTTTAGTTCAGGTGAAATTAGCCAATTTTGCATATGTGGAGGGTCTAATTTACAGAAGATAAAGCCATGGACCAAACACGGATCAATTCAGAAGTACCCAGGCCGCCAATTGCGGCCATGGAGAATATATTTGCAGCCAGGAATTGTACTGGGGGTCTCAGGTTTTGGGTAATGCTTTTAGGATGCCTGCTTGTATCACTGTATTTGCTAAATAATTTCTAGGGTCCCGGGGTGTTAGAAGATCTCCAATAACACATCAAATTTCCATAAATTCCCGATATCGGGATTTCTAAGTTCGTGTCTTGGGGCTTAATACTATGGTTTTGTCCAGAATTCTAACACTAAACGGGTTTAAGATCACTACTAAACCTTAATTTACACTTCACAACTCATAAAATCTCCTGAGCTCTTCTTGGAATTTTCAAAGTTCATTAATCCTCATTTAATCACTTCTAAACTAACATGGAAGCTAAAGTGAATGAAATACTATACTAATGATTAAAGAATTACCTCATTTGGCAACTCAAAAGTTTTCTTGAGTTGCCCCAAGTCTCCAAAATCCAAACTTTCTTGGTCCAAAATGCTTGTAGTGAGCTTGTGCACATTTTTAATGAAGGAATTTTGGTGTTTTGATGGTTTTTGATGGTGAAGTGAGGAGGTAGATGAGGGGAGGGAAGAGGGAAGCCATGGTGAGGGGAGAGGAGGGAAAAAGATGAAGAGGGAATGAATGAAGATGAGCCATGCCCAAGATTGACCCCTCACCCTCTCTTCTCTCTCTTGCCCATACCCAATTCTTTAATCTTTTCCTTTTCTTTTCTTCACTTTATCTTTTCTTTTCCTTTAAACAAAGCCATGCATGATAAAAAGAAAAGACCATGGTAGGAAAATGTAACAAATGTGTAATATGACATGGTGTATGTCATGTGCACAAAACAAATCAATGCTTAATGCAAGATTAGTGAAAATAATCAAGTTTAGAAATAAACTTGTATATAATAAATTATATAATAATTTATAAAATGTCTAAATCTCACAATTTCATTAAAAATCAACATTCAAGGTAATTTTCCAATATTTATCCAATCTATTGGTATATAATTATACCACATCATTAAAACTAATTTCCACACATTAAAATATTCATAATATTTATTATTTAATTATATAAATTCTCAAAAATATTATTTCATTTTTACGAAATGTTACAGTCTCCCCCCTAAATAAATTCGGTCCACGAATTTAAATTTAAACCCCTCAAATACTAACTATTTCAGTAAAATGATCAAGTCGTAGGGGCTCCGAAATCATAAATACATAAAACATATTGTAGCGTCGTGCATACGCATGAAAAACGAGTGTATAAACCAAAATCAAAACTCCGTCAAGCATCCCGCAATCATCGGAGTTATGGTGTAGACACCAATGTCAAAGCCCAATACAAAAACCAACATGATATACATCAAACTATACATGTACGCATCGTTAAAACATCTGAAAGAAATGCATGCCAAACTCTTTTTCAATCATGGTGCAATGCGCGTATCATGGCATATGTGGCGGACGTCTATTGTAAGAAAATAACTATACACACACACACACACACACAAACACACTTTGTTTAACATACACATCCCGCCGTTTTGAAAATAATCTAGAAGGGTTCCTTTGTAAAATATTTCATGTCATCTCGGACATGTAGGTAAATACTGAGACTATAGCTCTCTTTTGGAAATCCTCTCGATAACTATCAATGCATGCAAAAATATATTCAGGTATTGTCCTCGGACTAGTCCTTCTCAGCTACTATACCAAACAGTAAATATCATAAAACACTGCTCCAAAAGAAATCAATTCCAACATGTGTATAAGAATTCCACGTGCGTCTGGTGCGCAGAGAAATCGAAATCAATGAATGTGCCATACATGTGCACAGAAAAAAATATAAGTGCAACGGATGTGCATGAAAACACCTGTCAAGGGCAACGGGTGTGCCCGATAGCAATATCAGGTGCATCTGATATGCACGAAGAATCCCGATTTAGTGCATGTGGTGTGCATCCAAAATCGCATCAAGCGCGTCAAGTATGCACAAGAATCCAAATCAAGTGCATAAGGTGCACGAAAACAATATCGAATATCACAATCGAAATCGACGGTATACGACAAACTTCAATCCAAATCAGGTATACCGTGGTATATAATCTCGCAACCATGTGCATCAGCGTGCACAAAATCGAATCAAAATACCTAAAGTGCATGAAAACTATGCCGAAAGTACAAGTCAAATCACATGCATACCATAGGCATGAAATCCAAATCAATATCTCGAATGACATCAAATCGAAGACAAATGCAACTGTGGTTCACAAAATCTCAATCATGCAAATAAATCGCCCAAATTACCGAAATCCGAAATAACAGACACATGATATTCAAATCAACAAATCGTAAACACTATCGTCGATATGTCCTTCCTTCAAAGTCGAGAAGGTGTCGGTGCATCCAAAGCTTGCAGAGTAAGATATCTCCTTGCCTCTTGTTCATGATCTGGCGCCTGGTGCCCTTAGGCTCTCATCTCTCACTGTGAATTGCCAGTTACATAACTCTTCGGTTCAACGGCTCAATATTGAAACGATGAAGGAAACAGTTCTGCTCTGGCACATCCTCTAAAGATCTCTGGCCAACTATCATGGTCGCTCATAACATATCTCATCAATGATGTCGAACTCTGGCCTACTGGGTGTGCGTAATACATCCGATCCTGGGTCCAAGTCTTCTCGTGAAGTATCCCATCATATGATATCCGGATGACGTCAAATATTTTGATCGATTCATCAAAGTCCTATAATTTTCCGAGAGCTCAACACTCGTGCACAGTTTAATAATATCCAGTACATGCCACAGTACCTATAGACCAGCCATAGAAGGACAACCCAAGCCTCACTAATGGCACCGCGGAACTGCCGCTAACCCTAAGGTTCAAAAGTGTTCCCATGGTCATTATGTCGAGTTAGAGTTTCATTCTTCTAGAGAGTCCACAGAATTACTAGCATGTTTTTCCGAATACTTTAAACTTGGAAAAAAATGGGTTTCTGACATTCGTTCGTTTTTTATCGACTCATCATCGTACCTGCGTGAAGTCTTCTCTAGCTGGAATCCATCAATCTGATGACCTCGCATCGGGGTATGCAACTAACCACATGTCCTAGTCGTTCTTCCATGGGTGACTAGCGATCATCTATCATATCTCTAATTGCAACTCGTGTTGCAATAGCTTCAAACATCTGGAGCGATATCTTGTCAGTCGCCGCAACAACTAGCTCATTCGTCCGCACGATAAACAGTGCCCTAAATCATCAAGAATAATAGTGCATCGACGGTCATCACATTCTGGCTGGCCTCTAGCGGTAGCCTGATCCTCTGGTGCTGATCTGCACGTTCGAGAAATTTTTGTAAAAGAAATCCATCACACGCTCATGGCGCGAAAAACACAATAAAACGACACATCAATGCAATCGTGTGTCGCCGGAATTACGCCATGGTCAGTCCCCGTCCATGACGAGCTCTTGCTGACCGCAACTCTAGTCGTAGCTCTCCATGCCCATGCAACCGTGGTAACAAAACCATAAACTGATATTGATGATGATAGATCATAGGAATGAATATAATACTGTGCAAGGAAATGTACATCCTAAGCTTTTTAAGCGGAGTAGCGTATCGTAAGCATGCCGCGGAACATACACACGGTACGTCACTCTTCTTTAGTCACCTACTCCATCAACCAAGGTCAACCTACGCGACAAAATTTTGGGTCTAATACCCCCTCGACTAAGTCTAAGTTCCATAAGGTCAAGACTAGGTTCCGAATATATATAAACGCCCTAGACTCCTCATAGTTAAACATAGACTCGAACCAAGGTTAAACCTAGAGCTTTGATACCAACTTTGCCATGACCCGAAATGGCACGTGACTGGCACTTAAATCATATAAAGTCTATAGGACCCCATCTAATTCAAGTAAGCCAAAATCCCAGAAATCTAAACCATTTATAAGAAGAAAGTGAAGGAAAACTTGTTTAAAAGTTTTTATATAAATCACTTTGAAAGTCGTAGTAAACAATTTTAAAACATCAAGTCTTTTCCGAAAATTTCGGCAGAGTCTCCTTTGTAAATACTGGCCCTAAGCGGGTACAAACATGAATAATATACAATAAATAAAGGCATCCCTAAGCGGGAGCTAGCTCTTCGCCAAATGGCGGATCATCCACGCGAGCAATATAATATACAACGCCGAAGGGCAAGGATCAAAACTCAGAATAAAATCCAACATCATCGAGAAAACCATAATAATACAACGTCACTCTAAGGTCGAAAGAATATACAACTGGTCTTCTAAGTCTATAAAATATACAAGTCTGGTTGATGGAGTTTTACTAGATACAACTGAATATAAATAAGGTACAATGGTGGTCACGATGCAAGTGAACCCACCTACCAAAGCAATCACCCGGAAGGAAGCAGTGTGCCAGCAAAGCCGCCAAGGAACCTGTACGGCAAACCTGCAAGAAACTGTGGCACAACGGGGGTGAGTTGCCAACTCGTGAGAAGAAAACATCACCGATCAGAAATCGAATGTATAACTCAATCCTAGGTCATACGATAGTAATATCCTCAAAATGATATAGCCTGATGCATATAGTAATGGCAAGGGTAAACATCTATACATAAGTATAATACCAGGTGCTCGTGTCAGTGCCTTAGGTAACAACATATCATATATATGATGTATGAATACATGAAAAACGAATACATCTAAATGAGAAAACCGTCTTCTTATCTCAGTGAGATTTCTGTATAAAAATCGAGTATCATCAATGAAATCAATAGAGAATCAGTGTCAAGTATCGACACAAAATATATATCTCAATATCTCAGGCTCCGGCTATCCGGACTGGCCTATATTATCAAATATCAATATCTCAGGCTCCGGCTATCCGGACTGGCCTGTATCATCAAATCTCAAGACCACGTTGGTATCCTCCAGATATCCGGCGCATCACAATAACCGGTCGGTAGTGCTCCCCTGCCGGGCTCAACGCCATCTACTGCGACCATCTTGTCCCGGGGTTCCGCACCGGGTCCACCATGCACCTACATATGGTTCCTCCTCCTCCTCAAATCGGGTGTATGATATCGCTCAAGAGCCGAGAAAACTCATGGTGGACATATCTCAAATCATATCAGGAGGAAACCGCAATTTCTATCTTTAAAATGATAATCAGTTTATAAAATCTTTGTGGTTTCTCCAAATCCAGAAATCTCATGGAAATCCGAAATCCCAATCTTAAGAGTAAATAACAGTAAAATTACCGGCATAAAACGCCATAATATTGCATGACAAACGAATATATGAATGCATCTGATATCAAGCAATGAATGCAATAATTAAACTAGCATAATAAAGCTATAACATATTGGAACTATCAGCTAGCAAGCTATGTCAATGAAATAATATTTTCTAAAGTGTACGTGACATGGCAATTACCGATGATGATGTGTGTGAGCCGGCAAGAAAGTGTACGTGGAGTATACGCATCATCAGTAATGGTGCTGATGTCCTGACAACAGGTTTCATAATAATCTAACGAAAATACATAAACATGCAATGTGATACGAACAGCTAGAATAAATGGCAAATGAATAGTAAATGAAACTATAAGGGAATAAACGTTCCTATATACGAGTCATACAGTTTTTGGTATCTGAAATCGCACGAATCGTGGTGTTTAGAGAATAGGGGCTATGGTGTTTTTAAGAAAATGTACGTCCTTTGAAATATCCGTAGTATCCCTTGGCATGTCTTTAAAATACTCACGATTCGTTAGTTTTGGAAATAAGTATGAGTCGAGCCCAGATCTAATATCTACTAAGTAAACTACAGGACTAAACTAACAGACTAATCGAAGGGTAAGGAAAACCACCTAAGTCTGAGTCAATAATTATATCTAGTAGTCTATGATCTCGCCTCAATATTATCACGCATGATACAATATATAATATGACATTCTCGAGTCAAGAGTGCGGATCTATCATCATAATTATATCTCGTATAGTAAATCCATCGTACGGCATCCCAAATCGGGGTACGGGTCAAATATCACATTTATCTCATTATTTATCTGGTATCGTTATTATCATATCCTGAATTGGGGTACTGATCTAAAGTCTAGTACATTCTGATACCATCAACATATATATATATATATATATATGTATATATATGTATATGTATATATATATATGTATATATATATGAATATATGTATGTATCCGCTATAATATCATGTCGTGTCTCAACACACGACCCAAATCACATCGCCGATCTCATGGCATCATGCCTAATCACATCGACTCATCTCCAAGTACCAAGTACTATCCTCATTATCTATGTATATGCGCGCGCGCGCGCGCGCGCGCGCACACACACACACACATATATACATACTCACATACATATATATATATATATCCTTATATACGCACAAGAAAATAAAATGTATACGTGTGTTTGTGTGTGTGTGTGCAAAACATTACTCTAAGGTTTCGCGACTAAGAAACTAACTAAAAGCATTTTCCTACAAGTACGCTAAAACTATCCCAAGGTCACCTAAGAATTTCTTACTAAGTATACACATCTAAGAATTTCTTACTAAGTATACACATCTAAACACACACACACACACACACACACACACACACACACACACATATATATATCATAACGCATTCGCATTCTATACTACGAAACTGCGGGGGTGCTATACGCCATCCACCCGACTTCCTCCGTAGATATATATCTACTCACCTTGATCCTTGCTTGCCGAAGTCGATAATGCCACGCTCATCCTTATTGCTCCAAGTCCATATAAGGGTACCTACATACATACACACATTGCATCGTAAACAGAATCGCATACGAAAACCAAAACGGCGTACAAATCACACATAGGTTAAAACCTATGGTCTACGCATGCAAGAATAACCAAACCAATCCTCGATGTCGATGTACAAACATCAAACCATCGAGTCAAAACCAAAATATTAAAATCCAAGTCATAACTAGTCGCAAAACCAAGGAAGCAACACAAGAAAACACTTCAAGATTTTAGTTCAGGTGAAATTAGCCAATTTTGCATATGTGGAAGGTCTAATTTACAGAAGATAAAGCCATGGACCAAACACGGATCAATTCAAAAGTACCCAGGCCGTGAAGTGCGGCCATGGGGAATATATTTGTGGCCAGGAATTGTACTAGGGGTCTCAGGTTTTGGGTAATGCTTTTAGAATGCCTGCTTGTATCATTGTATTTGCTAAATAATTTCTACGGTCCCCGGGTGTAGCAGATCTCCAATGACACTTCAAATTTCCATAAATTCCCGATATCGGGGTTTCTAAGTTCATGTCTTGGGTCTTAATCCTCTAGTTTTTTCCAGAATTCTAATACTAAACGGGTTTAAGATCACTACTAAACCTTAATTTACACTTCACAACTCATAAAATCCCCTAACCTCTTCTTGGAATTTTCAAAGTTCACTAATCTTCATTTAATCACTTCTAAACTAACATGGAAACTAAAGTGAATGAAATACTATACTAATGGTGAAAGAATTACCTCATTTGGCAACTCAAAAAATTTCTTGAGTTGCCCCAAGTCTCCAAAATCCAAACTTTCTTGGTCTAAAATGCTTGTAATGAGTTTGTGCACATTTTTAATAAAGGAATTTTGGTGTTTTGATGGGTTTTTGATGGTGAAGTGAGGAGGTAGATGAGGGGAGAGAAGAGGGCAGCCGTGGTGAGGGGAGAGGAGGGAAAAAGATGAAGAGGGAATGAATGAAGATGAGCCATGTCTAAGGTTGACCCCTCACCCTCTCTTCTCTCTCTTGCCCATACCCAATTGTTTAATCTTTTCCTTTTCTTTTCTTCACTTTATCTTTTCTTTTCCTTTATACAAAACCATGCATGATAAAAAGAAAAGACCATGGTAGGAAAATGTAACAAATGTATAATATGACATGGTGCATGTCATGTGCACAAAACAAATCAATGCTTAATGCAAGATTAGCGAAAATTAATCAAGTTTAGAAATAAACTTGTATATAATAAATTATATAATAATTCATAAAATGTCTAAATCTCACAATTTCATTAAAAATCAATATTCAAGGTAACCAACCAACAGTTCCCGACGAGTCCTGTCCAGTGTACTCGTAACCTAGCGAGCACCTGCATACTATCTCCAGTACGACGTATTAATGGTTGTGGGACAGACCATCTCCCCTGCTGGGATGAGAAGCGTATACACTAGTCTACTCCGGAGTATCGATGCCCTGTCTCGATAATCCTACGACTAGGGACCTGTATAAGGATGTGATTGTAGACTACCCAGCCCCCACAAGTGTGACTGCCATCACAACGCTAGTAGTCAAGAAAAAATCTTAAGGGCTCTATCAATATGCATTAGCGATATGTTAAAAGAAACATACACACATATTAAGATAGATAAAATCCAAGTAGCATACTACTATATCGAGCAAGACTGTCAATACAACTGTGAATATCCCAAGCTTCCATTAAATAATATACAATCTAGTAAGATACAATAATGGCCTCTAGGGCATTTACACTAACATATTAATTCAATCCTAGAGAAACAAAGGGATGCAGTTAAGAACATAAGAGGATGTTCTTAGTATATGGCAATGGCAGCCTCCTCCAGGAGGCGATTATCGGTTCAGGCTTCCAAGGTGACCTGGATGATAGAGATGCTGTCAGATTTTTGAATTTACCCACTTCTGAGAAACAGTATATTGGATTGGGTTCCAATAGGGATAGTGAGGTAGGCATGGTGCAGGATGCTGGTTATGACTCAATGGAGAATGCAGCCCAAGAAGTTTGTTGGATAAAATTGTTCATTTATGAACTTGTCCCATCAAGTATCCAGACAAATTCTTGAGGCGGAGTATCGCTCAGTTCGGGAAATTGTTGATCTCCGTGAAGTTGAGACATAGAGAGAGAAAGTTAGAACATTGTAGCGGATCCACTCACTGAGGCTATTTCTCGAACACGGATATTTCACAAACACGGTTTGCAAAACTGATTAGTAAAGAAATTAGGTATTCGGCAGCACACGGGATGTGGGTATGCGATACCGCAATAATTAGCCTTAAGTGCAAGTGGGAGATTTTTGGATAAAGTGCCCTCAACGCAATTATTGTAATTGCAAGTAGGCGATTATGATAATTGAGGGTGGACCTATAAAGGTGGAACAGGCTTACTCGAAATGATAGTATTCTGTCCGGTTTGTCTTTCTCATTAATTTGTATAATTTTACTAGTTATTATATGTCACTAATACATAATGATGAAGCCCGTAGGATTCTTACTTGACTACCAGAATTATAATAGCGATCATTTACGTGAGAGCTATATAGTCCATTAGCACATCCTTAAATGTCCCTAGTTGAGGGAGTATCGAGACTGGGCATCGATATTCTGGAGTAGACTAGTGTATATATTTCTAGACCCCTATAAGGGGCGGTGGCCTGTATCACAAGCCATTAATGTTGTGTCAGCTAAGATGGGATGCAGATGCTCACTAGAGGTGAGTACACTGGATGGACTCATCGAGATCTTCTAGACAGTATTATATCTATCGTGAGATAGCAGTTCTCTAGTGGCATGAGTACATGTTAGTCTTTTGACCTAAGATCGCCATTTGTCTCTTATGAGTTCCTACTGTACTTAGATTACTACCCTACCACAGCTCAAAGGAGTTGTGCAAATAGGTTTTAGTTAGGTACAATCCAAAGCCATATGGAGGCAGTAAGAAATTGTCAAGGATTCGTCTCTCCTGGTATTAGGAGTCGATGTCGTACTATATTCGGTTGGCTATCACACTAAATCCGTAACCACGGTGGATGAGATTTACTGATATGAGTTCAATAGTTTCTCGGTTGGTGATGAGTTTGCCTCCGACACGACTTTTCGGATTATTAAGGGTCTGACGTTATCCACCCCCTAGACCCGGTATGCGATACTCTTAGACGAAAAGACCGGACTGTATGGAGATTGTCACATGCAGGCTCAGTAGGGTATGGACGGACTTGATTGTCGACCTCCCTTTCGGCATATACCTAGGTAGCCATTACGTACAGCTAGTACCGCTGACGTGCGTGTGTTTATAGATTTATCCAGTAATCACTGCAAGCGTATTGTCGAGTCTTTAGAGTCCCACACAGAGGATTTTCCAGGTTCAGATGATATGATGTAGATGATGTATGTTGGTACATACAGGGGTCCAATTAAATACGTGTGCAAGCTACACGGATATTAATCGAACGGTTGATAATACTAGAGGCTTAGGATTAAGCCGGATTATTTAATCAGGTTTTGATTTAATAATTTATATATATATATATATATATATATATATATTCTAGTATTATTGTTCACTATTCATTTTCTCTCTCTTGATTATTTGTATTTTTATACGGATTCATATAATGTATTTTGATACGTATACCGGGTTGTATTACATATTTATACAGAATATTTCTAGAATGAGGACATCTCATTATTGATTTTCTTTTTTAGAAAATCATTTGGAAATGAGGTGGAGGGTGAGGTGGCTTTGGGTATGGTTGTGAGTATGGAAGAGAGGGATGGGCTTTATTGTTTACTGAAAAAGGTTGTGATATTTTTTGCATGGTTAAAAATTATGAAGCCATTCTAATCTTTTACTCCCTCATTCAACACTTGACTAATTTGTATTTTAGCAAACTCTTCATCTTCATCCTCCTTCTTCTTCATTTGCTCTCTTGAGCATTAGGTTTAGAGAAAAAATGATAGTGGAAAATTTCTACATCCTCACTCTCCATTCTTAGCAAGGTTGGAGCGTTGGTTACTTCACTAAGTGTAGCGGGAGATTGGACCGGTTCTCTCGAGTGGATCATTTTTGGTAAAGGCGGCCGCCTCTCAAGCTTGTTCCCGATGGCTTACAAGAAGCTTGAAGAGGTCTTCCACGATTGGGTAGACACGCAACAAAAATTGTAATCCTTAAACCTTTCTTGCTTGTATTCTAGTTTAGTATTTGGAACGATCACTAAGGATTAGTTTATAGTGTTCCCGGTAAAAATTTTGTTTTTCGATTCCGTATTGGCCGTGATAGCAACGGCAAGGGCACTAGGAACTCCAACAAAGAGATAGTCATCCTCGGGTTCAAGACCATGAAACTTTCGCAATATAGGAATGTATTGAGGGCAGATTTCAAAATTATTGCCATTAGGAAGGGGTAAAGAAAGACAATCTGGAAAGGGGTACGTGTGGAATAGTTTCGGTCTTGAAAAGCGATGTATGTAGTTACGGATGGTTGTTGTTGAGGAATACCGGGAGGCATAAATCGGCCATATCAATAATTGGTGAAAAAGTAGAAAGTAAAGAGGTGGATGAAAAGGTAGATTCGACTTTGAAGTCGAACCGGGGTGAAATATCAATAGGAATACGGATCAAACAGCCGTCGGATTGCAACCCAAAACGGAAATACACTAGTGAGTCTAGTGTGAGGGTAAATACGGAGAAAATAACATCAAGAATTAGAATAAAGTGTAGGGTAGTGAAAATGTGGGTGTAAGAATGTGAGCGTAAGGACATGACAATGAAGAATAGAGTGTATAGTATATAGACTCAAAGTGATGCTAAAAGCACGGATCAAAAGACACAACCACACAAGAAACAAGAAATCACCTAAGACTAGGTCACCTAAGTCTAAGTCAGTAGACCCGCTCCTAGAATTCTAAGAGACAATTTGAAGGATAGATCCTCTAAAGTTCTCTTTATTGCCCTCTCGGCCAAGTAAGTGCAAGCGAGGAAGGGAAGTTTTACAATGTTTTCACCAAGTTCCTTAATTATAGACCCTTTGTAAGACTTTCATACTCAAAACACTTTCCTAGACATCTAAGAACAATTCGGATGAACAAAAGATTACCCGCAGACCTCTCTTGTACTTATTGAGTGCGACAAGTCCTTAAAGGCTCGATTCTAGATATTTTTTAGTTAATTCAAATGTGAATGATAATGCTCGTTTGTGATTTTGGGACTTAGGGAGGATGATGAATCTCTACGTAATCTTGATTTGGGTTCATGCCCCTTAACTAATCTGTATTAAAGAATGATATGCAACGCACTTCAAAATCCAAAACACACCCAAAGATCATACAACTTTGCTATTTTTAGGCGCAGCAAGCTTTGCAAAGAAACCTGCATGAAATGCAGTTTATTGGAGCGCTAAGAGTAAGTTAGAGTCGAGAGAGAGAGCGCTCACAAAAATTTTGAGGATCGGAACTCTCTGTTGAACCGTGAATCCGTGGTGGAATGAGCTAGGCTGGCCGCGATTAGCGGTTGGAAATTGACCAATCCAGTCAAGGCTTTGGCACTGTACTTCTACCACCTAAGTTTCTAGTTCCATCTCTTCTGAATAATTTTCTACTACCCTAGCACTCACAGATTCCTGCACACTTGCACAAGACTCATCAAATGATAACAAAGTGGGGTTTTATTATTTTTATGGGTTTTTGGGTTTTATATATTCAGAAAAAAGAAGAAAAAAAGAGTTACGCGAATAAGCAAATAACCAATCTAGCTGCCTCCGCGGCAACGGTGTCAAAATCTGTTCGGGAATTACTAAGGATACCATTCTATAAGGTTAGAAATGGAGTTTTTGGAAATAGAAATGGATCGTGTGGTTTTAAAAGTACCGCAACGAATAACCTTGCAGAACAAGGTGGTAGGTAAAGGGTCATTCACTAGGAGGCGACAGATATTTTGTTTGCTTTTAGGCGAATTACTCACAAGAAGTGAAGAGAGTGAAGTTATACCTAAGAGATTGAACTAGAGGGAAAACAAGCTTGCTAGGGACATGGGTCAAGTAATGAGAATGGATCTACCCCTCAGTTCCTCTTCTTTGATCTTAGCCTAGCAATCCACATGTAGTTGCCAAGTAAGAAGAACATCAATCGCTCATCTCAACGGGAGTTGAAAGTGCACACTCAGCATCACAATCCTAACATTGCTTCTTGCTAGGTTATTAATCATAGCCAATTGCCAGTGGAAAGTTAATATCGGATTGTCAATCCGTCTTAACAAAATCACCAATCTTAGCAATTGAATTAGGGGATCATGCTGATGCCAATTTTAACAAAAAGAGATGTGGATTATGGTCTAGACGGAATAGCTTGCTAGAGGAAGCAAAGCCTACCATATGCAACATCCATAGCCTAGGGTCCATTGTCCTTCAATTTCTTATGTTTGTAGTCAACCTTGAAACTTTAGCTTAGCACAAATTCTACTCCCTTGGGTCACAAAACATACTAGCCTCGACACTCTCGGTTCGGACTATAGAGGAATAATACTCAAATCAAGTGATTTTGAGTAGCTAAAATTAGAGTTGATCATTAATAAAAATCAAATCAAAGAGAGTAGTAGAGAAATAAGAACCATCCTCACTACAATCCTATCATCCCATGCATGTAAAGAACTACTCACACAACATTGGCAAAAAAGAGGAGAAAACAAGAAGATGGATCAATGAAAATATCATCTAATCTATTACAAACAAGTCTCGCAAACAATTACAATCAAATTCCCAATTCAAATCACAGTTAAAGAAGAAAGTAACAAATTCTATTTATAATTAAGAATTCAACTATTGAATGGATCTACAATCTAACTGTGAGAAGAACCTAATCTAACCTATCTAATGTAACATTTCAGAAAAAATAAAATATTATTTTTGGGAATTTTTATAATTTAATAATATTATATTGAATATTTTAATAAGGCGGTAAAAAATTAAATACCATTAAATTTGGGGAAAATTTGGAAAATTATAGAAATTACTAAAAAGAGGGTGCTTTGTGTAATTTATGCAAATTATGAAGTTTTATGATTTATTATACACCATTTTAGTGCTAATCGCGATTAAATATCGCTAATCGCGAATTAAGCTTGTTTTGTGCAAAACATGCATTGTGTCGTATTTTACACTTGTGTTACATTTTAATAACCATGGTTTCATTTGGGATTTATGTGTTGGTTTTAAAAATGAAATGGAAAAAGAAAAGAAAAAGAAAAGAAAAGAAAAGTCAAGAGGTATGGGCATGAGAGAGAAAGATGTGAGGGGGTCAACCTTGGTCTAGGTCTCATTCCTCTCTCATTTTCTCTCCTTCATTCTCTCTCCCCTCAACTCCCATGGCTGCCCTCTTCCTCCCCCATCTCTTCGACGCTCAAAACAGCCTCAAATTAAACCCAAAACCCTATCTCCATTTCACAAAAAGCATGCACAAGCTCAAGGGAAGCATATTGGACCAAGAAAAATCAAATTTTAAGGACTTTGGGCAACTCAAGAAAATTCTTGAGATGCCAATTGAGGTAATTTCTGCACCCTTAGAATAGTTTTTAAATTCCTTAGGCATCCATATATGTTTAGTATCAATATCGAGTGGTTTTGTGAACCTAGAAATTTCCAGATGAGGGTTTTGAGAAATTTTGGATGGTGAAGTGTAATTGAGGTTAGTAGTGACCCTAAACCCCTGTTAGTGATATCATATTGGATTAAATCCTGAGACTTAACCCCGGAATACGAACTTAGAAACCCGATATTGGAAAAATTGTGGATTCTGTGAGAGTATAATGAAATCTGCTAACACCCAGAGCCTCTAAAAAATATTTAGCAAACACTGAGACACAAGCAGGCAACCTAGAACCTATACCCAAAACCCATGAACCCAATTCCCTTGCCAGGCCGCGGATTTAATCAATCTGGCCGCAAATTGCAGCTAAGTTAATGTAACACCTTAGGATGTGTTTAGTGGCTAATTATATGTTAATATATGATTTTAATAAAAAGTTTACCAAATTGATTTTCAAATATTTTTTCAAATTTAATGAATATATTATTATATTTTTCCTAGGCTTGCACACACTTGTGCATGTAAACTAGGGTTAAAAATGGGGTTGAACCATGATTAGCAACCATGGTGGATCAACCATTTTCCTTAAGCTAATTTTTTAATTTAATTAAGTTTTTGGTTCTTAATTAAGTGTGTGTTTTTTTATAATGAAAATGGAAAATGATTTGAATATAGTTGACTTGGAGGGGGAGAGAGAGAGAGAGAGAGAAATGGCATCATGGCAAGTGTCATGCTTGAATTTAATGAAGAGAGAGAGGGGGGTTTGACTTGGGTGTTATCATTTCTTGCCTCTCATTTGTTCTCACATCTCTCTCACTCTCACTCACTCACTCACACATACAACTCAACACAGCAGCAGCCCCAGCAGCCTCAGCACGGCAGCAACAACCCCAGCACAGCAACAACAACAAGAGCAGCAGCAGTAACCAGCAGCAGCAGCACCTTCTTCCCTTCCTCTCCTCCTCCTTTCTCCTGTTTCCTAAGGTCTTTTGGGGTATATTTCTTCAACCTACTTCCTAGTTTGCTTAGTTTGTGTGTTTATAGCTTCGATTAGTGATTAATTATGCATTTTAGTGCTAAATATGGTGATTAGTATGAACTTTGGTTAAGTGAGGTTAGTATTGGTTAGACTAACTTAATTAAGTATTATTAGGGCTACTTAAAACTAGGTAAACCCCAGATTGCACTAAAATACCCCAAGTTTTCAATTTGTGCAAAATTTAACATTTTTAAGCAAAATCTTGGCTTTCTGTGATCTGCTATAGACCCGGGTACTTCAGATAAAATCTGAGTTGACTGTAGCCTACTTGGGAGACCCTGACCCAACCACCAGAATACGAGACCCCCATTCCACCTCTAGGCCGCCGGAATATTCCTTCTGGCCGCAAATTGCGGCCAAACTTGGGACCTAGGTGTTAGGGTTTGTTCTGTAGGTGTCTGCTACATTTCTAAGGTCTATGGTATATACAATTTTGTAAGTTTTTAACCTGGGTAGAATCTGGGACAATATATCGGTTTTCAAGTACGTTTAGTTTGCGCGATACGCGCGATACGTGAGTGGGTTCTGTGATCCAGCGTGTCGCGACGTGTCGGGTTAGTTTTAGACGCGTATACACACGTTTCAGCGTATCGTACACACGCGCGTTTAGTTCGCGACGCGAGTTTCTCGTTTGCTTTCGATATCGCGTTTAGTAGAATTTTGCTTATATATATGGATTCCTTATGTAATTCCAGGTTCGCAGGCGGGTACGTCGGACGCCGCAAAGAAGGGGAAGCAAGTGGTCGGCTACGTGTAGCACGCGACCAGGTGAGTAGATTTAACATCTACGGGGAAATCTCCCGTATGGCGTTAAGCGTCAGGGCGTCATAGGATATTTTAGATTGCATGTGTTCATATAAATATATATACTATAGTAGCATACCATCTCCTATTGCATATAGAATTGGTAGTATAGAACACTGCACTGTCACTAACGGTTCAAGCTGCACGAGCACTATTTGTATGTTACACTCAACCGTTAGTGATTACCATGACATTCACATTATAGGATTGCTACTAATCACATATCGTCTTGATTCCGCTTCATTGATGATTGTCATGACATGCCGCAAATTGGTATATAGATATTTATATTCATGCCATGCACACAGTATATTCACTTTTGTGCATACTTTCACTGATATATCACTACCTGCGTACATGCACCCTGTATATTCATCTTAGTGCATACATATCTTGATATATTTACCCTTGTGCACATATACATCATATATCCATACTTGGGCACATATACATCGTATGTCCATATTAGTGCACATGTACATTACTACACTCACATTGCGTACCTATCCATTCGCACATCCATACCTATACACATATATATGTTACATACATGGATGACATTGACATGTTTTAAAAAATAAGGGACTGCATGGGATATTTCAAAACTGGATCTTTTAAATGAGCGGTTTTCCCTTTCTTTTACTCTTAGTGTCATATGACACATTGCATGGATTTACGCATTGAGTTTGGATTTATGTGATTTCTGGATTTGGGAACCGGAGTATTATTTTTAAGAAAATACGCACTGTTTTAAAAACCCGATTTCCCTTGATATGATATTTCAGTGCGTCCACCATGAGTTTTCTTGATTCCAGAGAGCTTGTGTGAGTATACCCGATTCGAGGAGCGGTAGGCACCGATCGCGGGTACATGGTGGGCCCGGTACGGTACCCCGGGGCAAGAAGACTCGTATTGTTAGATGGTGAGCCCGGGGGAGGGACTACTACCAACCGGTGATTGGTTAGACCTGGCGATTAGTCGGAAGATACCGACCGGAGTCGATAGATGGATACGGGAAGACGCGTACTGCCGGGGCCGAGGGCCGATTCCGCAGACGGAGCCCGTGGGCCGATCCGATGGACGGAGCCCGATACTTGAGGATTTGCGTGTCGATGCTAGACACGGCGATTTTATGATATTTCGAGTGCCGATGTTGGGCACTCACGATTCTATAAGATTTACAGGATTTGAGGGCCGATGAGGATGACGGCGCCTGAGACTTTTCTGGGATTTGGGTATATTGATGGACACCGGTTATTTTCCACGTTGATATCCCGTGTAGATATTATTTATTCCCATGCTCAGCATTCAGTATTTTACATCTCATCCTGTATCTATTGTACCTGATAGAGTACACATACTATGCACGATCATTGCATACCCTGCTCATCCTATATAGATGTCATTAGATTGTATTTACTATGCATGATCATTACATACCCTGCTCATGTTAGTTATATGTATGCCCTAGAGGCCATTACTGTACATAGGATGTATATTGTAGTGGATGCTGGGACATATATAGGGAGGACTTTCTTGCTCGACATGATAGTATGCTATCTGGTTGAACTTTACCTTAACGTGTATACTGAATGTCTCTCTGTTACATGTTGGTAAAGCCCTTAGGATGTGTGCTTGACTACCTGGACTATGATGCGGATCATACTAGTGGGGACATGGTAGTCCATAAGTACATCCTTCAAAGTCCCTAGTCGTGGGTGTATCGAGACGGGGCATCGATATACCAGAGTAGACTAGCGTATACCTTCTCGACCCATACCGATGGGCGATGGATGATCCCATATCCATTGGTGTTTGACATCAGAGATGATATACGGGTGCTCAGTAGAGACTGGGTACACTGGACGGACTCGCCGAGAACTCCCAGATGGTATTATACCTCACGTCAGATAGCAGTTCTCTGGTGACACTGGTACAGAGTAGTCTGTTGACCCGAGATCGTCATAGAGTCTTGTGTGGTTCCCACTGTGCTTTGATTTCCATCTTACCACGTCCAAGAGGGCATGCAAAATGGTGGTTTTTGGGTACAGTCCCGAGTCACATGGAGGCAATGAGCGATAGGAGGGGATTCGTCTCTCCCGGTATAGGGGGTTGATGTTGCGCTGTGTTCGATTGGCTATAACAGGAAGTCCCTGGCCAGGGCTGCTCAGAGAATTGCTGGTAAGTGTTACCAGTAGTTTCTCGACCCGTTATGAGCCTCATATCGACACGACTTATCGAGCTATTGGGGTCTGACGTTTACCACCCCTAGGCGAGATATGCGACATATCAGACGATCAGACCGGACTGTACGGTAGTGTTACTGGTTGGATTCACTGGAGTGTGAGCGGGCTTGCTCGTCGATCTTCAGATCGCTCAATACCCGGGTGGCCGTTACGTTTAGCAGACCGCTTGCGGCTTGTGGATGCTTGATATGATCATCATCTGCTGCCGACGTATTGACGAGTCTTTAGAGTCCTACACAGAGGTTTCCTGGCTCAAGCGAAACGAAATAGGAGCGCATATGAGATATGTGCGGGACCGAGAATAATACGAGTATGTGATACTGTATTCGATTCTCGCGATGTGACATTGATCGGTTATATGCGATATAGCCGGGTTATCGGATCAAGTGTTGATTCGATAAGATGTTACTAATGGTACCAGTCGGTTATGTGCGTCATGACCGGATCGTTAAATCAAGCGTTGATTTAATGATTTAATGCATAATTATATATTTGATATATTACTTTGCATTAACTAGTATCAGTTCACTTTAAATGGATTTTCTCGCTCGGTTGTGCGCATTGCATATGCGATATGATTTTGTGCACTTGTTTGTATCATATTTGATGATACATGCAAATTAGGGTTTGTGTAAAGAATTAAACCTTGGTTAAAGAAATGGTTAGGGTTTTTATTTGATTATTCATTTATTCATTTGTTTTTATTTTTGGAAAATAAATTGCATAAAATAGAATGGTGGCTTCTTTTGTTTTCTTTCATGAAGCTTCATGAACTTTTGACTTAGTCACCATTTTGTCTCATGCTTAACCCTAACCAATTCAATTAACTCAAGTTAATTCTCTACACCTAACCATGGTGAGAATTATGATAAGAATGGATTTTTATTTATTCTTTTATTCTTATCATAATACTTATCTTCTTCTTGCTCTTCTTCTTCTTCATTCTTCTTTGAAGAAAACCAAGCTCCATCAATGGTGATTGTTGGAAAAGAGTGAGAAATCCAAAACTAAAGTCTACCCACTTCCTATTTCTTCATCCTCTACCTCTTGCCAAGTAGTAGAGTGTGTTTCCTTCACAAGTTTTCAAGACTTGATGAAGGTGGAGCTTGATTTAGCGATGCCTCGACGTAGATCATCTTCGGCATGGACATCGACGACCTAGCTCGCTTTTTCTCCGACGAAGCCGACTCTAGAGCCCGGATTCCTTTTGGACAGCGGAGACGACTTCGTTGCGGAGCTATGGAGGTGGAGCACCGGATCTACAAAGGTTGTATTTCCGTATCTCTTAGTTAAGTGTTAACTAGTTTACTTTTCGCCTAGATTTCTAGCCAACGATCCGTAGTCGGGTCTCTCGGCACCTAGAATTTTTAATTTGGCATGATCGATGCCTTGTGAGACCTCATTAGGGTGCCTAGGAACCCTACAGTGGTATCAGAGCCTAGCTAGAGCCTTAGGCGAAGTCTAGACGGAATTTGAAGTCCGAACGACCCGAAAACCCAAACCGGAATATGCTCTCTGGACTTTTTCCGAAAATGCGGATTTTTGTGTATTAAAAATGCCTAAAAAATTCAATAAATAATTATAAGAATTACTGTGCAAACTCAGGCGAAAGATTCATCCAACAGAGCGCGGAACCGCGGCAGAACCCCAGATTCTGCGGCGGTTCCGCGGCTAGGTTGTGACGTCATCACATATTTTCTGCACAGTAATTCCTATTTAATTATTATGGATTTTATGGGAATATTTAAAATTTATTCCAGAGTTGAATGTTCTGGGTTGTTTTGGGGATTCGGTGTATCGATCGGAGTATCAAATTTTGTCTGTGTGGCTTTCCAGATAATTTTAGAATATGTTAAAAAGTTCGACCGGATATAAATACCCAATTTTTCCCCTGTCGGGAAATTTCCAAGTGTTGGATTTTTCCGTAGTTTAACGACGTTCTAAGTAGTGCAAGTAACGCGATGGACCCTCTAGAAGACAACAAACCTTAACTCGATTATGTGACCGTCTTGAACTGCCCTTTGAACCTTCGGGTTTGGGGCAGTACGGCGTGCCACATGTGAGGCGTTGGCTTGACCCTTCTACGGCTGGACCGTTGGTACTGAGGCACGAACTGAATGTTGTTAGACTTATTTCATGTGTTGGATTGTATCGGGAAAACTTGGGTGTTCGATTGTTCGATCGGAAACTTTAACATTTTCTGTTTATCTGGAATGTGATACAATAATTGGAATTCACAAATAGTTATGAGATAACTAAATGAATGTTATAAACATAGCAGTTTAGTCTCACTTGATCGGTTGCCACGGAATTTTGATGTGATCAAAAGTCCGTCGCAATCACGTAGCGTACGCGGATACTCGCCGGGTAAACTTAATAGACAGCCTCACTCCAAAGCCCCGACCAAGTGACTGTAGGAGAACCCCGTCGCCGAAAGCATCCGTTCGGATGCTCGCGGTAGCGGTGTTCCGCCTTGGTGCACTTCGTCGACGGCATCGTGGGTACGGCCGTCTACTGAAGTTTGCGACGAGCATTCGATCAGGATGTCGGGAATCTTGTTGAATTACCCGACTTGATATTGAAAAGTGTTTTCGATAATGAGACTAAAATGCGGGGTTTATAATTGTTGGGCATGTGATGTCTAAGTAATTCATTTGGTCAGGCATGCGATGTCTGAGGTGGTTGCGGATTCCAACTATTGTAGTTTTACACTTTCTTTTCTGTGACCGTAAGTGTAATATGTAATATCGCCGGTTTCGTTGCTATATGTCAACGACAATTGGGATGGACATATTTACTTACGTTGATGACATGTAATGTTATGTGTTGCTGGATATGTTATATTGGATCGTCGTGTTTGAATAGCCGGGGGTTTTTATGTGAGATGAGTGTTTTTCATTTTCATTCATGTAAAAACTTGTATGTAATATTCTTTTATTGGGGCACTTCCAGGTAGCGGAAGTTGTCACCTGTTGTATATTATTTACTTTTCCGCACTAGGATAGACCCAAGGAGGAGGGCACAAGTAACCGGGTTCTGGAGTCCAGTGGGAGACCAACTCGAGGAGTCGAGTCCGGGTCTCCTAACTCTAGAATTGGTTGGGTTGCTTGCCGCTCTCGTAGGGGTCTAGGGGTGTGGGTTTGGCTATTCATCACGATCGTGGAATCCGTGTTTTATACTGGCTCGTATTGAAAACACGGACGTCCTAGTATATCCAATATTTCATATGTTTCTTCTGCTGCGATATCTATGATGCGATCATGTAATGTTCTGTGATGGATACTTTATATAGTATATATGATATATTATATAGACGTTACTTATGTTTTACACCCGTGCTAGCCCTGCCCTGCTCTGCCGTTAGTTACCTAACCTAACGGTGCACGAGGGGACATCGAGGCGAATGCGGATAGCATAAGTGTACGTCGTATTTATCTGTGATGTTTAGGTACTTAAATGATGGGACTTCATTAATATGATTAATGAAATAAAAGAAACCTAAGATGTTGCAGAATCGAATTTCAAAATAAAACAGGTAGCTACAGTTCTTGCTTTGCACAGCGGTATATGTGATATATCCTGCACCTTATTCGATGAAGAAAGGACCGAGATCCCTTCACCGGGAGTGACTCCTTTAGCAATAACTGGCAGATGCTACACACTCGGTTTGTCTTTTGATTGCTTTTAAGAGTTTTTGCTTTGCACAGTGATATATGTGATATATCCCGCACCTCATTCGACGAGGAAAGGACCGACGATCCCTTCACCGGGAGTGACTCCTTTAGCAAAACTAGAAAAGCCTCAAAAGCACTCCATTTTAAAATCATTTGATTCTACAACGATATCAAGTTCATTACGCAATAGGTTTTCAGAAAAACCTGTCGTAGCCCTCCGTCATTTCAGATAAGTACTAGTTAGTATTCGTGCTACGTTTGTTGACCTCTGTCAAGGCGTAGTGTGCGGTAGCTGATTAGTGCTTATCTGCATAAGCATATGATGTGATTGATTTAGGGTAGTCATGCGACCTTGTTGACCTCTGTCAAGGGTCGTGCGGGTGGGTTTACTTCAATCAGGAAATGACGGGTTGAACTTGACTAGCAGCCTATGGTTTGTTGACCTCTGTCAAGGTCATAGGACGCTAGGGGCAAAATATTATCGGGAATTTCAAGTGTTGAAATTTGCAATGAGATTGCATACCTTCTATGAGATAGTTGGATCCCGATACCCGCTGCGAGTAAGAGTTACTCCTGGGAGAGTTTTATACATTACAATTAGCCGATCAAGTAGGTGTCTAGAAAGGTGTCAACGGGGTTACGCCTCTGGGAAAACGAGGTTTACATTAATTAGGTTCGTGCGAAAGCACGGGGGACCTCCCTCAAAGTACCGACACTGGCCTGGCTGAAAGATTGGCGAACTTGTAGTGTGTAATTAATCCCGGCTAGTCTTTCCTTTTAGGGTTTGAAGGAAGATTTGATAAAAAGCAGTGGGAGCCATCCTGATTAGATAAAATAATAACCAATCTATTCTTGAAAGAGCGCACGCTGAGTGTTTTCTTCTCTCTCTCTCCAGGTAGCGACCATATCACGCCTTAATCAAGATAATAATACGGATTATTGACCGAACCCGCTTGTTATACTGAGCTGGGGAACGTTGGTCCCGCTCCAACTTATAATTGTTATAAGACAGAGCAGGAATTTGGGGAATACCAGATTTCCCGTGCCGCCCAAACGAAGAGAGTGCATGATGATGCATCATCTTCGGGTGTGTTCATTATACAGAACTGTTTCTCAGTATCCTTTACGTCCTGGGTATGTGATACCAGATCAGGATCCCAGATATGTAATCTGTTATATAGGGCTACAGAAAGGTAGAGAACTGAGAACGGGTGATAAGTTTCATGAGGCAGAAAACGGGGCAAGAGTTGCAGCCAAGTCTGTTGGTCACTGTCACCCTGTATTACAATACATTGATTCTGAACGAATGTTATTAGATACCGAACCTGATATACAAAATCATATCAGTCTCTTTATTAATAAAGAAATGATAAAATTTTGTATTGTTGGATAATGTTTTGAACATTTCCTATATCAAAAGTTGATCGGTTCAGGCACGTTATCTAAAAGCATTGATGTTCTAAATCAAACTACAGTTCTTTAGTATACAGAACACACACAAGAGGAAGAGTTCAGAAATTGACGGATCCTTCTTAAGGCATTGTAGACTAGGTCATATCAATGCGACCCGACTAGCTAAGTTACATAAAGATGCATATTTAAATCAGTTTGAATTTACATCTTGTGAAACTTGCCAGTCATGTCACAAAGATAAGATGACCATAGCTCTATTTATTGGAAACAGAGAAAGAGTTAATGAACTCTTGGGATTGATACATGTTGATGTATGTAGGTCCCCTGTCTACACATGCCAGGACCGGTTCTTTATACTTCATTACATTCTCTGATAATCTCTCAAGATTCAGACATACGTTCCTGTTGAAACATAAGTCCGAACCTTTTGAGATATTCACAGAATATAAGTTAGAAGTAGAGAACCAATACGGGTATAAGTATTATGTCCTATGATGAGATCAAGGAGGAGAATACTTGAGCACGGAAATACTGGACTATTCTAAAGGAGAATGAGATTCTCTCTCAGCATTACTCCTCTGTATACACCATAGCACGATGGTATATCGGGACGGAGCAGATACACCCTATTTGATATGGTGTGCTCTATGATGAGTAATACTGAGTTACCTTTTTCCTTTTGGGTGTTATGCACTTGAGAAGTTGCATACCTATTGAATAGGGTTCGAATCAAATCAATGCCTACCACTTCATATGTGATATGGAAAGGGAAGAGCCCATGTCTTAAGTTAGTTAAGATTTGGGGTTGTCCGGCCTATGTCTAAAAGCAAAATCCGGACAAACTCGAGGCAAGGTTAGTTATGTAGAACTGGAAAGGTTCCAGCTATGCAAACTACAGAAGATGATTTGACAGAACCAAAGGATTCAATAGATACCAACGAACCTCAGCCTCTCCGCCGATCTAGTAGGGTTCCTCACCCACCTGAGAGATACTTCGGTTTCTCTATGACAGTGGGAGCGAGGATTGCATCATGAGATGATGACCCAACTAGCTTCGAGCTGGCCATCGAGAGTAAGACTCTGTAAGAATGGCTGGATGTTTATCGATCTGAGATGGAATCCTTATACACCAACAAAGTATGGACTTTGGTTGCTATATCTGAAGGGTTAAATCCCCATCAGGAGCAAGTATATCTTGAGAAGATTACTTGGTGTAGATGGAAAAGTTGAGACTTTCAAAGCTAGACTTGTTAAGGGTCTGCATCATTGACCAGGTGTGGATGATGATGAAACCTTTTCTAAGTAGCTATGCTTAAGTCCATCCAGATCCTACTTGCCACGGCTACATACCATGACTACGATATCTGGTGGTTGGGTGTCATGACAGCTTTTCTAAATGATGATTTAGAAGAGAGCGTCTATAAGTACACAGCCAGAGGTCCTCGTAGACAGTGGGAGCAGCGGAAACGTGTGCAAGATGTTTTATATGATAAAGCAGGCATCGCGGAGTTGGAACATCTGTTTTTGATGAATTAGTCAAAGAGTTTGACATCATCAAAATGGTAGATGAACCTTGTATAAACAAAAAGGTAGTAGGGAGTATGGTGACGATCCTCGTAGAGTACGTGGATGACATACTCTTGATGGGGAAGGAGTTTCCTATGCTACGCTCGATCAATCTCCGGTTATCACAAGGATTCTCCACATAGGATCAAAATGATACCTCCTAAATCCTGAGTTTTAGATCTATGAGATAGACTTAATTGGATGTTAGGATTCTCACTAGTTGTAGTGAGACGGTATCAACCGATCCTGGGGAGAATCACTGGAAGTGTTCCAGGGTGATAAAGACGACTGAGTGTCAGTCACAGGCATTGTCTTTACCCTCAGTAAAGGGACAGTATGGTGGAAGAGTTCCAAGCTAGATACCGTGACATACTAGACGATAAAGGCACGATACATCGCTACTTAAGATGCTACCAAAGAGGCAGTCTGGGTGTATATTGGTTCATGAGATGAACTACGTTCCAACCATTGTGAGACAATGGAGTTGTGGCTTATGCCAAGGAACGTCCGTCCCATCAGTGATCCAGACATATTCTAAGGCAGTATCACTTGATCATGGAGATGGTTGATCTCCAGGGAGATCGAGGTTAGGAGAGTAGACTCAGAGGACAACACAGCGGATCCACTCACAAAGGCCTGTTCCCAGAGAGACTTTTATGGGATGGTTGAGTATGAGATACTGCAACCACTGCTATCAGATAGCCCTAGTGCAAGTGGGAGATTGTTAGTTATATGTATGCCCTAGAGGCCATTACTGTACATAGGATGTATATTGTAGTGGATGCTGGAACATATATAGGGAGGACTTTCTTGCTCGACATGATAGTATGCTATCTGGTTGAACTTTACCTTAACGTGTATACTGAATGTCTCTCTGTTACATGTTGGTAAAGCCCTTAGGATGTGTGCTTGACTACCTGGACTATGATGCGGATCATACTAGTGGGGACATGGTAGTCCATAAGTACATCCTTCAAAGTCCCTAGTCGTGGGTGTATCGAGACGGGGCATCGATATACCAGAGTAGACTAGCGTATACCTTCTCGACCCATACCGATGGACGATGGATGATCCCATATCCATTGGTGTTTGACATCAGAGATGATATACGGGTGCTCAGTAGAGACTGGGTACACTGGACGGACTCGCCGAGAACTCCCAGATGGTATTATACCTCACGTCAGATGGCAGTTCTCTGGTGACACTGGTACAGAGTAGTCTGTTGACCCGAGATCGTCATAGAGTCTTGTGTGGTTCTCACTGTGCTTTGATTTCCATCTTACCACGTCTAAGAGGGCGTGCAAAACGGTGGTTTTTGGGTACAGTCCCGAGTCACATGGAGGCAATGAGCGATAGGAGGGGATTCGTCTCTCCCGGTATAGGGGGTTGATGTTGCGCTGTGTTCGATTGGCTATAACAGGAAGTCCCTGGCCAGGGCTGCTCAGAGAATTGCTGGTAAGTGTTACCAGTAGTTTTTCGACCCGTTATGAGCCTCATATCGACACGACTTATCGAGCTATTGGGGTCTGACGTTTACCACCCCTAGGCGAGATATGCGACATATCAGACGATCAGACCGGACTGTACGGTAGTGTTACTGGTTGGATTCACTGGAGTGTGAGCGGGCTTGCTCGTCGATCTTCAGATCGCTCAATACCCGGGTGGCCGTTACGTTTAGCAGACCGCTTGCGGCTTGTGGATGCTTGATATGATCATCATCTGCTGCTGGCGTATTGACGAGTCTTTAGAGTCCTACACAGAGGTTTCCTGGCTCAAGCGAAACGAAATAGGAGCGCATATGAGATATGTGCGGGACCGAGAATAATACGAGTATGTGATACTGTATTCGATTCTCACGATGTGACATTGATCGGTTATATGCGATATAGCCGGGTTATCGGATCAAGTGTTGATTCGATTAGATGTTACTAATGGTACCAGTCGGTTATGTGCGTCATGACCGGATCGTTAAATCAAGCGTTGATTTAATGATTTAATGCATAATTATATATTCGATATATTACTTTGCATTAACTAGTATCGGTTCACTTTAAATGGATTTTCTCGCTCGGTTGTGCGCATTGCATATGCGATATGATTTTGTGCACTTGTTTGTATCATATTTGATGATACATGCAAATTAGGGTTTGTGTAAAGAATTAAACCTTGGTTAAAGAAATGGTTAGGGTTTTTATTTGATTATTCATTTATTCATTTGTTTTTATTTTTGGAAAATAAATTGCATAAAATAGAATGGTGGCTTCTTTTGTTTTCTTTCATGAAGCTTCATGGACTTTTGACTTAGTCACCATTTTGTCTCATGCTTAACCCTAACCAATTCAATTAACTCAAGTTAATTCTCTACACCTAACCATGGTGAGAATTATGATAAGAATGGATTTTTATTTATTCTTTTATTCTTATCATAATACTTATCTTCTTCTTGCTCTTCTTCTTCTTCATTCTTCTTTGAAGAAAACCAAGCTCCATCAATGGTGATTGTTGGAAAAGAGTGAGAAATCCAAAACTAAAGTCTACCCACTTCCTATTTCTTCATCCTCTACCTCTTGCCAAGTAGTAGAGTGTGTTTCCTTCACAAGTTTTCAAGACTTGATGAAGGTGGAGCTTGATTTAGCGATGCCTCGACGTAGATCATCTTCGGCATGGACATCGATGACCTAGCTCGCTTTTTCTCCGACGAAGCCGACTCTAGAGCCCGGATTCCTTTTGGACAGCGGAGACGACTTCGTTGCGGAGCTATGGAGGTGGAGCACCGGATCAACAAAGGTTGTATTTCCGTATCTCTTAGTTAAGTGTTAACTAGTTTACTTTTCGCCTAGATTTCTAGCCAACGATCCGTAGTCGGGTCTCTCGGCACCTAGAATTTTTAATTTGGCATGATCGATGCCTTGTGAGACCTCATTAGGGTGCCTAGGAACCCTACAGCTCATTCTATATAGGGTTGTTAGATTGCATTGCCATGCACGACTATCGCATACCTTGCTCATCATATAGAGATGTTATTAGACCGCATTTGTTGCATGATTTGAGCATCCAGTTCATCATATAGATGTTATCTGTTGGCATAGGTTATAGTATCGCAGCACGAACATACTCGCGATTACCTTTATATGTTATCTACTATTCACGAGTTGGCAACTCACCCCCGTTGTGCCACAGTGTTTGCAGGTTGCCCCTCGGAGTAGTCGCAGCAGGCTGCTTCTTACATCTTTTGACACAGATACCACTGCGGTTGGCATACTAGCCCTTTCGCTGATAGGTGGGTTTTTGTGCGGTATCTGCTTATTTTCCAGTTGTATACATCATTGTATCTAGTATTCTCCATCTACTACTTATGTATTGACTTAGAGACCAGTTGTGAGGACGATGTATATTATTTTGTACTCTGGTGTCGAGCTCGTTGTGAGCCGATTTATTTATGCAGTTTTACATTTCATGTTGTCTTCACTTATTTTTACTCATTCTTCGTTACGGCGTCGTATATTATCATTGTGGTGATTGTTTCCGCCGTTGGGCGTGATTGCTCCCGTTTGGGATGCTTATTTCTTTTGTATATCACTTACTCATATATTGCCTTGTACCCGATTTCGGGGCTAGTTTTACAAAGGAAATGCTGCCAAATTTTTAAAATAATAACTCGAACTTTAAAGAATTTCTCTAACAACTTAAAGTTTTCTAAATGTTTTGACATATATTCTAATAAATGTTTTAAACACTCTATACTTTTAATGGTTTTGATTTATGGGTTCGGCTTACTTAGTCGCGTTACGCCTGTAGACGTTACGTGGTTAAGTGCCGGTCACGGGCCGAACTTTGGATCGTGACAAAGTTGGTATCAGAGCGTAGGTTTTACCTTCGGAGTGTAGGATGACCCTGGTATGATAGAGTAGGTAGCTGAAGCAGAGTGGCGTAGCGTGCGTATGTTCCGCGGCATACTCACGACACGGTACTCCGCCTAAACGATCTTAGGACTTACTTATTGAAATTCCTTCATGATTGTATACATTCTTGCGATTCGATTTTCGTATCCTTATCTGTCACGACCCGAAATTACGGAACGTGACCGGCACTTAGATTACGAAGCATCTAGAGGCGCAACGTAACCTAAGTAAGCCGAAGCCCAGAAATTTAAACCATAAAAAGAAGAAGAAGTAAAAGAAAACATGTAGAAAACAAGTTTAAAAGCAACATCCAATTTTCTCAAAAAATTTCGGTAGAGTCTCCTTTGTAAAAACTGGCCCCAAACGGGTACAACAAGAATAATATATATACAAACAATAAAAAGTATCCCCAACGGGAGCTAGCTCTACGCCAAAAGGCGGAAACAACCACACCAATGCACAAAAGTATACAACGCCAAAGGGCGAGGCTCAAAACTCAAAAGAAAATAAAACCACCAGATATCATGATAAAACAAGCGCGACTCTAAGGTCGAAATAAACAACTGATCCAGTAACCTATCAAGTAATACAAGTTTGGTTGATGGCGTTTTCTAGATACAAATGAAATAATAAAAGTACAATGGCGGTCCAGATACAAGTGAACCAACCTACCGTGCAAATCACCCTGAATGAAAAGATGTGCCAGCAAGCTGCCAGGAAAACCTGTACATCGAACCTGTAATAAAATTTGGCACAACGGGGGTGAGTTGCCAACTCGTGAGTAGAAGATATCTGCGAAAAGAAATCGAAATGCACGACGCTATCCTAGGTCATAATAATATACTAATATACTACTAGTCATCAAGTAAAGACAGGATAATAAGCTACGTGTAAGTGCAAATGCTCCGTGCTCGTATCAGTGCATCATATAGAACTATGTCATGTGAATGAGTATGCATACACCATGAATATGAAATAACCAATCCTGAAATCTAGATATATCTGTATAAGAAATCTTTAACTTTTATCATGGTAAAATGTGTATAGAAATCTGAAATATCAACGATGAAATCCATGGAAATCCGTGTCAAATATCGACACAAAACATGTAAATCTCAAGTCTCAATACCTCATAATCTCAATGTCTCATAGTCTCAATATCTCGGGCTCCGTCAGTCTGGATCGGCCCATATCATCAAATCTCACGACAACGGTCGGTATCCTCCGGATATCCGCCGCGCCAGACATCACCGGTAGGTAGTCTTCCCCTGCCAGGCTCATCATCTACAACTCGATCTTCTTGCCCCGGGGTACCATACCGGGCCCACCATGTACCCGAGACGGTTCATCCACTCCTCAAATCGGGTCTTGAAATCCAACATAAAATATGAAATCTCATGGTGGACGACACATACATCACGAGAAAACCGTATCTTATGTTTTTAAAAAGAGAGGAGGAGAGAGAGAGAAGTTTGTATATATTCTTGCGGTTTTCCCCAAAAATCCATAAATCTCATAGAAATCCAAAATCCCAAAATCATGAGTAAGTATATGATAAGTGTCGGCATATGCCCCATAATACTGCATGATAACATGAAAATGCGAATGCATGAAATGTCTAAGTAATAAATACCATATCTATACTAACACCAGAGAGTAATCACAATATTATATCGATCTAGTTGTTAGCTGATTGTATCAATAAAAGATAATATGATCTAAAGTGTACGTGACATAGCAATTACAGATGATGATGTGTGTGAGCCGGCAAATAAGTGTGCGTAGAATATGCGCATCATCGGTAATGGTGATGGTGTCCTAACAGGCAAAGTTTTATTCTGATTATAGAAACATATGAATGAACATGCACCATTATGATTACGGTATGAATGTAAAGACGGATGTGTAATAACCACTCATCTGTGATATACAAGTATAACTACAACTATATGACTCGAGCCTAAACTAGTGTCCATCTACCCTCCTAAGGAACTAAACCTAAGAAACTAGTCAATAAGAAATAAGAGTCCACCTAAGGTCTGAATCCATATCTCTAATAGTCGGCGATCCAGCCTCAATAGCGTCACATACGTAGTACGGCTTCCTCGAATCAAGAGTGCGGATCAATCATCATATCTATGCCTCGTACGGTAAAATCCATCGTACGGCATCCCAATATCGGGGTACGGGTCAAGCATCACCTACGTGTCTCATCATTCGTATAATATCATCATCAACACATGTCAAGATCAAGGTGCTATACTGTAATCACATACATCAATCATATATCATTGTCAGCATAAATATACATCGTTAATTTATCCTCAGAAATATCATGTCATATGTATCATATTGTGATTAAGTCACACTTAGATCATATCGTAATCAAGTCACACCTATATGATATCGTAATCAAGTCGCACATATATGATATCGAAATCAAGTCATACCTATATGATGTCGTAATCAAGTCACACCTATATGATATCATATCAGAATTTCAGGCACAGGTTACGGTCCGGGTTCTATTTTAGAATCTCATATACTTCAATATCATCACCACCCTTTATTATTGTTCAAGTATACAAATCCATTATCTCATTTTCTAACGATCCGCTAACATCATAACACGACTGTATAGCCAAGAATCACGGCATCAGCCCAGTTATATTGTTTCATCCCCGTGTATCATATCACATCCTTGTATCACATATATGTATTGTGTGTGTGTGTGTGTGTGTGTGTCTATATATATACCTACACCTAGTCCCATATATATATATATACACACGTATACACCACGTCGAGTCTCAGTGTGTGCGTGTGTGTATCTACGTGAAACCTACGAATCTCTTCCAAGGTATTCATCCTCTGGTATGGTCTTTCTAAATCAGTCTAGTCCAATCTAGGGTCATTACTAGGGTCCTACTCATCAAGAATCTAAGGTCACGTCTGGCTTCCTAATGACAATAAGTACTATCCATATTCTACGTTTGCGGGGGTGCTAAACGCCATCCACCTGACTTCCCCCCGTAGATATACATCTACTCACCTGGTCCTTGTCTGCCGAAAATGATGTCGCCATCCTCTTCTTCATCGCCCGCAGTCCACATGAGGGGTACCTATACGCAAACATATATATAGTATCGTAAACTGAATCACGGACAAAAGTCAAAACGACGCACGGAACGCGCATGGGTCAAAACCTATGTCCCGCTCATGTAAAAGAACCAAATATCGCTCGATGTCGGCGTACAAATGCCGATTGATCGAGATAAGCATCAGAAAACAACTTGTAGTTTAAAAACTCATTACTTATAAAATAAAACATGATTTAATCCATCGAAACCCTAAAAATCGATCAAATCGTCCGATTCCGTAAAACCTGAAAACACCAATTTACCATTTTACTTCAAAACTTGATGTTTAAAAGAAACTAATGGTCATAATATTCATTAATTAGTATAACTAGACTATATAAACCATCACTATATTTTTAACACCCTAATTTATATTAGTTTGAAAATTCTAGTTTGCAAACTTGCCCGATTTCGATACTTTTAAGGAAAATTTCACACTATCACATCTAAACTGGATTTTGCATGAATTAATGCATTAAACTACAATTCATGATGATAATAATATAATGAAATATATTTTAAATTTCATTTATTTAAGAATTTCCAAAATCTAGTTAGCAAAATCGCATTTTTATTAGTATTTTTCAATTATCAATAGAAACTAGTAGCCAATTTAAGTTTTTCATTCCACCAACAAGTTAATATCCTCATTAAAACCACAATCTAGTGTTACAAATATTAATTGGAATTTTATCTCACCAATATATACAATATATAGAAATCTAGTTTGCAAAATGGATTAATTTAAACAATTTTGGATAAACAATTTACAATATATCATCCATACAAGATTTTCCACTTCTAAAAATGTTAAACTAGTTATTATAACCCTACTTAATTAATAAAAACCATAACTTAATTTTATAAACCCTAACTTGAATTTTAAAACTTGTAGATAGAAATTATTTATTAAATCTAATTATACTTAAATGAAACATCTAATAACAATAAATCAAAAGAAGAAGATTTATACCTCCACAACATGAAATCCAAACATGAAAATAAGCCTCCAAAATGAATGCTTTCCATCCCCAAAATCCATGTAAAGATGAGCAAAGAATAGAGGGTAGGAATTTATTAGGATTTTGTGGATTTTTTATTGAATTTTTGATGAATTTTGATGATTTTTAATGCAAAAATGATGGGGGGAAAATTTTGAGGCTGCCCATGGAGGTGAGGCCGGACATAAGGTGAGGAAAAGAGAGAAGAGTGAGAAAAGGTGAAGAAAAGTGTAGAAAGTTTCACAAAAATATCACACAATTAAGTCTTTTCATGAATTTATTTAAAAATTCTTTATTTTCTTCACTCCATTTGACCTAGAATGGTCTAGAACCATTGTAAAATTTTGAAAATAAATTTTGCATGAAACACACTTGATTCTAATATGCAATGGTTACTTTTTGCAAATTTAACCCATTCAAATTTGTAATTTACACTAATTTAGTGTAAAAATAAAGCTTATGTTAATATTTAAAATAATTAATTTAAGAAAATATTTAATTAAACTAAAAATTTATAAGTGGCTAAATAAACACTATTTACTAGTAATAACATAATTAAAATAGGTATTTTTAAATTTATAGTGAAAAATAATTACGGTTTAGTTTTATGAAAACTACGTTTTACTTTACCGAAAATTATAAAATTCACTTAAACGATTTTATTTATTTAATTAATTATTTAATTATTTTTAAAATGTTACATTATCGAATCCTACTTTCCTTTTCAGCCATTATGCCGCCAAAGACTACGAGGGCGCAGAGAGCGGCCGCGAGAGCCGAGATTCGAGTTGACTCGTCCGAGACGAGGACTGGTCCGGGTAGTACCCCTGTTGTTCCAAAGCAGACTGTTCCTCCTTCGACAGCCCAGATGATGGGATCCGGTATGCAGGAGATGCGCCAGATGATGGGATCCAGTATGCAGGAGATGCGCCAGATGATAGGATCGCTAGTTGAGACGCTTCGAGCGCAGCGACCAGAGGTAGCTCCACCCGTCACGGGGACCGCGATGGTACCTACAGTACAGGCAGTTGCCCCTGCAGCCACGATGGTGATTACAGTATCGCTATCAGAGTTCATGAGGCTGAAGCCTCCGGTCTTCACAGGCACCGATGCAGCCGAGGACCCACAGTCTTTCATTGATAGGATGGCCCGGATATGCCGTTCGCTCAGATGCTCAGATGCGAGATGGGTAGAGTTCGTGAGCTTTCACCTGGAAGGTCTTGCGCAGAAATTGTGTGAATCGGTCAAGAAAGGCAGAGCAGCAGGTCTTCCTCCTATGACCCGGACCGAGTTTGTGACGGTATTTCTAGCCCGTTTCCTTCCCCATAGTGTCAGGGATTCCCGAGCACGAAGATTTGAGTCCTTACGCCAGACGCCCGAGATGACAGTGGCAGAGTACGATGTGCTGTTCATCGAGCTATCAGTTTATGCTCCGTACCTAGTGGCTACTGAGGAGATGCGAGTCAAGAGATTTATCCGAGGCTTGCTTACACCATTGTTCCTTGCTATCAGCGCACAGTATTGCGAGACATACGCAGCAGCTGTAGACGCAGCCCTATTAGTCGAGGAGCGCCTTGCAGAGACTTCGGTAGTTCCAGGGCCGAAGAAGGTTCGTACTGATACAGCAGCACAGAGACACCCATTCGGACGCCGTGATAGACGTCGTACAGGTGGCAGAGACACGGGGCGAGGTCAGATGTTCAGCTCATATCCCCAGGAGGGTCAGCAGTCGTCACGTGGATGCTTCGGATGTGGTAGTCCCCATCACCGCATCAGAGATTGTACCGAGATACGCCGGAGGGAGCCAACAGTACCGCATGTCACACTTCCACCTTCTCCACACCAGAGGGTGTTGCCTGTTGTACCTACTATTGCTCCGCATCAGACTCATGCACAGAGAGGCCGTGGTCGCGGAGGGTTTGTTCCTAGAGGACGAGGTGGCCGAGGCAGAGGACAGCCAGCTACCGGCAGAGTGCAGCCAGTTGCTAGTAGGGGACCGCCAGTCGCAGGTGGAGGACAGGTGCGGGTTTTCGCGTTGACGCATCAGGACGCGCAGGCGTCCAATGCTGTGGTCTCAGGTACCCTATCAGTATGTTCTGTTGACGCACACGTGTTGTTTGATCCCGGATCCACGCACTCATACGTTTCCACAAACTTTGTGCCGAGTTTGGGTAGAGAGTCCGGTTTGCTTAATCAGCCGCTTGTTGTGACCACTCTAGTGGGAGAGTCATTTGTTGCTAGGCACGTGTTCCGATCCTGTGTTGTCCGTATTGGCGAGAGAGAGCTGCCTGTCGACTTGATCCTTCTTGAGATGTTAGACTTCGACGTTCTTTTGGGCATGGATTGGTTAGCCACGTGCTATGCGTCTGTGGACTGCCGTAAGAAGACAGTTAGATTTTGTTTTCCCGGCGAGTCGGCTTTTATTGTGCAGGGGGACCGTGGTGCCGCCCCTCACAGTTTGATTTCTTCTCTTCGCGCGGGACAGCTTTTGAGGAAGGGGTGTCAGGGATTTCTAGCCTATGTTTGCGATACTAAAGCTGCAGATGTTCCATTGGACCAGGTTCCGATTGTTTGCGAGTTCCCTGATGTTTTCCCCGACGAGCTTCCTGGGCTACTGCCTGAGCGTGATATTTCCTTCTATATTGATTTGATTCCCGGCACGGGGCCTATTTCTATTCCGCCTTATCGGACGGCCCCGGCGGAGCTTAGAGAGTTGAAGGGTCAGTTGCAAGATTTGCTGGATAAGGGACTTATTCGACCCAGTGTTTCTCCTTGGGGTGCTCCGGTCCTGTTTGTCAAGAAGAAGGACGGCAGTTTGCGTTTGTGTATCGACTACCGCCAGCTGAACAGGGTTACCGTGCGGAACAGATATCCTTTACCACGCATCGACGACTTGTTCGACCAGCTTCAGGGGGCAGGATATTTTTCGAGGATCGATTTGCGATCAGGCTACCATCAGCTGCGAGATCGACAGGAGGACATTCCGAGGACAGCTTTCCGCACGCGCTACGGCCATTATGAGTTTTTGGTGATGTCGTTCGGACTCACGAATGCGCCAGCAGCATTCATGGACTTGATGAACCGTATTTTCCGGCCGTATCTTGATCTGTTCATCATAGTATTCATTGACGATATCTTGGTGTATTCCCAGAGTAGAGAGGAGTACGAGCAGCACCTGCGGATCACACTGCAGACCTTGAGGGAGCACCAGCTTTTCGCAAAATTCTCCAAGTGTGCATTCTGGCTTGACTGCGTAGACTTCTTGGGCCACGTGATTACACGGGATGGTATATGTGTGGACCCAAGGAAGATCGAGGCCGTTCAGAGTTGGCCCAGACCTACATCCGTTACTGAGATATGCAGTTTTCTAGGATTGGCCCGTTACTACAGGCGATTTGTACAGGATTTCTCCCGTATTGCTGCACCTTTGACCGGATTGACCCGGAAGGGAGTTCCTTTCGATTGGACGGAGGAGTGCGAGCATAGCTTTCAGCAGCTACGGAATTGTTTGACTACGGCGCCGGTGTTATCATTGCCTTCAGGATCAGGCGGATTTGTGATCTATTGTGACGCTTCACGAGTGGGGCTAGGGTGTGTATTGATGCAGCATGACAGGGTGATCGCGTATGCTTCACGGCAGTTGAAGAGACATAAACAGAACTACCCCACTCAAGATTTGGAGATGGCTGCAGTGATCTTCGCACTTAAGATCTGGCGACATTACCTATACGGCGAGTCGTGCCAGATATTCACTGATCACAAGAGCTTAAAGTATATATTTCAGCAGCGAGACCAGAATCTCCGACAGTGCCATTGGATGGAACTAGTGAAGGACTACGATTGCGAGATCTTGTAGCACCCGGGCAAAGCAAATGTAGTGGCGGATGCTTTGAGCAGGAGGCCCGGAGGCATTCTATCTTATTTGAGCGCAGTGCAGAGGCAGTCGTCGGCAGATTGGCAGGTATTATGCGACAGCCGAGTGCAGTTCGAGTTCACGCCGATAGGGGTACAGCTTGCGCATGTTCGTGCACGCCTATAGTTACTTGACCGTATACAGGAGGCACAATACAGTGATGACCGTTGTTCAGAGATCATGGCACAGATCGGACAGGGAAGATTCTCTGAGTTCGTGATCGATGATCAGGGGATATTACGATTTGGGTCTAGACTGTGCGTACCAGATACTGAGGGATTGCGGCTTGATATTCTTGAGGAGGCACATCGTTCGATGTACAGTGTCCATCCCGGTTCCACCAAGATGTACCATGATATGAGAGATGTCTACTGGTGGGACGGAATGAAGAGGGACATCGCAGACTTCGTGTCGAGATGCCTGACTTGTCAGCAAGTCAAGGCCGAGCACCAGAGGCCAGCGGAAGAGCTACAGCCGTTACCCATTCCGGAGTGAAAATGGGAACAGATTTCTATGGACTTCATCGTGGGTCTACCCAAGACTAGGCGAGGGTATGACACCATTTGGGTGATCGTGGATCGATTGACGAAAGCGGCTCACTTCCTGCCAGTGAAGACGACTTTCGGATTCGCTCAGTATGCCCAGATATACATCGACGAGATTGTACGATTGCATGGAGTCCCGACGTGTATCGTGTCCGACCGAGGCACCCAGTTTACTAGCCGACTATGGCAGAGGCTTAAGGAGGCTTTAGGCACCCGTTTGAGTTTCAGCACAGCATTTCATCCGCAGACCGACGGCCAGTCAGAGCGGACTATTCAGACTCTCGAGGACATGCTCCGAGCGTGCGTTTTAGACTTTGGTGGTAGCCGGGATCATCATTTACCCTTGGTGGAGTTCTCCTACAACAATAGTTTCCAGGATACTATTCAGATGGCACCTTTCGAGGCTTTGTATGGGAGGAGATGTAGATCGCCCGTCTGTTGGACAGAGCTCAGTGAGAGCAATATTTTGGGGCCACAGATCGTATAGGAGACGACCGAGAAGATACAGCTGATTCGAGACAGGATGAGGACAGCTCAGAGCAGGCAGAGATCGTATGCTGACAGACGCTGCCGCAGATTAGAGTTCGCAGTTGGAGATCACGTTTTTCTGAGGGTCTCTCCGATGAAGGGAGTGATGAGGTTTGGACGGAAGGGGAAGCTTAGCCCCAGATTCATAGTCCCTTTGAGATCCTCGAGCGTATGGGCGCAGTAGCATATCGTTTGGCTCTTCCACCCGACTTCCCGGATGTTCACCCCGTATTCCACGTGTCGATGCTTCGCAGATACCTACATGACCCTTCGCATATGATTCAGCATCAGACCGTTCAGCTCGAGCGCGATCTTTCGTTCACCGAGCAGCCAGTCGTGATATTAGACTGGCAGGTGAAGAAACTTCGATTGAAAGTCTTGCCATCAGTGAAGGTGCTTTGGCGTAGCCCGAATGGTGAAGAGATCACTTAGGAGGCCGAGCGCGAGATGCGGAAGAAGTTCCCTAATCTCTTTGAAGGTATGCGCAGCTTTATATTTTAAATTTGGGGACGATTTTCTTTAAGGGGGAAAGATTGTAACACCTTAGGATGTGTTTAGTGGCTAATTATATGTTAATATATGATTTTTAATAAAAAGTTTACCAAATTGATTTTCAAATATTTTTTCAAATTTAATGAATATTTTATTATATTTTTCCTAGGCTTGCACACACTTGTGCATGTAAACTAGGGTTAAAAATGGGGTTGAACCATGATTAGCAACCATGGTGGATCAACCATTTTCCTTAAGCTAATTTTTTAATTTAACTAAGTTTTTGGGTCTTAATTAAGTGTGTGTTTTTTTTAATGAAAATGGAAAATGATTTGAATATGGTTGACTTGGAGGGGGGAGAGAGAGAGAAATGGCATCATGGCAAGTGCCATGCTTGCATTTAATGAAGAGAGAGAGGAGAGAGAGTTTGACTTGGGTGTTATCATTTCTTGCCTCTCATTTGTTCTCACATCTCTCTCACTCTCACTCACTCACTCACACACACAACTCAACACAGCAGCAGCCTCAGCACAGCAGCAGCAACCCCAGCACAGCAGCAGCATCAAGAGCAGCAACAGCATCAGCAGCAGAAGCAATAACAGCAGCAGGAGAAGCAAGCAACAGCAGTAACCAGCAGCAGCAGCACCTTCTTCCCTTCCTCTCCTCCTCCTTCCTCATGCTTCCTAAGGTCTTTTGGGGTATATTTCTTCAACCTACTTCTTAGTTTGCATAGTTTGTGTGTTTATAGCTTCGATTAGTGATTAATTATGCATTTTAGTGCTAAAAATGGTGATTAGTGTGAACTTTGGTTAAGTGAGGTTAGTATTAGTTAGACTAACTTAATTAAGTATTATTAGGGCCACTTAAAACTAGGTAAACCCCAGATTGCACTAAAATACCCCAAGTTTTCAATTTGTGCAAAATTTAACATTTTTAAGCAAAATCTTGGCTTTCTGTGATCTGCTATAGACCCGGGTACTTCAGATAAAATCTGAGTTAATTGTAGCCTACTTGGGAGACCCTGACCCCACCACCAGAATACGAGACCCCCATTCCACCTCTAGGCCGCCGGAATATTCCTTCTGGCCGCAAATTGCAGCCAAACTTGGGAGCTAGGTGTTAGGGTTTGTTCTGTAGGTGTCTGCTACATTTCTAAGGTCTATGGTATATACAATTTTGTAAGTTTTTAACCTGGGTAGAATCTGGGACAATATATCGTTTTTCAAGTACGTTTAGTTTGCGCGATACGTGCGATACGTGAGTGGGTTCTGTGATCCAGCGTGTCGCGACGTGTCGGGTTAGTTTTAGACGCGTATACACACGTTTCAGCGTATCGTACACACGCGCGTTTAGTTCGCGATGCGAGTTTCTCGTTTGCTTTCGATATCGCGTTTTGTAGAATTTTTCTTATATATATAGATTCCTTGTGTAATTCCAGGTTCGCAGGCGGGTACGACGGACGCCGCAAAGAAGGGGAAGCAAGTGGTCGGCTACGTGTAGCACGCGACCAGGTGAGTAGATTTAACATCTATGGGGAAATCGCCTGAATGGCGTTAAGCGTCAGGGCGTCATAGGATATTTTAGATTGCATGTGTTCATATAAATATATATACTATAGTAGCATACCATCTCCTATTGCATATAGAATTGGTAGTATAGAACACTGCACTGTCACTAACGGTTCAAGCTGCACAAGCACTATTTGTATGTTACACTCACACCGTTAGTGATTGCCATGACACTCACATTATAGGATTGCTACTAATCACATATCGTCTTGATTCCGCTTCATTGATGATTGTCATGACATGCCGCATATTGGTATATAGATATTTATATTCATACCATGCACACCGTATATTCAGTTTTGTGCATACCTTCACTGATATATCACTACCTGCGCACATGCACCCCTTATATTCATCTTAGTGCATACATATCTTGATATATTTAACCTTGTGCACATATACATCATATATCCATACTTGGGCACATATACATCGTATGTCCATATTAGTGCACATGTACATTGCTACACTCACATTGCGTACCTATCCATTCGCACATCCATACCTATACACATATATATGTTACATACATGGATGACATTGACATGTTTTAAAAACTAAGGGACTGCATGGGATATTTCAAAACTAGATCTTTTAAATGAGCGGTTTTCCCTTTCTTTTACTCTTAGTGTCATACGACACATTGCGTGGATTTACGCATTGAGTTTGGATTTATGTGATTTCTAGATTTGGGAACCGGAGTATTATTTTTAAGAAAATACGCACTGTTTTAAAAACTCGGTTTCCCTTGATATGATATTTCAGTGCGTCCACCATGAGTTTTCTCGGTTCCAGAGAGCTTGTGTGAGTATACCCGATTCGAGGAGCGGTAGGCACCAATTGCGAGTACGTGGTGGGCCCGGTACGATACCCCGAAGCAAGAAGACTCGTATTGTTAGACGGTGAGCCCGGCGGAGGGACTACTACCTACCGGTGATTGGTTAGACCTGGTGATTATCCGGAGGATACCGACCGGAGTCGATAGATGGATACGGGACGACGCGTACTGCCGGGACCGAGGGCCGATTCCGCAGACGGAGCCCGTGGGCCGATCCGATGGACGGAGCCCGATACTTGAGGATTTTCGTGTCGATGCTAGACACAGCGATTTTATGATATTTCGAGTGCCGATGTTGGGCACTCACGATTCTATGAGATTTACAGGATTTGAGGGCCGATGAGGATGACGGCGCCTGAGTCTTTTCTGGGATTTGGGTGTATTGATGGACATCGATTATTTTCCACGTTGATATCCCGTGTAGATATTATTTATTCCCATGCTCAGCATTCAGTATTTTACATCTCATCATGTATCTATTGTACCTGATAGAGTACACATACTATGCACGATCATTGCATACCCTGCTCATCCTATATAGATATCATTAGATTGTATTTACTATGCATGATCATTGCATACCCTGCTCATTCTATATAGGGTTGTTAGATTGCATTGCCATGCACGACTATCGCATACCTTGCTCATCATATAGAGATGTTATTAGACCGCATTTGTTGCATGATTTAACCATCCAGTTCATCATATAGATGTTATCTGTTGGCATAGGTTAGAGTATCGCAGCACATACATACTCGCGACTACCTTTATATGTTATCTACTATTCATGAGTTGGCAACTCACCCCCGTTATGCCACAGTGTTTGCAGGTTGCCCCTCGGAGTAGTCGCAGCAGGCTGCTTCTTACATCTTTTGACACAGATACCACTGCGGTTGGCATACTAGCCATTTCGCTGATAAGTGGATTTTTGTGCGGTATCTGCTTATTTTCCAGTTGTATACATCATTGTATCTAGTATTCTCCATCTACTACTTATGTATTGACTTAGAGACCAGTTGTGAGGACGATGTATATTATTTTGTACTCTGGTGTCGAGCTCGTTGTGAGCCGACTTATTTATGCAGTTTTACATTTCATGTTGTCTTCACTTATTTTTACTCATTCTTCGCTACGGCGTCGTATATTATCATTGTGGTGATTGTTTCCTCCGTTGAGCGTGATTGCTACCGTTTGGGATGCTTATTTCTTTTGTATATCACTTACTCATATATTGCCTTGTACCCGATTTCGGGGCTAGTTTTACAAAGGAAATGCTGCCAATAATAACTCGAACTTTAAAGAATTTCTCTAACAACTTAAAGTTTTCTAAATGTTTTGACAAATATTCTAATAAATGTTTTAAACACTCTATACTTTTAATGGTTTTGATTTCTGGGTTCAGCTTACTTAGTCGCGTTACGCCTGTAGACGTTACGCGGTTAAGTGCCGGTCACGGGACGAACTTTGGGTCATGACAGTTAGGATCATTTGGTCTCGTGTTTGTTCAGTGGCTTTATCTCCAGGAAACTAGACCCTCCATATGTGCAAAATTGGCTAATTTGACTTGGGGTAAAATCTGGGATCATTTTCAAAAGTTGATGTTTTGATTCGGGGTTTTGTTTTGCGTATTTTGAATTCCGGATTTTTGGAATTTGGTTTTAACTCGATGGTTTGACGTTTGTACAACGATATCGAGAGTTGTTTAGTGATTTTGAAGGCGTAGTCCGTAGGTTCGAACCTATAGGCTTTTAGCGTGTCGTTTTGGCTTTGATTTGGTTTTTAATGCGATACGATACATTATGATGTGTAGGTACCCTCATGAGAACTCCGAGATGACAAGCAAGCGCATGGCGTCATCGTCATCGGCAAGCGAAGATCAATGTGAGTAGATTTATATCTATAGGGGAAGTCGGGTGGATGGCGTATAGCACCCCCGCAAAGTTATGAGAATTGATGTGATGTAATATAGATATACTTTTATATGTTGTTGAGAGGTATGAACACTTAGCAAGAGGAGCTTTAGGAGATCATGGTTCTAGTGTTAGCGAGAATTGAAAAAAGGACTTTAGTGGATTTCTTAGTCACGAAACCCTAGAATAATGATTTGTATACACGCACATACACATACTCGCATACATTTACTTCCTTGTGCATATTGGGAACATATATATACCAATATATATATATATATATATTGGTATTCATATGCTTGGATGATGAGGATGTTATATGATACTTGGGAATGAATCGATATGATCAGGCATGATGCCGTGAGGTATTTAATATGTGACCGAGCTTTGTGATGATGTTATAGCGGGTCGTTGGACGACGATACCATGTGGATGATGATATATATACAATAGTTGACATATGATCGAGATATGAGATGAGATAGGTTATGATATTTATAATGGATCGCTTGGGTGATGTATACTTCTATATGATAATATGTGTGGATGACATCGGATGGTAGGAGACTTTAGATCAGTAGCCAGATCATGATATTGTTGATGATATTAGTAGTGTACTAGACTTAGATCAGTACCCCTGCTCACGATATGTGATGATGTGGATGCCAGATGAATAATGAGATAAATGTAATATTTGATCCGTACCCAGATTTGGGATGTCGTACGATAGATTTACTGTACGAGATATAGTTATGAGGATAGATCCGCACTCTTGACTCAAGGATGTCATATCATTTATTGTATCGTATGTGAAACTGTTGAGGCGAGATCACCGACTACTAGATATATATAGATCGACTCAGATTTAGGTGGATTCCCTTACCCTTTTGACTGGGCTCGAGTCATACTCATTTTCAAAAGTGGAGAATCGTGAGTATATTAAATACCAACTGTATGACTCGTATATTGGGTAGGTATATTTTTCAGTGTTACTGTTACTACATCACTTTCTGTATATTCATGATGTTTCATCGCATTGCATCCTTGTACATATGTTCTCTGTAATTATCACAAAACCCTGCTGTCAGGACACTAGCACCATTGCCGATGATGCATATGTTCCACGTACACCTGCTTTCCGGCTCACACACATAATCATCGGTAATTTCCATGTCACGTACACTTTAGAAAATATTATTCATTGACATAGCTTGCTAGTTGATAGTTGCTACATGTTATAGTTTTCATATGCTAGTTTAATTATTGCATGATATCAGATGCATCCGTATATTTATTGGTTATGCAGTATTATGGAGATTTATGCTGGTTTTCATTGTTATTGACATGGTGACTTGATGACTTCGGATTCTTCTTGATATTTTCTGGATTTTGAAACCGCATGTGAAAGTTTTGTAAACTGATGAATTATTTTAAAGAGAAAAAATGCGGTTTTCCTTGATATGTTGAGTATTGTGCATCATGGTGTTTTCTCGGTTCTGAGATGTTTTTGAGACCCGATTCGAGGAGTTGGATGAACCGTCTTGGGTACATGGTGGGCCCGGTAAGGTACCCCGGGGCAAGAAGCTCAAGTTGTAGACGATGAGCCCGGCAGGGGCAGACTGCCTACCGGTGATTTTACCTGGCGCGGCCGATATCCGGAGGATACCGTTCGTGGTCGTGTGATTAATGATATAGGCCGATCCGGACTGACGGAGCCCAAGGTATTGAGATATTGAGACTTGAGACACTGAGATATTGAGATTTGATGATACAGGCCAGTCCGGATAGCCGGAGCCTGAGGTATTGAGATACTGAGATTTATGTTTTGTGTCGATACTGGACACTGTTTTATCTGTCGATTTCATTGATGATACGCGATTTATATACATACAGAAATCTCATTAAATAAAGAAAACAGTTGTCTCATCACGATGTATTCTGTTTCATTTGTAATGCATTCATGCATCATATATCTGATATGTTGCTATCTGAGGTACTGACACGAGCATTTAGTATTACACTTATACATAGATGGACCAGGATATTTATTTGAGGATATTACTTGATATGACCTAGGATAGCGTCATGCATGCGATTTCTACTCATAGATTTTTTCTACTCACGAGTTGGCAACTCACTCTCGTTGTGCCACAGTTTCTTGCAGGTTTTGCCATACAGGTTTCGTTGCGGTTTTGCTGGCACACTGTTCCTTCCGGGTGATTGCTTTGGTAGGTGGGTTCTTTTGCATCAGGACCACCATTGTATATTTGTTATTTCTGTTGTATTTAGTAAAACTCCATCAACCAGACTTGTATATTTGATAGAGATAGATGACCAGTGTATATTCTTTCGACCTTAGAGTCGTGCGCTGTATTATTATGGTTTTCCTCTGGTTTTCTTGATGATGTTGGATTTTTATCCGAGGTTTGATCATCGCCTTTCGGCGTTGTATATTATATTGCATTGTGCTGTTTTGTCCGCCGGTTGGCGAAGAGCTAGCTCCCGCTTGGGGATGCCTTTATTCATTATATATGCTTTATCAGGTTTGTACTCATTTGGGGTCATCTTTTACAAAGGAAACTCTGCCGAAATTTTCAGAAAAGACTTGAGATTTTAAAAATGTATACTTCGGTTTGTGTTGTTAAACTTCTTGCAAAAAAATTGGGTTTTCTTTCACTCTACTGCTTTACTTGGTTTGGATTTCTGGGTTTTGGCTTACTTAGATTACGTACGCCTCGAGACGTTTCGTAGTTTAAGTGCCGGTCATGTTACGTACTTTTCGGGTCGTGACAAAGTTGGTATCAGAGCGTTAGGTTTTATCTTCGGAGTGTAAGATGACCCTTGGTTGATGGAGTGGGTGACTCAAGTAGAGTGACGTACCGTGTATATGTTTCGCGGCATACTTACGATACGATACTCCGCTTAAGGAGACTTAGGATGTACATTTCCTTGCACCATATTATATTCATTCCTATGATCTATCCTCATCAGTACCAATTATTTTTTTGTTACCACGATTGTACAGGCAGAAAGAGCTGCGGCTAGAGTTGCGGTCAGCACGAGCTCGTCACGGACGAGGACTGACCAGGGTGTGATTCTAGGGACATACGATTTGCATAGATGCGTCGTTTAATTGTGTTTTCACGCCATGAGCGTTTGATGGATCGCTTTTACAAGATTACTCAGACGTGTAGATCAGCACCAGAGAATTGGGCCAATGATAGAGGCCAACCAGAATGTGATGACCGTCGATGCACCGACTATTCATGATGATTGATGGCACTGTTCAGCGTGCGGACGAATGGGCCAGTTGTTGCTGCGAATGAGGAGATATCGCCCCAGATGTTTGGAGCTAATGCTGTACGAGTTATACTTCAAGATATGATAGAAGATCGCTAGTCACCAGAGATAAAAGACTAGGACATGTGATTCATTGCTTACCCCGATGCGAGATCATCAGATTGATTGATTCCAGCTAGAGACGGCTTTACGCTGACACGTTGAGAGTCGATATAGACGATCAAATGTCAGGAATCCATTTTCCAAGTTTAAAGTATTCGGAAAACAATGCAAGTAATTCTACGGACCCTCTAGAAGAATGAAACCCTAACTCAACATAATGACCATGGAACGCCGGTGAACCTTAGGGTTTGCGGCAGTTCAGCGGTGCCATTAGTGAGGCTTGGGTTTGCCCTTCTACGGTAGGTCCATAGGTGCTGTGGCATATATTCGATACTATTAAATTGTACCCAAGATGTTGAGCTCTTGGGAGATCACGGAACCTTGACAAATCGATCGAAAAGTTCGACATAATTCGGATATCATGTGATGGGATACATTGCTTGGGAGACTCCAGATTTGAGTATAGCGGTTGGAGCGCAGTTCATGCAGCTACGAGGAGACGAGTCTGAATCAGTCAATATTGGAGGAAAGTGGAGTAAGAGGTTCGTACGGGATCGTGACGAGAGGACGTTCCACTCCGCCGACATCAAAGATGTGACACGCATACAGAGGCATTGTATATGGATATATCTTTCAGAAGTAGTCGCGATGAGTATGCAGCCGTTCCGGAACCAGAAATTGATATAGAAAAGGGTGATAACCTCCGGGCAGTTCGGCAGAAACGAGATTGAGAGGGGCTTCGACGGAACCTTTGTGGAATACTATATGAGAAGACTTGGACCCAGGAGAGGTCATATTGTGCACACCCAGCAGGACAGAGTTCGGCATCGTCGACGAGACATGTTATGAGTGACCATGATATTTGGCCAGAGATCTTTAGAGGATATGCCAGAGCGGATCATTTCCGTTAGTACACCGAACTAGGCCGATGAGCCAATAGATTGCAATATTGGTAATCCACAGAGAAATGAAGACCCACAGACAAAAGACGCCAGACCATGAGCAGGAGGCAGCGGATGTTATTGCTCCGCCAGTTTTGGGCGCACCGACACCTTTCGACATTGTAGGAGGCGTACCTCAATGTCTTTCGTTGCGATTTGCGTTGTGATCTGAATATCACGCTTATATCACATGGATTTGAGTTTTGATGATTGGGCTTTATGGTATTGTTTTCGTGCACCATGGCTGCACCTACTGAGTATTTACGTTTTGTGTATAGTTATTGCACTTGAGATATGTGTTATACACTGTTGTGTTGATTTATGATTTGTGCAGGTTTATTTCACTTGATTCAGTTTTGTGCTTTGGCTGCACATGTTTATGATTTCATGGATTGCATACAACTGATTGATTTTTGTGCAGGTGTATGCACTTGATTTGGTTTTTGCACTCGATATAGCTTACATGTTCTTGCAGTGCATGGATACGTGTTTTGTGCATGCAATTGCATGCGTTTATGATTTTATATACCTTGGGACACTCGGTGTTACTTTTTATACGTATTTGAGTTATTGATGCATTTTCGTGCACTTGTTGCACCCGAATTGTATTTTGTGCAGTTGTTGCACTAGGTTTTTACGCTGTGCATTGTTGCACCATATAGTATTTCGTGCACTGGATGCACTGTATTCGGCATTTCGTGCACTGGATGCACTGTATTCGGCATTTCGTGCACTGGATGCACTGTATTTGGTATTTCATGCACTGGATGCACTGTATTCGGCATTTCGTGCACTGGATGCACTGTATTCGGTATTTCGTGCACTGGATGCACTATATTTGGTATTTCGTGCACTGGATGCACTGTATTCAGTATTTCGTGTACTGGATGCACCAAATTCATATTTCGAGCATTTGTTGCACCAGCTAGGTATTTTGTGCATTGGTTGCACCGGAATTATACTCCGTACCTTGGTTGCACCCGATTTATGTCTTTGAGCATTTGTGTTACCAGATTTGTGTTTTGTGCGCGTTGCACTTGATGTTTGTTTTCGTGCATGTTACTGCACTAGATACTTTTTACGGACTGATGCGCTTGGGTTGGATTTTTGTGTATATTAGGCACTTAATATTAGATTTTGTGCGCATCGAATGCACTTGATTTAGATTTTATTCCTGCATGTTGGATGCACTTGATTTAGATTTATTTGTGCATGTTGGATGCACTTGATTTAGATTTTATTCGTGCATGTTGGATGCACTTGAGTTAGATTTTATTCATGCATGTTCGATGCCCTTGATTCAGCCTTCATTCGTGCATGACAGATGTACTTGATTTTGATTTTTGCGCATGTTGAGCGCATGATATGAGATATAGTGTTGTGAACACCGAAGGCACTCGATTGGATTTCCATTCGTGCATGTTAGTTGCACTAGATTGAGATTTTGTGCACCACAGTAGCACTTGACTTTGATTAGATATCATTCAAGATGTTGATTTTGATTTCATTCCTATGGTATGCATGTGATTTGACTTATGCTTTCGGCATAGTTTTCATACACGTTTAGTATTTTGATTCGATTTTGTGCACGCTGATGCACATGGTTGTGAGATTTTATACCGTGGTATACCTGATTGGATTGAGGTTTATTATATACCATCGATTTCGGTTATGATATTTGATATTGTTTTCGTGCACCTTGTGCACTGGAATTGGATTCTTGCGCATACTTGGGCGCTTGATGCGATTTTGGTGCACGCCAGATGCACTAAATCGAGATTTTCGTGCATATCAGATGCACCTGGTATTGCTGTCAGGCACACACCGTTACCCTTGACAGGTGTTCTCATGCACACCCGTTGCACTTAGATGTTGTTTCTGTGCATATGTATGGCAATTTATAGATTTCGATTTCCGTGCGCACCAGACGCACGCGGCATTCTTATGCACATTTTGGGATTGATTTTTGGAGCAGTACGTTTTTATGATATTTACTATTTGGTATAGTAGCTGGGCAGGACTAGTCAGAGGACAGTACCTGAGTATATTTTGCATGCATCGATAGTTATCGAAGGAATTTCCAAAAAGGGAGCTATAGTCTCAGTATTTACCTACGTGTCCGAGATGACATGAAACATTTTATAAAGAAAACCCTTCTAACATTGTTTTCAAAACGGTGGGACGTGTATGTTAAACAAAGGATATATGTATATTTAATTGTTTTCTTACAATAGATGTCCGCTACTGTGCAGTGATACACACATTGCAAAGAGACTTAAAAGGGTTTGGCATGCATTTCCTTCAGATATTTACATGTATAGTTATGATGTTTACTTGCATTGTTGACTTATATCATGTTGGTTTTGTTTTGGGCTTTGACATTGGTGTCTTCGCCATAACTCCGATGATTGCGGGATGCTTGACGGAGTTTTGATTTTGAGTTATCTACTCATTGTTCTTGCGCACGCATTGCGCTACGATGCGTCTTATATATTAATGATTTCGGAGCCCCGACGACTTGGACTTTTTACTGAAATGTTTTAGTATTTGAGGGGTTTAAATTTAAATTCGGGGACCGAATTTCTATAAGGAGGGAAGATTGTAACATTTCAGAAAAAATAAAATATTATTTTTGGGAATTTTTATAATTTAATAATATTATATTGAATATTTTAATAAGGCAGTAAAAAATTAAATACCGATAAATTTGGGGAAAATTTGGAAAATTATAGAAATTACTAAAAAGAGGGTGCTTTGTGTAATTTATGCAAATTATGAAGTTTTATGATTTATTAAACACCATTTTAGTGCTAATCACGATTAAATATCGCTAATCGCGAATTAAGCTTATTTTGTGCAAAACATGCACCGTGTCGTATTTTACACTTGTGTTACATTTTGATAACCATGGTTTCATTTGGAATTTATGTGTTGGTTTTAAAAATGAAATGGAAAAAGAAAATAAAAAGAAAAGAAAAGAAAAGAGAAGTCAAGAGGTATGGGCATGAGAGAGAGAGATGTGAGGGGGTCAACCTTGGTCTAGGTCTCATTCCTCTCTCATTTTGTCTCCTTCATTCTCTCTCCCCTCAACTCCCATGGCTGCCCTCTTCCTCCCCCATCTCTTCAACCCTCAAAAAAAACCCAAAACAAACCCAAAACCCCATCTCCATTTCACAAAAAGCATGCACAAGCTCAAGGGAAGCACATTGGACAAAGAAAAATCAAATTTTGAGGACTTTGGGCAACTCAAGAAAATTCTTGAGTTGCCAATTGAGCTAATTTCTGCACCCTTAGAATAGTATTTAAATTCCTTAGGCATCCATATATGTTTAGTATCGATATCGAGTGGTTTTGTGAACCTAGAAATTTCTGGATGAGGGTTTTGAGAAATTTTGGATGGTGAAGTGTAATTGAGGTTAGTAGTGACCCTAAACTCCTGTTAGTGATATCATATTGGACTAAAACCTGAGACTTAACCCCGAAATACGAACTTAGAAACCCGATATCGGAAAAATTGTGGATTCTGTGAGAGTATAATGAAATCTGCTAACACCCGGAGCCTCTGAAAAATATTTAGCAAACACTGAGACACAAGCAGGCAACCTAGAACCTATACCCAAAACCCAGGACCCCAATTCCCTTGCCAGGCCGCAGATTTAATCAATCTGGCCGCAAATTACAGCTAGGTTAGGGTCATTTGGTCTCATGTTTGTTCTGTGGCTTTATCTCCAGTAAACTAGACCCTCCATATGTGCAAAATTGGCTAATTTGACTTAGGGTGAAATCTGGGATCATTTTCAAAAGTTGATGTTTTGATTCGGGGTTTTGTTTTGCATATTTTGAATTCCGGGTTTTTGGAATTTGGTTTTAACTCGATGGTTTGACGTTTGTACGGCGATATCGATAGTTGTTAGGTGGTTTTGAAGGCGTAGTCCGTAGGTTCGAACCTATAGGCTTTTAGCGTGTCGTTTTGGCTTTGATTTGGTTTTTAATGCGATACGATACGTTATGATGTGTAGGTACCCTCACGAGGACTCCGAGACGACAAGCAAGCGCGTGGCGTCATCGGCATCGGCAAGCGAAGATCAAAGTGAGTAGATTTATATCTACGGGGGAAGTCGGGTGGATGGCGTATAGCACCCCCGCAAAGTTGTGAGAATTGATGTGATATAATATAGATATACTTTTATATGTTGTTGAGAGGTATGAACACTTAGCAAGATGAGATTTAGGAGATCATGGTTCTAGTGTTAGCGAGAATTGAAGAAAGGACTTCAGTGGATTTCTTAGTCACGAAACCCTAGAATAATGATTTGTATACACGCACATACACATACTCGCATACATTTACTTCCTTGTGCATATTGGGGACATATATATATATATATATATTGGTATTCATATGCTTGGATGATGAGGATGTTATATGATACTTGGGAATGAATCGATATGATCGGACATGATGCCGTGAGGTATTTAATATGTGACCGAGATATGTGATGATGTTATAGCGGGTCGTTGGGCGACGATACCATGTGGATGATGATATATATACGATAGTTGACATATAATCAAGATATGAGATGAGATAGGTTATGATATTTATAATGGATCGCTTGGGCGATGTATACTTCTATATGATAATATGTGTGGATGACATCGGATGGTAGGAGACTTTAGATCAGTAGCCAGATCATGATATTGTTGATGATATTAGTAGTGTACTAGACTTAGATCAGTACCTCTGCTCACGATATGTGATGATGTGGATACCAGATGAATAATGTGATAAATGTGATATTTGATCCGTACCCAGATTTGGGATGCCGTACGATAGATTTACCGTACGAGATATTGTTATGAGGATAGATCCGCACTCTTGACTCGAGGATGTCATATTATTTATTGTATCGTACGTGAAACTGTTGAGGCGAGATCAACGACTACAAGATATATATATAGATCGACTCAGACTTAGGTGGATTCTCTTACCCTTTTGACTGGGCTCGAGTCATACTCATTTTCAAAAGTGGAGAATCGTGAGTATTTTAAATACCAACTGTATGACTCGTATATTGGGTAGGTAAATTTTTCAGTGTTGCTGTTACTACTTCACTTTCTGTATATTCATGATGTTTCATCGCATTTCATGCTTGTACATATGTTCTCTGTAATTATCATGAAACCCTGCTGTCAAGACACTAGTACCATTACTGATGATGCATATGTTCCACGTACACCTGCTTGCCGGCTCACACATATCTGTAGGGTTCCTAGGCACACTAATGAGGTCTCACAAGGCATCAACCATGCCAATTTCAAAAATTACAAGTGCCGAGAAACCCTAATACGGATCGATGACTAGAATTTTAGGCGAAACAAGCAACTAGTTAACAACTTAACTAAGTGAACGGAAATACAACCTTTGTAGATCTGGTTCTCCACCTCCATAGCTCCATGATGAAGTCTCCTCGCTGTCCAAATATAATCCCGGGCTCTAGCGTCGGTTTCATCGGAGAAATGGGCGGGCTTGGTCGTCCGCTTCGATGCCGAAGATGATCTACGTCGAGGCAACACTAGATCAAGCTCCAACTTCACCAAGTCAAAAAACTTGTGAAGAAAACACCCTATACTACTTGGCAAGAGGTAGAGGATGAAGAAATAGGAAGTGGGTTCACTTTAGAATTGGATTTCTCACTCTTTTCATCAAATCACCATTGATGAAAGCAAGATTTTCTTCTTGAAGAAGAAGAAGAAGATAATATGATAAGTTAATCATAATTCAAAAGAAAAATAATACTTATCATATATTTAACCATGGTCAAGTGTAGAGAATGAATCATGGTTAAGTGGAATGGTTAGGGTTAAGCATGAGACAAAAATGGTGGACTAGTTCAAAGCTTGATGAAGCTTCAATATACAAACAAAGAAAGCCACCATTTTCTCTTTATGCTTATTATTTTCCAAAAAGAATAAATAAATAAATAAATAAGAAACCAAAACCCTAATCATTCATATAACCATGGTTTAATCTTTACACAAACCCAAGTTAGCATGCATCATCAAACATGATACAAACTTGTGCACAAAAATATATCACATATACAATGTGCACAAACAAGTGAGAAAAACCATTTAAAGTGAACCAATACTAGTTAATGCAAAGTAATATATCAAATATATAATTATGCATTAAATCATTAAATCAACACTTGATTTAACGATCCGGTCATATCGCATATAACCGACTAATATCCAATGTATCGGCTTATCGAATCAATCCTTGATTCGATAACTAGGTTATATCGCATACAACCATTCGATACATTCATCGCGAGAATGAAATACGGTATCACATACACGCATTATTCTCGGTCCCGCACATATCTCATATGCGCTCCTATTTCGTTTCGCTTGAGCCAGGAGACCTCTGTGTAGGACTCTAAAGACTCGTCAATACAACGGCAGCAGGTGATGATCATATCAAACACCCACAAGCCGCAAGCGGTCTGCTAAACGTAACGGCCACCCGGGTATTGAGCGATCAGAAGATCGACGAGCAAGCCCGCTCACACTCCTGTGAATCCAACCAGTAACACTTACCGTACAGTCCGGTCTGTTCGTCTGATATGTCGCATATCTCGCCTAGGGGTGGTAAACGTCAGACCCCAATAGCTCGATAAGTCATGCCGACGTGAGGTCCATAACATGTGTGAAACTACTGATAACACTTACCAGTAGATCACTGCAACCCTGGCCAGGAATTTCCTGTTATGGCCAGTCGAGCATAGCGCAACATCAACCCCCAATACCGGGAGAGACAAATCCCCTCCTATCGCTCATTGCCTCAATGTGATTCGGGACTGTACCCAAAAACCACCGTTTTGCACGCCCTCTTGGACGTGGTAAGATGGAAATCAAAGCACAGTGGGAACCACACAAGACTCTATGACGATCTCGGGTCAACAGACTACTCTGTACCAGTGTCACCAGAGAACTGCTATCTGACGTGAGGTATAATACCATCTGGGAGTTCTCGGCGAGTCCGTCCAGTGTACCCAGTCTCTACTGAGCACCCGTATATCATCTCTGATGTCAAACACCAATGGATATGGGATCATCCATCGCCCATCGGTATGGGTCGAGAAGGTATACGCTAGTCTACTCTGGTATATCGATGCCCCGTCTCGATACACCCACGACTAGGGACTTTGAAGGATGTACTTATGGACTACCATGTCCCCACTAGTATGATCCGCATCATAGTCCAGGTAGTCAAGCACACATCCTAAGGGCTTTACCAACATGTAACAGAGAGACATTCAGTATACACGTTAAGGTAAAGTTCAACCAGATAGCATACTATCATGTCGAGCAAGAAAGTCCTCCCTATATATGTCCCAGCATCCACTACAATATACATCCAATGTAGAGTAATGGCCTCTAGGGCATACATATAACTAACAATATCATCATCGGTAATTGCCATGTCACGTACACTTTAGAAAATACTATTCATTGACATAGCTTGCAAGTTGATAGTTGCTACATATTATAGCTTTCATATGCTAGTTTAATTATTGCATGATATCAGATGCATCCGTATATTAATTGGTTATGCAGTATTATGGAGATTTATGCCGGTTTTCATTGTTATTGACATGGTGACTTGATGACTTCGGATTCTTCTTGATATTTTCTGGATTTGGAAACCGCATGTGAAAGTTTTGTAAACTGATGAATTATTTTAAAGAGAAAAAATGCGGTTTTCCTTGATATGTTAAGTATTGTCCACCATGGTGTTTTTTCGGTTCTGAGATGTTTTTGAGACCCGATTCGAGGAGTTGTATGAACCGTCTTGGGTACATGGTGGGCCCGGTAGAGAGAATGTGAAAGCAGAATAGTCAATAGCCGTACCCCGTGGAAAGAAGCTCGAGTTGTAGACGATGCACCCGGCAGGGGCAGACTGCCTACCGGTGATTTTATATGGCGCGACGGATATCCGGAGGATACCGTTCGTGGTCGTGTGATTGATGATATGGGCTGATCCGGACTGACGAAGCCCGAGGTATTGAGATATTGAGACTTGAGACACTGAGATATTTAGATTTGATGATACAGGCCAGTCCGAATAGCCGGAGCCGGAGGTATTGAGATACTGAGATTTATGTTTTGTGTCGATGCTGGACACTGTTTTATCTGTCGATTTCATTGATGATACGCGATTTATATACATACAGAAATCTTATTAAATAAAGAAAACAGTTGTCTCATTCACGATGTATTCTGTTTCATTTGTAATGCACTCATGCATCATATATCTGATATGTTGCTATCTAAGGTACTGACACAAGCATATAGTATTACACTTATACATAGATGGACCAGGATATTTATTTGAGGATATTACTGTTGGATATAGTGCCCTCAGAGTCAATTATTAGATCGCAGGCACGTGATTGCAATGATTGAGGGAGGACCTATGCCGGTAGGACAATCTTACTCAGGATGATTGTATACTATCTGGTTCGTCTCTATCATCGTGTACATGCTTTAGGTGACATTGTGGTTCACTATTACACGTTGATGGAGAATAGTATGCTACCATGGTTTTTTCTTTAACATCGTGTACTGCTTTAGGTAACCTTACAGGTTGCTATTACACGTTGATAGAGCCCTTAGCATTTTTGCTTGACTACCAGCAGTATGATAGCGATCATATACGTGGGAGCTGGGGTCTATAAGCACATCCTTAAAAGGTCCCTAGTCGTGGGAGTTTCGAGACTGGGCATCGATACTCCATTAGTAGACTAGTGTATACAGTCGAGACCCCGACGAGGGGCGGTGGCCGGTCTCACAAGCCATTGGTGTCAGTTGGATCACCTAAGATGTATACAGGTGCTCATTGGGTTATGAGTACACTGGACAGGACTCGCCGGGAACATGCTAGTTGGTATTATACCTAACGTCAGATAGCAGTTCCCTGGTGACATGTGTACAGGTTAGTTCATCGACCTGAGATCGTCATTTGTCTCGTGTGAGTTCCCACTGTGCTTTGATTACTACCCTACCACGGCTCAAAGGAGTCGTGCAAACAGGTTTTAGTTGGGTACAGTCCCGAGCCACATGGAGGCAGTGAGCGGATCGGCAGGGGTTCGTTTCTCCCGGTATTGGGGGTGAGGTCGCGCTATGTCCAGGAGATCCATTACACGAAGTCCTTAGCCAAGGCAGGAGATTTACTGGTAGGTATTCCAGTAGTATCTCAGGGTGTTCTGGGCTACACTCCGACACGACTTGTACCGCTTTTAGGGGTCTGACTTTTACCAACCCCCTAGGCCCTACATGCGATGCTCATAGACGAACAGACCGGACTGTACGGATATTGTCACTGACAGGCTCAGTAGGGTGTCAGGATGAGTTCGCTCATCGACCTCCCTTGTGGTCAATACCTGGTAGCTCGTTACGTACGGCTAATACCTCTGACGTGCTATTGGTTAAATCCACAGCCAAAATATTGACGAATCTTTAGAGTCCCCCACAGACAGTTTCTCAAGTTTCGGGCGAAACGTTGTAGAGGCCGTATGATATATGGCAGGGTTCGATCTTATACATGCGGTATTGCACGGATCATGATCGGACGGATCATACTAGTGGGCTTTGGTTTAAGCCGGATCCTAGTATTAGATTTGTTGGATTACTTTAGTCTTATCTCATTCGCATTCAGTCGGAATGCGGATGCAGGTATGTATATACAAGTGAGGGGTATCCTTATGATCCGTCATGAGTTTACTTTAGATGTTGCCGGATCTTTTTGTTGGACCAAACATTTAGATTAATGTTTGTAAATGGAAATTGTGAGCTATATGTCATGATATGAAGCATTTATTGTGACACATGCACAAGTGGTGACTCATGGTCTCTTTCTTTGTGCATGTGTCACATAATGTGAAGGATTTGTATTGAAATGATAATGAGAGAGAGAAAGGCAACCATATGGTTGTAGTTTTTTTACTCTTGTATTATTCTTAATCTCATTCTTGCTCTCATTATCATTTCCATTACAAAAGAAAAAGAAAAGAGAGAGAAAGCCTTCTCTTCTTCTTCCTCCTCTAGCTCACCATTTTCTCCAATGGCAACACCTTCAACCTCCATCCAAAGCAATGGATGCAAGAGACAAAGTGATCACAAACATTCTCTACAACACCTTGGACACGTCAGCTAGCACACTTCGTGTAAGTCCATGTCACGCACCCCATGAACTTGCGGGGAGGCGGAATATATGAAAAACGATTATCAAAGCTTCGTAACACGGACTTGAGCGCATGAATCGTGTCTAAACCGTTACTAGCATACTACGAAAGGTTTAACTACTCGGATTCAAAGTTATACCTCACGTTACTTGTCCTTCGGGTCTTCATCGCTGTCTTCCGCTCCTCGTAGGCTCCTTGGAACGTCGGCACCTCAACGACCTCCTCGAATCAAAGACGATCCACCCGAAAGCTCCTACTCAAAGCTTGATCTCTAACTTGAGATAACTAGGTTTCTTTAGTTGTTAATCAAAGTGACTTAGGTGATATAGAGTGAGGTTATGGATTAATTAGTCTATCTAATCCTTGATCTCAACACATGAGGGAGGAGGATTAGGGTTTCAAGAGAGAGCTTGAGGAGAGAGAAGGTGAGCATGAGTTATGAATGAAAAAACTTCTCACTTCTAATATATAATGAAGCATAAGAAAATCAGAATGAATAAATCAAAATGCATTATCATCACGCTTCATTAAATATATGCAATGAATCATCAAGTGAGTCATTAAGCAATAAATGCTTCATTAACTCACTTGAATGATTCATCTAAGTGAGTCACAAATGCATTAAATGCTAATGCCACCTTACCCTCCATGTCATCATCCTTCTAGAAGCTTCCCGACAAATTACGAGAACGCCCCTCCTATCCGTGAAAACACGGAAAAACTTTAAACTGTATAAATCCAATATCCCGATACTAGAATCTGGCTTAAACCATAGCCGGCTAGTAAAAACTGTCCGAACGTCGTACGTGCGTAAACACACATACGCGTCCGAACCCTTGTCGTAAAACCATACGACCTCTATATCATTTCGCCTGGAGCAGGGAAACTCTCTGTGTGGGACTCTAAAGACTCGACACTACGCAGGCAGTGGGTTTAACCACAGACCGCAAGCGGCACTAGCTGTACGTAACGGTCCCCAGGTAAATGTCGATAAGAAGGCCGATGAGGAAACCCATCCGAACTCTTACTGAGCCTGATATGACAATCTTCGTACAGTTCGGTCTGTTCGTCTAAGACTATCGCATATCGAGCCTAGGGGCGGCAAGCGTCAGTCCCCTAATAGCGGTATAAGTCGTGTCGGAGCGTAGCCCATTACACCCTGAGAAACTACTGGAACCTGTAAGTCCATGTCACGCACCCCACGAACTTGCGGGGAGGTGGAATATATGAAAAACGATTATCAAAGCTTCGTAACACGGACTTGAGCGCATGAATCGTTATCTAAACCATTGCTAACTATCAACTAGAGGTTTAACTACTCGGATTCGAAGTTATACCTCACGTTACATGTCCTTCGGGTCTTCATCGCTGTCCTCCACTTCTCGTAGGCTCCTTAGAACATCGGCACCTCAACGGCCTCCTCGAATCAAAGACGATCCACCCGAAAGCTCCTACGCCAAGCTAAATCTCAAACTTGAGATAACTAGGTTGCTTAAAGTGCTAATCTAAGCTACCTAGGGGATATAGAGTGAGGTTATGGATGTATTAGTCTAGCTAACCCTTGATCTCAACACATGAGAGGCTAAGGTTAGGGTTTGAAGAGAGAGTGAGCTTGAGGAGAGAGAAGGTGAAGATGATAATGAAATGAATAATGAACTCATATGAATATATCAACCATAACAATTAATCAAATAAATAATATAAATGATTTATCATCATGGTTAGATTCATTCACCTAGTGTGATTCATCATATGACTCATTAACTCATTAATGAATCATTTAATGCAAAGGATGAATCACACAAATGAGTCATTAAGCAATTAATGCTCATGCCACCTTAACCCCTTAGTCACCACTCTTCTAGAAGCTTCCCGACAAATTACGAGAACGCCCCTCCAATCCGTGAAAACACGGAAAAACTTTAGACTGTATAAATCCGATAACCCGATACTAGAATCTGGTTTAAACCAAAGCCGACTAGTAAAAACTGTCTGAAAAGTCGTACGTGCGTAAACACACGTACCCGTCCGAACCCTTGTCGTAAAACCATACGACCTCTATATCGTTTCGCCTGGAGCAGGGAAACTCTCTGTGTGGGACTCTAAAGACTCGACACTACGCTGGCAGTGGGTTTAACCACAGATCGCAAGCGGCACTAGCTGTACGTAACGGTCCCCGGGTAGATGTCGATAAGAAGGCCGATGAGGAAAATCATCCGAACTCCCACTGAGCCTGATGTGACAATCTTCGTACAGTCCGGTCTGTTCGTCTAAGACTATCGCATATCAAGCCTAGGGGGCGGCAAGCGTCAGTCCCCTAATAGCTGTATAAGTCGTGTCGGAGCGAAGCCCATTACACCCTGAGAAGCTACTGGAACCTACCGGTATATCTCGCTTGCCCTGGCCAGGGACTTTGCGTAATGGCTCTCTGACACAGCGCGATATCATCTCCCAATACCGGGAGAGACGAATCCTATCTAACCACTACTGCCTCCAAGTGCTCAGGACTGCACCCAACTGCTACCTGTTTGCACGACTCCTTTGAGCCGTGGTAGGGTAGCAATCTAAGAACAGTGGGACACACTCGAGGCGAAGTAGCAGTGTCAAGTCTGCGGACTATGCTGTACTCATGTCACCTGGGAACTGTTAACTGACGACGGGTATAATACCAACCAATCAGTTCCCCTGCGAGTCCTGTCCGGTGTACCCGTAACCTAACGAGCACCTGTATACTATCTCCAGTACGACGTACTGATGGCTGTGGGACAGACCATCTCCCCAACTGGGATGAGAAGCGTACACACATAGTCTACTCCGGAATATCGATTCCCTATCTCAATAATCCAACGACCAGGGACCTGTATAGGATGTTGCTTACAGACTACCCATCCCCCACTAGTGTGACTGCCATCACAACGCTGGTAATCAAGCAAAGATCCTATGGGCTCTACTAATATGTATAAGTGATACGTTATAAGAAACATATGCACATATTAAAGTAGACATAAACCAAGTAGCATACTACCATTTTTAGCAAGACTGTATATACAACTGTGAATATCCCAAGCTTCCATTAAGTAATATACAATCTAGTATGATACAATAATGGCCCCTAGGGCATATACGCTAACAGAACCTACCAGTAAATCCCGCTTGCCCTGGCCAGGGACTTTGCGTAATGGCTCTCTGACACAGCGCGATACCAACTCCCAATACCGGGAGAGACGAATCCTTTCTAACCACCACTGCCTCCAAGTGCTCGAGACTGCACCTAACTGCTATCTGTTTGCACGACTCCTTTGAGCCGTGGTAGGGTAGCAATCTAAGAACAGTAGGACACACTCGAGGCGAAGTAGCAGTGTCAAGTCTGCGGACTATGCTGTACTCATGTCACCTGGGAACTGTTAACTGACGACGGGTATAATACCAACCAACAGTTCCCCTGCGAGTCATGTCCGGTGTACCCGTAACCTAACGAGCACCTGTATACTATCTCCAGTACGACGTACTAATGGCTGTGGGACAGACCATCTCCCCAACTGAGATGAGAAGCGTACACACTAGTCTACTCCGGAATATCGATGCTCTGTCTCGATAATCTAACGACCAGGGACCTGTATAGGATGTTGCTTATAGACTACCCAGCCCCCACTAGTATGACTGCCATCACAACGCTGGTAATTAAGCAAAGATCCTATGGGCTCTACTAATATGTATAAATGATACGTTACAAGAAACATATGCACATATTAAAGTAGAAACAAACTAAGTAGTATACTACCATTTTTAGCAAGACTGATATATAACTGTGAATATCCCAAGCTTCCATTAAGTAATATACAAGCTAGTATGATACAATAATGGCTCCTAGGGCATATACACTAACAATCTCCCACTTGCACTAGGGCCATGTTATGGCATATCGCAGACCTATCATCTCGAATAGCCTCTCGAACTGCGTCTGAGGAATGGCCTTTGTGAATGGATCGGCAGTGTTATTCTTTGTATCTACTCTCTTTACCTCGATCTCCCGGCGATCTATTATCTCCCTGATCAGGTGATACCGCCTTAAGATGTGTCTGGAATTCTGATGGGACCTGAGTTCCTTCGCTAAAGCTATAGCGCCGTTGTTGTCGCAATACAAAGGTATTGGACCAACACTGGTAGGAACCACCTGAAGTTCTGTGAGGAACTTCTTCATCCAGACAGCTTCTTTTGCGGCATCGCAAGCAGCTATGTACTCCGCTTCCATCGTTGAGTCAGCAACGGTCTCCTGTTTGGAACTCTTCCAACAAACCGCCCCTCCATTGAGGGTAAAGACATAACCCGACATGGACTTGGAGTCATCCTTGTCACTCTGGAAGCTGGAGTCAGCAAAGGCCTCGATCTGGAGGTCTTTTCCGCCATACACCAAGAACATCTCCTTAGTCCTCCTCAGGTACTTGAGAATGTTCTTTACTACTATCCAGTGCTTCTCTCCTGGGTTTGCCTGATACCGGCTTACAACGCTCAATGCGTATGCTACATCTGGTCTGGTACATAACATCGCATACATTATAGAGCCTACCGCAAAAGCGTAGGGTATAATCGACATGCGATCCCTTTCCAAATCAGTCTTGGGAGACATCTCTTTGGAGAGGGTGATTCCGTGACAAGCCGGTAGGTTACCGCGCTTAGAATCATCCATACTGAATCTCTTCAATATGGTGTCTATGTACCTGGACTGCGAAAGTCCTAACATCCTTTTTGATCTATCACGATAGATCTGGATCCCCAGAATGTAGGTGGCATCACCCAGGTCTTTCATGGAGAATTTCTGTGATAAGAATCTTTTGACTGACTGTAGCATAGGAATATCATTTCCTATTAGGAGAATGTCATCCACGTACAAGACGAGGAATACTACAGCTCTCCCTACAATCTTATTATATATGCAAGGTTCATCTGGATTTTTGATAAAGTCGAATTCTTTGACAGCATCATCAAAACAGATGTTCCAACTCCGCGATACCTGCTTTAGTCCATAAATGGATTTAAGCAACTTGCATACTTTACCGCTGCTCCCACTCTGAATGAATCCCTCTGGCTGATCCATATAGACGCACTCTTCTAAATTACCATTTAGAAAGGCCGTCTTTACGTCCATCTTCCAGATCTCATAATCGTGGAAGGCAGCAATAGCAAGAAGGACCCGAATGGATTTGAGCATAGCCACTGTAGAAAAGGTTTTGTCATAGTCCAAACCAGGTCTTTGACGGAAACCCTTTGCAACAAGTCTAGCCTTATAGGTTTCAACCTGTCTATCTACACCAATCTTCTTTTTGAAGATCCATTTGCATCCTACGGGTTTTACCCCATCTGGAGCAATGTCCAAAGTCCATACTTTGTTAGTGTACATGGACTCCATTTCGGTCTGCATTGCATCCAGCCATTTTACCGAGTCGCTGCTCTGAATGGCTTGCTGGAAGCTAGTAGGGTCATCATCATCAATGACGCAATCCTCTCTATCCCCATCTATGAGAAAACCGTAGTATCTCTCAGGCGGATGAGACGGCCTACTACTCCTGTGGAGGGGTGCGGGAATGTCCTGTTCTTCTTGAACTACTGGTACTACCAAACTTTCAGTTGTAGTTTGTAGTTCTGGAATTTCTTCCAGTTCTATTTCGCTCCCACTTGTATCCTTTTCTAAAACCTGCTGTTCTAAAAAATGGGCATTATGAGAAACAAAAACCTTTTGTTCCTCTGCGTAATAGAATAGATACCCCTTGGAGTTCTTTGGATATCCCACAAACTTACACTGTACTGATCGTGCCTCGAGCTTGTCCACATGCTGCTTTTTAACAAAAGCTAGACATCCCCAAATCTTCAGATACTAAAGATAGGGTTTCTTCCCACTCCACATCTGATATGGGGTGGTAGGCACAGTCTTGGTAGGAACCCTGTTCAGAAGATATGCCGCTGATTCTAGCGCATAACCCCAGAAAGATCGCGGTAACTCAGCTTTACTCATCATGGAACGAACCATATCCAATAGGGTTCGATTCCTCCTTTCCGATACACCGTTGTGTTGTGGTGTGTATGGAGGAGTAAGCTGAGAGAGAATTCCATTCTCTTTTAAGTAACGCAGGAACTCGGCACTTAAGTATTCACCACCTCGATCAGATCTCAGTGTCTTGATACTTTTGCCTGTTTGGTTTTCCACTTCATTTTTGTATTCCTGGAATTTTTCAAAGGCCTCGGATTTATGCTTCATCAAGAAGAAATATCCATACCTAGAGAAATCATCCGTAAAAGTAATGAAGAAGGAATAACCACCTCTCGCATGTGTAGACATTGGACCACACACGTCACTGTGTACGAGTCCTAAGAGCTCGCTCGCTCTTACTCCATGTCCAGTAAACGGAGTCTTTGTTATCTTTCCCATGAGACAAGATTCACAAGTAGCATAAGATTGATATTCGAACGGATTCAAATATCCTTCTCTATGTAACTTAATTAATCGTGTTTCATTGATGTGACCTAGTCTACAATGCCATAAGAAAGCCTGATTTATTTCTGAAGAATTTCTTTTAAGTGTGTTCTGGACATTGAAAACCTAAGCTTGACTCATTACGTATATACCGTCATCTAATGTACCGGACCCAATCAGAACTTGATTTAGGTGGATGTGAACTACATCGCTTACGAATGTAAAATCATATCCCTCTCTCAAAAGTGAGGACGCTGATATGATATTACAAGTCAAACTAGGTACATACAGACAATTGCATAGAATCAATATCTGCCCATTTGTCAAACCTAGGCGATATTCTCCCATGGATTCAGCGTCCACGCTCATTCCGTTTGCAACTCTGAGAGACAAATCACCTACCTTTATAACTCTACGGTTTCTCAAAGCATGTAATGAATTACAGATATGATATCCTGCTCCGGTATCTAGTACCCAGGAAGTAGAGTTAATAGACAAACAGTTCTCAATTACAAACACACTTGAAGCCGAAACCACAACATGCTTCGTATCTTGGCTACTGGCTTCCAAAGCCCTGCAATCTTTCTGCCAATGCCCAATCTCATAACAATAGGAATATCCCTCTTTAGCTACACCAAGTCCCGAAACTTTTGATCTTCCCTTTCCTCGGTAAGTAGAGGGTTGGGACTGTGGAAATAAGTCAACATATGACCTGTTTCCCAACGTAGTCTCCAAGTCCTTGAGCTCATCAATATAGCTAGTCATTGTAAGGACGTCGTTCCCTACAGATGACCCGACAGCCAACCTCGCTTGAATTAATTCGTTCGAGGTCTCATATCTTACGATATGAGATTGCTCTCCATATAAATCTTTGTTATGGAGAAAGATGGAAACTAAGTCCATCTTCTCGTGTTGCTTCTGGTATACACCATCAACTGAAGCCAACACGGGGCACTTAACTTTCGCTTTATCCTTTTCCCTTGTCTGACAGATATTTATATCCGCGACGGTGGAAACTGGACCTGGGACGGCGGGATCTTGAGTAGTAATAGGGTGGTCCAGCTTGTCATAGGCAATGGACATCTGGACAGACCTTTGCCAGTCATATAAGTCAGATTCAGTCAATTTGTTATCTAGATGTAACCTAGTCGTGGTCACAAGGTCGCTGCAATGAGAGAAAGAGAAGAAAACATTTTAGCATGATGCTCTTGCAAGTTTAGATTGGTTTTTAGTTTATCTAAACTGGATGGCTCCCACTGTTTCTCGAATCCTCCCTCAAACCATAAAAGAAGAATTAGTCAGGACAATTCTCACCGTACAATACTTGCTTAACCGTTCAGCCAGGCCAATGTCGATACTTCGATGGAGGTTTTCCAATGCTTTCGCGAAATTCCTTAATTAAATAACCTCTTTTCTCTGGGGGCGTAGCCTCGCTGACACCTTTCTCGACACCTACTTGGTTTATAGTATTGATCGTTAAGTGACGAATCTCCTGATAAGTAGCATGTACTCACAGTAGGATCGGGATCCAAATATCATCGTATGATAATGTTGAAGGTATCCTACCAATATTCATCAAACTCCAAATGGTATGCATCTCTTTGCAAATTTCAGTTTCTTTAGAAATTCCCGATATAAATTTTTGCCCCATGCTCTTATGACCTTGGCGTTGGTCAAAATGTCATAAGTCACATTTCAAGTTCTACCCATCATTATCTTGTTAATTTGAACCCATCCGTACATATCCCTGACGTTGGCCAAATGATAATACGACTGTCCCAAACTAACTCATCTATCTATGCAACAAATGAAATACCCAGCAGCTACCAAACACTATGCCTTGGCGTTGGTCAAAATACATAGCTTGAATACTACTGAATACCCAAATGAAATGACGGAGGGCTACGAATGGTTTTGGCAAAACCGTGAACGTAGTGAACTTGATATAACCGAAGGAACCTGATAGCTTTTAAAAGGAGTGGTTAAAACTCCGCAATTAAAAATATCTTCTGTTTTAAAAATAACCGAGTGGTTTCTTTTAAACTGTTCCAACGATTCATTTTTGGTTTATTTTCTTTGCATTATAATAATGCGTCCCATCATTTATCCTATCATTGCAGAAAACAACGAAAATACCGCGTCCTCTTATGCCATCCGCATTCGCCACTGGGTCCCGTCATCACCCGTTAGGTTACTTAACTAACGACAGAGCAAGGGCTGGGCTAGCGCGGGTGTAAAATATAAGTGACGTCTAATAGCTATCATATATAGATATTGTACATTCGTCAGACGCAATAATAAGCATTCCAGATCACAGATGAACTTTATTGGATATGCAAGCAATCCACGTTTGCTTTGAGCCTGCAACAAAATACGGATTACACAGTTGTGATGAATAGCCATTACCCCATCCTAGACCCCTACGGGTACGGCAAACTACCCGCCAAGTACCCGAAATGAAGCGGTCTCCCTCAACAACGTGAGTAGGCCACTAAACACTTCGACGTACCCGGTAGATTGTGTACCCCACCTTGGGTCTATCCTAGGAGCAAAAACAGTAAAATGAAATAATACAACGGTGGCTACAACAGCAACCTGGATGTGCCCCGCAAAATAATATTACAACATATTACAATTACATCGAATGAATGAATATAATAACCCATCTCAAACCCCGGCTAATCATCACAACAGTCCAATACAGTTCATATACACAAACAGTAGAATCATTACAGAAATGTGCAACCCCTGCCAACCGATATACTAGCAGTTAGGGGAGGTTTACGAACACATTAAACATTACAGATAAAAACCCGATTAGCAAATAACTTAGAACATCGATCGACTACCTTTTTCCGTGTCTACCCCAAAAGCAAACCAGCACAGAAGTAACCTGGGCGGAAACAGAATATACAGGAAACCAAAACACCAAAAAATATGAATTACTGAGCAAATCCGAGTCAACTCGGAGTTGACTAGGCGGCAGATCCGCGGCCAAAAGCACTATCTTGCCGCGGATCCGCGGCCATCTAACCGAGTTGCAATCTCGTATTTTCCCAGAATTCTTATATTTCCCTGCTGTGAATTTTAAGGCATATCAAATATTTTTTTCGACACGTTTAAAATTAACAGAAACTTGGGATTTCCAGGGTTTCGTTTTCGTGTTTTCCGACGATCGAAGTTCTAATTAGTTGCTAACAAGCTAGTAATGGTTTAGTTGGCTCTGATACCACTGTAAGTCCATGTCACGCACCCCACGAACTTGCGGGGAGGCGGAATATATGAAAAACGATTATCAAAACTTCGTAACACGGACTTGAGCGCATGAATCGTGTCTAAACCGTTACTAGCATACTACGAAAGGTTTAACTACTCGGATTCGAAGTTATACCTCACGTTACTTGTCCTTTAGGTCTTCATCGCTGTCCTCCACTCCTCGTAGGCTTCTTGGAACGTCGGCACCTCAACGGCCTCCTCGAATCAAAGATAATCCACCCGAAATCTCCTACTCAAAGCTTGATCTCTAACTTGAGATAACTAGGTTTCTTTAGTTGCTAATCAAAGTGACCCAGGTGATATAGAGTGAGGTTATAGATTAATTAGTCTATCTAATCCTTGATCTCAACACATGAGAGGGGAGGATTAGGGTTTCAAGAGAGAGCTTGAGGAGAGAGAAGGTGAGCATGAGTTATGAATGAAAAAGCTTCTCACTTCTAATATATAATGAAGCATAAGAAAATCAAAATGAATAAATCAAAATGCATTATCATCACGCTTCATTAAATATATGCAATGAATCATCAACTGAGTCATTAAGTAATAAATGCTTCATTAACTCACTTGAATGATTCATCTAAGTGAGTCACAAATGCATTAAATGCTAATGCCACCTTACCCTCCATGTCATATCCTTCTAGAAGCTTCCTGACAAATTACGAGAACGCCCCTCCAATCCGTGAAAACACGGAAAAACTTTAGACTGTATAAATCCAATATCCCGATACTAGAATTTGGCTTAAACCAAAGCCGGCTAGTAAAAACTGTACGAACGTCGTACGTGCGTAAACACGCGTACGCGTCCGAACCCTTGTCGTAAAACCATACGACCTCTATATCATTTCGCCTGGAGCAGGAAAACTCTCTGTGTGGGACTCTAAAGACTCAACACTACGCTGGCAGTGGGTTTAACCACAGACCGCAAGCGACACTAGCTGTACGTAACGGTCCCCAGGTAGATGTCGATAAGAAGGCCAATGAGGAAACCCATCCGAACTCCTGCTGAGCCTGATGTGACAATCTCCGTACAGTCCGGTCTGTTCGTCTAAGACTATCGCATATCGAGCCTAGGGGGCGGCAAGCGTCAGTCCCCTAATAGCGGTATAAGTCGTGTCGGAGCGTGGCTGTCACGACCCGAAAGAGCACGTGACTGGCTCTTGAACCATATGAAGTCTATAGGACCCCATCCGATCCAAGTAAGCCAAAAGCCCAGAAATCTAAAACCATTTTAAGAGTAAAGAAACATATTTTGTAAATTTTTTTCCATTGAGGCATTTTATCAAACATTTGCTGCGCATAAACAAAGAGCACAACCCACACAAGCAATATAATATACAACGCCGAAGGGCGAGAATCAAAACCAAGAGAAACTCCAATAAGCAAGAAAACCGTAATACTGCTGAGCGCGACTCTAAGGTCGAAATAATACATCACTGGTATCTAAGTCTGAAACAATATACAAGTTTTGGTTGATAGAATTTCTAGATACAATGAATAATACATATACAAGGGTGGTTCTGATGCAAAGAACCCACCTACCAAGCAAATCACCCGCAAAGGAAGCAATGTGCCGGAAATGCCGCTATGGAACCTGTACGGCAAAACCTGCAAGAACTGTGGCACAACGGGGGTGGGTTGCCAACTCGTGAATAGAAAATATCTACAAGCAGAAATTGAATGCATGACATAATCCTAAGTCAAAACGATCAGATATAATATAAACCTCAAATGAATAAGTCTGAAGCATGGTAAAGTGGCAATGTAACATCTGAACATAAGTGTAGTGCCAAGAACTCGTGCCAGTGCCTCACGTAATAACATATCATAAATATGATGTATGTATGCGGTAAAATGAAAACAGAAGGTATCACGAATGAAGTCATCAGAAAATCTGTGTCGAGCATCGACACAAATATATATCTCAATATCAAGTAACTCCCATATATCATGTATCCGATATGTATGCAGCATTCATGAAGGTACCCTATCAGGTACTACTAATACATGATGCAATGCATATAAAATAAATGTGGGGTAGGGGAGATATAATAAGCCATCGACCGTAAAGGCTTCTCTCATATCGAGCACATAGGCTCCTTTCATATATTGGGCATCCGTCAGTCCGGGTCAGCCCCCACTCTCATATATCGGGAATCCGTCAGTCCGGGTCAGCCCCCACTCTCATATATCGAAATGCATATATAAATTTGCATGGATCATCATGATGATATATTAAGTAGGTGTATATATATATCGGCGCCCCATACCACTAATATATATATATATATATACTATGGGTATACATATATATTTCAGCGTCCCATACCACTGATATATATACGCAGGAGTAAAACAATCCAGAATCATCATATGTAACCATATCACAGTGCGAAATCCATGAATTATAATACATGCAACATGAAACACTAATATGAGCATGGAACTATGTAAAGGCATATGCACAAAGGAATATGAATCAATAATATATAAGCATGCAATACAATGCGAGCCGTAGAATAAATGGTAAATGAATAATAATGCAGCTTGCCATTTGAAATAAGACAAATCGGGGTTTTTAGTAAAATAAGGGCTACAGTGTTTTTAAGATATTCCCGATTCGTTAGTTTTTGAAATAGGTATAACTTGGGTCTAGTCTAATATCTACTATGCAAACTACAGATCTAAGTATCAAGTCAACCGGGAGGGGTATGGAATCCACCTAAATCTGAGTCGATATAAATATATATACATATAATAGTCGGTGATTCCGCCTCAATAGTATCGCGTACGATACAGTATATCATATGGCAATCCTCAAGTCATGAGTGCGGATCTATCATCAATATAAAGCTCGTACGGTAAATCATCGTCCGGCATCCCAATAGTTGGGTACGGGTCAATATCACATTATCTCATCAATTACCTGGTATTCTTATCATCATATCACATAATCTGGGGTACTGAATCTAAGTCTAGTACAAATCGATACCATCTATATAAGTGTGAATGCGGGGGTAAAACTCATGCCCAAAGGCCCGCTAAGATCACAGGTCGTATCCCAAATACGAATCATATCAAGGTCACCGCTCGAGCGACGGGGATAAATACACCGCCGACTCGCTCACCAAGCCATTCACCGAGGAGCTGCTCGTCGTCCACGTCTCCTCCCGCAACAGCCCCCAAAGGTCTCTCTCTTCGATGGTAAATCTGACATGAAGGACCATTTGGATGCATTCAATGCGGGAATGAGCTTCCAAGATAACTCCGATGCCGCCCAGTGCCGATCCTTCCCGACCACTCTCATCTGCTCCGGACGAGACTAGTTTCGAGGACTCGAACCTCGCTCGATCTCAACTTTTGACGAGCTGGCCACCCAATTCCTCAGCCACTTCGTTGGGAAAAGGCGGCAAAAACGCACAGTCGACCATCTCTTCACGATCAAGAGCGGGGACAAGGAGACGTTCAAAGCATACACCACCCGCTTCTATAATGCCCTTCTTGAGGTCCCAGAGCACCGGGACGAGACCATCACAGCACTTAGGTCTGGTCTTAGGCACAAGGAGTGGTTACGCTCCTTTGCATTAGCGCAACCTAAGTCCATGACCGAGGTAAAAACCTGGACCGAGCGTGAGGTCCAACTCGAATCCGAGGTGAATGCAAATCTCCCCCGGGTATAGCAAGCCGACCAGAAGAAAAGGGCAAGGGAAGAGAGAAGGGGACCTGAGCGGGAAAAGCCCTATCTCCCGAAGTTTCAGGAATACACCCCGCTCAACGTCTCCCAGACAGTGCTACTAGAGGAGGCTAAGGGCGAGGGATTCTTCAAACTTTCCCCGATCTCGCGAATGGCCTCAAAACGAACCCGGGGCCCCTACTGCGGTTTCCACAGGTCACTAGGCCGCACCACGGAGAGCTGCAAGCAGCTCCGTGACTACATTGAGGAGCTCATCCGTTCGGGGAATCTCACAGCGCACTTGAGGGACAAGTGGCAGGCTGACCGCGAGCAGGAGCAGCGACCCCTCCCGCCGAGCTGACCATCGGCCAAATCATGGTCGTGTCAGCGGAGAATACGTCTAGTACCAACGAAGCTCGATACCCTATGCCGGGCACAGAGGCCAAAAGGCATCAGAGGGGCTCGAGCTGCACGAATAAGAGCATCTATGTAACGTTTTGGAAATCGTTTAAGCGATTTTCCGTTTTTAGGTAAAATAAATTGTTTTTTTCCGTAAAAACCTAGAAGCGATCTTTTGCAGTATAGAATGCACTGCACATAGTTTAACTCGGATTTTGCAAGTTTGCGGGGTTTTGTAAGCCACTTGTAATTTTTGTGCATTTTAATAATTTTTCTTAATTAAAATATTATTTTAAGTTGTTAAATATGCACTTAATTAGTGGTAATTATATTTTTTTGCTTGGGTTAATTATTGCTAATGGAATCTTTGCTAAGTTAATCACTAGATTAAGCTTGAAACTTCTCTTCCAAAATATCTAGATATTTGTGGTTTAATCTTGCTATATTGTGATGTTTGTAAATTCTAGTTTTGGTAAAAACTTGTAGTTTTATGTTAAAATGATATATGTTGCTTACTATATTTCGGTAAGTTTTGGCGTGGGTTTCTTTTGACGTTACGACGTTATTTATATTAGATTCCACATTTATTATTGTGTTGTGAATGCGCGATCGGTACGATCAGGGTCTAGGCTTGATGGTTGTGTCGTTTAGCGTTCCTAACTAGGGTTGTGCCGATGTCGTTCGTGTCTTTGTGTAGCTTTTTCTCTTGAGTTGGTTTCGTAGTGTCGCTACGCACGTTAGCCACTGGACGAACACTTGAGAGTATGTTTGGAGTTGGTGCGTCGGTCAAACGTAGTTGGTACGTGTTATTGGTCGATTGCTAATATATACTTGTTATATTGTTATATGTTTTCAGAATCGCAGGCGGGGACTTCGGGCACTGCGAATAAGGAAAAGCGAGTGGTTAGCTTTACTTAGCCAGGATTATTGTGAGTAGATTTAACATCTACAGGGGAATCGCCCGCATGACGTTATACGTCTGGGCTAGATTAAATGATATGACTATTAATTAGATGTATACGGATATTAATTGTTCATGTGTACCATTGTTGCATATCTCATTTCCTATTATGCATGGACTTAGTATTAATGAGACACAACACTATTATTGACGGTTCATATTGCACGAGCACTGATTGTATACCACTCACACCGTCAATAATTGCCATGACACGCACAACACCTATACATACAGGATATTGTATTGACTAGGGACTTGAGACATGATCCTCATTTTCATTGTGCATATGACTTATAGCATACATGTATACCTACATGCTTACACATACGCCTTGACATGCTTACATGCTAGTTACCCATATACCTATATGGTATTGTACCATTAGTGATAGGTATATACACATATGAAGCATAGGTACATGTACATCTTGCATACATACTTATACATATACCTGGGGGGTATTCATCATTATTAATAGGTAGATACATATATCTTGCTATGCCAACATGGTTACGTATACCTGGCTATAGCTATATGTTCACCTTTATTTGATGTTGTATAGACTTGGAGAAATTAGGAATCACATGATATATATTAACTTGTTGCAGTTAAATAGCGGTTTTTCTTTATATGCTCATATTACTGTTTCATGTTGCATATATTACATTCATGGATTTCATATGATGTTCTCTGATATTTTTACTCCTAAGTATATATAACAGTGGAATGGGACGTTGTTTTACACACACACACACACACACACACACACATTAGTGGAATGGGACGCTAATATATATGTATTGATTCATGCAGTTATACTTATTCATTACTTGATGTTTTCTGGATTTGAGGACCGTGGTTGTTTCATGAAGTTATGCATTATTTGAAAAACCCGATTTCTCTTGATATGATATTTCATCTTCCAGCATGAGATTTCTCGGTTCTGAGCTTATATATACCCCATGCGATGAGGTGTCGGGGGCCATGTGCGGGTACATGGTGGAGCCCGGTTGGTTCCCCGGGGCAAGAAGATCGAAGGTCCATGCCGTTGAGCCCTGCTGGGGGCGTTTGCCATCCAGTGATAGTATTTGTACTCGACGGATATCTGGGGGATATCGATCGAGGTTATGTATGCACATGCCTTGCAGATTTCGGGTGGTGCTTACCAGGTTCATAGGATGTACGTACATGACGTAGGAGGTCCAGTCCCAGGTGACGGCGCCTCAGAGATGAGTATTTATGTGTCGATACTAGACACTTGTTTTCATGATGTTTTTGGGTGTCGATGTTGGACACTCAGGTTACATGATACATACTCGATATTAGATACTGGTTATATGAGACTTACTTGAGGTTTGATACTGGTTATATGAGACTTACTTGAGGTTGGATACTGGTTATATATATGATCTTACAGGATATGAGAGCCAATTTGGGGGCTGACTCGAGGAAATTTGGGATTTAGATTGTCTTGATGGACTTTGGTCCTGCCACGAGGTCAGGATTCCGTGAGGATGACATGTTTTATCCCATACTACACATTTATTTTATATGCTTTGCTTCATGTATTAGTAGTACCTGATAGAGTACCTTCCATAACTGTTGCATATACATATTGTCATTTATTGCTTCATATATTAGTAGTACCTGATAGAGTACCTTTCATACTGTTGCATACATATTGCTATTTATTGCTATCAGCTTGCATGCATTAGATTCGCATTGTACGTGCATACTTACGATTACCTGCATATGTTATTTACTACTCACGAGTTGGCAACTCACCCCCGTTGTGCCACAGAGTTTGCAGGTTATTCTTCAGAGTAGTCGAGGCAGGGCTTCTACCTATCATATCATCTTTTGCAGTGGATACCGCTTCAGCTGACTGCGTGCAGTTTTGCTATAGGTGGGTTTTCCGGTTATCCAATGATGCTCTTTGTATATCTTTGTACCTTGTACTCTCCATCTACCATTTTCATGTATTGACTTAGAGACTTGATATGATGACGATATTGTATATTTTTGGTGACTTGGAGGTCTTTTATGAAATTTTATTTATATCGTCTTTTATTTCTTCGCTACGGCATCTTATATCTATTGTGGTGGTTGTTTTCGCCTTTGGGCGTGAATTTTGCTCCCGTCAGGGATGCTTTACTTATATTTATGTTCTACCCATTTTTTGGGTTAGTTTTTACAAAGGAGGTGCTGCCAAAATTTTTAAGAAACTAAATTTGGACTTTAAAGAATTTGTACTCGAGATTTTCAAAAGTTTTAACAATGTTCTTATTACTTACTACTTTTGATTTTTAGATTGCTGGGTTTTCGGCTTACTTAAATTGCGTTACGCCTATAGACGTTGCGTAGTTTAAGGGCCGTCACGTTTCAAATTTCGGGTCGTGACAAAGTTGGTATCATAGAGTTAGGTTTTACCTTTCGGAGTGTAGGATGATCTTGGTATGATGGAGTAGGTAGCTTAAGCAGAGTAACGTAGTGTGTGTATGTCCTCAGCATACTCACGATCACGGTACTCCGCCTACAGTGACCTAAGTACTAATTGCTTGAAAATCATTCCTTGATGATACATATCCTTGTGATTCGATTTCCGTGTTCATATCGAATCATATTTCCATTTATAGCCTTTGCCGCCGATGACCATGAGGACTCAGAGTGATGCAGCGAAAGCCGAGGTCAGAGTTGACTCGTGTGGGACGAGAACTGACCAGGATGCCATGCTCGTTACACAGGAGCAGAAGGATCCGCCTTCGATAGATCGTATCGCTAGGCTTGAGGCAGAGATGCAGGACTTGCGCCAGATGATGAGGTCTTTGGTTGAGGCCAGTCAAGCGCAGCGACAGGAGGTTGCCACCCCTGTTACCCAGTTTTTCCTTGCGATCAGCACACAGCATAGTGTTATGTATACAGCACTAGTAGATACAACCCTAGTTGACGAGGCACGTCTTTCCAAGACTTTGGAAGTTCGAGGACAGAGGAGGGCTCGTGCAGGTGTGTCAGCCCCGAGACAGAGGTTTAGTTGCCGTGACAGGTTTCGTGCACGTTGCGGGAGTAGCAGAGGCTTGGGACGAGGAGATTCGTGTTAGCTAAATGTTGTGTTAATTTTTGTCAGCGATTCTTTTGTTGCACGACACGTGTTTCGATCGTGTGCCAATCGGATAGGAGATAGAGATTCGTCCGTCGTTTTAATCCTTCTAGAGATGTTGGATTTGACGTTCTCCTGGGCACGGACTGGTTAGCTACGTGCTAGGCGTCTGTGGACTGCCACGAGAAAACAGTCAGGATTTGTTTTCCCGGTGAGTCAGTTCTTGTTGTGCAGGGGGACAGTGGTGCCACCCTTACAGCTTGAATTCAGCCTTTTTCGCTAGTCGGCTTTAGAGGAGAGGATGTCGAGGATTCTTGACTTTCATTTGTGATACCGGAGCCACAGTGGGTTTGTTGGACCGGGTTCCTATCGTGCGGGAGTTTCCAACTTTGTTTCAGATGAGCCAGCGGAGCTTAGGGAGCTTAAGGATCAGCTGCAGAGTTGCTAGATAGGGGGAATTGTACGTCCAAGTGTTTCGCTTTGGGGAGCTCCTATTCTTTTCGTCAAGAGAAGGACGGCAGTTTGAGGTTGTGTGTTGATTGATCGTCAATTGAACCGAGTTACGGTGTAGATAGGTATCCTTTACCTCGCATTGATGAATTGTTCGACTTGCTCCAGAGTGAGAGATATTTTCTTGTGTGCTTTGAGATCGGGTCATCATTGGTTGCGGGATCGGAGTGTTGACATTCCGAAGACTGCTTTGTGTGCGCTACGGGCAGCATGAGTTCTTGGTTTCACCAATTCCCTAGCAGCATTCAAAGATGTGATGAACCAGATTTCTTCAGGCCGTTCCTCGACCAGTTGATTGTTGTGTTATTGATGACATTCTGGTCTATTCCAATGTGTCGTGAGGAACTTGAGCATCACTTGAGGATTTGCTTTGCAGACATTGGGAGAGCCCCAACGATTTGCTAAATTCTCGGAGTGTTCCTTCAGGCTTGATTGTGTTTACTTCCTAAGGTCTTGTGGTTACGGGCGACTTTGTTGTTCACTGTAATGTTTCACGAGTGGGGCTCAATTGTGTACTGATGTGGCACTATTGAGTTATCGCTCATGCTTCCGACAGTTGGAGGAAGTACGAGCAGGATATCCCACTCATGATCTGGAGATGACCGCAGTGGTTTTCCGTTGAAGATTTGGGGACACTACTTGTACGGAGAGTCGTGTCAGATTTTCATGGACCACCAGAGCTTAGTATACATCTTACTGCAGCGGGTTTTGATTGTTGAGACAGTCTTCTACAGATTTACAGTTCTTGTGCAATCGTGGAGTACAGCTAGGTTCGCCTCCTCTAAGGGAAGGATAGCTTGCTCATGTCCGTGCCCGTCAACTTTTACTTAATCGTTTCATGAGGCACGGCCCGCCGATGCTCGTTTGTCTGAGATTCTGAGCATGTTCGGCTGGTAAAGATTTGGAGTTCTTGATTTATGACCAGAATGTGCTACGTTCCGGACTCGTTGGTGTGTACCTGATACTGATAGGTAGAGACGCGAGGTCCCAGAGCAGGCACATCAGTCAGCTTTCTGTGTTCACCTCAAGTGCCACCAAGATGTAACGTGACTTGAGAGTTAGTTACGGGTGGGCAGGGATGAAGAGTGAAGTTTCGGATTTCGTTTCGAGGTGTCTAACTTGTTGCGAGCTAAGGTTGAGCATCTGAGACCGTCTGGAGAGTTGCAATCTTTAACCGTTCCGGAGTGAGAATGGGAGCAGATCTCCATGAATTTCGTTGTGGTGTCTACCCAGGTTTAGACAGGGTGTAACTCCATTTGGGTGTTTGTTGTCCGGTTATGCTCAGTTTGCTCAGTTGTTCTTTGTTAAGTTTGGGCGTTTGCACGGAGTTCCTTCATGCGTTGTATCCAATAGAGACACCCCATTCGCTAGCCGTCATTGGCAGAAGCTTCAGGAAGCCTTGGGTACTGATTGAGCTTTAGCTCCGCTTTTCCATCTGTAGGCCGATGGTCAGTTAGAGCGGACTATACAGACTCTAGAGGATATGCTTGTGCATACGTACTAGGTGTTTGTTGGCAGTTGGGATCGTCATTTGCCATTGTTAGAGTTCTCCTTCGATAGCTGTTATCAGGAGACGTTCCAATTGGCAACTTTTAGGTTTTGTTTGGTAGGTCGTGTCGATCGCCAGTCTGTTTTTTTCCTGACTCTGCGAGAGTAGGATTTTTGGACCCCAGCTAGTCCTGAGACTAGGGAAATGATCCAGTTGATTCAGGTCAGGATGAGAGCACCCCAGTGTAGACAGGAGTCTTATGCCGACCGTGGTTGTCGCAGACTTGAGTTCTCAGTGGGAGATCATGTATTCCTACGGATTTTCCGATGAATGACGTGTTGAGTTTTGGGATGCTTAATCCCAAAATTATAGGTCCTTTTGAGATCCTTGAAGCGAGTTAGTTCCGTTGCCTATAACTTGGCACTTCCGTCCAGATTATTGAGTATTCACCCCGTATTCCATGTGTCGATACTTCGCAAATACCTTCATGACCTTTCTCACATGATTCAGTATCAGACCATTTAGCTTGGACGCGATCTTTCGTTCACCGGCAGCCGATAGTTTTAGTGGATCGGCAGGTGGAGGGACTTCGGTCAAGGTTCTTGCTATCTGTGAGGGTTCTTTGGCATAGCCGTCTACTGAGGTGTTCACTTGAGTGGCTGCGAGCGAGATGCGGAAGACTTTCCCTCATCTCTTTGAAGGTACGCGTAGATGAATTTTTAATTCGGGGACCGAATTTCTTTAAGGGGGGAAGATTGTAACGTTTTGGAAATCGTTTAGGCGATTTTCCGTTTTTAGGTAAAATAAATTGTTTTTCTTCCGTATAAACCTAGAAGCGATCTTTTGCAGTATAGAATGCACTGCACCTAGTTTAGCTAGGATTTTGCTAGTTTGCGGGTTTTTGTAAGCCACTTGTAATTTTTGTGCATTTTAATAATTTTCCTTAATTAAAATATTATTTTAAGTTGTTAAATATGCACTTAATTAGTGGTAATTACATTTTTTTGCTTGGGTTAATTATTGCTAATGGAATCTTTCCTAAGTTAATCACTAGATTAAGCTAGAAACTTCTCTTCCAAAATATCTAGATATTTGTGGTTTAATCTTGCTATATTGTGATGTTTGTAAATTCTAGTTTTGGTAAAAACTTGTAATTTTGTGTTAAAATGATATATGTTGCTTACTAGATTTCAGTAAGTTTTGGCGTGCGTTTCTTTTGACGTTGCGACGTTATTTATATTAGATTCCACGTTTATTATTGTGTTGTGAATGCGCGATCAGTACGATCAGGGTCTAGGCTTGATGGTTGTGTCATTTAGCGTTCCTAGCTAGGGTTGTGCCGATGTCGTTCGTGTCTTTGTGTAGCTTTTGCTCTTGAGTTGGTTTCGTAGTATCGTTACACGCGTTAGCCACTGGACGAACACTTGAGAGTATGTTTGGAGTTGGTGCGTTGGTCAAACGTAGTTGGTACATGTTATTGGTCGATTGCTAATATATACTTGTTATATTGTTATATGCTTTCAGGATCGCAGGCGGGGACTTCGGGCGCTGCGAAGAAGGAAAAGTGAGTGGTTGGCTTTACTTAGCCAGGATTGTTGTGAGTAGATTTAACATCTACAAGGGAATCGCCCGCATGGCGTTATGCGTCTGAGCTAGATTAAATGATATGACTATTAGTTAGATGCATACGGATATTGATTGTGCATGTGTACCATTATTGCATATCTCATTTCCTATTGTTCATGGACTTAGTATTAATGAGACACAACACTATTATTGACGGTTCATGTTGCACAAGCACTGATTGTATGCCACTCACACCGTCAATAATTGCCATGACACGCACAACACCTATACATACAGGATATTGTATTGACTAGGGACTTGAGACATGATCCTCATTTTCATTGTGCATATGACTTATAGCATACCTGTATACCTACATGCTTACACATACGCCTTGACATGCTTACATGCTAGTTACCCATATACCTATATGGTATTGTACCATTAGTGATAGGTATATACACATATGAGGCATAACTACATGTACATCTTGCATACATACTTATACATATACCTGGGGGGTATTACATCATTATTGATAGGTAGATACACATATCTTGCTATACCAACATGGTTACACATACCTGGCTATAGCTATATGTTCACCTTTATTTGATGTTATATGGACTTGGAGAAATTAGGAACCGCATGATATATATATTAACTTGTTGCGGTTAAATAGCGGTTTTCCTTTATATGCTCATATTACTGTTTCATGTTGCATATATTACATTCATGGATTTCATATGATATTCTTTGATATTTTTACTCCTAAATATATATAACAGTGGAATGGACGATATTATATATATATATATATATATATATATATTAGTGGAATGGGACGCTAATATATATGTATTGATTCATGCAGTTATACTTATTCATTACTTGATATTTCTGGATTTGAAGACCGTGGTTGTTTCATGAAATTATTCATTATTTGAAAAACCTGGTTTCTCTTGATATGATATTTCAGCTTCCACCATGAGATTTCTCGGTTCTGAGCTTATATATACCCCATGCGAGGAGGTCTCGTGGGCCTTGTGCGGGTACATGGTGGAGCCCGGTTGGTTCCCCGGGGCAAGAAGATCGAAGGTCCATGCTGTTGAGCCCGGCTGGGGGCGTTTGCCATCCGGTGATAGTATTTGTACTCGACGGATATCTGGGGGATATCGATCGAGGTTATGTACGCACATGCCTTGCAGATTTCGGGTTGTGCTTACCCAGGTTCATAGGATATACGTACATGACGTAGGAGGACCAGTCCCAGGCGACGGCGCCTCAGAGATGAGTATTTATGTGTCGATGCTAGACACTTGTTTTCATGATGTTTTTGGGTGTCGATGTTGGACACTCAGGTTACATGATACATACTCGATATTAGATACTGGTTATATGAGACTTACTTGAGGTTGGATACTGGTTATATGAGACTTACTTGAGGTTGGATACTGGTTATATATATGATCTTACAGGATATAAGAGCCAATTTAGGGGCTGACTTGAGGAAATTTGGGATTTAGATTGTCTTGATGGACTTTGGTCCTGCCACGAGTTCAGGATTCCGTGAGGATGACATGTTTTATCCCATACTACGCATTTATTTTATATGCTTTGCTTCATGTATTAGTAGTACCTGATAGAGTACCTTTCATGACTGTTGCATATACATATTGCCATTTATTGCTTCATGTATTAGTAGTACCTGATAGAATACCTTTCATACTGTTGTATACATATTGCCATTTATTGCTATCAGCTTGCATGCATTAGATTCGCGCTGTACGTGCATACTTGCGATTACCTGCATATGTTATTTACTATTCACTAGTTGCCAACTCACCCCCGTTGTGCCACAGGGTTTGCAGGTTGTTCTTCAGAATAGTCGAGGCAGGGCTTCTACCTATCATATCATCTTTTGCAGTGGATACCACTTAGGCTGACTGCGTGCGGTTTTGCTATAGGTAGGTTTTGCGGTTATCCGATGATGCTCTTTGTATATCTTTGTACCTTGTACTCTCCATCTACCATTTTCATGTATTGACTTAGAGACTTGATGTGAGGACGATATTGTATATTTTTGGTGACTTGGAGGTCTTTTATGCAGTTTTATTTATATCGTCTTTTATTTCTTCGCTACGGCGTCGTATATCTTTTGTGGTGGTTGTTTCCGCCTTTGGGCGTGGATTTTGCTCCCGTCGGGGATACTTTACTTATATTTATGTTGTACCCATTTTGGGGGTTAGTTTTTACAAAGGAGGTGCTGCCAAAATTTTTAAGAAACTAAATTTGGACTTTAAAGAATTTGTACTCGAGATTTTCAAAAGTTTTAACAATGTTCTTATTACTTACTACTTTTGATGGTTTAGATTGCTGGGTTTTCAGCTTACTTAAATTGCGTTACACCTGTAGACGTTGCGTAGTTTAAGGGCCATCACATGCCAAATTTCGGGTCATGACAATCTACTAGCATGTATTTTCTTTTTAAAGCAGTCTACACCTTTCTTGAGATCTTATTGTTTATGTAATAAGAAGAGGTCAATAAAACATTGCGAGAAGAAAAAGAATCTTATTCATTCAAAAGGTACTGTAGGCTCCTCAGCCATACATCGAGGAAAAAAATTTACAATAGCGGGGGAAGGGGGTGCAGAGAGCACTGCTCTTGGTACTCTGAGGATATTTCTGCCAGCCGAGCCCTCGCGGCATCTAACCTCTGCCCTCGATGCCCTCCGCGAATGTCGGCATCGTGCCTCAATTGGTAACACTCAAGGACGAGCTCCACGGAGAGATTTAGCCGACTCGCAGAGATCAAGCCAAAGCGCCTCAGGGACCTTAGCTTGCAGACGGCCTCGTCTTGCAGCTGTTCGGATAAGGGGTTGTGGAGCCCCAGCGACGCCCTCCAGATGGAGTACATCAATAGCTGAAGTAGGGGGAGCGCCGGGGGAGCAACCGGCCAAAATGATCCTCGATGCGGCCTATCACCAACTGCACCGTGTCCTCAGTACAGTACTGATCGTAGAGGTACATGTCCTCGAAGTTTATGATATCTTGGATGGTGAAAGGGAAGTCCTCCATTCTTGCGTTTCGGGTGTGAGGAAGAGAGTAATCAACACCCCCTCCATTTTATAGCCCACAACGCCCCCGGAGTTCAACGGTCGCCTGTTTCACCCACAACTGTGTCGTCATGCAGTAGACATCGCGCCGCTCGATGCGAAATCGAAACGACACTCAGGCGCTTCGCATTCCCCACGCGATCGTGACACGTGTCGACAGCGACTGTCCCTCTTCCCGGTCCTCGCACCAGGGACGATGGACAGAACCTCACCAAGAGGCAGCCGAGCGGCTACCCCGCTCGGCTATCCCTGGCCGGTAGCTCCCCTATCCCACAATGCCAGGGATCGAAGCCCTCGCCAAGAGGCAGCCGAGAGGCTACCCCGCTCAGCTATCCCTGGCCGGTAGCTCCCCTACCCCGCAACGCCAGGGATCAAAGCTCTCGCCAGGAGGCAGCCGAGCGGCTACCCCGCTCGGCTATCCTTGGCCGGTAGCTCCCCTACCCCGCAACGCCAGGGATCAAAGACCTCGCCAAGAGGCAGTCGAGCGGTTACCCCGCTCGGCTATCCCTAGCTGGTAGCTCCCCTACCACGCAACGCCAGGGATCGAAGCCCTCGCAAGAGGCAGCCGAGCGGCTACCCCGCTCGACTATCCCTGGATGGTAGCTCCCCTAACCCGCAACGCCAGGGATCAAAGCCCTCACCAAGAGGCAGCCGAGAGGCTATCCCGCTCGGCTATCCCTGGACGGTAGCTCCCCTACCCCACAACGCCAGGGATCGAAGCCCTCGCCAAGAGGCAGCCGAGCGCCTACCCCGCTCGACTATCCCTGGCCGGTAGCTCCCCTACCCCGCAACGCCAGGGATCGAAGCCCTCGCCAAGAGGCAGCCGAGCGGCTACCCCGCTCGGCTATCCCTGGCCGGTAGCTCCCCTAACCCGCCACGCCAGGGATCGAAGCCCTCGCCAAGAGGCAGCCGAGCGGCTACCCCGTTCGGCTATCCCTGGCCGGTAGATCCCCTACCCCGCAACGCCAGGGATCAAAGCCCTCGCCAAGAGGCAGCCGAGCGACTACCCCGCTCGGCTATCCCTGGCCGGTAGCTCCCCTACCACGCAATGCCAGGGATCGAAGCCCTCACCAAGAGGCAGCCGAGCGGCTACCCTGCTCGGCTATCCCTTGCTGGTAGCTCCCCTACCCCACAATGCCAAAAATCAAAGATCTCACCAAGAGGCAGCCGAGCGGCTACCCTGCTCGATTATCCCTGGCTGGTAGTTCCCCTACCCCACAACGCTAGGGATCAAAGACCTCACCAAAAGGCAGCCGAGTGGCTACCCTGCTCGGCTATCCCCGGCCGGTAGCTTCCCTACCCCACAACACCAGGGATCAAAGCCCTCACCAAGAGGCAGCCGAGCAGCTACCCTGCTCGGTTATCCCTGGCTGGTAGCTCCCCTACCCCACAACGCCAGGGATCAAAGCCCTCACCAAGAGGCAGCCGAACGGCTACCTTGCTCGGTTATCTCTGGCTGGTAATTCCCTACCCCACAACGCTAGGATCAAAGCCCTCACCAAGAGGCACTGGGCAGCAACCCTGCCCGGCCATCCTTAATGACCAAAGCCCTCGCCAAGAGGCACCGGGCAGTAACCCTGTTCGGCCCATCCTTAGTAGGCTACTTACGGCCCCTCCCGCGGTAAGGATCAAAAGCCCTCGCAAGAGGCAACCGGGCCTACCCTTGCTCGGTTATCCCTGGATGGTAGCTCCATACCCCAACAAACCGAGGATCAAAGCCCTCGCCAAGAGGCACCGGGCAGCAACCCTGCCCGGCCTATCCTTAAGGATCAAAAGCCCTCGCAAGAGGCAATCGAGCCCGCCCTTGCTCGGTTATCCCTGGTTGGTAGCTCCCTACCCCAACAAACCAGGGATCAAAGTCATCGCCAAGAGGCAGCCGAGCGGCTACCCTGCTCGGCCCATCCTTAGTAGGCCACCTATGGCCCCTCCCGCGCTAAGGATCAAAGCCCTCACCAAGAAGCAGCCGAGCGGCTTCTGTCACGCCCCGCTTCCCAGAGTACGCTAAAATGGGCACGTGACATAGCCAACCATGCTACCTGTGGGTAAGAAGCATCCATCCACAGTCACATTACGGCTGTAGAGATATCAAGAACACAATAAAACTATCTAAAACATGTCCATAATCCAAGATAACAGGAGTCAATAATAAATAAATACGGAAGCAAATGATCCAATACAAATAACTAAAATGTATGTCCCATAATGCGGGCTCACATCAGGAAATAAATGCAGGAAATAAAACTAACTACTACTGAACTCACAGCTCAGTCTGCTGGCTGAAGTACTCCTGCTCGGACTGCAAAAGCGGTACGGAATCTGGGCCATGCAAAACCCAGACGTCAGCGCGTCATGTCATCAAGTAATATAATATGAACAGTGTAACAGGCAATGCAAAATAAACATGAATACAGCAAGAATAACAATAATATGAATCAGATCGGTACAGGGTAGTGTGCAGTGGGTAAACTAAACTGTTCTATCAGGTTTTCTATTCTAAAGTCTTTGAAATCAATTGATGAATCATCGATGTAACTCAATAGTATCTCGTGCATGCCCGGGACCACGGTCAAGGACTCTCGGGCTGAAACCGAGACGTGCCGCTAGGCAGTAACAGGTAGCAGGATGGGCGAGTGATGTCAGCATCATCACTCCGAGGCTGGCCTAGCCCATAAGACTGATCAGAACAGGTATCGAACTGTTGAGTTACAAGTCAGGTTTCACCTTTGATTTCCCCATACCCCCAAGTTATGTATGTCAAGTCAGGTATTCAGTAATCAAGAACTAATGCCAACACAGGAGCAGGTAAAAGCAGGTTTGTCTGGATAGACAACAGGAACGGTCCACGAGGACTACATGTCAGGTTTGTTGGCATTAGACACAAGATCAGGTAACGGATCAGGTCATGGTACATCAGGCCAAGTCAACAGTGTACGGTACCATGTCAGGTATATCAATATATACATGTAGAAAGTCAGGTCAAGATGTAAACAATATCGTGGGTGTGCTCACAATCAGATATATAATCAAACATGGTTATTAACAACGTGAGATAAGCAATGAATTAAGTAATAGGCAGTTTCATTCAATTTGCAATACAGTTATCAAATTTGTCACAGAGATGATTACATGAGTGCGGTAAGACAAGTATAGCCGTTTAGTCATGTTAACAGGTTTACGAACCCTTAGAGGTGCAATGATCTATGTAATGGTTCAGTACAGCTATTTCAGATTAAAAGCATACGAGTATCCGAATGGAACAGAACTACAGGGATAAATGCCATAAGCTACGTTAACCTTAAAAATGTGATTAAACAGGTAAATATGGTTATTAGGTTCAATTTGCAACTGTAGGTTCCAAGTTTAACGGTAAAATGATATAATGCAATATTGTACCGAAAATGAGAAATGATCGCACCAAGTTAAATTTATAGGTTTAGGGTGTCATAATATATATGTAAATATTGTATAGCATGTAGCAAGTAGTACTTGCCTCGACGGGTCGTGAACCGGGAAAAACGGAACGTAAACGTCGGCGGGGAAACTCGCGACGGGCGCACGGTTCACGGATTGAACCCAAACAACGAACAATGGAACCACGCGGGTCGGGATATCTCGCTGGAACGTCGGATCACGTCGTCGGCATCGTCGGATTCCGGCGAAAAAGTGAACAGTGAACTATCAAGATGTGCAATCAAAAATACAAAGGAACCAGAGAAGAAAGGAAGGAGGAAAAGGAGTAGAAGGCTTACAGTGGGTCGTACGAAGGCCGGGTACAGAGGCGAGATCGCCGGCGGCGACAGATCCGGCGGTCGAACCAGTGCAGGGGGTGCGCGCAGGCTGCGGTGAAGGTGCAGGGGTGCACGGGAACGGTGAAGGAGAGGTGATGGAGAAAACGAGATGGTGAAGATGGTGGGGTGAGGCAAGGGTCGCCGGCGATGGAGGAACGCCGACGAGGTGGCGCGGGCGAGTGCGAGGGTGTGCGGGTGGCCACCTGCAGGTGCTGGGAAGAAGGGAGAAAGGAGGAAGAGAGGGATTGGCTGCAATGAGGGCGACGGGACGACTAGCCCGGCGGTGTTGGTGCCGGTGACGGGGCTGCGGCGGCGACGGAGACGAGGCTAGGGCAGCGCGACGACGGGGCTCGGATGGGTTCTCTGGGTTCGTGAGAAAATAGAGGAGGGAAAAAGATTTAAAGAAAAAAAAGAAGAAAGAGAGAGAGATAGAGAGAAGTGGAGAGAGAAGGTAGGGCCCGCGGGAGGTTTAAAAGAAAAATAATTGGTGAAAGAACTGTAGGAGGTTAGGAAATTGATTTAAAAGATTAATTTGGAACAGTAAAATATATATATATATATATATATATATATGAAGATATGTGATGGTTTAAATATAGTTAAATTTGGGATTTTGGCGCAAAATAAAACATTTCCAAATCGCGCCCGGGTCGGGTCCAAAAATTTGAAATTGAAATAATAGGATTTTAAGCGGGTTCCAAATTTTAAAATTAAGTGTCTTATGATTAAAAAGCATACCCCCAAAACGGACACACGTACGCGCACGTAGCCATCCAAACTCGCCCGTTTCATTGAACGGGACGAGAACATGATGCACGGACGCTACAACGGGGTTAGGGGTGTCAAATAGGCCAAGATGAATATTTTTAATTTTATTTTAGATGCTAAAATTTGTTATATGCAGAAATGAATTTACCGGGTAAAAATTTACAGTAAGCAACAAACAAGCAAGCTAAATGAAACGAGTACCACACTATGCTCAAACAGTAACTGAAAATAGTAGCATTGAGCTCGGGTGTTACAGCTTCCTTGATCGGCTATCCCTGGCTGGTATCTCCCTACCCCAACACACCAGGGATCAAAGCCCTCGCCAAGAGACACCGAACAGTAACCCTGCTCAGCTCATCCTTAGTAGGCCACTTACGGCCCCTCCCGCGCTAAAGATCGAAACCCTCACCAAGATGCAGCCGAGCGGCCACCCTGCTCGGCTATCCCTGGCCGGTAGCTCCCTACCCTAACACACCAGGGATCAAAGCCCCGCAAGAGATAATCGAGCAGCTACCCTACTCGGCCATCCATGGATGGTAGTTCACTGCCCACCGATGCCAAAAATCAAGTCCCGCTCCAAGAGGCCATCGAGCAGCTACCCTGCTCGGCTCATCACCAGCGGGCAGCCTCCTGCCCATCACACGATTAAGCAACTAAAGCCTTTATCAAGAGGCATCCGGTCTATCTACGTCTGAGAAATCTCCACCTCGACCTCGAGGCCATAGAGATACCGTCTTCCCGCCGGTCTTTGCACACTTGGAAAACGAACAGACGCAACTCGATGCGTAATCGCTAGACGAAGAATATACCTGACATGAAGGCAGTACTGTGCAGATACAAGTGTTTACCGACAAAGGAAAACACACACGCAATTATTACTGCAAAAATGATTCATTCCCAAAATCAAAGTCTTTACAAGTGTATTGGGGGCTCCCCAGCCTTACAAAATGCCTGGAGGCCTACAATATTACCGATGCAACAAAAGAAAAGAAACAGGAAAACAAAGGGCTTCAGGCCTCGGGGTCAGGCGCATCCCCGGGAAGCTCAATATCTACCACGACTCGGGCGACGTCTGGGGACTCACCGCCCACCAAGGGAGCCTCGGCGTCGCCCTCTCCGGGAATCTCTTTCCCGGCCTCGCCTCCGGGGTCGTCACCCTGCTCGTCTTTCCCGCGAGGATACTCGACTCGGAGCTCTTCGTCAGCAAACTCCGGCATCCGAGTCTTAACAGCGTCGAGGGCCTCGTGCCATATGGTGGTAGTGGCTGAGGCTAGGACAGTGTAAAAATCTTCCGACTTCTTGAAGTCCTCCACCGCCTTTGCCACCCTGAGATCGGCTCGCTTCGACCCCTCTACCGTCGCCTCCAGCTCCTTCCGGAGGGTTCTCGCCGACTTCTTCATGGTGCCGACGAGCACCTTGGAGTCCTGGAGCTTGGCATCGACGGTCTGGGCGGCCTCGCGGTACCGGGCAACCTCCTTCCTCGCGCCCGCCACCTCCTGCTTCCCAGCCGCCACCTCCTGCTTCCCGGCCGCCACCTCGCCCTCTTGGGCGGCGACCCTCGCCATCGCCGCCTCCAGCTCCAACTTCGAGCTCTCCTCCAGCGAGGAGAGCTCGCTCGCAGCTCGGATCGCCGGGATAATTTCCTCGTTCTCCATATGGATGATGAGGGCGACGTGCTGGAGAACCTGAAGAAATCAGAGGGGGGTCAGAAAGAAAGGAGAGGTACCAAACCTCACGAATGGTAAGAAGCTGAAGCATAAGTCAAGTGAAGTACGTGCACTAACCTGCACGGCCTCTTGGGCGATTGCCGCCATCTGTGCCCTGAGAGTCCCACGAGGGATCTTGCTCCCGGCCGACCTCTCCATGTCCGACAGCAAGCTGTCAGCGACGGAAAGCCCCGAGGGCACCTCAAAGCGGAGGCCCTCCTCGTTCACCAAGATCGGGGAGGCCGTGGTCCGTGGAACTGTTCGGGGGAACCTCTTGAGAGGCAACGGCGGAGAGCCGGTCTCCACCTCCGAAGCCTGGGCATCCTTTCCCCAAACCCGTTTTCTGCTCGGCGCCTGGCTGGGCTCCGGGGCTCAGCCCGCAGTCGAACGCTGGGGTGGGACGGCTGCCGGGGGAACCGGGACAGACGTCGAACGAGAAGGGCTAGCACCTCCAGCCTTCGATCCCTTCTTCGTCTTGCGCATGGCTGCTCGGAGGTGTCTCAAGTCCATGGGTTCTGCACAAGACAAAATACAATGGAGTTAGCAACATAAACAAAAATGAAAACAAACGCAAGCCTAACAGACCGCCTACAAGCTCCTAACTTACCGACGAACTGGGCAGGGCTGAGCCCGGCCCAACTAAGGGCCCACTCAGAAAGCAGCACATCAGCCCGGGGAATAGGCTCCCACCCCGCCACCCTCACCGCGTCGGGATCGTTGGACGGACTTCCCGACCAGCACCTATCCCTAAACCACTGGGTGGGCACGGGCCAGTCCTCATCCTCTGGCGGCCCAACGAAGAAAAACTTTTTCTTCCAATCATGGATGGAAGAAGGCAAGATGACGACACCCAACCCGACTGCACTCCCCCGTTGTTTCCTAAAGGAGAGGTAAACCCACCTCGGGTCGCCCGCGCGAGTGCCGGGGTGACTTTTGTAAATGAGGGAGGAGGCAAGGATGGACAGACTGAAGGGGATCATCTGCAACTTCAAGCGGACCAGGAACCCGAGGAGAATCCTCCAGGAGTTCGGCACTAGCTGGCAAGTAATTTAGCGCTCCAACAACCTCGGGAGAGAAAGGCAGGCGCAGTCCGGCCCAAAAGGCTTCCAAGTACAAGGCAATCTCTTTACCCCGTACATGATCTGCCATCTCTCCTTCCTCGGCCAATCGTAGCGAGTAGACGGAAGGGATATGGAAACGAGCCTGAGCGGTGGCATGCTCGTCCTCATACCTCACCGAGGACGACACACCAGGGACATCCGCCGCCACCGCTCTGGGAACCGCCTCAGACGCGTGACCCCGGGAAGAGGATATAACCCCAACTTTCTGGGAGGACTCCAACTCAAGGGAAGAACCCCTAGAATCTACCCCTACGACATCTACAGACTCCTCAAAAGGAGACATCTAACCTGGGAAGAAATTCTCGGGAACGCAGAGATCTGACCTAAAGAGGAGAGCGCCGAGCTAACAAGACTCAGAACGAGGAAAATATGAAGAGAGAGGAATCCTAAATCAGACCCCTCCTCTATTTATCGCGGCCAATGTGCACATCCTACGGCGACGGTCATCTCCCGCCAAAACGGTTCAGTGCACTCGACGGCCACGATCGCTCCACCTGTCGCAAGCACATTGGCCGTTTCCCATCGGACGCCAGAAGCCTACGGCACGTCGCATCAGCCAACCAGTGCCCGACACGTGGGTAGTCGCTTCAGCATCTGTACGCACAATCTGGCGCACCCTCTTTAAAGCAATGATCGCACCCCTGATTCGTTAGCGTCATCCAGAAAATACAACAAATTGCCCCGGAACACGCCCGACGATATCTTCGAAAAGGAGCTCATCTCGGATGACCCGGCAGACCACTCTTGACCCGACCAGCCAGCTGGTCGGGACGAGAGTGGGGGGTTGATGATGATGCTTGATATCGGTGATCCCCCAGATCATGATACGTGGCAGATGACGTGTCCCAAAACTCACGAGAAAGGACCTACAGTGGCCGACCAGACCACGCCTATGCTCGTCCTACAAACAAATGCTGGCTCACCTCCGAGCCCCTTGTACAATTGACCTCCTTGGCCTCCCGGCTCGTCTCCAGGCTACCTCGGAACCAAGATATCTCGGCTCTCCCGCTCGTCCGCGAGCTCTCCTGCCGAGGTCATCTTCCTCGGTCTCATCGACCGACCAACGGCACCGCTCACAGGCGCAACCGCCATACCGCGAATCTCGCCATGCGCGAGATATCCGCCGGCCACATCCCACGTTCCACGCCATCACGATCCCCCATTAGCGAGTCTGTCTCGCCATTAATGGGAGATCCCGCCCATCGCGCGGACGTGACGTCGGGAGCGTAACGACCGGCATGATTCTCGCGCCTGCCTTGCCTGCTGCCACCGCTATATAAACCCTTCTGCAGACGGTTCAAGTAAGCCATTTTTTACTCCACTAAACCGTTACTCTGTTCGGATTACCTCTCTAACTTGACCGTCGGAGGGTCCTCGGTGGTACAACCGCCCCGGGGCTTTCTTGCAAGTAGCTCGGCGCAAACAACCTCAAACCCATTGAGATCCACACGCTTCAGGAGCCAGCCTCCAGATCAAATCTCAGCCGTCGGCCGCCGCCATCGTCAGATCAACGGAAGGTAACATCTTGGTGCGGATCTCGCACGCGTCAGTGACCTTAATCTGCAAACCTGATATTCCTCCAAACAAAAAGAGAATGACTTCTAAGCGGATAAAGTCCTTCATCCCCAATGAAAATGATTAATGTATCGTCAACAAATTGGATCGAAGGTGGAAAAAAAAAATCCCTCTGCCAAAATGGGGAGCTGAGAGAATCTCATTATCTTGACTAAGACAACGCATCTGAAAAGCTACATCCACAATGAGTATAAAAAGCAAAGGAGATAGCGGGTCTCCTTGCTTAAGGCCTTCGCTTGCATTTAAAACTTTTGCTTTGGATTCCATTTACAATAATTGTTGAGCATTTGTAGGAAAATAGAATATATCTCTAAACCACGGACACCACTTAGACCCAAATTCCTAGTGGAGAGAAGTTTTATGATGAAATTCCAATCAACAGGGTCAGATGCTTTTTTAAGGTTGATTTTAAGCAGCCCCACATCAAGCTTTTTTGTTTGGAGCAAATGTTGACAAACTCATGGGGCATTAGAAAATAAAAACACACTGAGCCTTTCCCACCAAATTTGGGAGGAATTGGCTAAGCCTGTTAGCTAGAACTTTAGTAAAAAATTTAAAACGTCTGTTAAGGAGACTAATAGGCTTGAAATCAGTGATCTTCGAGGCCCCGTCTTTCTTGGGAATAAGCACAATATGAGCTTTTATTTATACTGTCAACCGAACAAGAATGTGAATATAAGCTAGCAAACATGAGTTAGATCTCCTCATCGCCAAAATTAAATTATATGAATTAATTTTTAATTATAAAATGTTCAATTATCTATATCTATATCTACTGTTTTAATGCCGAAAAGAGTGGGGTCTTTAAATTAAAGTTAAAGTTGCCAATTGATTCTCAAACTGACACATGGGCTAAAAAGTTCTCATATTTTTGAAAAAATATTTTAAAAACAATAACATTTCATCTTCTAAAATATTAAATTAATAACAAATTAAAATAATAAGGCATAGGATTTTCGGATAACAGAATTAAAAAATCTTTTAAATCTTTATGCCACATCTCTATTATTATAACTAGAAGAGAAGGAGGCGTTTGTCCCTCACATTTAATTAAAATTAAATATTAAAAAAATGAGAAAAATCCTTAAACCTAAGATGGTTCACATCATCAACTTTTAGTAGTTACAATACATGTGGTTATATGTCAAGCTTGCGGACAAGATTTGGAAGATTGCTAAAGATTTATAGTTAAGATAATATATTTTTAGAGGGTTTTAGTTATTAAACCTTTATTTTAATACGTATACATACGTGTATTTTAATACATACGTGCGTCGCACATGCAAAAATACTAGTTATTGGCTTTAATCACATACAACATATGAGCAAACACGCATGTAAAACAATAATTAAAGAGAGATTATCTTTTTGCATATTTTAGCTACCAGTTATCGATTAAGTAAGTTATTACTTTTAAAGGGTATTTTACTAAATGTTACCTCAATACTTTCTCAATACTTTGCTAATTACTAACAAAAATCATACTTTCTAATTACTATTTAAACCACCCCCACCCCCACCCAAATACCTTAAGTTGTTGCCTTTTAAACCCCCTCCTGTTTCAACCTCAGCCACTCTCCTGACTTCTCGACATATGGGAAGGATTTTAAGCCACAAAAAGAAAGGGCATTCTGATTCGTCGAGTACCTAATGCACCTAATGAATATCTCTCCTTTCAATTTAGGTTTTCCACTAGCCCTTAGCTTCCAAATCTCACCACAATGACGTTCCACTGGTGCATGGAAAAAAAGTTGAGAAAGAAGGTCTTGCTTCCATGATGCATTGAGTTTTGAAAGAAAAAGTCTAACCCTAATATTTATTTAGGATAGAACTATAGAGATTGTAGATGTGGGAGAGGAGTTTGAAGTTTTAAAAACCCTAATCCTGGTAGCCCCCGTTATAGGCTTATAGGCTTAACGAAGTGGAAAAAAAAAGATCCATTTAGAGTGCTCAAGGGACATTTTAGATGTCATTTAAAGTATTAAAGAGTAAACGGTAATTATAAAGTATTGTGGTTTTTTGGTAATTAGCAAAGTATTAAGGAACCATTTGGTAAAAGAACCTTTATTTTTTTCTTTAGCTGTTGCTAAAACAAACAAGCTCTCATATTCAATAAGCTGCTGCTTCTAAAATACAGTCATGTTAAAAAAAATTAATCATATCACATTTGAAATTATCAATAACCAAAAAATTTATCAATTTTCCATGTGCATAGCATGCAAAATACTTGCTGGGTGTAACTAATTTCAATCAATTAACGATCCCTTCTTTTTTTAATATAAAATTTAAGAACAGAGAAAAACTTTCCAATCTATTTATTATAAAAGCCTCTACATCAACTTACCAAAATATTATATTTATACATAAAACTCTTTTAGGCCCACAGTACATGGGCCCACATGGATACACCTACTCCATCCAAAACACTTGCAAAAAGATTTATCTCATCTTATATCTTCTCATATGCATCCCATGGTTTTTTCAATATGGGACTAAATATAACACGAACAAACCTTAATGTGCAATGTGAACAAACTAAACACCCGAGCTCTGATACGATGTAAAACTCGGTTTGAGCCAACACATGGATGCACGTGAGCTTTTAATATAATGAGACTCCATCCAAAAGACTCAAGTTTTAAAGAGGTTTATCACATATTACATCTTATACCCATATGCATTACATAGTTTTTCCACCGTGGGAATAAATGTTAACCACATACTCAACATCATACCATCTTTTTCAATTTCTAAATATATGTTTATGAACTTTATTCTCAAACTTAAGTTTATGAAGCGGATTGGCAGTCGGAAGATGATCCAAACAAAACATGGTACAAAATGGCTAGTTGTATCAAGAAAGTAGCTAGAGATCTACTTGGTGAGTCGAGAGGTGGCGCTCCACCATCTAAGGACATATCATGGTGGAATGAAGATGTAAAGGCTGCTATTAAAATTAAAAGAGATTCTTATAAAGATTTGAAGAAAAGTAGAGATGTGGAGAGATTTGAGAAGTACAAAATGGCTAAAAAGGAAGTTAAGAAAGCTGTTCGGGAAGCTAAATCTAAGGTCTACAAGGAGGTGTACGAGAAATTAGACACTAAAGAGGCTGCAAATGATATATACCGGATTGCTCGAATGCGGGAAAGGAAGACTAGAGACTTATGTGCGGTGAAGTGTGTCAAAAATGAAAATCAGAAGGTTTTAGTTCGAGATGAGGATATCAAGGAAAGATGGAGATATTATTTTGACAAATTGTTCAATGAGAGCTTTACTAAAAATTTGGATGGACTTGTCATTCAATCTCAAGATATAAATCGTGATTTCATGCATAAAATAAGACTTACTGAGGTTAAAGAAGCTTTGAACAGAATGGGTTTAAGAAAAGCGGTTGGTCCTGACGGGATTCCTATCGAGATTTGGAGATGCTTAGGAGAAATAGGCGTTAAATGGCTGACAGATCTGTTTAATAAGATTTGGCAGACAAAAAAGATGCCAAATGAATGGAGGAAAAGTATCCTTGTACCTATCTACAAGAATAAGGGTGACATTCAAAGTTGCTCAAACTACCGTGGAATAAAACTAATGTGTCACACCATGAAACTTTGGGAGAGAGTGATTGAACACAGGCTAAGGAAGGATATTAAGATAACAGAGAACCAATTTGGGTTCATGCCTGGACGATCGACGACAGAGGCGATTCATTTGCTTCGTCAACTTGTCGAGCGCTTTCGAGAGAGGAGAAGAGATTTGCATATGATATTTATTGATTTAGAAAAAGCGTACGACAAGGTACCTAGAGAGGTATTATGGGGGACAATGATGAAAAAGGGGGTCCCCGTCAAGTATATTGACATAATCAAGGATATGTACGACGGAGTAGTGGCAAATGTCAGAACTTGCGGTGGCTTAACAAGTGATTTTCCGATTACTATTGGTTTACATCAAGGATCTGCATTAAGTCCTTTCCTGTTTACCATCGTGATGGATGAGCTTACTAGAACTATCCAAGATGAGGTCCCTTGGTGTATGCTATTCGCTGATGATATTGTTCTAGTAAATGAGACGAAAGCAGGGGTTAATGCCAAATTGGAATTATGGAGACAAACATTGGAATCTCGGGGATTCAGATTGAGCAGGTCCAAGACAGCATATATGCACTGCAAATTTAGTAGCCAGAGAAGTCAAAACCATATTGGTATAACATTGGAAGGGCAAGAGATATCACCGAGCGACCAGTTTAGATATCTAGGTTCCATCATCCAAAGGAATGGGGAGATCGATAGTGATGTTAATCAAAGGATCCAAGCTGGTTGGTTGAAATGGAGGAGTGCAACAGGGATTTTGTGTGATCGTAACTTTCCGTTAAAATTGAAAGGGAAGTTTTATCGGAACGCTATTCGGCCTGCCTTATTATATGGTACAGAATGCTGGGCTCCTAAGAAGCATCATACACAGAAGATGCACGTAGCGGAGATGCGCATGCTTCGTTGGATGTGCGGTAACACTAGAAAAGACAAGATGCGAAATGAGGATATTCGTGCAAAAGTTGGTGTAGCACCCGTGGAGGAGAAGATGCGGGAAAACCGGCTTAGATGGTTTGGTCATGTGCGACGCAGACCTATGGAAGCACCGGTTCGACGAATAGATACTCTCGATATGGGTAATGGCAAAAGGGCAAAAGGGAGACCGAAGAAAACATGGATGGAGGTGATACGAAACGATATGGTTGCCAAAGGACTCAATGAAAGTATATTGTTCGATAGAAGTGAGTGGAGACAGAGGATTCATGTGCTGGACCCGGCGTGATTCTCATGTTGGTTCATGTAGCCTACCCCATATGCTTGGGATAAAAGGCTCAGTTGTTGTTGTTTGTATTCTCAAACTTAAATATTTAAATAACAAAATATATATTTACACAACACTATACCAATTATACAACCACGTTGCATCACCATCACCGTGCAAAAACAACTAGTTCCATTTAATGATAACCATTAATAGATAGCAAAATTCTTTGCAATAAATCAGTTTTTGAGAATAAACATGCCAATTGCATTGTGGTGTAAACTAATCAACAAGACCAAATACAACAAGTTCTTTAGCAAACCCGAAACAGAGGATGCTTGAGGTCATAACATCTACCTGATACACAAGAAGGTGAACTTGGTCGTCCATGGGCTTGGTAAATTTAGTAAAGCTGCAATGTAGAATACTTACAATAGAAATTGAATTCGACCACCGGTATATATACCTTTCCATGTGTTGGCCTAACCACGCCATTTTCAGGCCAAGGGACAAAAATGGAATGGGGGAAAATCCATGATAAAAACACATGCTAGTGTAAGGTTCAGAGGGTTCCATGTTCGCTGCAGGGCCTAGAAGTATCCCTTTGTGATCTGATCTTGCAGTTCATGAAAACTCCACGCATCATCTGCTGAATAGTCCCCTGCAAGAGAAACATGATGTTTCAACCAAAATACGAGTAAAGTTACCTAGCGACAGTTCTAATGAAATATGTAAGGTTAAGCAAAATTTGATTTGTAGAATATTACATGGTGGTAGGAATTTGGCATCTCAATATCACATGATAACTAGCTAGCTGCACTACTGCTCGAAATTGCGGACACGTCCAAAAAATGAATCATTGAAATTTTTTTCCTTGGCCAAGAGATCAGCCAGGCCAGTTGCAGAAAACGGTAGGACAGCTTAAGAGTATTTCTGATTGAATCAGCCAAGTGGTATTGTGAAAGTATTTTTGGTTGTGAAATAGGATCATGTGATTTTAATAATAAAGAAAGGACATGAATAAGTAAAGTGTCAATGACTACCCATGTGATGGTTTTATGCACAGTAATTTTTATATCAACTCCCGACAAAAATTTCAGCTATCAAAGTTGGAAGATGGAAAAGTAATCGTTATTTTCATACATAAAGAAAATTAGAAAGCGAAAATAGAGAAGTTAATCATGCATCCATCTCATGCAACATACTCCCAAAGAATAAACTATACCAGTAGGAAGAGCTATATGAATTGCATACATGCAAACTGGTTGAACTTTACCAAAAAGCGGAACAAGTCTATAAAACAACTTGAGGGGAAACCAAGTTCAGTCAGATGTGGAATGGGTATTGATTTGGCCAATTTGCTTATTATGCGCCTCAGATGAGAATTCAATGCCATATAGCAATCAAAAAATTATATTCTGATTTATGGTGCCTTTTTTTCTCAATTATTTGTTTGGTCTGCACAAATTTAAAGGCTTGCTCTTATATTTATGAGCTCAGCTGGATATAAAAAGAAAAAGAAAAAAGTTTCTGTACTTACCACCAAACAATTAGAGTCTATCATTGTTATCGGACTCTATACATGAGTGGGCACTGTTTTACAAGAAACCGGACTTAAATGCCAAAAGTATATGGCCTAGGAAAACCGCTCCTGCTCACTTACCATTACATTGAGGCGGAATCAATACGATGCATCACAGTACGAAGTCCAAATGAAAACATACCAAGCTCTATGCTCACGATGATATAAAACATTTAGTGTCAACATAGCCTTTAATCAGAGGTTTCTTGGCTCAACCTAAAAAATAATTAACAAGAGGTTTGCTCACGCCCATTGGAGAGTCGAACCCTACATAATAAATCTCTGTCGATAGGAGAGAAATCTTAGGGGTCAACAACAAATCAAATTCGCCTGCCCCAAGACCCATCCTAGAGAATATTATTCTCCACGGTAAGATTTTTGACCCTATAAAAATCTAATTGATTTTTAGATATAATGTTTCTTCCTTAATATATGTTTGATTACTCTCTCCTATTAGTTTATTATATGACTTATAAGCTTAATTCCACGATTGGTTAAACAATTTTTATTTATTATTCTTATAGACAGGTAAAAAGGTGCTTATCCTCCATTCATAAAGTATTTTTTCGTGTCTATAACTTTATTAAATAACTTAGTTAGCCACACCGATCTCATATATCCTAAACACTTCAAGACTTCGATAGAAATATCATCGGGTCCTATCGATTTTTTCATTTTCATCTTTTTAAAGCATTTTTTACTAAGCATAATTTTACAACAATAGGGTAAATTTTATAAAGCACTGTCAAACTTTTAAAAAAATTTAAAGAGCGGCATTGAACTGTAAAAATGCCATAGACCCCGATTGATGGGGTACATTCTTCAGGTATTTCACTGTCAAATTCGCTTCATTTTAAGGCTATTCAGTCCATGTAAAAGGTCATTCTGGGTTATTCAATCCATAATGTCTTAAACAAGTTACCGAACTAACATTTTTATACAACATTGCTAACTCAATGGGAGTTTATGGCATTTTTGAAGTTCAATGCTGCTATATTAAAAAACATTGGTAGTTCGAGGGTGCTTTATAAAATTTACCTTAAAACAATATGTAATGTTCTCAGTATTAACTAAATTGTTCGTGTTTACCTTAAATTCGACATTACTATTTTTATTAAACAATTTATTGATATAACTCCATTGTTCTTTAATTTTATCATCCTTAACTAACATTCTGTCTTCACTCTTAAAGCACTTAACATTACCTAAATATTTACGGTTCTTTTCTTTCATCTTAGCAAGTTTATATATACACACAAAACTAGATTCCTATCGGTAGGATTTGAAAACAAATCCTGCCAACATTTTAATCATTGAAATTGCTTTGAGATGTGTGCAAACAATTATGACAATATTTGAATAAACGAGAAATTTCTCTTTATAATTGTTTGCACACATCCCAACATGAACCCAAAGGTTAAAAAGTTGAATAAACGAGAAATTTCTCTTTATAATTGTTTGTACGCATCCCAACATGAACTTTTTGTCATAATTGTTTGCACACATCTCAAAGCAATTCCAATGATTAAAAGGTTGGCAGGATTTGTTACAAATCCTACTTATAGAAGCATGGTTGTAATATATATATATATATATATATATATATATATATATATATATATATTTGTTTCTAACCTTCTATATAAATTATCATAATGTTTAGATTTAAATTCAATAATCGTCTTTTTAATTTCTTTTTTTCTAATTTATATGTTTTGAAATTTTTATTTTTTTAATACATTTTCCCCACTTTTATAGGATTCTATTTTTATTTTAATTACCCTCTGAACATTTTTATTCTACCATCAACTTTCTTTATAGGAACACTATTATCCGATTTACAAAGCATTTCATTACATACTTTTTAATGCATCTTTTGTTTTTGATGCTTTTTAATGCATCCGGTCCATATTTATCCACATAATCTTAATCTCATACTTTAAATTCTGATTTCTAAATTTTAAATTCCCCCATTTAATTCTAGATCTTCTATATATTTGTCTTTCTCTTCCATCTTCAAATGTAAATATCTAATACCATTAATATATGTTGTGAGTCAAACTCACTTAGAATAACTTTAATAATGAGAAAGAAGTTTATCTGATTGTTGTTCAATACACTTCTAAAAGAAATCAAATGTTTATTTCTCTGTTTTAAAGATGTATTTACTATTTTAAGATCATATGATCCTGCAAAATCCAATATCATATGGCTCATATCATTATTTACTCATAAGCATAATCTCCATACACACTCTCGTATTCCTAGCATCTCTACCCACATATCTATTTCGGTCTTCTCTTATAAATAACTTTTCATTTCCTAAATTAAATCATCCATTTGCTCTCAAAGTTTTCTTTTAATGCTCTACGCTGATCTTGTGAAAGTGTACTTGTCCAAATATAGGTTTTATTAATATATTCAATTCTTTTTACATCAACTAAATTTATGTTTATTGTTTTATCCACTAATATACTTGTCCCATTTTTGTTCATATTTTTACCTATATACCTTAACATCTTATATTTTCTAACTCTCAAGATTTTTCGCCTGCTCATTTAGTTTCCTGCAAATAAATTGTACTAAATTTTCTTTGAATAATTATAATATACTAACTCAATCAAGTTTCATGTAAGTGTACCGATATTCCACATAACTAATCTAATGCTATTCTCATGAATAAAGTTTATTTTTTTTCTAATCAATTAACCGCTAGCCTATTCCTATTCTAGTCCTATCCTTGGTCATCTCTCTAGTCCTATCAATAGTCCATACTTACTCGCTTGTTATTGCATCACGGTAGTGATGATGCAGCACGTTGCTTCTAGCAGACACCCTATCAAACCATCCTTGATTACTAATCATTGCGCCAGGATAGTAGCGATGCAATTCATCATATTGGGGAGGCCCCCAACGAAATTTTCTTAGAACTCATTTTCATAGAGATTTGACTATTTTTTACGCTGATTGTCAGCTATCTAATACAACCCTTCTTTATCCTATTTTAGAACAGATAGTAAAATAATAAAACAAGCATAGTACTAGCGGAGTTAGTATTTGTTCAAGTATAGAAATATAAAATGTTGCCGACTGAAGTCCTCAATATTTTCCAGCCCTCGGAATTTACTCTTGGTTACATGCACTAGCGGTTAATTCCCTAGGTTATTTTAATTATTGAGAGTTGGTGTACACTCACTAACTCTAAAGCCTCTTTGTACTCAAAAAATTACGCACATTATACGGAATACATCAATAAAAAAACCGGCTTTCCTAATCAAGGAGATATTAAGAAACAGTTGTAAGATTAATCACCAAATCAAATTCCTTATAAAAATTACCATATGAAATATCTCGTATGAACTGATTTGGATTTCTCCTATAACGGGGCTCTGCTCCTCACATCTTTCAAAGAGCCACCGAGACTCCCAACTCCTAGCCTGTTGTCTGGTCAACAGTAACCCATAATAAGTGTTTGTTGGTATGCAAACAGAACAACCGGGTAATGATGTATTAGATTTTTTGAAATTTTCTAACATATTTATAATATATCAACAAGGGACGAACCTTCGGCCACAGCGGAGGCGCACGTGCCTCTGCTAAAATTTTGGAAAAAATGATATGAAGTGAAGTGTTAAAAATTATAGTTAAAATGTATTTATACAATTTAGAGACCAATAATAATGTCTAGCTCATATGATTAGTTGTTTTGCTTCTTAGGTTAGAAATCCAAGGTTAAATTCCGAACACGTACATTTTGTTTTAAACGTTCTTTTAAATGAATAAGGTATTTTGTTGCAAAATTTTTAATAAGTTAAGTTTAGTCTCATTGAGAATTTCTATTAACAAGAAAAGTTTGGTCTAATGATATGAAATAAGAAGTTGCAATTCTATAAGTTGAACGTTACTCAATAAATTAATGTTGACAAAAATGTGCCAAGGCAGTTGCACGGGCCTGCCAACGCAAGCACATGAGGAAGAGTGGGTCTGACTAGCGTGGGTAGGTCCCACCCACCGGCCTCATGTTTTTTGCATGAGTTTCATAGGTACTGGGTCTGGGGAGCTCCTTAAGCCCAATGACCTCATTTAATATTGGTTATCAAACGTCTAAACTAGATGATGTTAAAAACATAAATCTTGAAAAATGATACTGTAATTAAAAAAAATCATATCACTAATCAAATAAATTTAAATATTTTTTATTTCGTTCTTAAATTGTATGATAATTCTTATTTGGTTTCTCAATGATTTTCATCTTGCTTAATGTTCCCCCCTGACCAAAATTCTTGGATCCGCCTCTGGTATCAACATCACATATAGATAATTGGCTATCCCAAGCAATATACATGTATATCTTGCTAAGGATTTCTTTCGAGATCTATGGAAATTTGATCTGGTGTCTTAGACTTGAATGTAATTACATATAGCATATCTATTATGTTTCCATTCTTCTAGACTTTTTTTCGAAGTCCAGAAAAATTTGGAAGACATTGATTGTTACTCGCTAGGACTTAGTTAGCTTTATGATGAGAATGTGAAGGATGGTTTTCTCGGGTCATGGAAAATGCCGCAAATCTCTCTCTTATTCATACTATTATAGCTAGTAACTTTGATGCTGAAAATGAGAGGTTGACGGCTGGTTAACATCCAGTTGTGAGAGTTCATCGTCTTTCATGATATATGATACCCGGCCCATTTTGATGGGAAAAGACTTGAATGATGATAATGAGGAGGATATCCGTTATAAGCTAACCATTTTTTCACACAAGAACCCCGACTCGTGTTTCAGAGGATTTGCACCTGATACCCAGGTAACCATTAACCAAGTTCCATTTTTTGTTAAGGGACCAAGGGTGGATTAGGTGTCTACTCCACTCAGATTAGGCAAACTCAGGTTCCCACAAATTCGTAGCTGATCCACAACAGAAGTACAAACCCGGAAAAACTATTACTTCAGTCTTCTAGCATATATATAACTCTCAGAGTTCATTCATAGGGAAAATTGAAAAGGCTAATTTTACTAGCAGTTGTTAATGTTCAAAGAAATTAAAAAACTACTGCGACATGTCTACGACAACAAACAGAGAAACTTACACAGCAGGATTCCAAACCAGCTGAGTTTATGATAGATGATTTTACAAACAAAAAGAAACAAAGTCTGAATTATACAGCAATTGGGCACAAACGACGGGTACATAGCTGTAGAAGATACTACAAGAGGAAAACTTACCAATTGAATCTCTCCGCAATGCAGTCAAATGAGCACAACTGCAAACATAAATGAAAAATCAAAACTAACTGAACAAAATTAATGACTAGAGACAAATTATACAAAGGCCATGCACCCGAAACTTCCAAACTAGATTAATCTCATCTTTCTCTTAGTTGAAGCATGCGTACGTGGAAATAGAAAACTACTCTTTATAAACGTATCTCAATTCATTTACAGAAATTAAGATACCTGCCAAGAGCCTTTCCTAAATCAGCACAAAGAGATCGAATATATGTCCCTTTTGAACAAGTGACTCGGAAAATCAAATTCTGTCTGCAGGTTATTCAAGCAAGAGATTAAAAAGACAGATTTCTGAAATGCAATCACTGAAAAAAAATCCAGAGGCCAGAGGAAATCAACTAGTTACAATTGTTGTAATCTGTTAAGATACTACTCAAGAAAAGGTTGCTTAGGTACTAAGAATAAACAGGTATTATGAGAATTTTAAGTAATATTTAAAACCCTAATTACCCTATTATTAATAAAGAGACCCTCTCTCCTCTTTTGAGTTGATTTCTCTCTCTCAAGACTCTAGCCTCCACCACATCTCATCTCATCTCCACCTCTCCAAAACGCCGCCGCCGCCGCCGTCTCTCTCAAAACGCTGCCGCCACCAACTCAGTCACCTCCTCTAGACAACCGCTGCCGTGGATACCCATGCCAAGCCGCCAAAACCCACACCAACGCCAACAACAACCTTCGCAGTCGCCTCCTCAATGCCATCACCACCTCATCATCATCTCTTTAACATGACGCCAACTTCGACTAGGTATTTTGTAATCCTAGCCTTCAGCCAAGCAACCGCTGCATTTTTGGGTGTTTCAAAACCCTAGAAAAACTATAGGTTTTTTTTTTAAATCTGACCCTTTGTAGTTTTATTTTGTGCTGTTTTATTTTGTTGTTAGGTTTCAACTTGTCAAGTATCACATTCAGTGGGTCCCCAAGAGTCCCGGTGAATTGAATGACCTAGACTTAGGAGTTAGGACTTGGTGAGTACTCAACATCTTAACATTGGTATATCAATTGACCGTCCCACTCACTCTAGGGTATATTAACAACTATCAATACCGAAATAACTGTGAGCATGACTGTGCTCGGCAAACCCCTAAAAGTTGATGAAAAAGTTGTGATTGTGTTCATCGATATTGTTAATTGAAGGTGGCGCTTGTTACTTGTTCGTCACGTATTTTCATGTTGATATCATTTGTTGTGTTCGTTTGTTTACGTATTTGTGGATAACAAAACTGAGAAATTCAAACTCCTTCATAAGTTTACTACCCGGAAGTTGGGCAACCAGAATTATCCACAATGATGGAAAGCAGCCTTAGTTTTCATGCTGGTTTGGGCAAGGAGCGCCACCTTATTGAAGATCCATCACCAATAACAGAAAAATCAAATCAGATATAGAAAAAAGAGGATTCAAAGATTATGAAGCTATAACAAAAAATAACTGAATTTTGCAATCATTTCAAGAAATGTAAGCAGATTTGGGATCATTTGAATTGTATATACTCAAACGATCTTAATCAATTGTAACAGAAAAATAATATTGCAGATTACTATGCGGATCTGACTAGAATCATAGATGAAATAAACACACTTATGCCCCTTATGTTGGATTTCAGTGAAATACGAAAACAGGGAGAGAACAAGAATGTGCTCAAGTTCTTAAATAGGTTGAAGCTTGAGTTGGAGTGAAAATCCCAGATTTTTTACAACTAGTGAACTTCCAACATTTGCAGAAGCATTTCATCAAGTTAATGCTACTGTCAGAATAGGTGCAAACTCAGACACTATAAGTGAAGGTGACAACTCAGTACTTGCACTTCAAAGAAACAGTGTACCTTAGGATAGACGTGGTGGTGCAGCCAATGGAATCATACAGGATCCAACCGTGGCAGTCATGGTGGTCAAGGAGGCGGCCGAGTTTTACCTAAAAAAATTGTTGATCATTCGGCCGATACTTAACCAATACCGGCCAGTATCATCGTCCAATACTTGACCAATACCAGTAAGTATGGCCGATATCGACCGATACGAAGGCAGTTTTTAGACCGGTTCCAACCGAATCGGTCTGATACAACCGAAACCTAGGGGTTAGGGCCAAACCTCGAACCATGTTCATAACTGTTTTTATGTTCAACAATTATACTCAAGATCAAAGCCTCTTATAAGAACAAAAACAATAAGCCTTAGTTCCAAAGTTGTGGTGACAGCTATTAACGATCATTTCCTTGATCAAATAAACAACTAGCATGTCATTTTTGGTTATCAACATTCATGTTCACTTAAGACGACCTCTAACTTATGTGCTAAAATTCAATCAATCCTCCTACTAAGTGCACTTACCAGTCTCCGTTGTACATGCTTAAGCATTTCAGTAGGTTATCCTTCATTTTATCCTTTATAAGAGCTGTAACTTTTACATAATGCACTAACTTTTATATATCCATAAGGGCATGGTTACTCATCCATCTCAGCGTTACCGGTTCAAATATATTCATTTTTTGGACATGTTGTCTCTTAGTTGCCCAACATTCTAAATATATGCACCCCTCCCCCTTCTATTTGAAATTTTTGTGAAGTTAAATGCAGCATGCTAGCACTTGGTCAAGAAAAAACTTTTTTTTCTCGGGATTGATTTTCTCTAGTTTGCATTAAATATCGCAAATCCAAGTTGTTCGGGAAGCCAAATCTAAAGTCTAAGAGGTGTACAAGAAGTTGGACACAAAGGAAGTTGAAAGTGATATATACAGGATTGCTTGGATGGGAGAAAGAAAGCTCAGAGACTTATATGCGGTGAAGGGTGTCAAAAATGAAGATCATATGGTTTTAATTCGAGATAAGGATATAAAGGAAAGGTGGAGAAATTATTTTGACAAATTGTTCAAGGAAAGCTTTAGTCAGGATTTGGATAGCCTTGCATTCAATCTCAAGATATAAACAGTTATGTTATGCACAGAATAACAATACCTAATGTTTGAGAGGCTTTAAAGAGGATGAAATCAAAGAAAGCGGTTGGTCCAGACGGGATTCCTATTAAGATATGAAAATGCCTAGAGAGAGACGCTAGATGGCTGACAGACATGTTTAATAAGATTTAGATAACCAAAAAGATATCAAATGAGTTGAGAAAGAGTACTCTTATACCTCTCTACAAGAACAGGGGTGGCATTCAGAGTTGCTCCAGCTACCGTGAAATAAAACTCATGTGTCACACTATGAAGGTTCAGGAAAAAGTAATTGAACACAAGCTAAGACAAAACGTTAAGAAAACAAATAACTAATTTGCGTTCAGGACTGGACGATCAACGACAGGGACTTTTCATTTACTCCGTCAACTCGTCAAGCGTTTTCGAGAGAAGAGATTTGCATATGGTTTTTATTTATTGACTTCGAGAAAACTTACGACAAGATACTTAAAGAGGTATTATGGTGAACAATGATGAAGAAGGAAGTCCCAATCAAGTACATTGACAAGAACATGTATGATGGAGTGGTGACAAATGTAAAAACATGTGGCGGCCTAACAAGTGATTTTCGGATCACAATTGGCTTTCATCAAGGATCTGCATTACCTCCATTCTTGTTTGCAATAATGATGGATGGGCTTACTATAATTATTCAGGATGAGTTATCTTGGTGTATGTTATTCGCTGATTATATTATTCTGGTAAATAAGACGAAAGTATGGGCTAATACCAAATAGAGGTTATGGAGACAAATGTTAGAATATCGTGGGTTTAGATTGAGCAGGTTCAAGACAACATATATACAATGCAAATTTACTGAACAGAGAAGTCAAGGTCACAGTTGTATAACACTGATGGGTAAAAGATATCACCGAGCAATCAGTTTAGATATCTATGTTATATTGTCCAAAAGAATGGGGAGACCAATAGTGATGTCAACCAGAGAATTCAGGCTGGTTGGTTAAAATGGAGGAGCGCAACGGAGATTTTGTACAATCATAACTTTTCGTTAGGATTGAAAGGCAAGTTTTATCGAAGCACTTTTAGAGATGCCTAATTATATTGTACGGAATGCCGGGCTCCTAAGAAACATCATGCACTGAAGATGAATGTAGTGAAGATGTGCATATTTCGTTGGATATATAATAACACTAGAAAAGAGAAGGTACGAAATAAGAATATTTGTGCAAAATTGATGTAGTAACTGTAGAGGAAAAGATGCGAGAAAACCGACTAAGAAGGTCTCCTCATGTGCGATGCAGACCTAAAAAAACACCGGTTCGACGAATGGATATTCACGATTTAGGCCAAGTAAAAAGGGAGAAAGGAAAACCGAAGAAAACATGGATAGAGGCGTTACGAAAATATATGGATGCCAAAAGCCTTAATGAAAGTATATTGTTCGATAGGAGTGAGTGGAAGCGGAGAATTCATGTGATCGACCCGGCGTGCTTCTCATGTCGGTTCATGTAGCCTACCCAATATGCTTTGGATAAAGGCTCAGTTGTTGTTATCGCAAATCCAAGTTCCCATGCTTTGACTGGTTATAATGAGGTAGCGGTCGGCTTCCCGAGGATTCACATGAATAAAGATTGTCAAGGGGCCAAACTACAAAGGTGAGTCGGTATTGAAGGATCTCATAACTGATGATATTTCAAGAATGTCTGATGGGAAAATTAGAAGTCAAGTTTCCTGCTTGACTAGTAACCGGCTTTGACTTAACCATATATCACAAAAGTCACCGATGCCAATGTACATCTCACTGTTCTGTCATATTGTGTTCCGTTCCCTTCTGTTTGACATCAGACCTCCCTATAAAGAGGGGGAGAGAAACAAAAGGTAGAGAGCTGTAGAAAATCTACACATCAGACCTTTCACAGGATGGTGATTTCCTTCAAGTTCATATTTCACCTCGAGCGCCCATGAAACAGGTCTTTAATATAGCTAGGGTATCTAAGAATAATAAATTCAGAGGTAAAGTATATGATATACCCATGCAGGACATTAAAACAACAAGAACCTGTCATCTAAGCTGCGCTCGATATCAAATTGAAAGATAGATATGCGTCTTGGTGACAGCTCAACTGATTCTCCTCTCCTTGCTTTATCATACATTTTCTCACCGCCGACCTACAATTGAAAATGAAATATTGTGAATAACTTAGAAAAGAAAAAAAACATGTTGCAGAGCCATAGCAACTGTTAACCAATGCATTTGTATATACGTTGTTAGGATTTTCAATTTATCCAAATTAAGCTATAAGTATCCAAAAGATTAGACTTCATTATGGCCATTGTTATCATATACTAAATGTTCCTCTTTTACAGGACACATGCACACATGCATGCATACACCCACATACATACATACACATCATCGTTGCCGTCATCATCTAAGCATTTTCTCAACCAAATGGGTCGGACATGAAGCAAAGATATGTCGGTTTTACGACTGATTGTCGACCTAACATCAACTATCTCCAAATTAGTGTGAACTAACGTGGTTCAGAAAACTATAACAAAACATGGACTTGTCATGGTCTTCGATGACCAGTTGACATTCTCGACATTCTCAGACTATAGAGAAGTCTATGTGAAGGGGGAAAGATGGTATACTTGCTATATAGAATTATGTTCAACTCTTAAGGCACAAATCTAGCCAAGAGCGAAATGGAACATATTCCATGGACAAATACATAAAAACAAAACATGTATGACTACCTGCATACTGCATATATAAACAAAAGTTAGCTTTTGTGGGTTTATAGTCCAGGATCCAGGAAAAACATAAAGAACACTTTATGCACTTGGTGAATTGTATCATAGCACTCACATGATGAAGGCCTCATGCTCGTGGGCAAAATATTGTTTGTTGCGATTGGGTCAACGTTGTTTATCTAAATGTCCCAATGGAACTGGAACAAAACTTATGACTTAGGTAGCTGTGAGGAAAACTGAGATGGCTTGTTACTAATCCTAAGAATTTGCATATGCTGATGCCAAACTTTTCTTTTGGTGTTGGCTTGTGTGTGTGGTGCTAGGAGGTTATACAAATAAGCAATAGTGTGCTTGAAATATCCTAAGGTATATGCAGTTATAAACTAATTCTATTTTTCTGTGTAGATGTACTTTTCAGTTAACAACCAGCACTATAGTGTATAGGCATGATAATATATCTTGCAAGAGAATTTCTTCACGACCAAGTGCCGTAATTGGGTGCAAATTTTGTTTCCAGATGAAGAAATCCAACTCAAGCATTATAACTTTTTCTCTTCCACATTGCATCTTACAATCATATGACAATATTTTAGGACCTATCCAAAAACGGGGCCAAGTTCAACCAAATATCTTCCACCAAATGAACATTTAAGAGTTGACAAGCTTGCTGTCTCTGAAGTTTGGCGAAGGGGAAGATGTACTGTTTCTTAGTGATGTATAGAATAACGCATGTATGCACCCAAAAAAATAATTGAATTGTTCCTCAGATTAAAACCAGAGAAACAAGGAAACAAGATGATTTCATGTGCACGGACCACATTCTCCCTCTTTGGTGTATACAAGACAACTACGAAATCCATTTAGAAGTTGCAGAAGAAATACAAGACAGAGGCTTGAGTCAATAAAAAAATAGTAGGTTAATTAGTTAATTTTACAGTGGTATATGGACTGTCAACTGCTTTTAGGCTCATGAACTGCAAATTTGGATGGATGGCATTATCTCTGATGGCCACAATCTAATTGATGCATTCCAAGTTATTCACTATTATTGTAAAATTAATATATGCTTGGAAGTATTTTGTAAGGAGTTGAAACAAAAAAAAAGGATGCAATGGCGTTGCACAAAGTACTAGATAAGGCAGGGAACAATCAACAGTTGTAGCAATATGAACCTAAATTAATGGTTTAGAACATCACAATGCTCTTGTTGTTGATGGATTTTAAAACAGGGTCCATGGAAATTAAATTTGACAGTCTGGCACTAAAACAGAGAAGGAAAACATGGGTTCACTAATTAGGGAACAAGGCAGGACATTATGCCAAGAAACTGACACTAGAATCAGATGTTCAGTATTTAATTTTTTCCCTCAGTCATTAAATATACTTGATATGTTAATGTTTCAATAAGCGCTCTGATAAGTAACAATTACAATCAGCTTTATCCCAGGTTAGTAAGCATGCACAGTGGTTTATCAAAATTGTAGTAACAAATTTAAAAGAACAAAGCAAAGCACAAGAGGAGACGGAGGGTTGTTTCTGTTAGAATACCCGCATTGTATACGGGTCTTCATATGTAATTAAGTACTACGTGGGGGCGTAATAACCAAATGGCATTGCCTATATAAAGGGGATTGGGGCTAATCCAATCTATATCTTACATTCCCTAATTACTCTCCCCCCCCCCTTCTAAATAAGTATCATGGAATACGAGCAAACAAATCTCAGCCATTGATTCTTTCCCAAACTAATCTCAGCCATCCATCCAAATAACACAACTCAAAACCCTAACCATCCTCATCACCGCTGCCGCTGCCTAGAGCCTCATCACCGTCAACACCTTCTCGTCACTGCCTTGACCTCGCCGGAGCTCTTCAACCGTGCCGGAGCTTCTTCGATCTTCGTTGACCTCACCAGAGCTGTTCCTTGAAGATGGTTGCTTTCTAGACTCGATTCAATCTCCAGATGCTGATCGATCCAGCAGCAGCCATTGATTTAACCTTGCCTGAGCTCGATTGAGTTCTTGTCTCGAGATCTCCTCCCCCGTCATTCGAACTCGTTTTATTGACCTCAACTTGGATCTTTGGGGCTCGATTGCATCTGTTCTTGTTCTGATCAGCAGTTCTTGTGTCGAATCTGAAGAAGTTGAGGCAGTTCTTGGGTTCACTTGCTGATTTTGTGATCGATTTGGTGTAGAGTTCGAATCTAGCAAGGAGGGTGATGGTGGTTCTTATGCTCGAGTTGGCGTTCTTTGGGCTCGATTGCATCCTTGCCACAGTAACTGAGAAATAGGTGATTCTTCTTCGACGATTTTATGGTTGTTTTGCTATGGATATGGATTGTGTTGTCGATGTATCGGAGACCATCATCAGATCCGATTGAGTGGGTTATTTTGCTTGATTAGCGTTTGTTTGGGGGTGGATTGGATCTTGGAAGATCCCAACTGTTTTGGGTGGAATCTTTGTCGATTCCTTTCTTTGTTAGTAGTTCTTCGCTTGCTCTTGTTTGAGTGGCGGTTCTTGATTCTTAGAGATGGAGAGTAAGTCCGTGGGTAAACAGATCTCTTCTACCGATATCTTGACTACCAAGATGGTGAATTTCAAGCTTGACGATCAGAATTTCCACAGTTGGAAGCTCATGGTTGAACGTTAGATCAAGAGGAGGCGTAAAGGAGATCATCTAACGAAGCCTCCACCTGTTTCGGTCACCTCCGAGTGGGAGGCGAATGATGCTCAGCTCAGTCACCTCATACTCAACTCAATGAAGCGACGGACCATGAATGGACTCGTCCACTTAGGATCTGAAGGAGATTTAGGATCAACTTCATAAGCTTTATTTTTCACGGAAGAGCCTTTCTAAGGCCTTTGATTTCGTGCAGTCATTGTACAAGATCTAGCAAGGGGCCCGTTCATTGCATTAATACCATTCAGAGTTTCAACGACTTGCCCAGCTGGTATTGGAGTTGTTCCCGATCACTAATGACGTTGCAAAAATGTGAAGGCGACATGAGGCCCTCTCGATTATTGTCTTTCTTGGTAGGCTTCGGCCCGAGTACCAGTCTGCATGTTCGGCCTTACTAGGAAAGGTGTATATTACTCTTTCGACCACTTACCACACGCTCAACCAGATATTTCGGTCGGAAATTACAGATAAGCAGCATGCATCTGGTGAGCACAATGCCCTTATCATGCCGGAGAGTTCTCATACATATTACTCTCCACAAGGGAGAGGAGGAGCTGGACGTAGAGGTAGAGCCGAAGGTAGAGGGCGTGGAGAGCCTCGTTTCTTAGATTACTGCCATTAGTAAGGTCATATTCACAGTACCTGCTGGACGTTGAACGAGATGCCTCCTCATCCCGCCTGTGCGCATGTGGGATCATCGTCCCCAACATCTTCCACTACTTCGACGGACTCTACATCAACTGATAGCTCCGTCAAGTCTTTGGAGAAGGAAATTGCTTGATTAAGACTTCTTTAACCTCGTCAACTTCTAGTAGCCAGGCTAGTTTGGCTACATCTCGGGCTTCCGTTATGACCACTTTGGATCTTTCAAAATGTAACTATCAAGCTTCTATTACTTCGATTTCTGTATATCGTCCCTGGGTTATTGATCCAGGAGCTACAAATCACATGACAGGAGAAAGGTATATTATCCTCATACATGCTAAGGCCTGGATGTACCCAGCCTTAGCTAAGGGCACCATCTCTGCTATAGAAAGGATGGGGTCTATTCTTTGCCACATCACAATTGCCTCTTTACTGTCTTATACTTGCATGGCTTTCCTTTCAACCAACTTTCTACTACCCAGTTGACCTGAGATTTGAACTGTGACACCACCTTTTTCTTTGGTGGCAGTGTTTTTCAGGAGTTCAGGACGAGGCGGACAATTGGCAAAGGGACTGAGGTAGACGGATTGTACTACCTCGATAAGCATCAACGCCCTATAACCTGTCCAACAGCATCCACATCTGCTTTTGATGCTCATTGTCGGTTAGGTCACCCTTCTCTGCAGACCCTGAAGAGGATAGTTTCCTTTATTGGTATTTTGTCTAGTTTAGAGTGCGAGTCTTATGAGTTGGTAAGTATATCGCTCTAGTTATCCAGCTCATATCAATAAGAGAGCTAAAAAAACCTTTTATTTTAGTGCATTCTGATGTTTGGGGGTCATGCCCTATTGTTTCCTAAGGAGGCTTTTGCTACTTTATAACTTTTATTGATGATTTTTATCGAGTATCATGATTGTATTTGATGAAATCTAAAAACGAAATGTTCTCATTTCCAGATTTTTTTGATTTCTAGAAACGAAATGTTTTCTCATTTCCATATTTTTTGTTCTGAAATCAAGACTCAATTTGGAATTAACATTGGCACCTTGAGGAGTGATAGTGGCTAGGAGTATTTTAGTACATCCTTTAGGGAGTATATAAACTGGGTATTATTCATGAATCTCCTTGTCCTTATACCCAGCAAAATGAGATGGCCGAAATGAAAAATAAGCATCTTTTAGAGGTCACTCGTACCCTTTTATTTCATATGCGAGTGCCTAAATCCTTCTGGTGGAAGCGGTTTTTACTGCCAATTACTTGATTAATCATACGCCTTCCTCTGTTCTTGATGGACAAATCTCTCATTCTCTGTTGTTTCCTTCGGCAGTCTCATTTCACATTCCTCTGCAAGTCTTTAAGTGCATTTGTTTTGTTCATGATTTACAACCTAGAGGATCTAAATTAGACCCCAAAGTTAGGTGTTTTCCTTGATACTCTCAAACTCAAAAGGGGTAACGGTGTTATAGTCATGCGTTACGACGTCGATTTATATCGGTTGACGTGCATGAGTCCACCCCATACTTTTCTACTTCTCACGCCTCCATAGACATGGACAATGACTTTCTGTTGGATATCTCGTATCTTTTGTCACAAGAGAGCACCCCTTCCGATTCGGTTCATTCTCCACCCCCGTGTTGAAGGTTATCCGTACTGTTTCTTTTGACCTACCTCCCACCCCAGATTCTCCGTTGGGCCCTACACCACCTGTTACTAAGGTGTATGCTCGTCGAGACCATAGGGTTGCTGAACATCAGTATCCTACTGCTAGTCTCTCAGAGTCTCAAGCTCCTCCGAAGGCTAACATTGACCTTCATATTGCCTTATAGAAAGACATCCGCAGCTACACTTCTCACCTTATAACACATCATGTGGCGTGTTCCCACTTATCTCCTACATACCGGGCGTTCCTCTCCTCCCTCGATTCTCATGATTTACTCAAGTCACTCTCAGATGCTTTATCTCATAAAGAGTGGACGGATGCTATGATTTATGAGATGCTGGCCCTTGAGCTGAATCAGACTTGGGATATAATGCCTCTTCTAGCTGGAAAGAAGGTGATGGGGTGTCACTGGGTGTACACTATGAAGTTTCATCTAATAGGTCGCTTTCCCGCTTGAAAGCACGTTTGGTTGCTAAAAAGTAGTCGCGGACTTATGGGATTGATTATGAGACATTTTTTCCTGTAACCAAGGTGATTTCTGTTCGCCTGCTTGTCTCTTGTGGCTACCCATCATCGACATTTTCATCAACTTGATGTGAAGAATGTGTTTCTTCATGGTTCTTTGGCGGAGAAGGTCTATATGGAGCAACCACTTGGTTTTAAAACTCAAGGGGAGTCTAGCATAGTTTGCCGATTGAAGGCGTCATTGTATGGCTTGAATCGGTCTCCATGAGCATGGTTTAGAAAATTTATTGGGGTGGTTATTTCATTCGGTCTTAGACGGTGTGCTCATGATCATTCGGTGTTCTACTATAATAACACCAATAGCCTTCGCATTCTATTGGCCGTATATGTTAATGACATTGTGATTACTGGCAATGATGTGGCCGGTATTGCACAGTTTAAGCACCACCGTCAAGCGAAGTTTCAAACTAAGGACCTTGGAAGCCTTAAATACTTTTTGGGTATCGAGCTTGCTCTATCGAAAGATAACATCTATATCTTATAGCGAAAGTATGTGCTCGATATACTGACTGAAGCTGGGATGTTAGAATGCAGACCTATAGAGGCTCCAATGGATCCTAATACTAAGTTGCTTCCGGGGCAAGGTGATCTGTTTGAGAATCCCGGAAGATGCTGACAATTGGTCGGTAAGCTTAATTATCTCACCATCACTCGACCTGATATTGCATATCTCGTTAGAGTCGTGAGCCAGTTCATGACCAATCCTCGAGCTGCACATTGAGATGCGATGATTCAGATACTTTGGTACTTGAAAAATGCTCCAGAGAAGAGTCTACTATATTCAGACCATGGACATTCTCGGGTGCAGGGTTCACGGATGCAGATTGGACTGGGTCTCCATCTGATCGTAGATCCAGTACAAGATACCGCGTGTTTGTGGGAGGCAATTTGGTTTCTGGGAAGAGTAAGAAGCAAAGCGTAGTATCTCGTTCCAGTGAGTCAGAGTATCGAACCATGGCAAGCTTATATGGATCAGCTTTCTGCTTGGAGAGTTTGGCTTTATTCCCACTTCTTCTATGCGACTATATTGTGATAATAAGGTCGTAATTTATATCGCCTTGAATCCTGTATTCCATGAGCAAACGAAACAAGTCAAGGTCGATTGTCATTTTGTGCAATAAAAGGGTGAAAATGGAACCATTGACACTTATTATGTTCAATCCACTCATCAGTTAGCAGATTTGTTCACAACTTTTAGGAAGGAATAAAGTGCAATTTATTTGCAACAAACTGAACATGTATGATATGTATGCTCCAGCTTGAGAGAGTGTTAGAATACCCACATTGAATACGGATCTTTATATGTAATTAGATACTAAGTAGGGTTGTAATAGCTAAATAGCATTGCTTATATAAAGAGGAGGATTGGGGCTAATCCAATCTATCCATTACATTCTCTAAATACTCTCTATTAATCTCTCCTTTATAATAAGTATTAGTTAATTTAGTTTCATTGGAAAAATAAAGAACAAAGTGTCACTTTGAGCCACACAGTGTATTATGAGTAGTTTTTGGAAAATTATATTGTGCCTATGTGTTGTCATGTTGCCTGCCCTTTTTTCATGTTCACCAACACACACACTCTCTCCCTCAAGCCTCTTACAATTCTTACTCTCACTCAGCGCGATAGCATGGGCAACATCAGCACAACAGCAAGAGACAATGGCAAGGCAGCTTCAACGGTGGCAAGTTTTGATGGCGCAAGGTTGTGGCGACGACGGAACGTGGTTTTATCTTTCAAAAACGGTGAAATTTCGTTCGTATCATTTTGAATCGGCTGATATCTACCAATACTTGAAAATTCCACCCGATATCTCCCCGTAGCGCTCGATACTGAGTTATATAGAAAAATTTTGGACCGGTCCACTCCGAGACCGGTTCAAATTTCAAAACGACCGAAACTTTGCAGTTTCAGTCAAGTTCTCACACCTTGATATTTAAATATTAGTATATATCAACCTTGTTAGGGTCTAAATTAGAACGCAAAAATTTACGGTCTAATGTGTAGAAAATATCTCTCGATATATTGCAACATCTCATGAAAATTTTCATGTTGATTGGACACCAACATCCGACATTTAGATAATTGTTGAATATAGCAAATTCATAGGCAAATGAATTGATGCAGTTAAAAAAATTTGGTGTCAATAGCTAATCACTTTCCAGTTTTATCATCTAAAAAAACCAACAATATTATAGAGGACCCAGATAATATTTTCCTAGATTAAGAAGCCACTTACTTTTATGGCAGAAAAAATGGGAGGAACTTGCCAAATTTCTCCAACAAATGATGCAGCCGCTTTTTTTACATCTCCGTCTTTTATGTGTTCCCATGGTTCCCGTTGGATGACCTGGTAATGTATGATAAGCACAATTCCTTAACATTGAAAATCTGGATAATAAAGGGCGAAATAAAAGATATACATCAAAGATAGACATAACAGGAAAACCAATAAGCAACAGTCACACAGCATCCCATAAAATTATGATATGTGAAAGCCATTAATTGACTCGATAAGAGTAAAGTGCCACAGAATGAGGGTCAACGGCGAGCACGCATGACAATAGCACAAGGAAAGAAGAATAAGAACAAGTAATTGTGCTATTTTTGTTATGCATCCTCCTATGCAGGATTGCCTATTTAGGATTTCACTCGATAAATATGTCGCCAGTTATCAACAATTACAGCAAAGAAAGTTACACTGAGATCAAAGGAATACCAATTAGTGTCTAAAGTCCAAGATAATATCTTGAAATGTAAAATGATTCCTTGGAAGCTCCCTATCACTTGACTTACTAAACTACAGCATCTTACTTTTGTTATAACATGTTCTAACTAAAGCACCACCAGTATGTGACAGCTGTGTAAAAATTTTAGAAGACGTTTTCCACTGAAGTATTAATGATGGGAAATGTCATCTGCGTCTACACTGAATTTTAAGCTCTGCATGGCTTGGTCGTCAACTTTTACTCAATCCAATTATTGCAGGAAATTCTACTTTTATTTCTAATTGAGAAGAAGGCCACTATCTCAGATTTCTTGAAATTTCTCCTCAGATTTAATTCAAGCATTTTTTTTTTGGAATTTTCAGTCAGTGATTAGCTTAAGTGCAAATATTCTATCTTAGAATTCCCCTTGCATGCCCTTCGAGCACACGAAAGGCCTCCATCACAGAGATGACCGACTTGGAAAGGAAAAGAAAATGGTGGAATAGACCTTTTTAGGGTATTTTGACTTGAGAAACAATGAATTTTCATCCCTTTAAAATAAATACTACCTCCGTTTCAAAATGTAGGTCCCATTTTGCTTTTGTACACCTCTTAAGAAAAATTAAACCTATGATTACATGAATGCAAATTACCCACTTTAACCCTATTAATGTTCATACTTTCTTGGTATTTGAATAAGCATGAGGCTAAGGAATTTATTGTGGGTTAATTTAGAAAATCAAGTAGTAAAAGTGCCTTGGTAATGAAAAAAAGGTTCTTGATATTTGTAAAAGGACTAAAGTTTTGAAACAAAAAAATCAAAAATGCACCTACATTTTGAAACGGAGGGAGTAGCATATGCTTTATAAATCGTGAATGATTACCATTAACCTAGTATTAGTAGAAGCGAATAAATACCACAAACTCTTAACATTGTCCAATTTAGTGCTATTACAATATAAATCATTAGCCCTCAATCCTCATTATAACTTCATGGTTTTGGTGCAGTGGAAGGGGCACTAAGATAACATCTAAGCAACCCAGGTTCGAACCCCATCAGGCGCGTATTTAAATGAAGATTATTAAAAAAAAATATCTCAGCGCAAAAGCTGGGCCTTCGACCTACGGAAGCGTATTAGAATATAAAATATTAGCCCTCAAACCTCGTTTTAACTCCGGAGTTTTGGTGTGGTGGAAGGGGTATTTCACAGATACGGTTTCGTTTTTGTTAAGAACCAATTTACCAAAAACTTAAGTTGTTGGGTTGTGGAATAACAATGAACATCAAGCAAATATATCACTTTAAGACTCCTATAACAATGTATATCAAGCTAACATATTAATACTCCCCCTCATTGCTAGCTAAGTTTGCTAGTCAGTTACAAACTTGCTTACGAAGCCCCTTGGTAAATCTCGAATTAGCTTCATATGTAACATATGCATGCATCCTCTAATTTGAGGCGAGTGTTGAAAGTCAAAACAACCACGTCACATATGTATTACTTAAATGAGATTGAGGTATTCTTGGGTTTTTATGGCATATGTTAAACATGGTGCTGCAAGAAAACAATTTAAGGGAGGAGAGGGGGAAAACCTTTCTAATTCATAATAAATATCTTGGTTAACAAGTTACATAGAATCTTCAAAATATCTTAATTACTTAACACCAAGTAACCTTTTACCTAACCCCTAAACTACTTTTTTTAACCACTAAGTAACTCTTTCTTAACTACTACTTTTTATTTTTAACACCTAAATAACCCTTATTTCTTAACATCCCCCTTCAAGCTGGAGTGCATATATGACGTGCTCCTAGCTTGTTACAAAACAAATTTCACTCTTAAAACTAGAACTCATAACGAATCAACTAAATTTGCAACGTTTGCAACTTTGGCGAACTTGCTTGGTAACTTGCGACTATTGTGTTGTCCTGAAAAATGTGACTTCTATAAACTAAATGTTTGTGAGTTGTCTTTCATTAACTAAACTTCCGTGAACTCCTCTTCTATCACTCTCTCTCGAACTGTGAACTGTCTTCATAACTTCTTCTAATACTTCTCTTGACCTATCTTGATGACTTGCAGCTTCTTGGAACTGAACATGCTACCGTGAACTTGTCTTCACATCTTCTTCAACACTTTCTCTTGAACAGCCTTGACGGACTAAACTCTTGCACAACATTGTTGTGCCATTTGAACCACACCCTTGCTTACTTGTCCTGAAATCCTGACACCTAGTCAAGACTCTCTTTGGGCAATTCAACTTAGATGTTACTTCATGCTGAACCGGTTGTTACCAACACTTCTAGTGACTTGTCTTGAATATCTTGACAACTCATTAAGATCTCTCTGATCAACTCGCTCTAGAGGTTGTGACTCCCATGAATCATGAGCACAATATGTTGGATGCATATATAGACTAGTCATAACTCTTATCGAGTAACACAAGTAAAGGTTGCTCCATGTTCACGGACGCAATGTGTCGAACATAACGATCACAACTAACAAACAATATCTACCAACGAACGAGCACTGGTTTCGAACAGGAAAACACACAAACAAGCACATAGCTTCGAACGAAAAGACTAAAAATATCAACAAAGTAACAAGCAACAGCTTCCAACGAACAAACTAACATCTTAAACAATCTAACTCCTCGAATGATCTTCAACAAACTTCAACAATAAACTTCAACGAACTTCTTTTTCGAGCTACTTGAACAAACATCAACGAGCAAGTTCAATGCTTTAACACAACTTCAACCGATCGTTACGAATTTGGACTTTAACGAGCTTCAACAGACGATTTCAACACTTGAACAATCATGAATGAACAACTTCAACAAACAGTTCTACAAATGTCAACACGGTTTCAAAGATAACTTGAATGGCTTGATAAACATCAACAAACAATTTCAGAAGGTTGAACGAATTTCTACGAACAACTTTAATGATTATTAACAGCACCTTGAATGATCATTGAACAATTTAAATAATTTTCAGCAGTCAACTTGATCGAACTTCAACTTACATTAACAGCTTCAACAATGCTTCTTTGAACTTCCACAACCAATTTTCAAGAAACTTAAATGAACTAGAACGAACTTCTCGAACAATATTCAATAAACAGCTTAGACGAACATCAACAATCAACTTTGACAATTGACAATTTTAACTAACCAATGTTCTAAATATCGGATATTGGTATCGTATCGGTCCGAAAAAATTTGTACCAAATATCATGATATATCAAGAGATATTTTCTAAAAGTCGGATTGTATATTTTTGTATTATAAATATCATATATGTAACTTATAAAAATAGTTGAATTTTTTAAATGAGTTTTTCCTTAATAACTCAGTGGTAAAGTGGTCATAGTAAATGACTGGTATTAGGTTCTTAGATGAGATTTTTTATTCTCTCTCGTGTTCAAAGGTAACTTTCTTTTCTGGATAACGAATTTGTCAAAAAATTATAGCTGAATATCTCATAAATTCATTACTGCATTTCTGATAAATTGAGACATGGATTTCTAAGAAAATCGCCATTAGATAGAAAGAAAGAGAAACTTACCACCGAAGAAGAGATACAAGGAATAACTTAGGCTTCGTCTAACTACAGCTAGCTTTAAAGACAAGGAAGAACTTCAAAATTGTAAAACGTTTATCTAGAGTTTTGATGAAGAGTTTTATTGTATACATAAATAATAAATGTTTTAATTTGTGATTTTTTGAGCTTTTTTTACTTCAAGTTATTCTCATATAAGTTGGATCGGATAAAATCCTTTCGAATATTATCTGAAAATCCAAAGAATTTTTAAGGAAAAAATCACGATATTTTAAATGATATATAACCGAAATATCGGCAAATATTTAGATATATCAACCAATATTTTTCCAAAATTGTAAACAAATATTAAACCAATAAATTGCATCGTTTCTTCTCTATTTCCGATATATCGCCCGATATCCGATATACTGGGCAATATTTTGAATACTCCGACTAACTTGATCAAAGTAATTTTAATGAACTTAAGGAGATTCAAGGACGAGCAACAAACAACTTAGGAGACTTTCAACGTCAAACTATGAAATTCAAACTTCAAACTACTTGAATGACTTGATCGAGTTTCAACAAACTTCTCAAACAAACACCAACAAACTTCATTAAATTTATTCAATAATTTATTTTAGGGTTTTTTTGAAATACCCCACCCATATTTTAAAAAACACACTTAAAACCTGACCGTTATCTATATACCCTACTCTATTACATAACAGTTACCTAACTATAGTTAATGTAGTAACTTTGGTTAACTTTGACGGTAAAATACCTCGCATACCCCTTCTCTTTCCCTTCTCTCTTTCTTTCCTTTCTCTTTCCTTGAAGAAGGGGTCGACCTTGTCGGCGCCGTAGATGGCCGAGGTCAGCGAGGGACATGGCTTACGCCTCGATCTTCTTGGATGCCAACGATGTCCTTGAGGTCGTCGCCGAAGCTGAGGAGAAAGGCGTGGATGGAGATGGAGCCGGTACCGAGGCCAAGGACCATGCCGCAGCGATGCGCTTCAAACCGTCTTCGTTTGTCTTCGGGGATTTTCCGACCTTTTGAGATCTCAAAATATGAAGTATGTAGGGGTGGGCTTTGAGTAGGATTTTATAATTTGGATTTCAAAACAGGAAAGGAATTGATTGGGATTTAGGTAAATTTTTATTTAAGGTATTCTTGATTGATTCTATGAAGAACACATTCGAGATTTTTTTGTTTTTTTCCTCGGTTTTTTATGTATTACATTTAACTTAATCAATGGTTCTCTTTCATCAATAAATTATTTCTGGAGAAAATCAATAGAAGTTATCATGTTTGTGAATCAATGAATTCCAACAATTTAAGACAGTTTTAGTGATGGTTATTTGTCTTTGTAAATTGTAAGGAAGAAGCATATGAAATTGTCCAATTTTTAAGTTGAATTCTAACCCATTTTGTTGATTTTTTCCTTTTTGTGGTTAGTAACCGAATAATTTTTTAATAAGATTTAATTCATAGTTCAATTTCCTCTTTCCTAATCATTGGTATGGCTTCTTCCTGTCATCAATGAATTACGTTTTGTAAGAAAGTGAACTAAATTACTCTGATATATGTACCATCATTGTTTTCCACTAAATAAATTTTTTGGATTACACTAAGCTCTCAGATTTAATTTAAGGGTATTTTAGTAAAAAAAAACTCTTAGAGTTAACTATATTTTACAAAAGTCAAGACACTTTAGTAACATTAATGATGGATAAGGGTATTTTAGAGGAATTTGTGATGAAAACACTAGAAGAGAAGAGCTGAGAGAGAATTAGAGTGAAAAGAGAAAGCAACGGAAACAGGGAGAAGGAGAAAAATGAGAGAAAAATAGTTAGAATTGAGAGTAGTAAGAGAAAACATATTTGAACACATATTATAGCTTTTGGAGGAGTATTTTGGTCAATTAACCCCTTCTAAGCTTGGACGGAAACTAATCATGCGTGCCTATTTAGTTTAGTTTCAGGTTTTAAGTTTCTTTTTTAAAAATATGAAGTTTTGGATGGGGAATTTCAAATTATAGAAGTTTTGGATTAGGGTATTTCCAAAAAAAACATTTTTTAAACAAACTTCAATTTCAATGAATTTCATCGTAAATGAATCTCGACTTTAACAAACTTCAAAATTCATTTTGACAAACCACTTTAAATCATTTCAACAACGAATTTCAACTTCAACGAACTGTGAATTTCAAACTTGAACAAATACTACCGTCGAACAATTAATAACGATAATCACTTCATTCAACAACTAGTAAACACACAATTATGATGGTCGGTCGTGCCCATACATCTACATAATTTATTTCGTACTGATGGACCTCAATATACTCAAACGTACATGAAGTAGTTTATCTATATATCAATGTGAGTCTCGCTCTACCTAATTTACCAAGTCTTTTAGGGACCCACAAACGTGATAACTGATAAGTGGGAAAATATACTTAAATTCACCGTCGAACATACCAACTATTATACGTGAAAATAATACGAGAACACAATCCAAGAATAACCAAAAATAAAATAGGATATTTTCATACAAAATAAATTTCCCTTTATTCTTTTAATTTTTCACATTTTGACGTTTTTATTTTTTTTTAAATCGATTTTTTTTTATTTTCAAATTTTATTATTTTTTAAAAATTTAATTTTTTTGGATTTACCTCAAGTTGCGAGATCAAGGGTTTCTCAAAACATTGCGGCGACAATTAAGATTTTGGTGACGAAGATCAAGTCTTTGAAGGACTTCATGACAACTGCTAGGGTTTCGAGAGCTTGATGACGCTAGGATATTCACTAGATCTCGAATTAGCAACAACTTTGGAATGGCTACAGGGTCATAATCGTGTTGAGAATGCAGCGACAATGGTGATATAAAGACCATGGCGACAGCATGGGTAAAAGCGACGGTGATTGTCGAAAGGCAACAGTGGTTGTCGAGTCAAGAAAGCAGCGGAGATGTTGTGGAAGTTAGGATTCCGGAGACTGATGGATGCTAAGATTTTGGAGTTGTTGATGAAGATGAAGATGGGGCTCTATTATATTAAAACAACTCAAAAGAGAAGAAAGGTCTCTCTCATTTAAAATAAATATTTTGGTTTACAAGCTATATTGAATCTTCAAAATATTTAAATTCCTTGACTACCAAGTAACCCTTTACTTAACCCTACACGATTATCTCTTAGCCTCTAAACCACTTTCTCTTAGCCACGGATCAACTCTTTCTTAACTATACTCTTTATTCTTAACAATCAATCATTATTTCTTAACAGTTTACTTGTATACAAAGGTGAAGAGGACTCATCTCTCTTCTCTCGTCATCCCATCCTCTCATTCTCTATATCTTTCGTTGTCTTTTTTAGATCCACGTCGTAATTCAAAAGCCTAATCCAATATAGATACAAACTGCTGTTTCCGGTGAAAATCGAAGCTTTCGCGTTCATTTCCATTAAACGGTTACAGGAAATTTTCACTTTTTACAAGTATATAAATGTATGCAAAAAGAATAAAAAGAATAAAAAAATATAGAGATATGGGGATTCAATGTGGCGGTAAGATCCTTCGTAAACACGAGGTTCCCTTTGACCGTACGACACGAAAGAAACGTCTGACAAAACCTCAACGAAATGCGCTACAAGGTTTTGACTGATCGACCGAATCTTGGTTTCAAGTCTTCGATATTTTGAACCTTCGAATCTTCAAATCTTGGTGTTTAAAGTCTTGAGCTTGAAGAGCTTCGAGAAGAGTCTTCAATGATGGAGTCGAAGCGAGAGAGCAATGGTATCTACCTTCGTGAACTCTCAAAACTCCAAGAAAAGACAATGGCCGAGACAGAAAGATGGCAGAGGCAGAGCTTCCGTGCAAAAATTCCCACCCCTGAAAATGAGCCAATGGGGATCTATTTATAGGGAAATTGGACTATACAGGGATAGCCCACGGACGGAGGCGGATGACGGGGCCGCAGACGACGGGCATGCCAGACGACAAACGACGGGGGCTGCGGACAGTGGACGGGGCCGCGGACGACTGGCATGCCGGACGACGGACGACGGGGCCCCGAAAAACGGGGTCGCGGCCGACATGCATGCATAACGACGGACGACGAGGCAAGGGACGACATGCGACGGATGACGGGCCGTGGACGACGGGGCCTGCAAGCCGTGGAATGCCGGGTCGCACTCTGGACGCGGGTGCGGGGCACGAACGCGTTCTTGACTTAGTTTTCTTAATGTGGGGCCTACACTTCTGCTTTTAAGTCTTTACGGGTTCGATTTTTATTTTACCCGCCTACAAGACCCCCTTCAAAATTGTCGAAATCCGTGGTTGGATCTTCAAGAACTTTGAACAGAGACGGGCTGACAAAAAGAAAGGTTGCATCAGGTGAACCGTCCTGCAATATCCAAAAATTTAGAAAGTGGGAACGTTGGTCTTGGGCCCCACCATCTCTCCGAAAACACTAAGAGATTGCAGCGACGTATATCGAAGATGTAAAAAGATGTACCCTTAAACCATGTCCCATTCGGTGGTGACCTTCTAAAAACGCACTGAAATAGTGGTAACTTTTCAATAGGCGCGCCGATTCAGTTATAGCGGTAACCTTTCAATAGGCGCGTTGACCCAAAAAAACAGAGATATCGAACACAGCGATAACATTTTAATATGCGCGCCGATTTAGATGCAATGGTAACTTTTCAGTAGGCGCACTAACCAAAAAGAGGTTTTGAATATGGCGGTAATATTTCAATGTGCACGCCGGTCTAAGTGCAATGATAACCTTTCTCTAGGTGCATTGGCCAAAAAGAGGGAACGAACACGGCGGTAACACGTGCAGTGGTAGCATTTTAATGGACGCACTATCAAAGAAGGAGAACGCTGCTTGGGGGCTTAAAACGTCATAGCGTTTACTGGGGATATATGTGTAACTTATATCACGTCGCTGGGATTTTTCATGTATCGTTGGAGTTAACCTAGGTAGAAACTCTGGTTGTAGGAGAAGGACGCCGCTTGGAGACGGGTGTAAAAACTGTAATTCCTTAATTTTAAATCAACGGGTTTAGTTTTACAATTAACTGGGTCAAACTCCCACAATTAATAAGGAGTTCTTCTCACAAAATTAATTATCTTGTAATGTCCAAAAGTGTGAAGAGAGCGTTGGTCATTGAGACCTACCACCTCTCCGAAAACGCTGAGAGATTACAGCGATATAAATCGAAGGTGTAGAGGGATGTACCCTTGCACCACGTTCCATTCACAAGAAAGGAGAATAAGCTCCCAACTTTCAAAGAGGCATATTTTGCGGCTTACGTGTGTTGCACGTATCACGTTAGGCGCTGGCGCACATGTGTAGCGTGTGCAACATTTGGTACCAGTGCACGTGTGATGCACGTAGTAAATTTGGTATCAGTACACGTACGTTGTACGTAATACATTTAGTGCCGCTACACATACGGTGCACGTAGTAGATTTGGTGGAGGATTAAATTCTAATCATGATGAGAATTAATTGCCTGACATAGAAGATTAGTTGGTTAAACTAGTTCTCTAAAATTTAAATTAGGAAATTAGTTTATTATTTAAAACTGATTCCCTAAACTAAATTAGGCAACTAAATGGTTTGAATTTGATCTCTTAAGATATGAAATCAATTCAAATCCAAGGATTATTTAAAGATGATTTCTTGAGATATGAAATTAATTTAAATCCAAGTCCTATTTAAAGAATAAAAATAGGGTTTCTTCTCCTCATAATTCATCTCTTCAAAAAATTTGGTTCTTCAAAACCATAGCAAGAGACGGAAATGTTGCGATCCATCATGAAGACGAAGAATTTTCCGATCACGAAGACAATACGAATTTTCATGTCGATCCACCAAATGGTAAGAAAATAAATTCATTTTTCTTTCTAACGAATTTTCTTTCTACAGGAAAGAAGACAGAGAAGGGGTCACCACCGCCGACGGGGGACCGCTGGAGTCGCACCGCCGCCGCGCTGCCGCCTCCGAGCGGCTGGTCGCCACCGACGGGCGGCCAGCGAGTTGTATCTACCCTGTCTACCGATAATGCTTCCGGTTCGAGGTCACGAATGGTGGATCCTCGAGATGGACCGAATGTTAGAGTCAGCCTATCGTGTACGTATTTGGTATCCTGGTTTACCCTCCATTGCCGGGGATTGATTCTCGTGCGGCCATATACGAATGCTGAAGGGGGTACAGCTTTGCTCGAGCTCTACAGCGAGGCGCGCTGGAGTTTGGATGATATGAAGGCCATCAGGGCCTATCTTAACCATCTTCAGAACTACATACATCGGTGCATGCCTCGATCGCCCGTTGAGACCCTAGGCGGATCTTATCCTGGTAGTGGGAGCGAATTCTCGGCACTCCCGTCAGATCTCCTGTACTGGCTTATATGCATCCGTCCATCACACCTTGTATGGCGGTCGGGGGATCGTTGTTTTATTGAGCCATATCTACCTATGTGATTCGCAAAGCAGTTCGGATACGACCACCACTATATCGGGGGTCCGACCGTACAGTTCTCCTATGAGGGGAGCCTTATCGATAGAGCTCGCGCTTGGCGATATTTCATCAGCGGGTGTACCTCTGCTCGGTTTGATCTACCGTTCTATGAGCCGCGCTTGGTGACTAGCGCATCTTTCTACCAGTGGTATGGTCAGGTCAATATATTGGATCGCCACTTTGATTTTGGGGAGACCTTTCGACTCTAGACTATCGATCTGAAAAGGAAAAAGCAGCAGCCACCACCTGGCCATAAACGAAAGAGATGTGCGAGAGGACGGGGAAGGAGCAAGTCCAAGGGATCAGCTTCTGTCATCCTGGATACAGATCAGGGTACTACTACAGATTATTCAGAAAGATCTTTCTCTTCACATGAGGTGCCTGCAGAGAGTGCTCCGCTCTCCGATCGAGGCCCCTTTAAACGGCTTCAGACCGCAGAGTACGAGTGGTCGACTCTTTCACCTATGGAGATATCTCAGTTGCCTCGTGTTACATCTGTTATATCTGAAGGAGACGGACACGTAATACAGCAGCCAGTCGGAGATCTGTTCGTGCTCAGAGATTTCGACTTTGGCGATCCAGCTTACAATCCGGAAAGTAAATCTCATTTTGTTTGATTTACCATTTTATTTCCTTTCTCACACTTTATTGCTTTAACTGAACGAATCTCTTTGACAGATCCTTATCTCACCATCTTGTCGAACAACGACTCCAAGCGATGTGGGATTTCGCCGATATGTTCCCCATGGATCAACTCGAATCGCATCTAGGAGAGGAGACCAGTGTCGCACCCCCTGCATCTTGCAGTGCTCAGGTCGTTTATGGAGATACCACGACGCACCCGTCGGCTGGATTGGGTAAGTATACCTATCTGTTCAGTTTAGTCTTTTTTGTTTTATGGCGAATTAATATGCTTCTTTGTCTCAATTCAGGGAAGGCTTCCCCTGAGTTTCGTGCGGTCCTTGAGGACACGGTTGATGTCGCGGCGCCACTAGAGACTGAATCCATGGGTCCGTCTGAGAGAGCACCAGCGGACGTATCGATGAGTTCTTCGCAGATGGAGGTTGGAGATCCTGTTGCTCCTCTGATGCATTCCCCTACCCCCGTTTGCGAGATGCCACGATTTGACCACGTTGCCATGGAAGTCATGGGTGATAGCGTGGTTTCACCACCCCAGGCCCATCATCACAGCACAGCGCTTTGGGTCCTATTCAGCCTTCGGGAGCCTAGCACGCTGGCTACTGGTATGTACTTGTATTGCTGTACATTTTTAGTACTTTACCCTTAGTATTTTTATAACACTCTCGTTTTGCAGGGATTTCAGGACCGTTAGTCGTGGAGCCAGTTGTACCAGAGTCTGTGCCTATCGAGACGCCTTCTATCGATGAGCTGGTCTTCAGGGTGCCAGAGCATAGCAGAGCTGCGGCAACTTTTGCCAATCGTTCCTTGTATCACAGCATAGGATCCTACCTCTGCAAGACCCCCAGCGGTACAAATGCCACTACCCAGCAGATCGAGATTTCTGTCTTTGTCAATATCATATACGGATAGGGGGGTCAGAAATCATGACTATACTTCACAGTTACCTAACCGAGCTGATGTCCACGTTGCATTCAACGACGGACCTACGTTCCGGTAGACCATCTATCTTGATTGGAGTTATATGTGATGAGCTTCGAGTTGCACAGCAGGAGACGGATAGGAGATATTACGATTTAGTTGTTGCGCGAACAGATGCAGAGGTCAGGGCGATAGCTGTCTCGGCTGATCGGGACGAGATGACACCAACTACGCTGAGACTATAAGCACCATTATGAGGCTTCGATAAGAGTTAGTTGCTGCGGAGGGTGAGTTAGGTAGGTTCAGTCAGCGCTTGCGAGCGTTAATGTCGAAGAGGCCGAACTTACCAAGACCATGACAAGCACTGATGCGGAGATCGGCGAGGTCTCCTCACATCGCCTTGGTGAAGAGGAGTTAGATCGGCAGGCGGCCATCGAGAGTGAGCGTCGCCACGCTGAGCAGATCCAGCAAGCCACTGCCATGTTGGAGTCGGTTATGCATCGCCTTACCTATGATCTATGAGGCTTGTGTACTTCTTTTTGGCCATGTATGGCCTTTTTGTCGAGACGTTTAGTTAGCGTAATTTTTCATGTTCTTTTTACTACACTTGCTGTATCTCTTATCGAGTATATTTTATTCTATGCCTGTGATTGTCAGCACTTTATTTTCCCACTCCTTATTATGCGACTTAATACCCTTGCATCATGGATAATATCGCTTCATGAATCGGGCATTGATATGGTACATATGTAAGTTTCCTTCGTCGTCAATGAGCCGATACACCCCATTTGGATAGGACAGTGTCAATTACAGACGATCCTCGCCACTTTGGTTCCCATTTACCCTTTAACTTGTGGGTTGGGATCATGGGCATCCGCATGGCTAATACCAAGTCTCCTTTCTAGAAGACTCTCATCCACACCTTTTTATTGAAGGCCTTAAAGATCTTAGCTTGGTACAATTCTATGCGTTGCCGTGCAGCTAAACACTTCTCATCGAGCGTTTTCAACTCTTGAAGGCGGAGCCGAATGTTATCATCAGTCGTCATCTGGCTGCCATTGTCGTGCGATACGATGGGATCTGCATCTCCAATGGGATCACCGCCTCGCATCCGTAGGTTAACGCGAATGGCGTGTTCCCTGTAGGAGTCCGTACCGTTGTGCGATACGCCCAAAGACACTCACCAAGTTTGTCGTCCCAGTCTCGCTTATTACAGGAGACGAACTTCTTCACTGTCTTGATGATAGTCTTGTTGAAGACCTCCTCTAGCCTATTAGCAGCCGGATTATAAAGAGTCGAGGCCACATTTTGGATTCCAAAATTTACACAGAACCGCTCGAATGCTTAGCTGATAAACTGGGGACCATTATCATGCACAATGCGCCTCAGGACCCCGAATCTGTACCAGAGTTGGTGTCTCAGAAAGCTGGTCACCTGACTGATCTTGACCTCCTTAAAAGGTATCGCTTCCGTCTATTTGGAAAAGTAATCGGTCACCGCTACGATAAAGCGGTGTCCCCTAGTTGACGGAGGGCTGATGGGGCCGACGATATCCATACCCCACATCTCGAACGGCCATGAAGACGTTGTCGGATGCAAGAATTCCGGGGGTTGGTGAATGAAATTGGCATTAGTGCTGGCACGCCGGACACCTTTTGGCATATTCCATTACATCGGCTACCATGATTGTCCAATAATAGCCGAAACGCCTCAACCGATCATTAAACTTAAGACCGGGCTGATGGGCTCCACAAGTTCTATCATGGGTTTCTTTCAGGACGGCTTTGGCTTCGGATCCGGCTAGACATCGAAGTAATATACCGTCGAAAGAGCGACGGAATAGATTCTTCGTGGTCAGATCGTAATAGAAACGTGTCGATCTATGCTTTATCGACGCGGCCTCCTTTGGGTCCTCAGGGACGATGTCATGGAGGGCGAAGTCTATGATGGCAAAGCGCCAATCTTTCCCTACGGAAGGTGACGTAGAGAGCAGCTACTACCTTCAATTCCCGGGGGTCGAGTTTTGGGCAACACAGATGATGGCTAGCGACATGTATGACTTGCCTCTTTCCACAGAGTAGGGAAAGGATAGCCGCAAGACGTGTCGACGCATCTGCTCACGGGTTTTCATTCCGCATAATATGTTCGAGGTTGAAGGTTTGAATCCATCGATGATTTCTTTCGCAACTTGGTAGCATGGTAAAAGACTTTCGTGGCGGACCTCGTACTCTTCGTTAATTTGCTTCACAATCAACTGGGAGTCGCCTTTTGCCTCCAAGCTTTCCACCCCCAGTTCTTTAGCTAGGGCCAAACCGATGAGTAGGGCATTATACTCGGCCACATTATTAGAGCAAGGTTCGGTCAAGGAAAACGATCGGAGTATGACCTCGTTTTCGGGCGCAAGGAAGACTATACCCATGCCAGCTACCATTGTGTTTTCTGGACCAACTCTAAATGCGCCATCGAACCATAGCTTCCACGGCCTTGGCTCCGTGGTGAGGTTGGCCTCATAAACTTTATCGGATATTTCGTCGTGTAGTTTTGAGTACCCTGGGACTGGAAGGTCAGCTAGAAACTCAGCGATGGCGTGACCCTTAACAACCTTTCTCGGGACGAACACCATGTCATATTGCGACAACAAGATAGCCAACTTCGCTAATCTCGAGTTCAAAGCGTCTGGCTTGGTTATAAGAATTCTTAATGGGTTAACATTGAAATTGTTTGACCCACTAGATAATGTCTCATCTTCTGGACTGCGAATACTAGTGCCAGGCATTCTTTCTCTACTGAGGTGTATCAAGACTCTGCTCCGACCATTGTGCGGCTGAGGAAGAAGTCAGCTTGCTCGTGTCCCTGTTCGTTGTGTTGTGCCAGCATCGCGCCCAAAGAGTGACTCGTTGCGTGCACATAGAGCAGGAAGGGTTTTCCGGAGGTTGGTGGCACCAAGACCGGCGGCTTCGTAAAATGGGCCTTAATATCTTCGAACGCCTTCTGACACGCTTCATCCCAGACAAAGAAATCATTTTTGGCTGGCATTTGCTCGACAGATTATTGATGAATCTTCAGATGTATGCCAAACGCTCTTGGAAGCCCCAGAGCTCTTTTAAATTTCTCGAGGACGGCATCTTTATGATGGACTTGGCTTTGTCGCGGTCGACGTGGATTCCAGTAGCTGTTACTACGGACCCAAAGAACTTCCCACTCGACCATTAGGATCGGGACTACTTCGTCTTTGACGGACTCCAGAGGGAAGTCACCGAATTGGCCGACGTAAAGTTCGCCGAAACTTGGCGCTGTTGCTCATCCAATTGTACCACCCTAGCATCTACTAGTGTCTGGATTTTGTTCTGGAGAACGTAGCAATCCCGTGTAGGATGCTGCACGTACCTGTGGAAAATACAATGGTTAGGATCACCCTTGCGATCAACTTCTTCAGGATGCAAAGGCGTGGGTGATTGAATGAACCCTCCTTTGATCGGTGTGTCTGCCAGGGCTGGAACAACTTTAACCTTGAAAAACGGTGGAATGTCCATTCGTGGCTTTGTGCGCAAAGTCGGTTGTCCTTATCCAGGCGGAGGAGGCACTTAGTTGTAAACCGGCTTGTCGTCCTTCCCAAGGGCTTGCCATTTTCTGTTCGGATCTTAAGGAGGGACATTGATCGCCATTGGTTCTTAAGTCTTCCCTTTGGTTCATTTGCTTGCGGTGCCACCTGGCTTACTGTCAATGCGCGACTTAGAGTTTGGGAGGTCTCCCAATTGGGTGGTCGTATCCTCCGCAGGTTCAACCATCTGAATAAGCTCAGCCCATGAGCTCGCCCTGTTTGCACCCAACTATCTCCGGATGTAGTTCGGAAAGTTGTCCCGACAAATCCATGGAGACATTGAACTAGATCTCACCATTAAACTATTGGGCGACACCATGAAACCTAACGATAAAAGTTCGTATATTCTCGCTTGAATCTTCTAGCCGGAGCGATAAGTTTCTCCCTTCAAACTCGAATAGGTTTTATGGGCCTCGATCTAGTAGAACTTTTCTAGAAACAGCTGTCGTGTTGAAATCCACAAAGACAGTGTCCCTAGGGTGAGAACCTTCACCCAATCGAAATCTGCGTCTTTGAGGGTCCCGATGAACAGTTTGACTAACAGCGGGTCATTCTCCATCCAGTGTCTGACCTGCGCCTCAAACTAATAGACATGTTGTTGAGCCACGTCAATCCCTTTGTAAGATTGGAAGCAGATCGGTTTGTATTTCGACGGATAGAAGATATCATCCCATTCCGCCGGATACGATTTGGCAAACCCACCGGTCATCACCTTCTTCCTTGTCTGAATCGCTGTCATCATCGCCCGCATTTCGACGAGCTCGGCTTTGACGGAGGACTCGCCATGGTCAGACTGGTTCCTTGAGTCGCGGCGTATTTGCTCGCCTGCATACTCAGGGTTAGATTCTTGCGGGGTCCCAATCGGACCTTCCTCAGTGTGAAGTGGACTTGGCTGGACATGGCCGACACTAAGCGCCTCCATGTAGAATTGAGGCACCTGCGGATGATTTAGTAATGGAACAGTTGCGGGACCGGCTCCACGATTGATTTCACTCTGGACAGGGATAGGCTGTCTCTGCGATTGTCGGTTCCCCGACTCGGCAACTCGTACCGGAGGTGGAATGGCAGCGCTCGAGGACAGGGCTGAGTGAAATAGGACACTACCCCTAAGTTTGATCCTGCCGACATCTGTAGACTGGCCACGGTTGGTGGTGGTGGAAGGACTCCGGGCAGAGGAACCGCTGGCATCCCGCTGCTGAATAGTGAGCTGCATCTGCTGATGAAATTGCATCATCTGCATCATCATCACATTCATGGCCACAATGGAGGTGTTCTTTTCTCGGACCACTTGTCGCTATCTCTAAACATGGAGTAGCAAATTTGCAACATCATGAGTGGCTTGATTGCTATTTCCGACGTCATCGTCCCCTTGATCATCGGGGTAGTCCCCGCCATCTGAACTTCCACTTTCCGAGGCTGGTGGGAGCTCATTGTACTGTCTGTCGCGTACACGAACAGTTCATCCTCGAGTTGTTGACGGGACATGAAATCTTTAGCCCTTTGAGCCACGTGGTCTCGGGTTCTCATGGCAGGAAGCCCGGATCTATATGTGGAGAATTCCATAGGATAAATTCCACCCAACCTCAACTTGTGGGGAGGTTCTTGGCGGTCAACCATGTGCACGAATGCGTATGTGGACTCGCCGGATCTCTTTGTTCTTTTTCGTTCCCTGTTGACCGGAGACGAGGTCGAGCCTACGAACAATCGGTCGAAAATGGAGATTCGACCTAATTGCACTGGCTAATCCATCGGAACACAGCACGATGGAACAAACAAAGGGTAATGGGGACAACACTGCATGTGGCCCACAGTTATAATTGGGCCATGGCAGTGTGCATTGCCGGCGAAGGGCTTAGACGCTGGACGGGCGGTGGCCCAATCATCAGCGATAGCTCTTACGCGTTATTCAGTAATTCCGCGCTTGATGGTTGGAAGTGGTGTTGGATTCGCCTCAACTTTTCTCTTCATTCCTGATGCGACAGGCAGCAACGGGGGGACTCTTTCTCTTTGAACTAAAAGGAGCATTCCTGCTTGCGTCAAACGACTTTTCTTCGACGTGAGTTTCCTTCATTAGTCGTAGTGACAGGCGTCGCGATTTTGGATCTCAGGCTTGGGCGGGACGGCATTTCGGCTTGACAGGCCACAGGTTCAGCTTTACGTCTCTTCCGCTTTATCGTGTGGCGAGAGACAACATGAGTCCATTCCTCCTTCGCAAAGGTCTTCTCGATAAGTGGGGCATGGTCGGGGTCGGCGGCGGCTGCCGGTCGATGAGCTACGGTGCGCGCGGTACGAGCCCGACACAAGGCGGCACAGGACTTCGGCACAAAAGCGATGCCAGCCGTACCATCAGTCATGGTAACGGCGGCGCGCTCGGCAAAGAAACGGCCTATAGTTGGTTCAGCTTTACTTCCATCGACTTTCGAGCCGACTGGCATCCAGACTTGGCGCAGGACGCCGGATCTCTCTCTTCGCCTTTAAACTTTGGCGAGGGTGTCGATCTTCTATCTCCTCTTCGGAAGAGAGGCAGCCAGCCTTTGACAAGAAGGCCGTTCACCATCGACGGAGGGGGCGCCGAGGCAACACGGAGATTGGCCTTAGGCGAGCGCTTGGGGCTACTTGTCGATCCCCTTTCCCTCAAGTTTTGCTCGAAGGCTTTTCGGTCGACTTTCATCACGTACGTCGTAACGACGTCGTCTTCTTGATAGGTGTCATACTGCAACACTAGCTCTTTCTCGGAAAAGCTTCTTCCCAGCCGAGTCTCCATCTTGTTTCCGGTGGAAATCGGGGCTTTCGCGTTCATTACTGTTAAACGGTTACAAGCAATTTTCTCTTTTTACAAGTATGTAAATGTATGCAAAAAGAAGAAAAAGAATAAAAAAATATAAAGATCTAGGAATTCGATGTGGCGGTAGGATCCTTTGTAAACACGAGATTCTCTTTGACCGTACGGCACGAAAGAAGCGTCTTACAGCACCTCAGCAAAATGCGCTACAAGGTTTCGACTGATCGACCGGATCTTGGCTTCAAGGCTTTCAATGTCTTGAACCTTCAAATCTTCAAGTCTTAATCTTAAAGAGTTTCAAGAAGAGTCTTCAATGAAGGAGTCTAAACAAGAGAGCAATAGCTTCCACCTTTGCGGATTCCCAAAACTCCAAGAAGAGACAATGGCAGAGACAGAGCTTACGTGCAAAAATTCCCACCCTCCTGAAAATGAGCCAATAGAAGCTCTATTTATAGGAAAATTGGATTAGACGGCGGATAGCCCACGGACGGCGGTACCACGGATGATAGGGCCGTGGACGACGGGCCACGGACGACGGGCATGCCGGGGGCTGTGGACGACGGACGACGGGGCCTGCGAGCAGTGGAACGCCGGGCCGCGGTCTGGGCACAGGTACGGAGTCCGAGGCACGGACACGGACGCGTTCTTGGCTTAGTTTTATTAATGTGAAACCCACACTTATGCTTTTAAGTCTTTACGGGTTCGATTTTTATTTTACCCGCCTACAACTATGTATCAACTGACATCTAAAGTAGACTACACAACTCAAAAAGCCAACAAAATATATCACGTGTGAAAAAGAAATAATTGTACCATTGATACATAAATGCAATAAAAAAAATTATATTTCAACTAAGATCAACTCTTGTAAGAGAAATTAATAAGGATGCAAACGTGTTTTATATATATATGAGTGCAAACCGGTTCACGTTTTTAAAAAAAAGTTAACTCTCGGTTTGCAACATTTTTTAACGATCCGATCCGTTCAAGTTGATCACTTACCCTCAAATGTGTGTATGAAAAATCAAAGGATTTGAAGACCTTTACTAATGCATTAGATGAAGTTTATGTTGCATTATCGAAAGATGTTCAATTTTACATCCATCTGATGCATTGGTTAGAGATCTTCAAATTCTTTGATTTATTGTACACATACATTTAAGGGTAGAGTGATCAACTTGAACGGATCGGATCATTCAAATATGTCGTGGACCAAGAGTTACCGTTTTTAAAAAACGCGAACCGGTTTGCAAAAAAGCACTCCCATATATATATATAAGCACTCCCATATATATATATATATATATATATATATATATATATATATAATTGAGAAAAGAGGCCCTATGAGGCGTTTTCGTTAGGCGGCGTTAAAAAACTACCCCTTCCATTTTTTCCGACGATCGGCACCGGCCACATTCATTTACATCATCTAATAAGTCGACACACCAAATTTCATGTGATTCTAACACCTCACCGTTAATTTAGCGGTGTAAAAAGTTTTATTGTCGATAATCTGTTAACTTTGCATTCACTAAATGACTGATGAAAAAATATTAGAATCATATGAAATTTAGTGTACCGACATATTAAATGATGTAGATCAAGATGGCCGGTGCCGATTTTCGGGAAAGAATGGTGGAGGGTAAAGTTTTTTAACGCCGCCTGACGAAAAAACTCCTCTCTCTCTCTCTCTCTCTCTCTCTCTATATATATATATATATATATATATATATATATATATTCCACAAAGGCATGTGATATAGCTTGTTTATAATCATGAAGACAAGTTTGAAACTTGCAGGTTGTAAAAAATCGTAATTAGGGTAAATACTAATCACTTCTATGATATGGATTCATAATCTTACATTTGAGTTGGCCAAAAATTATTTTCATTATAATGAAGGGACATGATTCAACAAACAGTTTTTTACTTTTTAAAAGGATGTCAAATCAAAGAAATTTTCTGCTTTAAAAATGAAATATGAAGCAAGTATTAGTTAGCGTTATTCATTAAACACAATAAACAAACCGGAGAATCAGCATCCCAAGTTGATGTAGCCTCACCCAATCGAAAAACACCACTATAACCCTTTACCATTCCTTGATATCTGTATTAAGAAAAAGTACAAATCTTATGCATAGACAGATACGACCATCACAGCATTTAATGACAATAACATAACACTTTAAACACTTAATTAGAGCAGAAGATATGTGCATACCACTTTTTAGGTTGGATGCACTATTACCACAGGACGTGTTTTGTTTCCATCTTGAACGTTATTTGTGCCTTAAAGGTTGCATAATTCCTAATAGTAAATCTATCATCTTTCGCATTTTCTACATTTTTCAACCTGTGTCGAAGAAAAATTTAGAGAATGACCATTAATCATTTGGAATTATGGCAAGTTTCTTTGAATACATATTTTTCACAACCATGAGTTGGGAAATAATCAAAAGGGAATTGGTGTCCACTGTCTAGTACAGTTCTAATAAGTGGTAACCAAATAAAGCGCGTAGGCGGAAGCGGCTTTAGCCCGCTTCGAATTTGGCTAGGCATTGGAATCAGCCAAATAAAGCGCGTAGATCAACTAATTTCTTGAGTGGGTCAAACCGCCTAAAGTGTAAGCAGGCCTAGGTGGAACTAAACAAATCTAAGTGGTAACCACCTCTAGGTCCATTTTATATTTTTTGTTTTAATTTGTTTGTACTTGATTGTTGTTCAGCTAATGTCGTTTATGTTACATCATTATTACCTTAAACGTGTAGATTAGCTACATTTTCAATAAAATTTATATAATATTTTAATGAATTGGTTTCATGTTTCTTTACTAATTTATGCAAATAGTTATTACAAAAAACCGCATCTAGGCGTGAGGTGGCCGCCTGCCTCCCAGGACCGATTAGTGGCACTTTATAAGAACTTGGTGTCGAGTTGGCAATCAGAATAAACTGACAAATTTTTCATGGAGACTGTCTCATAACCATTGCCATTCAGATGGAAAAGGCTTAAATAAAGACGATGATCCTGATTGAGACTGATGGACATAATCAGAGTTGTAGATCTAAATCTTAAGCAAATTGTGTTGGATTTTCTCTTTAAGCAAAAGGAAAAGTAAAAATTGTATTAAGAAGATGGTCAGTAGGATAGACTCCCACCCCCACCTTTATAAATGCACACCCTAACAGAAAATAAGAAAAAGAGAAAGGGGGAAAAACAAAGAAAATATCAACAACTGCACAAGCTCACGCACTGTAAAGTCCACTATTAGTCAAGCATTGCACAACTTCTTCTACTCTTGGTATCTACATTATACTTCATTTTAGAAATTCCTTTTCGAGAGATGTTGAGTCTTGACGTTATTAAAAAGGAACCTAGAGTTGTCGTTTTTTTATAGGGAATCTGTAAGCAAACACCAGGAGTCTACAATAATGTTTCGAGCCTAGAACACGTTAAACTCAAACAACTTCAAACAATACATGGACACAAGAAAGGTAGTGTCGATTTAGTAGCATAAGCCTCTAGATTGAGCCAGCTACTATGCTAAGTGCACAAGGGAATTTTAATTCCTACCTTTCGGCAAGTCCACTGCTTCCAAACGGCACAGTGTAAGCTTAGTTTAAAGGCGTTGAAAGCCAGAAACTTCGTGTTTTCCAAAGACAACCAAAAGACCACATACCTGGAGTTCTCTTGATATCATGCTTCATCAAGGAGAGCAGCTATAAGGATCTAAAGATTTCTTTGAATTCTTTGAGTGCGAGAAACCAGTGGTCTTTAGCAAATTTTCGACCTTGTTTTATTCTTTGGCTCTAAACAAATTTAGTAGCGATCAATTAGGACATGATAAAAAGCTTTTCCCAAGAAATTGTCCTACCATAGTTCTTTTAGGGGGGTTTTATATGAGACCCCCAAAACCCCAAAAATATATGTATTTTTGTAAAACAAACCCAAAAACTTCATTTTTTTTAAACAACCCTTAAAACCTCTGGGTTATCTAAATAGGACCTTATGATCAATTTACTTGGGTCGTAACTAGATTAAGGCTAACCATGACTAGAAATTTAGAACTAAAGCCTCACATTCAACCTTACTCTCCGTCTTCCATTTCCAAAATGCAAATGCTTTCATTCTTATCTCTACATTTTTAAACCTCCATGGCTTCTTCTTCATCTTTGTCTTCCTCTTCCTCCTCCTTCTTGTTGTTGTCATCTTTTTTCTTCATAAAACCCATAGTCTTTTCTCTTTTAAATCTTTTCAAACCCATCAAAACCCATTATCTTCGTTGACCCCACCTCAATTATCAACTCAATAGCATCAACTTCACTTAAAATTCCATCTATGGACTCGCTAAACTCTATGCACAGAATCTAATGAGATCAAACACACTATGGGGCTCCTTGGAAAATCGAGTTACCGTGAATTGTTATGAGTATGTTAAGCTTCTCAGGTTCATGTGTGGTTGAGACAGAGAATTTGATGCACATAGTAAAATTTTTGTTGGATTTTATGAAAGGAAAGATGATAGTGGAGAAGTAGATGAGTTTTGCAGGGGCAAAAATGTTATTTTACACCCCCCTTAACAGGTTCATTTAAGAATGTGAAGAATGCCATTAACTAGAGGCACCTATATACTTGAATTAATAGTTTTAGAGGTTATTTTTGAAAATACGAAATTTTAGGGGTTGTTGGCCTAAATACACAAGTTTAGGTGTTCTATGTATTAAAAAAACTGTTTTTTACTGAGTCAATTTTCTTTCCCACAAGGCTGTTTCTTCTTCATAGACAATGTAAGCAAATTAATTTAGAGTATAAATATATGAAAACAAACGGATAGCTACAAATGGATAAAGAAATGAATGGAGTATTATATTCAACTAAATACATTGACCTGACATGAATATGCTTCCAGATCTAACCAAAAATAACAATATAAGGTGCAAGTATATTCAATGAGATTTTCTGATCCACAAACTTATAATGACATAGTTACTGTGGTATTTCTCAGACGTACCTATCAACCACCTTGGTTGCTTTACCAACACAAACAATCAGTAAACCAGTTGCCATAGGATCAAGGGTACCAGCATGCCCTACCTACAAACAAAAACAAAATAGCATAAACACTGAGAAATATATTCAGTTATAGTGATGCATGCTCTGTATCCTGCACCTTTTGCACTTTGACTAGGCGCCGCAGCTTCCCACAAACAGTAAACGAAGTCCAGCCTGCCTCGAAGTATAATTTGTTAGCTCCACTTTATATATTCAAAGTTCAAGCTATATGTGAAGCCGAACAAGATCAAAATATAGAATCTGACTAATGAACCGAAAAACTAAACTTGGTAACATGTCATCCGTCATCCAAAAAAGCAGATGAAGCAACCAATAATCATGATGGGATAACAGAAGCAAAAAAGGAGTCAATTCCAAGAATTAAAAGGTAAGACATTTAACAACATGGAAATAATGGCAATTTTCACCAACTTCTGCTTGAATATACTTTAGCCATAAGATAGGTTAATAGAAAAGTCCTAATTCTAAATAGTATTAGACAGTGGTTCCTACAAAAATCTCAATGAAAGTTTTATCATATGTTACAGAACAGCATAAAAAAAAGTTGAAATGCTTAAGTTGTTCAAAATTATGTACAACAGCAAGCATGTATAGCTACAGAACAAACATATTTTCATATGTACCATTAGATTACTATGAATAATATATAAGTATACAAAATTGGAGTTGTAATAGCAACTAGACATCATTTTCTGTGTCTGGATTACTACAAGACTACAGCAACTGTTGCCCAAAAAAAAGTGTGCAGCTTGAATGGTTGCAGCAAATGCCTGACGTTTTTAAAAGCAAAATTAACTACTACTAATTCTATACCACATCAGAAATTTACTCCATAGTTGGATCTAAATTATGTATCACAGCAGCCAATTAATTATAAAATAAAGTATTCACTATTACAATAGCATGCAAGAATTCGATCAGACAATTTGACCCATTTATTCACCATCAATGTCATACAACAACAAATGCTCCATGTTCTTTTGCAGCAAACAAACTAGCCACTAACAAACCCAGGGCACACAAGGTTGTGCATGTGAATTTGGCTTTGGAGTTAAGTTAGGATATCCATAGTTTCGTAATGTTTATCTAAACATAACCCAAAATTCTAACTACCTCTTTTGGCTTTCATTTTGGACTTTAAAAACTTTGAATTATCTAAACACAAAGTTGAGATAACCGGGGTTTTTTAAACACCGATTAAACCTATTTTTTCTGAACTCTAAAAGTGAGAATAAAACACTCAGTTTGGAGTTTACATAACTCTGAAACAACATTGTGAAGTTTAGATAACCCCATCAAAGTTTCATTTGTGACTGGAGGTAATGCCTTGCAAACTAGAGTTTGCATAATCTTTGCCTCCACTTAAAAATATGGCAAAAACTCCCATGAAGTTTCAACGTATGGCAAAAAACTCCCAAAAAGTTTTAAAACTCAAAAAAAAAAAAACTATCGTGACTACCAGTACCACAGCGGCATTAATGGTGCCACGTTATCGCCACATCATATAAGTTGCCATCTCATCTAAAATCTTCAAAAAATCCCAAAATACCCTTCTTCTTCATCCTCTCCCTTCCTCTCTAATTCTATCCCTAACCCTAACCAATCCCCACCACCCATCACTACCATCGTCGCCAGAGAGTTGCTACACACTGCCGCCCTCCATCCTCCTCCCCATCTTCCTCATTTTTTCTTCCTTAACAAACCCAGCTTCAATGTCCATCTCCCTCTTACTCCTCTTACTCCTTCCTTAACCTCAATCTCTACCGTCTATCTCATCCTCCTCCACCACCTCCTTTGATAACGAACCCAACCCCAACCTCCTCCTCCACCTTCCTCTTCCTCCTCCTTCCCTCACAACCCCAACCCCAACCTCCACCATCTCACTCCTCCTCCACCTCCTCCCTCCAACAACACCCCAAACTCCTTCTCCCCTCCTCCACCACCTCCATCCCATCTTCCTCGTTCTAACTAATCAAAGCCCCATCTATTTCCCCATCTCTCCTCTATCATCTTCTTTTTTTCCCCTTTAACCTTACCCTCTATCCCAACACTTCCTCCTCCTCCACACTCCACTTCCATTGCCGCCATTGGCGACCTTTACCGCCACATAGCCCTTATTGATTAATTAACAAATACTTAAATAATTAATAAGATAATAAATAATTATTTAATTAATTATAATAATTAAAAGGGTAAAATGGTTATTTAATATGCAAATTTAACGCCGCCAAAAGTTGAATGGCGTTGACAGTAAGTCATGATAGTTTTTTAGGAGTTTTCTGCCCTATGCTAAAACTTTATGGAAGTTTTTTGGAGATGAGCCTAAAAAATAAACAGTCTTTCCTAGCTCCATACCGAAACAGGGCTTAAGAAACTTTTCATAAGTAAAAGAAAATTTAAAATGAAAATTATAAATTGTAAGTGACCTTTAGGTTTATCGACAAGCACAACCGTCCCGGACGGGCCATCCCATCTCGGAGGGAGCTCTGTCCTCCTCGAAAGAAGAAATGGCTCCCCCGGCTCCTCCATAATCGCCCCAACCGAAACATCCCTTCTTTTTCCACTCTTATCCCCACTGGAGACTTTCTTCAAACACCTGAACAGCTCCTGCACCTTTTTCCCTTCAACATTACCCTTCTTCTCATCATCATCAAAGAACACCAAAGACCTCTCATTTCTCACATTCTCATCAACAAAATCAGCGTCTACAAATGCCTTATCAAGAGATTGATTTGGGAAATACTTCTTCTCGAGCTGATACACCATGCGGTAATGTTTCTCCTTCTCCCAAGGGAAGGCGAAGGCGTCGTAGAAGTAGAGTTCCTGCTCCCTCGCGTGGAGCCTGGGGAAATCGACCACCTCGGGCTTCAGCTCCACGTAGTCGTCGGAGCTGCGGTGGGACCCGCCGTCGGAGTCGGAGCCTATGCCACCGAACATGCGGTGGTCGCGCTTGCGGTAGTACTTGCGCTTGGAGGGGTCCATAACGGGTTCGGGTTCGGGTTCGGGTTCAGGTTCATCGTGTGTGGGTTCGGATTTGGTGGTGGATTTGGAGTTGGGGCGGAGGCGGCGAGGGGGCCGGTGGTGGATGAGCTCGTAGTAGAGAGGGTATGGGGACGCGGAGGAAGAGAAGAAGGAGAAACGATGATGGGGTTTATGTATCAGAGGAGGAACCAAGGAGAAGAGCTTTGAAGAGAGCATGTTGAAGAAAGGGGAGAGTTATGGATTGGAGAATACCAAAGGGGCACGGAAAAGAGGGCGCTCAAATTTACGCTGATAAAAATGTTTTACGGTCACTTGCTACAGTAATCACTTGCCACCTCAGATTTAACCGGGCAAATCACTGCCCCATATGTCCGTAAGGACGTAGGTCCAAAAGCCGCAGGTGCAACTCTTCGCTCTGAATATGCCCCTGCGCCTTACTCCGAATGGACATTTATTCCTACAGATTACTCCGCAAGGGCATGTTCTTTATTTAATCTATTGGTTTATAAAATAAAATATGTGTACCTACGGAAATATCCGTAGGGCCTGATAAATGCCCCTGCGGATTTATCCATAGGTCCAGATAAATGTTAATTCGTTGAGGCAAGTCTGATATTTTGTCTCTACGGCGAAATGTATAGGGGCAAATCTTGCACCTACGGATTAATCCGTAGGGACAAAATATCAGGGGGTTTTTTCAAAAGGGACTTCCCGTTTTTTTCCCGCCCTGTGCACAATAATATATATATCATATAACCAAATACAAAAATATTCATAATCAACATCTCATGCATAATATATAAAAGAAATAAACAAACAGAATACGATATCAATCTAAATTATCATGAACAAACAAACAACCACCAATATCGTCCAAAATATATACAATATGTATCAGAAATACATACATCCTCAAAATATAAATAAAGCTATCCTAGCTCGATCCAGCTCCTCCACCTCTGATAATCGCCATAATCTGGCGCATCTGCTCCTAGGTGCAACCCTGAGTCGTCGAAAACTTGACTAATGAAGGAGCGGACTATGCGGGAGTCTAAGCGGGCTGTGGAGCTGTAGGCGTGGTTTGTGCAACCGCAGCCGAAATAGTGGCTTGCGGAGCCGCAGCTGAAGAAGATGCATGTGGAGCCACAGCCGAAGTAGCCTGCCGAATCTATAAATTTTTGTTGTAATAAATGCGTAAGAACGGTGTATTAGATTTTAGTTGAATTCGTATCATTATCAGATTATTACGAAAACCCAATCTAAGAATACTTAGGAACTTAGGCCTAGTTTGGGTATCTAGTTTGGAAAACCATAATTTATTTTAATTAGATAGTTTTATGTAAATATAATTAATCAAAGTTAAGTCTACAACCAAATAAGGTCAGGCTACTAATATTGCATTTGTTACTATCTATAATGTGATATAATATTTTACTATTAAATAATATACGTACCATCATGTCACGACCCGAAATATTAGCTTGTGACCGGCACTTAAATCACGCCACGGCTAAAGGCGTCACGTAATTCAAGTAAGCCGAAATCCAGAAATCTAAACCTTTTAAAGAAAAATCAAGGAGGTGAAGTTTTGGAATAAAGGTATAATGAAAATAAGTTTTCTTAAATGCATAGAAAAGGAACATGAATAACGCAAGTGAAATTTACTAGTTTGAAAACATGTTTCATCCTTTAAAAAAAATTTTGGGCAGCACCTCCTTTGTATATTTTGATCCAAAACCGCAAATACATAAAGATAATAAAGGCATCCCCAAACGGGAGCTAGCTCTTCGCCAAACGGCAGATCATAACCACGCAAGATAGTTTATATATTAGTATACGACGCCCAACGGCGAAGTTCACCACAAAAGAATAAGAAATAAGCAAGACATCAAACAACAAGTAGCAGAAAACCCCTTGCTCTAAGTCTCGCAACCACAAACTCACTAAGTCTCATTACTTATACAAATACTAGTTTGATTGATGGAGTTGACTAGATACAATATGAAATATAATACAAGAGTAGGTACGATACAAATGTCCCGCCTACCAAGCAAGCACCAAAAAGTAGCTATATGCCAGCGATGCCGCTACTGATCCGTGCGGTCAACCTGCAAGAACTGTGGCACAGCAGGGGTGAGTTGCCAACTCGTGAGTAGAAAACATCAACAGGTAGAAATCGAATAAAATAACGATTTCCTAGGTCAACTATATCATAAAGGTAATGCTATGATATCTAGGGTTACCGTAACTGTATGTGTACCAGCACTATAAGTAAATGCCTAACAGCACGTAGGTATCATCCAACCAAATAATCAATATATGTATGCATGTGGATCTCGTTCACATATCAACCAATGACACAACAATATCATGCATGTAAATATCATAGAATCATATGCATGAAAATATGAGAATATAAATCAACGTGTGTCCCTCGCGACAAATCAAATCACGGAACCTGAGTGTCCAGTATCGACACTCGAAATATCATGAAACCCGTGCCCAGCATCGGCACGTAAATCCTTATATCTCTCGGGCTCCGTCAGTCCGGATCGGCCCATAACATCTCACGACTCCGGTCGGTATCCTTCGGACAACCGCCAGGTCTAACCAATCACCGGTAGGTACTAGCCACCCTGCTAGGCTCATCGTCTACTCCACGAAAATCATTTCTCGCCCCAGGGAATCATACCGGGTCTACCATGAACCCGCAAACGGATCATCCACCTTCTCGAATCGGGTTTCTATCATACATCTCGGAACCGAGAAAACGCATGGTGGACGCACTGAAATATCATATCAAGAGAAACCGGGTTTTTAAAACAATACACACTTTCTTTTGAAATATCCACGGTTCTCAAATTCAGAAATCTCATGAAAACAACATATCTCAATGCGTATAATCGTAAAGCATGATGTATGCGACATATAACAGAAATGTAAGAATATCCGTATATCATGCAACATGGCACAATGATGTGACAATATCAGTATATCATGCGACATATCGTAATGATGTGAACATAGCAAGTAATCCATGTAAGGAGTCATATCATGATGCAACAATCCTACTGTGTTGTAACATGGCAAATATCGATGATGAAGTGTGTGAGCCGGCAAATCTGTGTAAGTGTAAGATACGCATCATCGATAATGGTGTAGGTGTACTAGAACAGGTATATGCAATGCAATGAGAATAACATGAATGCAGCATAAGGTAAATCGTCAGCTAAAAGCTACAAGGTATACGTATCTAACATGACCGAGTCGGTGAATCTATCCGTAACACCCGAGCCTAATGCTACTATTTTCAGTTACTGTTTGAGCATAATGTGGTACTCATTTCATTTAACTTGCTTATTTGTTGCTTACTGTAAAATTTACCCGGCAAAGTCATTTCTACATATAACAAATTTTGGCATCTAAAATAAAAATTGAAAATATTCATCTTGGCCTACTTGACACCCCTAATCTCATGGTAGCGTCCGTGCTTTGTATTCTCGTCCCGTTCAGTGAAACGGGCGAGTTTGGACGGCTACGCGCGCGTACATGTGTCCGTTTTGGGGGTATGCTTTTTAATCATAAAACACTTAATTTTAAAATTTGGATCCCGCTTAAAATCCTATTATTCAATTTCAATTTTTTGGACTCGACCCGGGCGCGATTTGGAAATGTTTTATTTGGCGCCAAAATCCCAAATTTTAATATTATTAAAACCATCGCATATATTTTTCTAACTAACCTGATATCTTACTGTTCATTACCTATCTTTTAAATCTTTAAATTAACCTATATATATATCCTACTGTTCCTTAAAATGTTTTGAATCTTTAATTAATATTTATCCCTAATTAACAATTCCCCTTTAGCCAATCGCGTTCCTTTTAATTCCGTGGGCCCCCATCTGCAGCTCTCTCTCTTGCTTTCACTTCTCTCTCTCTCTCTCCACTTTTTCTCTCTCTCTCTCATATATTCTCTCGTACTTCTCTTTATCATTCTTTCTCTTCTTGCTTCATGTCTCGTTTCTCATTTTTTTTAACTGTTCTTTTGTTGCCGGAATTCCGTCGTGCCGGTGACGCTTCTCGACGTTCTAGCGAGGTACCCCGACCTGTGTGGTTCCTTTGTTCGTCGTTTGGGTTTATTCCGTGAACCGTGCGCCCGTCGCGAGTTTTCCCCGCCGTCGGTTAACGTTCCGTTTTCCAGATTCACGACCCATCGAGGCAAGTTAATCTTACTACATGCTATATAATTCATTTTATACCTATTTAAATAAATACCATACCTATAGTTTAAATCTAGTACCCCATATTTAATTTTATAACGTTTCGATATTCCGTTTACATCCGTTTATATCATATTAAATCTAGATCATGAAAACTTATCTTGTGACATACTAGATTACATTATACTGCAGCCATATCATTTAAAATATATATCGTCGTAATATTTATTATTATTATCTTTAATTAGTTCTTAATCTTCATTTTATAATGTTATACATTTGAAAATCTTATAGTTTACACATGAAACGTCGTTGAAAAATCGGATATGACAAATCTGAAATTTACTGTACACCTTATCTTATAAAATTCATTATAAATCATAGAAAAATCATTAGTATACGTTCTTTAATTCGTTACGAAGCTAACTCAGAATACTATAACTCTATGAAATATTTACTTGCAAAATAAATTGTTTAAATAACGTAAAATGCAAATGAAAATGTCTCCAAACTGCTGTCCAGGGAAATTCCAGCAGCAAACTTTCAACTTCGAATGTTCATAACTTTTTGTAGGGACAACCTGAGATGCTTATACTTATAAAACTGAAAACCTTATTGAATTATCTTTGTTTTGGTATAAGACACGTCCCTTTTGGAGAACGTTTGTTATTTTTAAGCTATTTTACAAATTAGGGTGACGCTGAATTTCTGAACGGAACCTTCTTGTGCATGGTTAATCAATACCACTTTTATAGTTATTAATCGCTTTGAATATGCTATCCATATTAATATTATTATATCAATATTTATATCACATATTGCTTAGTTGTACATCCCACATTACCATTTTATAGTTTTATAACTTTTCGGATACCCGTTTGCATCCATCGCATTTAAGATACATATAATTGCATCCATAGATCACATTACTACATAATAATGTGATATTAACACTCCATGTTTAATAAATTGCATCCTAATTAATATTGGAACTATAAATGTAACCCTAATCGATAACTGTGCATCCATATCCTTGAAATTATATCTATTTGCATATCATATTACATGTTCCAGTTTATTGTTCTGATAGTACCCATGCTTGATTATATAACTGATTGTGAGTACACCTATGTTATCGCTTGTTCTTGACCTGTCTTGTTACATGCATATTGATTGACCCGACATGGTACCGTATACTGCTTGACTTGACCTGATGTACCATGACCTGACCCGTTACCTGATCCTGTGTCTAATGCCAACAAACTTGACATGTAGTCCTCATGGACCGTTCCTGTTGTCTATCCAGACAAACCTGTTTACCTGATCCTGTGTTGGCATTAGTTTCTTGATTTTCGGAATACCTGACTTAACATACACATATAACTTGGGGGTATGGGGAAATCAAAGGTGAAACCTGACTTGTAACTCGACAGTTCACTACCTGTTCTGGGTGTACACATTCTTGTTTTGTGCCTAGCGGCATGTCTCGGTTTCGGCCGAGAATATTGTGGCCGTGATCCCGGGTATGTACGGGATACTATCGAGTGTACACATTCCTGTTTTGTGCCTAGCGGCATGTCTCGGCTGCAGCCGAGAATATTGTGGCCGTGGTCCCGGGTATGTACGGGATACTATTGAGTTACATCGATGATTCATCAATTGATTTCAAAGACTTTAGAATAGAAAACCTGATAGAACGGTTTAGTTTACCCACTGCACGCTACCCTGTACTGGTATGATTCATATTATTGTTATTCTTGCTGTATTCATGTTTATATTACATTGCCTGCTACACTGTTCATATTATATTACTTGATGACATGACGCGCTGACGTCTGGGTTTTGCATGGCCCAGATTACGTACCGCTGTTGCAGTCCGAGCAGGAGTACTTCAGCCAGCAGGCTGAGCTGTGAGTTCAGTAGTAGTTAGTTTTATTTCCTGCATTTATTTCCTGATGTGAGCCCGCATTATGGGACACACTTTTCAGTTATTTGTATTGGATCATTTGCTTCTGCATTTATTTATTATTGACTCCTGTTATTCTGGATTATGGACATGTTTTAGATAGTTTTATCTTGTTCTTGATATCTCTACAGCCGTAATGTGACTGTGGATGGATACTTCCTACCCACAGGTAGCATGGTTGGCTATGTCACGTGCCCAATCTAGCGTACTCTGGGAAGCGGGGCGTGACATGGTTCTTTTGGTATCAGAGACATAGGATAGTCGGGTTGATTCTTTTGTAGTTGGGTATTGTACCCAATACACGAATCAGAATACCCGTGTTTAGGAAACATGTCCTGCCACCTTGACCGTTTTACCATTCTTGAATCACATTCTTCCTGATTATATCTTTTACGATGTGCAAACTTCCTTTGCATATCGATTCGAAAACCTGATTCCTTGTTATCTCTAGGACTTAGGCGACTTGGATGGAGTTATGTAATTGTGGCTATGATACCGCGGCATAGTTACAATGCGGTATTCTATTTAAGTATCTTGGAGTTCTAGCCTTGATCTATATTCAAAATCTATCATCATGCTAATGTTAGGTATTTTGAGTTTAGGATTATGGCCGGTAAGAAATTGAAGACATACCAGAGGCGAGTGGATGAAGCCGCCATGCTTGGAGTGATAAGAGGAATGCTGGAGAATCAAAGAAACAGACCGAGCTGATCCAGCAGCAAGCGGACTCGTTTCGGGAAGGTTTGCAGATCGTTCAGCAGTCTGTGAACAATGTTGGAGCTAGACCAGTTGACCGAGTAGGGACCGTAACAGATTTCAGGCGGTTGGGCCCGTCTACATTTACTGGTTTAAAGGAGCCGTTGCCAGTGGAGCAGTGGCTAGTTGACACAGAGAACTTGCTTTTTGCGGCACAGATTCCAGATGACAAAAAAGTTGTTGTGGTACGCATTCAGCTAGTGGACTATGCCCGAGAATGGTGGCTTGTTGAGGAGACCCGCTTGCCCAAGCCGATCAAGTGGGCGGATTTTTCTAAGAGTTTCCCGGAGAAGTTCTTCCCGCGGACTGCATGGGAGGAAATGGAAGAGAAGTTCATCGGACTAAAGCAGAAGGGAGCACCCGTAGATGTGCATGTAGCAGAATGGGCGAGACTCAGTAGTTTCGCTGGACCTTTAGTTGCTAACGATGCAGACAGGGCACGGAGGTTCATGCGCAGACTGGACGTGGACATCCAGAGGCAGATTGTCTCCCTGGGTTTGACCACTTTCTCACAAATACTTGCAGCAGCCAAGAGCAGCATAGTTTATCTGGGATGAAAGGGAGTTTGCAGCAGACAGCAGTTGCGTTAAGGAAGCAGTTCGGTCAGGCCGGTCGAGTTTAGGGCTAGGCCGACAAACAATATTCTTGCATCAATGGAAGTGATGAAAATAAAGAGCCGGCTGTTGTTTGTGATTCTATGGACGTGTTTGAAGATATATCGGGTTTACCGCCGAGGAGAGACGTGGAGTTCGCAATTGATCTTATTCCTGGTGCAGCGCCAGTATCTAAAGCGTATTATGCAATGGCGCCAGTAGAGTTGGAAGAAGTAAAGAAACAGGTTGCTGAATTGCTTAAAAAGGGTTGGATTCGAAGCAGTAACTCGCCTTGGGGAGCTCCAGTTCTTCTAGTAAAGAAGAAGGATGGCACAAGAAGGATGTGCATCGACTATCGAGAATTAAACCGGGTGGCTATCAAGAACAAGTACCCGATCCCTCGCATTGGAGAACTTTTTGAGCAGCTTAGTGGCGCGAGGGTATTCTCGAAGTTGGATTACGATCCGGATATCATCAGGTCCGAGTGGAAACAGAAGATATTTGCAAGACGGCGTTCCGAACTCGGTATGGACATTACGAGTACTTAGTGATGCCCTTCGGAGTAACGAATGCGTCGGCAGTATTCATGGACTTGATGAACCGAATCTTTTCACCGTTCTTGGATCAGTTCATTGTGGTATTCATTGACGATATTCTGATTTACTCGAAGAGTTTTGAAGAGCATGCTGAGCATTTGAAGATCGCACTACAGACATTGAGACAGAAGAAATTGTATGCGAAGATGAGTAAGTGCGAGTTTTGGCTGGAGGAAGTAAGGTTTTTGGGGCATGTTGTGTCTGGCGATGGCATTGCCGTCGATCCAGAAAAGATTGCAGCAGTTCGAGATTGGCCTATTCCAAAGAATGTTGCTGAGATAAGAAGTTTCTTTGGATTAGCCGGATACTACAGGAGATTTGTGGAGAACTTTGCTCGTCTGGCAGAGCCGTTGACCAAGCTTACGCGCAAGGAGGTACCTTTTGTATGGGCGGATAAGTGTGCGTTAGCTTTCGAGACGTTGAAGCAGAAGTTGATAACCGCCCCTATTCTGACCGTGCCAGAAAATTCCGGAGGATTGGTGATTCACAGCGACGCATCTGGGAAAGAATTGGGATGTGTTTTTGTAGGGTTCCTAGGCACTCCCAAGAGGTCTCACAAGGAATCAACCATGCCAATTTCAAATTTTACGGGTGCCGAGAAACCCTAATACGGATCGTTAACTAGATATCTAGGCGAAACAAGATCTAGTAAACTACTTCACTAATAAAGAACGGAAATACAACCTTTGTAGATCCGGTCCTTCATCTCCATAGCTCCGCAACGAGGTCTCCTCGCTGTCCAAATGAAAACCCGGGCTCTTACGTCGGCTTCATCGGAGAAATGGGCGGGCAAGGTCGTCGACTTCGTGCCGAAGATGATCTACGTCGAGGCATCACTAGATCAAGCTCCCACTTCACCAAGTCATGAAAATTGTGAAGAAAACACACTCTACTACTTGGCAATAGGTAGAGGATGAAGAAATAGGAAGTGGGTTCACTTTAGAATTGGATTTCTCACTCATTTTCAAGAGTTGCCATTGATGGAGCAAGGTTCTTCATCTTGAAGATGAAGAAGAAGAAGAAGAAGAAGTTATGATAAGTTAATTCCAAAAAGAAAATTAAAAGAATACTTATCATAACCAAACCATGGTCAAGTGTAGAGAATAAATCATGGTTAGTGGGAATGGTCAGGGTTAAGCATGAGACAAAATGGTGACTATGGTCAAAGCTTCATGAAGCTTCAACTAGAAAACAAAGTTAGCCACCATTTTCTCTTAATGCTTATCATTTTCCAAATGAATAACTAAATAAGATAAATGAAAAAGAAAACAAAACCCTAACCATTCATATAACCATGGTTTAATCTTTACACAAACTCAAGTGAGCAAGTATCATCAAACATGAAACAAACTTGTGTACAAAAGTATATCACATATACAATGTGCACAATCCAAGTGAGAAAATCCATTTAAAGTGAACCAATACTAGTTAATGCAAAGTAATATATCAAATATATAATTATGCATTAAATCATTAAATCAACACTTGATTTAACGATCCGGTCATATCGCATATAACCGACTAGTATCCAATGTATCGGCTTATCGAATCAACCCTCGATTCGATAACTAGGTTATATCGCATATAACCATTCGATACATTCATCGTGAGAATAGAATACGGTATCACATACACGCATTATTCTCGGTCCCGCACATATCTCATATGCGCTCCTATTTCGTTTCGCTTGAGCCATGGAACCTCTGTGTAGGACTCTAAAGACTCGTCAATACGCCGGCAGCAGATGATGATCATATCAAACACCCGTAAGCCGCAAGCGGTCTGCTAAACGTAACGGCCACCCGGGTATTGAGCGATCAGAAGATCGACGAGCAAGCCCGCTCACACTCCAGTGAATCCAACCAGTAACACTACCGTACAGTCCGGTCTGTTCGTCTGATATGTCGTATATCTTGCCTAGGAGTGGTAAACGTCAGACCCCAATAGCTCGATAAGTCATGTCGATATGAGGTCTATAACAATTCGAGAAACTACTGGTAACACTTACCAGTAAATCTCAGCAACCCTGGCCAGGGATTTCCTGTTATAGCCAATCGAACACAGCGCAATATCAACTCCCTATACCGGGAGAGACGAATCCCCTCCTATCGCTCATTGCCTCCATGTGACTCGGGACTGTACCCAAAAACCACTGTTTTGCACGCCCTCTTGGACATGGTAAGATGGAAATCAAAGCACAGTGGGAACCACACAAGACTCTATGACGATCTCGGGTCAACAGACTACTCTGTACCAGTGTCACCAGAGAACTGCCATCTGACGTAAGGTATATTACCATCTGGGAGTTCTTGGCGAGTCCGTCCAGTGTACCCAGTCACCACTGAGCACCCGTATATCATCTCTGATGTCAAACACCAATGGATATGGGATCATCCATCGCCCATCTGTATGGGTCGAGAAGGTATACGCTAGTCTACACTGGTATATCGATGTCCCGTCTCGATACACCCATGACTAGGGACCTTGAAGGATGTACTTATGGACTACCATGTCCCCACTAGTATGATCTGCATCATAGTCCAGGTAGTCAAGTACACATCCTAAGGGCTTTACCAACATGTAATAGAGAGACAATCAGTGTACACGTTAAGGTAAAGAGTAACCAGATAGCACACTATCATGTCGAGCAAGAAAGTCCTCCCTATATATGTCCCAGCATCCACTACAATATACATCCAATGTACAGTAATGGCCTCTAGGGCATACATATAACTAACAATCTCCCACTTGCACTAGGGCCATCTGATAGCAGTGGTTGGAGTATCTCATACTCAACCATCCCATAAAAATCTCTCTCTGGGAACAGGCCTTTGTGAGTGGATCCGCTGTGTTGTCCTCTGAGTCTACTCTCCTAACCTCGATCCCTTGGAGATCAAGCATCTCCATGATCAGGTGACACTGCCTTAGAATATGTCTGGATCACTGATGGGACCGGCGTTCCTTGGCATAAGCCATAACTCCATTGTCACACAATGGGAGGAACAAAGTTCATCTCATGAACTATTATACACCCAGACTGCCTCTTTGGTAGCATCTTAAGTAGCGATGTATCCAGCCTTTATCGTCTAGTATGCCACGGTATCTAGCTTGGAACTTTTCCAACATACCGTCCCTCCACTGAGGGTAAAGACAATGCCTGTGACTGACATTCAGTCGTTTTTATCACCCTGGAAACCTTCCAGTGATTCTCCCCAGGATCGATTGATACCATCTCACTACAACTAGTGAGTATTCTAACACCCAAATAACATCTATCTCATAGATGAAAACTCAGGATTTAGGAGGTATCATTTTGATCCTACATGGAGAATCATTGTGATAAGCGGAGATTGACCGAGCGTAGCATAGGAAACTCCTTCCCTATCAAGAGTATGTCATCCACGTACTCTACGAGGATCGTCACCATACTCCCTACTACCTTTATGTTTATACAAGGTTCATCTACCATTTTGATGATGTCAACTTCTTTGACTAATCCATTAAAACAGATGTTCCAACTCCGCGATGCCTGCTTTATCCTATAAAGCATCTTGCACACGTTTCCGCTGCTCCCACTGTCTACGAGCCCCTCTGGCTGTGTACTTATAGACTGCCTTTTCTAAAACATCATTTAGAAAAGCTGTCATGACACCCAACCACCAGATATCGTAGTCACGGTATGTAGCCGTGGTAAGTAGGATCTGGATGGACTTAAGCATAGCCACCTGAAAAGGTTTCATCATTATCCATGCCTGGTCGATGACGAAAAGCTTTAACAAGTCTAGCTTTGAAAGTCTCAACTTTTCCATGTACACCAAGTAATCTTCTCAAGATATACTTGCTCCTGATGGGGATTTAACCCTTCAGATATAGCAACCAAAGTCCATACTCTGTTGGTGTATAAGGATTCCATCTCAGATCACTAAGCATCCAGCCATTCTTACAGAGTCTTACTCCTGATGGCCAGCTCGAAGCTAGTTGGGTCATCATCTCATGATGCAATCCTCGCTCCCACTGTCATAGAGAAACAGAAGTATCTCTCAGGTGGGTGAGGAACCCTACTAGATCGGCGGAGAGGCTGAGGTTCGTTGGTAACTATTGAATCCTTTGGTTCTTTCAAATCATCAGCTGTAGTTTGTATAGCTGGAACCTTTCCAGTTCTACATTACAGACTTTGCCTCGAGCTTGTCCGGATTTTGCTTTCAGACATAGGCCGGACAACCCTAAATCTTAACTAGCTTAAGACATGGGCTCTACCCTTTCCATATCACATATGAAGTGGTAGGCAACTGATTTGATTTGAACCCTATTCAATAGGTATGCAACTTCATAAGTGCATAACTCCTAAAAGGAAAAAGGTAACTCAGCAGTACTCATCATAGAGCACACCATATCAAATAGGGTGTAATTGCTCTACCCCGATATACCATCGTGCTATGGTGTATTCGGAGGAGTAATGCTGAAAGAGAATCTCATTCTCCTTTAGAATAATCCAAGAATTCCGTGCTCAAGTATTCTCCTCCTTGATCTCATCAAAGGACATAATACTTATACCCGTATTGGTTCTCTACTTCTAACTTATATTCTGTGAATATCTCAAAAGGTTCGGACTTGTGTTTCAACAGGAACATATGTCTGAATTTAAAGAGATCATCAGAGAATGTAATAAAGTACAAAGAACCGGTCTTGGCATGTGTAGACAGGGGACCTTTATACATCAACATGTATCATCCCAAGAGTTCACTAACTCTTTCTCTGTTTCCAATAAACAGGGCTATGGTCATCTAATCTTTGTGACACGACTGGCAAGTTTCATAAGATGTAAACTCAAACTAATTTAAATATGTATCTAAATGTAACTTCAGCCAGTCGGGTCGCATTGATATGACCTAGTCTACAATGCCTCAAGAAGGATCCGTTCATTTCTGAACTCTTCCTCTTTTGTGTGTTCAGTATACTAAAGAACTGTAGTTTGATTTAGAACATCAACGCTTTTAGATAACGTGCCTGAACCGATCAACTTTTGATATAGGAAATGTTCAAAACATTATCCAACAATACAAAATTTTATCATTTTTTTACTAATAAAGAGACTGATATGATTTTGTATATCAGGTTCGGTATCTAATAACATTCGTTCAGAACCAATGTATTGGTAATACAGGGTGACAGTGACCAACAGACTTGGCTGCAACTCTTGCCCCGTTTTCTGCCTCATGAAACTTATCACCCGTTCTCAGTTCTCTACCTTTCTGTAGCCCTATGTAACAGATTACATATCCGGGATCCTGATATGGTATCACATACCCAGGACGTAGAGGATACAGAGAAACAGTTCTGTATAATGAACACACCCGAAGATGATGCATCAGCATGTACTCTCTTCGTTTGGGTGGCACGGGAATTCTGGTAATCCCCAATTTCCTGCTCTGTCTTATAACAATTATAAGTTGGAGCGGGACCAACGTTCCCCAGCTCAGTATAACAAGCGGGTTCGGTCAAATATCCGTTTTATTATCTTGATTAAGGCGTGATATGGTCGCTACCAGGAGAGAGAGAGAAGAAAACACTTAGCGTGCGCTCTGGCAAGAATAGATTGGTTATTATTTTACCTAATCAGGATGGCTCCCACTGCTTTTTATCAAATCTTCCTTCAAACCCTAAAAGGAAAGACTAGCCGGGATTAATTACACACTACAAGTTCGCCAATCTTTCAGCCAGGCCAGTGTCGGTACTTTGAGGGAGGTCCCCCGTGCTTTCGCACGAACCTAATTAATGTAAACCTCGTTTTCCCAGAGGCGTAACCCCGTTGACACCTTTCTAGACACCTACTTGATCGGCTAATTGTAATGTGTAAAACTCTCCCAGGAGTAACAATTACTCGCAGCGGGTATCGGGATCCAACTATCTCATAGAAGGTATGCAATCTCATTGCAAATTTCAACACTTGAAATTCCCGATAATATTTTGCCCCTAACGTGCTATGACCTTGACGAAAGCCAACAAACCATAGCCCGCTAGTCAAGTTCAACCCGTACATTTCTTGATTGAATTAAACCCACCCGCACGACCCTTGACGAAAGCCAACAAAGCCGCACGACTGCCCTAATCCAATCGCATCGTATGCTGGCAGATAAGCAGCATATAGCTACCGCACACTGCACCTTGACGAAAGCCAACAAATGCAGCACTAATACTATATACAACTTATCTGAAATGACGGAGGGCTACGACAGGTTTTTCTGAAAACCTATTGCGTAATGAACTTGATATCGTTGTAGAATCAAATGATTTTGAAATAGAGTGCTTTTGAGGCTTTTCTAGTTTTGCTAAAGGAGTCACTCCCGGTGAAGGGATCGTCGGTCCTTTCCTCGTCGAATGAGGTGCGGGATATATCATATATATCACTGTGCAAAGCAGAACTTTTAAAAGCAATCAAAAGACAAACCGAGTGGTGTAGCATCTGCCAGTTATTGCTAAAGGAATCACTCTCGGTGAAGGGATCTCGGTCCTTTCCTTATCGAATAAGGTGCAGGATATATCACATATACCTCTGTGCAAAGCAAGAACTGTAGCTACCTGTTTTATTTTGAAATTCGATTCTACAACATCTTAGGTTTCTTTTCTTTCATTAATCACATTAATGAAGTCCCATCATTTAAGTACCTAAACATCACAGATAAATACAACGTACACTTATGCCATCCGCATTCGCCTCGATGTCCCCTCGTGCACCGTTAGGTTAGGTAACTAACGGCAGAGCGGGGCAGGGCTAGCGCGGGTGTAAAACATAAGTAACGCCTATATAATATATCATATATACTATATAAAGTATCCATCACAGAACATATCACATGATCACATCACAGATATCGCAGCAGAAGAAACATATGAAATATTGGATATACTAGGACGTCCGTGTTTTTGATACGAGCCAGTATAAAACACGGATTCCACGGTCGCGATGAATAGCCAAACCCACACCCCTAGACCCCTACGAGAGCGGCAAGCAACCCTACCAATTCTAAAGTTAGGAGACCCGGACTCGACTCCTCGAGTTGGTCTCCCACTGGACTCCAGAACCCGGTTACTTATGCTCCCCTCCTTGGGTCTATCCTAGTGCGGAAAAGTAAATAATATACAAACGGTGACATCTTCCGCAACCTGGAAGTGTCCCAATAAAAGAATATTACATACAAGTTTTTACATGAATGAAAAAGAAAAACACTCATCTCACATAAAACCCCCCGGCTATTCAAACACGACGATCCAATATAACATATCCAGCAACACATAACATCACATGTCATCAACGTAAGTAAACGTGCGTATCCCAATTGTCGTTGACATATAGCAACGAAACCGGCGATATCACATATTACACTTACGGTCACAGAAAAGAAAGTGTAAAACTACAACAGTTGGAATCCGCAACCTCTTTAGACATCGCATGCCTAATCAAATGAATTCCTTAGACATCACATACCTAACAATTATAAACCCCGCATTTTAGTCTCATTATCGAAAACACTTTTCAATATCAAGTCGGGCAATTCAGCAAGATTCCCGACATCCTGATCGAATGCTCGTCGCAAACTTCAGTAGACGGCCGCACCCCCGATACCGTCGACGAAGTGCACCAAGGCGGAACACCGCTGCCGCGAGCACCCGAACGGATGCTTTCGGCGATGGGGTTCTCCTACAGTCACTTGGTCGGGGCTATGGAGTGAGGCTGTCTATTAAGTTTATCCGGCGAGTATCCGCGTACGCTACGTGATTGCGACGGACTTTTGATCACATCAAAATTCCGTAGCAACCGATCAAGTGAGACTAAACTGCTATGTTTATAATATTCATTCAGTTATCTCATAACTTATTGTGAATTCCAATTATTGTATCCCATTCCAGATAAATAGAAAATGTTAAACTTTTCGATCGAACAGTCAAACACCCAAGTTTTCCTGATACAGATCAACACATGAAACAAGTCTAAAAACATTCAGTTCGTGCCTCAGTACCAACGGTCCAGCCGTAGAAGGATCAAGTCAACGCCTCACATGTGGCACGCCGTACTGCCCCAAACCAGAAGGTTCAAAGGGCAGTTCAAGACGGTCACATAATCGAGTTAAGGTTTGTTGTCTTCTAGAGGGTCCATCGAGTTACTTGCACTACTTAGAACGTCTTTAAACCACGGAAAAAATCCAACACTTGGAAATTTCCCGACAGGGGAAAAATTGGGTATTTATATCCGGTCAAACTTTTTAACAGTTTCTAAAATATCCGGAAAAACATAAACGAAGTTAAATTATCCGATCAAATTAACGAATCCCCAATAAAACCCTAGAAAACTCAACACTTGAGTGGAATTAAAAAATTCACATAAAAAATTGCCAAGAAAGGACCTAAGAATAAATATATGAAATTTGAGGGACTAAATCCAAATTTGGGCCGCGGAAGAGCCGCCAAACGCCTGGTTTGGCCGCGGTTCCGCGGTCTAATTATGGAATTAGAGGCCCAAACTTCACAGTAATTCTTAGTTTTTCCTGCTCTATTTTCTGAGAATTTTTAATTCACAAAAATCCCTGTTTTTGAAAATTGTACAGAGAGCATGGAAAATTTGGGGTTTCGGGTTCGATCGGGTTTCTAACATCGTCTACGCATCGCCTAAGGCTCTAGTTAGGCTCTGATACCACTGTAGGGTTCCTAGGCACTCCCAAGAGGTCTCACAAGGAATCAACCATGCCAATTTCAAATTTTACGGGTGCCGAGAAACCCTAATACGGATCGTTAACTAGATATCTAGGCGAAACAAGAACTAGTAAACTACTTTACTAATAAAGAACGGAAATACAACCTTTATAGATCCGGTCCTTCATCTCCATAGCTCCGTAACGAGGTCTCCTCGCTGTCCAAATGAAAACCCGGGCTCTTGCGTCGGCTTCATCGGAGAAATGGGCGGGCAAGGTCGTCGACTTCGTGCCGAAGATGATCTACGTCGAGGCATCACTAGATCAAGCTCCCACTTCACCAAGTCATGAAACTTGTGAAGAAAACACACTCTACTACTTGGCAAGAGGTAGAGGATGAAGAAATAGGAAGTGGGTTCACTTTAGAATTGGATTTCTCACTCATTTTCAAGAGTTGCCATTGATGGAGCAAGGTTCTTCATCTTGAAGATGAAGAAGAAGAAGAAGAAAAAGTTATGATAAGTTAATTCCAAAAAGAAAATTAAAAGAATACTTATCATAACCAAACCATGGTCAAGTGTAGAGAATAAATCATGGTTAGTGGGAATGGTCAGGGTTAAGCATGAGACAAAATGGTGACTATGGTCAAAGCTTCATGAAGCTTCAACTAGAAAACAAAGTTAGCCACCATTTTCTCTTAATGCTTATCATTTTCCAAATGAATAACTAAATAAGATAAATGAAAAAGAAAACAAAACCCTAACCATTCATATAACCATGGTTTAATCTTTACACAAACTCAAGTGAGCAAGTATCATCAAACATGAAACAAACTTATGTACAAAAGTATATCACATATACAATGTGCACAATCCAAGTGAGAAAATCCATTTAAAGTGAACCAATACTAGTTAATGCAAAGTAATATATCAAATATATAATTATGCATTAAATCATTAAATCAACACTTGATTTAACGATCCGGTCATATCGCATATAACCGACTAGTATCCAATGTATCGGCTTATCGAATCAACCCTCGATTCGATAACTAGGTTATATCGCATATAACCATTCGATACATTCATCGCGAGAATAGAATACGGTATCACATACACGCATTATTCTCGGTCCCGCACATATCTCATATGCGCTCCTATTTCGTTTCGCTTGAGCCAGGGAACCTCTGTGTAGGACTCTAAAGACTCGTCAATACGCCGGCAGCAGATGATGATCATATCAAACACCCGCAAGCCGCAAGCGGTCTGCTAAACGTAACGGTCACCCGGGTATTGAGCGATCAGAAGATCGACGAGCAAGCCCGCTCACACTCCAGTGAATCCAACCAGTAACACTACCGTATATTCCGGTCTGTTCGTCTGATATGTCGCATATCTTGCCTAGGGGTGGTAAACGTCAGACCCCAATAGCTCGATAAGTCGTGTCGATATGAGTTCTATAACAATTCGAGAAACTACTGGTAACACTTACCAGTAAATCTCAGTAACCCTGGCCAGGGATTTCCTGTTATAGCCAATCGAACACAGCGCAACATCAACTCCCTATACCGGGAGAGATGAATCCCCTCCTATCGCTCATTGCCTCCATGTGACTCGGGAGTGTACCCAAAAACCACCGTTTTGCACGCCCTCTTGGACGTGGTAAGATGGAAATCAAAGCACAGTGGGAACCACACAAGACTCTATGACGATCTCGGGTCAACAGACTACTCTGTACCAGTGTCACCAGAGAACTGCCATCTGACGTAAGGTATATTACCATCTGGGAGTTCTTGGCGAGTCCGTCCAGTGTACCCAGTCACCACTAAGCACCCGTATATCATCTCTGATGTCAAACACCAATGGATATGGGATCATCCATCGCCCATCTGTATGGGTCGAGAAGGTATACGCTAGTCTACACTGGTATATCGATGCCCCGTCTCGATACACCCATGACTAGGGACCTTGAAGGATGTACTTATGGACTACCATGTCCCCACTAGTATGATCTGCATCATAGTCCAGGTAGTCAAGTACACATCCTAAGGGCTTTACCAACATGTAATAGAGAGACAATCAGTGTACACGTTAAGGTAAAGAGTAACCAGATAGCACACTATCATGTCGAGCAAGAAAGTCCTCCCTATATATGTCCCAGCATTCACTACAATATACATCCAATGTACAGTAATGGCCTCTAGGGCATACATATAACTAACAGTTTTGATGCAGCATGGGAAGGTTGTAGCATACGCATCGAGACAGTTGAAGACCCATGAGAAGAATTATCCAACTCATGACTTGGAGCATGCGGCTATGATTTTTGCTTTGAAGATTTGGAGACACTACCTTTTGGGCGAAAGAGTCGAAGTTTTTACAGATCATAAGAGCTTGAAGTATGTGTTCACACAGAAGGAGCTTAACATGAGGCAGCGTAGATGGTTGGAGCTGATGGCTGACTACGATCTTGATCTTAAGTACCATCCGGGGAAGGTTAATGTTGTGCCGGATGCGCTTAGTCGGTTACCAGTAATTCAAGTGTTAACTACGCAAAAGGAGATCGTCGCAGATTTTCGAAGATTTGACTTGGAGGTTGTGCTACCGCGTTCTACGGGACAGTTGTTGCAGCTGCAAGTACATTCATCTTTGATCGAGAATATTAAAGCAGCTCAATCGCAGGATCCTAGACTGCAAAAGTTTCGAGAGCAGGTTGAAGCTGGGCTACGAACAGATTTATTGATCCACGAAGATGGTTCGTTGAGGTATGGTAGCCGTTTGTGTGTGCTAAAGGGTGATGTTCGTGAAGAGCTTATGAAGGAGGCACACAGTTCAGCTTATTCTGTATCCAGGAGGCACAAAGATGTACCGAGATATTCGACAGCATTTCTGGTCGGAGGGCATGAAGCGGGAGATTGCTCGCTTTGTGGCGAAGTGCTTGGTGTGTCAGCAAGTTAAAGCTGAACATCAAAGGGTTGCTGGTTTATTGCAACCACTTCCGATTCCTCAGTGGAAGTGGGAACATATAACCATGGATTTCATGACGGCTTTACCGCGGAGTCCAAAAGGCAACAATGCAGTATGGGTAATTGTTGACCGATTGACCAAGGCAACTCACTTTATTCCTTTTCGGGTTGGTCAATCAACAGAGACTTTGGCAGAGCGGTACATGCAGGAGATTGTAAGATTGCATGGAGTACCGGTGAGCATCGTGTCCGATCGGGACACTCGGTTCTTATCACACTTTTGGAGGAGTTTACAGGAAAGTTTGGGGACTCGATTGAAGTTTAGCACAGCTTATCATCCTCAAACTGATGGTCAGTCGGAGAGAACGATCCAAACTCTTGAGGATATGTTGAGAGCATGCATGTTGGACTTCAAGGGGTCTTGGGAGGATCATCTACTTTTGGTGGAGTTATCTTACAACAACAGTTTTCAGGCAACTATTCAGATGGCTCCATTTGAAGCTTTGTATGGTCGTAAATGCCGTTCACCTGTTTGTTGGGACGATGTCGGTGAACGAAGATTATTGGGACCAGATTTGGTTGTGCAGACAGTTGAGAAGGTTAACCCTATCAGAAATCATATGAAGGCAGCACAGGACCGACAGAAGAGTTGGGCAGATACGTCAAGAAGACCTCTAGAGTTTACTGTGGGTGATTTGGTATTCTTGAAGATATCACCGACTAGAGGGGTGATTCGTTTTAGAAGTCGAGGAAAGCTTAGTCCTCGATTCGTTGGACCCTTGAGATCGTGGAGCGTGTTGGTGAGGTAGCGTATCGTTTGGCGTTACCGCAGTCCTTGGCAAATGTGCACGATGTGTTTCACGTATCTCAACTCCGTAAGTATGTTCGAGATGAAACACACGTTTTGGATCATTCGGAGCTAACAGTACGAGAAGACTTGACTTTTGAGGAGCGACCGATTGAAATCGTGGATCGAAGGGAAAAGGTTCTTAAGAACAAGGTTATCCCCCTTGTGCTTGTTTCTTGGGGTAATCGCTCGCATGGAGAGTCCACTTGGGAACGAGAAGATGAAATTCGGCAGAAGTTTCCTCACCTTTTCTTGTAGTTATCTATCTTTGTATTCTTGGAATTTCGAGGACGAAATTCTTTTTGTAGTTGGGTATAATGTAACACCCGAGCCCAATGCTACTATTTTCAGTTACTGTTTGAGCATAATGTGGTACTCATTTCATTTAACTTGCTTATTTGTTGCTTACTGTAAAATTTACCCGGCAAAGTCATTCTACATATAACAAATTTTGGCATCTAAAATAAAAATTGAAAATATTCATCTTGGCCTACTTGACACCCCTAACCTCGTGGTAGCGTCCGTGCTTTGTGTTCTCGTCCCGTTCAGTGAAACGGGCGAGTTTGGACGGCTACGCGCGCGTACATGTGTTCGTTTTGGGGGTATGCTTTTTAATCATAAAACACTTAATTTTAAAATTTGGATCCCGCTTAAAATCCTATTATTCAATTTCAAATTTTTGGACTCGACCCGGGCGCGATTTGGAAATGTTTTATTTGGCGCCAAAATCCCAAATTTTAATATTATTAAAACCATCGCATATATTTTTCTAACTAACCCGATATCTTACTGTTCATTACCTATCTTTTAAATCTTTAAATTAACCTATATATATATCCCACGGTTCCTTAAAATATTTTGAATCTTTAATTAATATTTATCCCTAACTAACGATTCCCCTTTAGCCAATCGCGTTCCTTTTAATTCCGTGGGCCCCCACCTGCAGCTCTCTCTCTTGCTTTCACTTCTCTCTCTCTCCACTTTTTCTCTCTCTCTCTCTCATATATTCTCTCGTACTTCTCTTTATCATTCTTTCTCTTCTTGCTTCATGTCTCGTTTCTCATTTTTTTTAACTGTTCTTTTGTTGCCGGAATTCCGTCGTGCCAGTGACGCTTCTCGACGTTCCAGTGAGGTACCCCAACCCGTGTGGTTCCTTTGTTCGTCGTTTGGGTTCATTCCGTGAACCGTGCGCCCGTCGCGAGTTTTCCCCGCCGGCGGTTAACGTTCCGTTTTCCCGATTCGCGACCCATCGAGGCAAGTTAATCTTGCTACATGCTATATAATTCATTTTATACCTATTTAAATAAATACCATACCTATAGTTTAAATCTAGTGCCCCATGTTTAATTTTATAACGTTTCGATGTTCCGTTTGCATCCGTTTATATCATATTAAATCTAGATCATGAAAACTTATCTTGTGACATACTAGATTACATTATACTGCAACCATATCATTTAAAATATATATCGTCGTAATATTTATTATTATTATATTTAATTAGTTTATAATCTTCATTTTATAATGTTATACATTTGAAAATCTTATAGTTTACACATGAAACGTCGTTGAAAAATCGGATATGACAAATCTGAAATTTACTGTACACCTTATCTTATAAAATTCATTATAAATCATAGAAAAATCATTAGTATACGTTCTTTAGTTCGTTACGAAACTAAATCAGAATACTATAACTCTATGAAATATTTACTTGCAAAATAAATTGTTTAAATAACGTAAAATGCAAATGAAAATGTCTCCAAACTGTTGTCCAGGGAAATTCCAGCAGCAAACTTTCAACTTCGAATGTTCATAACTTTTTGTAAGGACAACCTGAGATGCTTATACTTATAAAACTGAAAATCTTATTGAATTATCTTTGTTTTGGTATAAGACACGTCCCTTTTGGAGAACGTTTGTTATTTTTAAGCTATTTTACAAATTAGGGTGACGCTGAATTTCTGAACGGAACCTTCTTGTGCATGGTTAATCAATACCACTTTTATAGTTATTAATCGCTTTGAATATGCTATCCATATTAATATTATTATATCAATATTTATATCACATATTGCTTAGTTGTACATCCCACATTACCATTTTATAGTTTTATAACTTTTCGGATACCCGTTTGCATCCATCGCATTTAAGATACATATAATTGCATCCATAGATCACATTACTACATAATAATGTGATATTAACACTCCATATTTAATAAATTGCATCCTAATTAATATTGGAACTATAAATGTAACCCTAATCGATAACTGTGCATCCATATCCTTGAAATTATATCTATTTGCATATCATATTACATGTTTCAGTTTATTGTTCTGATAGTACCCATGCTTGATTATATAACTGATTGTGAGTACACCTATGTTATCGCTTGTTCTTGACCTGTCTTGTTACATGCATATTGATTGACCCGACATGGTACCGTATACTGCTTGACTTGACCTGATGTACCATGACCTGACCTGTTACCTGATCCTGTGTCTAATGCCAACAAACCTGACATGTAGTCCTCATAGACCGTTCCTGTTGTCTATCCAGACAAACCTGTTTACCTGATCCTGTGTTAGCATTAGTTTCTTGATTTTCGGAATACCTGACTTAACATACACATATAACTTGGGGGTATGGGGAAATCAAAGGTGAAACCTGACTTGTAACTCGACAGTTCACTACCTGTTCTGGGTGTACACATTCTTGTTTTGTGCCTAGCGGCATGTCTCGGTTTCGGCCGAGAATATTGTGGCCGTGATCCCGGGTATGTACGGGATACTATCGAGTGTACACATTCCTGTTTTGTGCCTAGCGGCATGTCTCGGCTGCAGCCTAGAATATTGTGGCCGTGGTCCCGGGTATGTACGGGATACTATTGAGTTACATCGATGATTCATCAATTGATTTCAAAGACTTTAGAATAGAAAACCTGATAGAACGGTTTAGTTTACCCATTGCACGCTACCCTGTACTGGTATGATTCATATTATTGTTATTCTTGCTGTATTCATGTTTATATTACATTGCCTGCTACACTGTTCATATTATATTACTTGATGACATGACGCGCTGACGTCTGGATTTTGTATGGCCCAGATTCCGTACCGCTGTTGCAGTCCGAGCAGGAGTACTTCAGCCAGCAGGCTGAGCTGTGAGTTCAGTAGTAGTTAGTTTTATTTCCTGCATTTATTTCCTGATGTGAGCCCGCATTATGGGACACACTTTTCAGTTATTTGTATTGGATCATTTGCTTCCGCATTTATTTATTATTGACTCCTGTTATTCTGGATTATGGACTTGTTTTAGATAGTTTTATCTTGTTCTTGATATCTCTACAGCCGTAATGTGACTGTGGATGGATACTTCCTACCCACAGGTAGCATGGTTAGCTATGTCACGTGCCCAATCTAGCGTACTCTGGGAAGCGGGGCGTGACACTATCAATCGGCATCTAGCCTCACAACAACACGTATGGTATAATCCATCGTACGGCATCCTCTAGTCAAGGGTATGGATCAAACCTCAAATCAAACTCATCACGTACAGAAAATCATCGTACGACAGCATTAAACCAAAGGGGATCCTATCAACCTATATGACAACGAGGGTACGGACCTAAGGTCTCGCACGGCAATCACTCAAGATTTATAACATATATAAATATATCTATATACCTATGTCCCAGGTCACATCCATAACAATCTCATATCAGGGGACCGGCAAGGTATCAACCAACTCAATCGACTCGCATCCGTATACCAACACATCATCATGTCATCATATGACATCGTACTTTCCTTTCATCGCATTTATATTCCACATCAAGTCAGTTTTACAAATACATTCTACTTTTACTATAAGCATACGTATCTAATCTAACATACACAACCGAACCATACAATCAGTTTTTAAAAGATGTGAATCGTAGTTTTGAAAGTAGGGGCTACTGTTGGATATATGTATGCCCTAGAGGCCATTATATGATAGTGGATGTATATATATATATATATATATATATATATATATATATATATTCAGTGTACATTCTTACTCGACATGATAGTATGCTATCTGGTTCTTCTTTATCTGACATGTTGATTTGATCATGCTTTTATTCATTCACACATGTTGATAAAGGCCTGAGGATATAGGCTTGACTACTGTGATTATGATAGAGATCATACTAGTGGGACATCTGTAGTTTATAAGCATATCCTGGAATATCCCTAGTCGTGGGTGTATCGAGACGGAGCATCGATATACCAGACTAGACTAGCGTATATGATACTAGACCCATACGATGGGCGATGGATGTTCCCACATTCATCGATGTTTGACATCGAGATCGTATACGGGTGCTCAGTGGTGACTGGGTACACTGGACGGACTCACCGAGAACTCCTATATGGAATTATATCTATCGTCGGATAGCAGTTCTCAGGTGACACTGGTGCAGGTTAGTCTGTAGACCCGAGATCGTCATAGTCTTGTGTGTTCTCCTACTGTACTTTGATTACCACCCTACCACGGCTCTACTGAGTCGTGCAAACAGGTGGCCGTTGTGTACAGTCCCGAGGCACACAAAGGCGATGAGCGATAGGAGGGGTTTCGTCTCTCCCGGTATTGGGAGTGGATGTTGTGCTGTGCTCGATTGGCTATATCAGTAAGTCCCTGGCCAGGGCTGTTGAGATTTACTGATAAGTGTTATCAGTAGTATCTCAATCTGTTATAGACCACTCATCGGCACGACTTATTGAGTTATTGGGGTCGACGTTACCATCCCTAGACTCGATATGCAGTATATCTGACGAAGAGACCGGACTGTACGGTAGTGTTGCCAGTTGGCTCGACGGGAGTTGTGACAGGTTCGCTTGTTTTCTTCTGATCGCTCAATACCCGGGTGGCTGTTACGTTTAGCTGACCGCTTGCGGCTTGGGGGTGCTTGATATGATCATCACCCACTGCCGGCGTATTGACGAGTCTTAGAGTCCCACAATGGAGTTGCCTAGTCCAGGTGAAACGATGTGGTGCGCATATGAGATATGCGCGTGGACCCGGTTAAAATGCGTGTATGTGATACCGTATATTAATCGGGCGGTTTGCTTTTGGTCGGGTCGTATGCGATATGACCGGTTTGCTAAATCAAGTGTTGATTTATCATTAGCCATTAGTTTCTCACTTTAAATCCTTTCTTGTCTTTTTGTTGTATGCATGCATGTATGCATTTATTCTCATTCATGCACATGGGATGTGCATGCACACATACATGCATACATAATGTTATCATGGTTGATGATATAGTGGATGGTGGCAATATAAGACTCACACCATTTGTAAAATATATGGATATTATTTTTGGAAAAAGAAAAATGGAAATGGAAATTATTATCATGGTTTAAATATTTTATTCTTGCTCTAACCCATTAGTTTAACCATGATTCATTTTCTATGGCCATTTTTGTTCCAAACTAAAATATCTAGATATTTTATAACTATGGTTAAGAATGAGAGATAGAAAATATATATATTCTCTTTTCTCATTTTTATTTTACAAGCTTAACATTATCTTGAGTTTTATAAGCCACCATCTTCTTTCTCCTTTCTCTCTTTCTCTCTAGTTTTCTCAAGTGAGCAAAAGAGTTGCCAAGTTAGGATTTTGAAGTAAGAAAACCAACCACAACACCATTCTACACTAGTCTTGCCCATTAGTGTAGAGTGTTAGCTTCCATTTCTTCTCTTGATCTAGTGAAGCTTCAAGTTTGGACAAAGAGGACTCCGGGTGGATCGTCGTGGACCTAGAGGATCTCAAGCGGACCTTTTTCCAACCCTCAAGTAGCCAAGGAGTCTAGCGTAGGGAGCTACAAAGGTTGTATTATCAAAACCCTAGCTTTTACTACTTATGTTTGTGTTAAAGTTTAGTTGCCCTAAATTTTCTAGCATGATCCTTAAGATAGTTTCTTTAGTACCATGTAAATATTAAATATGGCATGTGTGTTGCCTCCAAACCCTTGTAGTGGTGCTGTAGGAAACCCTTCATGGTATCAGAGCCAAGCTAGAACCTTAAGCGACATTTAGGCGAAGTTAAAACTCCGATCGAACCAAAAAAATACGGATTTTTACCCTTCTCTGGACTTTTTTTAAAACCGTGTTATTTTCTGAATTAAAAATACTTAAAAAATTCAGCAGGGAAATATAAGCAAAACTGTAAAATACGAAGCCATAATCCGTACATACCGCCGCGGAACCGCGGCCAGACCTTGCTTGGGTCGCGGATCCGCGGCCGTACCGGAGTATTATAGCCTCGTTTTTGTACAGTAATGTTCTTAACTGCTTGTACATATTTTTGGGTATTTTTAATCAGACTCAAGTGTTGAGTGTTCTGGGGATTGTTTTGATTCGTTGATTCGATCGGAATATTTAATTTTGTGTTTTTTTTTCCGGGTAATTTAGAAAGTGTTAAAAAGTTCGAACGGATATCATTAACTCACTTTTTCCCGGCACGAAAAACTTTCAAGTGTTGAATTTTTTCTCGAGTTTAAATCTTTCGGAAATACGTGCAAATAACGTGGTAGACCCTCTAGAAGAACACAAACCTTAACTCGATTATGTGACCGTCTGAACTGCCTCTAAACCTTAGGGTTTGGGGCAGTACGGCGTGCCACATGTGAGGCGTTGGCTTGACCCTTCTACGGCTGGACCACTGCTACTGTGACATGTTCCGGGATTTTTGAACTCCGCTCAAGTGTTGAGCTATTAAGGAAATCTTGGGTATTTGATTATTCGATCGGAAAGTTTAATACTGTCTATTTTGTTGGAGATAGTGCCCTCAGAGTCAATTATTGGATCACAGGCACGTGATTGCAATGATTGAGGGAGGACCTATACCGATAGAACAGTCTTACTCAAGATGATAGTATGCTATCTGGTTTATCTTTATCATCGTGTGCTGCTTTAGGTGACCTTACAGGTCGCTATTACACGTTGATAGAGTCCCTATGATTCCTGCTTGACTGCCAGCAGTATGATGGCGATCATATACGTGGGAGCTGGGGTCTATAAGCACATCCTTAAAAGGTCCCTAGTCGTGGGAGTTTCGAGACAGGGCATCGATACTCCAGAGTAGACTAGTGTATACAGTCGAGACCCCGATGAGGGGCGGTGGCCGGTCTCACAAGCCACTGGTGTCGGTTGGTTCACCTAAGATGTATACAAGTGCTCATTGGGTTATGAGTACACCGGACAGGACTCGCCGGGAACATGCTAGTTGGTCTTATACCTGACGTCAGATAGCAGTTCCCTGGTGACATGTGTACAGGTTAGTTCATCGACCTGAGATCGTCATTTGTCTCGTGTGAGTTCCCACTGTGCTTTGATTACTACCCTACCACGGCTCAAAGGTGTCGTGCAAACAGGTTTTAGTTGGGTACAGTCCCGAGCCACATGGAGGCAGTGAGCGGATCTGCAGGGGTTCGTCTCTCCCGGTATTGGGGGTGAGGTCGCGCTGTGTCTAGGAGAGCCATTACACGAAATCCTTGGCCAAGGCAGGAGATTTACTGGTAGGTATTCCAGCAGTATCTCAGGGTGTTCTGAGCTACACTCCGACACGACTTGTACCGCTTTTGGGGGTCTGACTTTTACCAACCTCCTAGGCCCGCCATGCGATGCTTATAGACGAACGGACCGGACTGAACGGATATTGTCACTGACAGGCTCAGTAGGGTGTCAGGATGAGTTCGCTCATCGACGTTCCTTTTGGTCAATACCTGGTAGCCCGTTACGTATGGCTAATATATCTGACGTGCTAGTGGTTAAATCCACAACCAAAGTATTGACGGGTCTTTAGAGTCCCCCACAGACCGTTTTCTCAAGTTTCGGGCGAAACGCTGTAGAGGCCGTATGGAGATATGGCAGGGTTCGATCATATACGTGCGGTATTGTACGAATCATGATCGGACGGATTATACTAGTGGGCTTTGGTTTAAGCCGGATCCTAGTATTATACAGTGTAGATTTTGTCTCATTGCATTTGTATTCGGTCGAAATACAAATGCGGGTATGTATATACAGTCACGGGGTTTTCCTGTAATTTATTACGGGATCAGTTTTCTGAAGTTGCCAGTTTGCTTTCCGTTTCGGCCATTTTCCTTTATTTCTTTCTTTGGCTGAAAATTGGTGTGGAGGGGCTTATTTGCAAATGTGCAAATTAGCAATTTGGAGGGTGTTATTTGCAAGTAGTAGTTTCATGATGGTTCCACCATCTCTTGTCTTTCTTTTGATGATGATTGCTTGACTTTTGGGATATGATTAGGTGATGGAGTGGGGACTTGGGAGTGATCATTGTTTCTCATCATCACTTGCTTGCATTATTGCTTTCCACCCACCCCTTGGCTTTTCTCTCTCTCCCTCTCCCTTCACCAAGGGGCCGGCCACATGTAAGGGAGGGCTGTCCCAATTTTTTGAGGTGTGGTTTTCATCTCATTTGCTTGCAAAAATCCTCTTGGTTCATCTAAAAAAGTTCATTTCTTCACCTCCACTAAAAAGGGCAACTTCATACAACCCCAAGAGACATATAGTTCTACACTTCATCTACATCATTCTTGGACACGTCGACTCGCCAACTTCGTGCCCGAGTTACCTCGGTCCAGAGGTGGGAGCCGGTAAAAGAACTCGGCGATGTGGTGCCCTTCCGACAAGGAGATGAAGACCGGAGATTCCGCGGGGAGATCGAGACGACGATGAAAAGACCGAAGGACACGGATCGCTCGGTATATCTCTCTACCCCTTCTCTAGTTAGCTAGGAGTAGGTTAATGGCCCGATCCGGGATTTAAAGTGCGCGGTGGTGCCGGTTTACAAGTTTTGTAAAAGTTTCGTTTCCGCATTTTGGTCTCGTTCAGATTGCCGGGGCGCCGCCGTGCACTTACATATTTATCTGGAATGTGATACAATATGTGGAATTCATATAGTTAGGCATAAAATGCGAAGTATGTGATATTTCGGATTTGCGATGTCTAAAGTGATTGCGGATTCCAAATGTTGTAGTTTTACACTTTCTTTTCTGTGACCGTAAGTGTAGTATGTCGCATATCGTCGGTTTCGTTGCTATACATCAACGACAATCGGGGTACGCATACTTACTTACGTTGATGATATATGATATTATGTGTTGCTGAGATATGATGTGCAGGATTGTTGCGATTGAATAGCCGAGTTTTTTTTATGTGAGATGAGAGTTTTCTTTTCATTCATGTAAAATTCAAATTTAATGTAATATTTTTTTATTTGGGGCACTTCCAGGTTGAGGTTGATATCACCAGTGTTGTATATTATTTACTTTTCCGCATTAGGATAGACCCAAGGAGGGGAGCACAAGTGACCGGGTTCTGGGGTTCAGTGGGAGGCCATCTCGAGGAGTCGGGACCGGGTCTCCTAAACTCCAGAATTGGTAGGGTCGCTTGCCGCTCTCGTAGGGGTCTAGGGGTGTGGGCTTGGCTATTCATCGCGACTGTGGAATCCGTATTTTCTATTGTTGGCTAAATACTAAATACGGACGTCCTACTATATCCTATATTATCATATGTGTGTTTCTGCTGCCTGTATTCTGTGATGTAATATTTGAGACGAATGATATATTATATATATGATATATAGTAGACGTTGCTTATGTTTTACACCCGCGCTAGTCTTGTCCCGGTATGCCGTTAGTTAAGTAACTTAACGGTGCATAACGGAACATTGCGGCGAATGCGGATGGCATAAGCGTACGTTGTATTTTCATTTCTTTTCTGTGATTGGCTTAAGAACTTAAATGATGGGGCTACATTAATATGATTAATGTAAAGAAAATAAACCTAAAAGATGTTGTAGAATCGGATTTGAAAACCACTCGGCTTTTTATAAAAAAGCTACATTTCAAAACTGCGGAGCTCAAGTCACTCCTTTTGAAAACCATTTGATTCTACGACGATATCAAGTTCAAAGCGTTAAAGATTTTCTTAAAAATCATCCGCAACCCTCCGTCATTTTAGGAAGTAGAGTACTTAGTATTCGTGCTACGTTTGTTGACTATAGTTAAGGCGTAGTGTACGGTAGCTAAGTGATGTCTTTCTACACTACATATGATGCGGATTAATTAGAACATTCATATGACTTTGTTAACCATAGTTAAGGGTCATATGGGTGGGTCTAATTAATCAAGAAATGACGGGTAGAACTTGACTGGTACTTATGATTTGTTGACCATAGTTAAGATCATGGGTACTAGGGGTAAAAACCGCATCGGGAATTTCAAGTGTTGAAATTTGCAATGGGATTGCATACCTTCCATATGATGGTTGGATCCCGATCCCACTGTGGGCAATAGTTGCTCCCAGAAGAGTTTTGCAGTTTACAATTAACTAACCCATTAGGTGTCTAGAAAGGTGTTAACGAGGCTACGCCTCTAGGAAAACGAGGTTTACTTTAATTAGGTCCGTGCGAAAGCACAGGGAACCTCCCTCAAGTACCGACACTGGCCTGGCTGAATGGTTGGTGAAGTTGTAGACTGTAATTAACCCTGGCTAGTTTTCTTTTTAAGGTTTGAAAGAAAAACTTGATTAAAGCAGTGGGAGACATCGATTAGACAAGATAATAACCAATCTGATCTTTGCAAGAGCTTTCGCTGAGTGTATTCTTTTCTCTCTCTTAATGGCAGATACCCATGACAGGACTCAAGCTTCTACTAGATAAAAATAAACTGAATGTGACCAATTATAAAGACTGGCTGAGGAATCTGAACATTGTCTTGACTTATGATAAAGTATCATATGTCCTCACGGCTCCAGCCCCGCCCGTCCCAGGTCCAAAATCCTCAGTTGTGGATATTGAAGTCCGCAAGACATGGGACGCTGACTGTGCCACAGCCAAATGCCTCGCGCTTGCATCGATGGATAACACACATCAAAAGCAGCACGAGAATATGGACATTCACGCCATATTCCTCCATACAAAGGAGTTGTATGGAGAGCAATCCCGCGTATTACGATACGAAGCATCAAAGAAATTGTTTCAGATGCGAATGGCCCCTGGCACACCAGTAGGAGACCATGTTCTGAAGATGATAGCTCTCATAGAAGAGCTTGAGGACCTACGATGGACGATGGACAATGAACAATATACAGATATTATTCTGCAGTCCCTCCCCTCCACCTTTGCTCAATTTATAGTTAACTTCAACATGCACAACATATAGAAGGAACTACCTGAACTCCTTAATATGTTAAGGAGTGCAGAGAGCACACTGAAATCAGTGAAAACTCCCGTTTTGAGTGTTGGGCAATCTTCCTCTTCTCGCCCAAAGGCTAAGGCCAAGGGAAAGATAAAGAAGAAGCCCACCAAGCCTAGGGGTGGAGTTAAAAAGGTTAAGGGAAAGGACAAGTCCAAAGCTGGAGAGTCGGGGAAAGGGGAATGTTTTCATTGCCACAAAACAGGACATTGAAAGCGCAACTGCACGGAGTACTTAAATCTCAAGAAGAAGCATGGGGATGCTTCCGCTTCAGGTGTGTTTGTGACAGAAAACCGTTTTTCAATAAACTCTGCTTCCTGGGTATTAGATACCGGTTCAGGTTCTCACATTTGCAATTCTATGCAGGGGCTGAGAAATAGCAAGGTTTTGAAGACATGTGACCATACTCTCCGCGTTGGAAATGGTTCCAATGTACATACAGTCGCAGTGGGAGAGTATCATTTGGGGTTGCCGTCTGGGTGTATATTGGTTTTGAACCTATGTTATTTTGTACCTAGTATGCTTTGTAATATAATATCCGTTTCTTTGTTAGACAATGAAGGATATAATTTTGTATTGCAGAACAATATTATGAACATTCACCTGAATCAAATGTTGGTTGGGTATGGTACGCTTAATAACGGGATATACGTCCTAAATCAACACACAGTTTTCAGCATACAACACACTAATAAAAGAAAACTTTCAGAAATAAATAAAGCTTTTCTTTGGCACTGTAGACTTGGTCATATTAACGAAACACGACTAAACAAGTTACACAAAGATGGATATTTAAACCCTTTTGAATATAAATCTTATGCGACTTGCCAGTCTTGTATCAAGGGTAAAATGACCAAAACTCCGTTTACCGGACACGGAGAAAGAGCTACTGAGCTCCTAGGTCTCATACATAGTGATGTATGTGGGCCAATGTCTACACAGGCTAGAGGCGGTTTTTCATACTTCATTACTTTCACTGACGATTTCTCAAGATTCGGTCATGTATTTTTATTAAAGCACAAATTCGAAGCTTTCGAGAAATTCACCGAATATAAACTCGAAGTAGAAAAACAAACCGGCTTGGGTATCAAAATGCTTCGATCAGATCGAGGTGGGGAGTACCTCAGTACAGAGTTTGCAAACTTCCTAAAAGAGAATGGGATTCTCTCTCAGCTCACTCCCCCTTACACACCACAGCACAACGGTGTGTCAGAACGACGGAATAGAACCCTATTAGATATGGTTCGATCCATGATGGGTGATGCTGAGTTACCCGTCTCATTTTGGGGGCATGCATTGGAGACTGCGGCGTTTCTACTGAACAGGGTCCCAACCAAAACCGTGTCTACCACGCCATATGAGATATGGCATGAGAAGAGACCATCTCTTAAGAGATTTAAGATTTGGGGTTGCCCGGCCTATGTTAAAAAGCAGAATCCGGACAAACTCGAGACACGGTCGGTCATGTGTAATTTTGTGGGGTATCCAAAGAATTCTTATGGATATCTATTCTACCACAAGGAGGAACAAAAGGTGTTTGTTTCTCAGTATGTCACATTCTTGGAAAAAGGGTTTTTCACAGATAAAGCTGATGGCAATGCGGTAGATCTAGAAGAGGTTCTAGAAACACAAATTACAAATGACGACTTGGTTGAACCGGCTGTTGCAATAGAAACTGAGGAATCTCGACCACTCCGTAGGTCTGGTAGGACTTCTCGCCCACCGGAGAGGTACTACGGTTTCCTCATTGATGGTGACAGAGAAGACTGCATCATGGAGGATGATGACCCTACCAGCTTTCAGCAAGCTATCACGAGTGGAGACTCTGTGAAGTGGCTGGATGCCATGAGATCTGAAATGGAGTCTATGTACTCCAACAAAGTATGGACTTTGGACATTGTACCCCCTGAGGTAAAACCTGTGGGGTGCAAATGGATCTTTAAAAGAAAGATTGGTGTAGATGGGCAGGTAGAGACCTATAAAGCAAGACTTGTGGCAAAGGGTTTTCGTCAAAGACCAGGTTTGGACTATGACGAGACTTTTTCTCCCGTAGCCATGCTTAAATCCATTCGGATCCTACTTGCTATTGCTGCTCACTACTACTATGAAATCTGGCAGATGGACGTTAAAACGACATTTCTAAATGGAGATTTAGAAGAATGCGTTTATATGGATCAGCCAGAGGGCTTCATTGACAGTGGGAGCAGCGGGAAAGCATGTAGATTACTTAAATCCATATATGGGTTAAAGCAGGCATCACGGAGTTGGAACATCTGTTTTGATGATGTTATCAAAGAGTTTGATTTCATCAAAAATCCAGATGAACCTTGTGTTTATAAGAAGGCTGTAGGGAGAGCTGTCACATTCCTCGTATTGTACGTGGATGACATTCTTCTGATAGGAAATGATATTCTTATGCTACAGGCGGTCAAATCTTTCTTATCACTAAGGTTCTCCATGAAGGACCTGGGTGATGCCACATACATTCTGGGCATTAGGATCTATAGGGATAGATCCAAGAGGTTATTGTGATTGTCCCAAACCAGGTACATCAACACCATCCTAAAAAGGTTTAGTATGGAAGACTCCAAGCGGGGTGTCTTACCCGCTTGCCATGGGGTCACTCTCTCTAAGGACTCTTGCCCAAAGACCGATGAAGAGAGAGCTCGCATGAGCATTATACCCTATGCTTCGGTAGTAGGATCTATAATGTATGCGATGTTATGTACACGTCCAGATGTAGCTTATGCACTTAGTGTTGTAAGCAGGTATCAATCCAACCCAGGGGAGAATCACTGGATAGCCGTGAAGAACATTCTTAAGTACTTGCGAAGGACTAAAGAATTGTTCTTGGTGTATGGTTATGGAGATCTCCAAATGGAGGCCTTTACCGATTCGAGCTTCCAGAGCGATAAGGACGACAACAAATCTATCTCCGGGTTTGTATTTACCCTCAATGGAGGGGCGGTAAGTTGAAAGAGTTCCAAACAGGATACCGTTGCAGACTCTACAATAGAGGCTGAGTACATTGCTGCGAATGATGCCGCCAAGGAAGCCGTTTGGATGAAGAAGTTCGTCTCGGAGCTAGGAGTAGTTCTAACCATTATTGATCCAATACCATTGTATTGTGATAATAATGGGGCTATGGCGTTAGCCAAGGAGCCCAGGTCCCATCAGCGGTCTAGACACATCCTGAGGCGCTTTCATTTGATCCGGGAGATTGTAGATCGCCGCGAGATCGAGATTAGGAGAGTAGACACAAAGAATAACACCGCGGATCCACTCACCAAGGCCCTCCCTCAGCCGCAGCATGAGCGACTTTTTGAGATGTTGGGTATGAGATACGCTAATAACTGGCCTTAGTGCAAGTGGGAGATTGTTGGATATATGTATGCCCTAGAGGCCATTATATGATAGTGGATGTATTTATACATGTGTATATATATATGTATATATATATATATATATTCAGTGTACATTCTTGCTCGACATGATAGTATGCTATCTGGTTCTTCTTTATCTGACATGTTGATTTGATCATGCTTTTATTCATTCACACATGTTGATAAAGCCCTGAGGATATAGGCTTGACTATTGTGATTATGATAGAGATCATACTAGTGGGACATCTGTAGTTTATAAGCATATCCTGGAATGTCCCTAGTCGTAGGTGTATCGAGACGGAGCATCGATATACCAGACTAGACTAGCGTATATGATACTAGACCCATACGATGGACAATGGATGTTCCCACATGCATCGATGTTTGACATCGAGATCGTATACGGGTGCTCAGTGATGACTGGGTACACTGGACGGACTCACCGAGAACTCTTATATGGAATTATATCTATCGTCGGATAGCAGTTCTCAGGTGACACTGGTGCAGGTTAGTCTGTAGACCCGAGATCGTCATAGAGTCTTGTGTGTTCTCCCACTGTACTTTGATTACCACCCTACCACGGCTCTACTGAGTCGTGCAAACAGGTGGCCGTTGGGTACAGTCCCGAGACACACGAAGGCGATGAGCGATAGGAGGGGTTTCGTCTCTCCCGGTATTGGGAGTGGATGCTGTGCTGTGCTCGATTGGCTATATCAGTAAGTCCCTGGCCAGGGCTGTTGAGATTTACTGATAAGTGTTATCAATAGTTTCTCGATCTGTTATAGACCACTCATCGGCACGACTTATTGAGTTATTGGGGTCGACGTTACCATCCCTAGACTTGATATGCAGCATATCTGACGAAGAGACCGGACTGTACGGTAGTGTTGCCAGTTGGCTCGACGGGAGTTGTGACAGGTTCGCTTGTTTTCTTCTGATCGCTCAATACCCGGGTGGCCGTTACGTTTAGCTGACCGCTTGCGGCTTGGGGGTGCTTGATATGATCATCACCCACTGCCGGCGTATTGACGAGTCTTAGAGTCCCACAATGGAGTTGCCTAGTCCAGGCGAAATGATGTGGTGCGCATATGAGATATGCGCGTGGACCCGGTTAAAATGCGTGTATGTGATACCGTATATTAATCGGGCGGTTTGCTTTTGGTCGGGTCGTATGCGATATGACCGGTTTGCTAAATCAAGTGTTGATTTATCATTAGCCATTAGTTTCTCACTTTAAATCCTTTCTTGTCTTTTTGTTGTATGCATGCATGTATGCATTTGTTCTCATTCATGCACATGGGATGTGCATGCACACATACATGCATACATAATGTTATCATGGTTGATGATATAGTGGATGGTGGCAATATAAGACTCACACCATTTGTAAAATATATGGATATTATTTTTGGAAAAAGAAAAATGGAAATGGAAATTATTATCATGGTTTAAATATTTTATTCTTGCTCTAACCCATTAGTTTAACCATGATTCATTTTCTATGGCCATTTTTGTTCCAAACTAAAATATCTAGATATTTTATAACTATGGTTAAGAATGAGAGATAGAAAATATATATATTCTCTTTTCTCATTTTTATTTTACAAGCTTATCATTATCTTGAGTTTTATAAGCGATCATCTTCTTCCTCCTTTCTCTCTTGCTCTCTAGTTTTCTCAAGTGAGCAAAAGAGTTACCAAGTTGGGATTTTGGAGTGAGAAAACCAACCACAACACCATTCTACACTAGTCTTGCCTATTAGTGTAAAGTGTTAGCTTCCATTTCTTCTCTTGATCTAGTGAAGCTTCAAGCTTGGACAAAGAGGACTCCGGGTGGATCGTCGTGGACCTAGAGGATCTCAAGCGGACCTTTTTCCAACCCTCAAGTAGCCAAGAAGTCTAGCGTAGGGAGCTACAAAGGTTGTACTCTCAAAACCCTAGCTTTTACTACTTGTGTTTGTGTTAAAGTTTAGTTGCCCTAAATTTTCTAGCATGATCCTTAAGATAGTTTCTTTAGCACCATGTAAATATTAAATATGGCATGTGTGTTGCTTCCAAACCCTTGTAGTGGTGCTGTAGGAAACCCTTCAGCTACGGTGTTTTTAAGGAAAAGATATCCTTTGAAAATCCATAACGTCCCTCAAGGTATCTGTTTAAAAGATGCATACGATTCTTCAGTTTGGAAATAGGTATGGTTCGGATGACACATTTACGTCGGCTGTCTAGTCTTATAGTACCCTAAACGGCAATATCATCAAATATCATCCTCAAATCCCGTCATCACATATTAGTCGTATCATATCACTTCTAATTGTCCTTTAGTTTCTAATATAGTTTCTCTAACTATCTTTTAACTCTATCTATAGTTTTCTAATAAAGGTTTTCTTAACCATATACTATGAATCGGTTTCCATCAAAAACTTGCGAGGGTGCTATACGCCATCCACCCGACTTCCCCCGTAGATATAGATCTACTCGCATTGATACTTGCTTGCCGAAGTCGATGACGCCACGCTCCGTCGCCTCGGAATCCTCATGAGGGTATCTACATATCATAACATATAGTGCCGCATTAAAATCCAATTCAAAACCAAAACGACACACGGATCTCACATAGGTCAAAACCTATGGTTTACTCATACAAAAGAGCCCAAAACACCCGATATACACGTACAAACATCAAGTGACCAATACAAAACACAATTACCAAAACCAGAATTCAAAATACGTAAAACATAACCCCGAATCAAAACAGCAACTCAAGAATTCACTCCCAGATTTTGGTTCAGGTGAAAACAAGGTGCACAAACAGTACTGGGGTGATATATAGGGTGTATATGAGCTACAGAAGTAACCAGGGCACCTAATTCCACCAAGTGGCCGGCCATATACACAGGAAATCCGGCCAGCTCGGTTCTTCAGGGGAGTTGGGGTCTCGTTTTGGCAGGGTGGTCTCGTGGTGGTCCATCTAGGCTATTGGTGTTGTTTGTTTTTCTAGTATTGGTCTCGGGTCACTCCAGATTCCCTGCACCCTCACTATACACACAAAACCAACATGAAAAGTTTCAGATTTGGGTTTCAGGTTTCAGTTTGTGATTGGTCTGGGTTTTAGACATTAGGGGGGTTTAAGGTCACCACTAAAGCCCATTAGCACAAAACAACTCAAAGAAAACCCTAACCCTTTCTAGGAATTTTCAAAGCCCACAAAACCTCACTTTAACACATTTAAACATGCATAAGTGCTAAAAGAAATGAAATACTACAATATAGGTGATGTATATACCTCATTTGGCAACTCAAGAAATTTCTTGAGTTGCCCCAAGTGCTCAAAATGATTGCTTTCTTGGTCCAAAGTGCAAATGGGGAGCTTGTGCATGTTTTTAATGAAGCGGGGATGATGTTTTGATGGATTTTTGGTGTAGTAGTGTGGAGGTAGAAGAGGTGGGAGGAAGTGGGCTGCCATGAGAGGAGAAGAAGAAGAAATGATGAAGAAATGAAGAAGAATGGCTAAGGTCAAAGGAACCCCTCTCACCCTCTCTCTCTCTTGCCCATACCCCTCACCATGCCACATTCTTTAATGTTTTCAATTTCTTTTCTTTTGTTTTCCTTTATCTTTTCTTTTCTTTTAAAAACCCCAAAACAATTATACCATACACAAAAGAATCATGGTACGAAAATGTAACAAGTGTGAAAAATGACACGGTGCATGTCATGTGCACAAATCTGGCTTAATACACGATTATTGATATTTAATCGCGATTAGCATCGAAATTGTATATAATTAATTATAAAAATTCATAATTTGCTTAAATCACATAAAACATCCTCATTTCAGTAATTTCTATAATTTTCCAAATATTTCCCGATTTATCGGTATTTAATTATACCGCACTAATAAAATATTCATAATATTTATTATTTAATTATAAAAATTCCCAAAAATAATATTTTATTTTTCTGAAATGTTACAATCTTCCCACCTTAAAGAAATTCGGTCCCCGAATTTAAATTTAAACCCCAAAATACTAAAACATTTCAGTAATCATCGCAAATCAACGGGGTTCCGAAATCATGGAAGATATAGAAAAGTCATAGCGCATCGCGTGCTCATGAAAACGAATATAAACTCAAAATCAAACTCCGTCAAGCGTCACGCAAACCATCGGATTTGCACGCATATCATAGGAGTTACAATGGAGATACAGATCTCAAAATCCACTACTGAAATCCAATATACACTAGTCAAATACTATAATACATATATAGTGCGCATCCCCGGAAAAATCCTTTAAACTGAATAAACACATACAAAATCTTTTCTGAATCGCCGTGTGATGCGTAACTCACGGCACAAGTGACATACGCTCATTTGTAAAGTAATAAATATATGCTCATATTGGTTTTGCTAAATATACGTTCCGCCTTTTTGAAATATCCCAATAGGTTTTCCTTGTAAACGTTCGTGTCGCTCACGGACACGTAGGAAATAGCGAGACTATAGCTCCTTTTTGAAAACCTCTGGTTAAACGTTTAATGCATGCAAAATACTCGGGTACTGTCCTCAGATCAGTCATGCCCGGCTGCTACATAATATAGTACCCATCATGAAAACAAAGTGCCTTAAAGTAAAATCAGCCTCAAAAGGCGTATCCAATAATAACATGCATCTGGTGAGTATGGGAATCAAATCCAAATACAAGTGCTACGAACGTGCACAAAAGCAAAACTAAGTGCAATGGGTGTGCACGAAAGCATCTGTCTAGTGCAACGGGTGTGCACGACAACAACATCTAGTGCATTTATAGTTCACGAAAATCTCAATCCAGTGCAACTAACATGCACGAATGAAAATCCCAAATCGAGTGCATCCGGTGTGCACAAAATCCAATATCGAGTGCCGAATATGCACAAAATCCAATCTAAGCGCGTCAGGTTCGTAAAAAGCATCCAGTGCAGTAGCATGTACGAAAACGCACAGCAAGTGCCAACGCGCACGAAAAATGCAATCTGATAACGCAAATGCTTAAAGACATAAATCGGGTGTAACCAAGGCACGGAGTATAAAACCGGTGCAACCAATGCACAAAATACCATGATGGTACAACAATGCACAAAATACGAATCTGGTGCAACAAATGCACAAAACACAAATCTGGTGCATCCAGTGCACGAAATACAAATCCAGTGCATGCAAATGCACAAAGTACAAATCTGGTGCAATAAATACACGGAAACTCATCAATAACTCAAATGCGTATAAAAGCAACACCGAATGTACCAAGGTGTATAAAATCTTAAACGCGTGCAACTGCGTGCACAAAATACGTATCAATGCACTGCAAGCACATGTAAGCTATACCGAGTGCAAAAATCAAATCGAGTGCGTACCACACACACAAAATCAAATCAACCGTATGAAATCGATGAAGTCATAAATACGTGCAGCCAAGGCACAAAACCGAATCTCAAGTGCAATAAATATGCACAAATCATAAACCAACACAACGGTGTATAAAGCATATCACAAGTGCAATAACTATGCACCAAATATAAATATCCAGTAGGTGCAGCCATGGTGCACGAAAACAATATCATGAAACTCGATCATTAAAACTCAAATCCAAGCGATATAAGTATGATACTCGGATCCCAACGCAAATCGCAGCAAATGACATTGAGGTACACCTCCTATAATGTCGAAAAATATTGGCGCGCCCAAAACTGGCAGAGCAAGAATAGCTGCTTGCCTCCTGCTCACGGTCTGGCGTCCTCTGTCTCTGGGTCTTCATTTCTCTGTGGATTCACCAATCTCGCAATCCATCAGCTCGTCGGCTCGGTTAGGTGTGCTAACGGAAACGATTCTGCTCTGGCACTTCTCTGGTCACCTCTCGGCGAATTATCACGACTACTCGTAAAGCAGCACGTCACTGGCGTCAGCCTCTGGCCCTCTGAATACACGTGACACATCTAATCCTCGGTGTAAATCTCATCGCAGCAGTGTCCTGGAAGGAACCTGCTCAGGGTCTCTTCCGATCTCGCCTATGCCGAACTGCACGGAGGCTGGTACTCTTGCATAATCTTTTCTCGTTTTCTGGACATCCGCGTTCTCAGCACTGCATCTCCTCGGGAACTGGTCGTATCGCACGCCACTGTATACATATCAGATCTCTAATCTCAACAGGGAGTAGCAACAGCTTGTTGACATCTCGCACGAACCTCCTGTCCTAGTCGTCTTTATTATTGTCCGCTTCGACGTCACGTCATGCTATCCGCGTACTGCAATTGTCTCGGCTACAGTCAATTCCGAGTCTCTCACACGGACTCGAAATCACGAACTCGGTATCTTCATCACTTTGTAGAAGATCTCTAGCCGAACACGTCCTCGGGAACTCGTCCATACCATCGGAGGAATACTCAATACTCGTCCGTTTTCGATCAACTCATAACGCATCTGGATGAGGTTCTCTATTCGAAACTGGTCAGCTTGCTGATCTCTTATCACATGATATCCGGACGACGCTAAACATTTCGATCGATTTATCAAAGTCCCATAATTCCCTGAAAGCTCAACACATGAGCACAGTCTAATAATATCTAGTACATGCCACAGTACCTATGGACCAACCGTAGAAGGGCAAACCCAAGCCTCACTGATGGCACCGCTAAACTGCTGCAAACCCTAAGGTTTAGAAGCGGTTCCATGGTCATTATGTCGAGTTAGGGTTTCATTCTTTTAGAGAGTCCACAGAATTACTTGCATGTTCCTTCGAATACTTTAAACATGGAAAAATGGGTTCCTGACATTCGTACGAACTTTTTAACTCCGCCTAGACCACACGCGAATACCCTTCGTCCGCACGCTAAAGAATGCCTCATTCTTCCAGGAAAGACGGTGCATCACGGTCATATCTGGATCGGTCATCTCTAGACCCGAGTAAGACTCTCCACACTGGAAATCTTGAACTCAACTGGACCTGCGTCGGCGCATCAATCTGATGAATCACCTTCGTCTCTCAACTCGGGATAGACTAGCTATCGTCTGTCGCAGCTCTGCCTGAAAGCTCCAGCGATCTCAGCTCGTAAAGTCTGGAGGCGACATCACATCAATTTCAGCAACAGCTTGGTCATCTGTCTGCACGGTAGACGACATCACAATCTCTGAGGTAGCTATACATCAACAGTCCTCTCACAACTGGCAGCCTCTGTCAATGGCCCGATCATCCGGTGCAAAACTAAACACTCGCCTCAACAAGAGATCACAACACAAACACTACATCGAGAAGTTCCCATGTCACCAGAAAACACAATGGTCAGTCCCCGTCCATGACGAGCTCGCCCTGACTGCAATACTAGCAGCAGCTCAATCTGTGCTCAAATATGGTGACATGAACCTCAATCGTGTATCGAAGAAAACAGATCAAGGGCATGAAAGGAAACGACAGATCCAGACTGGATACATGATCATAAGGAGAAACAACATCAATGAAAGTATGATCATGGAAACGAACAGAATCAAGGATCTCAAATGGATGTATAATCATGGGTACGAAGAGAATCACAGATCTCAAAATATGTACATCCTAAGATTTCTTAAGTGGAGTATCGTATCGTAAATATGCCGTGGAACATACGTACGGTACGTCACTCTACTCAAGCTACCTACTCCATCAATCAGGGTCAACCTATGAAACGAAAGTTCAGGTCTAATACCCCCGTTCAAGTCTAAGTTCCGTAAGGTCAAGCCTAGGTTCCGAATTACATACCCGCCCTAGACTCCGCATAGTCAAACATAGACTCGAACCAAGGTTAAACCTAGCGCTCTGATACTAACTTTGTCACGACCCAAAATATTAGCTCGTGACCGGCACTTAAATCACACCACGTCTAAAGGCGTCACGTAATTCAAGTAAGCCGAAACCTAAAAATCTAAACCTTTTAAAGAAAAATCAAGGAGGTGAAGTTTTGGAATAAAGGTATAATGAAAACAAGTTTTCTGAAATGCATAGAAAAGGAACATGAATAACGCAAGTGAAATTTACTAGTTTGAAAACATGTTTCATCCTTTAAAAAAAATTTGGGTAGCACCTCCTTTGTATATTTTGATCCAAAACCACAAATACATAAAGATAATAGAGGCATCCACAAGCGGGAGCTAGCTCTTCGCCAAACAGCGGATCACAACCACGCAAGACAGTATATATATAAGTATACGACGCCCAACGGCGAAGTTCACCATAAAAGAATAAGAAATAAGCAAGACATCAAACCATAAGTAGCGGAAAACCCATCGCTCCAAGTCTCGCAACCACAAACTCACTAAGTCTCATTACTTATACAAATACTAGTTTGATTGATTGAGTTGAATAGATACAATATGAAATATAATACAAGAGCGGGTATGATACAAATGTCCCACCTACCAAGCAATCACCCAAAAGTAGCTATGTGCCAGCGATACCGCTACTGATCCGTGCGGTCAACCTGCAAGAACTGTGGCACAACGGGGGTGAGTTGCCAACTCGTGAGTAGAAAACATCAACAGATAGAAATCGAATAAAATAACGATTTCCTAGGTCAACTATATCATAAAAGTAATACTATGATATCTAGGGTGATTGTAACTGTATGTGTCCCAGCACTATAAGTAAATGCCTAACAGCATGTGGGTATCATCCAACCAAATAATCAATGTATGTATGCATGTGGATCTCGTCCACGTGTCAACCAATGACACAACAACATCATGCATGTAAATATCATAGAATCATATGCATGAAAATATGAGAATATAAATCAACGTGTGTCCCTCGCGGCACATCATATCATGGAACCTGAGTGTCTAGCATCGACACTCGAAACATCATGAAACCCGTGCCCAGCATCGGCACGTAAATCCTCATATCTCTCGGGCTCCATCAGTCCGGATCGGCCCATAACATCTCATGACTCCGGTCAGTATCCTCCGGATAACCGTCAGGTCCAACCAATCACCGGTAGGTAGTAGCCACCCTGCCAGGCTCATCGTCCACTCCATGAAAAACATTTCTCGCCCCGGGGAACCATACCGGGTCCACCATGAACCCGCAAACGGATCATCCACCTCCTCGAATCGGGTTTCTATCATACGTCTCAGAACCGAGAAAACGCATGGTGGACGCACTGAAATATCATATCAAGAGAAACCGGGTTTTTAAAACAATACACACTTTCTTTTGAAATATCCACGGTTCTCAAATCCAGAAATCTCATGAAAACAACATATCTCAATGCGTATAATCGTAAAGCATGATGTATGCGATATATAACATATATGTAAGAATATCCGTATATCATGCAACATGGCACAGTGATGTGACAATATCAGTATATCATGCGACATATCGTAATGATGTGAACATAGCAAGTAATCCATGCAAGGAGTCATATCATGATGCAACAATCCTACTGTGTAGTGACATGGCAAATATCGATGATGAAGTGTGTGAGCCGGCAAATCTGTGTAAGTGTAACATACGCATCATCGATAATGGTATAGGTGTACTAGAACAGGTATATGCAATGCTATGAGAATAAAATGAATGCAGCATAAGGTAAATCGTCAGCTAAAAGCTACAAAGTATACGTATCTAACATGACCGAGTTGGTGAATCTATCAATCGGTATCCAGCCTCACAACAACACGTACGGTATAATCCATCGTACGGCATCCTCTAGTCAAGGGTATGGATCAAACCTCAAATCAAACTCATCACGTACGGAAAATCATCGTACGGCGGCATTAAACCAAAGGGGATCCTATCAACCTATATGACAATGAGGGTACGGACCTAAGGTCTCGCACGGCAATCACTCAAGATTTACAACATATATAAATATATCTATATACCTATGCCCCAGGTCACACCCATAACAATCTCATATCAGGGGACCGGCAAGGTATCAACCATCTCAATCGACTTGCATCCGTATACCAACACATCATCAGGTCATCATATCACATCGTACTTTTTTTTCATCGCATGTATATCCCACATCAAGTCAGTTTTACAAATACATTCTACCTTTACCATAAGCATATGTATCTAATCTAACATACCCAACCGAACCATACAATCAGTTTTTAAAAGATGCGAATCATAGTTTTGAAAGTAGGGGCTACGGTGTTTTTAAGGAAAAGATATCGTTTGAAAATCCGTAACGTCTCTCAAGGTATCTGTTTAAAAGATGCATGCGATTCTTCAGTTTGGAAATAGGTATGGTTCGGATGACACATTTATGTCGGCTGTCTAGTCTTATAGTACCCTAAACGGCAATATCATCAAATATCATCCTCAAATCCCGTCATCACATATTAGTCGTATCATATCACTTCTAACTGTCCTTTAGTTTCTAATATAGTTTCTCTAACTATCTTTTAACTCTATCTATAGTTTTCTATTAAAGGTTTCCTTAACAATATACTATGAATCAGTTTCCATCAAAAACTTGCGGGGGTGCTATACGCCATCCACCCGACTTCCCTTGTAGATATAGATCTACTCACATTGCTACTTGCTTGCCGAAGTCGATGACGCCACGCTCTGTCTCCTCGGAATTCTCGTGAGGGTACCTACATATCATAACATATCGTGCCGCATTAAAATCCAATTCAAAACCAAAACGACACACGGATCTCACATAGGTCAAAACCTATGGTTTACTCATACAAAAGAGCCCAAAACACCCGATATACACGTACAAACATCAAGTGACCAATACAAAACACAATTACCAAAACCAGAATTCAAAATACGTAAAACATAACCCCGAATCAAAACAGCAACTCAAGAATTCACTCCCAGATTTGGTTCAGATGAAAACAAGGTGCACAAACAGTACTGGGGTGATACAACGGTATTTGGTTATGAATATCCAGCACCTCATTCGACGGGGCAAGAGCCGAGATCCCCTCACCGGGAGTGACCTCTTTGGCAGAAGTTTACGTCAGGGTAATAACTTCACTATAGTCGATTACTTTTTGCTTTGCATCGTGGTATTCAGTGGGAATATCCTGCACCTTATTCCATGTGGAAAGAGCCGAGATCCCTTCACCGGGAGTGACCTCTTTAGCAAAGGTTTTCGCCACTATATATTTATAAAAAGCTATCCGGTTCCTTCAACGATATCAAGTTCATTACGTTAAAGGTTTTTCTCTAAAAATCATTCGTAGCCCTCCGTCATTTCAGACGGTAGCACTTAGTATTCATGCTATGTTTGTTGGCCTTCGTCATGGCATAGTGTATGGTAGCTGTTTGTTACTTTTCTGTTGCATAGATAGATGCGTTGGTTTGGGACAGTCGTGCTACTATTTTGGCCTTCATCAAGGGTATGTACGGGTGGGTTCAAATTAACTTGGACAATGACGAGTAGAACTTGACATGTGACTTATGATATGTTGGCCTTCGTCAAGGTCATAAGAGCATGGGGTAGAAATCACATCGGGAGTTTCAAACATACAGGAAACTTGCCAGACTTGCACATACCATCTGGAGTGTGATAACTTGAGTGGATTCCATCAAGTTATCATGCGATAATAGTTGGGTCCTGATTCCCACTGATGAGTTTGTTTACTCCTCGGGTGATTTTAGATGATCCCGACTAATTCTTCTTTAGGGTTTGGAAGAGAATTGGAGGATACAGTGGGAGACATCCTGATTAGATAAAGTGATTGACTATTCTGATCTAGGTTAGAGTGCACGCTGAGTGTTTTTTTCACTCTCTCTCTCTGTGGCAGCGACCATGGCCCGACCCTAGATTATAACTCAGTAACCAAGTTAACCGAACCTTCTTAAGACACACTGGCTTTTGGATTGTCAGAGTTGCATATATCATTGCCACTCCTTTTTTTACCCTTTGCTTTTCTTCGGAACATTCCGTATTACTATGAAGATCCACATTTATTGGATATGACCATCGTATAGTTACATACGAACTCGAAGAAACTTTTTTCAGATTCGAGAATGGTTTCCAGTTCTGGAGAAAATGAATAGGACTATTCAGTTATCTTTTCCTTTTACCTTCTCTCAGGATGTGAGGGCTCCTAGGATTAGGAGAGGGTACACCTATTGCGCTTATTGGATGGTCTTCTTCCAAACCATAGGCAGGTGCCGAAAGGCGGGGATGGAAGAAAACCGATTATCCTAAGTGTGGTGTACAGAAGGTAATAAGTAAAGACAAATAAAGGGATTAGAAAGAGGAAAAAGTAAATTGCGACTGCTATCATTCATGACCAAACCGCATATATTGTCGCCACTCCTACTTCACCTTTGAATTTCTCCAGAACACCTCGTATCACTACGAAGATCTGCATTTTTTGGATAATCCATCGTATAGTTATATACGAACTCGAAGGAACTTGTTCCAGTTCGATGATGGATTCTGGTTCAGGAGAAATAGAATAAGGTTTATTCAGTTGTCTTTTATCTTTACTTTCTCTCAAGTTGCGAGGGCTCCTAAGATTAGAAGGGTATACCTATTACGCTTATTGGATAGTCTTCTTCCAAACCATAGGCTGGTGCCGAACGGTAGGGAAGGAAGAAAACCATTTAGCGTAAGGATAGTGTACAGAAGGTAATGAGTAAAGACAAATAAAGGGATTTGGTGAGATGGAAAAGAAATATACGGTTACAGTCATGAATCTGGATAATGGAAGAGGCATTACTAGGAATAACCGGCTACCCCTTCGAAACATTTTCATGTTTCAGTTTCACTATGCGTTGTTAATTGAAAACTGATTTCCTAATTAGATCCTTACTTCACAGTATGTATTTATCAGGCTTGATTCTCACATCTGTATGGTTTTAAAGATGATGAGTGGGAGTAAGTTATTGGGAATTAGGTGATTATATCCTCATTATATTAGAATTCGTTGCAATTGGTGATATTTGAGAAATCTGGGCCCAAACAAAAATTACCATAAACCCCATTTCCAAGTCAGAAACCTTTGTAGAAAAAATGGTGCACTGTTGCTACAGTCCTGCGGCGGAACCGCGGCCAAAATGAGGGTACGGCCGCGGTTCCGCCGCGCTACAGTGACAACAACGTACCAAATTTTCTCAGAACACTTAAAAAAACCTGCCTATTTTTCTGCAGCACACCAAATAATTTTTTGACCACAGGAAAAATTCAACAAAAACTGTGACTTGGAAATGCAGTTTTTGGAAATTTCGTCCGATCAAAATTCTAAACACGCTAGAGCAAGCTAGTAAAGGTTAATGGCGTGGCTCTGATACCATGTAAGACTACGGTAGCTCCCCGGCCGTCTTTCCGAGGCCAAAATGTGGAAACGAAAACTTTTCTTAAACTAGAAACCGGAGCAATCGTATGCTTAAACCCGGATCGAACCATTAACCTACAACTAGCTATCTAGAGAAGGGATAGAAAGGCTATACCAATCGATCCATGTCCTTCGGTCTTTGGCCACCATCCCAAGCTCCTCACGGCATCTCCGGTCTTGATCTCCTCGTCGGAAAGGGCACCACATCTACGAGTCTTTTTACGGGCTCCCGCTTCATCCGAAGTAACTCGGGCACGAAGTGTGCCAGCCGACGTGTCCAAGGTGTTGTAGAGAATGTTTGTGATCACTTTGTCTCTTGCATCCATTGCTTGGATGGAGGTTGAAGGTGTTGCCATTAATGGAGGTCATGAGCTAGAGGAAGAAGAAGGAGAAGAGAGCTTTTCTTTTCACTTTGTTGTTCTATGATAAAAAGAGAGAGTATGAGATATAAAACAATACAAGACCAACCTTACCTTATGGCAGCCCCTCTCTCTTTCTTGTTATCATATCAACACAAATCAAGCTCATAATGTGACATTTACACACAAAAAGAGACCATGAGTCACCATATATGTCCATGTCACATTTAATGCATAAAATGATGATTTCTAGCTCATTATTTCCATATGCAAACATTAATCCAAATGTTTGCCACAACAAAAAGATACGGCAACATCTAAAGTAAACTCGTGACGGATCAAAAAGATACCCCTCACCTGTATATACATACCTGCACCCGCATTCCGACTGAATGCGAATGCGATGAGACTAAAGTAATCCAACAAATCTAATACTAGGATCCGGCTTAAACCAAAGCCCACTAGTATGATCCGCCCGATCATGATCCGTGCACTACTGCACGTATATGATCGGACCCTGCCATATATCATACGGCCTCTACAACGTTTCGCCCGAAACATGAGAAACAGTCTGTGGGGGACTCTAAAGACTCGTCAATACTTTGGCTGTGGATTTAACCACTAGCACGTCAGTGGTACTAGCTGTACGTAATGGGCTACCAGGTATTGACCAAAAGGGAGGTCGATGAGCGAACTCATCCTGACACCCTACTGAGCCTGTCAGTGACAATATCTGTACAGTCCGGTCCGTTCGTCTATGAGCATCGCATGGCGGGCCTAGGGGGTTGGTAAAAGTCAGACCCCCAAAAGCGGTACAAGACGTGTCGGAGTGTAGCCCAGAACACCCTGAGATACTACTGGTGTAGGGTTCCTAGGCATCCTAATGAGGTCTCACAAGGCATCAACCATGCCAATTTCAAAAATTATGGTGCCGAGAAACCCTAGTGTACGGATCGTTGGCTAGATTTCTAGGCGAAAAGTAAACTAGTTAACACTTAACTAAAGAATACGGAAATACAACCTTTGTAGATCCGGTGCTCCACCTCCACGGCTCCGCAATGAAGTCCTCTCCGCTGTCCAAATCGAACCATGACTCTCACGGTGGTTTCATCGGAGAAAAGACCGGGCTAGGTCGTCGACAACGTGCCGAAGATGATCTACGTCGAAGCATCGCTAGATCAAGCTCTAACTTCACCAAGTCAAAAAAACTTGTGAAGGAAACACACTCTACTACTTGGCAAGAGGTAGAGGATGAAGAAATAGAAAGTGGGTAGACTTTAGAATTGGATTTCTCACTTGTTTTCATCAATCACCATTGATGAAGAATGGTTTTCTTCTTGAGTTCAAGGAAGAAGAAGAAGAAAATGATATATGATAAGTTAATCAAAAAAGAATAGAAACACAATCCTTATCATAATTCTAACTATGGTTATGTGTAGAGAATTAACCAAGGGTTAAAGGAATGGTTAGGGTTAAGGATGAGATAAGAATGGTGGACAAAGTCAAAGCTTCATGAAGCTTCAACTAAACAACAAATAAAGCCACCATTCTTTTCTCTTCTCATTTATTTTCCAAAATGAAATGGATAAATAAATAAGTGAATAAAACAAAACCCTAACCATAATCATGTAACCATGGTTTGATCTTTACACAAAAACCCTAGCATAACATGTATCATCAAACATGATACAATCAAGTGCACAAAAGTATATCACATATACAATGTGTACAATCCGAGTGAGAAAATCCATTTAAAGTGAACCAATACTAGTTAATGCAAAGTAATATATCAAATATATAATTATGCATTAAATCATTAAATCAACACTTGATTTAACGATCCGGTCATATCTCATATAACCGACTAGTATTCTATGTATCGGCTTATCGAACCAACCCTTGATTCGATAACTAGGTTATATCGCATACAACCTTTTGATACATTCATCGCGAGAATGGAATACGGTATCACATACACGCATTATTCTCGGTCCCGCACATATCTCATATGCGCTCCTATTTCGTTTCGCTTGAGCCAGGAAACCTCTGTGTAGGACTCTAAAGACTCGTCAATACGCCGGCAGCAGGTGATGATCATATCAAGCACTCACAAGCCGCAAGCGGTCTGCTAAACGTAACGGCCACCCGGGTATTGAGCGATCTGAAGATCGACGAGCAAGCCCGCTCACACTCCAGTGAATCCGACCAGTAACACTACCGTACAGTCCGGTCTGATCGTCTGATATGTCGCATATCTCGCCTAGGGGTGGTAAACGTCAGACCCCAATAGCTCGATAAGTCGTGTCGATATGAGGTCTATAACTGTTTGAGAAACTACTGGTAACACTTACCAGTAAATCTCAGCAACCCTGGCCAGGGATTTCCTGTTATAGCCAATCGAACACAGCGCAACATCAACTCCCTATACCGGGAGAGACGAATCCCCTCCTATCGCTCATTGCCTCCATGTGACTCGGGACTGTACCCAAAAACCACCGTTTTGCACGCCCTCTTGGACGTGGTAAGATGGAAATCAAAGCACAGTGGGAACCACACAAGACTCTATGACGATCTCGGGTCAACAGACTACTCTGTACCAGTGTCACCAGAGAACTGCCATCTGACGTGAGGTATAATACCATCTGGGAGTTCTCGGCGAGTCCGTCCAGTGTACCCAGTCTCTACTGAGCACCCGTATATCATCTCTGATGTCAAACACCAATGGATATGGGATCATCCATCGCCCATCTGTATGGGTCGAGAAGGTACACGCTAGTCTACTCTGGTATATCGATGCCCCGTCTCGATACACCCACGACTAGGGACTTTGAAGGATGTACTTATGGACTACCATGTCCCCACTAGTATGATCCGCATCATAGTCCAGGTAGTCAAGCACACATCCTAAGGGCTTTACCAACATGTAACAGAGAGACAAACAGTATACATGTTAAGGTAAAGAGCAACCAGATAGCATACTATCATGTCGAGCAAGAAAGTCCTCCCTATATATGTCCCAGCATCCACTACAATATACATCCTATGTACAGTAATGGCCTCTAGGGCATACATATAACTAACAATCTCCCACTTGCACTAGGGACATCTGTAGCAGTGGTTGTAGTATCTCATACTCAACCATCCCATAAAAATCTCTCTCTGGGAACAGGCCTTTGTGAGTGGATCCGCTGTGTTGTCCTCTGAATCTACTCTCCTAACCTGGATCATCCTGGAGATCAACTATCTCCATGATCAGGCGATGCTGCCTTAGAATAAGTCTGGATCACTGATGGGACCGGCGTTCCTTGGCATAAGCCACAACTCCATTGTCACACAATGGGAGGAACTAAGTTCATCTCATGAACCAAAATACACCCAGACTGCCTCTTTGGTAGCATCTTAAGTAGCGATGTATCTAGCCTTTATCGTCTAGTATGCCACAGTATCTAGCTTGGAACTCTTCCAACATACCGTCCCTTTACTTAGGGTAAAGACAATGCCTGTGACTGACATTCAGCCGTCTTTATCACCCTGGAACACTTCCAGTGATTCTCTCCAGGATCAATTGATACTATCTCACTACAACTAGTGAGAATCCCAACATCCAATTAGATCTATCTCATAGATCCAAAACCCAGGATTTAGGAGGCATCACTTTGATCCTATATGGAGAATCATTGTGATAAGCGGAGATTGATCGAGCGTAGCATAGGAAACTCCTTCCCTATCAAGAGTATGTCATCTACGTACTCTACGAGGATCACCACCATACTCCCTACAACCTTTTTGTATATACAAGGTTCATCTACCATTTTGATGATGTCAAACTGTTTGACTAATCCATCAAAACAGATGTTCCAACTCCGCGATGCCTGCTTTATCCTATAAAGCATCTTGCACACGTTTCCGCTGCTCCCACTGTCTACGAAGCCCTCTGGCTGTGTACTTATAGACGCTCTCTTCCAAAATATCATTTAGAAAAGCAGTCATGACACCCAACCACCAGATATCGTAGTCATGGTATGTAGCCGTGGTAAGTAGGATCTGGATGGACTTAAGCATAGATACTTGAAAAGGTTTCATCATTATCCACGCCTGGTTGATGACGAAAACCTTTAACAAGTCTAGCTTTGAAAGTCTCAACTTTTCCATATACACCAAGTAATCTTCTCAAGATATACTTGCTCCTGATGGAGATTTAACCCTTCAGATATAGCAACCAAAGTCCATACTTTGTTGGTGTATAAGGATTCCATCTCAGATCACTAAGCATCCAGCCATTCTTACTGAGTCTTACTCCTGATGGCCAGCTCGAAACTAGTTGGGTCATCATCTCATGATGTAATCCTCGCTCCCACTGTCATAGAGAAACCGAAGTATCTCTCAGGTGGGTGAGGAACCCTACTAGATCGGCGGAGAGGCTGAGGTTCGTTGGAATCTACTGAATCCTTTGGTTCTATCAAATCATGTGCTGTAGTTTGTATAGCTGGAACATTTCCAATTCCACATTACAGACCTTGCCTCGAGCTTGTCCGGATTTTGCTTTTAGACATAGGCCGGTCAACCCCAAATCTTAACTAACTTAAGATATGGGCTCTTCCCTTATCATATCAAATATGAAGTGGTAGGCAACTGATTTGATTTGAACCCTATTCAATAGGTATGCAGCTTCTCAAGTGCATAACTCCCAAAAAGGAAATAGGTAACTCAGTAGTACTCATCATAGAGCACACCTTATCAAATAGGGTGTATCTGCTCCGCCCCGATATACCATCGTGCTATGGTGTATACGGAGGAGTAATGCTGAGAGAGAATCTCATTCTCCTTTAGAATGGTCCAGGAATTCCGTGCTCAAGTATTCTCCTTCTTGATCTCATCAAAGGATATAATACTTATACCCGTATTTCGGTTCTCTACTTCTTACTTATATTCTATGAATATCTCAAAAGGTTCGGATTTGTGTTTCAACAGGAACATATGACTGAATCTTGGGAGATTATCAGAGAATATAACGAAGTATAAAGAACCAGTCTTGGCATGTGTAGACAGGGGACCTTTCATACATCAACATGTATCATCCCAAGAGTTTACTAACTCTTTCTCTGTTTCCATAAAACGGAGCTATGGTCATCTTATCTTTGCGACATGACTGGCGAGTTTCACAAGATGTAAGTTCAAACTAATTTAAATATGCATCTTTATGTAACTCTAGCCAGTCGGGTCGCATTGATCTGACCTAGTCTACAATACCTCAAGAAGGATTCGTTCATTTCTGAACTCTTCCTCTTGTGTGTGTTCCATATACTAAGAACTGCAGTTTGATTTAGAACTTCAATGCTTTTAGATAACGTGCCTGAATCGATCAACTTTTGATATAGGAAATGTTCAAAACATTATCCAACTATACAAAATTTTATCATTTCTTTACTAATAAAGAGACCGATATGATTTTGTATATCAGGTTCGGTATCTAATAACATTCGTTCAGAATCAATGTATTGTAATACAGGGTGACAGTGACCGACAGACTTGGCTGCAACACTTGCCCCGTTTTCTGCCTCATGAAACTTATCACCCGTTCTCAGTTCTCTACCTATCTGTAGCCCTATGTAACAGATTACATATCTGGGATCCTGATCTGGTATCACATACCCAGGACGTAAAGGATACTGAGAAACAGTTCTGTATAATGAACACACCCGAAGATGATGCATCAGCATGCACTCTCTTCGTTTGGGCGGCACGGGAATTCTGGTAATCCCCAATTTCCTGCTCTGTCTTATAACAATTATAAGGTGGAGCGGGACCAACGTTCCCCAGCTCAGTATAACAAGCGGGTTCGGTCAATATTCCGTATTATTATCTTGATTAAGGCGTGATATGGTCGCTACCTGGAGAGAGAGAGAAGAAAACACTCAGCGTGCGCTCTGTCAAGAATAGATTGGTTATTATTTTATCTAATCAGGATGGCTCCCACTGCTTTTTATCAAATCTTCCTTCAAACCCTAAAAGGAAAGACTAGCCGGGATTAATTACACACTACAAGTTCGCCAATCTTTCAGCCAGGCCAGTGTCGGTACTTTGAGGGAGGTCCCCCGTGCTTTCGCACGAACCTAATTAATGTAAACCTCGTTTTCCCAGAGGCGTAACCTCGTTAACACCTTTCTAGACACCTACTTGATCGGCTAATTATAATGTATAAAACTCTCCCAGGAGTAACTCTTACTCGCAGCGGGTATCGGGATCCAACTATCTCATAGGAGGTATGCAATCTCATTGCAAATTTCAACACTTGAAATTCCCGATAATATTTTGCCCCTAGCAGCTATATGACCTTAACATAGTCAACAAATCATAAGTGCTAGTCAAGTTCAACCCGTCATTTCCCGATTGAATTAAACCTACCCGCACGACCCTTAACATAGTCAACAAAGTCGCACGACTACCCTAATCCAATCACATCATATGCTTATGCAGATAAGCACTAATTAGCTACCGCACACTACGCCTTAACATAGTCAACAAACGTAGCACGAATACTAACCAGTACTTATCTGAAATGACGGAGGGCTACGACAGGTTTTTCTGAAAACCTTTTGCGTAATGAACTTGATATCGTTGTAGAATCAAATGATTTTGAAATGGAGTGTTTTTGAGGCTTTTCTAGTTTTGCTAAAGGAGTCACTCCCGGTGAAGGGATCGTCGGTCCTTTCCTCGTCGAATGAGGTGCGGGATATATCATATATATCACTGTGCAAAGCAAAACACTTAAAAGCAATCAAAAGACAAACCGAGTGTGTAGCATCTGCCAGTTATTGCTAAAGGAGTCACTCCCGGTGAAGGGATCTCGGTCCTTTCCTTATCGAATAAGGTGCTGGATATATCGCATATACCGCTGTGCAAAGCAAGAACTGTAGCTACCTGTTTTATTTTGAAATTCGATTCTACAACATCTTAGGTTTCTTTTATTTCATTAATCACATTAATGAAGTCCCATCATTTAAGTGCCTAAACATCACAGATAAATACGACGTACACTTATGCCATCCGCATTCGCCTCGATGTCCCCTCGTGCACCGTTAGGTTAGGTAACTAACGGCAGAGCGGGGCAGGGCTAGCGCGGGTGTAAAACATAAGTAACGCCTATATAATATATCATATATACTATATACTGTATCCATCACAGAACATCACATGATCACATCACAGATATCGCAGCAGAAAAAACATATGAAATATTGGATATACTAGGACGTCCGTGTTTTCAATACGAGCCAGTATAAAACACGGATTCCACGGTCGTGATGAATAGCCAAACCCACACCCCTAGACCCCTACGAGAGCGGCAAGCAACCCTGCCAATTCTAGAGTTAGGAGACCCGGACCCGACTCCTCGAGTTGGTCTCCCACTGGACTCCAGAACCCGGTTACTTGTGCCCTCCTCCTTGGGTCTATCCTAGTGCGGAAAAGTAAATAATATACAAACGGTGACAACTTCCGCAACCTGGAAGTGCCCCAATAAAAGAATATTACATACAAGTTTTTACATGAATGAAAATGAAAAACACTCATCTCACATAAAAACCCCCGGCTATTCAAACACGACGATCCAATATAACATATCCAGCAACACATAACATCACATGTCATCAACGTAAGTAAATATGCGCATCCCAATTGTCGTTGACATATAGCAACGAAACCGGCGATATCACATATTACACTTACGGTCACAGAAAAGAAAGTGTAATACTACAACAGTTGGAATCCGTAACCACCTCAGACATCGCATGCCTGACCAAATGAAATATTTAGACATCGCATGCCTAACAATTATAAACCCCGCATTTTAGTCTCAAAATCGAAAACTCTTTTCAATATCAAGTAGGGCAATTCAACAGGATTCCCGACATCCTGATCGAATGCTCGTCGCAAACTTCAGTAGGCGGCAGCACCCCTGATACCGTCGACGAAGTGCACCAAGGCGGAACACCGCTACCGCGAGCACCCGAACGGATGCTTTCGGCAACGGGGTTCTCCTACAGTCACTTGGTCGGGGCTATGGAGTGAGGCTGTCTATTAAGTTTACCCGGCGAGTATCCGCGTACGCTACGTGATTGCGACGGACTTTTGATCACATCAAAATTCCGTGGCAACCGATCAAGTGAGACTAAACTGCTATGTTTATAACATTCATTCAGTTATCTCATAACTTCTTGTGAATTCCAATTATTGTATCACATTCCAGATAATTAGAAAATGTTAAACTTTCCGATTGAACATTCGAACACCCAAGTTTTCCCGATACAGATCAACACATGAAATAAGTCTAACAACATTCAGTTCGTGCCTCAGTACCAACGGTCCAGCCGTAGAAGGGTCAAGCCAACGCCTCACATGTGGCACGCCGTACTGCCCCAAACCCTAAGGTTCAAAGGGCAGTTCAAGACGGTCACATAATCGAGTTAAGGTTTGCTGTCTTCTAGAGGGACCATCGCGTTACTTGCACTACTTAGAACGTCGTTAAACTACGGAAAAATCCAACACTTGGAAATTTCCCGACAGGGGAAAAATTGGGTATTTATATCCGGTCGAACTTTTTAACATATTCTAAAATTTATCCGGAAAGCCACACAGACAAAATTTGATACTCCGATCGAAACACCGAATCCCCAAAAACACAGCAGAAAAATTCAAATCTTGAATCAATTTAAAAATTCCCAGAAAACTCAGCATAATTTATCAGGAATTACTGTGCAAAACATAAGGGCTGACGTCACCATAAGGCCGCGGAACCGCCGCAGAAGCCAGGCTTCTGCCGCGGTTCCGCCGCACAAATCACTGTTCACCAGAAACTTTTTGCACCGTAATTCTTATTTTTCCCTGCTGAATTTTTTAGCAATTTTTAATTTGGAAAAATCCCAGTTTTTGAAAAAAGGACAGAGAGCTATTTTGGGTTTGGGTTTTCGGGTCGTTCGGACTTCAAATTCCGTCTAGACTTCACCTAAGGCTCTAGCTTGGCTCTGATACCACTGTAGGGTTCCTAGGCATCCTAATGAGGTCTCACAAGGCATCAACCATGCCAATTTCAAAAATTATGGTGCCGAGAAACCCTAGTGTACGGATCGTTGGCTAGATTTCTAGGCGAAAAGTAAACTAGTTAACACTTAACTAAAGAATACGGAAAGACAACCTTTGTAGATCCGGTGCTCCACCTCTACGGCTCCGCAATGAAGTCCTCTCCGCTGTCCAAATCGAACCATGACTCTCACGGTGGTTTCATCGGAGAAAAGACCGGGCTAGGTCGTCGACAACGTGCCGAAGATGATCTACGTCGAAGCATCGCTAGATCAAGCTCCAACTTCACCAAGTCAAGAAAACTTGTGAAGGAAACACACTCTACTACTTGGCAAGAGGTAGAGGATGAAGAAATAGGAAGTGGGTAGACTTTAGAATTGGATTTCTCACTTGTTTTCATCAATCACCATTGATGAAGAATGGTTTTCTTCTTGAGTTCAAGGAAGAAGAAGAAGAAAATGATATATGATAAGTTAATCAAAAAAGAATAGAAACACAATCCTTATCATAATTCTAACTATGGTTATGTGTAGAGAATTAACCAAGGGTTAAAGGAATGGTTAGGGTTAAGGATGAGATAAGAATGGTGGACAAAGTCAAAGCTTCATGAAGCTTCAACTAAACAACAAATAAAGCCACCATTCTTTTCTCTTCTCATTTATTTTCCAAAATGAAATGGATAAATAAATAAGTGAATAAAACAAAACCCTAACCATAATCATGTAACCATGGTTTGATCTTTACACAAAAACCCTAGCATAACATGTATCATCAAACATGGTACAATCAAGTGCACAAAAGTATATCACATATACAATGTGTACAATCCGAGTGAGAAAATCCATTTAAAGTGAACCAATACTAGTTAATGCAAAGTAATATATCAAATATATAATTATGCATTAAATCATTAAATCAACACTTGATTTAACGATCCGGTCATATCTCATATAACCGACTAGTATTCTATGTATCGGCTTATCGAACCAACCCTTGATTCGATAACTAGGTTATATCGCATACAACCTTTCGATACATTCATCGCGAGAATGGAATACGGTATCACATACACGCATTATTCTCGGTCCCGTACATATCTCATATGCGCTCCTATTTCGTTTCGCTTGAGCCAGGAAACCTCTGTGTAGGACTCTAAATACTCGTCAATACGCCGGCAGCAGGTGATGATCATATCAAGCACCCACAAGCCGCAAGCGGTCTGCTAAACGTAACGGCCACCCGGGTATTGAGCGATCTGAAGATCGACGAGCAAGCCCGCTCACACTCCAGTGAATCCGACCAGTAACACTACTGTACAGTCCGGTCTGATCGTCTGATATGTCGTATATCTCGCCTAGGGGTGGTAAACGTCAGACCCCAATAGCTCGATAAGTCGTGTCGATATGAGGTCTATAACTGTTTGAGAAACTACTGGTAACACTTACCAGTAAATCTCAGCAACCCTGGCCAGGGATTTCCTGTTATAGCCAATCGAACACAGCGCAACATCAACTCCCTATACCGGGAGAGACGAATCCCCTCCTATCGCTCATTGCCTCCATGTGACTCGGGACTGTACCCAAAAACCACCGTTTTGCACGCCCTCTTGGACGTGGTAAGATGGAAATCAAAGCACAGTGGGAACCACACAAGACTCTATGACGATCTCGGGTCAACAGACTACTCTGTACTAGTGTCACCAGAGAACTGCCATCTGACGTGAGGTATAATACCATCTGGGAGTTCTCGGCGAGTCCGTCCAGTGTACCCAGTCTCTACTGAGCACCCGTATATCATCTCTGATGTCAAACACCAATGGATATGGGATCATCCATCGCCCATCTGTATGGGTCGAGAAGGTACACGCTAGTCTACTCTGGTATATCGATGCCCCGTCTCGCTACACCCACGACTAGGGACTTTGAAGGATGTACTTATGGACTACCATGTCCCCACTAGTATGATCCGCAACATAGTCCAGGTAGTCAAGCACACATCCTAAGGGCTTTACCAACATGTAACAGAGAGACAAACAGTGTACATGTTAAGGTAAAGAGCAACCAGATAGCATACTATCATGTCGAGCAAGAAAGTCCTCCCTATATATGTCCCAGCATCCACTACAATATACATCCTATGTACAGTAATGGCCTCTAGGGCATACATATAACTAACAACTGGAATACCTACCAGTAAATCTCCTGTCTCGGCCGAGGGCTTTGTGTAATGGCTCTCCTAGACACAGCGCGATCTCATCCCCAATACCGGGAGAGACGAAACCCCTGTAGATCTGCTTACTGCCTCCATGTGGCTCGGGACTGTACCCAACTAAAACCTATTTGCATGACTCCTTTGAGCCGTGGTAGGGTAGTAATCAAAGTACAGTGGGAACTCATACGAGACAAATGACGATCTCAGGTCGATGAACTAACCTGTACACATGTCACCAGGGAACTACTATCTGACGTCAGGTATAATACCAACTAGCATGTTCCCGGCGAGTCCTGTCCGGTGTACTCATAACCCAATGAGCACCTGTATACATCTTAGGTGATTCAACTGACACCAATGGCTTGTGAGACCGGCCACCGCCCCTCGTCGGGGTCTCGATTGTATACACTAGTCTACTCCGGAGTATCGATGCCCTGTCTCGAAACTCCCACGACTAGGGACCACTTTTAAGGACGTGCTTATGGACTACCCAACTCTCACGTATATGATTGCCATCATACTGCTGGTAGTCAAGCAGGATCCTAAGGGCTCTATCAATGTGTAATAGTGACATGTAAGGTCACCTAAAGCAGTACACGATGATAAAGACAAACCATGGTAGCATACTATTCTCTATCAACGTGTAATAGTGAACTACAATGTCACCTAAAGCATGTACACGATGATAAAGACAAACCAGATAGTATACAAACCTCTTGAGTAAGACTGTCCTACCGGTTAGGTCCTCCCTCAATCATTGCAATCACGTGCCTGCGATCCAATAATTGACTCTGAGGGCACTATATCCAACAATCTCCCACTTGCACTCGAGGCTAATTATTGCGATGTCGCATACTCACAGCCCGTGTGATACCGAACACCCAACTCCTCTACTAATCAGTCTCACAAAGCCTGTTTGCGAAACTATTGCGTTCGAGGAATAGCCTAAGTGAGTGGATCCGCCCTGATGTTTCTTTCTATGTCTCTCTTTATCCCAAGTTCGCGGAGAAAGCCATCTCCCGAAATGTGCAATACCTATCTTAGAATGTGTCTGGATATCTGATAGGACCTAGCTCATAAATGAACTCCAAATCCAAACTTCTTAGACTGTATCGTCAACTGAACTTAATCAGTATCCTGCGCCATGCCTCCCTCAGTATCCGCCTGGACCACCTGTCCAAACTACTGCCCCTCGTCAGAGGGAAAACTATAACCCTGACAGTCACTCTGTCAACCAGGTCACCTTAGAAGCCTGGAATGATAACCGTCTCCCGAAAGAGGCCGTCGTTATCATATCCCTAGAACATCCACTTATGTTCTAAAACTGCTTTCGAACGTTTCTCCAGTTTAGGATTAATATTAACTTATTGCATCTCGTGCAAAAACAACATCTGGTGTGGTACTTAACATCTCATGATCGACTCAATTGCCTAAGCAAGTGATGTGTCTATCATGCACATCCCTCTCCCCTTTAGTTTGTAAGACAACTTTAGAGAGGGTGACTCCATCACGTGTAGGTACACTACCGTGCCAGGAGTCATCCATTCTAAAACACCTTTAGAATGCTGTCTAAGTACCCAGATTGGGAAACTACCCAAATCTAGTATCTAAAACCATAGATCTAGTAACCAGAATGTCTGATATTATATCTATATCCTATGTGGAGAAACCACTGTGTGACAACCAAAGTATAACCGATCGTAGTGCAAGAATATCACTTCCTACTATGTGTATGTCATCCAAATACCAGGACATGACATCCTACTATCTTCTTAACAGATCCATCCCCTATTCTGATGAAGTCAAACCTATGACTGTCACATCAGAAATAGATGATCTATCTCCGCTATTTCTGCTTTAGTCTATAAATAGACATAAGCCACATGTCTACTATGCTTCCGCTGCTCCCACTGACTACGACAACCCTCTGGCAGAGTCATATGCACGTGCACTTCTAAAGCAAGTTTAGAACGACGCTATACTCATCCTCCTGTCGGGTCTCACAGTCTGGAACAACAGCAATGGCAAGTCTGGGTAAACATGAACCTCCCTGTCACCGTCCTTGAGGCTACCGGAGTACCTTTCGGGTGCCTGAGGTTACCCACCATATCTGCGGAGTGGCCAATGGAACGTCAAACCAGATTGAATCTTTAGGTTCTTATCAAATTTTCAGTAACCGTTTGCGGTTCTGGAATCACTTCCAGTTCTACCATACTCCCACTTCTGTTTTCTGAAAAAAAAATCCATTTTTATTAAAACTGTGGCGAGTCAAGAACAATATCACTATTGATCTTCCAGATGGTAGAAAGTTAACCCTCGTCATAGCCCGGGTCAACCCACAAACAGCCATTACAGAAACGTGCCTTGAGTTATCCAGAGTCTGGTTTTAAGCATAAGCCGGACAACTCCCCGTACCTTAACATTGTTAAGATATGAACTATTCTATATCCAATATAGAAACAGAGGCACTGATTTAATTGGAACCAGATTCAAATCATGCAGCTGTCTCCAGTGCATGTCAACTAAATGGAGAGAGGCCGATCAGCATTACTCAACTTAGGAGTGCTCCCAATTATGAGTAACCTGAAAGAGAATCAAGTTCTCAAAACTATTACTATCAACTGAATACCATGCATAAGTATCTACATCTTCGATCACCTTGAAGAATCCCGATACTTGCAACACCCGGTTCTCTACTTTATTCATATACCTATAACTTCTCAAACTTGGACCTTGTGTTTCTACGAAACACTTGTCTAAAAACTAGAGAAGTCATAAGTAAACCGAATATAGTACGAGGACCAACCCCTTTGTCCTAATGGACACATGACAACATACAATACTCTGTATAAGTCCCTTGAGTCTAATAACTCATTCCCTGTGTGTCGTAGGTGAAAACTGTACTTATGGTTAAGAAGAATTACACCGCTGTTTAATGCTTCTTACCTAACCATCCATTGATATAGGTAAATGTCATAGATATAATTTCAAAAAGTTATATCTCAGTTTATAAAAATAAACGTACAGATATATCAATTTGAAATTGGTGCATTACATCGGATATTCAAAACCAAATATTTGCCGTCCGGCAAACAACCCGGGTGATTTCCTCAAATATCACCAATTACAACGAATCCCGATATAATGAGGATGATCACCCAATTCCTAATAACTTACTCCCACTCATCATCTGTAAAACCATACAGATGTGAGAATCAAACGTGGTAAATACATACCCTGGAGCAAGGACTAATTGGGAAATCAGTTTTCTGTTAACAACGTGCAGTGAGACTGAAACATGAAAATGTTTCGAAGGGGTATCTTGGTATTCCTAGTAATGCCTCTTCCATTATCAGATTCACAACTGTAACCGTATATTTCTTTTCCATCTTTCCAAATCCCTTTATATGTCTTTAGTCATTACCTTCTGTACCCCTTTAGGCCAAATGGTTTTCTTCCTTCCCTACCGTTCGGCACCAGCCTATGCTTTGGAAGAAGACTATCCAATAAGCATAATGGGTGTACTCTCCTAATCCTAGGAGTACTCGAAACCTGAGAGAAGGTGAAGATAAAAGACAACTGAATAAACCTTATTCCTATTTCTCCTGAACCAGAATCCATCCCCGAACTGGAACAAGTCCCTTTGAGTTCGTATATAACCATATGATGGAGTATCCATTAAACTGTGGATCTTCGTAGTGATACGGGGTGTTCCGGAGAAATACAATGGTGAAATAGGATTGGCGAAGAAATACTTGGTTTGGTCGTGAATAGCAGTCGCAATTTACTTTGCCCTCTTACTAATCCCTTTATTTGTCTTTACTTAATACCTTCTGTACACCATCGTTAGGCTAATTGGTTTTCTTCATTCCCCACCGTTCGGCACCTGTCTATGGTTTGGAAGAAGACTATTCAATAAGCGTAATAGGTGTACTGTTCCTAATCCAAGGAGCACTCGCAACCTGAGAGAAGGTAAGAGGAAAAGACAACTGAATAATTCTATTCGTTTTCCCCAGAATCGGAAACCATCCTCGAATCTGGAACAAGTTCCTTCGAGTTCGTATATAACCATACGATTGTTTTATCCAATGGAAGTGGACGTTCGTAGTAATATGAGGTATTCTGGAGAAAAGGGTAAAAAAAGGAGTGGCAATGAGGTATGCAACTCTGACAATCCAAAAGCCAGTGTTATAAGAATGTTCGGTTAACTTGGTCACTGAGTCCTAGTCAAGGGTCGGGCTGTGGTCGCTGCCAAAGAGAGAGAGAAAAGAAACACTCACCATGCACTCTAACCTAGATCATAATGGTTATCACTTTATCCAATCAGGAAACCTCCCATTGTAATCTCAAATTCTCCTCCAAACCTGAAAGAAGAATTGGTCGGGATCACCCGAGGAGTAAACCAACTCATCAGTGGGAATCGGGATCCAACTATCATCACATGATAACGTGACGGAATCCACTCACGTTATCACACTCCAGAAGGTATGCGCATGCCCGGCAAGTTTCAGTTTCTTTAGAAACCCCCGATGTGATTTTTACCCCTAGGACCCAAGTGACCTTGACACAGTCAACAAATCAAAGAGTCCTAGTCAAGTTCAATCCGTCATTATCCTGGATTGCTTTAAACCCACCCGTACGAGCCCTTGACACAGTCAACAAGGCCGCACGACTGTCCTAACCAATCCCATTAATATGCCACAAACAAACACTACTTAGCTACCGCACACTACGCCTTGACACAATCAACAAACGCAGCACGAATACTAAGTAATACTTGTAAGAAATGACGGAGGGCTACGTCTAGTTTTTGGCGAAAAACTTTTAACGTAATGAACTTGATATCGTTGAAAGAACTGCATAGCTTTTTATAAAAATATAGTGGCGAAAACCATTGCTAAAAAGGTCACTCCCGGTGAAGGGATCTCGGCTCTTTCCCCGTAGAATGAGGTGCAGGATATTCCAACTGAATACCACGATGCAAAGCAAAAAGTAATCGGCTATAGTGAAGTTATTACCCTGACACAAACTTCTGTCCAAGGGGTCACTCCCGGTGAAGGGATCTCGGCCCTTGCCTCGTCGACTGAGGTGCTGGATATTCATAACCGAATACCATTGTGCAAAACAAAAGAGAACGTCCTTGCAATAACAGCTTTTTTTGAAAAATGCTCCAACAACATCATAATAGGTTTGTTTAGCTTGCATTGATCCGAATCAATGCAGTCCCATCAATTGATCACACCAATAAAGATCGAAAATACGATATACGTATATGCCATCCGCATTCGCCACTGGGTCCTGTCATCACCCATTAGGTTACTTAACTAACGACAGAGCGGGGACTGGAATAGCGCGGGTGTAAAACATATACAACATCTACTAGTATATATATCAATATATAATATTCGCTCAAGGCGTGATAAAATGCAACATTACAGAAATGTAATAAGCATCACAGAACAATACAGATAATCTGGGATCCCCGGGTTTCATAGAGCCGCTACTGAAACCCGACGTTCCCCTGGTCGTGTGGATAGCCTGTGCAATGAAATCCTAGATCCCTACGGGCGTGGCAAGTTACCCGCCAAAACCTTAAGTGAGGCAGCCCCCTTCAACAATGTGAATGGACCACCCAACACTTCGCGGAATCCGGTAACTTGAGCACCCCTCCTTGGGTCAACCTGTACCCCCTACGAGTGCGGCGAATAGCCCGCCAATTCTAGAGTGAAGCCCCCTCCGTCTCAAAGCCATGAGATGCGGGCCCGTTGCCCTCTAGAACCCGGCTACCCGTGCACCCCTCCGCGGGGTAATCCTAGTACAGAAAGTAAAATATACAACGGGTACATCGACCTCATCCCGGTCGTGTCCCAAAAGAATAATATACAAACAGGTAGTGACGGCAGTCCACATGTCGGACGCTCTCCCCGCAATATCAAATGTACATATACAACCAAACTGTACTACCATTGCTTCCAGGCTATCCACCATGACAAATCCGCAACATCAAAGCACAATACAGAACATCAACGTGAATGTCACGTTCGCAAATCCGTCTAAAAGAGCTATAGCAATTAGACAGGATTTACCGATCAAATGACATTCACGGTCGCAGATATAATGTAAATACTGTAAACTAACATGTTTAAAAATTTCGATCGACCAAATTTCCCAAAGTGGGCCCCAAGCACAATACCCAGTACTCAAACAAATCTGGGCCCAAACAAAAATTACCAGAAACCCCATTTCCAACTCAGAAACCTCTGTAGAAAAAATGGCGCACTGTTGCTACAGTCCTGCGGCGGAACCGCGGCCAAAACGAGGGTACGGCCGCGGTTCCGCCGCGCTACAGTGACAACAACGTTCCAAATTTTCTCAGAATTCTTTAAAAACCCTGCCTGTTTTTCTGCAGCACACCAAATAATTTTTTGACCACAGGAAAAATTCGACAGAAACTGTGACTTGGAAATGCAGTTTTTGGAAATTTCGTCCGATCGAAGTTTTAAACACGATAGAGCAAGCTAGTAAAGGTTAATGGCGTGGCTCTGATACCATGTAAGACTACGGTAGCGCCCCGGCCGTCTTTCCGAGGCCAAAATGCGGAAACGAAAACTTTTCTTAAACTAGAAACCCGCGCTATCGTATGCTTAAACCCGGATCGAACCATTAACCTACAACTAGCTATCTAGAGAAGGGATAGAAAGGCTATACCGATCGATCCGTGTCCTTCGGTCTTTGGCCACCATCCCAAGCTCCTCGCGGCATCTCCGGTCTTGATCTCCTCATCGGAAAGGCACCACATCTATGAGTCTTTTTACGGGCTCCCGCTTCATCCGAAGCAACTCGGGCACAAAGTGTGCTAGCCGATGTGTCCAAGATGTTGCAGAGAATGTTTGTGATCACTTTGTCTCTTGCATCCATTGCTTGGATGGAGGTTGAAGGTGTTTCCATTAATGGAGGTCATGAGCTAGAGGAAGAAGAAGGAGAAGAGAGCTTTTCTTTTCATTTTGTTGTTTTATGATAAAAAGAGAGAGTATGAGATATGAAACAATACAAAACCAACCTTACCTCATGGCAGCCCCTCTCTCTCTCTCTCTTGTTATCATATCAACACAAATCAAGCTCTAATGTGACATTTACACACTAAAAGAGACCATGAGTCACCATATATGCCCATGTCACATTTAATGCATAAAATGATGATTTCTAGCTCATTATTTCCATATGCAAACATTAATCCAAATGTTTGCCACAACAAAAAGAGACGGCAACATCTAAAGTAAACTCGTGACGGATCACAAGGATACCCCTCACCTGTATATACATACCTGCACCCGCATTCCGACTGAATGCGAATGCGATGAGACTAAAGTAATCCAACAAATCTAATACTAGAATCCGGCTTAAACCAAAGCCCACTAGTATGATCCGCCCGATCATGATCCGTGCACCACTGCACGTATATGATCGGACCCTGCCATATATCATACGGCCTCTACAACGTTTCGCCCGAAACTTGAGAAACTGTCTGTGGGGGACTCTAAAGACTCGTCAATACATTGGCTGTGAATTTAACCACTAGCACGTCAGTGGTACTAGATGTACGTAACAGGCTACCAGGTATTGACCAAAAGGGAGGTCGATGAGCGAACTCATCCTGACACCCTACTGAGCCTGTCAGTGACAATATCCGTACAGTCCGGTCCGTTCGTCTATGAGCATCGCATGGCGGGCCTAGGGGGTTGGTAAAAGTCAGACCCCTAAAAGCGGTACAAGTCGTTTCGGAGTCTAACCCAGAACACCCTGAGATACTACTGGAATACCTACCAGTAAATCTCCTGCCTCGGCCGAGGGTTTTGTGTAATGGCTATCCTAGACACAGCGCGATCTCACCCCCAATACCGGGAGAGACGAAACCCCTGCAGATCCGCTCACTGCCTCCATGTGGCTCGGGACTGTACCCAACTAAAACCTGTTTGCATGACTCCTTTGAGCCGTGGTAGGGTAGTAATCAAAGTACAGTGGGAACTCACACGAGACAAATGACGATCTCATGTCGATGAACTAACCTGTACACATGTCACTAGGGAACTGCTATCTGACGTCAGGTATAATATCAACTAGCATGTTCTCGGCGAGTCCTGTCCGGTGTACTCATAACCCAATAAGCACCTGTATACATCTTAGGTGATCCAACTGACACCAATGGCTTGTGAGACCGGCCACCGCCCCTCATCGGGGTCTCGACTGTATACACTAGTCTACTTCGGAGTATCGATGCCCTTTCTCAAAACTCCCACGACTAGAGACCACTTTTAAGGATGTGCTTATGGACTACCCAACTCTCACGTATATGATCGCCATCATACTGCTGGTAGTCAAGCAGGATCCTAAGGGCTCTATCAATGTGTAATAGTGACCTGTAAGGTCACCTAAAGCAGTACACGATGATAAAGACAAACCATGGTAGCATACTATTTTCTATCAACGTGTAATAGTGAACTACAATGTCACCTAAAGCATGTACACGATGATAAAGACAAACCAGATAGTATACAAACCTCTCGAGTAAGACTGTCCTACCGGTATAGGTCCTCCCTCAATCATTGCAATCACGTGCCTGCGATCCAATAATTGACTCTGAGGGCACTATATCTAACACCATGTGTTGCAAGTACCAGTATTCTTCAAGTTGATTGAAGATGTAGATATATGTGTTTGGTATTCAATTGATAGTAATGGTTTTGAGAACTCGCTTCTCTTTCAGGTTACTCATATTTGGATGCACCCCTAGTTGAGTAATGCTGATCGGCCTCTCTCCATTTAGTTGACATGCACTGGAGACAGCTGTATGATTTGAATCTGGTTCCAATTAAATCAGTGCCTCTGTTTCTATATTGTATATAGAATGGTTCATATCTTAACGATGTTAAGGTGTATGGAGTTGTCCGGCTTATACTTAAAACCAGACTCTGGATAACTCAAGGCACGTTTCTGTAATGGCAGTTTGTGGGTTATCCCAGGATATGACGAGGGTTAACTTCTACCATCTGGAAGATCAATAGTGATATTGTTCTTGACTCGCCACAGTTTTAGTAAAATGGACTTTTTCAGAAAACAGTAGTGGGAGTATGGTAGAACTGGAAGTGATTCCAGAACCACAAACGGTTACTGAAAATTTAATAGAACCTAAAGATTCAATCAGGTTTAACATTCCATTAGCCACTCCGCAGATATGGTGGGTAACCTCAGGCACCAGAGAGGTACTTCGGTATCCTCAAAGACGGTGGCAGGGAGGTTTTTGTTTACCCAGACTTGCCATTACTATTGTTCTAGACTATGATACCCATCATGAAGATAAGTATAGCGTTGTTCTAAACTAGCTTTAGAAGTGCACGTGTATATGACTCTGCCAGAGGGTTTTTGTAGTCAGTGAGAGCAGCGAAAGCATAGTGGACAAGTAGCTTGTGTCTATTTATAGACTAAAGCAATTATAGCGGAGATAGATCATCTATTTTTTATATGACAGTCATAGGTTTTGCTTTATCAGAATAGGAGATGGATCTGTTAAGAAGGCAGTAGGGTGTGATGTTTTGGTATTTGGATGACATGTTAGTAATATGTATGCCCTAGAGGCCATTATTATACATGTGATGTATATTGTAGTGGATGTTCGGACATATATAGGGAGGACTTTCTTGCTCGACATGATAGTATGCTATCTGGTTGCTCTTTATCTTAACATGTACACTTATTGTCTCTCTATTACATGTTGATAAAGCCCTTAAGATGAGTACTTGACTACCAGGATTATGATGCAGATCATACTAGTAGGGAAGAGGTAGTCGGTAAGTACATCCTTCAAATGTTCCTAGTCGTGGGAGTATCGAGACGGGGCATCGATATTCCAGATGTAACTAGCGTATATGCTTCTCGACCCATGTGATGGGCGATGGATGATCCCATATCCATTGGTGTTTGACATCGGAAATGGTATACGGGTGCTCAGTAGAGACTGGGTAGACTGGACGGACTCGCTGAGAACTCCTAGATGGTATTATATCTATCGCCAGATAGCAGTTCTCTGGTGACACCGGTACAGGTTAGTCTGTCGACCCGAGATCGTCATAGAGTCTTGTGTGATTCCCACTGAGCTTTGATTTCCACCTTAGCATGTTCAAGAGATCGTGCAAAACGGTGGTTTTTGGGTAAAGTCCCGAGTCACATGGAGGCAACGAGCGATAGGAGGAGATTTCGTCTCTCCCGGTATTGGGGGTTGATGTTGCACTATGCTTGATTGGCCAAAACAGGAAATCCCTGGCCAGGGTTGCTGAGATCTACTGGTAAGTGTTATCAGTAGTTTCTCGAACCGTTATGTACCTTGCATCGGCAAGACTTATCATGCTATTGGGGTTTGACGATTATCACCCCCAGGCTCTGATATGCGATATATCTGACGAAGAGACCGGACTGTACGATAGTGTTACTGATTGGATTCGCTGGATTATGAGCAGGCTTGCTTACTGATCTTCTGATCGCTAAATACCCGGGTGGCCGTTACGTTTAGCAGACCGCTTGCGGCTTGTGGGTGTTTGATATGATCATCACCTACTGCCGGCGTATTGACGAGTCTTTAGAGTCCTACACAGAGGTTTCCTGGTTCATGCGAAACGAAGTAGGAGCACATACGTGATATGTGCGGGACCGAGATTAATGTTTGTATATGATACCGCATTCTATTCTCGTGATCTGTGATATCGGTCGGTTATATGTGATATAGCCGGGTTATCGGATCAAGTGTGTAAGTGTACGGTAGCGCCCCGGCCGTCTTTCCGAGGCCAAAATGCGGAAACGAAAACTTTTTCAAAACTAGAAACCGGCGCTATCGTATGCTTAAAACCCGGATCGAACCATTAACCTACAACTAGCTATCTAGAGAGAGGGTTGGAAAGCTATACTGATCGATCCGTGTCCTTCGATCTTTGGCCACCATCCCAAGCTCCTCGCGGCATCTCCGGTCTCGATCTCCTAGTCGGAAAGGGCACCACATCATCGATTCTTTTTACGGGCTCCCGTTTCATCCGAAGCAACTCGGGCACGAAGTGTGCTAGCCGACGTGTCCAAGGTGATGTAGAGAATGTTTGTGATCACTTTGTCTCTTGCATCCATGAGATGGATGGAGGTTGAAGGTGTTGCCATTGATGGAGATTATGAGCTAGAGAAGAAAGAGGAAGAAGAAGAAGTTATTCTTCTTTCTTTTCTTTTGTGATAGAATGATAATGAGAGTGAGTTAGAACAATAATATGAGAGCTCACCCCCCCATATCATGGCTGACCCTCTCTCTCCTCTTATCAATTCAACACACAAATCAAACACCAATGTGACATTTTTCACAAAAAAAGAGACCATGAGTCACTATATATGTCCATGTCACATTTAATACATCTCATGATGAATTCTAGCTCATTATTTCTATATGCAAACATTAATCCAAATATTTGCCACAGCAAAAAGATACGGCAACATCTAAAGTAAACTCGTGACGGATCACAAGGATACCCCTCACTTGTATATACATACCTGCATCCGCATTCCGACTGAATGCGAATGCGATGAGACTAAAGTAATCCAACAAATCTAATACTAGGACCCGGCTTAAACCAAAGCCCACTAGTATGATCCGCCCGATCATGATCCGTGCACTACTGCACGTATATGATCGGACCCTGCCATATATCATACGGCCTCTACATCGTTTCGCCCGAAAGTTGAGAAACAGTCTGTGGGGGACTCTAAAGACTCATCAATAATTTGGTTGTGGATTTAACCACTAGCACGTCAGAGGTATTAGCCGTACGTAACGGGCTTCCAAGTATTGACCAAAAGGGAGGTCGATGAGCGAACTCATCCTGACACCCTACTGAGCCTGTCAGTGACAATATCCGTACAGTCCGGTCCGTTCGTCTATGAGCATCGCATGGCGGGCCTAGGGGGTTGGTAAAAGTCAGACCCTCAAAAGTGGTACAAGTCATGTCGGAGTATAGCCCAGAACACCCTGAGATACTACTGGAATACCTACCAGTAAATCTCCTGCCTTGGCCAAGGACTTCGTGTAATGGCTCTCCTAGACACAGCGCGATCTCACCCCCAATACCGGGAGAGAAGAAACCCTTGCCGATTCGCTCACTTCCTCCATGTGGCTCGGGACTGTACCCAACTAAAACCTGTTTGCACGACTCCTTTGAGCCGTGGTAGGGTAGTAATCAAAGCACAGTGGGAACTCACACGAGACAAATGACGATCTCAGGTCGATGAACTAACCTGTACACATGTCACCAGGGAACTGCTATCTGACGTCGGGTATAATACCAACTAGCATGTTCCCGGCGAGTCCTGTCCGGTGTACTCATAACACAATGAGCACCTGTATACATCTTAGGTGAACCAACTGACACCAATGGCTTGTGAGACCGGCCACCGCTCCTCGTCGGGGTCTCGACTGTATACACTAGTCTACTAATGGAGTATCGATGCCCAGTCTCGAAACTACCATGACCAGGGACCACTTTAAGGATGTGCTTATAGACCCCAGCTCCCACGTATATGATCGCCATCATACTGCTGGCAGTCAAGCAAGAATCCTAAGGGCTCTATCAACGTGTAATAGCGACCTGTAAGGTCACCTAAAGCAGTACACGATGATAAAGATAAACCATAAAATATACTATCATCTCGAGTAAGAGTGTCTTACCGGCACAGGACCTCCCTCAATCATTGCAATCACGTGCCTGTGATCCAATAATTGACTCTGAGGGTACTATATCCAACAATATCCCACTTGCACTCAAGGCTAATTATTGCGATGTCGCATACTCACAGCCCGTGTGATACCGAACACCCAACTCTTTTACTAATCAGTTTCACAAAGCCCGTTTGCGAAACTATTGCGTTCGAGGAATAGCCTCAGTGAGTGGATCCGCCCTAATGTTTCTTTCTATGTCTCTCTTTATCTCAAGTTCGCGGAGAAAAGCCATCTCCCGAAATGAGCAATACCTGTCTTAGAATATGTTTGGATATCTGATGGGACCTAGTTCATAAATGAACTCCAAATCCAAACTTCTTAGACTGTATCGTCAACTGAACTTAATCAGTATCGTGCGCCATACCTCCCTCAGTATCCGCTTGGACCACCTGTCCAAAATACTGCCCCTCGTCAGAGGGACAACTATAACTCTGACAGTCACTCTGTCATCCAGGTCACCTTGGAAGCCTGGAATGATAACTGTCTCCCAAAGGAGGATGCCGTTATCATATCCCTAGAATATCTACTTATGTTCTAAAACCGCTTCCGATCGTTTCTCCAGGATTGGATCAATATCAACATATGGCATCTCGTGCAAAAACAACATCTGGTGTGGTACTTGATATCTCATGATCAACTCAATTGCCTAAGCAAGTGATATGCCAATCATACACATCCCTCTCCCCTTTAGTCTGTAAGACACCTTTAGAGAGGGTGACTCCATCACCTGCAGGTACACCACCATGCCAGGAGTCGTCCATTCTAAAACACCTTCAGAATGTTGTCTAAGTATCCATATTGGGACTTTTCCCAAATCTAGATCTAAAACTATAGATCTAGTAACCAGAATGCCTGATATAATGTCCAAGTCCTATGTGGAGAAACCACTGTGTGACAACCAAAGTATAACCGATCGTAGTATAGGAATTTCACTTCCTACTCTGTGTATGTCATCCAAATACAAGGACATCACACCCTACTACCTTCTGTAGGGTTACTAGGCACACTAACAAGGCTCAACAAGGCATCGACCATGCCAAAATAAAATTTTTATATGCCTAACAACCCTAAGCAAGATCTTATACTAGAGTTTAGGCGAAACATATAGCAAGTAAACAACTTTACTCTAAAGGGAATACGAAATACAACCTTTATAGATCGGTCCTTCACTTCATTTGCTCCTTGTTGAAGTCCCTTCGCTGCGATCAAGGTTCTCCCGGGCTCTTGCATGGCTTCACGACGCGAAGGATGCGACCTTGCTTGAAGTCTCCGAGGCCGAAGATGATCTACGTCGAGGGAATTCCGACTCAAGCTCCTACTTCACTAACTAGAGAATTAGTGAAGTAAACACCCTAAACTAAAGTGCTAGTCTAGTAGAGGATGGAGAAATAGGAAGTGGGCTCTCTTTAGAATTTTGTTTCTCACAAGGATTCTTACTTTGGATCAAACCCTAGTTTTCTTTTTCTCTTGTTCAATGAAGAAGAAGATGAACAAAAGAAAGTGAAGAGGATAATGATCAAGTAAGTGTGCTAACCATGGTGAGTGAGTATCATATACTAACTTATGGTGGGACATAACCATGGCTAATTCTAAATGGTTAGGTCAATAATAATCTAAAGTAAAACAAAACTAGTGGACTTTTTCAAAGCATCCACAAGCTTCTACAAGCTTCATGCTTATGAAAAAATTCCACTAATTTGTAATTACTTTAAATAAATATAAACCACCATTTATAATAGTATGGTGTAAGTCTTACACACCTATGTTTAGTGTATCATCAACCATGATACAATATAAAACACTTTTAATATATATATCACATATATATATATATATTCAAGTGTGTATATGAGAAAAACCCTAAAGTGAACAAGTGTTAGTTAATGCAAACTAGTATATCAAATATACAATTATGCAATAAATTATTAAATCAACATTTGACTTAATAATCCGGTCATATCTCATATAACCAACTAACATCCAATGCATCGACTTATCGAATCAACACTTGATTCGATAACCCGGCTATATCATATATAACCGACCGATACAATAAGTTGCGAGAATAGAATACGGTATCACATACACGCATTATTCTCGGTCTCGCACATATCATATATGCACTCCTATTTCGTTTTGCCTGAGCCAGTAAAACCTCTGTGTAGGACTCTAAAGACTCGTCAATACGCCGGCAGTAGGTGATGATCACATCAAGCACCCACAAGCCGACAGCGGTACTAGCTGGACGTAACGGCTACCCAGGAATTGAGCGATCAGAAGATCAGCAAGCAAGCCCGCTCCAACTCCTATAAAAGCCTGCCGGTAACACTTCCCGTACAGTCCGGTCTCCTCGTCTGATATGTCGCATATCAAGTCTAGGGGTGGTAAACGTCATACCCTAATAACCGATAAGTCATGCCGATGTAAGGCTCATAACGGGTCGAGAAACTACTGGTAACACTTACCAGCAAATCTCTAAATCAGCCCTGGCCAGGGACTTCCCTGTTATAGCCAATCGAGCACAGCGCAACATCAACCCCCAATACCGGGAGAGACGAAACCCCTCCTATCGCTCATTGCCTCCATGTGACTCGGGACTGTACCCAAAAACTACCGTTTTGCACGCCCTCATGGACGTGGTAAGGTGGAAATCAAAGCACAGTGGGAATCACACAAGACTCTATGACGATCTCGGGTCTACAGACTAACCTGCACAAGTGTCACCAGAGAACTGCCATCTGACGTGAGGTATAATACCATCTGGGAGTTCTCGGCGAGTCCGTCCAGTGTACCCAGTCTCCACTGAGCACCCGCATACCATCTCTGATGTCAAACACCAATGGATATGGGATCATCCATCGCTCATCTCATGGGTCGAGAAGCGTATACGCTAGTCTACTCTGGTATATCGATGCCCTGTCTCGATACACCCTCGACTAGGGACCTTGAAGGATGTACTTATGGACTACCATGTCCCCACTAGTATGATCCACATCATAGTCCAGGTAGTCAAGTACACATCCTAAGGGTTTTATCAACATGTAGCCATCAGACAGTATAAAGAGACAAGTATACATGTTAAGATAAAGAGCAACCAGATAGCATACTATCATATCGAGCAAGAAAGTCCTCTCTATATATGTCCAAGCATCCAATATAATATACATCATTTGTACAATACTGGCCTCTAGGGCATACATACAACTAACACCTTCTTAACAGATCCATCCCCTATTCTGATGAAGTCAAACCTATGACTGTCACATCAGAAATAGATGATCTATCTCTGCTATATCCGCTTTAGTCCATAAATAGACATAAGACACTTGTCCACTATGCTTCCGCTGCTCCCACTGACTACGACAACCCTCTGGCAGAATCATATACACGTACGCTTCTAAAGTCAGTTCAGAACGACGCTATACTTATCCTCCTGCCGGGTCTCATAGCCTGGAACAACAGTAATGGCAAGTCTGGGTAAATAAGAACCTCCCTGTCACCGTCCTTGAGGCTACCGGAGTACCTCTCGGGTGCCTGAGGTTACCCACCATATCTGCGGAGTGGCTAATGGAATGTCAATCCAGATTGAATCTTTAGGTCCTATTAAATTTTCAGTAATCGTTTACGGTTCTGGAATCATTTCCAGTTCTACCATACTCCCACTACTGTTTTCTGAAAAAATCCATTTTACTAAAACTGTGGCGAGTCAAGAACAATATCACTATTGATCTTCCAGATGGTAGAAAGTCAACCCTCGTCATAGCCCGGGTCAACCCACAAACTGCTATTACAGAAACGTGCCTTGAGTTATCCAGAGTCTGGTTTTAAGCATAAGCCGGACAACTCCCCGTACCTTAACATTGTTAAGATATGAACTATTCTATATCCAATATAGAAACAGAGGCATTGATTTAATTGGAATCAGATTCAAATCATGCAGCTGTCTCCAGTGCATGTAAACTAAATGGAAGGAGGCCGATCGGCGTTACTCAACTTAGGAATGCATCCAGATATGAGTAACCTGAAAGAGAAACAAGTTTCTCAAAAACCATTACTATCAACTGAAGACCATACACAAGTATCTACATCTTCGATCACCTTGAAGAATCCTGATACTTGCAACACCTGGTTCTCTACTTTATTCTTATACCTATAACTTCTCAAAACTTAGACCTTGTATTTCTATAAAACACTTGTCTAAAAACTAGAGAAGTCACAAGTAAACAGAATATAGTACGGGGACCAACCCCTCTGTCCTAATGGACACTGGGCAACATACAATACTCTGTATAAGTCCCCTGAGTCGAATAACTCAAACCCTGTACGTCGTAGATTGAAAACTGTACTTATGGTTAAGAAGAATTACACCGCTGTTTAATGCTCCTTACCTAACCATCCACTGATATAGGTAAATGTCATAGACATAATTTCAAAAAGTTATATCTCACTTTATAAAAATAAACGTACAGATATATCAATTTTAAATTGGTGCATAACAACGGATATTCAAAACCAAAAATTTGTCGTCCGGCAAAAACCCTGGCGATTTCCTCAAATATCACCAATTACAACGAATTCCGATATAATGAGTATGATCACCTAATTCCCAATAACTTACTCCCACTCATCATCTGTAAAACCATACAGATGTGAGAATCATACCTGGTAAATACATACCCTGGAGCAAGTGTCTAATTGGGAAATCAGTTTTCTATTAACAATGCACAGTGAAACTGAAACATGTAAATGTTTCGAAGGGGTATCCGGGTATTCCTAGTAATGCCTCTTCCATTATCAGATTCATAACTATAACCGTATATTTCTTTGCCATCTCTCCAAATCCCTTTATATGTCTTTAGTCATTACCTTCTGTACACCACCTTTAGGCCAAATGGTTTTCTTCCTTCCCTACCGTTCGGCACCAGCCTATGGTTTGGAAGAAGACTATCCATTAAGCATAATAGGTGTACCGTCCTAATCCTAGGAGCACTCGCAACGCGAGAGAAGGTAAAGATAAAAGACAACTGAATAAACCTTATTCCTTTTTCTCCTGAACCAGAATCCATCCCCGAACTGGAACAAGTTCTTTTCGAGTTCGTATATAACCATATGATGGAGTATCCAAATAACTGTGGATCTTCGTAGTGATACGGAGTGTCCTGGAGAAATACAAAGGTGAAGTAGGAGTGGCGATGAAATACTTGGTTTGGTCGTGAATAGCAGTCGCAGTTTACTTTGCCCTCTTTCTAATCCCTTTATTTGTCTTAACTTATTACCTTCTGTACACCATACTTAGGCTAATCGGCTTTCTTCATTCCCTACCGTTCGGCACTTGCCTATGGTTTGGAAGAAGACTATCCAATTAGCGTAATAGGTGTACCGTCCTAATCCAAGGAACACTCGCAACCTGAGAGAAGGTAAAAGGAAAAGACAACTGAATAGTCCTATTCGTTTTCTCCAGAACCGGAAACCATCCTCGAATCTGGAACAAGTTCCTTCGAGTTTGTATATAACCATACGATGGTTTTATCCAATAGAAGTGGATGTTCGTAGTAATACGGGGTGTTCTGGAGAAAAGGGTAAAAGTAGGAGTGGCAATGAGGTATGCAACTCAGACAATCCAAAAGCCAGTGTTTTTAAGAAGGTTCGGTTAACTTGGTCACCGAGTCAAAGTCTAGGGTCGGGTCATGGTCGTTGCCAAAGAGAGAGAGAAAAGAAATACTCTGCGTGCACTCTAACCTAGATCAGAATGGTTATCAATTTATCTAATCAGGAAACCTCCCACCGTAACCTCAAATTCTCCTCCAAACCTGAAAGAAGAATTAGTCGGGATCACCCGAGGAGTAAACCAACTCATCAGTGGGAATCGGGATCCAACTATCATCGCATGATAACGTGATGGAATCCATTCACGTTATCACACTCCAGAAGGTTTGCGCATATCTGGCATGTTTCAGTTTCTTTAGAAACTCCCGATGTGATTTTTACCCCATGCTCTTATGACCTTGACTTTGGCCAACAAATCATAAGTCACATGTCAAGTTCTACCCGTCATTATCCAGGTTGATTTGAACCCACCCGTACCTACCCTTGACTTTGGCCAACGAAGCAGTACGACTGTCCCAAACCAACGTATCTATCTATGCAATAGAAAAGTAACAAATAGCTACCATACACTATGCCTTGACTTTGGCCAACAAACATAGCATGAATACTAAGTACTACCCGTCTGAAATGACGGAGGGCTACGAATAGTTTTTGGCGAAAAAACCTTTAACGTAATGAACTTGATATCGTTGAAGGAACCAGATAGCTTTTTATAAAAATATAGTGACGAAAACCTTTGCTAAAGAGGTCACTCCCGGTGAAGGGATCTCGGCTCTTTCCCCGTAGAATGAGGTGCAGGATATTCCAGCTGAATACCACAATGCAAAGCAAAAAGTAATCGGCTATAGTGAAGTTATTACCCTGACGCAAACTTCTATCCAAGGGGTCACTCCCGGTGAAGGGATCTCGGCCCTTGCCACGTCGACTGAGGTGCTGGATATTCATAACCGAATACCACTGTGCAAAAAAAAGAGAACGTCCTTGCAATAACAGCTTTTTGAAAAATGTTCCAACAACATCAGAATAGGTTTGTTTAGCTTGCATTGATCCGAATCAATACAGTCCCATCAATTAATCACACCACAAAAGAACGAAAATATGATGTACGTATATGCCATCCGCATTCACCACTGGGTCCCGTCATCACCCGTTAGGTTACTTAACTAACGACAGAGCGGGGACTGGACTAGTGCGGATGTAAAATATATACAACATCTACTAGTATATATATCAATATATAATAATCGCTCAAGGCGTGATGAAATGCAATATCACAGAAATGTAATCAGCATCACAGAACAATACAGATAAACTGGGATCCCCGAGTTTCATAGAGCCGTTACTGAAACACGACGTTCCCCTGGTCATGTGGATAGCCTGTGCAATGAAATCCTAGACCCCTACGGGCGTGGCAAGTTACCCGCCAAAACCTTAAGTGAGGCAGCCCCCTTCAACAACGTGAATGGACCACCCAGCACTTCACGGAATCCGGTAACTTGAGCACCCCTCCTTGGGTCATCCTGTACCCCCTACGAGTGCGGCGAATAGCCCGCCAATTCTAGAGTGAAGCCCCCACTGTCTCAAAGCCATGAGATGCGGGCCCGTTGCCCTCTAGAACCCGACTACCCGTGCACCCCTCCGTGGGGTAATCCTAGTACAGAAAGTAAAATATACAATGGGTACATCGACCTCAGCCTGGTCGTGCCCCAAAAGAATAATATACAAACAGGTAGTGACGGCAGTCTACATGTCAGATGCTCGCCCCGCAATAACAAATGTACAAATACAACCAAACTGTACTACCATTGCATCCAGGCTATCCACCATGACAAATCCGCAACATCACAGCACAACACAGAACATCAACGTGAATGTCACGTTCGCAAATCCGTCTAAAAGAACTATAGCAATTAGAAAAGATTTACCGCTCGAATGACATTCACAGTCGCAGATATAATGTAAATACTGTGAACTAACATGTTTAAAAATTTCGATCGACAAAATTTTCCGAAATGGGCCCCAAGCACAATACCCAGTACTCAAAATAATCTGGGCCAAAACTAAAAATACCAGAAACCCCATTTCCAAGTCAGAGACCACTGTGGAAATTTTGGTGCATTGTTGCTACAGTGCTGCGGTGGAACCGCGGCCAAAACGTGGGTACGGCTGCGGTTCCGCGGCGCTACAGGGATAACAGTGTACAAAATTTTCTCAAATCTCTTAAAAAAGCCTGCCTGATTTTCTGCAATACTCAAAAAAAAATATGACAATAAAAAAATTTCGACAGAAACTTCAGAATTGGAAATGCAGTTTTGGAAAATTTTATTCGATCGAAGTTCTAAACACGTTAGAGCAAGCTAGTAAAGGTTAATGGCGTGGCTCTGATACCATGTAAGTGTACGGTAGCGCCCCGGCCGTCTTTTCGAGGCCAAAATGCGGAAATGATAACTTTTTCAAAACTAGAAACCGACGCTATCGTATGCTTAAAACCCGGATCGAACCATTAACCTACAACTAGCTATCTAGAGAGAGGGTTGGAAAGCTATACCGATCGATCCGTGTCTTTCGGTCTTTGGCCACCATCCCAAGCTTCTCGCGGCATCTCCAGTCTCGATCTCCTCGTCGGAAAGGTCACCACATCATCGATTCTTTTTACGGGCTCCCGCTTCATCCGAAGTAACTCGGGCACGAAGTGTGCTAGCCGACGTGTCCAAGATGATGTAGAGAATGTTTGTGATCACTTTGTCTCTTGCATCCATGAGATGGATGGAGGTTGAAGGTGTTGCCATTGATGGAGATTATGAGCTAAAGAAAAAAGAGGAAGAAGAAGAAGTTATTCTTCTTTCTTTTCTTTTGTGATAGAATGATAAAGAGAGTGAGTTAGAACAATAATATGAGAGCTCACCCCCATATCATGGCTGCCCCTCTCTCCTCTTATCAATTCAACACACAAATCAAACACCAATGTGACATTTTTCACAAAAAAAGAGACCATGAGTCACTATATATGTCTATGTCACATTTAATGCATCTCATGATGAATTCTAGCTCATTATTTCCATATGCAAACATTAATCCAAATGTTTGCCACAACAAAAACATACGGCAACATCTAAAGTAAACTCGTGATGGATCACAAGGATACCCCTCACCTGTATATACATACCTGCATCCGCATTCCGACTGAATGCGAATGCGATGAGACTAAAGTAATCCAACAAATCTAATATTAGGATCCGGCTTAAACCAAAGTCCACTAGTATGATTCGCCCGATCATGATCCGTGCACTATTAGACGTATTGTTAGTTATATGTATGCCCTAGAGGCCATTACTATACATAGGATGTATATTGTAGTGGATGCTGGGACATATATAGGGAGGACTTTCTTGCTCGACATGATAGTATGCTATCTGGTTGATCTTTACCTTAATGTGTACACTGATTGTCTTCCTGTTACATGTTGGTAAAGCCTTTAGGATGTGTACTTGACTACCTGGACTATGATGCGGATCATACTAGTGGGGACATGGTAGTCCATAAGTACATCCTTGAAAGTCCCTAGTCGTGGGTGTATCGAGACGGGGCATCGATATACCAGAGTAGACTAGCGTATACCTTCTCGACCCATACAGATGGGCGATGGATGATCCCATATCCATTGGTGTTTGACATCAGAGATGATATACGGGTGCTCAGTAGAGACTGGGTACACTGGACGGACTCGCCGAGAACTCCCAGATGGTATTATACCTCACGTCAGATGGCAGTTCTCTGGTGACACTGGTACAGAGTAGTCTGTTGACCCGAGATCGTCATAGAGTCTTGTGTGGTTCCCACTGTGCTTTGATTTCCATCTTACCACGTCCAAGAGGGCGTGCAAAACGGTGGTTTTTGGGTACAGTCCCGAGTCACATGGAGGCAATGAGCGATAGGAGGGGATTCGTCTCTCCCGGTATAGGGAGTTGATGTTGCGCTGTGTTCGATTGGCTATAACAGGAAATCCTTGGCCAGGGTTGCTGAGATTTACTGGTAAGTGTTACCAGCAGTTTCTCGAATTGTTATAGACCTCATATCGACACGACTTATCGAGCTATTGGGGTCTGACGTTTACCACCCCTAGGCAAGATATGCGACATATCAGACGATCAGACCGGACTGTACGGTAGTGTTACTGGTTGGATTCACTGGAGTGTGAGCGGGCTTGCTCGTCGATCTTCAGATCGCTCAATACCCGGGTGGCCGTTACGTTTAGCAGACCGCTTGCGGCTTGTGGGTGTTTGATATGATCATCATCCGCTGCCGGCGTATTGACGAGTCTTTAGAGTCCTACACAGAGGTTTCCTGGCTCAAGCAAAACGAAATAGGAGCGCATATGAGATATGTGCGGGACTGAGAATAATGCGTGTATGTGATACCGTATTTCATTCTCGCGATGAATGTGTCGAATGGTTATATGCGATATAACCTAGTTATCGAATCGAAGGTTGATTCGATAAGCCGATACATTGGATACTAGTCGGTTATATGCGATATGACCGGATCGTTAAATCAAGTGTTGATTTAATTATTTAATGCATAATTATATATTTGATATATTACTTTGCATTAACTAGTATCGGTTCACTTTGAATGGATTTTCTCACTCGGATGTGCGCATTGTATATGCGATATGATTTTGTGCACATGTTTGTATCATGTTTGATGATGCATGCTATATTGGTTAAGTGTGAAGATTAAACCCTGGTTGTATATTAGTTAGGGTTATGATTAGGCACCCTAATCGTATATGATCGGACCCTGCCATATATCATACGGCCTCTATATCGTTTCGCCCGAAACATGAGAAACAGTCCGTGGGGGACTCTAAAGACTCGTCAATACTTTGGCTGTGTATTTAACCACTAGCACGTCAGAGGTATTAGCCGTATGTAACGGGCTACCAAGTATTGACCAAAAGGGAGGTCGATGAGCGAACTCATCCTGACACCCTACTGAGCCTGTCAGTGACAATATCCGTACAGTCCAGTCCGTTCTTCTATGAGCATCGCATGGCGGGCCTAGGGGTTGGTAAAAGTCAGACCCCCAAAAGCGGTACAAGTCGTGTCGGAGTTAGCCCATAACACCCTGAGATACTACTGGAATACCTACCAGTAAATCTCCTGCCTTGGCCAAGGACTTCGTGTAATGGCTCTCCTGGACACAGCGCGATCTCACCCCCAATACCGGGAGAGACGAAACCCCTGCCAATCAGCTCACTGCCTCCATGTGGCTGGGGACTGTACCCAACTAAAACCTGTTTGCACGACTCCTTTGAGCCTGGTAGGGTAGTAATCAAAGCACAGTAGGAACTCACACGAGACAAATGACGATCTCAGGTCGATGAACTAACCTGTACACATGTCACCAGGGAACTGCTATCTGACATCGGGTATAATACCAACTAGCATGTTCCTGGTAAGTCCTGTCCGGTGTACTCATAACCCAATGAGCACCTGTATACATCTTAGGTGAACCAACTGACACCAATGGCTTGTGAGACCGGCCACCGCCCCTCGTCGGGGTCTCGACTATATACACTAGTCTACTAATGGAGTATCGATGCCCAGTCTCGAAACTCCCACGACCAGGGACCACTTTAAAGATGTGCTTATAGGCCCCAGCTCCCACGTATATGATCGCCATCATACTGCTGGCAGTCAAGCAAGAATCCTAAGGGCTCTATCAACGTGTGATAGCGACCTGTAAGGTCACCTAAAGCAGTACACGATGATAAAGATAAACTAGATAGCATACTATCATCTCGAGTAAGACTGTCCTACCGGCACAGGTCCTCCCTCAATCATTGCAATCACGTGCCTGTGATCCAATAATTGACTCTGAGGGCATTATATCCAACAAGGTGTTGATTCGATAAATTGATACATATGATATTAGTCGGTTGTATGTGATATAGCCGGATTATTAAATCAAGTATTGATTTAATAATTTAATATATACATATATATTTGATATATTGAATTACATTAACTAATATTAGCTCACTTAAACATTTTTTTTTCTCACTTGTGTGCATATAGTATATATGTGATATATTGTAGGGTTCCTAGGCACACTATAGAGGTCACACAAGGCATCAACCATGCCAATTTAAAATTTTATGGGTGCCGAGAAACCCTAATACGGATCGTCGGCTAGAATTCTAGGCGATAAACGAATCTAGTTAACAATTTAACTAAAGATCAGAAGTTACAACCTTTGTAGATCCGGATATCCACTTCCTTAGCTCCACGTAGGCGTCCTCTCGCTGTCCATCTTGAATCCCGAACTCAATCGTCGGCTTCATCGGGAAAATGGGCGGACTAGGTCATCGGCTTCGTGCCGAAGATGATCTACGTCGAGGCATCACAAGTTCAAGCTCCGACTTCACAAATTTATGAAACTTGTGAAGAAAACACCCAAAACAACTTGGCAAGAGGTAGAGGGTGAAGAAATAGGAGGTGGGTTCACTTTAGAATTGGATTTCTCACTTTAGTTCTCAAGTTGCCATTGATGGCATCAAGCTTTCTATCTTGAAGAAGAAGAAGAAGATGAAGCTAGAATTATGATAAGTGTTGAGTTAAAATGAATAATAATTCAATACTTATCATAAGCTAACTATAGTTAAGTGTAGAGAATAGACCATGGTTACTTGGATGAGTTAGGGTTAAGCATGAAGACAAGAATGGTTACAAAAGTCAAAGCTTCATGAAGCTTCAACTTAAAACAAAGAAAGCCACCATTCTCATCATAATCCTTTTCAAATAAATAAATAAATAAATAAATGAATATGCAAAACCCTAATCAACACTTAACCATGGTTTTAATTCTTTACACTTAACAAAATAATCAAGTATCATCAAACATGATACAAATATGTGCACAAAAGTATATCACATATACTTCTTGCACATCAAGTGAGAAAATCCATATAAAGTGAACCAATACTAGTTAATGCAATGCAATATATCAAATATATAATTATACATTAAATCATTAAATCAACATTTGATTCAATGATCCGGTCATGTCGCACATAACCGACTAGAATCCAATGTATCGATTTATCGAATCAATGATTCGATAACTAGGTCATATCGAATATAACCAATTGAAACATATATCGCGAGAATGAAATGCGGTATCACATACACGCATTATTCTCGGTCCTGCACATATCTCATATGCGCTCCTATTTCGTTTCGCTTGAGCCAGGAAACCTCTGTGTAGGACTCTAAAGACTCATCAATACGCCGGTAGCAGATGATGATCATATCAAGCACCCACAAGCCGCAAGCGGTCTGCTAAACGTAACGGCCATCCGGGTATTGAGCGATCAGAAGATCGACAAGCTAGCCCGCTCACACTCCTGTGAATCCAACCAGTAACACTTACCGTACAGTCCGGTCTGTTCGTCTGATATGTCGCATATCAAGTCTAGGGGTGGTAAACGTCAGACCCCAATAACCGATAAGTCGTGCCGATGTGAGGCTCATAACGGGTCGAGAAACTACTGGTAACACTTACCAGCAAATCTCTGATCAGCCCTGGCCAGGGACTTCCCTGTTACGGCCAATCGAGCACTGCGCAACATCAACCCCCAATACCGGGAGAGACGAAACCCCTCCTATCGCTCATTGCCTCCATGTGACTCGGGACTGTACCCAAAGACCACCATTTTGCATGCCCTCATGGACGTGGTAAGGTGGAGATCAAAGCACAGTGGGAATCACACAAGAATCTATGACGATCTCGGGTCTACAGACAAACCTGCACAAGTGTCACCTGAGAACTGCCATCTGACGTGAGGTATAATACCATCTGGGAGTTCTCGGCGAGTCCGTCCAGTGTACCCAGTCTCCACTGAGCACCCGTACACCATCTCTGATGTCAAACACCAATGGATATGGGATCATCCATCGCCCATCTCATGGGTCGAGAAGCGCATACGCTAGTCTATACTGGTATATCGATGCCCCGTCTCGATACACCCACGACTAGGGACCTTGAAGGATGTACTTATGGACTACCATGTCCCCATTAGTATGATCTGCATCATAGTCCAGGTAGTCAAGTACACATCCTAAGGGCTTTACCAACATGTAACTATAAGACAGTTTAAAGAGACTAGTGTACATGTTAAGATAAAGAGTAACCAGATAGCATACTATCATATCGAGCAAGAAAGTCATCTATATATATGTCCAAGCATCCAATATAATATACATCATCTGTACAATACTGGCCTCTAGGGCATACATACAACTAACAATCTCCCACTTGCACTAGGGCCAGCTGCTGTAGTATCGCATACCGAGCATCCCGAAGAGTCTCTCAAACTGTATCTGGGGAATGACCTTCGTGAGTGGATCCGCCGTGTTGTTCTTCGTGTCAACCCTCCTGACCATGATCTCCCGGCGATCAACTATCTCCCGGATCAGGTGATACCGCCTCAGAATATGCCTGGATCGCTGATGGGACCTGGGTTCCTTGGCCAAAGCCACCGCTCCATTGTTATCGCAATACAAAGGTATTGGATGCTCAATGGATGGAACCACTCCAAGTTCAGTAATGAACTTCTTGATCCAGACAGCCTCTTTGGCAGCATCGTTGGCAGCGATGTATTCAGCCTCCATCGTCGAGTCTGCCACGGTTTCCTGCTTGGAACTCTTCCAGCTAACCGCCCCTCCGTAAAGGGTAAAGACAAATCCCGACTGCGATTTAGAGTCGTCCTTATCACTCTGGAAGCTGGAATCGGTAAAGGACTCCACTTGGAGTTCTCCGTTACCATACACCAAGAGCATCTCTTTAGTCCTTCGCAAGTACTTGAGAATGCTCTTCATAGCTGTCCAGTGACTCTCTCCAGGATCAGCTTGATACCTGCTCACTACACTTAGTGAGTATGCTACATCGGGTCTGGTACACAGCATCGCATACATGATAGAGCCTACAGCCGAAGCATAGGGTATCCCTTGCATGCGAGCTCTCTCCAAATCAGTCTTGGGAGACATCTCTTTGGAGAGAGTGACTCCAGAGATCGTGGGTAAGTTCCCACGCTTGGATTCTTCCATACTAAACCTCTTTAGTATGGTGTCAATGTACCTGGATTAGGACAATCCCAATATCCTTTTGGATCTATCTCTATAGATCCTAATTCCCAATATGCAGGAGGCATCACCAAGATCTTTCATCGAGAATCTTTGTGATAAGAAGAGCTTGACCGATTGCAGCATAGGAATATCATTTCCTATCAAGAGTATGTCGTCCACGTACAATACGAGGAAGACAACCTTACTCTCTGCCACCTTCTTGTAGATACAAGGTTCATCTGGGTTTTTGACGAAATCAAACTCTTTGATAACGACGTCAAAGCAGATGTTCCAACTCCGCGACGCTTGCTTTTGTTAGTGTATATGCCCTAGAGGCCATTACTGTATCATACTAGTTTGTATATTACTTAATGGAAGCTTGGGATATTCACAGTTGTATATACAATCTTGCTCGAAATGGTAGTATGCTACTTGGTTTGTCTCTGCTTTAATATGTGCATGTGTTTCTTTTAGCATATTGCTGGTATACATATTAGTAGAGCCCTTAGGATCTTTGCTTGATTACCAGCGTTGTGATGGCGCTCGCACTCGTGGGAGCTGGGTAATCTATAAGCACATCCTTATACAGGTCCCTGGTCGTTGGACTATCGAGACAGGGCATCGATACTCCGGAGTAGACTAGCGTATGCGCTTCTCATCCCAGTGTGGGAGACGGTCTGTCCCACAGCCGTTAGTACGTCGTACTTGGGATAGTATGCGGGTGCTCGTTAGGTTACGAGTACACTGGACAGGACTCGTCGGGAACTGTTGGTTGGTAATATACCTATCGTCAGTTATCAGTTCCCAGGTGACATGAGTACAGCTTAGTCCGCTGACTTGACACTGTCACTTCGCCTCGAGTGTGTTCCCACTGCACTTTGATTACTACCCTACCACGGCTTGAAGGAGTCGTGCAAACAGGTAGTTTTTGGGTGCAGTCCCGAAGCACTTGGAGGCAGTGACGGTTAGATAGGATTCGTCTCTCCCGGTATTGGGGGTTGACATCGTGCTGTGTCTAGGAGAGCCATTACACGAGTAGTCCCTGGCCAGGGCAAGCGAGATATACTGGTAGGTTTCCAGTGTTATCTCAGGGTGTTCTGGGCTACACTCCGACACGACTTGTACCGCTATTAGGGGACTGACGTTCACCGCCCCCCTAGGCCCGCCATGCGATGTATCAGACGAACAGACCGGACTGTACGGAGACTGTCACATACAGGCTCAGTAGGAGTGCAGATGGGGTTCACCTCGTCAGTCTTCTTATCGACATCTACCTGGGGACCGTTACGTACAGCTAGTGCCGCTTGCGGTCTGTGGTTAAACCCACTGCCAGCGTAGTGTCGAGTCTTTAGAGTCCCACACAGAGAGCTATTCGCCTTTAGGCAAAATGAGTAGAGGTCGCATGGTTTTGCGACAGGGTTCGTTCACATTCGCGCACTTGTGCACGTTTGCTGTCCGGACAGTTTATACTAGCGGGCTTTGGTTTAAGCCGGATCCTAGTATATGTTTTGAGATTGGTTTTTCTCATTGTGTTCGTGTTCCTCGGATCACGAATGCGGGTGCGTATGCACAGTTGCTTGAGATTGAGGGAGAGGACCTTGATTAGGGTTAATGGCTATTGTCATTTTATTAACCCTAATATTTATGTGTGTGTTATTGTTAATTAGTAATTAGTTTGATAATTATCCATGGTTGTGGTTGTTGACCTTTTGACTTCTTTGACTTGTTGACCAAGGTTGACACTTTGACCATCATAATTTCTTTTGGAAGATGCTTTTTGATCTTTGCAATTTGAAATGATAATGGTCATGTCATGATTTACCATGATAATTATCTAGCTAATTATTCAATTAAATTAATTCACACATATTAGTGAGAAGAGCTCTATTATTTTCTCATTCTCTCATATCATTTCTCTCTCTTGTTCATCCTCTCCCTCAAGCTCTCTCCCTCTCATGTGTTGAGAAACAAAAAGCTTGAGAAAAACCTTCACTTGATCCTCTCTACTCTCTTCTAGGGTTCAAGTCTTAGCATTTCTTGCACTCTAGTTACTCCTAGCTTGGAGTTGAAGCTAAAGGTGGTGGCTTTCAAGTGGATCTTTCTTTGACGGAAGAAGACAAGCAAGGTGAGGCCTTTCTACCATTCCGACGAGCAAGGAGAGAAGGAGTTCGAGCTCAAGGTATAACCTTTCTACAACTTAGTTAGTTGTTAGTTTACTTTAGCTAGTTTTCGTTTAGCAAAGATCCTCACAAGCAAAGTCCATGTTGCCTAAGTCATTAAAAATCCGTTTTTATTATGTTTTCCGCCTCCCCGTAAGCACCGGGGTGGGCAACACGGACTTACAGTGGTATCAGAGCCTAACTAAACTCAAACTAGCTAAGTAGTTAAGTGTAACGAAGTTTCGAAACCGGAAAATCGAAAAACCAAACTTGCAAAACCCTAGTTTCTGTTAAAATTTTTTCTGCTCAAAATGAAAATATTTATACTTGTAAAATCGTCTCAGGGTTTTCTGAATACACCCAAGAAAAACGATACCCTAATTCCATCAAACCGCCGCCCTTCCGCCGCACAAGGTAGGCATGTGCGGCGGAAGCGCCGCGGTTTGTCGTTATCGGCGCATCGTTTTTCGTGCAGTGTGTGTTGTTGTTGGTTTTGGGATTTTTAGGATATATTATATGTGCCCAGATTTTCCAGAACTAAAATTTACTTTTGGGGGCCTATAAATCCGTATTTTTCGGAACTTCACTACACTTTAACTACATCGGTTATATCTGTAATGTTTGCATGTATTGAACGTCGGCTAATCGCTATAAGACGATTAGTCGGGGTTATACATGATCTGTGATTGTTATTGGTTTGTGGATATGAATGGATTGGATTGTCGCGGGTGAATGGCCGGGGTGGATGTGAGATGAGCGTTGTTTTTCTTTCATTCATTTGTAACATGTAAATTGATGTAATAATATTCTTTGTATGGCCGCACAACCGGGTCGGGGTTGTAGCCGTCATTGTATAATTCTTTTTACTGTTTTTGCTCCTAGGATAGACCCATGGAGGGGGTGCACAAACTACCGGGTATCTCGAAGTGCCGAGTGGCCTACTCACGGTGGTGAGGGAGGTTGCTTCGCTTCGGGTGCTTGGCGGGTAGTTTGCCGCACCCGTAGGGGTCTTGGGTGGGGTATTGGCTATTCACCGCGACCGTGTAATCCGCTTTGCGTTGCAGGCTCGAACGCATTGCGGATTCCTAGTATATCCAATGTATTCGTCTGTGATCTGTAATGTCTATCATTGCTATATATTTATATATAATAACTATTTAGGCGTTGCTTATGTTTTACAGCCGCGCTAGCCCAGCCCCCGCTCTGTCGTTAGTTAAGTAACCTAACGGGTGATGACGGGGCCCCGTGGCGAATGCGAATGGCATAAGCGTACGTCATATTTTGGTTGTTTTCTGCAATGGTAGGATTAAATGATGGGACGCATTAAAAGAACTAATGCAAGAAATAAACCAAGTAAAAGTCGATTGGAACACTTTGAAAACCACTCGGTTCTTTTCAAAACTAAACTTTTAAACGCGGAGCTTGAACCACTCCTTTTAAAAGCTATCTCGTTCCATCGATTATATCAAGTTCACTACGTTCACGGTTTCGCCAAAACCATCCGTAGCCCTCCATCATTTCGGTTAAATATTCGGTAGTATTCAAGCTATGTATTTTGACCTCACGCCAAGGCATAGTGATTGGTAGCTACCGGATATTTATCCGTTGCATAGATAGAATGCGTTGATTTGAGACAGTCGTACTGCCGTTTTGGCCTACGTCAAGGGTAGGTACGGGTGGGTTCAAATTAACCAGGATAATGATGGGAAGAACTTGACATGTGACTTATGACATTTTGACCTCACGCCAAGGTCATAAGAGCATGGGGCAAAAATCCACATCGGGAGTTTCATAAGTACTGAAACTTGCTAGCGTTGCATACCATTTGGAGTGTGATAATTCTGGTAGGATTCCTTCGGCTTTATCACGCGATGATATTTGGATCCCGATCCTACTGTGAGTATATGCTACTCCTCGGGAAAACTCTCACTTAACGATCAATGCTATAAACCTAGTAGGTGCCTAGAAAGGTGTTAGGGGGGCTACGCCCACAGGGAAAAGAGGTTACTTAATTAAGGAACTTCGCGAAAGCGTTGGAAAACCTCCCTCGAAGTACCGACACTGGCCTGGCTGAACGGTTAAGCAAGTATTGTACGGTGAGAATGATCCCGGCTAATCCTTTTCTTTACGGTTTGAGAAGGGATTCGAGAGACAGTGGGAGCCATCCAGTTTAGACAAACTAAAAACCACTCTAAACTTGCAAGAGCATCATGCTAAAGTGTTTCTTTTCTCTCTCCTAATTGCAGCGACCATTCAAGATGATCGGACTTAAGTTACTATTAGATAAAAACATATTGACAGGGCCAAACTACAAAGATTGGCTCAGGAATGTCAAGATGGCTATCACTTATGACAAGCTGGGGTATATACTTACCACCAAAGCTCCCCCTGTCCCAGGTCCCACCTCCAGCGTCGCGGATGTTGAAATCCGTAAGACATGGGAGATAGATTGCGCGAGGGCCAGATGCCTCGTACTAGCCTCGATGGACAACGAACATCAGAGGAGGCACGAGAATATGGACCTAGAGTCCATATTTCTCCATACAAAAGAACTGTATGGAGAGCAGTCTCGTATCGCAAGATACGAAGTGTCGAAGAAGCTCTTTTCGGCAAGGTTGGCCGTCGGATCATCGGTAGCGGACCACGTGCTTAAGATGATCGGCTACATAGAGGAGCTCGCGGACCTTGGGACCACGTTGGAGAATGAACTCTATACCGATTTGATTCTCCAGTCCCTTCCTTCCACTTACGCCCAGTTCATTCTTAACTTCAACATGCAAGGAAAGGAGGTTGAACTTGCCGAGCTTCTGAACATGTTGAGGACTGCTGAGGGCACCCTACAGAAGGGTAGGGAGACATCCACTTTGTTTGTAGGAGGATCTTCCTCTTCTAGGTCCAGGGCGAAAGCCAAGGGCAAGAAGAAGAAAGCCCCCGCCAAACCAAGAGGCGGTGTCGGTAAAGTGGATACGAAGGGAAAGGGTAAAGCAACAAAGGTAGCGGGGAAGCTGGTGGGGAAGGAAGAATGCTTCTATTGTCACAAAAGTGGTCACTGGAAACAAGATTGCAAGGCTTGGAAAGCCAGAACACAGGATTTGAAGCGAGTTGCAGCTTCAGCTTCAGGTGTGTATGTTATTGAAAATTGTCTATCAATAAACTCTACTTCCTGGGTATTGGATACCGGATCAGGATCTCATATTTGTAATTCTTTGCAGGCGTTGAGAAAGCGTAGAGTTTTGAAGGCAGGTGACATGACCCTCAGAGTTGCGAACGGTGCTAGCATGGATGCTGAGGCCGTGGGGGACTATCACCTGGGATTATCAGATGGACACTTTTTGGTTTTGCGTAGTTGTTATTATGTACCAAATGCAACCTGTAATATCATTTCTGTATCTTTATTATCTAAAGAAGGTTATGAATTTGCATTTGTAAGTAATGTAGTGAACATTCATCTTAATCAAGTGTTGATTGGGTCAGGTACATTGAACAACGGTATATACGTTTTAAACCAACCACAGGTTTTCAATATCCAGAATACACACAAAAGAAAGTCTCCAGAAATTAATAAAACTTTCTTATGGCATTGTAGACTGGGTCACATCAATGAGAGAAGATTGACTAAGTTACATACTGAAGGATATTTAGATCCGTTCGAATATCAATCGTATGCAACTTGTCAATCCTGTCTCAAAGGAAAGATGACAAAGGCTCCGTTTTCTGGACACGGAGAAAGAGCTAGCGAGCTCTTGGGACTCGTACACAGCGACGTGTGCGGTCCAATGTCTACACATGCGCGAAGCGGTTTTTCTTACTTCATAACTTTTACGGATGATTTCTCAAGATTCGGACATGTCTTCTTAATGAAGCATAAATCCGAAGCTTTTGATAAGTTCCAGGAATATAAGAATGAAGTAGAAAAACAAACAGGCAAAAGTATCAAGATCCTAAGATCGGATCGAGGAGGAGAATACTTAAGTGCCGAATTCCTGAATTACTTAAAAGAGAATGGAATTCTCTCTCAGCTTACTCCTCCATACACTCCGCAACATAACGGTGTATCGGAGAGACGGAACCGAACCCTATTGGATATGGTACGGTCCATGATGAGTAACGCTGAGTTACCGCGATCATTCTGGGGATATGCGCTAGAAACAGCTGCATATCTTTTGAACCGTGTTCCCACTAAGACTGTGCCTACCACACCATATGAGTTATGGAGTGGGAAGAAACCCTATCTTCAATACTTGAAGATTTGGGGATGTCCAGCTTATGTCAAAAAGCAGCATGTGGACAAGCTCGAGGCACGCTCAGTACTGTGCAAGTTTGTGGGATACCCAAAGAACTCCAGGGGGTATCTTTTCTATTACGCAGAGGAACAAAAAGTCCTTGTTTCTCGCAATGCCCACTTTCTAGAACATCAGTTCATAGAAAAAGAAATAAGTGGGAGCGCAATAGAACTGGAAGAAATTCCAGAACCACAAACTACTACTGAAAGTTTAGTGGAACCAGAAGGTTCAAAAGAACAGGACATTCCTATGCCACTCCGCAGGAGTAGTAGGCAGTCTCATCCGCCCGAGAGATACTACGGTTTTCTCATTGACGGGGATAGAGAAGACTGCATCCTGGATTGTGATGAGCCTACTAGCTTCCAGCAAGCCATTCAGAGCGTCGACTCGGTAAAATGGCTGGATGCAATGCGGACCGAGATGGAGTCCATGTACACCAACAAAGTATGGACGTTGGACATTGCTCCAGACGGGGTAAAACCCGTAGGATGCAAGTGGATCTTCAAAAGGAAGATTGGTGTAGATGGACAGGTTGAGACCTATAAAGCTAGACTGGTAGCAAAGGGTTTTCGTCAGCGACCTGGTTTGGACTATGACGAAACCTTTTCTCCAGTAGCTATGCTGAAATCCATTCGGATCCTTCTTGCCATCGCTGCTTTCCACGATTATGAGATTTGGCAGATGGACGTAAAGACAGCTTTTCTAAATGGTCATTTAGAGGAGTGTGTCTATATGGACCAGCCAGAGGGTTTCATTCAGGGTGGGAGCAGCGGAAAGGTGTGCAAGTTGCTCAAGTCCATTTATGGACTCAAGCAGGTATCGCGGAGTTGGAACATCTGTTTTGATGAGACGGTCAAAGAATTTGGCTTTATCAAAAATCCAGATGAACCATGCATCTATTGTAGATTTGTAGCGAGAACTGTAGTATTCCTCGTTTTATACGTGGATGACATTCTCTTAATAGGAAATGACATTCCTATGCTACAATCTGTCAAGGGGTTCTTGTCACACAGGTTCTCCATGAAAGACCTGGGTGATGCCTCCTACATTCTGGGTATCCGGATCTACCGTGACAGATCCAAGAGGATATTAGGACTCTCGCAGTCCAGGTACATCGACACCATACTGAAGAGATTCAGTATGGAAGATTCCAAGCGCGGTAATCTACCGGCTTGTCACGGGATCACCCTCTCCAAAGAGATGTCTCCCAAGACTGATTTGGAGAGGGATCGCATGTCTATTATACCCTACGCTTCTGCGGTAGGCTCTATAATGTATGCGATGTTGTGTACCAGACCGGATGTGGCTTATGCACTGAGTGTGGTAAGCAGGTATCAGTCAAACCCTGGGGAGAAACATTGGATAGCAGTAAAGAACATTCTCAAGTACCTGAGAAGGACTAAGGAGATGTTCTTGGTGTATGGCGGAAAAGACCTGCAGATTGAGGCCTTTGCTGACTCCAGCTTCCAGAGTGACAAGGATGATTCCAAGTCCATGTCGGGTTTTGTCTTTACCCTCAATGGAGGGGCGGTGTGTTGGAAGAGCTCCAAACAGGAAACCGTTGCTGACTCGACTATGGAAGCGGAATACATCGCTGCATCTGATGCCGCAAAAGAAGCTGTCTGGATGAGGAAGTTCTTGAAAGAACTTCAGGTGGTTCCGTCCATTGTTGACCCAATACCTCTGTATTGCGACAACAACGGGGCTATAGCTTTAGCGAAGGAACCCAGGTCCCATCAGAAATCCAGACACATCTTAAGGCGGTATCACCTGATCAGGGAGATCGTGGATCGCCAGGAGATCGAGGTCCGGAGAGTTGCATCAGAGGATAACACTGCAGATCCACTCACAAAGGCCCTACCCCAGACTCAGTTCGAGCGGCTGATCGAGATGATAGGTCTTCGATATGCCAGTTCATGGCCTTAGTGCAAGTGGGAGATTGTTAGTGTATATGCCCTAGAGGCCATTACTGTATCATACTAGTTTGTATATTACTTAATGGAAGCTTGGGATATTCACAGTTGTATATACAATCTTGCTCGAAATGGTAGTATGCTACTTGGTTTGTCTCTGCTTTAATATGTGCATGTGTTTCTTTTAGCATATTGCTGGTATACATATTAGTAGAGCCCTTAGGATCTTTGCTTGATTACCAGCGTTGTGATGGCGCTCGCACTCGTGGGAGCTGGGTAATCTATAAGCACATCCTTATACAGGTCCCTGGTCGTTGGACTATCGAGACAGGGCATCGATACTCCGGAGTAGACTAGCGTATGCGCTTCTCATCCCAGTGTGGGAGACGGTCTGTCCCACAGCCGTTAGTACGTCGTACTTGGGATAGTATGCGGGTGCTCGTTAGGTTACGAGTACACTGGACAGGACTCGTCGGGAACTGTTGGTTGGTAATATACCTATCGTCAGTTATCAGTTCCCAGGTGACATGAGTACAGCTTAGTCCGCTGACTTGACACTGTCACTTCGCCTCGAGTGTGTTCCCACTGCACTTTGATTACTACCCTACCACGGCTTGACGGAGTCGTGCAAACAGGTAGTTTTTGGGTGCAGTCCCGAAGCACTTGGAGGCAGTGACGGTTAGACAGGATTCGTCTCTCCCGGTATTGGGGGTTGACATCGCGCTGTGTCTAGGAGAGCCATTACACGAGTAGTCCCTGGCCAGGGCAAGCGAGATATACTGGTAGGTTTCCAGTGTTATCTCAGGGTGTTCTGGGCTACACTCCGACACGACTTGTACCGCTATTAGGGGACTGACGTTCACCGCCCCCCTAGGCCCGCCATGCGATGTATCAGACGAACAGACCGGACTGTACGGAGACTGTCACATACAGGCTCAGTAGGAGTGCAGATGGGGTTCACCTCGTCAGTCTTCTTATCGACATCTACCTGGGGACCGTTACGTACAGCTAGTGCCGCTTGCGGTCTGTGGTTAAACCCACTGCCAGCGTAGTGTCGAGTCTTTAGAGTCCCACACAGAGAGCTATTCGCCTTTAGGCAAAATGAGTAGAGGTCGCATGGTTTTGCGACAGGGTTCGTTCACATTCGCGCACTTGTGCACGTTTGCTGTCCGGACAGTTTATACTAGCGGGCTTTGGTTTAAGCCGGATCCTAGTATATGTTTTGAGATTGGTTTTTCTCATTGTGTTCGTGTTCCTCGGATCACGAATGCGGGTGCGTATGCACAGTTGCTTGAGATTGAGGGAGAGGACCTTGATTAGGGTTAATGGCTATTGTCATTTTATTAACCCTAATATTTATGTGTGTGTTATTGTTAATTAGTAATTAGTTTGATAATTATCCATGGTTGTGGTTGTTGACCTTTTGACTTCTTTGACTTGTTGACCAAGGTTGACACTTTGACCATCATAATTTCTTTTGGAAGATGCTTTTTGATTTTTGCAATTTGAAATGATAATGGTCATGTCATGATTTACCATGATAATTATCTAGCTAATTATTCAATTAAATTAATTCACACATATTAGTGAGAAGAGCTCTATTATTTTCTCATTCTCTCATATCATTTCTCTCTCTTGTTCATCCTCTCCCTCAAGCTCTCTCCCTCTCATGTGTTGAGAAACAAAAAGCTTGAGAAAAACCTTCACTTGATCCTCTCTACTCTCTTCTAGGGTTCAAGTCTTAGCATTTCTTGCACTCTAGTTACTCCTAGCTTGGAGTTGAAGCTAAAGGTGGTGGCTTTCAAGTGGATCTTTCTTTGACGGAAGAAGACAAGCAAGGTGAGGCCTTTCTACCATTCCGACGAGCAAGGAGAGAAGGAGTTCGAGCTCAAGGTATAACCTTTCTACAACTTAGTTAGTTGTTAGTTTACTTTAGCTAGTTTTCGTTTAGCAAAGATCCTCACAAGCAAAGTCCATGTTGCCTAAGTCATTAAAAATCCGTTTTTATTATGTTTTCCGCCTCCCCGTAAGCATCGGGGTGGGCAACACGGACTTACAGCTTTAATCCATAAATGGATTTAAGCAGCTTGCACACCTTCCCGCTGCTCCCACTATCTACGAAGCCCTCTGGCTGAGTCATGTACACGCACTCTTCTAAATCACCATTTAGAAAGGCGGTCTTAACATCCATTTGCCAGATTTCGTAATCATGATATGCAGCGATGGCAAGCATGATCCGGATGGATTTAAGCATAGCCACTGGAGAAAAGGTTTCGTCATAGTCCACACCTGGTCTTTGACGAAAACCTTTTGCAACAAGTCTAGCTTTGAAAGTCTCCACTTTCCCATCTACACCAAGTTTCTTCTTGAAGATCCACTTGCTCCCAATGGGTTTTACCCCTTCAGGAGCAACGTCCAAAGTCCATACTTTGTTGGTGTACATGGATTCCATTTCGGACCGCATAGCATCCAGCCATTTCACTGAGTCCTTACTCGTGATGGCCTGCTCGAAGCTAGTTGGGTCATCATCCTCCATGATGCAATCCTCGCTGCCACCATCCATGAGAAAACCGTAGTATCTCTCAGGTTGGCGAGGAACCCTACTAGATCGGCGGAGAGGCTGAGGTTCGTCGGGAGCTACTGAATCCTCTGGTTCTACTAAATCTTCAGTTTGAGTTTGTGTAGCCGGAATTTCTTCCAGTTCTACCTTATCGCCACTAATTTCTTTTGCAAGAAATTCCTTTTCCAAAAAGGTGGCATGTCGAGAAACAAACACTTTTTGTTCCTCTGTATGGTAGAAAAGATATCCATGTGAATGTTTGGGATATCCCACAAACTTGCATAGAACTGACCGTGCCTCGAGTTTGTCCGGATTTTGCCTTTTGACATAGGCCGGGCAACCCCATATCTTAACTCGTTTAAGACATGGTCTCTTCCCACTCCATATCTCATATGGTGTGGTAGGTACAGATTTAGATGGAACTTGATTCAATAGGTATGCTGCTGTCTCTAGCGCATAACCCCAGAAGGAAATAGGTAACTCAGCTGTACTCATCATAGAGCGCACCATATCTAATAGGGTGCGATTTCTCCGCTCCGATACACCGTTGTGCTGTGGTGTATAAGGAGGAGTAAGCTGAGAGAGAATCCCATTCTCTTTTAGGAAGTCCAGGAATTCATTGCTCAAGTATTCACCTCCTCGATCAGATCGTAGGATTTTAATACTTTTTCCGGTTTGGTTCTCAACTTCTTGTTTATATTCTCTAAATTTCTCAAAAGCTTCTGATTTGTGTTTCATCAGGAACACATACCCGAATCTAGAGAGATCGTCAGTGAATATAATGAAGTACGAAGAACCATCCCTGGCATGTGTAGACATGGGACCGCATACATCACTATGTATAAGTCCCAAGAGTTCGGTAACTCTCTCTCCGTGTCCCGTAAACGGAGTTTTGGTCATCTTGCCTTTGAGACATGACTGGCAAGTGTCATAAGATGAAAATTCAAATGGATTTAAATATCCATCTTTATGCAACTTAGCTAGTCGTGTCGCATTGATGTGACCCAGTCTACAATGCCACAAGAAGGATTCGTTCATTTCTGAACTCTTCCTCTTGTGTGTGTTTGTTATGCTCAGAACTGTTGATTGATTTAGAACATAAATGCCATTGCACAACGTGCCTGATCCAACCAACTTTTGGTTACGGAAAATGTTCATAACATTATCCTGTAATACAAAATTATATCCTTCTTTACTCAACAAAGAAACCGATATAATGTTGCATATCAGGTTCGGCATGTAATAGCATTCGTTCAGAACCAATGTATTACCAGTTGGTAATGCAAGGTGATATTCCCCGACAGTCTTAGCTGCAACAATTGCACCATTTCCAACTCTAATGTCTTTATCACCTTCTCCAAGTTCTCTACCTTTCCTAAGCCCATGTAACTGATTACATATATGGGATCCTGACCCGGTATCTAATACCCAGGACGTAGAGCAAATGGAGAAACAGTTCTCTGTAACGAACACACCCGAAGAAAATGCATCAACATGTACTTTCTTCATTCGGGTGGTATGGGAATCCTGGTATTCCCCTATATCCTGTTCATTCCTATAACTCTTATAAGAAAGAACGGAACCAACGTTCCCCAGCACAGTATAACATGCGGGTTCGGTCAATACATCCATATTATTATCTTCATTAGGGCATGAAATGGTCGCTACCTGGAGAGAGAGAGAGAAGAAAACACTTTAGCGTATGCTCGTGCAAGATCAGATTGGTTATTATCTTATCTAATCAGGATGGCTCCCACTGGTTTTTATCAAATCTTCCTTCAAACCCTAAAAGGAAAGACTAGCCGGGATTAATTACACACTACAAGTTCGCCAATCTTTCAGCCAGGCCAGTGTCGATACTTTGAGGGAGGTCCCCCGTGCTTTCGCACGAACCTAATTAATGTAAACCTCGTTTTCCCAGAGGCGTAACTTCGTTAACACCTTTCTAGACACCTACTTGATCGGCTAATTGCAATGTGCAAAACTCTCCCAGGAGTAACTCTTACTCGCAGTGGGTATCGGGATCCAACTATCTCATAGAAGGTATGCAATCTCATTGCAAATTTCAACACTTGAAATTCCCGATAATATATTGCCCCTAGTGTCCTATGACCTTGACAAAGGCCAACAAATCACAGGATGCTAGTCAAGTTCAACCCGTCATTTCTTGATTGAATCAAACCCACCCGCACGGCCCTTGACAAAGGCCAACAAGGTCGTACGACTACCCTGAAACAATCTGCATCACATGCATAAGCAGATAAGCACTATTCAGCTACCGCACACTACGCCTTGACAAAGGCCAACAAACGCAGCACGAATACTAAACAGTTCTTATCTGAAATGACGGAGGGCTACGCCAGGTTTTTCTGAAAACCTATTGCGTAATGAACTTGATATCGTTGTAGAATCAAATGAAGTTTTGAAAATGGAGTGATTTTGAGGCTTTTCTAGTTTTGCTAAAGGGGTCACTCCCGGTGAAGGGATCGTCGGCCCTTTCCTCATCGAATGAGGTGCGGGATATATCATATATATCACTGTGCAAAGCAGAAACTATAGAAGCAATCAAAAGTCAAACCGAGTGTGTAGCATCTGCCAGTTATTGCTAAAGGAGTCACTCCCGGTGAAGGGATCTCGGTCCTTTCCTCATCGAATAAGGTGCAGGGTATATCATATATATCACTATGTAAAGCAATAACTGTAGCTACCTGTTTTGTTTAAAATTCGATTCTACAACATCTTAGGTTTCTTTTCTTTCATTAATCACATTAATGAAGTCCCATCATTTAAATACCTAAACATCACAGATAAATACGACGTACACTTATGCCATCCGCATTCGCCTCGATGTCCCCTCGTGCACCGTTAGGTTAGGTAACTAACGACAGAGCAGGGCAGGGCTAGTGCGGGTGCAAAACATAAGTAACGTCTATATAATATATCATATATACTATATAGAGTATCTATCACAGAACATCACATGATCACATCACAGATATCGCAGCAGAAGAAACATATGAAATATTGGATATACTAGGACGTCCGTGTTTTCAATACGAGCCAGTATAAAACACGGATTCCACGGTCGTGATGAATAGCCAATCCCACACCCCTAGACCCCTACGAGAGCGGCAAGCAACCCTACCAATTCTAGGGTTAGGAGACCCGGACTCGACTCCTCGAGTTGGTCTCCCACTGGACCCTAGAACCCGGTTACTTGTGCTCCCCTCCTGGGTCTATCCTAATGCGGAAAAGTAAATAATATATAAAAGGTGACAACTTCCGCTACCTGGAAGTGTCCCAAATAAAAGAATATTACATACATGTTTTTACATGAATGAAAATGAAAAACACTCATCTCACATAAAAACCCCCGGCTATTCAAACACGACGATCCAATATAACATATCCAGCAACACATAACATCACATGTCATCAACGTAAGTAAGTATGCATACCCCAATTGTCGTTGACGTATAGCAACGAAACCGGCGATATGAACATACTACACTTACGGTCACAGAAAAGAAAGTGTAAAACTACAACAGTTGGAATCCGCAACCTCTTTAGACATCACATGCCTAATCAAATGAAATACTTAGACATCAAATGCCTAACAGATATAAATCCTGCATTTTAGTCTCATTATCGAAAACTCTTTTCAATATCATGTGGGACTAAACTGCTAGATTTATAACATTCATTCAGTTATCTCATAACTGTTTGTGAATTCCAATTATTGTATCACATTCCAGATAAACAGAAAATGTTAAACTTTCCGATCGAACATGTCGAATACCCAAGTTTTCCCGATACAGCTCAACACATGAAATAAGTCTAACAACATTCAGTTCGTGCCTCAGTACCAACGGTCCAGCCGTAGAAGGGTCAAGCCAACGCCTCACATGTGGCACGCCGTACTGCCCCAAACCCGAAGGTTCAAAGGGCAGTTCAAGACGGTCACATAATCGAGTTAAGGTTTGTTGTCTTCTAGAGGGTCCATCGCGTTACTTGCACTACTTAGAACGTCGTTAAACTACGGAAAAATCCAACACTTGGAAATTTCCCGACAGGGGAAAAATTGGGTATTTATATCCGGTCGAACTTTTTAACATATTCTAAAAATTATCCGGAAAACCACATAGACAAAATCTGATACTCCGATCGAAACACCGAATCCCCAAAACAACCCTAGAAAATTCAACTCTTGAATAAATATTAAAAAATCCCATAAAATTCAACACCAGAAATGAGGAATTACTGTGCAAAAATTATGTGGCAATCTGACAATACGGCCTCGGAACCGCCGCACTTTAGAGGCATCTTTGGGTAATTTTTGCACCGTAATTCGTAGAATTCTCTGCTGAATTTTTAAAGATTTTTTAATCTGGAAAAATCCACGTTTTCAGAAAAAGTCCAGAGAGCGTGGAAAAATGCGGTTTCGGGTTCGATCGGACTTCAAACTCCGTCTAGACTTCGTCTAAGGCTCTAGCTAGGCTCTGATACCACTGTAGGGTTCCTAGGCACACTATAGAGGTCACACAAGGCATCAACCATGCCAATTTAAAATTTTATGGGTGCCGAGAAACCCTAATACGGATCGTCGGCTAGAATTCTAGGCGATAAACGAATCTAGTTAACAATTTAACTAAAGATCAGAAGCTACAACCTTTGTAGATCCGGATATCCACTTCCTTAGCTCCATGTAGGCGTCCTCTCGCTGTCCATCTTGAATCCCGAACTCAATCGTCGGCTTCATCGGGAAAATGGGCGGACTAGGTCGTCGGCTTCGTGCCGAAGATGATCTACGTCGAGGCATCACAAGTTCAAGCTCCGACTTCACAAATTTATGAAACTTATGAAGAAAACACCCAAAACAACTTGGCAAGAGGTAGAGGGTAAAGAAATAGGAGGTGGGTTCACTTTAGAATTGGATTTCTCACTTTAGTTCTCAAGTTGCCATTGATGGCATCAAGCTTTCTATCTTGAAGAAGAAGAAGAAGATGAAGCTAGAATTATGATAAGTGTTGAGTTAAAATGAATAATAATTCAATACTTATCATAAGCTAACTATAGTTAAGTGTAGAGAATAGACCATGGTTACTTGGATGAGTTAGGGTTAAGCATGAAGACAAGAATGGTTACAAAAGTCAAAGCTTCATGAAGCTTCAACTTAAAACAAAGAAAGCCACCATTCTCATCATAATCCTTTTCAAATAAATAAATAAATAAATAAATGAATATGCAAAACCCTAATCAACACTTAACCATGGTTTTAATTCATTACACTTAACAAAATAATCAAGTATCATCAAACATGATACAAATATGTGCACAAAAGTATATCACATATACTTCTTGCACATCAAGTGAGAAAATCCATATAAAGTGAACCAATACTAGTTAATGCAATACAATATATCAAATATATAATTATACATTAAATCATTAAATCAACATTTGATTCAATGATCCGGTCATGTCGCACATAACCGACTAGAATCTAATGTATCGATTTATCGAATCAATGATTCGATAACTAGGTCATATCGAATATAACCAATCGAAACATATATCGCGAGAATGAAATGCGGTATCACATACACGCATTATTCTCGGTCCTGCACATATCTCATATGCGCTCCTATTTCGTTTCGCTTGAGCCAGGAAACCTCTGTGTAGGACTCTAAAGACTCATCAATACGCCGGTAGCAGATGATGATCATATCAAGCACCCACAAGCCGCAAGCGGTCTGCTAAACGTAACGGCCATCCGGGTATTGAGCGATCAGAAGATCGACAAGCTAGCCCGCTCACACTCCTGTGAATCCAACCAGTAACACTTACCGTACAGTCCGGTCTGTTCGTCTGATATGTCGCATATCAAGTCTAGGGGTGGTAAACGTCAGACCCCAATAACCGATAAGTCGTGCCGATGTGAGGCTCATAACGGGTCGAGAAACTACCGGTAACACTTACCAGCAAATCTCTGATCAGCCCTGGCCAGGGACTTCCCTGTTACGGCCAATCGAGCACTGCGCAACATCAACCCCCAATACCGGGAGAGACGAAACCCCTCCTATCGCTCATTGCCTCCATGTGACTCGGGACTGTACCCAAAGACCACCGTTTTGCATGCCCTCATGGACGTGGTAAGGTGGAGATCAAAGCACAGTGGGAATCACACAAGACTCTATGACGATCTCGGGTCTACAGACTAACCTGCACAAGTGTCACCTGAGAACTGCCATCTGACGTGAGGTATAATACCATCTGGGAGTTCTCGGCGAGTCCGTCCAGTATACCCAGTCTCCACTGAGCACCCGTACACCATCTCTGATGTCAAACACCAATGGATATGGGATCATCCATCGCCCATCTCATGGGTCGAGAAGCGCATACGCTAGTCTATACTGGTATATCGATGCCCCGTCTCGATACACCCACGACTAGGGACCTTGAAGGATGTACTTATGGACTACCATGTCCCCATTAGTATGATCTGCATCATAGTCCAGGTAGTCAAGTACACATCCTAAGGGCTTTACCAACATGTAGCTATAAGACAGTTTAAAGAGACTAGTGTACATGTTAAGATAAAGAGTAACCAGATAGCATACTATCATATCGAGCAAGAAAGTCATCTATATATATGTCCAAGCATCCAATATAATATACATCATCTGTACAATACTGGCCTCTAGGGCATACATACAACTAACATATATATTAATGTACATTATTTTGTGTCATGCTTGATACTACATGCTTCATGGGTGTATGAGACTTACACTATACTTAAGATAATTTTAGGGTTTTTATTTATCTAAGTAATTCATAAATTGGTGGAATTATGTCATGGCTAGAAGCTTGGAGAAGCTTGATGTGTCCATTGACTTAGTCCACTAATTTGTTTTACTTAAGATATTTATTAACCTAACCATTATCCTTAGCCATAGTTTAGTCTCTACATGAGTTAGTGTATGATATAAACTTACCCATGGTTGCCATTCTCACCTCATGAGTTTCATTTTCTTCTCCACTTTATCTTCTTCTTCATCAAGAAAAAGCTTGCTAGCTTTTCTCAAACTGAAGAAATATTGTGAGAAAAATAAATCTAAAGTGAGCAAAATTCCTACTTCATCATTCTCTACTATATTAGCCATTTAGTTTAGGGTGTTTGCTTCACTAATCTACCATTAGTGAAGAGGTAGCATGAGCTTGAGTCTCCTCGACGTAGACCATCTTCGGCCTCGAAGACTTCGAGCAAGCTTGTTCATTTTTTCATGTGAACCCTTACTAGAGTTTGGGTGTTCACTACTTGGAGCGAAGGGACTACTACACGGAGCTTAAGAAGTGAAGGACCGGTCTACAAAGGTTGTATTCCTCATTCACTTAGATGTAAAGTTGTTTGCATGCTTGATTCGTCTAAATCTCTAGTTAAGATTCTAGGTTAGGGTTCTTTGGTACGACAAATTTTTGAAATTGGCATGGACGATACCTCCCGAAACCCTGCTGCCGTGCTAAGTAACCCTACATGACATGCACTTTGTAGGAAGTGAAATTCCTATACTACGATCGGTTATATTGTGGTTGTCACACAATGGATTCTCCACATAGGATATGGATATTATATAAGGCATTCTGGTTACTAGATCTATGGTTTTAAATCCAGATTTGGGTAGTTTCCCAATCTGGGTACTTTGACACTATTCTAAAGGTGTTTTAGAATGGACGACTCCTGGCATGGTGGTGTACCTGCAGGTGATGGAGTCACCCTCTCTAAAGGTGTTTTACAGACTAAAGGGGAGAGGGATGTGCATGATTGGAATATCACTTGCTTAGGCAATTGAGTCAATCATGAGATGTCAAGTACCACACCAGATGTTATTTTTGCACTAGCTGCAATAAGTTTATATATTAATCCAATCCTAGAGAAATGTTCGGAATCAGTTTATGAACATAAGTGGATGTTCTAGGGATTTGGTAACGACAGCCTCCTTCGGGAGATGGTTATCATTCCAGGCTTCCAAGGTGACCTGGATGACAGAGTGACTATTAGAGTTATAGATTTCCCTCTTTTGAGGGGCAGTAGTTTGGACAGATGGTCCAAGCGGATATTGAGGGAGGCATGGCACAGGATACTGATTAAATTCAGTTGACGATATAGTTTAAGAAGTTTACTGGATTTGGAGTTCATTTGTGATTTGGGTCCCATCAGATATCCAGGCATATTCTAAGATAGGCATTGCTAATTTCGGGAGATAGCTTTCTCCGCGAACTTGAGATAAAGTGAGACAAAGAAAGAAACATTGGAGCAGATCCACTCACTGAGGCTATTTCTCGAACGCAATAGTTTTAAAAACGAGCTTTGTGAAACTGATTAGTAGAGAAGTTGGGTGTTTGGTATCACACGGGCTGTGAGTATGCGACACCACAATAATTAGCCTTATGTGCAGGTGGGAGATTGTTGGCTATAGTGCCCTCAAGTCAATTATTAGATCACAGGCACGTTATTGAAATGATTGAGGGAGGACCTATACCGGTAGAACAATCTTACAAGAGATGATAGTATGCTATCTGGTTTGTCTTTATCATCATGTACATGCTTCAGGTGACATTACAGATCACTATTACATGTTGATAGAGGCCATAGGATTCTTGCTTGACTACCAGCAATATGATGGCGATCATATACGTGAGAGCTGGGTGGTCTATAAGCACATCCTTATAATGTCCCTAGTCGTGGGAGTATCAAGACTGGGCATCGATACTCCAATAGTAGATTAGTGTATACTGATCGAGACCCCGACAAGGGGCGGTGGCCGGTCTCATAAGCCATTGGTGTGAGTTGGTTCACCTAAGATGTATACAGGTGCTCATTGGGTTATGAGTACACCGGACAGACTCGCCGGGAACATGCTAGTTGGTATTATACATATTGTCAGATAACAGTTCCCATGTGACATGTGTATAGGTTAGTCTATCGACCTGAGATTATCATTTTTCTCGTGTGTGTTCCCACTGTACTTTGATTACTACCCTACCACGGCTCAAAGGATTCATGCAAACAGGTTTTGGTTGGGTACAGTCCCGAGCCACATGGAGGCAGTGAGTGGATCGCCAGGGGATTCGTCTCTCCCAGTATTGGGGGTTGATGTCGCGCTCTGCACGGGTGGCCATCACTAGAAATCCTCGGCCGGGGTAGACGAGAATTGCCGATCTTGGATCGGTAGTTTCTCAGGTGGTGATAGGTTTCATGCCGGCACTAAATGTCAAGTTATTAGGGGTCTGACTTTATCCACCCCCTAGACTCGATATGCGATACTCGTAGACGAACGGACCGGACTGTATGGATATTGTCACTGTCAGGCTCGGTAGGGGTTTCAAGATGAGTTTGTGTTAGTTAAGAGGCCATTATTGTACATATGATGTATATTATAGTGGATGCTTGGACATATATAGAGAGGACTTTCTTGCTCGACATGATAGTATGCTATCTGGTTGCTCTTTGTCTTAACATATAGACTTGTATTGTGATACTGTCTTGCTCTCACATGTTGATAAAGCCATTAGGATGAGTACTTGACTACCAGGACTATGATGGAGATCATACTAGTGGGGCCAGGGTAGTCCACAAGTAAATCCTTTAATTGTTCCTAGTCGAGGGAGTATCGAGACGGGGCATCGATATTCCAGAGTAGACTAGCGTATATGCTTCTTGACCCATATGTTGGGCGATGGATGATCCCACATCCATTGGTGTTTGACATCAAAGATGGTATACGGGTGCTCAGTGGAGACTGGGTACACTGATTGGACTCGCCGATAACTCCTAGTTGGTATTATACCTATCGTCAGATAGCAGTTCTCTGGTGACACTGGTACAGGTTAGTCTGTATACCCAAGATCGTCATAGAGTCTTGTGTGATTCCTATGTGCTTTGATTTCCACCTTACCACGTTTAAGAGAACATGCAAAACGGTGGCTTTTGGGTACAGTCTCGAATCACATGGAGGCAATGAGCGATAGGAGGGGATTCGTCTCTCCCAGTATTGGGGGTTGATGTTGCGCTGTGCTCAATTGGCTATAACAGGAAGTCCCTGGCCAGGGCTGATACGGAGATCTACTGGTAAGTGTTATCAGTAGTTTCTCTACCCGTTATAAGCCTTACATCGCCACGACTTATCGGTTACTGGGGTCTGACTTTTACCACCTCTAGATTTGATATGCGACATATCAGACGAAGAGACCAGACTGTAAGGTAGTGTTACTGACGGGCTTTACAGGAGTATGAGCAGGCTTGCTTGTTGGTCTTCTGATCGCTCAATACCCGAGTAGCCTTTACGTCGGCTTGTGGGTGACTGATATGATCATCACCTGCTACCGGCGTATTGACGAGTCTTTAGAGTTCTACACAGAGGTTTCCTGGCTCAGGTGAAACGAAGTAGGAGCACATATGTTATATGTGCGGGACCGAGATTAATATGAGTATGTGATACCGTATTCTATTATCGCGATATGTGATATCGGTCGGTTATATGTGATATAATCGGGTTATCGAATCAAGTGTTGATTCGATAAGTTGATACATATAATATTAGTCGGTTATATGTGATATAGCCGGATCATTAAATCAAGTGTTGATTTAATAATTTAAGGTATAATTGTATATTTGATATGCTAATTTACATTAACTAATATTTGCTCACTTAAGCATTTCTTTTTCTCACTTATGCATTTAATATGTTTGTGTGTGTGTGTGTGTGTGTGTGTGTGTGATATTAATTGTGTTTCTTTTTGTGTCATGCTTGATGATACATGCTACATGGGTGTATGAGACTCACACCATGTTCATGAAAATGTAAGATTTAATTATTTAAAGTAAATCCAAATTAGTTGGAAATTAGTAACATGGCATGAAACTTGTGGAAGCTTGTAGATCCATTGACTTAGTCCACTAATTTTGCTTTACTTAAGATATTTATTAACCCAACCATTCTCATTAGCCATGGTTATGTCTCTATATGAGTTAGTATATGATATTTTCTCACCCATGGTTGCCATTCACACTCTCTCATCCATTATTTGCTTCATCTTCTTCATTGAGCTCTCTAGCTTTCTCAAGGTGAAGTAAAAGAGTGAGAAAATTAATTCTAAAGTGAGTAAAAATCCTACTTCATCATCCTCTACTAGATTAGCCATTTAGTTTAGGGAGTTAGCTTCACTAATCCCTAATTAATGAAGAGGTAGCTTGGGTTAGTGTCTCCTCGACGTAGAGCATCTTCGGCCTCGAAGACTTCATGCAAGCTTGTTCCTTACATCTTGTGGAGCCATCACAGAGTCCGGAAGATCACTACTTGGAGCGAAGGGACTACTACACGGAGCTATTGAAGTGAAGGACAGGTCTACAAAGGTTGTATTCCATATTCACTTAGATGTAAAGTTGTTTACATGTTGTTTCGTCTAAATCTCTAGTTAAGATTCTAGGGTTAGGGTTGTTTAGCATGGCATTTTTTTGTAAATGGCATGGAAGATGCCTCTCAAAACCTTGTTGTCGTGCGAGGTAACCCTACAGTGGTATCAGAGCCAAGCTAGAGCATTAAGCGTTGTCTAGACGAAGTTAGAAGTCTGATCGAACCCCGAAAACCCAACTTTGGACCCCTCTCTGGAAAATTTTCAAAAAGTTGGAATTTTCATGTTAAAAATACTCTAAAAACCATGCACTTAATTCCATGGACCCACCTGAAGAATGAGTCCCTAACTCGTCTAAGTGACCGCGGAACCGCAGCCAAAACATGGTTTTGGCGGCGGTTCCGCGGTGCAACTTGAGAGGCTTGGGACGAGCCTTCAGCTGCTGATCCATGGGTACTGTGGTATGGTTCTGGGTATTTCTAACACTGCTCAAGTGTTGAGCTCTTTGGGAAATTTTAGGAATTCGTTGATTCGATCGTAACGTTTAACATCTTCTAGCTATCTGTGAAATGTGATAAAATATTTGGAATCCACAATAATTAGTTTTGTGAAAACTAATTTGAATTTTATAAATCTAGCAATTTAGTCTCAAATGATCGGTTGCCACGGAATTTTGATGTGGATCAAAAGTCCGATGCAATCACGTAGTGTACGCGAATACTCGCCGGGTAATGTTACCAGATAGCCACGCCCCATAGCCCAGACCAAGTGACTGTAGGAGAACCCCGTTGCCACAAGCATCCGTCCGGGTGCTCGCGGCCGCGGTGTTCCATCTAAGTGCACTTAGTCGATGGCATCGGGGATGCGGCCATCTACTAAAGTTTCCGACGAGCATTCTATCGGGATGTCGGGAATCTTGTTGAATTGCCCGACTTGTTATTGGAAAGTGTTTTCAATATCGAAACTAAAATGCGGGGTTTATAACTGTTAAGCATGAAATTCAGAATATGAGATATCCCGGGTTTATGATGTCTAAGGAATTCATTTGGTTAGGCATGAAATCTAAAGTATGTGATACATTGGGGTTATGATGTCTAAGGTGGTTGCGGATTCCAATTGTTGTAGTTTTTCACTTTCTTTTCTGCGACCGTAAGTATAATATGTGGTGTATCGCCGGTTTCATTACTATATGTCAACGACAATTGGGATACGCATATTTACTTACGTTGATGACATGTGATGTTATGTATTGCTGTGATGTGTTATATTGGATCGTCGTGTTTTGAATGGCCGGGTTTTTTTTATATGAGATGGGAGTTTTTCATTTTCATTCATGTAAAAACTTGTATGTAATATTCTTTTATTAGGGCACTTCCGGGATGAGGATGATGTCACCATTAAAGTATATTATTTACTTTTCCGCATTAGGATAGACCCAAGGTGGGGAGCACAAGTAACCGGGTTCTAGAGTCCAGTGGGAGACCATCTCGAGGAGTCGAGACCGGGTCTCCTAACTCTAGAATTGGTAGGGTTACTTGCCGCTCTCGTAGGGGTCTAGGGATGTGGGTTTAGCTATTCATCGCGACCATGGAATCCGTGTTTTTTTACAGGCTTAATATAAAACACGGACATCCTAGTATATCCAATATTTCATATATGGACTTCTGCTGCTGATATTCTGTGATGTGATCACTTTATATACTTGAAATGGATGCTTTATTATTATATATATGATATATAATAAATGTTGCTTATGTTTTGCACCTGCGCTAGTCCCGCCCCGCTATGTCGTTAGTTAAGTAACCTAACGGGGCATAACGGGACACTGTTGCGAATGCGGATGGCATAAGCGTACGTTGTATTTTCGTTTCTTCTGTGATGCTTATGAAGCATAATTGATGGGACTTCATTAATGAGATTAATGAAAAAGAAAGAAACCTAAAAGATGTTGTGGAATTAAATTTTCAAAAAGGGTAGCTCTAGTTTTTGCTTTGCATAGCAGTATTCCTTGTAGAATATCCAGCACCTCATTCGATGAGGAAAGAGCCGAGATCCTTTCACAGGGAGTGACCTCTTTAGCGAAACTAGCAGATGCTATAACTCACTCAGTTTTGTTTTTTTACCGCTTTTGGGGGTCTGACTTTTACCAACCCCCTAGGCCCGCCATGCGATGCTCATAGACGAACGGACCGGACTGTACGGATATTGTCACTGACAGGCTCAGTTGGGTGTCAGGATGAGTTCGCTCATCGACGACCCTTTTGGTCAATACCTGGTAGCCCGTTACGTATAGGCTAATACCTCCGACGTGCTAGTGGTTAAATCCACAACCAAGGTGTTGACGAGTCTTTAGAGTCCCCCACAGACCAGTTTCTCAAGTTTCGGGCGAAACGCTGTAGAGGCCGTATGGAGATATGGCAGGGTTCGATCAGATACGTGCGGTATTGCACGGATCATGATCGGACAGAATATACTAGCGGGCTTTGGTTTAAGCCGGATCCTAGTATTGCACAGTGTAGATTTTGTCTCATTGCATTTGTATTCGGTCGGAATACAAATGCGGGTGTGTATGCACAGTAGCGGGGTTTTCCTGTAATTTATTACGGGATCAGTTTTTTTTGGAGTTGCCAGTTTGTTTTCCATTTCGGCCATATTTCTTTGTATCTTTCATTGGCCGAAGTTTGGTGGAGGAGGGCTTATTTGCATTTGTGCAAATAAGCATTTGTGGAGGGTGTTCTTTGCATTTTCTTGTGTCATGATGGTTGCACCATCATTTGACTTGCTCACTTCATGATGGTGCATCATTGCATGACTTTTGGTTGTTATGATGATAGATGGGAGTTGATTAGGTTGATGGAGTGTGAGGTTGGTTTTGTGATCATTGTTGATTATCACCATTCTTTTCTCTTGCATTATTCTTATGGCTTTATCCTTGGGATTATTCCTCTCTCACTCTCATTCTCTATCTCCTCTCATTGTGGCCGGCCATTTTCAAGAGGATGGGCTGTCCCAATTTTTATGGTGGTGGTTTTCATCTCATTTGCCATAAAAATTCCCAAGTTCCTCCACAAAAGTATATACTTCATTTCCTCTACCAAATGGCAACCTCCATGAACCCCATGAGACACATAGTTCTCTACACTATATTCTACAGCAAATCTTGGGCATGTCGACTCGCCAGCTTCGTGCCCGAGTTGCCTCGGACCAGTGGTGGGAGCCCGTAAAAGAAGCCGGCGATGTGGTGCCCTTCCGGCGACGTGATGGAGACCGGAGATTCCGCGGGAGATCGGGACGACGACGAGAAGACCGGAGGACTCGGATCACTCGGTATATCTCTCTTCCCATCTTGTTGTTAGCTAGATTTATGTTAATGGCCCGATCCGGGTATTTAGTGCGCGGTGGTGCCGGTTCAGAAAATTTAAGTAAATCACCGCTTCCGCATTTTGGCCTCGGAATGGAGGCCAGGGCGCCGCCGTGCACTTACAGTGGTATCAGAGCCTCGCCATTAACCTAGTCTAGCTTGGTCTAATGTGTTTACATTTCCGATCGAACAAAAATCCTCAAAAAGCGTATTTTCATTTGCACAGTTTTTGTCGAAATTTTTTTGGACTCTAAAAATTTTTCAGGTTGTTGCAGAGAGATGTGCATGGTGTCATGAGAATACTGGTGAAATTTGGTCGGCTGAACTCTCTATATAGCCGCGGAACCGCGGCCTTAACCCTCATTTGGCCGCGGTTCCGCCGCAGAAAAGTAAGCTCACTGCACCAAATTTCATGCGGTGATTCCTGAGTTGAAAATAGGGTTTTTGGAACATTCTTTTTGGGCCCAGAATTTCTTTATGTGCTACAGTAGTACTTGGGGGCCCACTTAGTAATATTTGATCGGTCGAAAATTTTAAACACATTAGTTCACAGTATTTACATTATATCTGCGACCGTGAATGTCACTTGATCGGTAAATCCTGTCTAACTGCTATAGCCCGGTTAGACGGATTTGCGAATGTGACATTCACGTTGATGTTCTGTGATTGTGCTGTGATGTTGCGGATTGGTAGTGGGGGATAGCCTGGATGCAATGCTAGTAAAGTTTTTTTGTTGTATTATGTACATTTGATATTGCGGGGCGAGCGTCCGACATGTGGACTGCCGTCACTGCTTGTTTGTATTATTCTTTTGGGGCACGACCAGGTTGCGGTCGATGTACCCGTTGTATGTATATTTTACTTTCTGTACTAGGATTGCCCCGCGGAGGGGTGCATGGATAGCCGGGTTCTAGAGGGCAACGAGCCCGCATCTCATGGCATTGAGACAGAGGGGGCTTCACTCTAGAATTGGCGGGCTATTCGCCGCACTCGTAGGGGGTACAGGTTGACCCAGGAGGGGTGCCCAAGTTACCGGATTCCGTGAAGTGCTGGATGGTCCATTCACGTTGCTGAAGGGGGCAGCCTCGCTTCAGGTTTTAGCGGGTAACTTGCCGCGCCCGTAGGGGTCTAGGATTTCATTGCACAGGCTATCCACATGACCAGGGGAACGTCGGGTTTCAGTAGCGGCTCTGTGAAACCCGGGGATCCTAGATATCTGTATTGTTCTGTGATGCTGTACATTTCTGTGATGTTGCATTTTATCACGCCTTGAGCGAAATATTATATATTGATATATATATATACTAGTAGATGTTGTATATGTTTTGCATCCGCGCTAGTCCAGTCCCCGCTCTGTCGTTAGTTAGCTAACCTAACGGGTAATGACGGGACCCAGTGGCGAATGCGGATGGCATATACGTACATCAGTATATTTTCGTTCTTTGTGGTGTGATCAATTGATGGGACTGCATTGATTCGGATCAATGCAAGTTAAAAACAAACTTATTCTGATGTTGTTGGAACACTTTTCAAAAAGCTGTTATTTGCAAGGACGTTCACTTTTGTTTTGCATCGTGGTATTCAGTTGGAATATCCTGCTCCTCAGTCGACGAGGCAAGGGCCGAGATCCCTTCACCGGGAGTGACCCCTTGGACAGAAGTTTGCGTCAGGGCAATAACTTCACTATAGCCGATTACTTTTGCTTTGCATCGTGGTATTCAGTTGGAATATCCTGCACCTCATTCTATGGGGAAAGAGCCGAGATCCCTTCACCGGGAGTGACCTCTTTAGCAAAGATTTTCGTCACTATATTTTCTAAAAAGCTATCCGTTCCTTCAACGATATCAAGTTCATTACGTTAAAGGTTTTCGCCAGAAACCATTCGTAGCCCTCCGTCGTTTCATATGGATAGTCAATAGTATTCAAGCTGTGTTTGTTGGCCATAGTCAAGGCACAGTGTTTGGTAGCTATTGGGTGTTCATATGTAGCATAGATAGATGCGTTGGTTTGGGACAGTCATATAGCCTTGTTGGCCCTAGTCAAGGGCTTGTACGGGTGGGTTCAAATCAACCTGGACAATGACGGGTAGAACTTGACATGTGACTTATGATTTGTTGGCCATAGTCAAGGTCATAAGAGCATGGGGCAAAAATCACATCGGGAGTTTCTAAAGAAACTGAAACTTGCCAGATATGCGCATACCTTCTGGAGTGTGATGACGTGAGCGGATTCCGTCACGTTATCATGCGATGATAGTTGGATCCCGATTCCCACTGATGAGTTGGTTTACTCCTTGGGTGATCCCGACTAATTCTTCTTTTGGGTTTGGAGAAGAATTTGAGGTTACAATGGGAGGTTTCCAGATTAGATAAATTGGTAACCATTCTGATCTAGGTTAGAGTGCACGCTGAGTGTTTCTTTTCTCTCTCTCTCCTTGGCAGCGACCATTGACCCGACCCTAGACTATGACTCAGTGACCAAAATTAACCGAACCTTCTTAAACACTGGCTTTTGGTTTGTCAGAGTTGCAAACCTCTTTGCCACTCCTACTTTTACCCTTTTCTCCAGGACACCCCGTATTACTACGAACGTCCACTTCCATTGGACAAAACCATCGTATGGTTAGATACGAACTCGAAGGAATTTATTCGAGGATGGTTTCTGGTTCTGGAGAAAACGAATAGGACTATTCAGTTGTCTTTTCCTTTTTACCTTCTCTCGCATTGCGAGTACTCCTTGGTTTAGGAGATAGTACACCTATTACGCAAATTGGATAGTCTTCTTCCAAACCATAGGCAGGTGCCGACCGGTAGGGAATGAAGAAAACCAATTAGCCTAACGATGGTGTACAGAAGGTATTATGTAAAGACAAAGAAAGGGATTAGAAGGAGGGCAAAGTAAATTGCGACTGCTATTCACGACCAAACCAAGTATTTCATTACCACTCCCATTTCACCTTTGTATTTCTCCAGGACACTCCATATCACTACGAAGATCCACAGTTTATTGGATACTCCATCGTATGGTTATATACGAACTCGAAAGGAACTTGTTCTAGTTTGGGGATGGATTCTGGTTCAGGAGAAATAGGAATAAGGTTTATTCGGTTGTCTTTTATCTTCACCTTCTCTCGCATTGCGAGTGCTCCTAGGATTAGGACAGCACACCCATTATGCTTATTGGATAGTCTTCTTCCAAACCATAGGCTGGTGCCGAACGGTAGGGAAGGAAGAAAACCATTTGGCCTAAAGGGGTGTGCAGAAGGTAATGACTAAAGACATGGAAAGGGATTTGGAAAGATGGCAAAGAATTACACGGTTATAGTCGTGAATCTGGATAATGGAAGAGGCATTACTAGGAATACCAGGATACCCCATCGAAACATTTCAATGTTTCAGTTTCACTGTGTACTGTTAAAAGAAAACTGATTTCCCAATTAATCCTTGCTCCAGGGTATGTATTTACCAGGTATGATTCTCACATCTGTGTGGTTTTACAGATGATGAGTAGGAGTAAGTTATTGGGAATTGGGTGATCATCCTCATTATATTGGGATTCGTTGTAATTGGTGATATTTGAGGAAGTCACCTGGGTTATTTGCCGGACGGTGAATATTTGGTTTTGAATATCCGTTATAATGCACCATTTTCAAATTGATATATCTGTACATCTATTTTTATAGAGTGAGATATACCTTTTTGAAATTATGTCGATGACATTTACCTATATCAGTTGATGGTTAGGTAAGGAGCATTAAACAGCGGTGTAATTCTTCTTAACCATAAGTACAGTTTTCAACCTACGACACACAGTGAGTGAGTTATTAGACTCAAGGGACTTGTACAGAGTATTGTATATTGTCCAGTGTCCATTAGGACAGAGGGGATGGTCCTCGTACTATATTCAGTTTACTTATGACTTCTCTAGTTTTTAGACAGGTGTTTCGTGGAAACACAGGGTCCGAATTTTGAGAAGTTATAGGTATATGAATAAAGTAGAGAACCAGGTGTTGCAAGTATCGGGATTCTTCAAGGTAATAGAAGATGTAGATATTTGTGTATGGTATTCAGTCGATAGTAATGATTAAGAGAACTTGCTTCTCTTTCAGGTTACTCATAATTGGAAGTATTCCTAAGTTGAGTAACGTTGATCGGCCTCCTTCCATTAAGTTGACATGCACTGGAGACAGCTGCATGATTTGAATCTGGTTCAATTAAATCAGTGCCTCTGATTCTATATTGGATATAGAACAGTTCATATCTTAACGATGTTAAGGTACGGGGAGTTGTCCGGCCTATGCTTAAAACCAGACTCTGGATAACTCAAGGCACGTTTCTGTAATGGCTGCTTGTGGGTTGACCCAGGCTATGACCAAGGTTGACTTTCTACCATCTGGAAGATCAATAGTGATATTGTTCTAGACTCGCCACAGTTTTAATAAAAAAATGGATTTTTTTTCAGAAAACAGAAGTGGGAGTATGGTAGAACTGGAAGTGATTCCAGAACCACAAACGATTACTGAAGATTTGATAGGAACCTAAAGATTCAATCTGGTTTGACATTCTATTGGCCACTCCGCAGATATGGTGGGTAACCTCAGGCACCCGAGAGGTACTCCGGTAGACTCAAGGACGGTGACAAGTGTAAGTCCACTTTGCCCACCCCGGTGCTTACGGGGAGGCGGAAAACATAATAAAAATCGGATTTTTATCAACTATAGGCAACATGGACTATGCTTTAAGGATCTTTACTAAACAAAAACTTGCTAAAGCTAACTTGAAAGTAGCTAAGTGGTAGAAAAGTTATACCTTTGGTCTCTTAGTCCTTCTCTCCTTGCTCCTTGGAGTAGTGGAAGGAGGTCACCTTGCTCGTCTTCTCACGCCGAAGAAAGATCCACCCGAAAGCCTCGACCTTTGGCTTCAACTCCAAGCTAGAAGTAACTAGGGTTCAAGAAGTGCTAGTCCTTCAACCCTAGATGAGAGTAGAGAAGATCAAGAGAGGGTTTTTCTCAAGCTCAAGTGTTTCTCAACACATGAGAGGGAGAGAGCTTGAGGGAGAGGAAGAACAAGAGAGAGAAAGGATATGATAGAATGAGAAATAATTGAGCCATTCTCACTAATATGTGTGAATTATTTTAATTGAATAATTAGCTAGATAATTGTCATGGTTAATCATGACATGACCATTATCATTTCAATTTGCAAAGATCAAAAAGCATCTTCCAAAAGAAATGATGATGGTCAAAGTGTCAACCTAGGTCAACAAGTCAAAGAAGTCAAATGGTCAACAACCATAACCATGGACAATTATTAAACTAATTATTAATTAACAATAATACACACATAAACATTAGGGTTAATAAAATGACAATAGCCATTAACCCTAATCAAGGTCCTCTCCCTCAATCTCAAGCAACTGTGCATACGCACCCGCATTCGTGATCCGAGGAACACGAATACACTGAGAAAAACCAATCTCAAATCATATACTAGGATCCGGCTTAAACCAAAGCCCGCTAGTATAAACTGTCCGGACAGCAAACGTGCACAAGTGCGCGAATGTGAACGAACCCTGTCGCAAAACCATGCGACCTCTACTCATTTTGCCTAAAGGCGAATAGCTCTCTGTGTGGGACTCTAAAGACTCGACACTACGCTGGCAGTGGGTTTAACCACAGACCGCAAGCGGCACTAGCTGTACGTAACGGTCCCCAGGTAGATGTCGATAAGAAGAATGACGAGGTGAACCCCATCCGAACTCCTACTGAGCCTGTATGTGACAATCTCCGTACAGTCCGGTCTGTTCGTCTGATACATCGCATGGCGGGCCTAGGGGGCGGTGAACGTCAGTCCCCTAATAGCGGTACAAGTCGTGTCGGAGTGTAGCCCAGAATGTTAGTTATATGTATGCCCTAGAAGCCATTACTGTACATAGGATGTATATTGTAGTGGATGCTGGGACATATATAGGGAGGACTTTCTTGCTCGACATGATAGTATGCTATCTGGTTGAACTTTACCTTAACGTGTATACAGATTGTCTCTCTATTACATGTTGGTAAAGCCCTTAGGATGTGTGCTTGACTACCTGGACTATGATGCGGATCATACTAGTGGGGACATGGTAGTCCATAAGTACATCCTTCAAAGTCCCTAGTCGAGGGTGTATCGAGACGGGGCATCGATATACCAGAGTAGACTAGCGTGTACCTTCTCGACCCATACAGATGGGCGATGGATGATCCCATATCCATTGGTTTTTGACATCAGAGATGATATACGGGTGCTCAGTAGAGACTGGGTACACTGGACGGACTCGCCGAGAACTCCCAGATGGTATTATACCTCACGTCAGATGGCAGTTCTCTGGTGACACTGGTACAGAGTAGTCTGTTGACCCGAGATCGTCATAGAGTCTTGTGTGGTTCCCACTGTGCTTTGATTTCCATCTTACCACGTCCAAGAGGGCGTGCAAAACGGTGGTTTTTGGGTACAGTCCCGAGTCACATGGAGGCAATGAGCGATAGGAGGGGATTCGTCTCTCCCGGTATAGGGGGTTGATGTTGCGCTGTGTTCGATTGGCTATAACAGGAAGTCCCTGGCCAGGGCTGATCAGAGAATTGCTGGTAAGTGTTACCAGTAGTTTCTCGACCCGTTATGAGCCTCATATCGACACGACTTATCGAGCTATTGGGGTCTGACGTTTACCACCCCTAGACAAGATATGCAACATATCAGACGATCAGACCGGACTGTACGGTAGTGTTACTGGTTGGATTCACTGGAGTGTGAGCGGGCTTGCTCGTCGATCTTCAGATCGCTCAATACCCGGGTGGCCGTTACGTTTAGCAGACCGTTTGCGGCTTGTGGGTGTTTGATATGATCATCACCTGCTGCCGGCGTATTGACGAGTCTTTAGAGTCCTACACAGAGGTTTCCTGGCTCAAGCGAAACGAAATAGGAGCGCATATGAGATATGTGCGGGACCGAGAATAATGCGTGTATGTGATACCGTATTTCATTCTCGCGATGAATGTATCGAATGGTTGTATGCGATATAACCTAGTTATCGATTCAAGCGTTGATCCGATAAGCCGATACATTGTATACTAGTCGGTTGTGTGCGACATGACCGGATCATTGAATCAAGTGTTGATTTAATGATTTGATGCATATTTATATATTTGATATATTACTTTGCATCAACTAGTATCGGTTTACTTAAGATGGATTTTCTCGCTCGGATGTGCACATTGTATATGTGATATACTTTTTGTGCACTTGATTGTATCATGTTTGATGATACATGCTCTTTAGGGTTTGTGTAAAGATTAAACCATGGTTGTATATTGGTTAGGGTTTTCTTTTTCATTTATTTATTTATTGCATTTATTTTATTTTGGAAAAGAAATGGCTAAAGAAAAGAAAATGGTTGCTAGTTTTGTTTTACATTGAAAGTTCATGAAGCTTTGACTAAGTGACCATTTTGTCTTCATGCTTAACCCTAACCACTCCTTCTAACCATGATTTATTCTCTACACTTGACCATGGTTGCCACATGATAAGTGTTCAATTTATTTTCTATTTTGAATTCAACTTATCATAAGATTTATCATCTTCTTCTTCTTCTTCTTCAAGAAGAAAGCTTTCTTCAACAATGGCAATTTGAGCATAAGTGTGAGAAATCCAAATCTAAAGTCTACCCACTTCCTATTTCTTCATCCTCTACCTCTTGCCAAGTAGTAGAGTGTGTTTCCTTCACAAGTTTTCAAAGCTAGGTGAAGGTGGTGCTTGATCTATCGATGCCTCGACGTAGATCATCTTCGGCATGGACATCGACGACCTAGCTCGCCATTTCTCCGACGAAGCCGACACTAGAGCCCGGATTCTTTTTGGACAGCGGAGACGACTTCGTTACGGAGCTATGGAGGTGGAGCACCGGATCTACAAAGATTGTATTTCCGATATCCCATTAGTTAAGTTGTTAACTAGATTGTTTTTCGCCTAGAAATCTAGCAAACGATCCGTAGTCGGGTTTGTAGGCACCGTAAAATTTTATTTTGGCATGTTCGATGCCTTGTGAGACCTCACTAGGGTGCCTAGGAACCCTACAGTGGTATCAGAGCCTAGCTAGAGCCTTAGGCGAAGTCTAGACGCAATTTGAAGTCCGAACGAACCCGAAACCCAACACCAAAAATGCTCTCTGTCCTTTTTCCAAAAACGTGGATTTTTCCAAATTAAAAATTACTAAAAAATTCAGCAGGGAAATCTAAGAATTACGATGCAAAAATTATTTCATGAACAGTAATTTTCGCGGCGGATCCGCGGCAGAAGCATGGCTTCTGCGGCGGATCAGCGGCCCCTTGATGACGTCAGCCCTGTTCCTTTGCACAGTAATTCCTAGTTCAAAGAGCTGAGTTTTCTGGGAATTTTTAATATTTATTCAAGAGTTGTATTTTCTGGGGTGGTTTTGGGGATTCGGTGTTTCGATCGGAGTATCAGATTTTGTCTATTTGGCTTTCCGGATAAATTTTAGAATATGTTAAAAAGTTCGACCGGATATAAATACCCAATTTTTCCCCTGTCGGGAAATTTCCAAGTGTTGGATTTTTCTGTAGTTTAACGACGTTCTAAGTAGTGCAAGTAACGCGATGGTCCCTCTAGAAGACAACAAACCTTAACTCGATTATGTGACCGTCTTGAACTGCCCTTTGAACCTTAGGGTTTGGGGCAGTACGGCGTGCCACATGTGAGGCGTTGGCTTGACCCTTCTACGGCTGGACCGTTGGTACTGAGGCACGAACGGAATGCTGTTAGACTTGTTTCATGTGTTGATCTGTATCGGGAAAACTTGGGTGTTCGATTGTTCGATCGGAAAGTTTAACATTTTCTATTTATCCGGAATGGGATACAATAATTGGAATTCACAATAAGTTATGAGATAACTGAATGAATGTTGTAAATCTAGCAATTTAGTCTCACTTGATCGGTTGCCACGGAATTTTGATGTGATCAAAAGTCCGTCGCAATCACGTAGCGTACGCGGATACTCGCCGGGTAAACTTAATAGACAGCCTCACTCCATAGCCCCGACCAAGTGACTGTAGGAGAACCCCGTCGCCGAAAGCATCCGTTCGGGTGCTCGCGGCAGCGGTGTTCCGCCTTGGTGCACTTCGTCGACGGTATCGGGGGTGCGGCCGTCTACTGAAGTTTGCGACGAGTATTCGATCAGGATGTCGGGGATCTTGTTGAATTGCCCGACTTGATATTGAAAAGTGTTTTCGATTTTGAGACTAAAATGCGGGGTTTATAATTGTTAGGCATGCGATGTCTAAGTAATTCATTTGGTCAGACATGCGATGTCTGAGGTGGTTGCGGATTCCAACTGTTGTAGTTTTACACTTTCTTTTCTGTGACCGTAAGTGTAATATGTGATATCGCTGGTTTCGTTGCTATATGTCAACGACAATTGGGATGGACATATTTACTTACGTTGATGACATGTGATGTTATGTGTTGCTGGATATGTTATATTGGATCGTCGTGTTTGAATAGCCGGGGATTTTTATGTGAGATGAGTGTTTTTCATTTTCATTCATGTAAAAACTTGTATGTAATATTCTTTTATTGGGGCGCTTCCAGGTTGCGGAAGTTGTCACCGTTTGTATATTATTTACTTTTCCGCACTAGGATAGACCCAAGGAGGAGGGCACAAGTAACCGGGTTCTGGAGTCCAGTGGGAGACCAACTCGAGGAGTCGAGTCCGGGTCTCCTAACTCTAGAATTGGTAGGGTTGCTTGCCGCTCTCGTAGGGGTCTAGGGGTGTGGGTTTGGCTATTCATCATGACCGTGGGATCCGTGTTTTATACTGGCTCGTATTAAAAACACGGACGTCCTAGTATATCCAATATTTCATATGTTTCTTCTGCTGCGATATCTGTGATGTGATCATGTGATGTTCTGTGATAGATACAGTATATAGTATATATGATATATTATATAGACGTTACTTATGTTTTACACCCGCGCTAGCCCTGCCCCGCTCTGCCGTTAGTTACCTAACCTAACGGTGCACGAGGGGACATCGAGGCGAATGCGGATTGCATAAGTGTACGTCGTATTTATCTGTGATGTTTAGGTACTTAAATGATGGGACTTCATTAATGAGATTAATGAAATAAAAGAAACCTAAGATGTTGTAGAATCGAATTTCAAAATAAAATAGGTAGCTACAGTTTTTTGCTTTGCATAGCGGTATATGTGATATATCCTGCACCTTATTCGATGAGGAAAGGACCGAGATCCCTTCACCGGGAGTGACTCCTTTAGCAATAACCGGCAGATGCTACACACTCGGTTTGGCTTTTGATTGCTTTTAAGTGTTTTTGCTTTGCATAGTGATATATATGATATATCCCGCACCTCATTCGACGAGGAAAGGACCGACGATCCCTTCACCGGGAGTGACTCCTTTAGCAAAACTAGAAAAGCCTCAAAAGCACTCCATTTTTAAAATCATTTGATTCTACAACGATATAAAGTTCATTACGCAAAAGGTTTTCTTAAAAACCTGTCGTAGCCCTCCGTCATTTCAGATAGGTAATAGTTAGTATTCGTGCTGCGTTTGTTGACTCAGTCAAGGCGTAGTGTGCGGTAGCTGATTATTGCTTATCTGCAAAGCATATGATGCGATTGGATTAGGGTAGTCGTGCGGCCTTGTTGACTCAGTCAAGGGTCGTGCGGGTGGGTTTAATTCAATCGAGAAATGACGGGTTGAACTTTACTTGCGGTCTATGGTTTGTTGACTCAGTCAAGGTCATAGATCGCATGGGGCAAAATATTATCGGGAATTTCAAGTGTTGAAATTTGCAATGAGATTGCATACCTTCTATGAGATAGTTGGATCCCGATACCCGCTGCGAGTAAGAGTTACTCCTGGGAGAGTTTTACACATTACAATTAGCCGATCAAGTAGGTGTCTAGAAAGGTGTTAACGAGGTTACGCCTCTGGGAAAACGAGGTTTACATTAATTAGGTTCGTGCGAAAGTACGGGGGACCTCCCTCAAAGTACCGACACTGGCCTGGCTGAAAGATTGGTGAACTTGTAGTGTGTAATTAATCCCGGCTAGTCTTTCCTTTTAGGGTTTGAAGGAAGATTTGATAAAAAGCAGTGGGAGCCATCCTGATTAGATAAAATAAAAACCAATCTATTCTTGACAGAGCGCACGCTGAGTGTTTTCTTCTCTCTCTCTCCAGGTAGCGACCATATCACGCCTTAATCAAGATAATAATACGGATTATTGACCGAACCCGCTTGTTATACTGAGCTGGGGAACGTTGGTCCCGCTCCAACTTATAATTGTTATAAGACAGAGCAGGAAATTGGGGAATACCAGATTTCCCGTGCCGCCCAAACGAAGAGAGTGCATGCTGATGCATCATCTTCGGGTGTGTTCTTTATACAGAACTGTTTCTCTATTCTTTACGTCCTGGGTATATGATACCAGATCAGGATCCCGCATATGTAATATGTTACATGGGCTACAGATAGGTAGAGAACTGAGAACGGGTGATAAGTTTCATGAGACAGAAAACGGGGCAAGAGTTGCAGCCAAGTCTGTTGGTCACTGTCACCCTGTATTACAAATACATTGATTCTGAACGAATGCTGTTAGATACCGAACCTGATATACAAAATCATATCTATCTCTTTATCAGTAAAGAAATGATAAAATTTTGTATTGTTGGATAATGTTTTGAACATTTCCTATATCAAAAGTTGATCGGTTCAGGCACGTTATCTAAAAGCGTTGATGTTCTAAATCAAACTACAGTTTTTAGTATACAGAACACACACAAGAGGAAGAGTTCAGAACTGAACGAATCCTTCTTGAGGCATTGTAGACTAGGTCATATCAATGCGACCCGACTAGCTGAAGTTACATGTAGATGCATATTTAAATCAGTTTGAATTTACATCTTGTGAAACTTGCCAGTCATGTCACAGAGATAAGATGACCACAGCTCTGTTTATTGGAAACAGAGAAAGAGTTAGTGAACTCTTGGGATGATACATGTTGATGTATGTAGGTCCCCTGTCTACACATGCCAAGACCGGTTCTTTGTACTTCATTACATTCTCTGATAATCTCTCAAGATTCAGACATATGTTCCTGTTGAAACACAAGTCCGAACCTTTTGAGATATTCATAGAATATAAGTTAGAAGTAGAGAACCAATAAGGGTATAAGTATTATATCCTATGATGAGATCAAGGAGGAGAATACTTGAGCACGGAAATCCTGGACTTTTCTAAAGGAGAATGAGATTCTCTCTCAGCATTACTCCTCCGCATACACCATAGCACGATGGTATATCGGGGTGGAGCAATTACACCCTATGTGATAAGGTGTGCTCTATGATGAGTAATACTGAGCTACCTGTTTCCTTTTGGGTGTTATGCACTTGAGAAGTTGCATACCTATTGAATAGGGTTCCAATCAAATCAAATTGCCTACCATTTCATATGTGATATGGAATGGGAAGGGCCCATGTCTTAAGTTAGTTAAGATTTGGGGTTGACCGGCCTATGTCTGAAAGCAAAATCCGGACAAACTCGAGGCAAGGTTAGTTATGTACAACTGGAAAGGTTCCAGCTATACAAACTGCAGTTGATGATTTGAAAGAACCAAAGGATTCAATAGTTACCAACGAACCTCGGCCTCTCCGCCGATCTAGTAGGGTTCCTCACCTACCTGAGAGTTACTTTGGTTTCTCTATGACAGTGGGAGCGAGGATTGCATCATGAGATGATGACCCAACTAGCTTCGAGCTGGCCATCAGGAGTAAGACTCTGTAAGAATGGCTGGATACTTAGTGATCTGAGATGGAATCCATATACACCAACAAAGTATGGACTTTGGTTGCTATATCTGAAGGGTTAAATCCCCATCAGGAGCAAGTATATCTTGAGAAGATTACTTGGTGTAGATGGAAAAGTTGAGACTTTCAAAGCTAGACTTGTTAAAGCTTTTCGTCATCGACCAGGTATGGATCATGAGGAAACCTTTTTCTAAGGAGCTATGCTTAAGTCCATCCAGATCCTACTTGCCACGGCTACATACCATGACTACGATATCTAGTGGTTGGGTGTCATGACAGCTTTTCTAAATGATGATTTAGAAGAGTGCGTCTATAAGTACACAGCCAGAGGGCTTCATAAACAGTGGGAGCAGCGGAAACGTGTGCAAGATGCTTTATATAGGATAAAGCAGGCATCGCGGAGTTGGAACATCTATTTTGATGGATTAGTCAAAGAGTTTGACATCATCAAAATGGTAGATGAACCTTGTATAAACAAAAAGGTAGTAGGGAGTATGGTGGTGATCCTCGTAGAGTACGTGGATGACATACTCTTGATGGGGAAGGAGTTTCCTATGCTACGTTCGATCAATCTCCGCTTATCACAATGATTCTCCACATAGGATCAAGATGATACCTCCTAAATCCTGGGTTTTGGATCTATGAGATAGATCTAATTGGATGTTAGGATTCTCACTAGTTGTAGTGAGACGGTATCAACCGATCCTGGGGAGAATCACTGGAAGGGTTCCAGGGTGATAAAGACGACTGAATGTCAGTCACAGGCATTGTCTTTACCCTCAGTAAAGGGACGGTATGTTGGAAGAGTTCCAAGCTAGATACCGTGGCATACTAGACGATAAAGGCTAAATACATCGCTACTTAAGATGCTACCATAGAGGCAGTCTGGGTGTATAATAGTTCATGAGATGAACTTCGTTCCTACCATTGTGAGACAATGGAGTTGTGGTTTATGCCAAGGAACACCCGTCCCATCAGTGATCCAGGCGTATTCTAAGGCAGTGTCACCTGATCATGGAGATGGTTGATCTCCAGGGAGATCGAGGATAGGAGAGTAGACTCAGAGGACAACACAGCGGATCCACTCACAAAGGCCTGTTCCCAGAGAGAGACTTTTATGGGATGGTTGAGTATGAGATACTACAACCACTGCTACAGATGGCCCTAGTGCAAGTGGGAGATTGTTAGTTATATGTATGCCCTAGAGGCCATTACTGTACATAGGATGTATATTGTAGTGGATGCTGGGACATATATAGGGAGGACTTTCTTGCTCGACATGATAGTATGCTATCTGGTTGAACTTTACCTTAACGTGTATACAGATTGTCTCTCTATTACATGTTGGTAAAGCCCTTAGGATGTGTGCTTGACTACCTGGACTATGATGCGGATCATACTAGTGGGGACATGGTAGTCCATAAGTACATCCTTCAAAGTCCCTAGTCGAGGGTGTATCGAGACGGGGCATCGATATACCAGAGTAGACTAGCGTGTACCTTCTCGACCCATACAGATGGGCGATGGATGTGTTAGTGTATATGCCCTAGAGGCCATTACTGTATCATACTAGTTTGTATATTACTTGATGGAAGCTTGGGATATTCACCTTGTATAAACAATCTTGCTCAATATAGTAGTATGCTACTTGGTTTGTTTCTACTTCAATGTGTACTTGTGTTTATTTCAGTATATCACTTATATGCATTAGTGGAGCCCTTAGGATCTTTGCTTGATTACCAGCGTTGTGATGGCAGTCACACTAGTGGGGGCTGGGTAATCTATAAGCACATCCTTATACAGGTCCCTAGTCGCAGGACTATCGAGACAGGGCATCGATACTCCGGAGTAGACTAGCGTATGCGCTTCTCATCCCAATGTGGGAGATGGTCTGTCCCACAGCCATCAGTACGTCGTACTGGAGATAGTATACGGGTGCTCGTTGGGTTACGAGTACACTGGACAGGACTCGTCGGGAACTGACAGGTTGGTATTATACCTATCGTCAGTTATCAGTTCCCAGGTGACATGAGTACAGCTTAGTCCGCTGACTTGACACTGGCACTTCGCCTCGAGTGTGTTCCCACTGCACTTTGATCACTACCCTACCACGGCTCAAAGGAGTCGTGCAAACAGGTGGTGGTTGGGTGCAGTCCCGAAGCACTTGGAGGCAGTGAAGGTTAGACAGGATTCGTCTCTCCCGGTATTGGGGGTTGACATCGCGCTGTGTCTAGGAGAGCCATTACACGAGTAGTCCCTGGCCAGGGCAAGCGAGATATACTGGTAGGCTTCCAGTGTTATCTCAGGGTGTTTTGGGCTTCACTCCGACACGACTTGTACCGCTATTAGGGGACTGACGTTTACCGCCCCCTAGGCCCGCCATGCGATGTATCAGACGAACAGACCGGACTGTACGGAGAATGTCACATTCAGACTCAGTAGGAGTTCAGATGGGGTTTCACCTCGTCAGCCTTCTTGTCGACATCTACCTGGGGACCGTTACGCACAGCTAGTGCCGCTTGCGGTCTGTGGTTAAACCCACTGCCAGCGTAGTGTCGAGTCTTTAGAGTCCCACACAGAGGGTATTCGCCTCTGGGCAAAACAGAGTAGAGGTCGCATGGTTTTGCGACAGGGTTCGTTCTCATCCGCGCACTTGTGCACGTTTGGAGTCCGGACGGATATTACTGGCTAGCTCTGGTTTGAGTCAGATACCGGTATTTGTTTTGGGGTTGATTTTATCTCTCAGTATTCATGTTCCCCGGAACAAGAATGCAGGTGTGTATGCACAGTTCTTTTTGAGGAGGAGGAAGATGATTTTTCATTAGGGTTTCGGAACGGGTGCGTATGCACAGTTGACAGTCGTCTTTTTCCAAACCCTAATGGATTTATGTTATATCAATTAATAATATATAATAAAATGAAATTGTGTCATGGTTAGTTTTTGTTGACTTGTTGACCATGGTTGACTTGTTGACCATGGTTGAACTTTTGACCATCATCATCACAAAAGAAAGATGCTCTTTGATTCTAGCAAATTCATTTAATGTTTGTAATGATAATGGTCATTCTAAAACTTTCCATCAACCTTTTCATTTTCATTATTATTATTATTGATAATTCTTTTTCTTTTGCATTATGGTTGCAAGAAAGAAAAAGAATAGCTCATTCTATCATATTCACTCTCTCTCTTCACTTCATCTTCTTCTTCCTCTAAGCTAAAGAGAACCCTTCTCATGTGTTGAGAATCCTTCTCTTTAGAAAAGAAAGACAACCCCTAGTCACTCTCTACTCATTCTGGGTCCAAGGTTTGGCAAGCCGGAAACCCTAGTTCACTCAAAGCACGAGGAAGAGCCCAAAGGTCGAACTCTCGAGGTGGATCCATCTTCGACGGAAGAAGGCGACAAGAAGAGAACCATCAACCTCTACAAAGTTTGAAGAAGAAGGAGTTCAAGTTTAGGTATAACCATCTCCATCCGAGTAGCTAACCCTCTTTAGCTAAGTATGCTAGTTTTAGTTTAGACACGATCCCGACCTTGTTTAGTCCATGTTGCCTCTTGCGATAAAAATTTGTTTTTTATACCGTTTCCGCCTCCCCGTAAGAACCGGGGGTCGTAATATGGACTTACAGTGGTATCAGAGCCTAACTAAACTTAAACTAGCTTGGTAGTGAAGTGTAACGAAGTTCGGAAACGAAAAATCACAAAACCGGAAATATTACAAAACCTGAGTTTCTGTTGAAATTTTTTTGGCTCAAAATGAAAAACTTTATACTTGTAAAATCGTCTCAGGGTTTTGTAAGTGCACCCATGAAAAACGATGACCTAATTCCCTCAAACCGCCGCCCTTCCGCCGCACTAGGTAGGCATGTGCGGCGGAAGCGCCGCGGTTTGTCTTCTTCTGTCCATCGATTTTCATGCAGAGTGTTTGTGTGTTGGTTTTGGGATTTTTAAAATATATTATATGTGCCCAGATTTTCCAGAACAGAAATTCACTTTTGGGGTCCTATAATTCCGTATTTTTTTCCGAACTTCACTGCACTTTGGCTATGTTGGTTATATCTGTGATGTTTGCATGTATTGAACGTCGGCTAATCGCTATAAGTCGATTAGTCGGGGTTATACATGATCTGTAATGTGCTGGAATGTGTATATGAATGTGTTGGACTGTCGCGGGTGAATAGCCGGGGTGGATGTGAGATGAGCTTTTGTTTTTTCTTTCATTCATTGTAAATGTAAATTGATGTAATAATTATTATTTGTTTGGCCGCACAACCGGGTCGGGGTTGTAGCCGTCATTGTATAATTCTTTTTACTGTTTTTGCTCCTAGGATAGACCCATGGAGGGGTGCACAAACTACCGGGAACTTGGCGGGTAGTTTGCCGCACCCGTAGGGGTCTTGGGTGGGGTATTTGGCTATTCACCGCGACCGTGTAATCCGCTTTTCGTTGCAGGCTCGAAAGGATTGCGGATTGCTAATATATCCAATGTATTCATCTGTGATCTGTAATGTCTATCATTGCTTTCTATTTAGGCGTTGCTTATGTTTTACAGCCGCGCTAGCCCAGCCCCCGCTCTGTCGTTAGTTAAGTAACCTAACGAGTGATGACGGGACCCCGTGGCGAATGCGAATGGCATAAGCGTACGTCATATTTTGGTTGTTTTCTGCAATGGTAGGATTAAATGATGGGACGCATTAAAAGAACTAATGCAAGAATATCACGCATTAAAAGAACTAATGCAAGATAATAAGCCAAGTTTAAGTCGATGGAACACTTTCGAAAAACCACTCGGTTCTTTTCAAAACTAACTTTTAAATGCGGAGCTTGAGCCACTCCTTCTAAAAGCTATCTCGTTCCATCGATTATATCAAGTTCACTACGTTCACGGTTTTACCAAAACCATTCGTAGCCCTCCGTCGTTTCGCATGAATAGGCAATAGTATTCAAGCTGTGTATTTTGGCCAAAGTCAAGGCACAGTGATTGTTAGCTATTGGGTGTTCATGTGTAGCATAGATAGATGAGTTGGTTTGGGACAGTCGTGCTGCCATTTTGGCCAAAGTCAAGGGTATGTACGGATGGATCCAAATTAACCTGGAAAGTGACGGGTAGAACTTGACATGTGACTTATGATATTTTGGCCAAAGTCAAGGTCATAAGAGCATGGGGCAAAAATCCACATCGGGAGTTTCATAAGTACTGAAACTTGCTAGATTTGCATACCATTTGGAGTGTGATGATTATGGTAGGATTCCTTCATTTTCGTCACGCGATGATATTTGGATCCCGATCCTACTGTGAGTATATGCTACTCCTCGGGAAATTTCTCACTAAACGATCAATGCTATAAACCTAGTAGGTGCCTAGAAAGGTGTTAGCGGGGCTACGCCCCCAGGGAAAAGAGGTTATTTAATTAAGGAACTTCGCGAAAGCGTTGGAAAACCTCCCTCGAAGTACCGACACTGGCCTGGCTGAACGGTTAAGCAAGTATTGTACGGTGGGATTGATCCCGGCTAATTCTTCCTTTGTGGTTTGAGGAGGGATTCGAGAGACAGTGGGAGCCATCCTGTTTAGACAAATTAAAAACCATTCTAAACTTGCAAGAGCATCGTGCTAAGTGTTTCTTCTCTCCCCCTGCAGCGACCAAATCGAAATGACTGGACTTAAGTTACTTCTAGATAAAAACATACTGACAGGGCCAAACTACAAAGATTGGCTCAGGAATGTCAAATTGGCAATCTCTTACGACAAGCTGGGGTATCTTCTTACCACCAAAGCTCCCCCCGTCCCAGGTCCCACCTCCAGCGTCGCGGATAAGGAAATCCGTAAGACTTGGGAGATTGACAGCGCGAAGGCCAGATGCCTCGTACTTGCCTCGATGGACAACGACCATCAGAGGAGGCACGAGAATATGGATTTGGAATCCATATTTCTTCATACAAAAGAACTGTATGGAGAGCAGTCTCGTATCGCAAGATACGAAGTGTCGAAGAAGTTATTTTCGACAAAGTTGGCCGTCGGATCATCGGTAGCGGACCACGTGCTTAAGATGATTGGCTACACTGAGGAGCTCGCGGAACTTGGGACCACGTTGGACAGTGAACTCTATACGGATATATTTCTCCAGTCCCTTCCATCCACTTACGCCCAGTTCATACTGAATTTCAACTTGCAAGAAAAGGAAGTTGAACTTTCAGAACTCCTCAACCTGCTGAGGAGCGCAGAGGGCACCCTACAGAAGGGTAGGGAAACATCCACTTTGTTTGTAGGAGGATCTTCTTCTTCTAGGTCCAAGGCGAAAGCCAAGGGAAAGAAGAGGAAAGCCCCCGCCAAACCAAGAGGCGGTGTTAGTAAAGTGGGTACGAAGGGAAAGGAAAAGGCAACAAAGATTGCGGGGAAGCTTGTTGGAAAGGAAGAGTGCTTCTATTGTCATAAGAGTGGACACTGGAAGAAAGATTGCAGGGCTTGGAAAGCCAGGACACAGGAACTGAAGCAGGTTGCGGCTTCAGCTTCAGGTGTGTATGTTATTGAAAACTGTCTTTCTATAAACTCTACTTCCTGGGTATTGGATACCGGATCAGGATCTCATATCTGTAATTCTTTGCAGGCGTTGAGAAACCGTAGGGTTTTGAAGGCAGGTGACATGACCCTCAGAGTTGCGAACGGAGCTAGCATGGATGCTAAAGCCGTGGGGGACTATCACCTGGGAATGTCAGATGGGCATGTTTTGGTTTTGCGTAATTGCTTTTTTGTACCCAACGCAACTTGTAATATCATTTCTGTATCTTTGGTTTCTAAAGAAGGTTATGAATTTGCGTTTGTAAGTAATGTTGTTAACATTCACCTTAATCAAGTTCTGATTGGGTCAGGTACATTGAGCAATGGTATATACGTATTAAACCAACCACAGATTTTCAATGTCCAGAATACACACAAAAGAAAGTCTCCAGATATCAATCAGACTTTCTTATGGCATTGTAGACTGGGTCACATCAATGAGAGAAGGTTGACTAAGTTACATACAGAAGGATATTTGGATCCGTTCGAATATCAATCGTATGCCACTTGTCAATCCTGTCTCAAAGGAAAGATGACAAAGACTCCGTTCACTGGACACGGAGTAAGAGCAAGCGAGCTCTTGGGACTCGTACACAGCGACGTGTGCGGTCCAATGTCTACACATGCGCGAAGCGGTTATTCTTACTTCATTACTTTTACGGATGATTTTTCAAGATACGGTTATGTCTTCTTAATGAAACATAAGTCCGAAGCTTTTGAAAAATTCCAGGAATTTAAGAATGAAGTAGAAAAACAAACCGGCAAAAGTATCAAGATTCTAAGATCGGATCGAGGTGGAGAATACTTAAGTGCCGAGTTCCTGAATTATTTAAAAGAGAATGGGATTCTCTCTCAGCTTACTCCTCCATACACTCCGCAACACAACGGTGTATCGGAGAGACGGAACCGAACCCTATTGGATATGGTACGGTCCATGATGAGTAACGCTGAGTTACCGCGATCATTCTGGGGGTATGCGCTAGAATCAGCTGCGTACCTTTTGAACCGAGTTCCTACTAAGACTGTGCCTACTACACCATATGAGATGTGGTGTGGGAAGAGACCCCATCTCAGTCACATTAAGACTTGGGGAAGTCCAGCTTTTGTTAAAAAGCAGCATGCGGACAAGCTCGAGGTGCGCTCAGTACTGTGTAAGTTTGTGGGATATCCAAAGAATTCCAAGGGATATCTCTTCTACTACGAAGAGGAACAAAAAGTTCTTGTTTCTCGTCATGCCCACTTTCTAGAACATCAGTTCTTAGAAAAAGAATTAAGTGGGAGCGCAGTAGAACTGGAAGAAATTCCAGAACCACAGACTATTACTGAAAGCTTAGTGGAACCAGAGGGTTCAAATGAACAGGACATTCCTATGCCGCTCCGCAGAAGTAGTAGGCAGTCTCATCCGCCCGAGAGATACTACGGTTTTCTCATAGACGGGGATAGAGAGGATTGCATCATAGACTATGATGAGCCTACTTCCTTCCCGCAGGCCGTTCAGAGCGTTGACTCGGTAAAATGGCTGGATGCAATGCGGACCGAAATGGAGTCCATGTACACCAACAAAGTATGGACGTTGGACATTGCTCCAGACGGGGTAAAACCCGTAGGATGCAAGTGGATCTTCAAAAGGAAGATTGGTGTAGATGGACAGGTTGAGACCTATAAAGCTAGACTTGTAGCAAAGGGTTTCCGTCAAAGACCTGGCTTGGACTATGACGAAACCTTTTCTCCAGTGGCTATGCTGAAATCCATTCGGATCCTTCTTGCCATTGCTGCCTTCCACGATTATGAGATTTGGCAGATGGACGTAAAAACCGCTTTTCTAAATGGAAATTTAGAGGAGTGTGTCTATATGGATCAGCCAGAGGGTTTCATTCAGAGTGGGAGCAGCGGAAAGGTGTGCAAGTTGCTTAAGTCCATTTATGGACTAAAGCAGGCATCGCGGAGTTGGAACATCTGTTTTGATGAGACGGTCAAGGAATTTGACTTTATCAAAAATCCAGATGAACCATGCATCTATAGTAGATTTGTAGCGAGAACTGTAGTATTCCTTGTTTTATACGTGGATGACATTCTCTTAATAGGAAATGACATTCCTATGCTACAATCTGTCAAGGGTTTCTTGTCACACAGGTTCTCCATGAAAGACCTGGGTGATGCCTCTTACATCCTGGGGATCCGGATCCATCGTGATAGATCCAAGAGGATATTAGGACTTTCACAGTCCAGGTACATCGACACCGTACTGAAAAGATTCAGTATGGAAGATTCCAAGCGCGGTAACCTACCGGCTTGTCACGGGATCACCCTCTCTAAAGAGATGTCTCCCAAGACTGATTTGGAGAGGGATCGCATGTCTATTATACCCTACGCTTCTGCGGTAGGCTCTATAATGTATGCGATGTTGTGTACCAGACCAGATGTAGCTTATGCACTGAGTGTAGTAAGCCGGTATCAGTCAAACCCTGGGGAGAAACATTGGATAGCAGTAAAGAACATTCTCAAGTACCTGAGAAGGACTAAGGAGATGTTCTTGGTGTATGGCGGAAAAGACCTTCAGATTGAGGCCTTTGCTGACTCCAGCTTCCAGAGTGACAAGGATGATTCCAAGTCCATGTCGGGTTTTGTCTTTACCCTCAATGGAGGGGCGGTGTGTTGGAAGAGTTCCAAACAGGAAACCGTTGCAGACTCGACTATGGAAGCGGAATACATCGCTGCATCTGATGCCGCAAAAGAAGCTGTCTGGATAAGGAAGTTCTTAAAAGAACTTCAGGTGGTTCCGTCCATTGTTGACCCAGTACCTCTGTATTGCGACAACAACGGGGCTATAGCTTTAGCAAAGGAACCCATGTCCCATCAGAGATCCAGGCACATCTTGAGGCGGTATCACCTGATCAGGGAGATCGTGGATCGCAAGGAGATCGAGGTTCGGAGGGTTGCTTCAGAAGAGAACACTGCAGATCCATTCACCAAGGCCTTACCCCAGACTCAGTTCGAGCGGCTGATCGAGATGATAGGTCTTCGGTACGCCAGTTCATGGCCTTAGTGCAAGTGGGAGATTGTTAGTGTATATGCCCTAGAGGCCATTACTGTATCATACTAGTTTGTATATTACTTGATGGAAGCTTGGGATATTCACCTTGTATAAACAATCTTGCTCAATATAGTAGTATGCTACTTGGTTTGTTTCTACTTCAATGTGTACTTGTGTTTATTTCAGTATATCACTTATACGCATTAGTGGAGCCCTTAGGATCTTTGCTTGATTACCAGCGTTGTGATGGCAGTCACACTAGTGGGGGCTGGGTAATCTATAAGCACATCCTTATACAGGTCCCTAGTCGCAGGACTATCGAGACAGGGCATCGATACTCCGGAGTAGACTAGCGTATGCGCTTCTCATCCCAGTGTGGGAGATGGTCTGTCCCACAGCCATCAGTACGTCGTACTGGAGATAGTATACGGGTGCTCGTTGGGTTACGAGTACACTGGACATGACTCGTCGGGAACTGACAGGTTGGTATTATACCTATCGTCAGTTATCAGTTCCCAGGTGACATGAGTACAGCTTAGTCCGCTGACTTGACACTGGCACTTCGCCTCGAGTGTGTTCCCACTGCACTTTGATCACTACCCTACCACGGCTCAAAGGAGTCGTGCAAACAGGTGGTGGTTGGGTGCAGTCCCGAAGCACTTGGAGGCAGTGACGGTTAGACAGGATTCGTCTCTCCCGGTATTGGGGGTTGACATCGCGCTGTGTCTAGGAGAGCCATTACACGAGTAGTCCCTGGCCAGGGCAAGCGAGATATACTGGTAGGCTTCCAGTGTTATCTCAGGGTGTTTTGGGCTTCACTCCGACACGACTTGTACCGCTATTAGGGGACTGACGTTTACCGCCCCCTAGGCCCGCCATGCGATGTATCAGACGAACAGACCGGACTGTACGGAGAATGTCACATTCAGACTCAGTAGGAGTTCAGATGGGGTTTCACCTCGTCAGCCTTCTTGTCGACATCTACCTGGGGACCGTTACGCACAGCTAGTGCCGCTTGCGGTCTGTGGTTAAACCCACTGCCAGCGTAGTGTCGAGTCTTTAGAGTCCCACACAGAGGGTATTCGCCTCTGGGCAAAACAGAGTAGAGGTCGCATGGTTTTGCGACAGGGTTCGTTCTCATCCGCGCACTTGTGCACGTTTGGAGTCCGGACGGATATTACTGGCTGGCTCTGGTTTGAGTCAGATACCGGTATTTGTTTTGGGGTTGATTTTATCTCTCAGTATTCATGTTCCCCGGAACAAGAATGCAGGTGTGTATGCACAGTTCTTTTTGAGGAGGAGGAAGATGATTTTTCATTAGGGTTTCGGAACGGGTGCGTATGCACAGTTGACAGTCGTCTTTTTCCAAACCCTAATGGATTTATGTTATATCAATTAATAATATATAATAAAATGAAATTGTGTCATGGTTAGTTTTTGTTGACTTGTTGACCATGGTTGACTTGTTGACCATGGTTGAACTTTTGACCATCATCATCACAAAAGAAAGATGCTCTTTGATTCTAGCAAATTCATTTAATGTTTGTAATGATAATGGTCATTCTAAAACTTTCCATCAACCTTTTCATTTTCATTATTATTATTATTGATAATTCTTTTTCTTTTGCATTATGGTTGCAAGAAAGAAAAAGAATAGCTCATTCTATCATATTCACTCTCTCTCTTCACTTCATCTTCTTCTTCCTCTAAGCTAAAGAGAACCCTTCTCATGTGTTGAGAATCCTTCTCTTTAGAAAAGAAAGACAACCCCTAGTCACTCTCTACTCATTCTGGGTCCAAGGTTTGGCAAGCCGGAAACCCTAGTTCACTCAAAGCACGAGGAAGAGCCCAAAGGTCGAACTCTCGAGGTGGATCCATCTTCGACGGAAGAAGGCGACAAGAAGAGAACCATCAACCTCTACAAAGTTTGAAGAAGAAGGAGTTCAAGTTTAGGTATAACCATCTCCATCCGAGTAGCTAACCCTCTTTAGCTAAGTATGCTAGTTTTAGTTTAGACACGATCCCGACCTTGTTTAGTCCATGTTGCCTCTTGCGATAAAAATTTGTTTTTTATACCGTTTCCGCCTCCCCGTAAGAACCGGGGGTCGTAATATGGACTTACAGGATGATCCCATATCCATTGGTGTTTGACATCAGAGATGATATACGGGTGCTCAGTAGAGACTGGGTACACTGGACGGACTCGCCGAGAACTCCCAGATGGTATTATACCTCACGTCAGATGGCAGTTCTCTGGTGACACTGGTACAGAGTAGTCTGTTGACCCGAGATCGTCATAGAGTCTTGTGTGGTTCCCACTGTGCTTTGATTTCCATCTTACCACGTCCAAGAGGGCGTGCAAAACGGTGGTTTTTGGGTACAGTCCCGAGTCACATGGAGGCAATGAGCGATAGGAGGGGATTCGTCTCTTCCGGTATAGGGGGTTGATGTTGCGCTGTGTTCGATTGGCTATAACAGGAAGTCCCTGGCCAGGGCTGATCAGAGAATTGCTGGTAAGTGTTACTAGTAGTTTCTCGACCCGTTATGAGCCTCATATCGACACGACTTATCGAGCTATTGGGGTCTGACGTTTACCACCCCTAGGCAAGATATGCAACATATCAGACGATCAGACCGGACTGTACGGTAGTGTTACTGGTTGGATTCACTGGAGTGTGAGCGGGCTTGCTCGTCGATCTTCAGATCGCTCAATACCCGGGTGGCCGTTACGTTTAGCAGACCGCTTGCGGCTTGTGGGTGTTTGATATGATCATCACCTGCTGCCGGCGTATTGACGAGTCTTTAGAGTCCTACACAGAGGTTTCCTGGCTCAAGCGAAACGAAATAGGAGCGCATATGAGATATGTGCGGGACCGAGAATAATGCGTGTATGTGATACCGTATTTCATTCTCGCGATGAATGTATCGAATGGTTGTATGCGATATAACCTAGTTATCGATTCAAGCGTTGATCCGATAAGCCGATACATTGTATACTAGTCGGTTGTGTGCGACATGACCGGATCATTGAATCAAGTGTTGATTTAATGATTTGATGCATATTTATATATTTGATATATTACTTTGCATCAACTAGTATCGGTTTACTTAAGATGGATTTTCTCGCTCGGATGTGCACATTGTATATGTGATATACTTTTTGTGCACTTGATTGTATCATGTTTGATGATACATGCTCTTTAGGGTTTGTGTAAAGATTAAACCATGGTTGTATATTGGTTAGGGTTTTCTTTTTCATTTATTTATTTATTGCATTTATTTTATTTTGGAAAAGAAATGGCAAAAGAAAAGAAAATGGTTGCTAGTTTTGTTTTACATTGAAAGTTCATGAAGCTTTGACTAAGTGACCATTTTGTCTTCATGCTTAACCCTAACCACTCCTTCTAACCATGATTTATTCTCTACACTTGACCATGGTTTCCACATGATAAGTGTTCAATTTATTTTCTATTTTGAATTCAACTTATCATAAGATTTATCTTCTTCTTCTTCTTCTTCTTCTTCTTCTTCTTCAAGAAGAAAGCTTTCTTCAACAATGGCAATTTGAGCATAAGTGTGAGAAATCCAAATCTAAAGTCTACCCACTTCCTATTTCTTCATCCTCTACCTCTTGCCAAGTAGTAGAGTGTGTTTCCTTCACAAGTTTTCAAAGCTAGGTGAAGGTGGAGCTTGATCTATCGATGCCTCGACGTAGATCATCTTCGGCATGGACATCGACGACCTAGCTCGCCATTTCTCCGACAAAGCCGACACTAGAGCCCGGATTCTTTTTGGACAGTGGAGACGACTTCGTTGCGGAGCTATGGAGGTGGAGCACCGGATCTACAAAGGTTGTATTTCCGATATCCCATTAGTTAAGTTCTTAACTAGATTGTTTTTCGCCTAGAAATCTAGCAAACGATCCGTAGTCGAGTTTGTAGGCACCGTAAAATTTTATATTGGCATGTTCGATGCCTTGTGAGACCTCACTAGGGTGCCTAGGAACCCTACACAGAACACCCTGAGATAACACTGGAAACCTACCAGTATATCTCGCTTGCCCTGGCCAGGGACTACTCGTGTAATGGCTCTCCTGGACACAGCGCGATGTCAACCCCCAATACCGGGAGAGACGAATCCTGTCTAACCGTCACTGCCTCCAAGTGCTTCGGGACTGCACCCAAAAACTACCTGTTTGCACGACTCCTTTGAGCCGTGGTAGGGTAGTAATCAAAGTGCAGTGGGAACACACTCGAGGCGAAGTGACAGTGTCAAGTCAACGGACTAAGCTGTACTCATGTCACCTGGGAACTGATAACTGACGATAGGTATAATACCAACCAACAGTTCCCGACGAGTCCTGTCCAGTGTACTCGTAACCTAACGAGCACCCGCATACTATCTCAAGTACGACGTACTGACGGCTGTGGGACAGACCGTCTCCCACGCTGGGATGAGAAGTGCATACGCTAGTCTACTCCGGAGTATCGATGCCCTGTCTCGATAGTCCAACGACTAGGGACCTGTATAAGGATGTGCTTATGGATCACCCAGCTCCCACGAGTGTGAGCGCCATCACAACGCTGGTAATCAAGCAAAGATCCTAAGGGCTCTACTAATATGTATAACAGCGATATGCTAAAAGAAATACATGCACATATTAAAGCAGAGACAAACCAAGTAGCATACTACCATTTCGAGCAAGATTGTATATACAACTGTGAATATCCCAAGCTTCCATCAAGTAATATACAAACTAGTATGATACAGTAATGGCCTCTAGGGCATATACACTAACAACAAGGAAGTTCTTGTTTACCCAGACTTGCCATTGCTGTTGTTCCAGACCGTGAGACCCGGCAGGAGGATGAGTATAGCGTTGTTCTAAACTAGCTTTAGAAGTGTACGTCTATATGACTCTGCCAGAGGGTTGTCGTGGTCAGTGGGAGCAGCGGAAGCATTGGTGGACAAGTGGCTTATGTCTATTTATAGACTAAAGCAGATGTAGCGGAGATAGATCATCTATTTCTAACATGACAGTTATAGGTTTGACTTCATCAGAATAGGGGATAGATCTGTTAAGAAGGTAGTAGGGTGTGATGTCATGGTATCTGGATGACATACACAGAGTAGGAAGTGAAATTCCTATACTACGATCGGTTATACTTTGGTCGTCACACAGTGGTTTCTCCACATGGGACTTGGACATTATATCAGACATACTTGTTACTAGATCTATGGTTTTAGATCTAAATTTGGGTGGTTTCCCATTTAAGGGTACTTAGACAGCATTCTAAGAGTATTTAGAATGGACGACTCCTGGCACGGTAGTGTACCTGCAGGTGATGGAGTCACCCTCTCTAAAGGTGCCTTACAGACTAAAGGGGAGAGGGATGTGCATGATTGGCAGATCGCTTGCTTAGGCAATTGAGTCAATCATAAGATGTCATGTACCACACCAGATGTTGTTCTTGCAGTAGATGCAATAAGTTGATATTGATCCAATCCTGGAGAAACAGTCGGAAGCAGTTTTAGAACATAAGTGGATGTTCTAGGGATATGATAACGACAGCCTCATTCGGGAGACAGTTATCATTCCAGGCTTCCAAGGTGACCTGGACGACAAGGAGGTTGTCAGAGTTATAGTTTTCCTTCTGACGAGGGGCAGTATTTTGGACAGGTGGTCCAAGGCAATACTGAGGGAGGCATGGCGCAGGATACTGATTAAGTTCAGTTGACGATACAGTCTAAGAAGTTTGGATTTGGAGTTCATTTATGAGCTAGGTCCCATCAGACATCCAGACACATTCTAAGACAGGTATTTCTCATTTCGAGAGATGGCTTTCTCCGCGAACTTGAGATATAGAGAGATATAGAAAGAAACACCAAAGCGGATCCACTCACTGAGGCTATTCCTCGAACGCAATAGTTTCGCAAACGAGCTTTGTGAGACTGACTAGTAGAGGAGTTGGGTGTTCAGTATCACACGGGCTGTGAGTATGCGACATCGCAATAATTAGCCTTGAGTGCAAGTGGGAGATTGTTGGATATAGTGCCCTCAGAGTCAATTATTGGATCACAGGCACGTGATTGCAATGATTGAGGGAGGACCTATGCCGGTAGGACAGTCTTGCTCGAGATGATAGTATGCTATCTGGTTTATCTTTATCATCGTGTACTGCTTTAGGTGACCAGACAGGTCGCTATTACACGTTGATAAAGCCCCTAGGATTCATGCTTGACTGCCAGCAGTATGAGGGCGATCATATACGTGGGAGCTGGTTGTCTATAAGCACATCCTTAAAAGGTCCCTAGTCGTGGGAGTTTCGAGACAGGGCATCGATACTCCAGAGTAGACTAGTGTATACAGTCGAGACCCCGACGAGGGGCGGTGGCCAGTCTCATAAGCCACTGGTGTCAGTTGGTTCACCTAAGATGTATACAGGTGCTCATTGGGTTATGAGTACACCGGACAGGACTCGCCGGGAACCTGCTAGTTGGGATTATACCAGACGTCAGATGGCAGTTCCCTGGTGACATGTGTACAGGTTAGTTCATCGACCTGAGGATCGTCATTTGTCTCGTGTGAGTTCCCACTGTACTTTGATTACTACCCTACCACGCTCAAAGGAGACGTGCAAACAGGTTTTAGTTAGGTACAGTCCCGAGCCACATGGAGGCAGTGAGTGGATCTTCAGGGGTTCGTCTCTCCCGGTATTGGGGGTGAGGTCGCGCTGTGTCTAGGAGAGCCATTACACGAAGCCCTCGGCCGAGGCAGGAGATTTACTGGTAGGTATTCCAGTAGTATCTCAGGGTGTTCTGGGCTACACTCCGACACGACTTGTACCGCTTTTGGGGGTCTGACTTTTACCAACCCCCTAGGCCCGCCATGCGATGCTCATAGACGAACGGACCGGACTGTACGGATATTGTCACTGACAGGCTCAGTTGGGTGTCAGGATGAGTTCGCTCATCAACGACCCTTTTGGTCAATACCTGGTAGCCCGTTACGTATAGGCTAATACCTCTGACGTGCTAGTGGTTAAATCCACAACCAAGGTGTTGACGAGTCTTTAGAGTCCCCCACAGACCAGTTTCTCAAGTTTCGGGCGAAACGCTGTAGAGGCCGTATGGAGATATGGTAGGGTTCGATCAGATACGTGCGGTATTGCACGGATCATGATCGGACAGAATATACTAGCGGGCTTTGGTTTAAGCCGGATCTTAGTATTGCACAGTGTAGATTTTGTCTCATTGCATTTGTATTCGGTCGGAATACAAATGCGGGTGTGTATGCACAGTAGCGGGGTTTTCCTGTAATTTATTACGGGATCAGTTTTTTTTTGGAGTTGCCAGTTTGTTTTCCGTTTCGGCCATATTTCTTTGTATCTTTCATTGGCCGAAGTTTGGTGGAGGAGGGCTTATTTGCATTTGTGCAAATAAGCATTTGTGGAGGGTGTTCTTTGCATTTTCTTGTGTCATGATGGTTGCACCATCATTTGACTTGCTCACTTCATGATGGTGCATCATTGCATGACTTTTGGTTGTTATGATGATAGATGGGAGTTGATTAGGTTGATGGAGTGTGAGGTTGGTTTTGTTATCATTGTTGATTATCACCATTCTTTTCTCTTGCATTATTCTTATGGCTTTATCCTTGGGATTATTCCTCTCTCACTCTCATTCTCTATCTCCTCTCATTGTGGCCGGCCATTTTCAAGGGGATGGGCTGTCCCAATTTTTATGGTGGTGGTTTTCATCTCATTTGCCATAAAAATTCCCAAGTTCCTCCACAAAAGTATGTACTTTATTTCCTCTACCAAATGGCAACCTCCATGAACCCCATGAGACACATAGTTCTCTACACTATATTCTACAGCAAATCTTGGGCACGTCGACTCGCCAGCTTCGTGCCCGAGTTGCCTCGGACCAGAGGTGGGAGCCCGTAAAAGAAGCCGGCGATGTGGTGCCCTTCCGGCGACGTGATGGGGACCGGAGATTCCGCGGGAGATCAGGACGACGACGAGAAGACCGGAGGACTCGGATCACTCGGTATATCTCTCTTCCCATCTTGTTGTTAGCTAGATTTATGTTAATGGCCCGATCCGGGTATTTAGTGCGCGGTGGTGCCGGTTCAGAAAATTTAAGTAAATCACCGCTTCCGCATTTTGGCCTCGGGATGGAGGCCGGGGCGCCGCCGTGCACTTACAAGTATGCTATCTGGTTTCACTTTGTCTTAACATGTTGACTTGTATTGATTTACTGTCTTTCTCTCACATGTTGATAACACCCTTAGGATTTGTGCTCGACTACTTGGACTATGATGCAGATCATACTAGTGGAGCCAGGGTAGTCTAAGAGTACATCCTATAACTGTTCCTAGTCGAAGGTGTATCGAGACAGGGCATCGATACTCTAGAGTAGACTAGCGTATACGCATCTTGACCCATATGATGGGCGATGGATGATACCATATCCATTTGTGTTTGACATCAAAGATGGTGTACGGGTGCTTAGTGGAGACTGGGTACACTGAACGGACTCGCCGAGAACTCCTAGATGGTATTATACCTATCGTCAGATAGCAGTTCTCTGGTGACACTGGTACAGGTTGGTCTGTAGATCCGAGATCGTCATAGAGTCTTGTGTGATTCCCACTGTGCTTTGATTTCCACCTTACCGTGTTCAAGAGGACGTGCAAAACGGTGGCTTTTGGGTACAGTCCCGAATCATATGGAGGCAATGAGCGATAGGAGGGGTTTCGTCTCTCTCGGTATTGGGAGTTGATGTTACGCTGTGTTCAATTGGCTATAACTGGAAGTCCCTGGCCAGAGCTGATATGGAGATTTACTGGTAAGTGTTATCAGTGGTTTCTCGACCCGTTATGTGCCTTACATTGACACGACTTATCGATTACTGTGGTCTGACGTTTACTACCCCTAGACTAGATATGCGACATATCAGACGAAGAGACCGGACTGTACGGGAGTGTACTGATTGGATTCACAGGAGTGTGTACAGGCTTGCTTGTTGATCTTCTGATTGATCTATACCTGGGTGGTTGTTATGTTTAGCTGACCACTTGCAGCTCATGGGTGTTTGATATGATCATCACCTACTGCCGGCGTATTGACGATTCTTTAGAGTCCTACACAGAGGTTTCCTGGCTCAGGCAAAACAGAGTAGGAGCACATATGTGATATGTGCGGCACCGAGAATAATACGTGTATGTGATACCGTATTTGATTCTCGCGATATGTGATATCGGCCAGGTATATGAGATATAGCCGGGTTATCGGATCAAGTGTTGATTCGATAAAAAGGTACATATTATATTAGTCGGTTATATGTAATATAGCCGGGTTATTAAATCAAGAGTTGATTTAATAATTTAATGTATGTGATATATTACATTACATTAACTAATATAAGCTCACTTAAATGATTCTTTTTCTCACTTGATGATATATTGATATATATGTGATATATGTTAATTGTTTTATTTTCTTTTGTTACATTATATATTATATATGTGATATATAATATTGTAATATGTTAGGGTTACAACTGCAACTAATGTTTAGGAGTTAAACCATGATTTGGGTTTGGATTAGGTTAATTATTTTGGTTAATTCTTAATGATGGATTAAGTTATGGATGAGCTTTGAGGAAGCTTCATGACACTTTGATTTAGTCCACCCTCTTTATGTTGGAGATAGTGCCCTCAGAGTCAATTATTAGGTCACAGGTACGTGATTGCAATGATTGATGGAGGACCTATCCCGGTAGGACAGTCTTACTCGAGATGATAGTATGCTATCTGGTTTACCTTTATCATCGTGTACTGCTTTAAGTGACCTGACAAGTCGCTATTACACGTTGGTAGAGCCCCTAGGATTCTTGCTTGACCACCAGCAGTATGAGGGCGATCATATAAGTGGGAGCTGGGGTCTATAAGCATATCCTTAAATGGTCCCTAGTCGTGTGAGTTTCGAGACAGGGCATCGATACTCCAGAGTAGACTAGTGTATACAGTCGAGACCCCGACGAGGGGCGGTGGCCGGTCTCACAAGCCACTGGTGTCAGTTGGATCACCTAAGATGTATACAGGTGCTCATTGGGTTATGAGTACACCGGACAGGACTCGCCGGGAACATGCCAGTTGGTCATATACCAGACGTCAGATGGCAGTTCCCTGGTGACATGTGTACAGGTTAGTTCATCGACCTGGGGATCGTCATTTGTCTCGTGTGAGTTCCCACTGTACTTTGATTACTACCCTACCACGGCTCAAAGGAGTCGTGCAAACAGGTTTTAGTTGGGTACAGTCCCGAGCCATATGGAGGCAGTGAGCGTATCTTCAGGGGTTCGTCTCTCCCGGTATTGGGGGTGAGGTCGTGCTGTGTCTAGGAGAGCCATTACACGAAGCCCTCGGCCGAGGCAATGAGATTTACTGGTAGGTATTCCAGTAGTATCTCAGGGTGTTCTGGGCTACACTCCGACACGACTTGTACCGCTTTTGAGGGTCTGACTTTTACCAACCCCCTAGGCCCGCCATGCGATACTCATAGACGAACGGACCGGACTGTACGGATATTGTCACTGACAGGCTCAGTAGGGTTGTCAGGCTGAGTTCGCTCACAGACGTCCCTTTTCTAGTCAATACCTGGTAGCCCGTTACGTATTGGCTTATACCTCTGACGTGCTAGTGGTTAAATCCACAACCAAGGTGTTGACGAGTCTTTAGAGTCCCCCACATTCAGTTACTCAGCTTTCGGGTGAAAGGTTGTAGAGGCCGTATGGAGATATGGCAAGGTCCGATCAGATACGTGCGGTATTGCACGGATCAGGATCAGACAGTTTGTACTATAGGCCGTATGGATATATGGCAGGGTTCGATCAGATACGTGCGGTATTGCACTGATCAGGATCGAACGGATATTACTAGCCGGCTTTGGTTTAAGCCGGATCCTAGTATAGTACAGTATAGATTTTGTCTCATTGCATTTGTATTTCGGTCGAAATACAGATGCGGGTGTGTATGCACAGTATCGGGGTTTTCCTGTAATTTATTACGGGACCAGTTTTCAGGAGTTGCCAGTTTGCTTTCCGTTTCGGCCGATTTCCTTTGTATCGTTCATTGGCCGAAGATTGGTGGAGGAGGGCTTATTTGCATTGTTGCAAATAAGCAATTTGGAAGGGGGTCTTTTGCATATTGGTTGGATCATGATGGTTTCATGTTGGAGCCCATCCCTTGACCTTTCTTTGTGTCATGATGGCATGACTTTTGTGAGGGTGACCTTTTGATCATTATCTATTTATTTTTCTCCTCTTTATTTATTCCATTCCTTTTTTTTTTCCACTTGGGTTTTGTAGGGGCCGGCCACTGTTCTTGAGTGGAGGGGTTTTAATTTTTGGTGGAAAAATTCCTTCATGCCATTTTTCGTGGGTCCCCCCATTTGTGAGTGTGGATTAATTTCCTAAGGTTTAAAAAGAGGAGCAAAATGAGTATGCTGCTGGTGGAGTTTGATGAGATGAAGGATTAATTTATATGTGGTTGCTTTGAGTGCTTAAGGAGGAGGATGGGTTTCTGGCCGAGCTCCTTTTGAAGAGCATGCTCCATTTTCTTTTCCAGCAAGCATCAATGGAAAATCCTTGTGCACAAAAATTCCTCCATCATGGCAACTATACAAAACCCCAAAGAGACAACTATTCCACACTATATTCTACAGCAAACCTTGGGCACGTCGACTAGCCAGCTTCGTGCCCGAGTTGCCTCGGCATTGAGGTGGGAGCCCGTAAAAGAAGTAGGCGATGTGGTGCACTTCCGGCGACGAGGAGGAGACGGGACATTCCGCAGGAGATCGGGACGACGACGAGAAGACCGCAGGACTTGGATCAGTCGGTATATCTCTCTTCCCCATCTTGTAGTTAGCTAGGACTAATTAATGGTTCGATCCGGGTATTAGTGCGCGGCGGTTTGCCAGTTCATGTAAAATTAAAGTTTATCACCGCTTCCGCATTTGGCCGTCGGATTGACGGCCGGGGCGCCGCCGTGCACTTACAGTGGTATCAGAGCCTCGCCATTAACTTAGTCTAGCTTGGTTTAATGTGTTTTGCATTTCCGATCGACCAAAATTCCAAAATCTACATTTTTGTTCACATCAGTTTTCTGTTGAAATTTTTTGGTGTCGAAATTTTTTTCAGGTTACAGAAAAGTGATGTACTGGAAAATCTAAGAGTTCTGTGAAAATTCGATGACGTAACTCCTCTGTAGGAGCGCGGAACCGCGGCCAAACACCCCCTTGGGCCGCGGTTCCGCCGCACTACTTTGGGTTTGCTGCACCAATTTTTTACAGAGGCTTTATGGGGTTAAAATTGGGGTTTTGGAATATTAAAATTGGGCCCAGAATTTCTTGATCTGCTACAGTATTGCTTGGGGGCCCACTTGTTAAAATTTGATCGATCGGATATTTTAAACACATTATTTCACAGTATTTACATTATATCTGCGACCGTGAATGTCACTTGATCGGTAAATCCGGTCTAACTGCTATAGCCCGGTTAGACGGATTTGCGAACGTGACTTTCACGTTGATGTTCTGTTTTTGCTGTGATGTTGCGGATCGGTCGTGGGGGATAGCCTGGATGCAATGCTAGTACAGTTGTGGTTGTATTATGTACATTTGATATTGCGGGGCGAGCGTCCGACATGTGAACTGCCGTCACTGCCTGATTGTATTATTCTTTTGGGGCACGGCCAGGTTGCGGTCGATGTACCCGTTGTATGTATATTTTACTTTCTGTACTAGGATTGCCCCGCGGAGGGGTGCACGGATAGCCGGGTTCTAGAGGGCAACAAGCCCGCATCTCATGGCATTGAGAGGGAGGGGGCTTCACTCTAGGATTGGCGGGCTATTCGCTGCACTCGTAGGGGGTATAGGTTGACCCAGGAGGGGTGCCCAAGTTACCGGATTCCGTGAAGTGCTGGGTGGTCCATTCACGGCGCTGAAGGGGGCTGCCTCGCTTCAGGTTTTGGCGGGTGACTTGCCGCGCCCGTAGGGGTCTAGGATTTCATTGCACAGGCTATCCACACGACCAGGGGAACGTCGGGTTTCAGCGGCTCTGTGAAACCCGGGGATCCCAGATATCTGTATTGTTTCTGTGATGCTGTACATTTTCTGTGATGTTGCATTTCTTATCACGCCTTGAGCGAATATAATATATTGGTATATATATTAGTAGATGTTGTATATGTTTTGCATCCGCGCTAGTCCAGTCCCCGCTCTGTCGTTAGTTAGCTAACCTAACGGGTAATGACGGGACCCAGTGGCGAATGCGGATGGCATATACGTACATCAGTATATTTTCGTTCTTTTTGGTGTGATCAATTGATAGGACTGCGTTGATTCGGATCAATGCAAGTTAAAAACAAACCTAATCTGATGTTGTTGGAACACTTTTCAAAAAGCTGTTATTGCAAGGACGTTCACTTTTGTTTAGCATCGTGGTATTCAGTTGGAATATCCTGCTCCTCAGTCGACGAGGCAAGGGCCGAGATCCCTTCACCGGGAGTGACCCCTTGGACAGAAGTTTGCGTCAGGGCATTAACTTCACTATAGCCGATTACTTTTGCTTTGCACCGTGGTATTCAGTTAGAATATCCTGCACCCCATTCTACGGGGAAAGAGCCGAGATCCCTTCACCGGGAGTGACCTCTTTAGCGAAGGTTTTCGTCACTATATTTTTAAAAGCTATCCGTTCCTTCAACGATATCAAGTTCATTACGTTAAAGGTTTTCGCCAGAAACCATTCGTAGCCCTCCGTCGTTTCATATGGGTAGTCAATAGTATTCAAGCTGTGTTTGTTGGCCAAAGTCAAGGCACAGTGTTTGGTAGCTGTTGGTTATTCATATGCAGCATAGATAGATGCGTTGGTTTGGGACAGTCGTACTGCCTTGTTGGCCAAAGTCAAGGGTAGGTACGGGTGGACTCAAATTAACCTGGAGAATGACGGGTAGAACTTGACATGTGACTTATGATTTGTTGGCCAAAGTCAAGGTCATAAGAGCATGGGGTAAAAATCCACATCGGGAGTTTCAAAAGAACTGAAACTTGCCAGATATGCGCATACCTTCTGGAGTGTGATGATGTGAGCGGATTACGTCACGTTATCATGCGATGAGAGTTGGATCCCGATTCCCACTGATGAGTTAGTTTACTCCTCGGGTGACCCCGACTAATTCTTCTTTCAGGTTTGGAGGAGAATTTAAGGTACAGTGGGAGGTTTCCTGATTAGATAAATTGGTAACCATTCTGATCTAGGTTAGAGTGTACGCTGAGTGTTTCTTTTCTCTCTCTCTTTGGCAGCGACCATTGACCCGACCCTAAGACTATGACTCAGTGACCAAATTAACCGAACCTTCTTAACACTGGCTTTTGGATTGTCAAAGTTGCAAACCTCATTGCCACTCCTACTTTTACCCTTTTCTCCAGGACACCCCGTATTTCTACGAACGTCCACTTCTATTGGACAAAGCCATCGTATGGTTAGATACGAACTCGAAAGAATTTATTCGAGGATGGTTTCAGGTTCTGGAGAAAACGGATAGGATTATTCAGTTGTCTTTTCCTTTTACCTTCTCTCAAGTTGTGAGTACTCCTTGGTTTAGGAGATAGTACACCTATTACGCAAATTGGATAGTCTTCTTCCAAAGCATAGGCAGGTGCCGACCGGTAGGGAATGAAGAAAACCAATTAGCCTAACGATGGTGTACAGAAGGTATTAAGTTAAGACAAAGTAAGGGATTAGTAAGAGGGCAAAGTAAATTGCAACAGATATTCATGACCAAACCAGGTATTTCTTCGCCAATCCTAAAATCACCTTTGTATTTCTCCAGGACACTCCGTATCACTACGAAGATCCACAGTTTATTTGGATACTCCATCGTATGGTTATATACGAACTCGAAAGGAACTTGTTCCAGTTCGGGGATGGATTCTGGTTCAGGAGAAATAGGAATAAGGTTTATTCGGTTGTCTTTTATCTTCACCTTCTCTCGCTTTGCGAGTGCTCCTAGGATTAGGACAGTACACCCATTATGCTTATTGGATAGTCTTCTTCCAAACCATAGGCTGGTGCCGAACGGTAGGGAAGGAAGAAAACCATTTGGCCTAAGGGGTGTGCAGAAGGTAAAGACTAAAGACATATGAAGGGATTTGGAGAGGTGGCAAAGAAATATACGGTTACAGTTGTGAATCTGATAATGGAAGAGGCATTAGTAGGAATACCGGGATACCCCATCGAGACATTTCAATGTTTCAGTTTCACTGTGTAATGTTAAAAGAAAACTGATTTCCCGACTAGATACTTACTCCAGGGTATGTATTTACCAGGTTTGATTCTCATATCTGTATGGTTTTACAGATGATGAGTGGGAGTAAGTTATTGGGAATTGGGTGATCATCCTCATTATATCGGGATTCGTTGTAATCGGTGATATTTGAGGAAGTCACCTGGGTAGTTTGCCGGACGGCAAATATTTGGTTATGAATATCCTCTGTTATGCACCAATTTCAAATTGATATATCTGTACGTCTATTTTCATAGAGTGAGATATACCTTTTGAAATTATGTCTATGACATTTACCTATATCAGTGGATGGTTAGGTAAGGAGCATTAAACAGCGGTGTAATTCTTCTTAACCATAAGTACAGTTTTCAACCTACGACACACAGTGAATGAGTTATCAGACTCAAGGGACTTATACAGAGTATTGTATGTTGTCCAGAGTCCATCAGGACAGAGGGGATGGTCCTCATACTATATTCGGTTTACTTATGACTTCTCTAGTTTTTAGACAGGTGTTTCGAGGAAACACAGGGTCTGAATGTTGAGAAGTTATAGGTATTTGAATAGAGTAGAGAACCAGGTGTAGCAAGTATCGGGATTCTTCAAAGTGATCGAAGATGTAGATACTTGTATATGGTATTCAGTTGATAGTAATGATTAGGAGAACTTGCTTCTCTTTCAGGTTACTCATAATTGGAAGCATTCCTAAGTTGAGTAACGCTGATCAGACTTCTTCCATTTAGTTGACATGCACTGGAGACAGCTGCATGATTTGAATCTGGTTCAATTAAATCAGTGCCTCTGGTTCTATATTGGATATAGAACAGTTCATATCTTAACGATGTTAAGGTACGGGGAGTTTTCCGGTTTATGATTAAAACCAGACACTGGACAACTCAAGGCACGTTTCTGTAATGGCTGTTTGTGGGTTGACCCAGGCTATGACGAGGGTTGACTTTCTACCATCTGGATGAACAATAGCGATATTGTTCTAGACTCGCCACAGTTTTATTAAAAATGGATTTTTTTCAGAAAACAGTAGTGGGAGTATGGTAGAACTGGAAGTGATTCCAGAACCACAAACGATTACCGAAGATTTCATGGGAACCTAAAGATTCAATCTGGTTTGACACTCCATTGGCCACTCCGCAGATACGGTTGGTAACTTCAGGCACCCGAGAGGTACTACGGTAGTCTCAAGGACGGTGACAGGGAAGTTCTTGTTTACCCACAATTACCATTGCTGTTGTTCCAGGCTGCGAGACCCGGCGGGAGGATGAGTATAGCGTCGTTCTAAACTAGTTTTAGAAGTGGACGTCTATATGTCTCTGCCAGAGGGTTGTCGTAGTCAGTGGGAGCAGCGGAAGCATTGGTGGACAGGTAGCTTATGTCTATTTATAGACTAAAGCAGATGTAGCGGAGATAGATCATCTATTTCTGACGTGACAGTCATGGGTTTGACTTCATCAGAATAGGGGATGGATCTGTTGAGAAGGTGGTAGGGTATGATATCCTGGTATTTGGATGACATACACAGAGTAGGAAAAGAAACTCCTATACTACAGTCGGTTATACTTTGGTCGTCACACAGTGGTTTCTCCACAAAGGAAATGGATTTTATATCAGACATACTGGTTACTAGATCTATGGTTTTAGATCTAGATTTGGGTAGTCTCCCAATCGGGGTACTTGACAGCATTCTAAGAGCATTTAGGATGGACGACTCCATGCACGGTAGTGTACCTGCAGAAGATGGAGTCACCCTCTCTAAAGGTGTCTTATAGACTAAAGGGGAGAGGGAAGTGCATGATTGGCAGATCACTTGCTCAGGCAATTGAGTCAATCATGAGATGTCAAGTACCACACCAGATGTTGTTCTTGCACTATATGCAATAAGTTGACATTGATCCAATCCTGGAGAAACAGTCGGAAGCAGTTTTAGAACATAAGTGGATGTTCTAGGGATATGATAACGACAGCCTCATTCCGGAGACAGTTATCATTCCAGGCTTCCAAGGTGACCTGGACAACAAGGAGGTTGTCAGAGTTATAGTTTTTCCTTTTGATGAGGGGCAGTATTTTGGACAGGTGGTCCAAGGCAATACTGAGGGAGGCATGGCGCAGGATATTGATTAAGTTCAGTTGACGATACAGTCTAAGAAGTTTGGATTTGGCGTTCATTTATGATTTGGAGTTCATTTATGAGCTAGGTCCCATCAGACATCCAGACATTCTAAGACAGGTATTACTCTTTTCGGGAGATGGCTTTCTCCGCGAACTTGAGATATAGAGAGACATAGAAAGATACATCAAAGCGGATCCACTCACTAAGGCTATTCCTCGAACGCAATAGTTTCGCAAACGAGCTTTGTGAGACTGACTAGTACAGGAGTTGGGTGTTCGGTATCACACGGGCTGTGAGTATGCGACATCGCAATAATTAGCCTTGAGTGCAAGTGGGAGATTGTTGGAGATAGTGCCCTCAGAGTCAATTATTAGGTCACAGGTACGTGATTGCAATGATTGATGGAGGACCTATCCCGGTAGGACAGTCTTACTCGAGATGATAGTATGCTATCTGGTTTACCTTTATCATCGTGTACTGCTTTAAGTGACCTGACAAGTCGCTATTACACGTTGGTAGAGCCCCTAGGATTCTTGCTTGACCACCAGCAGTATGAGGGTGATCATATAAGTGGGAGCTGGGGTCTATAAGCATATCCTTAAATGGTCCCTAGTCGTGTGAGTTTCGAGACAGGGCATCGATACTCCAGAGTAGACTAGTGTATAAGTCGAGACCCCGACGAGGGGCGGTGGCCGGTCTCACAAGCCACTGGTGTCAGTTGGATCACCTAAGATGTATACAGGTGCTCATTGGGTTATGAGTACACCGGACAGGACTCGCCGGGAACATGCCAGTTGGTCATATACCTGACGTCAGATGGCAGTTCCCTGGTGACATGTGTACAGGTTAGTTCATCGACCTGGGGATCGTCATTTGTCTCGTGTGAGTTCCCACTGTACTTTGATTACTACCCTACCACAGCTCAAAGGAGTCGTGCAAACAGGTTTTAGTTGGGTACAGTCCCGAGCCACATGGAGGCAGTGAGCGTATCTTCAGGGGTTCGTCTCTCCCGGTATTGGGGGTGAGGTCGTGCTGTGTCTAGGAGAGCCATTACACGAAGCCCTCGGCCGAGGCAAGGAGATTTACTGGTAGGTATTCCAGTAGTATCTCAGGGTGTTCTGGGCTACACTCCGACACGACTTGTACCGCTTTTGGGGGTCTGACTTTTACCAACCCCCTAGGCCCGCCATGCGATATTCATAGACGAACGGACCGGACTGTACGGATATTGTCACTGACAGGCTCAGTAGGGTTGTCAGGCTGAGTTCGCTCACAGACGTCCCTTTTCTAGTCAATACCTGGTAGCCCGTTACGTATTGGCTTATACCTCTGACGTGCTAGTGGTTAAATCCACAACCAAGGTGTTGACGAGTCTTTAGAGTCCCCCACATTCAGTTACTCAGCTTTCGGGCGAAAGGTTGTAGAGGCCGTATGGAGATATGGCAAGGTCCGATCAGATACGTGCGGTATTGCACGGATCAGGATCGGACAGTTTGTACTATAGGCCGTATGGATATATGGCAGGGTTCGATCAGATACGTGCGGTATTGCACTGATCAGGATCGAACGGATATTACTAGCCGGCTTTGGTTTAAGCCGGATCCTAGTATAGTACAGTATAGATTTTGTCTCATTGCATTTGTATTTCGGTCGAAATACAGATGCGGGTGTGTATGCACAGTATCGGGGTTTTCCTGTAATTTATTACGGGACCAGTTTTCAGGAGTTGCCAGTTTGCTTTCCGTTTCGGCCGATTTCCTTTGTATCGTTCATTGGCCGAAGATTGGTGGAGGAGGGCTTATTTGCATTGTTGCAAATAAGCAATTTGGAAGGGGGTCTTTTGCATATTGGTTGGATCATGATGGTTTCATGTTGGAGCCCATCCCTTGACCTTTCTTTGTGTCATGATGGCATGACTTTTGTGAGGGTGACCTTTTGATCATTATCTATTTATTTTTCTCCTCTTTATTTATTCCATTCCTTTTTTTTTTCCACTTGGGTTTTGTAGGGGCCGACCACTGTTCTTGAGTGGAGGGGTTTTAATTTTTGGTGGAAAAATTCCTTCATGCCATTTTTCGTGGGTCCCCCCATTTGTGAGTGTGGATTAATTTCCTAAGGTTTAAAAAGAGGAGCAAAATGAGTATGCTGCTGGTGGAGTTTGATGAGATGAAGGATTAATTTATATGTGGTTGCTTTGAGTGCTTAAGGAGGAGGATGGGTTTCTGGCCGAGCTCCTTTTGAAGAGCATGCTCCATTTTCTTTTCCAGCAAGCATCAATGGAAAATCCTTGTGCACAAAAATTCCTCCATCATGGCAATTATACAAAACCCCAAAGAGACAACTATTCCACACTATATTCTACAGCAAACCTTGGGCACGTCGACTAGCCAGCTTCATGCCCGATTTGCCTCAGCATTGAGGTGGGAGCCCGTAAAAGAAGTAGGCGATGTGGTGCACTTCCGGCGACGAGGAGGAGACGGGACATTCCGCAGGAGATCGGGACGACGGCGAGAAGACCGGAGGACTTGGATCAGTCGGTATATCTCTCTTCCCCATCTTGTAGTTAGCTAGGACTAATTAATGGTTCGATCCGGGTATTAGTGCGCGGCGGTTTGCCAGTTCATGTAAAATTAAAGTTTATCACCGCTTCCGCATTTGGCCGTCGGATTGACGGCCGGGGCGCCGCCGTGCACTTACAGTTTAGATATTTATCAAGATATTTGTTAACCTTACCCTAACCCTAACCTATGGTTTATTCTCTACAAGGGTTAAGCATGACATGCTTAACCCTTGGTTATATTTATAACCTCAACAATTATTCATTCATCACAATTCATCTTCTTCTTCCTCACACAAAAGCTTTCTAGCCTTTTCATTTTGTGATGAATTAAAGTGAGAAATAGAAAACAAAAGAGAGTAAAATTCCCAGTTCATCATCCTCATCTATTCTAGCCACTTAGATTAGGGTGTTTGCTTCACTAATACTTGATTAGTGAAGTGAGAGCTTGGGTTTGTGATTCTTCAAGGTAGATCATCTTGGATTTTGAAGATTACTAGCAAGGATACATCATTCTCTTCATGGAGCCTCTCAAGAGTTCAGGAGCATGATGATCATAGCGAGGGGACCTCAACTTGGAGCTTATGAAGCGAAGGAATGGATTATAAAGATTGTAATCCCTAACTCTTAAAAGTAAAGTTGTTTACTTGTTCATTGATAACCCTAATTCTCTAGTAAAGATCCTTGCTTAGGTTGTTTGGCACTTGAAAAATTTAGTTTTGGCATGGTTGATGCCTTGTAGAACCTTGTTCTAGTGCCTAAGAACCTTACACCTTAGCCAAGGCGTAGTGTGCGGTAGCTGATTAGTGCTTATCTGCTGCAAATGATGCGATTGAGTTAGGGTAGTCGTACGACTTTGTAGACCTTAGCCAAGGGTCGTACGGATGGGTTTAATTCAATCAGGAAATGACGGGTTGAACTTGGCTAGCGCTTATGATTTGTTGACCATAGCCAAGGCCATAAGTTGCTAGGGACAAAAGATTATCGGGAATTTCAAGTGTTGAAATTTGCAATGAGATTGCATACTTTCTATGAGATAGTTGGATCCCGATACCCACTGCGAGTAAGAGTTACTCCTGGGAGAGTTTTACACATCACAATTAGCTGATCAAGTAGGAGTCTAGAAAGGTGTTAGCAGGGTTATGCCCTTGGGAAAACGAGGTTTATTTTAATTAGGCATGTGCGAAAGCATGGGGAACCTCCCTCAAAATACCGACACTGGCCTGGCTGAAAGATTGGCAAATTTGTAAGGTGTAATTAATCCCTGCTAGTCTTACCTTTTAGGGTTTGAAGGAAGATTTGATAAAAACAGTGGGAACCTGTAAGTCCGTGTTGCCCATCCCGGTGCTTACGGGGAGGCGGAAAACATAATAAAAAACGGATTTTTAATGACTTAGGCAACATGGACTTTGCTTGTGAGGATCTTTGCTAAACGAAAACTAGCTAAAGTAAACTAACAACTAACTAAGTTGTAGAAAGGTTATACCTTTGGTCTTTAGTCCTTCTCTCCTTGCTCGTCGGAATGGTAGAAAGGCCTCACCTTGCTTGTCTTCTTCCGTCAAAGAAAGATCCACTTGAAAGCCACCACCTTTAGCTTCAACTCCAAGCTAGGAGTAACTAGAGTACAAGAAATGCTAAGACTTGAACCCTAGAAGAGAGTAGAGAGGATCAAGTGAAGGTTTTTCTCAAGCTTTTTGTTTCTCAACACATGAGAGGGAGAGAGCTTGAGGGAGAGGATGAACAAGAGAGAGAAATGATATGAGAGAATGAGAAAATAATAGAGCTCTTCTCACTAATATGTGTGAATTAATTTAATTGAATAATTAGCTAGATAATTATCATGGTAAATCATGACATGACCATTATCATTTCAAATTGCAAAGATCAAAAAGCATCTTCCAAAAGAAATTATGATGGTCAAAGTGTCAACCTAGGTCAACAAGTCAAAGAAGTCAAATGGTCAACAACCACAACCATGGATAATTATTAAACTAATTACTAATTAACAATAACACACACATAAATATTAGGGTTAATAAAATGACAATAGCCATTAACCCTAATCAAGGTCCTCTCCCTCAATCTCAAGCAACTGTGCATACGCACCCGCATTCGTGATCCGAGGAACACGAACACAATGAGAAAAACCAATCTCAAATCATATACTAGGATCCGGCTTAAACCAAAGCCCGCTAGTATAAACTGTCCGGACAGCAAACGTGCACAAGTGCGCGAATGTGAACGAACCCTGTCGCAAAACCATGCGACCTCTACTCATTTTGCCTAAAGGCGAATAGCTCTCTGTGTGGGACTCTAAAGACTCGACACTACGCTGGCAGTGGGTTTAACCACAGACCGCAAGCGGCACTAGCTGTACGTAACGGTCCCCAGGTAGATGTCGATAAGAAGACTGACGAGGTGAACCCCATCGGCACTCCTACTGAGCCTGTATGTGACAGTCTCCGTACAGTCCGGTCTGTTCGTCTGATACATCGCATGGCGGGCCTAAGAGGGCGGTGAACGTCAGTCCCCTAATAGCGGTACAAGTCGTGTCGGAGTGTAGCCCAGAACACCCTGAGATAACACTGGAAACCTACCAGTATATCTCGCTTGCCCTGGCCAGGGACTACTCGTGTAATGGCTCTCCTGGACACAGTGCGATGTCAACCCCCAATACCGGGAGAGACGAATCCTGTCTAACCGTCACTGCCTCCAAGTGCTTCGGGACTGCACCCAAAAACTACCTGTTTGCACAGCTCCTTTGAGCCGTGGTAGGGTAGTAATCAAAGTGCAGTGGGAACACACTCGAGGCGAAGTGACAGTGTCAAGTCAGCGGACTAAGCTGTACTCATGTCACCTGGGAACTGATAACTGACGATAGGTATATTACCAACCAACAGTTCCCGACGAGTCCTGTCCAGTGTACTCGTAACCTAACGAGCACCCGCATACTATCCCAAGTACGACGTACTAACGGCTGTGGGACAGACCGTCTCCCACACTGGGATGAGAAGCGCATACGCTAGTCTACTCCGGAGTATCGATGCCCTGTCTCGATAGTCCAACGACCAGGGACCTGTATAAGGATGTGCTTATAGATTACCCAGCTCCCACGAGTGCGAGCGCCATCACAACGCTGGTAATCAAGCAAAGATCCTAAGGGCTCTACTAATATGTATACCAGCAATATGCTAAAAGAAACACATGCACATATTAAAGCAGAGACAAACCAAGTAGCATACTACCATTTCGAGCAAGATTGTATACACAACTGTGAATATCCCAAGCTTCCATTAAGTAATATACAAACTAGTATGATACAGTAATGGCCTCTAGGGCATATACACTAACAATCTCCCACTTGCACTAAGGCCATGTACTGGCGTATCGAAGACCTATCATCTCGATCAGCCGCTCGAACTGAGTCTGGGGTAGGGCCTTCGTGAATGGATCTGCTGTGTTATCCTCTGATGCAACTCTCCGGACCTCGATCTCCTGGCGATCTACGATCTCCCTGATCAGGTGATACCGCCTTAAGATGTGTCTGGATTTCTGATGGGACCTGGGTTCCTTCGCTAAAGCTATAGCCCCGTTGTTGTCGCAATACAGAGGTATTGGGTCAACAATGGACGGAACCACCTGAAGTTCTTTCAAGAACTTCCTCATCCAGACAGCTTCTTTTGCGGCATCAGATGCAGCGATGTATTCCGCTTCCATAGTCGAGTCAGCAACGGTTTCCTGTTTGGAGCTCTTCCAACACACCGCCCCTCCATTGAGGGTAAAGACAAAACCCGACATGGACTTGGAATCATCCTTGTCACTCTGGAAGCTGGAGTCAGCAAAGGCCTCAACCTGCAGGTCTTTTCCGCCATACACCAAGAACATCTCCTTAGTCCTTCTCAGGTACTTGAGAATGTTCTTTACTGCTATCCAATGTTTCTCCCCAGGGTTTGACTGATACCTGCTTACCACACTCAGTGCATAAGCCACATCCGGTCTGGTACACAACATCGCATACATTATAGAGCTTACCGCAGAAGCGTAGGGTATAATAGACATGCGATCCCTCTCCAAATCAGTCTTGGGAGACATCTCTTTGGAGAGGGTGATCCCGTGACAAGCCGGTAGATTACCGCGCTTGGAATCTTCCATACTGAATCTCTTCAGTATGGTGTCGATGTACCTGGACTGCGAGAGTCCTAATATCCTCTTGGATCTGTCACGGTAGATCCGGATACCCAGAATGTAGGAGGCATCACCCAGGTCTTTCATGGAGAACCTGTGTGACAAGAACCCCTTGACAGATTGTAGCATAGGAATGTCATTTCCTATTAAGAGAATGTCATCCACGTATAAAACGAGGAATACTACAGTTCTCGCTACAAATCTACAATAGATGCATGGTTCATCTGGATTTTTGATAAAGCCAAATTCTTTGACCGTCTCATCAAAACAGATGTTCCAACTCCGCGATGCCTGCTTGAGTCCATAAATGGACTTGAGCAACTTGCACACCTTTCCGCTGCTCCCACCCTGAATGAAACCCTCTGGCTGGTCCATATAGACACACTCCTCTAAATGACCATTTAGAAAAGCTGTCTTTACGTCCATCTGCCAAATCTCATAATCGTGGAAAGCAGCGATGGCAAGAAGGATCCGAATGGATTTCAGCATAGCTACTGGAGAAAAGGTTTCGTCATAGTCCAAACCAGGTCGCTGACGAAAACCCTTTGCTACCAGTCTAGCTTTATAGGTCTCAACCTGTCCATCTACACCAATCTTCCTTTTGAAGATCCACTTGCATCCTACGGGTTTTACCCCGTCTGGAGCAATGTCCAACGTCCATACTTTGTTGGTGTACATGGACTCCATCTCGGTCCGCATTGCATCCAGCCATTTTACCGAGTCGACGCTCTGAATGGCTTGCTGGAAGCTAGTAGACTCATCACAATCCAGGATGCAGTCTTCTCTATCCCCGTCAATGAGAAAACCGTAGTACCTCTCGGGCGGATGAGACTGCCTACTACTCCTGCGGAGCGGCATAGGAATGTCCTGTTCTTTTGAACCTTCTGGTTCCACTAAACTTTCAGTAATAGTTTGTGGTTCTGGAATTTCTTCCAGTTCTATTGCGCTCCCACTTATTTCTTTTTCCATGAACTGATGTTCTAGAAAGTGGGAATGGCGAGAAACAAGGACTTTTTGTTCCTCTTCGCAATAGAAGTAATATCCCTTGGAGTTCTTTGGATATCCCACAAACTTGCACTGTACTGAGCGTGCCTCGAGCTTGTCCGCATGCTGCTTTTTTACAAAAGCTGGACATCCCCATGTCTTAATGTGATTAAGATAGGGTTTCTTCCCACTCCATAACTCATATGGTGTGGTAGGCACAGTCTTAGTGGGAACACGGTTCAAAAGATATGCAGCTGTTTCTAGCGCATACCCCCAGAACGATCGCGGTAACTCAGCGTTACTCATCATGGACCGTACCATATCCAATAGGGTTCGGTTCCGTCTCTCCGATACACCGTTATGTTGCGGAGTGTATGGAGGAGTAAGCTGAGAGAGAATTCCATTCTCTTTTAAATAGTTCAGGAATTCGGCACTTAAGTATTCTCCTCCTCGATCCGATCTTAGGATCTTGATACTTTTGCCTGTTTGTTTTTCTACTTCATTCTTATATTCCTGGAATTTTTCAAAAGCCTCGGATTTATGTTTCATTAAGAAGACATAACCGTACCTTGAAAAATCATCCGTAAAAGTTATGAAGTAAGAAAAACCGCTTCGCGCATGTGTAGACATTGGACCGCACACGTCGCTGTGTATGAGTCCCAAGAGCTCGCTCGCTCTTTCTCCGTGTCCAGAAAACGGAGCCTTTGTCATCTTTCCTTTGAGACAGGATTGACAAGTTGCATACGATTGATATTCGAACGAATCTAAATATCCTTCAGTATGTAACTTAGTCAATCTTCTCTCGTTGATGTGACCCAGTCTACAATGCCATAAGAAAGTTTTATTAATTTCTGGAGACTTTCTTTTGTGTGTATTCTGGATATTGAAAATCTGTGGTTGGTTTAAAACGTATATACCGTTGTTCAATGTACCTGACCCAATCAACACTTGATTAAGGTGAATGTTCACTACATTACTTACAAATGCAAATTCATAACCTTCTTTAGATAATAAAGATACAGAAATGATATTACAGGTTGCATTTGGTACATAATAACAACTACGCAAAACCAAAAAGTGTCCATCTGATAATCCCAGGTGATAGTCCCCCACGGCCTCAGCATCCATGCTAGCACCGTTCGCAACTCTGAGGGTCATGTCACCTGCCTTCAAAACTCTACGCTTTCTCAACGCCTGCAAAGAATTACAGATATGAGACCCTGATCCGGTATCCAATACCCAGGAAGTAGAGTTTATTGATAGACAGTTTTCAATAACATACACACCTGAAGCTGAAGCTGCAACTCGCTTCAAATCCTGTGTTCTGGCTTTCCAAGCCTTGCAATCTTGTTTCCAGTGACCACTTTTGTGACAATAGAAGCATTCTTCCTTCCCCACCAGCTTCCCCGCTACCTTTGTTGCTTTACCCTTTCCCTTCGTATCCACTTTACCGACACTGCCTCTTGGTTTGGCGGGGGCTTTCTTCTTCTTGCCCTTGGCTTTCGCCCTGGACCTAGAAGAGGAAGATCCTCCTACAAACAAAGTGGATGTCTCCCTACCCTTCTGTAGGGTGCCCTCAGCAGTCCTCAACATGTTCAGAAGTTCGGCAAGTTCAACCTCCTTTCCTTGCATGTTGAAGTTAAGAATGAACTGGGCGTAAGTGGAAGGAAGGGACTGGAGAATCAAATCGGTATAGAGTTCATTCTCCAACGTGGTCCCAAGGTCCGCGAGCTCCTCTATGTAGCCGATCATCTTAAGCACGTGGTCCGCTACCGATGATCCGACGGCCAACCTTGCCGAAAAGAGCTTCTTCGACACTTCGTATCTAGCGATACGAGACTGCTCTCCATACAGTTCTTTTGTATGGAGAAATATGGACTCTAGGTCCATATTCTCGTGCCTCCTCTGATGTTCGTTGTCCATCGAGGCTAGTACGAGGCATCTGGCCCTCGCGCAATCTATCTCCCATGTCTTACGGATTTCAACATCCGCGACACTGGAGGTGGGACCTGGGACAGGGGGAGCTTTGGTGGTAAGTATATACCCCAGCTTGTCATAAGTGATAGCCATCTTGACATTCCTGAGCCAATCTTTGTAGTTTGGCCCTGTCAATATGTTTTTATCTAATAGTAACTTAAGTCCGGTCATCTTGAATGGTCGCTGCAATTAGGAGAGAGAAAAGAAACACTTTAGCATGATGCTCTTGCAAGTTTAGAGTGGTTTTTAGTTTGTCTAAACTGGATGGCTCCCACTGTCTCTCGAATCCCTTCTCAAACCGTAAAGAAAAGGATTAGCCGGGATCATTCTCACCGTACAATACTTGCTTAACCGTTTAGCCAGGCCAGTGTCGGTACTTCGAGGGAGGTTTTCCAACGCTTTCGCGAAGTTCCTTAATTAAGTAACCTCTTTTCCCTGTGGGCGTAGCCCCGCTAACACCTTTCTAGGCACCTACTAGGTTTATAGCATTGATCGTTAAGTGAGAGTTTTCCCGAGGAGTAGCATATACTCACAGTAGGATCGGGATCCAAATATCATCGCGTGATAAAGCCAAAGGAATCCTACCAGAATCATCACACTCCAAATGGTATGCAACACTAGCAAGTTTCAGTACTTATGAAACTCCCGATGTGGATTTTTGCCCCATGCTCTTATGACCTTGACTTTGGCCAAAATATCATAAGTCACATGTCAAGTTCTACCCGTCATTCTCCTGGTTAATTTGGACCCACCCGTACCTACCCTTGACTTTGGCCAAAATGGCAGCACGACTGTCCCAAATCAACGCATCTATCTATGCTGCACATGAATACCCAAACGCTACCAATCACTATGCCTTGACTTTGGCCAAAATACATAGCTTGAATACTTTTGACCATTCATGTGGAATGACGGAGGGCTACGAATGGTTTTGGCGAAACCGTGAACGTAGTGAACTTGATATAATCGATGGAACGAGATAGCTTTTAAAAGGAGTGGTTCAAGCTCCGCGTTTAAAAGTTTAGTTTTGAAAAGAACCGAGTGGTTTTCAAAGTGTTCCAATCGACTTTTACTTGGTTTATTTCTTGCATTAGTTCTTTTAATGCGTCCCATCATTTAATCCTACCATTGCAGAAAACAACCAAAATATGACGTACGCTTATGCCATTCGCATTCGCCACGGGGCCCCGTCATCACCCGTTAGGTTACTTAACTAACGACAGAGCGGGGGCTGGGCTAGCGCGGCTGTAAAACATAAGCAACGCCTAAATAGTTATTATATATAAATATATAGCAATGATGGACATTACAGATCACAGATGAATACATTGGATATACTAGGAATCCGCAATGCGTTCGAGCCTGCAACGCAAAGCGGATTACACGGTCGCGGTGAATAGCCAATACCCCACCCAAGACCCCTACGGGTGCGGCAAACTACCCGCCAAGCACCCGAAGCGAAGCAACCTCCCTCACCACCGTGAGTAGGCCACTCGGCACTTCGAGATACCCGGTAGTTTGTGCACCCCCTCCATGGGTCTATCCTAGGAGCAAAAACAGTAAAAAGAATTATACAATGACGGCTACAACCCCGACCCGGTTGTGCGGCCATACAAAGAATATTATTACATCAATTTACATGTTACAAATGAATGAAAGAAAAACAACGCTCATCTCACATCCACCCCGGCCATTCACCCGCGACAATCCAATCCATTCATATCCACAAACCAATAACAATCACAGATCATGTATAACCCCGACTAATCGTCTTATAGCGATTAGCCGACGTTCAATACATGCAAGCATTACAGATATAACCGATGTAGTTAAAGTGTAGTGAAGTTCCGAAAAATACGGATTTATAGGCCCCCAAAAGTAAATTTTAGTTCTGGAAAATCTGGGCACATATAACATATCCTAAAAATCCTAAAACCAACACAGAAACATACTGCACCAAAAACGATACAGAGAGGGGACAAGACGGCCGCGCTTCCGCGGCAAGAGCTTCCTTATGCCGCGGAAGCGCGGTCCTCTAGACTCCTCTCTGGTTCGTCTTTGGTGGTATTTCACACAAAACCCTGAGATAATTTTTGAAGTATAAAGTTTTTCATTTTGACCAGAAAAAAAAATTAACAGAAACTAGGGTTTTGCGAGTTTGGTTTTTCGATTTTCCGGTTTCGAAACTTCGTTACACTTAACTACTTAGCTAGTTTAGGTTTAGTTAGGCTCTGATACCACTGTAAGTCCGTGTTGCCCATCCCGGTGCTTACGGGGAGGCGGAAAACATAATAAAAAACGGATTTTTAATGACTTAGGCAACATGGACTTTGCTTGTGAGGATCTTTGCTAAACGAAAACTAGCTAAAGTAAACTAACAACTAACTAAGTTGTAGAAAGGTTATACCTTTGGTCTTTAGTCCTTCTCTCCTTGCTCGTCGGAATGGTAGAAAGGCCTCACCTTGCTTGTCTTCTTCCGTCAAAGAAAGATCCACTTGAAAGCCACCACCTTTAGCTTCAACTCCAAGCTAGGAGTAACTAGAGTACAAGAAATGCTAAGACTTGAACCCTAGAAGAGAGTAGAGAGGATCAAGTGAAGGTTTTTCTCAAGCTTTTTGTTTCTCAACACATGAGAGGGAGAGAGCTTGAGGGAGAGGATGAACAAGAGAGAGAAATGATATGAGAGAATGAGAAAATAATAGAGCTCTTCTCACTAATATGTGTGAATTAATTTAATTGAATAATTAGCTAGATAATTATCATGGTAAATCATGACATGACCATTATCATTTCAAATTGCAAAGATCAAAAAGCATCTTCCAAAAGAAATTATGATGGTCAAAGTGTCAACCTAGGTCAACAAGTCAAAGAAGTCAAATGGTCAACAACCACAACCATGGATAATTATTAAACTAATTACTAATTAACAATAACACACACATAAATATTAGGGTTAATAAAATGACAATAGCCATTAACCCTAATCAAGGTCCTCTCCCTCAATCTCAAGCAACTGTGCATACGCACCCGCATTCGTGATCCGAGGAACACGAACACAATGAGAAAAACCAATCTCAAATCATATACTAGGTGTTGGAGATAGTGCCCTCAGAGTCAATTATTAGGTCACAGGTACGTGATTGTAATGATTGAGTGAGGACCTATCCCGGTAGGACAGTCTTACTCGAGATGATAGTATGCTATCTGGTTTACCTTTATCATCGTGTACTGTTTTAGGTGACCTGACACGTCGCTATTACACGTTGATAGAGCCCCTAGGATTCTTGCTTGACCACCAGCAGTATGAGGGCGATCATATAAGTGGGAGCTGGGGGTCTACAAGCATATCCTTAAAAGGTCCCTAGTCGTGGGAGTTTCGAGACCGGGCATCGATACTCCATTAGTAGACTAGTGTATACAGTCGAGACCCCGACGAGGGGCGGTGGCCGGTCTCACAAGCCACTGGTGTCAGTTGGATCACCTAAGATGTATACAGGTGCTCATTGGGTTATGAGTACACCGGACATGACTCGCCGGGAACATGCTAGTTGGTCATATACCAGACGTCAGATGGCAGTTCCCTGGTGACATGTGTGCAGGTTAGTTCATCGACCTGGGGATCGTCATTTGTCTCGTGTGAGTTCCCACTGTACTTTGATTACTACCCTACCACGGCTCAAAGGAGTCGTGCAAACAGGTTTTAGTTGGGTACAGTCCCGAGCCACATGGAGGCAGTGAGCGTATCTTCAGGGGTTCGTCTCTCCCGGTATTGGGGGTGAGGTCGTGCTGTGTCTAGGAGAGCCATTACACAAAGTCCTTGGCCAAGGCAAGGAGATTTACTGGTAGGTATTCCAGTAGTATCTCAGGGTGTTCTGGGCTACACTCCGACACGACTTGTACCGCTTTTGGGGGTCTGACTTTTACCAACCCCCTAGGCCCGCCATGCGATACTCATAGACGAACGGACCGGACTGCACGGAAATTGTCACTGACAGGCTCAGTTGGGTGTCGGGGTGAGCTTCCTCATCGACGTCCCATTTAGTCAATAGCTGGTGGCCCGTCACGTATTGGCTTATACCTCTGACGTGCTAGTGGTTAAATCCACAGCCATAGTATTGACGAGTCTTTAGAGTCCACCACACTTTCAGTTACTCAAGTTTCGGGCGAAACGCTGTAGAGGCCGTATGGAGATATGGCAGGGTCCGATCAGATACGTGCGGTATTGTACGGATCAGGATCGGACGGTTTGTACTAGTAGCCGTATAGGTTTATGGCAGGGTTCGATCAGATACGTGCGGTATTGCACGGATCAGGATCGAACGGATATTACTAGCCGGCTTTGGTTTAAGTCGGTCCTAGTTTAGTACAGTGTAGATTTTGTCTCTTTGCATTTGTATCCGGACGGAATACAGATGCGGGTGTGTATGCACAGTATCGGGGTTTTCCTGTAATTTATTACGGGACCAGTTTTTCTGGAGTTGCCAGTTTGCATTCCGTTCCGGCCGGTTTTCCTTTGTTCTTTCCCGGCCGGACTTTTCCGATGGAGGGGGTAATTTGCAGTTTTGCAAATTACTTTTGTGGAGGGGTTTTCTTGCATAATGATTGATTATGACACCTTTCATATCTTGCACATTGACTTGCTTTTTATTGATGATTTGAAAGGGTATGGTTGGATTTAAATATGAAGCATGGTGTATGTTTGGATGGGGTCACCTCTTTTCTTATCCTACACTCACCTTCCTTCATACTTATTATTGATTCCCTCCACCATTTCCATTGGCATTTTTGGCCGGCCACTTTTGAGGAGGAGAGAAAAAAAATGAGAGGTTCATTTTTGATGCTTCATTTGTTCATCTCATTTCCTTGCAAAATTGGTAGCTTCATTTCCCTCCAAAGTTCAATCTTCATTCCTCCATCCAAAGGCAACAAACCCCAAAGAGACTAGTAGCCTCTACACTACACTTCCTACAGCAAATCTTGGACGCGTCAATTCGCCAGCTTCGCGCCCGAGTTGCCTCGGTATTGAGGTGGGAGCCCGTAAAAGCTACAGGCGATGTGGTGCCCCTTTCCGACGAGGAGGAGACGGACGGAGATCCCGCGAGGAGATCGGAGTGGAAATGAAGACCGGAGGACTCGGATCAGTCGGTACATCTCTAACCCGTATTGTAGTTAGCTAGACCTAGTTTAATGGCCCGATCCGGAGTTTAGTGCGCGGTGGTGCCGGTTTGCAAAGTCCGCAAAAATTTAAGTTATTCACCGCTTCTGTAAGTCTACGCTAGCGCCCCGGCAGTCTACAGACGCCAAAATGCGGAACAAAACTTTTAAACTGGCGCTATCGTATACTTTAACCCGGATCTACCAATCTCCCACTTGCACTCAAGGCTAATATTGCGATGTCGACTACTCACAGCCCGTGTGAAACCGAACATCCAACTCCTCTACTAATCAGTTTCACAAAGCCCGTTTGTAAAACTATTGTGTTCGAGAAAATAGCCTCAGTGATTGGATCCGCCTAGAAGTTTCTTTCTGTATCTCTCATAATCTCAAGTTCGCGGAGAAAACCATCTCCCGAATTGAGTAGTACCTGTCTTAGAATATGTCTGGATATCTGATGGGACCTTAGTTCATAAATGAACACCATATCCAAACTTCTTAGACTGTATCGATCACTGAACCTAATCAGTATCGGGCACTATGCCACCCACAGTATCCTTTGGACCACCTGTCCATAATACTGTCTCTCGTCAGAGGGAAAACTAAAACTCTGACAATCACTCTGTCATCCATGTCACCTTTGAAGCATGGAATGATAACCGTCTCCCGAAAGAGGCTGCCGTTATCAAATCCGTAGAACATGTACTAGTGTTCTAAAACTGCTTCCTTATGTTTCTCCAGGATTGGATTAATACAAACTTATTGCATCTAGTGCAAAAACAACATTTGGTGCGGTACTTGACATCTCATGATTGACTCAATTGCCTAAGCAAGTGATCTGCCAATCATGCACATCCCTCTCCCCTTTAGTCTATACGACACCTTTAGAGAGGGTGACTCCATCACCTGCAGGTACTCTACCATGCTAGGAGTCAACTATTCTAAAAACCATTAGAATATCTGTCAAAGTACCCATATTGGGAAACCACCCAAATCTAGATCTAAAACCATAGATCCAGAAACCAGAATGTCTAATATTATATCCATGTCTTGTCTGGAGAAACAACTGTGTGACGACCACAGTACAACCGATTGTAGTATAGGAATTTTGCTTCCCACTCTGTGTATGTCATCCTGATACCATGACATCACACCCTACTGCCTTCTTAACAGATCCATCCCCTATCCTGATTGAAGTCAAACCCATGACTGTCACATCAAAATTAGATGATCTATCTCCGCTATAACTGCTCAAGTCTATAAATAGATATAAGCATCTTGCCCACTATGCTTCCGCTGCTCCCACTGACTACGACAACCCTCCTACCGGGTCTCATATCCTGGAACAACAGTAGTGTCAAGTCTGGGTAGATAAGAACCTCCCTGTCACCGTCCTTGAGGCTACCGAAGTACCTCTCGGGTGTCTGAGGTTACCTACCAAATCTGCGGAGTGGCTATTGGAATGTCAAACCTGATTGAATGTATAGGTCCTATTAAATTTTCCGTAATCGTTCGCGGTTCTGGAATCACTTCCAGTTCTACCATACTCCCACTACTGTTTTCTGAAAAGCTCCATTTTTACTAAAACTGTGGTAAGAACAATATCACTATTGATCTTCCAAATGGTAGAATATCAACCCTCGTCATAGCCAGGGTCAACCCACAAACAGCCATTACAGAACCGTGCCCTGAGTTATCCAGAGTCTGGTTTTAAGCATAAGCTGGACAACTCCCCATACCTTAATTTCTTTTAAGGTACGATCCATTCTATATCCAATACAGAAACTTTGGCACTTATTTAATTGGAACCATATTCAAACCATGCAGCTGTCTCCAGTGCATATCAACTTAATGGAAAAAGGCTAATCAGCATTACTCAACTTAGGAAACCATCCAATTATGAGTAACCTGAAAGAGAAACACGTTTCTCAAAACCATCACTATCTTCTGAATACCAATCACAAGAATCTACATCTTCGATCTCTTTGAAGAATCCCGATACTTGTGATACCTGGTTCTCTACTTTATTCTTATACCCACAACTTCTCAAAATTTAGACCTTGTATTTCTACGAAACACTTGTCTAAATACTAGAGAAGTTATAAGTAAACAGAACAAAGTACGAGGACCTACCCCTTTGTCCTGAAGGACACTTGGACAACATACAATACTCTGTATAAGTCCGCTGAGTTAAACAACTCAAAACCTGTGCGTCGTAGGTAGAAAACTGTACCCTGGCGATTTCCTCAAATATCACCAATTACAACGAATTCCGATATAATGAGGATGATCACCTAATTCCCAATATCTTACTCCCACTCATCATCTGTAAAACCATACAGATATGAGAATGAGACCTGGTAAATACATACCCTTGGAGTAAGTGTCTAATCGGGAAAACAGTTTTTCTTTAACAATGCACTGAAACATGAAAATGTTTCGTAGGGGTATCCTGGTATTCATAGCAATGCCTCTTCCATAATCCAATTCATGACTTCAACCGTATATTTTATTGCCGTCTCTCCAAATCCCCTTTATTTGTCTTTAGTCGTTACCTTCTGTACACCATCGTTAGGCTAAATGGTTTTCTTCCTTCCCTACCGTTCGGCACCAGCCTATGGTTTGGAAGAAGACTATCCAGTAAGCATAATAGGTGTACCCTCCTAAACCAAGGAGTACTCGCAACTGAGAGAAGGTGATGATAAAAGACAACTGAATAATACCTTATTCTTTTAAAGGTGAAATAGGAGTGGCGATGAAGTACGCGGTTTTGGTCGTGAATGATATCAGTCGCAATTTACTTTGCCCTCTTTCTAATCCCTTTATTTTGTCTTTACATATTACCTTCTGCACACCCTACTTAGGCTAATTGGTTTTCTTCATTCCCTACCTTTCGGCACCAGCCTATGGTTTGGAATAAGACTATCCAATAAGCGTAATAGGTGTACTCTCCTAAACCAAGGAGCTCTCGCAACCTGAGAGAAGGTGATAATAAAAGACAACTGAATAAACCAATTCAATTTCTCCTGAACCTGGATCCATCCCCGAAGAAGTCCCTTCGAGTTCGTATATAACCATACGATGGATCTATCCAATGGAAGTGGATATCCGTAGTAATACGGGTGTTCTGAGAAATTCAAAGGGTAAAAGAAGGAGTGGCAATGACTTATGCAACTCAGACAATCCAAAAGCCAGTATTTTAAGAAGGTTCGGTCAACCTGGTCACTGAGTCATAGTCTAGGGTCGGTCAAAGGTCGCTGCCAAGAGAGAGAGAGAAAAGAAACACTCTGCGTGCACTCTAACCTAGATCAGAATGGTCATCAATTTATCTAATCCGGAAACCTCCCACTGTCCTGTCAAATTCTCCTCCAAACCTAAAGAAGAATCAATCGGGATCACCCGAAGAGTAAACCAACTCATCAGTGGGAATCGGGATCCAACTCTCATCGCATGTTAACGTGATGGAATGCATCCACGTTATTCATACTCCAGAAGGTATGCGCACACTTGGCAAGTTTCAGTTTCTTTAGAAACTCCCGATCTGATTTTTGCCCCATGCTCTTATGACCTTGGCGTATGTCAACAAATCATAAGTCACATGTCAAGTTCTGCCCGTCATTATCTTGTTAATTTGAACCCACCCGTACATACCCTTGACGTATGCCAACAAGGTAATACGACTGTCCCAAACCAACTCATCTATCTATGCAACAAATGAATACCCAGCAGCTACCAAACACTATGCCTTGACGTATGCCAACAAACATAGCTTGAATACTACTGACCATCCATAAGAAACGACGGAGGGCTACGACTGGTTTTTGGCGAAAAACCTTTAGCGTAGTGAACTTGATATCGCTGAAGGAACCTGATAGCTTTTTTTAAAATATAGTGGCGAAAACCTTTGCTAAAGAGGTCACTCCCGGTGAAGGGATCTCGGCTCTTTCCTCGTGGAATGAGGTGCAGGATATTCCACTGAATACCGCTATGCAAAGCAACTTGTAATCGACTATAGTAAAGTTATTACCCTGACGCAAACTTCTGTCCAAGGGGTCTTTCCCGGTGAAGGGATATCAGCCCTTGCCTCGTCGAATGAGGTGCTGGATATTCACACCGAATACCGCTATGCATAACAAAAGAAACGTCTTTGTAACAACACTTTTTAAAATTGTTCCAACAACTCAAACAGGTTTGTTTTACTTTGCATTGATCAGAATCAACGCAGTCCCATCAATCAATCACACCAGAAAAGAACGAAAATAAAATGTACGTATATGCCATCCGCATTCGTCACTGGGTCCCGTCATCACCCGTTAGGTTACTTAACTAACGACAGAGCGGGGACTGGACTAGCGCGGGTGTAAAACATATACAACATCTAATAGTATATAAGCCAATATACATAATCGCTCCAGGCGTGATAATATGCAACATTACAGAAAAGTAATAAGCATCACAGAACAATACAGATATCTGGGATCCCCGAGTTTCACAGAGCCGCTGCTGAAACTCGACGTTCCCCTGTCGTGTGGATAGCCAGTGCAATGAAACCTAGACCCCTACGGGTGCGGCAAGTTACCCGCCAAAACCTGAAGCGAGGTAGTCCTCACAGCATAGTGAATGGAACACCCGGCACTTCACGGAATCCGGTAATCTTGGGCACCCCTCCTTGGGTCAACCTGTACCCCCTACGAGTGCGGCGAATAGTCTGCCAATTTTAGAGTGGGGCCCCTCTGCCTCCCAAAGCCATGAGATGCGGACCCGTTGCCCTCCAAAACCCGGCTATCCGTGCACTCCGTCGCGGGGTAAAACCTAGTACAGTAATGAAAAATAGTACAACAGGTACATCGACCGCAACCTGGTCGTGCCCCAAAAAGAATATTATACAACAGGCAGTGACGGCAGTCCACAAGTTGGACGCTCGCCCCGCAATATCAAATGTACAAATAAACTCAAACTGTACTACCATTGCACACTGCTATCCACCACGACAAGTCCGCAACAATACAGCACAACACAGAACATCAACGCGAATGTCACGTTCGCAAACCCGTCTAAAAGAACTATAGCAATCAGACGCAGTTTACCGATCAAATGACATTCCCGGTCGGAGATATAATGTAAGCACTGTAAACTAACGTGTTTAAATTTCGATCGACCAAAGACCAAATATCAAAAAGTGGGCCCCAAAGCTTACTGGTGAACAGTAACAAAATCTGGGCCAAAACTAAATATATCAAAAACCCCAAAATCCACAGAAGAACCCACTGCAAAAATTTGGGAGCACGTGCTCCTCACATGGCCGCGGAAGCGCGGCGAAACCATGGGTTTGGCCGCCCTTCCGCGGCAACTTGGAGGAGTCACGACTCCAAATTTTGTCGTGGGTCTTATAATCGCCTGCACGGATTTTTAAGACATTCAGAAATCAATTTTGATACCGTTTAAAATTAACAGAACTGTCAAGTGAAGAAAAATGCGATTTTTGCAGTTTTCGATTTTCGGTCAGATCGATGTTTTAAACGCGTTAGCACAAGTTAGTATAGCAAAATGGTGAGGCTCTGATACCACTGTAAGTCTACGCTAGCGCCCCGGCAGTCTACAGACGCCAAAATGCGGAACAAAACTTTTAAACTGGCGCTATCGTATACTTTAACCCGGATCTGCCATTATTGCTAAACTAACAAACTGTAAAGAGTGTAGAATGGTTATACCGAACGATCCGAGTGCTTCGTTCTTCAACCATCATCCCACGCTCCGTTGCGGCTACTCCGATCTCGTCGATCTCCGAATCCTTCGTCGAGGTGGCACCACATGATCGGTTCTTTAAACGGGCTCCCGCCTCTGACTCGAGGCAACTCGGTCGTCAAGTTTGCTAAAAGAGACGATCAAGAATGATGTAGAGAATGAGTAGATGACTTTGTCTCACTTCGTCCAAGTCCGTGGACGATCGGTTAATGAAGTTGCCGTGGAAATCGGGTGATGGAATGAAATGAACAGTGAATTCCATACACCCCAAAACTATCATATCTTTTCTAACCGATGAAATCAACAACCATGAGAGAGAGAGAGAGGGGCCGGCCTCTTTATAGAATGAGGGAGGTGACCGTAGGAGAGGGGGGGTGAACATAGGAAAGCTTCTCACTTAAAAGATCAAGAAGAAATATCTTAACCAAAACAAGAATCATTAAACCTAAAGCATGACTCACATATACACCTCATCATGCTTTAATGAAACCATTAATGCACTAATGAGTCATATGCCTCATCATCACTTCTAGAAGCTTCTAGAATGATGACTCACTCATATCAGAAGAAAAGATAAATCCGTCTTTAACCGTATGTTAAAAGACGGCTGATAGAAAACTGGAAACTGGCAACTTCCAAAAGTGATCCTGAAACGAATTTCAGGACAACCCCGAAACTGTATAAATATACCCGCATTTGTATTACGACCGAATACAAATGCAACTGAGACAAAGATATTATACCTACTCAATATAATACTCGGATCCGGCTTAAACCAAAGCCGACCAGTATTATCTGCCCGAAAAATAACACGTGCGTAAACGCACGTGCATTTTCCGAACCCTGCCATAAAATCATACGGCCTCTACAACGTTTCGCCCGAACTTGGGAAACTGCCTGTGGGGGACTCTAATGACTCGTCAGCACCCTGGCAATGGGTTTAACCACAAACCGTCAGCGGCACTAGCAATGCGTAACGGCTGCCCACGGACTGACCTCAAGGGTGGCCGAGGAGCGAACTCAAGGGAGACCGATGAGCGAACTCCTCCGAAAACCCTACTGAGCCTAACAGTGACAATGTATATACAGTCCGGTCCGTTCGTCAATGAGTATCGCATATCTGTCTAGGGGGCTAGTAACGTCAGACCCCCAGAAGCAGTATAAGTCGTGTCGGAGTGTAGCCTCAATACACCCTGAGATACTACTGGAGTACCTACCAGTAAATCTCCTACCATGGCCATGGATTTGTGTAATGGCTCTCCTAGACACAGCACGACCTCGCCCCCAATACCGGGAGAGACGAATCCCCTGCCGATCCGCTCACGTGCCTCCATATGGCTCGGGACTGTACCCAAAAGCTACCTGTTTGCACGACTCCTTTGAGCCGTGGTAGGGTAGAAATCAAAGCACAGTGGGAACTCACACGAGACAAATGACGACCTCAGGTCGATGAACTAACCTGTACACATGTCACCAGGGAACTGCTATCTGACGGTAGATATAATACTAACTAGCAGATTCCCGGCGAGTCCTGTCCGGTGTACTCATAACCCAATGAGCACCTGTATACATCTTAGGTGATCCAACTGTCACCAGTGGCTTGTGAGACCGGCCACCGCCCCTTGTCGGGGTCTCGACTGTATACACTAGTCTACTCCGGAGTATCGATGCCCTGTCTCGAAACTCCCACGACTAGGGACCACAATTAAGGATATGCATATAAACTACCCAACTCTCACGTATATGATCGCCCTCATACAGTTGGTAGTAAAGCAAGATCCTAAGGGCTCTATCAAAGTGTAACATGCAATCAGTCACCTGAACATGTACACAACTGATAAAGGCAAACCAGATAGCATACTATCATTTCGAGTAAGACTGTCCTACCGGGATAGGTCCTCCGCAATCATTGCAATCACGTACCTACGATCCAATAATTGACTATGAGGGCACTATCTCCAACAGCTTCCGCATTCCGGCGTCGGATTGACGGCCGGGGCGCCGCCGTGCACTTACACTAGGATCCGGCTTAAACCAAAGCCCGCTAGTATAAACTGTCCGGACAGCAAACGTGCACAAGTGCGCGAATGTGAACGAACCCTGTCGCAAAACCATGCGACCTCTACTCATTTTGCCTAAAGGCGAATAGCTCTCTGTGTGGGACTCTAAAGACTCGACACTACGCTGGCAGTGGGTTTAACCACAGACCGCAAGCGGCACTAGCTGTACGTAACGGTCCCCAGGTAGATGTCGATAAGAAGACTGACGAGGTGAACCCCATCGGCACTCCTACTGAGCCTGTATGTGACAGTCTCCGTACAGTCCGGTCTGTTCGTCTGATACATCGCATGGCGGGCCTAGGGGGGCGGTGAACGTCAGTCCCCTAATAGCGGTACAAGTCGTGTCGGAGTGTAGCCCAGAACACCCTGAGATAACACTGGAAACCTACCAGTATATCTCGCTTGCCCTGGCCAGGGACTACTCGTGTAATGGCTCTCCTGGACACAGCGCGATGTCAACCCCCAATACCGGGAGAGACGAATCCTGTCTAACCGTCACTGCCTCCAAGTGCTTCGGGACTGCACCCAAAAACTACCTGTTTGCACAGCTCCTTTGAGCCGTGGTAGGGTAGTAATCAAAGTGCAGTGGGAACACACTCGAGGCGAAGTGACAGTGTCAAGTCAGCGGACTAAGCTGTACTCATGTCACCTGGGAACTGATAACTGACGATAGGTATATTACCAACCAACAGTTCCCGACGAGTCCTGTCCAGTGTACTCGTAACCTAACGAGCACCCGCATACTATCCCAAGTACGACGTACTAACGGCTGTAGGACAGACCGTCTCCCACACTGGGATGAGAAGCGCATACGCTAGTCTACTCCGGAGTATCGATGCCCTGTCTCGATAGTCCAACGACCAGGGACCTGTATAAGGATGTGCTTATAGATTACCCAGCTCCCACGAGTGCGAGCGCCATCACAACGCTGGTAATCAAGCAAAGATCCTAAGGGCTCTACTAATATGTATACCAGCAATATGCTAAAAGAAACACATGCACATATTAAAGCAGAGACAAACCAAGTAGCATACTACCATTTCGAGCAAGATTGTATATACAACTGTGAATATCCCAAGCTTCCATTAAGTAATATACAAACTAGTATGATACAGTAATGGCCTCTAGGGCATATACACTAACAGAACCATCCTGATTAGATAAGATAAAAACCAATCTAATCTTGCAAGAGCATACGCTAAGTGTTTTCTTCTCTCTCTCTCCAGGTAGCGACCATGTCAGGCTATAATCAAGATAATAATATGGATGTATCGACTGAACTCGCTTGTTATACTGAGCAGGGGAACGTTGGTTCCGCTCCAACTTATAATTTTTATAAGTCCGTGTTAGATATATGTATGCCCTAGAGGCCATTACTGTACATATGATGTATATTGTAATGGATGCTTGGACATATATAGGGAGGACTTTCTTGCTCGACATGATAGTATGCTATCTGGTTGCATTTTATCTTAACATGTACTCTGATTGTCTCTATATTACATGTTGATAAAGCCCTTAGGATATGTACTCGACAACTGGGACTATGATGAGATCATACTAGTGGGGCCACAGTAGTCGACGAGTACATCCTATAACTGTTCCTAGTCGAGGGTGTATCGAGACAGGGCATCGACACATCAGAGTAGACTAGCGTATACGCATCTTGACCCATGTGATGGGTGATGGATGATCCCATATCCATTGGTGTTTGACATCAAGGATGGTGTATGGGTGGTCAGTAGAGACTGGGTACACTGGATGGACTCGCTGAGAACTCCCAGATGGTATTATACCTCACGTCAGATGGCAGTTCTCTGGTGACACTGGTACAGGTTAGTCTGTAGACCCGAGATCGTCATAGAGACTTGTGTGATTCCCACTGTGCTTTGATTTCCATCATACCATGTCCAAGAGGGCATGCAAAAAGGTGGCTTTTGGGTACAGTCCCGAATCACATGGAGGCAATGAGCGATAGGAGGGGATTTGTCTCTCCCGGTATAGGGAGTTGATGTTGCGCTATGTTCGATTGGCTATTACTGGAAATCCCTGGCCAGGGTTGCTGAGATTTACTGGTAAGTGTTATCAGTAGTTTCTCAAACTGTTATAGACCTCATATCGACACGACTTATCAAGCTACTGGGGTCTGACGTTTACCACCCCTAGGCGAGATATGCGACATATCAGACGAAGAGACCGGACTGTATGGGAGTGTTATTGATTGGATTCGCAGGAGAATGTATAGGCTTGCTTGTTGATCTTCTGATCGCTCAATACCTGGGTGGCTGTTACGTTTAGCTGACCGCTTGCAGCTTGTGGGTGTTTGATATGATCATCACCTACTGCCGGCGTATTGACGATTTTTTAGAGTCCTACACAGAGGTTTCTTGGCTCAGGCAAAACGGAGTAGGAGCACATATATGATATGTGCGGGACCAAGAACAATACGTGTATGTGATACCGTATTAGATTCTCGCGATATGAGATATCGGCCGGGTATATGTGATATAGCCGGGTCATCAGATCAAGTGTTGATTCGATGAACTGATACAGATTATATTAGTCGGTTATTTATGAAATAGCCGGATTATCGGATCAAGTGTTGATTCGATAATTTAATGTATAATTATATATTTGATATATTAAATTACATTAACTAATATAAGCTCACTAAAAGATTCTTTTTCTCACTCGGGTAATACATTGATATATATGCGATATATGTAAATTGTATTATTTTATTTTGTTACAATAAATATTGTATATGTGATATATAATATTGTAACAAGTTAAGGTTACTAATGCAACATGATTAGTGGAGATTACATATGGTTAAGATTTGATTTGGGTTAATTCTTTCTAGTTGCTTCTAGAAGTTTTGCTTTTGTTTTAAGCAAAGATATTTGTTATGATATTTTGGATGATATTTATTTAACCCAACCCAACCCTTTAACCATGGTTCAATCTCTACAAGGGTTAAGTTTACTTACTTAACCCATGGTTGCATTTCTAACCTCACTAGTTTTTTCATTATTCATCACAAAAGGTTTTGGATATTCTTCTTCTTCTTCCTTGATAAAAAGCTTTCTTGCTTTTTGCTTAGTGATAAAAATGAGTGAGAAATAGAAAATAAAAGAGAGCATAAATCTTACTTCATCATCCTCATCTAATCTAGCCAATTAGATTTGGGTGTTCACTTCATTAGATAGTGAGAGCTTGTGTTAAAGAAACTTCAAGGTAGATCATCTTTGTTATCGAAGATCGGAAGCAAGCATGCATCTTTCTCTTCGTGGAGCCTCTCTAGAGTCCGGGAAATTGATGATCGCAGAGAAGGGACCTCAACACGGAGATTTTTGAAGTGAAGGACCGGACTACAAAGGTTGTAATCCTTTTCTCTTAGAAGCAAAGTTGTTTACTTGCTTTGTTTTGCCTAATCTCTAGTCCAAGATCTTGGTTAGGCTTGTTCGGCACGAGTAAATTTTAAATCGGGCATGGTTGATGCCTTGTAGACCCTTGTGAGTGTGCCTAGTAACCCTGCAGTGGTATCAGAGACAAGCTAGAGCTTTAGGCGAAGTCTAGACGAAGTTTACAGTCCGATCGAACCCCGAAACCCCGGTTTAGACCCCTCTCTGGATATTTTCTAAAAATGTTGATTTTTTCGTATTAAAAATGCTCAGAAAATTAAGCAGGGAATTCTAAGTATTGCTGTGAAAAACGAGCCCATAATCCCTTTAAAGTGCCGCGGAACCGCGGCAATACCCTGCCTTGCGCGGCGGTTCCGCGGCCGTACAGTTGAACTAGGGTTAGTGCTTTTTACAGTAACATCCGTATGTATTTCCTGATGTTTCTGGGAATTTTTAATATTACTCTAGTGTTGAGTTTTCTGGAGATCTTATGTATTCGTTGATTCGATCGGAAAGTTTAACTTCGTTTAAGTTTTTCCGGGTAATTTTAGAACGTGTTAAAAAGTTCGAACGGATATCAATAACTCACTTTTTCCCATGCCGGAAAATTTCCAAGTGTTGGATTTTTCCGTAGTTTAAGAACGTTCTTAGTCGTGCAAGTAACGCGGTGGACCCTCTAGAAGAACACAAACCTTAACTCGATTATCTGACCGTCTGAACTGTCTCTAAACCTTAGGGTTTGGGGCAGTACGACGTTGCCACATGTGAGGCGTTGGTTTGACCCTTCTACGGTTGGACCATTGGTACTATGGCATGTGATGGATGCTTTTAAACTCCGCTCAAGTGTTGAGCCATTTGGGAAAACTTGGGTGTTTGATTATTCGATCGGAAAGTTTAACATTGTCTATTCATCTGGAATGTGATACAATATTTGGAATCCACAAATAGTTATGAGATAACTAATTTGAATGTTATAAATCTAGCAGTTTAGTCTCAGATGATCGGTTGCCACGAGATTTTGATACGATCAAAAGTCCGTCGCAATCACGTAGCGTACGCGGATACTCGCCGGGTAAACTTAATAGACAGCCACGCCCCATAGCCCCAACCAAGTGACTGTAGGAGAACCCCGTTGTTGGATATAGTGCCCTCAGAGTCAATTATTGGATCACAGGCACGTGATTGCAATGATTGAGAGAGAACCTATACCGTTAGAACAGTCTTACTCAAGATGATAGTATGCTATCCGGTTTGCCTTTATCATCGTGTACTGTTTCAGGTGACCTTACAGGTCACTATTGCACGTTGATAGAGCCCTTAGGATTCTTGCTTGACGGCCAGCAGTATGATGGCGATCATATACGTGGGAGCTGGGGTCTTTAAGCACATCCTTAAAAGGTCCCTAGTCGAGGGAGTTTCGAGACAGGGCATCGATACTCCAGAGTAGACTAGTGTATACAGTCGAGACCCCGACGAGGGGCGGTGGTCGGTCTCACAAGCCACTGGTGTCAGTTGGTTCACCTAAGATGTATACAAGTGCTCATTGGGTTATGAGTACACCGGACATGACTCGCCGGGAACATGCTAGTTGGTCTTATACCTGACGTCAGATAGCAGTTCCCTGGTGACATGTGTACATGTTAGTTCATCGACCTGAGATCATCATTTGTCTCATGTGTGTTCCCACTGTACTTTGATTACTATCCTACCACGACTCAAAGGAGTCGTGCAAACAGGTTTTAGTTGGGTACAGTCCCGAGCCACATGGAGGCAGTGAGTGGATCTGCGGGGTTCGTCTCTCCCGGTATTGGGGGTGAGGTCGCGTTGTGTCTAGGAGAGCCATTACACAAAGCCCTCAGCCGAGGCAGGAGATTTACTGGTAGGTATTCTAGTAGTATCTCAGGGTGTTCTGGGCTACACTCCGACACGACTTGTACCGCTTTTGGGGGTCTGACTTTTACCAACCCCCTAGGCCCGCCATGCGATACTCATAGACGAACGGACCGGACTGTACGTATATTGTCACTGACAGGCTCAGTAGGGTGTCAGAATGAGTTCGCTCATCGACGTCCCTTTTGGTCAATACCTGGTAGCCCGTTACGTATGGCTAATACCTCTGACGTGCTGGTGATTAAATCCACAGCCAAAGTATTGACGAGTCTTTAGAGTCCCCCACAGACAGTTGCTCAAGTTTCGTGCGAAACGCTGTACAGGCCGTATGGAGATATGGCAGGGTTCGATCTTATACGTGCGGTATTGTACGGATCGTGATCGGACGGATAATACTAGCGGGCTTTGGTTTAAGCCGGATCCTAGTATTGTACAGTGTAGATTTTGTCTCTTTGCATTTGTATTCGGTCGGAATACAAATGCAGGTATGTATATACAGTCGCGGGGTTTTCCTCTAATTTATTACGGGATCAGTTTTTTGAAGTTGCCAGTTTGCATTCCGTTTCAGCCAGTTTTCCTTTCTTCCTTTCGTTGGCTGATTATTGATGGAGGGGCTAATTTGCAAATTTGCAAATTAGCAATTGTGGAGGGGGTTTCTTGTAAATGGAAAGATTATGATAGATATAGCATCTTTGCTTTTTCTTTCATCATGGTTTGCATTTATTGAGAAAGGATTTGTGAAAGGATGGGATTAGAATTTGATGTGATCTTTATTCCTCTTTATCACACATTTCCCACTTGCATTATTCTTGCAATTTTTTCGTCCGCCATTTTTAGAAGGGGCCGGCCACATTCTTGAAGGGGGAGAGGTTCATTTTGTGTGGGAAATTTCTTCATTTCATTTCTCTACTTGCCACAAAAATTCCATATCTCCAAATTTCATTATTCTCCACCTCCATCATGGCAACTTCTCAACCCCAATGAGACAAAGCTTTCTACACTTCATCTACAGCATCCTTGGGCACGTCGACTCGCCAACTTCATGCTCGAGTTGCCTCGGTCTAGAGGTGGGAGCCCGTAAAAGAAGCCGGTGATGTGGTGCCCGTTCCGACGAGGAGATGAAGACCGGAGATTCCGCGAGGAGATCGGAGTGGAGGCCGAGGACCGAAGGACACGGATCGCTCGGTATGGCCCTCTACCTTTTCTCTAGTTTGCTAGCATTAGGTTAATGGTACGATCCAGGTTTTTAGGATGCGGTAGTGCCGGTTTAAAGTTAAGAAATTTTTTCGTTTCCGCATTTTGGCCTCGGAAAGACGGCTGGGGCGCTGCCGTAGTCCTACATGGTATCAGAGCCACGCCATTAACTTAGTCTAGCTTGCTCTAACATGTTTACAAGTTCGATCGAACGGATTTTCCAAAAACCGCGTTTTCATGCATCAGTTTTCTGTCTAATTTTTGAAGTGCTCAAAAAATTATTTGGTACATGTCAAAAAAATCGTGCAGGGTTTTTTATGCATTCTGTGAAAATTTGGTAGATTGATTCCTCAGGACCGCCGCGGAACCGCGGCCAAACCCTTATTTTGGCCGCGGTTCCGCGGCCATTATTGCTCTTCATTGGACCAAATTTCTACAGTGGCTCTCTGACATGGAAATAGGGTTTTTGGAATATTCTTTTTGGGCCCAGATTTATTTTGAGTGCTGCAGTAGTGCTTGGGGCCCACTTTGGTAAATTTAGTCGATCGAAAATTTTAAACATGTTAGTTCACAGTATTTACATTATATCCGCGACCGTGAATGTCACTTGATCGGTAAATTCTGTCTAACTGCTATAGCCCTTTTAGACGGATTTGTGAACGTGACATTCACGTTGATGTTCTGTGTTGTGCTATGATGTTGCGGATTGTCGTGGTGGATAGCCTGGATACAATGGTAGTACAGTTTGGTTTTATTATGTACATTTGATATTGCGGGGCGAGCGTCCGACATGTGGACTGCCGTCACTGCCTGTTTGTATATTATTCTTTTAGGGCACGACCGGGCTGAGGTCGATGTACCCGTTGTATATTTTACTTTCTGTACTAGGATTACCCCGTGGAGGGGTGCACGGGTAGCCGGGTTCTAGAGGGCAACGAGCCCGCATCTCATGGTGTTGAGACGGAAGGGGCTTCATTCTAGAATTGGCGGGCTATTCGCCGCACTCGTAGGGGGTATAGGTTGACCCAGGAGGGGTGCCCAAGTTACTGGATTCCGTGAAGTGCTGGGTGGTCCATTCACGTTGCTGAAGGGGACTGCCTCGCTTCAGGTTTTGGCGGGTAACTTGCCGCGCCCGTAGGGGTCTAGGATTTCATTGCACAGGCTATCCACACGACCAGGGGAACGTCGGGTTTCAGTAGCGGCTCTATGAAACCCGGGGATCCCAGATATCTGTATTGTTCTGTGATGCTGATTACATTTCTGTGATGTTGCATTTTATCACGCCTTGAGCGAATATTATATATTGATATATATACTAGTAGATGTTGTATATGTTTTGCATCCGCGCTAGTCCAGTCCCCGCTCTGTCGTTAGTTAAGTAACCTAACGGGTGATGACGGGACCCAGTGGCGAATGCGGATGGCATATACGTACATCATTATTTTCGTTCTTTTGTGGTGTGATCAATTGATGGGACTGCGTTGATTCGGATCAATGCAAGCTAAACAAACCTATTCTGATGTTGTTGGAACAATTTTTCAAAAAGCTGCTATTGCAAGGACGTTCTCTTTTGTTTTGCACAGTGGTATTCGGTTATGAATATCCAGCACCTCAGTCGACGAGGCAAGGGCCGAGATCCCTTCACCGGGAGTGACCCCTTGGACAGAAGTTTGCGTCAGGGTAATAACTTCACTATAGCCGATTTCCTTTTGCTTTGCATCGTGGTATTCAGTTGGAATATCCTGCACCTCATTCTTCGGGGAAAGAGCAGAGATCCCTTCACCGGGAGTGACCTCTTTAGCAAAGGTTTTTGTCACTATATTTTTATAAAAAGCTATGCAGTTCCTTCAACGATATCAAGTTCATTACGTTAAAGGTTTTTCGCCAAAAACCAGCCATAGCCCCCCGTCATTTCAGATTGGTATTGTTTAGTATTCGTGCTGCGTATGTCGTGCTTAGCCGAGACGTAGTGTTCGGTAGCTATGTAGTGCTATTTTGTTGCATGGATATGAGATTGGTTAGGACAGTCGTGCGGTCATTTTGGCTCAGTCAAGGACTCGTGCGGGTGGGTCTAATGCAATCAAGATAATGACGGGTTGAACTTGACTAGGACCCTTTGATATGTTGGCTCGGTCAAGGTCACTTGGGTCCTAGGGGTAAAAATCACATCGGGAGTTTCTAAAGAAACTGAATCTTGCCTGGCATGTACATACCTTCTGGAGTGTGGTGACGTGAGTGGATTCCGTATATTATCATGCAATGATAGTTGGATCCCGATTCCCACTGATGAGTTGGTTTACTCCTCGGGTGATCCCGACTAATTCTTCTTTCAGGTTTGGAGGAGAATTTGACGTTATAGTGGGAGGTTTCCTGATTAGATAAATTGATAACCATTCTGATCTAGGTTAGAGTGCACGCTGAGTGTTTCTTTTCTCTCTCTCTCTTTGGCAGCGACCATGGCCCGACCCTAGACTATGACTCAGTGACCAAGTTGACCGAACCTTCTTAAACACTGGCTTTTGGATTTTCTGAGTTGCATACCTCATTGCCACTCCTACTTTTACCCTTTTCTCCAGGACACCCCGTATTACTACGAACGTCCACTTCCATTGGATAAAACCATCGTATGGTTATATACGAACTCGAAGGAATTTATTCGAGGATGGTTTCTGGTTCTGGAGAAAACGAATAGGACTATTCAGTTGTCTTTTCCTTTTACCTTCTCTCAGGTTACGAGTGCTCCTTGGATTAGGGGATAGTACACCCGTTACGCCTATTGGATAGTCTTCTTCCAAACCTTAGGCTGGTGCCGAACGGTAGGGAATGAAGAAAGCCGATTAGCCTAAGTGTGGTGTACAGAAGGTATTAAGTAAAGACAAATAAAGGGATTAGTAAGAGGGCAAAGTAAATTGTGACTGCTATTCACGACCAAACGAAGTATTTCATTACCACTCCCACTTCACCTTTGTATTTCTCCAGAACACTCCGTATCACTATGAAGATCCACAGTTATTTGGATACTCCATCGTATGGTTATATACAAACTCGAAAGGAACTTGTTCCAGTTCGGGGATGGATTCTGGTTCAGGAGAAATAGGAATAAGGTTTATTCAGGTGTCTTTTATTTTTACCTTCTCTCGTGTTGCGAGTGCTCCTAGGATTAGGACAGTACACCCATTATGCTTATTGGATAGTCTTCTTCCAAATCATAGGCTGGTGCCGAACGGTAGGGAAGGAAGAAAACCATTTGGCCTAAAGGGGTGTACAGAAGGTAATGAATAAAGACAAATAAAGGGATTTGGAGAGATGGCAAAGAAATATACGGTTACAGTTGTGAATCTGATAATGGAGGAGGCATTACTAGGAATACCCGGATACCCCTACGAAACATTTCAATGTTTCAGTTTCACTGTGTATTGTTAAAAGAAAACTGATTTCCCAATTAGTCCTTGCTCCAGCGTATGTATTTAGCAGGTTTGATTCTCACATCTGTATGGTTTTACGGATGATGAGTGGGAGTAAGTTATTGGGAATTGGGTGATCATCCTCATTATATCGGGATTCGTTGTAATTGGTGATATTTGAGGAAATCGCCTGGATTGTTTGCCGGACGACGAATATTTGGTTTTGAATATCCGTTGTTATGCACCAATTTCAAATTGATATATCTGTATGTCTATTTTTATAGAGTGAGATATACCTTTTTGAAATTATGTCTATGACATTTACCTATATCAGTGGATGGTTAGGTAAGGAGCATTAAACAGCGGTGTAATTCTTCATAACCATAGTACAGTTTTCAACCTACGACGCACATGGTTTGAGTTATTCAACTCAGTGGACTTATACAGAGTATTGTATTTTGTCCAGTGTCCATTAGGACAGAGGGGTTGGTACTCGTACTATATTCTGTTTACTTGTGACTTCTCTGGTTCTTAGACATGTGTTTCGTAGAAACACAAGGTCCAAGTTTTGAGAAGTTATGGGTATATGAATAAAGTAGAGAACCAGGTATTGCAAGTATCAGGATTCTTCAAAGGTGATCGAAGATGTAGATACTTGTGTATGGTATTCACTTGATAGTAATGATTAAGAGAACTTGCTTCTCTTTCAGGTTACTCATATCTGGAAGCACTCCTAAGTTGAGTAATGCTGATCGGCCTCTTTCCATTTAGTTGACATGCACTGGAGACAGCTGCATGATTTGAATCTGGTTCCAATTAAATCAGTGCCTCTTTTCTGTATCGGATATAGAACAGTTCGTATCTTGACGATGTTAAAGTATGGGGAGTTGTCCGGCTTATGCTTAAAACCAGACTCTGGATAACTCAAGGCACGTTTCTGTAATGGTTGTTTGTGGGTTGACCCGGGCTATGACGAGGGTTAATTTTTTACCATCTGGAAGATCAATAGTGATATTGTTCTTGACTCGCCATAGTTTTAATAAAAATGGATTTTTTCAGAAAACAGTAGTGGGAGTATGGTAGAACTGAAAGTGATTCCAGAACCGCAAACGATTACTGAAAATTTGATAAGAACCTAAAGATTCAATCTGGTTTGACATTCTATTGGCCACTCCGCAGATATGGTGGGTAACCTCAGGCACCCGAGAGGTACTCCGGTAGCCTCTAGGACGGTGACAGGGAGGTTCTTGTTTACCCAGACTTGACACTACTGTTGTTCCAGACCATGAGACCCGGCAGGAGGATGAGTATAGCGTCGTTCTAAACTAGCTTTAGAAGTGTACGTGTATATTATTCTGCCAGAGGGTTGTCGTAGTCTGTGGGGGCAGCGGAAGTATAATGGACAAGTGGCTTATGTCTATTATAGGCTAAAGCAGATATAGCGGAGATAGATCATCTATTTCTGATGTGACAGTCATAGGTTTGACTTCATCAGAATAGGGGATGGATCTGTTAAGAAGATAGTAGGGTGTGATGTCCTGGTATTAGGATGACATACACAGAGTAGGAAGTGAAATTCCTATACTACGATCGGTTATACTTTGGTTGTCACACAGTGGTTTCTCCAAATAGGATATAGATGTTGTTTTTGCACTAGATGCAATAAGGTGATATTGATCCAATCCTGGAGAAACGTTCGGAAGCAGTTTTAGAACATAAGTTGATGTTCTAGGGATATGATGACGGCATCCTCCTTCGGGAGACAGTTATCATTCCAGGCTTCCAAGGTGACCTGGATGACAGAGTGACTGTCAGATTTATAGTTTTCCCTCTGACGAGGGGCAGTATTTTGGACAGGTGGTCCAAGGGGATACTGAGGGAGGCATGGCGCAGGATACTGATTAAGTTCAGTTAACGATACAGTCTAAGAAGTTTGGATTTGGAGTTCATTTATGAGACTAGGTCCCATCAGATATCCAGACATATTCTAAGACAGGTATTGCTCATTTCGGAAGATGGTTTTCTCCGCGAACTTGAGATAAAGAGAGACATAGAAAGAAACATCAAAGCGGATCCACTTACTGAGGCTATTCCTCGGACGCATTAGTTTCGCAAACGGGTTTTGTGAGACTGATTAGTAGAGGAGTTGGGTGTTCGGTATCATACGGGTTGTGAGTATACAACATCGCAATAATTAGCCTTGAGTGCAAGTGGGAGATTGTTGGATATAGTGCCCTCAGAGTCAATTATTGGATCACAGGCACGTGATTGCAATGATTGAGAGAGGACCTATACCGTTAGAACAGTCTTACTCAAGATGATAGTATGCTATCCGGTTTGCCTTTATCATCGTGTACTGTTTCAGATGACCTTACAGGTCACTATTGCATGTTGATAGAGCCCTTACGATTCTTGCTTGACGGCCAGCAGTATGATGGCGATCATATACGTGGGAGCTGGGGTCTTTAAGCGCATCCTTAAAAGGTCCCTAGTCGAGGGAGTTTGGAGATAGGGCATCGATACTTCAGAGTAGACTAGTGTATACAGTCGAGACCCCAACGAGGGGGCGGTGGCCGGTCTCACAAGCCACTGGTGTCAGTTGGTTCACCTAAGATGTATACAGGTGCTCATTGGGTTATGAGTACACCGGACAGGACTCGCCGGGAACATGCTAGTTGGTCTTATACCTGACGTCAGATAGCAGTTCCCTGGTGACATGTGTACAGGTTAGTTCATCGACCTGAGATCGTCATTTTTCTCATGTGAGTTCCCACTGTTCTTTGATTACTACCCTACCACGGCTCAAAGGAGTCGTGCAAACAGGTTTTAGTTGGGTACAGTCCCGAGCCATATGGCAGTGAGCGGATCAAAGGAGGCAGTGAGCGGATCTACAGGGGTTCGTCTCTCCCGGTATTGGGGGTGAGGTCGCGCTGTGTCTAGGAGAGCCATTACACAAAGCCCTAGGCCGAGGCAGGAGATTTACTGGTAGGTATTCCAGTAGTATCTCAGGGTGTTCTGGGCTACACTCCGACACGACTTGTACCGCTTTTGGGGGTCTGACTCTTACCAACCCCCTAGGCCCGCCATGCGATACTCATAGACGAACGGACCGGACTGTATGGATATTGTCACTGACAGGATCAGTAGGGTGTCAGGATGAGTTCGCTCATCGATGTCCCTTTTTGTCAATACCTGGTAACCCGTTACGTATGGCTAATATCTCTGACGTGCTGGTGATTAAATCCACAGCCAAAGCATTGACGAGTCTTTAGAGTCCCCCACAGACAGTTGCTCAAGTTTCAGGCGCAACGCTGTAGGGGCCGTATGGAGATATGGCAGGGTTCGATCTTATACGTGCGGTATTACACGGATCGTGATCGGACGGATAATACTAGCGGGCTTTGGTTTAAGCCGGATCCTAGTATTGTACAGTGTAGATTTTGTCTCTTTGCATTTGTATTTGGTCAGAATACAAATGCGGGTATGTATATACAGTCGTGGGGTTTTCCTCTAATTTATTATGGGATCAGTTTTTTGAAGTTGCCAGTTTGCATTCCGTTTCAGCCAGTTTTCCTTTCTTCCTTTCGTTGGCTGATTATTGATGGAGGGGCTAATTTGCAAATTTGCAAATTAGCAATTGTGGAGGGGATTTCTTGTAAATGGAAAGATTATGATAGATATAGCATCTTTGCTTTTTCTTTCATCATGGTTTGCATTTATTGAGAAAGGATTTGTGAAAGGATGGGATTAGAATTTGATGTGATCTTTATTCCTCTTTATCACACATTTCCCACTTGCATTATTCTTGCAGTTTTTTCCTCCACCATTTTTAGAAGGGGCCGGCCACATTCTTGAAGGGGGAGAGGTTCATTTTGTGTGGGAAATTTCTTCATCTCATTTCTCTACTTGCCACAAAAATTCCATATCTCCAAAGTTCATTATTCTCCACCTCCATCATGGCAACTTCTCAACCCCAATGAGACAAAGCTTTCTACATTTCATCTACAACATCCTTGGGCACATCGACTCGCCAACTTCGTGCTCGAGTTGCCTCGGTCCAGAGGTGGGAGCTCGTAAAAGAAGTCGGCGATGAGGTGCCCGTTCCGACGAGGAGATGAAGACCGGAGATTCCGCGAGGCGATCGGAGTGGAGGCCGAGGACCGAAGGACACGGATCGCTCGGTATAGCCCTCTACCTTTTCTCTAGTTTGCTAGCATTAGGTTAATGGTACAATCCGGGTTTTTAGGATGCGGTAGTGCCGGTTTAAAGTTAAGAAAATTTTCCATTTCCGCATTTTGGCCTCGGAAAGACGGCCGAGGCGCTGCCGTAGTCCTACACCCGTCGCCAAAAGCATCCGTTCGGGTGCTCGCGGCAGCGATGTTCCGCCTCAGTGCACTTCGTCGACGGCATCAGGGGTGCGGCTGTCTACTAAAGTTTTCGACGAGCATTCGATCAAGTTTTCGGGAATCTTGTTGAATTGCTCGACTAGATATTGAGACTAAAATGCGGGGTTTATAATTGTTAGGCATGCGATGTCTAAGGAATTCATTTGGTTAGGCTTGCGATGTCTAAGGAGGTTGCGGATTTCAACTGTTGTAGTTTTACACTTTCTTTTCTGTGACTGTAAGTGTAGTATGTAGTTGTATCGCCGGTTTTCGTTGCTATACATCAACGACAATCGGTGTATGCATACTTACTTACGTTGATGATATGAGATATTATGTGTTGCTGTGATATGTTATGTTGGATCGTCATGTTTGAATAGCCGGGGTTTTATGTGAGATGAGAGTTTTTCATTTTCATTCATGTAAAACTCATTTGTATATAATATTCTTTTATTGGGGCACTTCCGGGCTGAGGATGATGTCACCATTGTATATTATTTACTTTTCCGCATTAGGATAGAACTAAGGCGGGGAGCACAAGTAACCGGGTTCTAAGGTCCAGTGGGAGACCATCTCGAGGAGTCGAGACCGGATCTCCTAACCCTAGAATTGGCAGAGTTGCTTGCCGCTCTCGTAGGGGTCTAGGGATATGGGTTTGGCTATTCATCGCGATCGTGGAATCCGTGTTTTATACAGGCTCGTATTAAAAACACGGACCTCCTAGTATATCAAATATTTCATATATGTTCTTCTGCTGCAATGTTCTGTGATGAGATCATATTACTTCCTGAGACGAATGTTTATATTATATATATGAGATATATGTTATATTGCATATTTCGTTTCAAATGTGATGCTTGTGAAGCATATTAAAATGGGACTTCATTAATGAGATTAATGAAATAAAAGAAACTTAAAGATGTTGTAGAAACTTGTTTAAAAACTGGTAGCTCTAGTTCTTGCTTTGCATAGCGGTGTTCCTTGTAGAACATCCAGCACCTTATTCGATAAGGAAAGAGCCGAGATCTCTTCACCGGGAGTGACCTCTTTAGCAAAACTAGCAGATGCTACAACTCTCGGTTTGTCTTTTGATTGCTTCTATAGTTTTTGCTTTGCATAGTGGTATATATGATATAACCTGCACCTTATTCGATGAGGAAAGAGCCGACAATCCCTTCACCGAGAGTGACCTCTTTAGCAAAACTAGAAAAGGCCTAAAAAACATTCCTTTTAAAAATCACTCGATTCTACAACGATATCAAGTTCATTACGCAAAAGGTTTTCTTAAAAACCTGTCGTAGCCCTCCGTCATTTCAGATAAGTCCTACTTAGTATTCGTGCTACGTTTGTTGACATCCGTCAAGGCGTAGTGTGCGGTAGCTAACTAGTATTTATCTGTTTATGCATATGATGCAGATTGTTTTAGGGTAGTCGTGCGGCCTTGTTGACCTCCGTCAAGGGTCGTGCGGGTGGGTTTAATTCAATCAGAAAATGACGAGTAGAACTTGATTAGCAGCCTATGGTTTTTTGACCTCCGTTAAGGTCATAGGACGCTAGGAGTAAAATATTATTGGGAATTTCAAGTGTTGAAATTTGCAATGAGATTGCATACCTTCTATGAGATAGTTGGATCCCGATACCTGCTGTGAGTAAGAGTTACTCCTGAGAGAGTTTTACACATTACAATTAGCCGATCAAGTAGGTGTCTAGAAAGGTGTTAACGGGGTTACGCCCCTGGGAAAACGAGGTTTACTTTAATTAGGTCCGTGCGAAAGCACGGGGAACCTCCCTCAAAGTACCGACATTGGCATGGCCGAAAGATTAGTGAACTTGTAGGGTGTAATTAATCCCGGCTAGTCTTTCCTTTTAGGGTTTGAAGGAAGATTTGACTAAAACAGTGGGAGATATCCTGATTAGATATATTAATAACCAATCTAATCTTGCAAGAGCATACGCTGAGTGTTTTCTTCTCTCTCTCTCTCCTGGTAGCGACCATATCACGCCTTAATCAAGATAATAATACGGATGTATTGACCGAACCCGCTTGTTATACTGAGCTGGGGAACATTGGTCCCGCTCCAACTTATAATTGTTATAAGACAGAGCAGGAAATAGGGGATTACCAGAATTCCCGTACCGCCCAAATGAAGAAAGTGCATACTGATGCATCTTCTTCGGGCGTGTTCATTACAGAGAACTGTTTCTCAATATCCTTTACGTCCTGGGTAAGTGATACCAGATCAGGATCCCTCAAATGTAATCTGTTACATGGGCTACAGAAAGGTAGAGGACTGAGAACGGGTGATAAGTTTCATGAGATAGAAACGGTGCAAGTGTTGCAGCCAAGTCTGTTGGTAGTTATCACCCTGTATTAGCAAATACATTGATTCTGAACGAATGCTATTAGATACCGAACTTGATATAAAACATCATATCAGTCTCTTTATTTGTAAAGAAGGATATAATTTTGTATTGTTGGATAATGTTTTGAACATTTCCTGTATCAAGAGTTGATCGATTCAGGCACGTTATCTAAAAGCATTGACGTTCTAAATCAAACCACAGTTCTTAGTATACAGAACACACACAATAGGAAGAGTTCAGAAATGAACAAATCCTTCTTGAGGCATTGTAGACTAGGTCATGTCAATGTGAGCCGACTAGCTGAAGTTACATTTAGATGCATATTTAAATTAGTTTGAATTTACATCTTGTGAAACTTGCCGGTCATGTCACAAACATAATATGACCACAGTTCTGTTTATTGGAAACAGAGAAAGAGTTAGTGAACTCTTGGGATTGATACATGATGATGTATGTAACGTCCCCTGTCTACACATGCCAGGACTGGTTCTTTATACTTCATTACATTCACTGATGATCTCTCAATATTCAGGCATATGTTCCTGTTGAAACACAAGTCCGAAACTTTTGAGATATTCACTGAATATGAGTTAGAAGTAGAGAACCAAAACGGGTATAAGTATTATATCCTTTGATGAGATCAAGGAGGAGAATACTTAAGCACGAGATTCCTGGACTATTCTAAAGGAGAATGAGATTCTCTCTCAGTATTACTCCTCTGTATACACCACAGCACGTCTGTGTATCGGGGCGGAGCGATCACACCCTATTTGATATGGTGCGCTCTATGATGAGTACTACTGAGTTTCCTATTTCCTTTTGGGAGTTATGCACTTGAGAAGCTGCATACCTATTGAATAGGGTTCCAATCAAATCAGTTGCCTACCACTTCATATGTGATATGGAATGGGAAGAGCCCATATCTAAGTATGTTAAGATTTGGGGTTGTCCGGCCTATGTCTAAAAGCAAAATCCGGACAAGCTCGAAGCAAAGTCAGATCTGTGGAAGTTTGTTGGATATCCCAAGCATACGCAAGGGAATATCTTCTACCTAACCGAGGAACAAAAGATGTTTTGTTTCTCAACATGCCACCTTTGTGAAAGGGAATTTCTTCTAGAAAAATTAGTGGTCATGAGGTAGAACTGGAAGGAGTTCCAGCTATACAAACTACAGCAGATGATTTGGTAGAACCAAAGGATTCAATAGATTCTAACGAACCTCAGCTCTCCGCCGATCTAGTAGGGTTCCCCACCCACCTGAGAGATACTTCGGTTTTATCTATGATAGTGGGAGCGAGGATTGCATCATGAGATGATGACCTAACTAGTTTCGAGCAGGCCATCAAGAGTGGGACTCTGTTAGAATGGCTGGATGCTTAGCGATCTGAGATGGAATCTTTATACACCAACAAAGTATGGACTTTGGTTGCTTTATCTGAAGGGTTAAATCCCCATCAGGAGCAAGTATATCTTGAGAAGATTACTTGGTGTACATGGAAAAGTTGAGTCTTTCAAATCTATGCTTAAGTCCATCCGGATCCTACTTGCCACTGCTACATACCATGACTATGATTTCTGGCGGTTGGGTGTCATGACAGCTTTTCTAAATGATGTTTTGGAAGAGAGCGTCTATAAGTACACAGCCAGAGAGCTTCGTAGATAGTGGGAGCAGTGGAAACATGTGCAAGTTGTTTTATGTGATAAATCAGGGATCGCGGAGTTGGAACATCTATTTTGATGTGGTAGTCAAAGAGTTTGACTTCATCAAAATGGTAGATGAACCTTGTATATACAAAAAGGTAGTAGAGAGTATGGTGGTGATCCTCGTAGAGTACGTGGATGATATACTCTTGATAGGGAAGGAGTTTCCTATGCTACGCTTGGTCAATCTCCGCTTGTCACAAGGATTCTCCATATAGGATCAAAGTGATACTCCTAAATCCTAGGTTTTATATCTGTGAGATAGATCTAATTGGATGTTAGGATTCTCACTAGTTGTAGTGAGATGGTATCAATCGATCCTAGGGAGAATCACTGGAAAAGGTTCCAGGGTGATAAGGACGACTGAATGTCAGTCGTGTAAGTGCACGGTAGCGCCCCGGCCGTCAATCCGACGCCGGAATGCGGAAACGAAACTTTTACAATACTTGTAAACCGGCACTACCGCGCACTAAAAAAAAACCCGGATCGGGCCATTAACCTAACGCTAGCTAATAAGAGAATGGGAAGGAAGCTATACCGAGCGATCCGTGTCCTTCGGTCTTCGGCCTCCACTCCGATCTCCTCGCGGAATCTCCGGTCTTCATCTCCTCGTCGGAACGGGCACCACACCGCCGGGTTCTTTTACGGGCTCCCACCTCTGGACCGAGGAAACTCGGGCACGAAGTTGGCGAGTCGACGTGTCCAAGAATACTGTAGGCTAAGTGTAGAATCCATTGTCTCAATGGGGTTATGAAGTTGCCATTGATGTGGAGGTGGAGAAATCAACTAAGGAAATGTGCTATGGAATTTTGGTGGCAAGAAAAATGAGATGAATGATGTATATTTTCCCTCCACCAAAATGAACCCCTCTTCTCACAATTGTGGCCGGCCTCTATCTAGAAAGGAGGAGGAAAAAACCATAGAATAATGCAAGAGGAGAAATGTATGATAAAGATGAAAATGAGTCACACCAAAGCCATATCAAATCCTTTCATATTCCATCACATTAAATGCAAGCTATGATCACTAGAAAAAGCAAAGATGCTTAAACCATCATAATCCCTCCAATTGCAAGAAACCCCCTCCACAATGCTAATTTGCAAATATGCAAATTAGCCCCTCCCATCACAAAAGTCCGGCCGTGAAGGAATAAAGGAAAACTGGCCGAAAAGGAATGCAAACTGGCAACTTGAAAAAACTGATCCCGTAATAAATTACAGGAAAACCCCGCGACTGTATATGTATACCCGCATTTGTATTGCGACCGAATACAAATGCAATGAGTCAAAATCTACACTATACAATACTAGGATCCGGCTTAAACCAAAGCCCGCTAGTATTACCCGTCCGATCATGATCCGTGTAATACCGCACGTATATGATCGAACCCTACCATATCTTCATACGACCTCTACAGCGTTTCGCCCGAAACTTGAGAAACTGTCTGTGGGGGACTCTAAAGACTCGTCAATACTTTTGGCTGTGGATTTAACCACTAGCACGTCAGAGGTATTAGCTATACGTAACGGGATACCAGGTATTGACCAAAAGGGACGTCGATGAGCAAACTCATCCTGACACCCTACTGAGCCTGTCAGTGACAATATCCATACAGTCCGGTCCGTTAGTCTATGAGCATCGCATGGCGGGCCTAGGGGGTTGGTAAAAGTCAGACCCCCAAAAGCGGTACAAGTCGTGTCGCAGTGCAGCCCAGAACACCCTGAGATACTACTGGAATACCTACCAGTAAATCTCCTGCCTTGGCCAAGGACTTCGTGTAATGGCTCTCCTAGACACAGCGCGACCTCACCCCCAATACCGGGAGAGACGAACCCCTGCAGATCCGCTTACTGCCTCCATGTGGCTCGGGACTGTACCCAACTAAAACCTGTTTGCACGACTCCTTTGAGCCATGGTAGGGTAGTAATCAAAGCACAATGGGAACTCACACGAGACAAATGACGATCTCAGGTCGATGAACTAACCTGTACACATGTCACCAGGGAACTGCTATATGACGCTAGGTATAATACCAACTAGCATGTTCCCGGTGGGTCCTGTCCGGTGTACTCATAACCCAATGAGCACCTGTATACATCTTAGGTGAACCAACTGACACCAGTGGCTTGTGAGACCGGCCACCGCCCCTTGTCGGGGTCTCGACTGTATACACTAGTCTACTCTGGAGTATCGATGCCCTGTCTCGAAACTCCCACGACTAGGGACCTTTTAAGGATGTGCTTATAGACCCCAGCTCCCACGTATATGATCGCCATCATACTTCTGGTAGTCAAGCAAGAATCATAGGGGCTCTATCAACATGCAATAGTGATCAGTAATGTCACCTAAAGCAGTACACGATGATAAAGATAAACCAGATAGCATACTATCATCTTGAGTAAGACTGTCCTACCGGCATAGGTCCTCCCTCAATCATTGCAATCACGTGCCTGTGATCCAATAATTGACTCTGAGGGCACTATCTCCAACAATCTCCCACTTGCACTCAAGGCTAATTATTGCGATGTCGCATACTCACAGCCCGTGTGATACCGAACACCCAATTCCTCTACTAGTCAGTCTCACAAAGCTCGTTTGCGAAACTATTGCGTTCGAGGAATAGCCTCAGTGAGTGGATCCGCTCTGATGTTTCTTTCTATGTCTCTCTTTATCTCAAGTTCGCGGAGAAAGCCATCTCCCGAAATGAGCAATACCTATCTTAGAATATGTCTGGATGTCTGATGTGACCTAGTTCATAAATGAACTCCAAATCCAAACTTCTTAGACTGTATTGTCAACTGAACTTAATCAGTATCGTGCGTCATGCCTCCCTCAGTATCCGCCTGGACCACCTGTCCAAACTAATTGTTAGTTATATGTATGCCCTATAGGCCATTACTGTACATTGGATGTATATTGTAGTGGATGCTGGGACATATATAGGTAGGACTTTCTTGCTCGACATGATAGTACGCTATCTGGTTGCTCTTTATCTTAACATGTATACTTTCTGTCTCTCTGTTACATGTTGATAAAGCCCTTAGGATGTGTACTCGACTTCCAGGACTATGATGTAGATCATACTAGTGGGGCCTGGGTAGTCCATGAGTACATCCTTCAATGTTCCTAGTCGTGGGAATATTGAGAGGGGGCATCGATATTCCAGAGTAGACTAGCGTATATCCTCTCGACCCATGTGATGAGCGATGGATGATCCCATATCCATTGGTGTTTGACATCAGAGATGGTATGCGGGTGCTCAGTGGAGACTGAGTACACTGAACGGACTCGCCGAGAACTCCCAGATGGTATTATACCTTACGTCAGATGGCAGTTCTCTGGTGACACTGGTACAGCTTAGTCTGTTGACCCGAGATCGTCATAGAGTCTTGTGTGTCTCCCACTGTGCTTTGATTTCCACCCTACCACGGCTCTACTGAGGCGTGCAAACAGGTGGTTTTTGGATACAGTCCCGATTCACATGGAGGCAATGAGCGATAGGAGGGGATTCGTCTCTCCCGGTATTGGGGGTTGATGTTGCGCTATGCACGACTGGCCATAACAGGAAATCCCTGGCCAGGGTTGCAGTGATATACTGGTAAGAGTTATCAGTAGTTTCACGATTGTTATGGACCTCACGTCGGCATGACTTATCGAGCTATTGGGGTCTGACGTTTACCAGCCCTAGGCGAGATATATCAGACGAACAGACCGGACTGTACGGTAAGTGTTACTGGTTGGATTCATAGGAGTGTGAGCGGGCTTGCTCGTCGATCTTCTGATCGCTCAATACCCGGGTGGCCGTTACGTTTAGCAGACCGCTTGCGGCTTGTGGGTGTTTGATATGATCATCACCTGCTGCCGGCGTATTGACGAGTCTTTAGAGTCCCACACAGAGGTTTCCTGGCTCAAGCGAAACGAAATAGGAGCGCATATGAGATATGTGCGGGACCAAGAATAATGCGTGTATGTGATACCGTATTATATTCTCGCGATGAATGTATCGATTGGTTGTATGCGATATAACCCAGTTATCGAATCAAGGATTGATTCGATAAGTCGATACATCGGATATTAGTCGGTCATATGCGATATGACCGGATAGTTAAATCAAGTGTTGATTTAATGATTTAATGTATAATTATATATTTGATATATTACTTTGCATTAACTAGTATTTGTTCACTTAAGATGGATTTTCTCACTTGATGTGCACATTGTATATATGATATAGTTTTGTGCACTAGTTTGTATCATGTTTGATGATACATGCAAACTTGGGTGTGTATGATTAAACCATGGTTATGTTAATGGTTAGGGTTTTGATTTACTTATCTATTTATTTTCTTTAATTCATCTTTGGAAAGAAATGAAATGGTTGCTTCTTTTGTCTTTTGTTGAAACTTCATGAAGCTTTGAAGCTTTGACCATTTAGTTTCTTAGCCTTAACCTAACCATTAAACCTAACCCTAGTTTATTCTTTACACTTAACCATGGTTGCTATATGATAAGTATCATTTTATTTTCTATTTTAGATAATATTTATCATATTCTTTTTCTTCTTCTTCTTCAAAATGAAGAAAGCTTGCTACCATTAATGGCAACATGAGAAAAAGAGTGAGAAATCCAATTCTAAAGTGAACCCACTTCCTATTTCTTCATTCTCTACCACTTGCCAAGTAGTATAGGGTGTTTTCTTCACAAGTTTCATGACTTGGTGAAGTTGGAGCTTGATCTTGAGTTGCCTCGACGTAGATCATCTTCGGCATCGAAGTCGACGACCTAGCCCGATCATTTCTCCGACGAAACCTTCGCCAGAGTCCAGATTCCGATAGGTACAGCGGAGGGATGTCATTACGGAGCCTAGGAAGTGGAGGACCAGATCTACAAAGGTTGTAGTCACTTTACTTTAGCAATAAAGTTGTTTACTTGCTTGCATCGCCTTACCTCTAGTTAACGATCCGTATTAAGGTTTGTAGGAACAAGAATTTTTTTTTGAATTGGGCATGTTTGATCTGTTGTGAGACCTCATTAGTGTGCCTAGGAACCCTACAGTGGTATCAGAGCCTAGCTAGAGCCTTAGGCAATGCGTTGACGGAGTTAGAAGTCCGATCGAACCGAAACCCTAATCTCAAATTGCTCTCTGTACATTTTTTGAAATCGGGGATTTTTGAGAATTAAAAATATGCAGAAAAATCAGTAGGAGTTTCTAAGAATTACTGTGAAGCCCGTATGCCTGATTCAGTCAAAGCGCGGCGGAACCGCGGCATTAGCATGGATAATGCGGCGGTTCCGCGGCCACTTAGTCGTTTCTTCAATTGCTTTTTGCACAGTAATTCCTATATTTTGGTGCTTTATTTTCTGGGAATTTTTAAATCTTACTCAAGAGTTGAGTTTTCAGGGTTGTATTGGGAGTTCGGGATTCGACCGGATTGTCTAATTTTGTCTATGTGTTTTTCCGGATAATTTTAGAATATGTTAAAAAGTTCGACCGGATGTAAATACCCACTTTTTCCCCTGCCGGGAAATTTCCAATTGTTGGACTTTTCCGTAGTTTAATGACGTTTTAAGTAGTGCAAGTAACGCGATGGTCCCTCTAGAAGACAAAAAACCTTAACTCGATTATGTGACCTTCTTGAACTGCCCTTTGAACCTTAGGGTTTGGGGCAGTACGTCGTGCCACATGTGAGGCGTTGGCTTGACCCTTCTACGGCTGGACCGTTGGTACTGAGGCATGAAGTGAATGTTTTAAAACTTATTTCATGTGTTGAGCTGTTTCAGGAAAACTTGGGTGTTCGATTGTTCGATCGGAAAGTTTAACATTTTCTATTTATCCGGAATGTGATACAATATTTGGAATTCACAAGTTGTTATGAGATAACTGAATGAATGCTATAAATCTAGCGGTTTAGTCTTACTTGATCGGTTGCCACGGAATTTTGATGTGATCAAAAGTCCGTCGCAATCACGTAGCGTACGCGGATACTCATCGGGTAAACTTAATAGACAGCCTCACCCCATAGCCCCGACCAAGTGACTGTAGGAGAACCCCGTCGCCGAAAGCATCCGTTCGGGTGCTCGCGGCAGCGGTGTTCCGCCTTGGTGCACTTCGTCGGAGGCATCGGGGGTGTAGCCGTCTACTGAAGTTTGCGACGAGCATTCGATCAGGATGTCGGGAATCTTATTGAATTTCCCGACTTGATATTGAAAAGTGTTTTCGATAATGAGACTAAAATGCGGGGTTTATAATTGTTAGGCATGCGATGTCTAAGTATTTCATTTGATTAGGCATGCGATGTCTAAAGAGTTTGCGGATTCCAACTGTTGTAGTTTTACACTTTCTTTTCTGTGACCGTAAGTGTAATATGTGATATCGCCGGTTTCGTTGCTATATGTCAACGACAATTGGGATGCGCATATTTACTTACGTTGATGACATGTGATGTTATGTGTTGCTGGGTATGTTATATTGGATCGTCGTGTTTGAATAGCCGGGTTTTTTTTATGTGAGATGAGTGTTTTTCATTTTCATTCATGTAAAAACTTGTATGTAATATTCTTTTATTAGGGCACTTCCAGGTTGCGGATGATGTCACCATTTGTATATTATTTACTTTTCCGCATTAGGATAGACCCAAGGAGGGGAGCATAAGTAACCGGGTTCTAGGGTCCAGTGGGAGACCATCTTGAGGAGTCAAGTCCGGGTCTCCTAACCCTAGAATTGGTAGGGTTGCTTGCCGCTCTCGTAGGGGTCTAGGGGTGTGGGGTTGGCTATTCATCACGACCGTGGAATCCGTGTTTTATACTGGCTCGTATTAAAAACACGGACGTCCTAGTATATCCAATGTTTCATATGATTCTTCTGCTGTGTTATCTGTGATGTGATCATGTGATTTGTTCAGATAGATAGTATATAGTATATGTGATATATTATATAGACGTTGCTTATGTTTTACATCCGTGCTAGCCCTGCCTCGCTCTGGCGTTAGTTACCTAACCTAACGGTGCAGACGGGACACCGAGGCGAATGCGGATGGCATAAGCGCACGTTATATTTATCTGTGATGTTTAGGTGGACTTAAATGATGGGAAATTCATTAATGAGATTAATGAAAGAAAATAAACCTAATTGATGTTGTGGAATCGAATTTCAAAATAAAACAGGTAGCTACAGTTCTTGCTTCGCATCGCGGTGTTCCTTGTAGAACATCCTGCACCTTATTCGATAAGGAAAGGACCGAGATCCCTTCACCGGGAGTGACTCCTTTAGCAATAACTGGCAGATGCTACAACCCTCGGTTTGTCTTTTGATTGCTTCTATAGTTTCTGCTTTGCACAGCGGTATATATGATATATCCTGCACCTTATTCGATGAGGAAAGGGCCGACGATCCCTTCACCGGGAGTGACCCCTTTAGCAAAACTAGAAAAGCCTAAAAAACATTCCATTTAAAAACCATATGATTCCGCAACGAGATCAAGTTCAAAGCGTTAAAGGTTTTCATAAAAACCATTCGCAACCCTCCGTCATTTTAGGAAGTAGAGTACTTAGTATTCGTGCTGTGTTTGTTGACCATAGTCAAGGCACAGTGTACGGTAGCTAAGTGATGTCTTCCTACACCGCATATGATGCGATTAGTTAGGACAGTCGCGTGACTTTGTTGACCTTAGTTAAGGGTCATGTGGTTGGGTCTAATTAATCACGAAATGACTGGTAGAACTTGACTAGTGCTTATGATTTGTTGACCATAGTTAAGGTCATAAGTGCTAGGGGTGAAAACCATTATCGGGAGTTTCAAGTGTTGAAATTTGCAATGAGATTGCATACCTTCTATATGATAGTTGGATCCCGATACCCACTGCGAGTAATTGTTACTCCTGGGAGAGTTTTTCACTTTGAAATTAGCCGATCAAGTAGGTGTCTAGAAAGGTGTCAACGGGGTTACGCCTCTGGGAAAACGAGGTTTACTGTAATTAGGTCCGTGCGAAAGCACGGGGAACCTCCCTCAAAGTACCGACACTGGCCTGGATGAAAAATTGGCGAACTTGTAGAGTGTAATTAATCCCGGCTAGTCTTTCCTTTTAAGGTTTGAAGGAAGATTTGATAAAAACAGTGGGAGCCATCCTGATTAGATAAAATATATAACCAATCTAATCTTGCAAGAGCGCACGCAGAGTGTTTTCTTCTCTCTCTCTCCAGGTTGCGACCATATCACGCCTTAATCAAGATAAAATATGGATGTATTGACCGAACCCGCTTGTTATACTGAGCTGGGGAACGTTGGTCCCGCTCCAACTTATAATTGTTATAAGACAGAGCAGGAAATATGGGAATACCAGAATTCCTATGTCGCCCAAACGAAGAAAATGCATATGATGCATCTCCTTCGGGTGTGTTCACTACAAAGAATTGTTTCTCAGTATCCTCTACATCCTGGGTATTTGATACCGGATCAGGATCCCAGATATGTAATCTGTTACATAGGGCTACAAAAGGGTAGAAAACTGAGAACGGGTAATAAGTTTCATGAGACAGAAAACGGGGCAAGTGTTGCAGCCAAGTCTGTTGGTCACTGTCACCCTGTATTACCAATACATTGATTCTGAACAAATGCTATTAGATACCGAACCTGATATACAAAATCATATCAATCTCTTTATTTATTAAAGAAATGATAAAATTTTGTATTGATGGATAATGTTTTGAACATTTCCTATATCAAAAGTTGATCGGTTCAGGCACGTTATCTAAAACCATTGATGTTCTAAATCAAACTACAGTTCCTAGTATACAGAACACACACAAGAGGAAGAGTTCAGAAATGAACGATTCCTTCTTGAGGTATTGTAGACTAGGTCATATCAATGCGACCCGAATGGCTGAAGTTACATTTAGATGTATATTTAAATCAGTTTGAATTTACATCTTATGAAAAACTTGCCGTTCATGTCATAAAGATTAGATGACCATAGCTCTGTTTATTGGAAACAGAGAAAGTGTTAGTAAACTCTTGGGACTGATACATGATGATGTATGTAAGGTCCCCTGTCTACACATACCAGTACCGGTTCTTTGTACTTCATTATATTCTCTGATAATCTCTCAAGATTCGGTCATATGTTCCTGTTGAAACATAAGTCCGAAGCTTTTGAGGTATTCACAGAATATAAGTTGGAAGTAGAGAACCAAAATACTGTTGGAGATAGTGCCCTCAGAGTCAATTATTAGGTCACAGGTACGTGATTGCAATGATTGAGGGAGGACCTGTCCCAATAGGACAGTCTTACTCGAGATGATAGTATGCTATCTGGTTTACCTTTATCATCGTGTACTGTTTTAGGTGACCTGACCGGTCGCTATTACACGTTGATAGAGCCCCTAGGATTCTTGCTTGACCACCAGCAGTATGAGGGCGATCATATAAGTGGGAGCTGGGGTCTATAAGCATATCCTTAATTGGTCCCTAGTCATGTGAGTTTCGAGACAGGGCATCGATACTCCAGAGTAGACTAGTGTATACAGTCGAGACCCCGACGAGGGGCGGTGGCCGGTCTCACAAGCCACTGGTGTCAGTTGGATCACCTAAGATGTATACAGGTGCTCATTGGGTTATGAGTACACCGGACAGGACTCGCCGGGAACATGCCAGTTGGTCATATACCAGACGTCAGATGGCAGTTCCCTGGTGACATGTGTACAGGTTAGTTCATCGACCTGGGGATCGTCATTTGTCTTGTGTGAGTTCCCACTGTACTTTGATTACTACCCTACCACGGCTTAAAGGAGTCGTGCAAACAGGTTTTAGTTGGGTACAGTCCCGAGCCACATGGAGGCAGTGAGCGCATCTTCAGGGGTTCGTCTCTCCCGGTATTGGGGGTGAGGTCGCGCTGTGTCTAGGAGAGCCATTACACGAAGCCCTCGGCCGAGGCAAGGAGATTTACTGGTAGGTATTTCAGTAGTATCTCAGGGTGTTCTGGGCTACACTCCGACATGACTTGTACCGCTTTTGGGGGTCTGACTTTTACCAACCCCCTAGGCCCGCCATGCGATGCTCATAGACGAACGGACTGGACTGTACGGATATTGTCACTGACAGGCTCTGTAGGGTTGTCAGGCTGAGTTTGCTCACAGACGTCCCTTTTAGTCAATACCTGGTAGCCCGTTACGTATTGGCTTATACCTCTGACGTGCTAGTGGTTAAATCCATAACCAAGGTGTTGACGAGTCTTTAGAGTCCCCCACATTCAGTTACTCAGCTTTCGGGCGAAAAGATGTAGAGGCCGTATGGAGATATGGCAAGGTCAGATCAGATACGTGCGGTATTGCACGGATCAGGATCGGACAGTTTGTACTATAGGCCGTATGGATATATGGCAGGGTTCGATCAGATACGTGCGGTATTGCACGGATCAGGATCGAACGGATATTATTGGCCGGCTTTGGTTTAAGCCGGATCCTAGTATAGTACAGTGTAGATTTTGTCTCATTGCATTTGTATTTCGGTCGGAATACAAATGCGAGTGTGTATGCACAGTATTGGGGTTTTCCTGTAATTTATTACGGGACCAGTTTTCTGGAGTTGCCAGTTTGCTTTCCGTTTCGGCCATATTTCTTTGTATCCTTCATTGGCCGAAGATTGGTGGAGGAGGGCTTATTTGCATTTGTGCAAATAAGCATTTGTGGAGGGTGGTCTTTGCTTTTTGTTGCATCATGATGGTGCACCATCCATTGACCTTGACTTCTTGACTTCTTCATGATGGCTTGACTTTTTGAAGTCATCATGCTTGATGATGGGTTATGATATGGTTGTTGAGTGTTGGATTTTGGTTGAGAATGATTTCTTTTTGCATGATAGCCTTCTCTCTCTCCCTTGGATTATTGGGTGGCTCCATTGATTTTGATACACTCTCACTCTCATTCTCTTCTCTCCCATTAGAGTGGCCGACCAAGCCATGGTGGCTGTCCCAATTTTTAGTGAGTGGGGTTCTCATTTTTGGTGACACAAAAATTCCCTTTGTTCATCCAAAAACATGCATATCATTTCCTCCTCCAATATGGCAATTCCTACCACCCCAAATGAGACTTGAGCACTACACATTCTACAACAAATCTTGGGCACGTCGACTAGCCAGCTTCGTGCCCGAGTTGCCTCGGTATTGAGGTGGGAGCCCGTAAAAGAAGTAGGCGATGTGGTGCACTTCCGGCGACGAGGTGGAGACAGGACATTCCGCGGGAGATCGGGACGACGACGAGAAGACCGGAGGACTCAGATCAGTCGGTATATCTCTCTTCCCCATCTTGTAGTTAGCCAAGACTAGTTAATGGTTCGATCCGGATATTAGTGCGCGGCGGTTTGCCAGTTCATGTAAAATTTAAGTTAATCACCGCTTCCGCATTTTGGCCTCGGGATGGAGGCCGGGACGCCGCCGTGCACTTACAGTGGTATCAGAGCCAGGCCATTAACTTAGTCTAGCTTGGTTTAATGTGTTTTACAATTCCGATCGAACAAAAATTCCAAAATCTGCATTTTAGTTCACATCAGTTTTCTGTTGAAAATTTTTGGTGTTGAAATTTTTTTCAGGTTACAGAAAAGTGATCTACCAGGAAAAATAAGAATTCTGTGAAAATTCGATGCAACAACTCCACTGTAGGAGCGCGGAACCGCGGCCAAACACCCCTTTGGGCCGCGGTTCCGCCGCACTATTTTGGGTTCCCTGCACCAAATTTCTACAGTATCTTTCTGGGGTGAAAATTGGGGTTTTGGAATAATAACATTGGGCCCAGAATTTCTTGATCTGCTACAGTAATGCCTTGGGGCCCACTTGTTAAAATTTGATTGATCGAATATTTTAAACACATTATTTCACAGTATTTACATTATATCTGCGACCGTGAATGTCACTTGATCGGTAAATCCGGTCTAACTGCTATAGCCCGGTTAGACGGATTTGCGAACGTGACTTTCACGTTGATGTTCTGTTTTTGCTGTGATGTTGCGGATCGGTCGTGGGGGATAGCCTGGATGCAATGCTGGTACAGTTGTGGTTGTATTTTGTACATTTGATATTGCGGGGCGAGCGTCCGACATGTGGACTGCCGTCACTGCCTGATTGTATTATTATTTTGGGGCACGGCCAGGTTGCGGTCGATGTACCCGTTGTATGTATATTTTACTTTCTGTACTAGGATTACCCCGCGGAGGAGTGCACGGATGGCCGGGTTCTAGAGGGCGACAAGCCCGCATCTCATGGCATTGAGATGGAGGGGGCTTTACTCTAGGATTGGCGGGCTATTCGCCGTACTCGTATGGGGTACAGGTTGACCCAGGAGGGGTGCCCAAGTTACCGGATTCCATGAAGTGCTGGGTGGTCCATTCACGGTGCTGAAGGGGGCTGTCTCGCTTCAGGTTTTGGCGGGTAACTTGCCGCGCCCGTAGGGGTCTAGGATTTCATTGCACAGGCTATCCACACGACCAGGGGAACGTCGGGTTTCAGTAGTGGCTCTGTGAAACCCGGGGATCCCAGATATCTGTATTGTTTCTGTGCTGCTGTACATTTCTGTGATGTTGCATTTTTTATCACGCCTTGAGCGAATATAATATATTGGTATATATATTAGTAGATGTTGTATATGTTTTGCATCCGCGCTAGTCCAGTCCCCGCTCTGTCGTTAGTTAGCTAACCTAACGGGTAATGACGGGACCCAGTGGCGAATGCGGATGTCATATACGTACATCAGTATATTTTCGTTCTTTTTGGTGTGATCAATTGATGGGACTGCGTTGATTCGGATCAATGCAAGTTAAAAACAAACCTAATCTGATGTTGTTGGAACACTTTTCAAAAAACTGTTATTGCAAGGACGTTCACTTTTGTTTTGCATCGTGGTATTCAGTTGGAATATCCTGCTCCTCAGTCGACGAGGAAAGGGCCGAGATCCCTTCACCGGGAGTGACCCCTTGGACAAAAAGTTTGCGTCAGGGCAATGACTTCACTATAGCCGATTACTTTTGCTTTGCACCGTGGTATTCAGTTGGAATATCCTGCACCTCATTCTACGGGGAAAGAGCCGAGATCCCTTCACCGGGAGTGACCTCTTTAGCAACGGTTTTCGTCACTATATTTTCAAAAGCTATCCGTTCCTTCAACGATATCAAGTTCATTACGTTAAAGGTTTTCGCCAGAAACCATTCGTAGCCCTCCGTCGTTTCATATGGGTAGTCAATAGTATTCAAGCTGTGTTTGTTGGCCAAAGTCAAGGTACAGTGTTTGGTAGCTGTTGGTTATTCATATGCAGCATAGATAGATGCGTTGGTTTGGAACAGTCGTACTGCCTTGTTGGCCAAAGTCAAGGGTAGGTACGGGTGGATTCAAAACAACCTGGAGAATGACGGGTAGAACTTGACATGTGACTTATGATTTGTTGGCCAAAGTCAAGGTCATAAGAGCATGGGGTAGAAATCACATCGGGAGTTTCTAAAGAAACTGAAACTTGCCAGATATGCGCATACCATCTGGAGTGTGACACCGTGAGCGGATTCCGTCACGTTATCATGTGATGATAGTTGGATCCCGATTCCCACTGATGAGTTAGTTTACTCCTCGGGTGATCCCGACTAATTCTTCTTTCAGGTTTGGAGGAGAATTTGAGGTACAGTGGGAGGTTTCCAGATTAGATAAATTGGTAACCATTCTGATCTAGGTTAGAGTGCACGCTGAGTGTTTCTTTTCTCTCTCTCTTTGGCAGTGACCATTGACCCGACCCTAAGACTATGACTCAGTGACCAAAATTAACCGAACCTTCTTAACACTGGCTTTTGGATTGTCAGAGTTGCAAACCTCATTGCCATTCCTACTTTTACCCTTTTCTCCAGGACACCCCGTATTACTACGAACGTCCACTTCCATTGGAAAAAACCATCGTATGGTTATATACGAACTCGAAAGAATTTATTCGAGGATGGTTTCAGATTCTGGAGAAAACGGATAGGATTATTCAGTTGTCTTTTCCTTTTACCTTCTCTCAAGTTGCGAGTACTCCTTGGTTTAGGAGATGGTACACCTATTACGCAAATTGGATAGTCTTCTTCCAAACCATAGGCTGGAGCCGACCGGTAGGGAATGAAGAAAACCAATTAGCATAACAATGGTGTGCAAAAGGTATTAAGTTAAGACAAAGCAAGGGATTAATAAGAGGGCAAAGTAAATTGCGACTGCTATTCACGACCAAACCAAGTGTTCCTTCGCCAATCCTAAATCACCTTTGTATTTCTCCAGGACACTCCGTATCACTACGAAGATCCACAGTTTATTGGATACTCCATCGTATGGTTATATACGAACTCGAAAGGAACTTGTTCCAGTTCGGGGATGGATTCTGGTTCAGGAGAAATAGGAATAAGATTTATTCAGGTGTCTTTTATCTTCACCTTCTCTCGCATTGCGAGTGTTCCTAGGATTAGGACAGTACACCCATTATGCTTATTGGATAGTCTTCTTCCAAACCATAGGCTGGTGCCGAACGGTAGGGAAGGAAGAAAACCATTTGGCCTAAAGGGGTGTGCAGAAGGTAAAGACTAAAGACACATGAAGGGATTTGGAGAGGTGGCAAAGAATTATACGGTTACAGTCGTGAATCTGGAAGAGGCATTACTAGGAATACCGGGATACCCTATCGAAACATTTCAATGTTTCAGTCTCACTGTGTACTGTTAAAAGAAAACTGATTTCCCAATTAGATACTTACTCCAGGGTATGTATTTACCAGGTATGATTCTCACATCTGTATGGTTTTACAGATGATGAGTGGGAGTAAGTTATTGGGGATTGGGTGGTCATCCTCATTATATCGGGATTCGTTGTAATCGGTGATATTTGAGGAAATCACCTGCGTTGTTTGCCGGACGGCAAATATTTGGTTTTGAATATCCGCTATCATGCACCAATTTCAAATTGATATATCTGTACGTATATTTTCATAGAGTGAGATATACCTTTTTTGAAATTATGTCGGTGACATTTACCTATATCAGTGGATGGTTAGGTAAGGAGCATTAAACAGCGGTGTAATTCTTCTTAACCATAGTACAGTTTTCAACCTACGACACACAGTGAATGAGTTATCAGACTCAAGGGACTTATACAGAGTATTGTATGTTGTCCAGGGTCCATCAGGACAGAGGGGTTGGTCCTCGTACTATATTCGGTTTACTTATGACTTCTCAAGTTTTTAGACAGGTGTTTCCTGGAAACACAGGGTCCGAATTTTGAGAAGTTATAGGTATTTGAATAGAGTAGAGAACCAGATGTAGCAAGTATCGGGATTATTCAAAGAGATCGAAGATGTAGATACTTGCGTATGGTATTCAGTTGATAGTAATGACTGAGAAAACTTGCTTCTCTTTCAGGTTACTCATAATTGGAAGTATTCCTAAGTTGAGTAACGTTGATCGGCCTCCTTCCATTAAGTTGACATGCACTGGAGATAGCTGCATGATTTGAATCTGGTTCAATTAAATCAGTGCCTCTGTTTCTATATTGGATATAGAACAGTTCATATCTTAACGATGTTAAGGTACGGGGAGTTGTCCGGCTTATGATTAAAACCAGACTCTGGATAACTCAAGGCACATTTCTGTAATGGCTGTTTGTGGGTTGACCCAGGCTATGACGAGGGTTGACTTTCTACCATCTGGATGAACAATAGCAATATTGTTCTAGACTCGCCACAGTTTTATTAAAAATGGATTTTTTTTTTCAGAAAAACAGTAGTGGGAGTATGGTAGAACTGGAAGTGATTCCAGAACCACAAACGATTACTGAAGATTTCATAGGAACCTAAAGATTCAATCTGGCTTGACATTCCATTGGCCACTCCGCAGATAAGGTGGGTAACTTCAAGCACCCGAGAGGTACTCCGGTAGCCTCAAGGACGGTGACAGGGAAGTTCTTGTTTACCCAGACTTGCCATTGCTGTTGTTCCAGGCTGCGAGACCCGGCAGGAGGATGAGTATAGCGTCGTTCTAAACTTGCTTTAGAAGTGTACGTCTATATGACTCTGCCAGAGGGTTGTCATAGTCAGTGGGAGCAGCGGAACAATTGGTGGACAAGTGGCTTATGTCTATTTATGGACTAAAGCAGATATAGCGGAGAGAGATCATCCATTTCTGATGTGACAGTCATAGGTTTGACTTCATCAGAATAGGGGATGGATCTGTTGAGAAGGTAGTAGGGTGTGATGTCATGGTATTTGGATGACATACACAGAATAGGAAAAGAAACTCCTATACTACAATCGGTTATACTTTGGTCATCACACAGTGGTTTCTCCACAAAGGAAATGGATTTTATATCAGACATACTGGTTACTAGATCTATGGTTTTAGATCTAGGTTTGGGTGGTTTCCCAATCAGGGTACTTTGACAGCATTCTAAGAGTATTTAGGATGGACGACTCCTGGCAATGTAGTGTACCTGCAGGTAATGGAGTCACCCTCTCTAAAGGTGTCTTACAGACTAAAGGGGAGAGGGATGTGCATGATTGGCAGATCACTTGCTCAGGCAATTGAGTCAATCATGAGATGTCAAGTACCACACCAGATGTTGTTCTTGCACTAGATGCAATAAGTTGATATTGATCCAATCCTGGAGAAACAGTCGGAAGCAGTTATAGAACATAAGTGGATGTTCTAGGGATATGATAACGATAGCCTCATGCAGGAGACAGTTATCATTCCAGGCTTCCAAGGTGACATGGACGACAAGGAGGTTGTCAGAGTTATAGTTTTCCTTCTGATGAGGGGCAGTATTTTGGACAGGTGGTCCAAGGCAATACTGAGGGTGGCATGGCGCAGGATACTGATTAAGTTCAGTTGACGATACAGTCTAAGAAGTTTGGATTTGGAGTTCATTTATGAGCTAGGTCCCATCAGGCATCCAGACATATTCTAAGACAGGTATTACTCATTTCGGGAGATGGATTTCTCCGCGAACTTGAGATATAGAGAGACATAGAAAGAAACAACAAAGCGGATCCACTCACTGAGGCTATTCCTCGAACGCAATAGTTCCGCAAGCGAGCTTTGTGGGACTGATTAGTAGAGGAGTTGGGTGTTCGGTATCACACGGGCTGTGAGTATGCGACATCGCAATAATTAGCCTTGAGTGCAAGTGGGAGATTGTTGGAGATAGTGCCCTCAGAGTCAATTATTAGGTCACAGGTACGTGATTGCAATGATTGAGGGAGGACCTGTTCCCATAGGACAGTCTTACTCGAGATGATAGTATGCTATCTGGTTTACCTTTATCATCGTGTACTGTTTTAGGTGACCTGACCGGTCGCTATTACACGTTGATAGAGCCCCTAGGATTCTTGCTTGACCACCAGCAGTATGAGGGCGATCATATAAGTGGGAGCTGGGGTCTATAAGCATATCCTTAATTGGTCCCTAGTCATGTGAGTTTCGAGACAGGGCATCGATACTCCAGAGTAGACTAGTGTATACAGTCGAGACCCCGGCAACGGCGCCATTTGATTGAAAGAATTTGAGTTAACCGCAATCAAGACGGTGTCGCTATGCAGCTAGCTGGTTGAGCACGGGTCGATCCACAGGGAGATGGTTGTATGTCCTTTCTTGTTTTAGACGAGTCAATAAAGAATTTGTGTATGAGTTTGTTCGATTCTAACCTATGTGTATTATTTGCAAGTATAAAGTTGTTAAGAAGAAGATACGAGATTGTAAGCTAAAGAAATCCGTACTCAAAACCTTTGAGCCGAGTCTTGACCAATTGAAGCTAAAGCAATCGGCAACAACGTGGATTAGGGGATTTAAGCGCGGTATTCGCGGAATACGGCTTATTTACCCTTGTCCTTCCGTTCTTGTCTCTTGCTTTCGCCTCCGGCCAAACCGAACGCAACCGGTCGCGGTTAAGAATCACCGTTACCTTGTTAGGGTAGGGTGCCTAACGGAGCGCTTGCGTATGGTTTGGGCGGAGTTCAATGGAAAATAACGGGAAAAGGAAATGAGAAAGAAGATATTAGCTTACAATACCGTATTTCATCTTAATAACAATAATTACAATCATTCACAAAATGAACAAAAGAGAGCAAAAGAAAAGAACAAAGAAAAGAAAAGATTACAAGTAATTAAGTGCATGAATTTAAATTGCAAATAAGTAAAGCAAGATAATAAAAAGAAAGTAATAAATAAGCAATAAAAAGAACTAGAAACTAGAACTCAAGACAAGCATGGGATCAATAGCCAACCCTTAAACTTGCAAGCTCAATCAAGAGGTTGCAAGATCAAGAGAAGGGTAGAGAACGCATGTGAAATGAAGCGCTAATTCCATAAGAAAATACTACCCTTGAGATCAATAACTAACCCTTAACCATTCAAGCTCAATGAAGAGGTTGAATGATTAAGAGGAAGCAAAAATCTCAAGGGGAAACTAAAGAAAAGAGAATGATACAAAAACCTTCATCTTCATTGATCTTCCACTCAAAAAGCTCTCACTACAATTTTCATGGAGAAAGAATGAAGAAGAAGAAGAAGAACTACACAAAAAACTACAAAAGAGGAACAAAGAATTGAACACCAAAGCTTGGCAAGTTCTGGGGTATTTATAGGAGGTGAATTGAGAACCTAGGGCAACAATCTGCCATAAAATGAATGTACCAAAATGCCCCCAAAAGATGACAGAGTGAGGAGACAGAACGGCCGCGGATCTGCGGCCTAGACCCCCTATTGGCCGCGGATCCACGGCCGTATGGTGGAGTTGGGTCATGGCGTTTTGTCGTGTTCCCTGGTTTACTTTTTCCTCGTGTTTGAAAACTTCAAACTGCACAAAAGTCTTCCAGAATATCAGCAGATTTGTTAGTCTAAGATTGCTTTCTTTTCTTCACTTTTGACTTTATCTCCCTCGAGCTCCGCGCACCCATTGATTCTTGTGCTGCCCCTCTCGTGCTCTGTGCTTGTCCGAGACATGAATGACCGCTGTCATATGTCTTGTCTCTGGAACCGGTACGCAGCACTGGACGGATATGGATGACCGAAACCCGGCTTTTATCTGTTGTCAACAGATGTTCTGTATTTGGTGTAACTGTGGAGATTTTTGTCTTGATTTGCAATATTTGTACTGGAAACCTGTAATCTGTAAATATGTAACAAACACGAATTAAAAGCACCTACCTATAAACACACGAGCATAAGAATGGGCGGTATAAAATGCAGTATTCTGGTATGAACAAGGGGCGGTGGCCGGTCTCACAAGCCACTGGTGTCAGTTGGATCACCTGAGATGTATACAGGTGCTCATTGGGTTATGAGTACACCGGACAGGACTCGCCGGGAACATGCCAGTTGGTCATATACCAGACGTCAGATGGCAGTTCCCTGGTGACATGTGTACAGGTTAGTTCATCGACCTGGGGATCGTCATTTGTCTTGTGTGAGTTCCCACTGTACTTTGATTACTACCCTACCACGGCTTAAAGGAGTCGTGCAAACAGGTTTTAGTTGGGTACAGTCCCGAGCCACATGGAGGCAGTGAGCGCATCTTCAGGGGTTCGTCTCTCCCGGTATTGGGGGTGAGGTCGCGCTGTGTCTAGGAGAGCCATTACACGAAGCCCTCGGCCGAGGCAAGGAGATTTACTGGTAGGTATTCTAGTAGTATCTCAGGGTGTTCTGGGCTACACTCCGACATGACTTGTACCGCTTTTGGGGGTCTGACTTTTACCAACCTCCTAGGCCCGCCATGCGATGCTCATAGACGATCGGACCGGACTGTACGGATATTGTCACTGACAGGCTCTGTAGGGTTGTCAGGCTGAGTTTGCTCACAGACGTCCCTTTTAGTCAATACCTGGTAGCCTGTTACGTATTGGCTTATACCTCTGACGTGCTAGTGGTTAAATCCACAACCAAGGTGTTGACGAGTCTTTAGAGTCCCCCACATTCAGTTACTCAGCTTTCGGGCGAAAAGCTGTAGAGGCCGTATGGAGATATGGCAAGGTCAGATCAGATACGTGCGGTATTGCACGGATCAGGATCGGACAGTTTGTACTATAGGCCGTATGGATATATGGCAGGGTTCGATCAGATACGTGCGGTATTGCACGGATCAGGATCGAACGGATATTATTGGCCGGCTTTGGTTTAAGCCGGATCCTAGTATAGTACAGTGTAGATTTTGTCTCATTGCATTTGTATTTCGGTCGGAATACAAATGCGAGTGTGTATGCACAGTATTGGGGTTTTCCTGTAATTTATTACGGGACCAGTTTTCTGGAGTTGCCAGTTTGCTTTCCGTTTCGGCCATATTTCTTTGTATCCTTCATTGGCCGAAGATTGGTGGAGGAGGGCTTATTTGCATTTGTGCAAATAAGCATTTGTGGAGGGTGGTCTTTGCTTTTTGTTGCATCATGATGGTGCACCATCCATTGACCTTGACTTCTTGACTTCTTCATGATGGCTTGACTTTTTGAAGTCATCATGCTTGATGATGGGTTATGATATGGTTGTTGAGTGTTGGATTTTGGTTGAGAATGATTTCTTTTTGCATGATAGCCTTCTCTCTCTCTCCCTTGGATTATTGGGTGGCTCCATTGATTTTGATACACTCTCACTCTCATTCTCTTCTCTCCCATTAGAGTGGCCGACCAAGCCATGGTGGCTGTCCCAATTTTTAGTGAGTGGGGTTCTCATTTTTGGTGACACAAAAATTCCCTTTGTTCATCCAAAAACATGCATATCATTTCCTCCTCCAATATAGCAATTCCTACCACCCCAAATGAGACTTGAGCACTACACATTCTACAGCAAATCTTGGGCACGTCGACTAGCCAGCTTCGTGCCCGAGTTGCCTCGGTATTGAGGTGGGAGCCCGTAAAAGAAGTAGGCGATGTGGTGCACTTCCGGCAACGAGGTGGAGACAGGACATTCCGCGGGAGATCGGGACGACGACGAGAAGACCGGAGGACTTGGATCAGTCGGTATATCTCTCTTCCCCATCTTGTAGTTAGCCAAGACTAGTTAATGGTTCGATCTGGGTATTAGTGCGCGGCGGTTTGCCAGTTCATGTAAAATTTAAGTTAATCACCGCTTCCGCATTTTGGCCTCGGGATGGAGGCCGGGGCGCCGCTGTGCACTTACAAATACATGTATAAGTATTATGTCCTTTGATGTGATCAGGGAGGAGAATACTTGTGCATAGAATTCCTGGGAATGAGATTCTCTCTCTGTACTTGTCACGCCCCGCTTCCCAGAGTACGCAAGTTTGGGCACGTGACATAGCCAACCATGCTACCTGTGGGTAGGAAGTATCCATCCACAGTCACATTACGGTTGTAAGGATATCAAGATCAAGATAATAAACTAAACTAATACATGTCCAAATCCATAATAACAAGAATCAATAAACAATAAGTGCGGAAGCTAATGATCCAATACAATGAATAAACAGTACGTCCCATAATGCGGGCTCACATCTGGAAATGAAAAGCAATAAATAAACTAAATCCTAAAGACTCACTGTTCAGCCTGCTGGCTGAAGTACTCCTGCTCGGTCGTCGACAAAGGTACGGGATCTGGGCCATGCAAAACCCAGACGTCAGCGCGTCATGATATCAAGTATATAGCATAAACATGGTAATAAACAATGCAAGCATGAACATGAATAAAGCAGCAACAAGAAGTAATAAACAGGGTAATGTGCAGTAGTGACTAAACGGTCCTATCAGGTTTTCTACTCTATAGTCTTTGAAACCAATTGATGAATCATCGATGTAACTCAATAGTATCCCGTGCGTGCCCGGGACCACGGTCATGATCCTCGGGGCTGAGTCCGAGACGTGCCGCTAAGCAGTAAAAGGTAGTAGGATAGACGAGTGATGTCAGCATCATCACTCCCGGACCGGCCAAGCCCGTAAGACTGATCAGAACAATGTATCGAACTGTTGAGTTACAAGTCGGTTTCACCTTTGATTTCCCCATACCCCCAACCTATGTATGTCAAGTCAGGTATTCAGTAGTCAAGGACTAATGCCAACGCAAGGTCAAGTAACAGTAGGTCTGTCTGGGTCGACAGCAGGAATGGTTAGGTTTGTCGGCATTAGGCATGAGATCAGGTAACAGGTCAGGTAATGTATAAAGGTGTCATGTCATGTCAAGAGTGTACGGTACCATATCATGTCAAGTAGGAAGTGTAACAGGTCATGTCAGGAAGCACAAGATGTCATGTGGGTGCTCATAATCAAACTATCATAAACATGTGTATAAATAAACAAGCATGAGTACTATTAGAACAATAAACTGGAACATGTAATATGATATGCAAATAGATATAATTTCAAGGATATGGATGCACAGTTATCGATTAGGGTTATATTTATAGTTCCAATATTAATTAGGATGCAATTTATTAAACATGGAGTGTTAATATCACATTATTATGTAGTAGTGTGATCTATGCTTGCAATTATATGTATCTTAAATGCGATAGATGCAAACGGGTATCCGAAAAGTTATAAAACTGTAAAATGGTAATGTGGGATGTACAACTAAACAATATATGATATAAATATTGATATAATAATATTAATATGGATAGCATATTCAAAGCGATTAGTAACTATAAAAGCTGTATTGATTAACCATGCACAAGAAGGTTCAGTTCAGAAATTCAGCGTCACCCTAATTTGTAAAATAGCTTAAAAATAACAAACGTTCTCCAAAAGGGACGTATCATATACCAAAACAAAGATAATTCAATAAGGTTTTCAGTTTTATAAGTATAAGCATCTCAGGTTATCCCTACAAAAAGTTATGAATATTCGAAGTTGAAAGTTTGCTGCTGGAATTTTCCTGGACAGCAGTTTGGAGACATTTTCATTTGCATTTTACGTTATTTAAACAATTTATTTTGCCAGTAAATACTTCATAGAGTTATAGTATTCTGAATTAGCTTCGTAACGAACTAAAGAACGTATACTAATGATTTTTCTATGATTTATAATGAATTTTATAAGATAAGGTGTACAGTAAATTTCAGATTTGTCATATCCGATTTTTCAACGACATTTCATATGTAAACTATAAGATTTTCAAATGTATAACATTATAAAATGAAGATTATAAAAGTATATAGCATGTAGCAAGATTAACTTGCCTCGATGGGTCGCGAATCGGGAAAACGGAACGTTAACCGTCGGCGGGGAAAACTCGCGACGGCGCACGGTTCACGGAATGAACCCAAACGACGAACGAAGGAACCACACGGGTCGGGGTATCTCGCTGGAACGTCGAGAAACATCACCGGCACGAAGGAATTCCGGCAACAAAAGAACAGTTAAAAGAAATGAGAAACGAGACATGAAGCAAGAAGAGAAAAATGATAAAGAGAAGTACGAGAGAATATATAAGGGAGAGGGAGAGAGAGGAAAAAGTGGAGAGAGAGAGAGAAAGTGGGGCCCACGGGGTTAAAGGGGAGGTTGCGATTGGCTGCGAGAATAAATTAAGAAGGATATAAAAGATTGTAAATTATTATATGGTTAACTTAAAGATTTAAAAGATAGGTAATGAACAGTAAGATATCAGGTTAGTTAGAAAAATATATGCGATGGTTTTAATAATATTAAAATTTAGGATTTTGGCGCCAAATGAAACATTTCCAAATTGCGCCCGGGTTGGGTCCAAAAATTCGAAATTCAAATAATAGGATTTTAGGCGGATTCCCAATTTTAAAATGAAATGTTTTATGATTAAAAAGCATACTCCCAAAACGGACACACGCACGTGCACGTAGCCATCCAAACTCGCCCGTTTCACTGAACGGGACGAGAATACAATGCACGGACGCTACCACGAGGCTAAGGGTGTCAAGTAGGCCAAGAAGAATATTTTCAATTTTATTTTAGATGCAAAAATTTGTTATATGCAGAATGACTTAGCCAGATAAAATTTTACAGTAAGACCCAAATAAGCAAGATAAATGAAATGAGTAATATCTAATGCTCAACCAATAACAGAAAATAGTAGCATTGGGCTCGGGTGTTACATTATACCCAACTACAAAAGAATTTCGTCCTCGAAATTCCAAGAATACAAGATAGAAAACTACAGGAAAAGGTGAGGAAACTTCTGTCGGATCTCGTCTTCTCGCTCCCAAGTGGATTCTCCATGCGATCGATTACCCCAAGAAACTAGCACAAGGGGTAACCTTGTTCTTAAGAACCTTTTCTCTCTGATCCTTGATTTCAACTGGTCGCTCTTCAAAAGTTAGGTCCTCCCGTACCGTCAACTCCGGATGATCCAAAACATGTGTTTCATCTCGAACATACTTACGGAGTTGAGATACGTGAAACATATCATGCACATTTGCCAAGGACTGCGGTAACGCCAAACGATATGCTACCTCACCAACACGCTCCACGATCTCAAGGGTCCAACGAATCGAGGACTGAGCTTTCCTCGCCTTCCAAAACGAATCACCCCTCTAGTCGGTGATATCTTCAGGAATACCAAATCACCCACGGCGAACTCTAGAGGTTTTCTTGATGTGTCGGCCCAACCTTTCTGTCTGTCTTGAGCTGCCTTCATATGCTTCCTGATTGTATTCACCTTCTCGACTGTCTGCACCACCAAATCTGGTCCTAGTAACCTTCGTTCACCAACATCATCCCAACAAACAGGTGAACGGCACTTGCGACCATACAGTGCTTCAAACGGGGCCATCTGAATTGTTGCTTGGAAGCTGTTGTTGTATGAAAACTCCACCAGGTGTAGATGATCTTCCCAAGAACCTTTGAAGTCTAACATGCAAGCCCTCAACATATCTTCAAGGGTCTGGATCGTTCTCTCTGATTATCCATCAGTCTGGGGATGATAAGCTGTGCTGAACTTCAATCGAGTCTCCAAACTTTCTTGTAAACTCCTCCAAAAGGTGCGACAAGAATCGAGTGTCCCGATCGGACACGATGCTTACCGGCACTCCATGCAATCTGACAATCTCCTGCATGTATCGCTCTGCCAAAGTCTCTGTCGATTGACCAACCCGAAAAGGAATAAAGTGAGCTGCCTTGGTCAACCGATCGACAATCACCCATACCGCATTGTTGCCCTTTGGACTCCGAGGTAAAGCCGTCACGAAATCCATGGTTATATGTTCCCACTTCCACTGAGGAATCGGAAGTGGTTGCAACAAACCAGCAACCCTTTGGTGTTCAGCCTTGACTTGCTGACACACCAAGCACTTAGCCACGAAGCGAGCAATTTCCCGCTTCATACCTTCCCACCAGAAGTGCTGTCGAATATCTCGGTACATCTTTGTCCCTCCTGGATGTACAGAGTAAGCTGAACTGTGTGCCTCCTTCATAAGCTCTTCACGTACACCCCCTTTTGGCACACACACACGGCTACCATATCTCAACGAACCATCATATGGATCAGTAAATCGGTTCGTAGTCCGGCTCCAACCTGTTCTCGAAACTTTTTCAGTCTAGGATCCTGCGATTGTGTCGCTTTAATCTTCTCAACTAAGGACGACTGTACTTGCAACTGCATCAACTGTCCTGTAGAATGTGGTAGCACAACTTCTAAGTCAAATCTTCGAAAATATGCAATGATCTCCCCCTGTGTAGTTAACACCTGAATTGCTGGTAACCGACTAAGCGCATCCGGCACAACATTAACCTTCTCCGGATGGTACTTAAGATCAAGATCGTAGTCAGCCCTCAGCTCCAACCATCTACGCTGCCTCATGTTAAGCTCCTTCTGTGTAAACACATACTTCAAGCTCTTATGATCTGTAAAAACTTCGACTCTTTCCCCCAAAAGGTAGCGTCTCCAAATCTTCAGACCGAAAATCACAGCCGCACGCTCCAAGTCATGAGTTGGATAATTCTTCTCATGGGTCTTCAACTGTCTCGATGCGTATGCTACAACCTTCCCATGCTGCATCCAAACACATCCCAATCCTTTCCCAGATGCGTCGCTATGAATCACTAGTCCTCCGGAATTGTCTGGTACGGTCAGGATAGGGGCGGTTATCAACTTCTGCTTCAACGTCTCAAAAGCCAACGCGCACTTATCCGTCCATACAAAAGGTACCTCCTTGCGCGTAAGCTTGGTCAACGGTTCTGCCAAACGAGCGAAGTTTTCCACAAATCTCCTGTAGTATCCGGCTAATCCAAGGAAACTTCTTATCTCCGCAACATTCTTTGGAGTTGGCCAATCTCGAACTGCTGCAATCTTCTCGGGATCGACGGCGATTCCATCGCCCGACACGACATGCCCCAGAAACTTCACTTCTTCCAGCCAGAATTCGCACTTACTCATCTTCGCAAATAACTTCTCTTGTCTCAGCGTCTGCAGTGCGATCCTTAAGTGCTCAGCATGCTCTTCTGGACTCTTCGAGTACACCAGAATATCGTCAATGAATACCACAATAAACTGGTCCAAGAACGGTGAAAAGATCCTGTTCATCAAATCCATAAATATTGCTGGCGCATTAGTCACTCCGAAGGGCATCACTAGATACTCGAAATGTCCATATCGAGTTCGAAACGCCGTCTTGCAAATGTCTTCTGCCTTCACTCGGACCTGATGATATCCTGATCGCAAGTCCAGTTTCGAGAATACCCTCGCGCCACTAAGCTGCTCAAAAAGTTCTCCAATGCGAGGGATCGGGTACTTGTTCTTAATAGTCACCCGGTTTAATTCTCGGTAATCGATGCACATTCTTCTCGTGCCATCCTTCTTCTTTACTAAAAGAACTGGAGCTCCCCAAGGTGAGTTGCTGCTTCGAATCCATCCCTTCTCGAGTAATTCACCCACTTGTTTCTTAACTTCTTCCAATTCCACCGGTGCCATCGGATAATAAGATTTTGATACTGGCGCTGCACCAGGAATGAGGTCAATCGCAAACTCCACATCTCGGTTCGGCGGTAGGCCTGAAATATCTTCAAACACATCCATAAAGTCGCGGACAACTGCCGGCTCTTCATTTCTATCCGCAACCATAGCCGCAAGAACATTGTTCGTCGGCCTAGCCCTAAACTCGACTGGCCCGACGGAACTGCTTCCTTACCGCAACTGCTGTCTGCATCGTTGGCCGCGAAAGGTCCAGCGAGACTACTGAGTCTCGTCCACTCCGCTGCATGCACGTCCACGGTTGCTCCATTCTGCCTTAGTCCGATAAATTTCTCCTCCATTTCCTCCCGTGCAGTCCGCGGGAAGAACTTTTCCAAGAAACTTTTAGAGAAATCCGCCCAACTGATTGGCTTGGACAAGCGGGTCTCCTCCACCAGCCACCACTCTCGGGCGTAATCCACCAGCTGAAAGCGCACCACATCAACTCTCTTGTCGTCTGGGATCTGTGCCGCAATCAGTAAATTCTCCGTGTCTACTAGCCACTGCTCGGCTGGCAATGGCTCCTCCAGAAAAGTGAAAGTAGACGGATCCAAAAGTCTGAAATCTGCTACGGTCCTTACTCGGTCAACTGGTCTAGTTCCAACATCGTTTACAGACTGCTGGACGATCTGCAAACCTTCCTGAAACAAGTCCGCTTGCTGCTGGATCAGCTCGGTCTGTCTCTTTGATTTCCAACATTTCTCTTATCACTCCAAGCATGGCGGCTTTGTTCACATGCCTCCGGTACGTCTTCAACCTCTTACCTGTCATAATCCTGAACTCAAAATACCCAACATTAGCATGATGATAGATTCTGAATGTGGATCAAGGCTAGAACTCCAAGATACTTAAATAGAGTACTGCATTGTAGCTATGCCGCGGTATCATAGCCGCAATTACTTAACTCCACCCAAGTCGCCCAAGTCCTAGGGATAACAAGAAATCAGGTTTCCGAGTTGACAATGCAAAGTAAGTTTGCACGTCGTAAAAGATATAATTAGGAAGAATGTGATTCAAGAATGGTAAAACGGTCAAGGTGGCAGGACATGTTTCCTAAACACGGGTATTCTGATTCGTGTATTGGGTACAATACCCAACTACAAAAGAATCAACCCGACTAACCTATGGCTCTGATACCATAAAACCATGTCACGCCCCGCTTCCCAGAGTACGCAAGTTTGGGCACGTGACATAGCCAACCATGCTACCTGTGGGTAGGAAGTATCCATCCACAGTCACATTACGGTTGTAAGGATATCAAGATCAAGATAATAAACTAAACTAATACATGTCCAAATCCATAATAACAAGAATCAATAAACAATAAGTGCGGAAGCTAATGATCCAATACAATGAATAAACAGTACGTCCCATAATGCGGGCTCACATCTGGAAATGAAAAGCAATAAATAAACTAAATCCTAAAGACTCACTGTTCAGCCTGCTGGCTGAAGTACTCCTGCTCGGTCGTCGACAAAGGTACGGGATCTGGGCCATGCAAAACCCAGACGTCAGCGCGTCATGATATCAAGTATATAGCATAAACATGGTAATAAACAATGTAAGCATGAACATGAATAAAGCAGCAACAAGAAGTAATAAACAGGGTAATGTGCAGTAGTGACTAAACGGTCCTATCAGGTTTTCTACTCTATAGTCTTTGAAACCAATTGATGAATCGTCGATGTAACTCAATAGTATCCCGTGCGTACCCGGGACCACGGTCATGATCCTCGGGGCTGAGTCCGAGACGTGCCGCTAAGCAGTAAAAGGTAGTAGGATAGACGAGTGATGTCAGCATCATCACTCCCGGACCGGCCAAGCCCGTAAGACTGATCAGAACAATGTATCGAACTGTTGAGTTACAAGTCGGTTTCACCTTTGATTTCCCCATACCCCCAACCTATGTATGTCAAGTCAGGTATTCAGTAGTCAAGGACTAATGCCAACGCAAGGTCAAGTAACAGTAGGTCTGTCTGGGTCGACAGCAGGAATGGTTAGGTTTGTCGGCATTAGGCATGAGATCAGGTAACAGGTCAGGTAATGTATAAAGGTGTCATGTCATGTCAAGAGTGTACGGTACCATATCATGTCAAGTAGGAAGTGTAACAGGTCATGTCAGGAAGCACAAGATGTCATGTGGGTGCTCATAATCAAACTATCATAAACATGTGTATAAATAAACAAGCATGAGTACTATTAGAACAATAAACTGGAACATGTAATATGATATGCAAATAGATATAATTTCAAGGATATGGATGCACATCGATTAGGGTTATATTTATAGTTCCAATATTAATTAGGATGCAATTTATTAAACATGGAGTGTTAATATCACATTATTATGTAGTAGTGTGATCTATGCTTGCAATTATATGTATCTTAAATGCGATAGATGCAAACGGGTATCCGAAAAGTTATAAAACTGTAAAATGGTAATGTGGGATGTACAACTAAACAATATGTGATATAAATATTGATATAATAATATTAATATGGATAGCATATTCAAAGCGATTAGTAACTATAAAAGCTGTATTGATTAACCATGCACAAGAAGGTTCAGTTCAGAAATTCAGCGTCACCCTAATTTGTAAAATAGCTTAAAAATAACAAACGTTCTCCAAAAGGGACGTATCATATACCAAAACAAAGATAATTCAATAAGGTTTTCAGTTTTATAAGTATAAGCATCTCAGGTTATCCCTACAAAAAGTTATGAATATTCGAAGTTGAAAGTTTGCTGCTGGAATTTCCCTGGACAGCAGTTTGGAGACATTTTCATTTGCATTTTACGTTATTTAAACAATTTATTTTGCCAGTAAATACTTCATAGAGTTATAGTATTCTGAATTAGCTTCGTAACGAACTAAAGAACGTATACTAATGATTTTTCTATGATTTATAATGAATTTTATAAGATAAGGTGTACAGTAAATTTCAGATTTGTCATATCCGATTTTTCAACGACATTTCATATGTAAACTATAAGATTTTCAAATGTATAACATTATAAAATGAAGATTATAAAAGTATATAGCATGTAGCAAGATTAACTTGCCTCGATGGGTCGCGAATCGGGAAAACGGAACGTTAACCGTCGGCGGGGAAAGCTCGCGACGGCGCACGGTTCACGGAATGAACCCAAACGACGAACGAAGGAACCACACGGGTCGGGGTATCTCGCTGGAACGTCGAGAAACGTCACCGGCACGACGGAATTCCGGCAACAAAAGAACAGTTAAAAGAAATGAGAAACGAGACATGAAGCAAGAAGAGAAAAATGATAAAGAGAAGTACGAGAGAATATATAAGGGAGAGGGAGAGAGAGGAAAAAGTGGAGAGAGAGAGAGAAAGTGGGGCCCACGGGGTTAAAGGGGAGGTTGCGATTGGCTGCGAGAATAAATTAAGAAGGATATAAAAGATTGTAAATTATTATATGGTTAACTTAAAGATTTAAAAGATAGGTAATGAACAGTAAGATATCAGGTTAGTTAGAAAAATATATGCGATGGTTTTAATAATATTAAAATTTAGGATTTTGGCGCCAAATGAAACATTTCCAAATTGCGTCCGGGTTGGGTCCAAAAATTCGAAATTCAAATAATAGGATTTTAGGCGGGTTCCCAATTTTAAAATGAAATGTTTTATGATTAAAAAGCATACTCCCAAAACGGACACACGCACGTGCACGTAGCCATCCAAACTCGCCCGTTTCACTGAACGGGACGAGAATACAATGCACGGACGCTACCACGAGGCTAAGGGTGTCAAGTAGGCCAAGAAGAATATTTTCAATTTTATTTTAGATGCAAAAATTTGTTATATGCAGAATGACTTAGCCAGATAAAATTTTACAGTAAGACCCAAATAAGCAAGATAAATGAAATGAGTAATATCTAATGCTCAACCAATAACAGAAAATAGTAGCATTGGGCTCGGGTGTTACAGTACTACTCCTCTGAATACACCACAGCACAACGGTGTATCAGGGTGGAGCAATCGCACCATATTAGATATGGTGTGCTCTATGATAAGTACTACTGAGTTACCTATTTCCTTTTGGGGTTGTGCACTTGAGAAGCTGCATACCTATTGAATTAGGTTCGAATCAAATCAGTGCCTACCACTCCATATGAGATATGGTATGGGAAGAGCCTATCTCTTAAGTAAGTTAAGATTTAGGATTGTCCGACCTATGTCTAAAGCAAAATCCGGACAAGATCGAGGCAAGGTCAGTTCTGTAGAACTGGATAGGTTCCAGCTATACAAAACTGCTGATGATTTGACAGAACCAAAGGATTCAATAGTCTCCGACGAACCTCAGCCTCTCCACCGTTCTGGTAGGGTTTCTCATCCGTCTGAGAGATACATCGATTTCTCGATGACAGTGGGAGCGAGGAATGCATCATGAGATGATGACCTAACTAGTTTCGAGCAGGCCATCGAGAGTAAGGACTCTGTAAGAATGGCTGGATGCTTAGCGATCTGAGATGGAATCCATGTACACCAGCAAAGTATGGACTTTAGCTGCTATATCTGAAGGGTTAAATCCCTATCAGGAGTAAGTATATCTTGAGAAGATTACTTGGTGTAGATGGAAAGGTTGAGACTTTCAAAGCTAGACTTGTTAAAGTTTTTCGTCATCGACCAGGCGTGGATAATGATGAAACCTTTTCAGGGACTATGCTTAAGTCCATTCAGATCCTACTTGGCATTGCTACATCCTACTTTTCTAAATAATGATTTAGAAGAGAAAGTCAATAAGAACACAGCCAGAGGGCTTCGTAAACAGTAGGAGCAGCGGAAACATGTGCAAGTTGCTTTACATAATGAAGCAGGCATCGCGGAGTTGGAACGTCTATTTTGATGTGATAGTCAAAGTGTTTGACTTCATCAAAATGGTAGATGAACCTTGTATATACAAAAAAGGTAGTAGGGAGTATGGTGGTAATCCTCGTAGAGTACGTAGATGACATACTCTTGATAGGGAAGGAGATTCCTATGCTACGCTCGGTCAATCTCCGCTTATCACAAGGATTCTCCAAATAGGATAAAGGTGATACCTCCTCGATCCTGGGGAGAATCACTGGAAAAGTTCCAGGGTGATAAGGACGACTGAATGTCAGTCGCAGGCATTGTCTTTACCCTCGGTAAAGGGACGGTATGTTGGAAGAGTTCCAAGCTAGATACCGTGGCAAACTAGACGATAAAGGCTGGTAACATCGCTATTAAAGATACTACCAAAGAGGCAGTTTGGGTGTATATTGGTTCATAAGATGAACTAGGTTCCTACCTTGTATGACAATGGAAGTGTGGCTTTAGCCCAGGAACCCTGGTCCCATCAGTGACCCGGACATATTCTGAGGCAGCATCACCTGATCATGGAGATAGTTGATCTCCAGAGTGATCGAGATTAGGAGAGTAGACTCAGAGGACAACACGGCGGATCCACTCACAAAGGTCTTTTCCCAAAGAGAGACTTTTATGGGATGGTTGAGTATTAGATACTGCAACCACTGCTACAGATGGCCCTAGTGCAAGTGGGAGATTGTTAGTTATATGTAGGCCCTAAAGGCCATTACTGTACATTGGATGTATATTGTAGTGGATGCTGGGACATATATAGGTAGGACTTTCTTGCTCGACATGATAGTACGCTATCTGGTTGCTCTTTATCTTAACATGTATACTTTCTGTCTCTCTGTTACATGTTGATAAAGCCCTTAGGATGTGTACTCGACTTCTAGGACTATGATGTAGATCATACTAGTGGGGCCTGGGTAGTCCATGAGTACATCCTTCTATGTTCCTAGTCGTGGGAATATCGAGACAGGGTATCGATATTCCAGAGTAGACTTGCGTATATCCTCTCGACCCATGTGATGGGCGATGGATGATCCCATATCCATTGGTGTTTGACATCAGAGATGGTATGCGGGTGCTCAGTGAAAGGTTCCTAGGCACCCTATAGAGGTCTCACAACGAACATGCCAATTTAAAAATTATTGGTGCCGAGAAACCCTAACACGAATCTTAGACTAGAATTCTAGGCGAAACACAAAACTAGTTAACTACTTAACTAGAAGTGAGAAGCTACAACCTTTGTAGATCCGGATACCCACTTCCTTAGCTCCACGAGGGCGTCCTCTCGCTGTCCATCTTGAACCTTGGACTCTCGTGACGGCTTCATCGGAGAAACGTGCGGAATAGGTCGTCGGCTTCGTGTCAAAGACGATCTACGTCGAGGTTGCACAAGCTCAAGCTCCGACTTCACAAAGTAGTGAAACTTATGAAGAAAACACCCAAAACCACTTGGCAAGAGGTAGAGGATGAAGAAATAGGAGGTGGGTTCACTTTAGATTTGGATTTCTCTCAATAGATCTCAAGTTGCCATTAATGGCATCTAGGTTTCTCACTTGAAGAAGAAGAAGAAGATGATAGAATTGTATGATCAAAGTGTAATGGAAAAAGAATAATAAAACAATACTTATCATCTTCTAACCATGGTCAAGTGTAGAGAATAGACCATGGTTAGTGGGATTGGTTAGGGTTTAGTATGATGACAAAATGGTATCATTAGTCAAAGCTTCATGAAGCTTCACCATTCTTCATGATAAAATGAAACCAATTTGTTTTCATAAATCCATTTAAATAAATAATAAATGGATAAAATAATAAGTGAATAAAATATAAACCCTAACCAATTGCATAACCATGGTTGCATTCTTTACACAAAGCCAAAACAACATGCATCATCAAACATGATACATTCAAGTGTACACAAAACATATCACATATACAATGTGCACTTCAAGTGAGAAAAATCCGTTTAAAGTGAACCAATACTAGTTAATGCAAAGTAATATATCAAATATATAATTATACATTAAATCATTAAATCAACACTTGATTCAATGATCCGGTTATATCGCATACAACCGACTAGTATCTAATGTATCGATTTATCGAATCAATGATTCGATAACTAGGTCATATCCAATATAACCAATCGAAACATTTATCGCGAGAATCAAATACGGTATCACATACACGCATTATTCTCGGTCCCGCACATATCTCATATGCACTCCTATTTCGTTTCGCTTGAGCTAGGAAACCTCTGTGTAGGACTCTAAAGACTCGTCAATACGCCGGTAGCAGATGATGATCATATCAAGCACCCACAAGCCGCAAGAGGTCTGCTAAACGTAACGGCCACCCGGGTATTGAGCGATCAGAAGATCGACGAGCTAGCCCGCTCACACTCCTGCGAATCCGACCAGTAACACTTACCATACAGTCCGGTCTCTTCGTCTGATATGTCGCATATAAAGTCTAGGGGCGGTATACGTCAGACCCCAATAACCGATAAGTCGTGCCGATGTGAGGCTCATAACGGGTCGAGAAACTACTGGTAACACTTACCAGCAAATCTCTAATCAGCCCTGGCCAGGGACTTCCCTGCTACGGCCAATCGAGCACTGCGCAACATCAACCCCCAATACCGGGAGAGACGAAACCCCTCCTATCGCTCATTGCCTCCATGTGACTCGGGACTGTGCCCAAAGACCACCGTTTTGCACGCCCTCATGGACGTGGTAAGGTGGAGATCAAAGCACAGTGGGAATCACACAAGACTCTATGACGATCTCGGGTCTACAGACTATCCTGTACAAGTGTCACCTGAGAACTGCCATCTGACGTGAGGTATAATACCATCTAGGAGTTCTCGACGAGTCCGTCCAGTGTACCCAGTCTCCACTGAGCACCCGTACACCATCTCTGATGTCAAACACCAATGGATATGGGATCATCCATCGCCCATCTCATGGGTCGAGAAGCGTATACGCTAGTCTACTCTGGTATATCGATGCCCCGTCTCGATACACCCACGACTAGGGACCTTGAAGGATGTACTTATGGACTACCATGTCTCCACTAGTATGATCTGCATCACAGTCCAGGTAGTCAAGTACATATCCTTAGGGCTTTACCAACATGTAACTATAAGACAGTATAAAGAGACTAGTGTACATGTTAAGATAAAGAGTAACCAGATAGCATACTATCATATCGAGCAAGAAAGTCATCTCTATATATGTCCAAGCATCCAATATAATATACATCATCTGTACAATACTGGCCTCTAGGGCATACATACAACTAACAATCTCCCACTTGCACTAGGGCCAGCTGCTGTAGTATCGCATACCGAGCATCCCGAAGAGTCTCTCAAACTGTATCTGGGGAATGGCCTTCGTGAGTGGATCCGCGGTGTTGTTCTTCGTGTCAACCCTCCTGACCTCGATCTCCCGGCGATCAACTATCTCCCGGATCAAGTGATACCGCCTCAGAATATGCCTGGACCGCTGATGGGACCTGGGTTCCTTGGCCAAAGCCACCGCTCCATTGTTATCGCAATACAAAGGTATTGGACGCTCAATGGATGGAACCACTCCAAGTTCAGTAATGAACTTCTTGATCCAGACAGCCTCTTTGGCAGCATCGTTGGCAGCGATGTATTCAGCCTCCATCGTCGAGTCTGCCACGGTTTCCTGCTTGGAACTCTTCCAGCTAACCGCCCCTCTGTAAAGGGTAAAGACAAAGCCCGACTGCGACTTAGAGTCGTCCTTATCACTCTGGAAGCTCGAATCGGTAAAAGACTCCACTTGGAGTTCTCCGTTACCATACACCAAGAACATATCTCTAGTTCTTCGCAAGTACTTGAGAATGCTCTTCACAGCTGTCCAGTGACTCTCTCCAGGATCAGCTTGATACCTGCTCACTATACTTAGTGAGTATGCTACATCGGGTCTGGTACATAGCATCGGATACATGATAGAGCCTACTGCCGAAGCATAGGGTATCCCTTGCATGCGAGCTCTCTCCAAATCAGTCTTGGGAGACATCTCTTTGGAGAGAGTGACTCCAGAGATCGTGGGCATGTTCCCACGCTTGGACTCTTCCATACTAAACCTCTTTAGTATGGTGTCAATGTACCTGGATTGGGACAATCCTAAAATCCGTTTGGATCTATCTCTATAGATCCTAATCCCCAATATGCAGGAGGCATCACCAAGATCTTTCATTGAGAATCTTTGTGATAAGAAGAGCTTGACCGATTGCAGCATAGGAATATCATTTCCTATCAAGAGTATGTCCTCCACGTACAATACGAGGAAGACAACCTTACTCTCTGCCACCTTCTTGTAGATACAAGGTTCATCTGGATTTTTGACGAAATCAAACTCTTTGATAACGACATCAAAGCAGATGTTCCAACTCCGCGATGCTTGCTTTAATCTATAAATGGATTTAAGCAGCTTGCACATCTTCCCGCTGCTCCTACTGTCTACGAAGCCCTCTGGCTGAGTCATGTACACGCACTCTTCTAAATCACCATTTAGAAAGGCGGTCTTAACATCCATTTGCCAGATTTCGTAATCATGATAAGCAGCGATGGCAAGCATGATCCGGATGGATTTAAGCATAGCTACTGGAGAAAAGGTCTCGTCATAGTCCACACCTGGCCTTTGACGAAAACCTTTTGCTATAAGTCTAGCTTTGAAAGTCTCCACTTTCCCATCTACACCAAGTTTCTTCTTGAAGATCCACTTGCTCCCAATGGGTTTTACCCCTTCAGGAGCAACTTCCAAAGTCCATACTTTGTTGGTGTACATGGATTCCATCTCGGACCTCATAGCATCCAGCCATTTCACTGAGTCACCACTCGTGATGGCCTGCTCGAAACTAGTCGGGTCATCATCTTCCATGATGCAATCCTCGCTTCCACCGTCAATGAGAAAACCGTAGTATCTTTCTGGTGGACGAGAAACCCTACTAGATCGGCGGAGAGGCTGAGGTTCGTCGGGTACTACTGAATCCTCTGGTTCTACCAAGTCCTCTGTTATAGTTTGTGTCGCTGGAACCTCTTCCAGTTCTACCTCAATGCCACCTATCTGTTTCATAAGAAAACCTTTTTCTAAGAAAGTGTCATGCCGAGAAACAAACACTTTTTGTTCCTCGGGATGGTAGAAGATATACCCCTGTGAATTTTTGGGATATCCTACAAACTTACATAAGACAGATCTTGCCTCGAGTTTGTCCGGATTTTGTCTTTTGACATAGGCTGGACAACCCCATATCTTAACATACTTAAGAGATGGTCTCTTCCCTTTCCATATCTCATATGGAGTGGTAGGCACTGATTTGGTAGGAACCATATTCAATAGGTGTATGGCTGTCTCAAGCGCATACCCCCAGAAGGAAATAGGTAACTCAGCTGTACTCATTGAACGCACCATATCTAATAGGGTGCGATTCCTTCGTTCCGATACACCGTTGTGCTGTGGTGTATAAGGTGGAGTAAGCTGAGAGAGAATCCCATTCTCTTTTAGATAATCTTGGAACTCATTGCTCAAGTATTCTCCTCCTCGATCAGATCGAAGGATCTTAATACTTTTTCCCATTTGGTTCTCTACTTCGTGCTTATATTCTCTGAATTTCTCAAAAGCTTCAGACTTGTGTTTCAATAGGAACACATGCCCGTATCTAGAGAGATCGTCAGTGAATGTAATGAAGTAGGAAGAACCGTTCCTGGCAAGGGTAGACATGGGACCGCATACATCAGTATGTACCAGTCCTAAGAGTTCAGTAACTCTTTTTCCGTGTCCACTAAACGGAGCTTTGGTCATTTTTCCTTTGAGACATGAATGGCAAGTATTATAAGATGATAATTCGAACGGATTCAAATAACCATCCTTATGTAACTTAGCCAGTCGTGTCGCATTGATATGACCAAGTCTACAATGCCACAAGAAGGATTCGTTCATTTCTGAACTCTTCCTCTTGTGTGTGTTTTGTATATTGAGGACTGCATTTTGATTTAGAATGAATATGCCATTATGTAGCGAGCCTGATGCAATCAACTTTTGATCTAGAAATATGTTCATAACATTTTCCTTTACTACAAAATTATATCCTTCTTTACTCAATAAAGAAACAGATATAATGTTGCACATCATGTTTGGTATATAATAGCACTCATTCAGAATTATTGTATCACCACTTGGTAATACCAGGTGATATTCGCCAACTGCTTTGGCTGCAACATTTGCACCGTTCCCTACTTGAACGGAATGATCACCTTTTCCCAGTTCTCTACCTTTTCGCAGCCCATGTAACATCTTGCATATGTGGGATCCTGATCCGGTATCTAATACCCAGGACGTAGGGTGAACTGAGAAACAGTTCTCAATGACAAACACACCCGAAGATAATGCATCAACATGCATGTTCTCCGTTTGGGCGGTGTGAGAATCCAGATATTCTCCTGTTTCCTGTTCATTCTTATAACACTTATAAGATAGAACGGGTCCAACGTTCCCCTGCACAGTATAACATGCGGGTTCGGTCAATACATCCATATTATTATCTTGATTAAGGCATGAACTGGTCGCTACCTGGAGAGAGAGAGAAGAAAACACTTTAGCGTATGCTCGTGCAAGATCAGATTGGTTATTATCTTATCTAATCAGGATGGCTCCCACTGCTTTTTATCAAATCTTCCTCCAAACCCTAAAAGGAAAGATTAGCCGGGATTAATTACACACTACAAGTTCGCTAATCTTTCGGCCAGGCCAGTGTCGGTACTTTGAGGGAGGTCCCCCGTGCTTTCGCACGAACCTAATTAATGTAAACCTCGTTTTCCCAGAGGCGTAACCCCGTTGACACCTTTCTAGACACCTACTTGATCAGCTAATTGCAATGTGTAAAACTCTCCCAGGAGTAACTCTTACTCGCAGTGGGTATCGGGATCCAACTATCTCATAGAAGGTATGCAATCTCATTGCAAATTTCAACACTTGAAATTCCCGATAATATTTTACCCCTAGTGTTCTATGACCTTGACGAATGCCAAACAACCCATAGTCCACTAGTCAAGTTCAACCCGTACATTTCTTGATTGAATTAAACCCATCCGCACGACCCTTGACGAATGCCAAACAATGCCGTACGAATACCCTAATCCAATCTGCATCATATGCATAAGCAGATAAATACTAGTTAGCTACCGTACACTACGCCTTGACGAATGCCAAACTACCGTAGCACGAATACTAAGTAGTACTTATCTGAAATGACGGAGGGCTACGCAGGTTTTCATAAAACCATGAGCGTAATGAACTTGATATCGTTGTAGAATCAAATGAAGTTTTGAAATGGAGTGATTTTGAGGCTTTTCCAGTTTTGCTAAAGGAATCACTCCCGGTGAAGGGATCTCGGTCCTTTCCTCGTCGAATGAGGTGCGGGATATATCATATATATCACTGTGCAAAGCAAAAACTCTTAAAAGCAATCAAAACCAAACCGAGTGTGTAGCATCTGCCAGTTACTGCTAAAGGAGTCACTCCCGGTGAAGGGACTCGGTCCTTTCCTCATCGAATAAGGTGCAGGGTATATCATATATGCCACTATGCAAAGCAAGAACTGTAGCTACCTGTTTTATTTTAAAATTTGATTCTACAACATCTTAGGTTTCTTATCTTTCATTAATCACATTAATGAAGTCCCATCATTTAAATACCTAAACATCACAGATAGATATGACGTACACTTATGCCATCCGCATTCGCCTCGATGTCCCCTCGTGCACCGTTAGGTTAGGTAACTAACGACAGAGCAGGGCAGGGCTAGCGCGGGTGTAAAACATAAGTAACGTCTATATAATATATCATATATACTATATACTATATCCATCACAGAGTCACAACACAGATATCGCAGCAGAATAAACATATGAAATATTGGATATACTAGGACGTCCGTGTTTTCAATACGAGCCAGTATAAAACACGGATTCCACGGTCGTGATGAATAGCCAATCCCACACCCCTAGACCCCTACGAGAGCGGCAAGCAACCCTGCCAATCCTAGGGTTAGGAGACCCGGACTCGACTCCTCGAGCTGGTCTCCCACTGAACCCCAGAACCCGGTTACTTGTGCTCCTCTCCTTGGGTCTATCCTAATGCGGAAAAGTAAATAATATACAAAAGGTGACATCTTCCGCTACCTGGAAGTGCCCCAAATAAAAGAATATTACATACAAGTTTTTACATGAATGAAAATGAAAAACACTCATCTCACATAAAAACCCCCGGCTATTCGAACACGACGATCCAATATAACATATCCAGCAACACATAACATCACATGTCATCAACGTAAGTAAGTATGTATACCCCAATTGTCGTTGACGTATAGCAACGAAACCGGCGATATGAACATACTACACTTACGGTCACAGAAAAGAAAGTGTAAAACTACAACAATTGGAATCCGCAACTACTTTAGACATCGCATGCCTAATCAAATGAAATACTTAGACATCACATGACTAACAGATATAAATCCTGCATTTTAGTCTCATTATCGAAAACTCTTTTCAATATCATATGGGACTAAACTGCTAAATTTATAACATTCATTCAGTTATCTCATAACTGTTTGTGAATTCCAATTATTGTATCACATTCCAGATAAACAGAAAATGTTAAACTTTCCGATCGAACAGTCGAATACCCAAGTTTTCCCGATACAGTCCAACACATGAAATAAGTCTAGCAACATTCAGTTCGTGCCTCAGTACCAACGGTCCAGCCGTAGAAGGGTCAAGCCAACGCCTCACATGTGGCACGCCGTACTGCCCCAAACCCGAAGGTTCAAAGGGCAGTTCAAGACGGTCACATAATCGAGTTAAGGTTTGTTGTCTTCTAGAGGGTCCATCGCGTTACTTGCACTACTTAAAACGTCGTTAAACTACGGAAAAATCCAACATTTGGAAATTTCCCGACAGGGGAAAAGTTGGGTATTTATATCCGGTCGAACTTTTTAACATATTCTATAAATTATCCGGAAATACACAAAGACGAAATTTGATAATCCGATCGAACTATAGAAGCTCCAAAGCAACCCCAGAAAGTGCAACTCATGAAAAATATTAAAACAACCAGAGAACTCAGCACTGTTAAATAAGAGTTACTGTGCAAAAATATAGGGATGACGTCATCAAGCCGCCGCGGAACCGCCGCCTAAGCTGGCTTAGGCCGCGGTTCCGCCGCGCTTGTCACTGTTCATGGAATAAAATTTGCGTCGTAATTCTTAGAATTCCCTGCTGAGTTTTCTGCATATTTTTAATTTTGAAAAATCCACGATTTTAGAAAAACTACAGAGAGCAATTTTTGGGGTTCAGTTTCGGTTCGATCGGAGTTCAAATTCCGTCTAGACTTCGCCTAAGGCTCTAGCTAGTATCTGATACCAGTGAAAGGTTCCTAGGCACCCTATAGAGGTCTCACAAGGCATCGAACATGCCAATTTAAAAATTATTGGTGCCGAGAAACCCTAACACGGATCTTAGACTAGAATTCTAGGCGAAACACAAAACTAGTTAACTACTTAACTAGAAGTGAGAAGCTACAACCTTTGTAGATCCAGATACCCACTTCCTTAGCTCCACGAGGGCGTCCTCTCGCTGTCCATCTTGAACCTTGGACTCTCGTGACGGCTTCATCGGAGAAACGTGCGGAATAGGTCGTCGGCTTCGTGTCAAAGACGATCTACGTCGAGGTTGCACAAGCTCAAGCTCCGACTTCACAAAGTAGTGAAACTTGTGAATAAAACACCCAAAACCACTTGGCAAGAGGTAGAGGATGAAGAAATAGGAGGTGGGTTCACTTTAGATTTGGATTTCTCTCACTAGATCTCAAGTTGCCATTAATGGCATCTAGGTTTCTCACTTGAAGAAGAAGAAGAAGATGATAGAATTGTATGATCAAAGTGTAATGGAAAAAGAATAATAAAACAATACTTATCATCTTCTAACCATGGTCAAGTGTAGAGAATAGACCATGGTTAGTGGGATTGGTTAGGGTTTAGTATGATGACAAAATGGTATCATTAGTCAAAGCTTCATGAAGTTTCACCATTCTTCATGATAAAATGAAACCAATTTGTTTTCATAAATCCATTTAAATAAATAATAAATGGATAAAATAATAAGTGAATAAAATATAAACCCTAACCAATTGCATAACCATGGTTGCATTCTTTACACAAAGCCAAAACAACATGCATCATCAAACATGATACATTCAAGTGTACACAAAACATATCACATATACAATGTGCACTTCAAGTGAGAAAAATCCGTTTAAAGTGAACCAATACTAGTTAATGCAAAGTAATATATCAAATATATAATTATACATTAAATCATTAAATCAACACTTGATTCAACGATCCGGTTATATCGCATACAACCGACTAGTATCTAATGTATCGATTTATCGAATCAATGATTCGATAACTAGGTCATATCGAATATAACCAATCGAAACATTTATCGCGAGAATCAAATACGGTATCACATACACGCATTATTCTCGGTCCCGCACATATCTCATATGCATTCCTATTTCGTTTCGCTTGAGCTAGGAAACCTCTGTGTAGGACTCTAAAGACTCGTCAATACGCCGGTAGCAGATGATGATCATATCAAGCACCCACAAGCCGCAAGCGGTCTGCTAAACGTAACGGCCACCCGGGTATTGAGCGATCAGAAGATCGACGAGCTAGCCCGCTCACACTCCTGCGAATCCGACCAGTAACACTTACCATACAGTCCGGTCTCTTCGTCTGATATGTCGCATATCAAGTCTTGGGGCGGTATACGTCAGACCCCAATAACCGATAAGTCGTGCCGATGTGAGGCTCATAACGGGTCGAGAAACTACTGGTAACACTTACCAGCAAATCTCTAATCAGCCCTGGCCAGGGACTTCCCTGCTACGGCCAATCGAGCACTGCGCAACATCAACCCCCAATACCGGGAGAGACGAAACCCCTCCTATCGCTCATTGCCTCCATGTGACTCGGGACTGTGCCCAAAGACCACCGTTTTGCACGCCCTCATGGACGTGGTAAGGTGGAGATCAAAGCACAGTGGGAATCACACAAGACTCTATGACGATCTCGGGTCTACAGACTATCCTGTACAAGTGTCACCTGAGAACTGCCATCTGACGTGAGGTATAATACCATCTGGGAGTTCTCGGCGAGTCCGTCCAGTGTACCCAGTCTCCACTGAGCACCCGTACACCATCTCTGATGTCAAACACCAATGGATATGGGATCATCCATCGCCCATCTCATGGGTCGAGAAGCGTATACGCTAGTCTACTCTGGTATATCGATGCCCCGTCTCGATACACCCACGACTAGGGACCTTGAAGGATGTACTTATGGACTACCATGTCCCCACTAGTATGATCTGCATCACAGTCCAGGTAGTCAAGTACATATCCTAAGGGCTTTACCAACATGTAACTATAAGACAGTATAAAGAGACTAGTGTACATGTTAAGATAAAGAGTAACCAGATAGCATACTATCATATCGAGCAAGAAAGTCATCTCTATATATGTCCAAGCATCCAATATAATATACATCATCTGTACAATACTGGCCTCTAGGGCATACATACAACTAACACTCAGTGGAGACTGAGTACACTGAACGGACTCGCCGAGAACTCCCAGATGGTATTATACCTTACGTCTGATGGCAGTTCTCTGGTGACACTGGTACAGCTTAGTCTGTTGACCCGAGATCGTCATAGAGTCTTGTGTGTCTCCCACTGTGCTTTGATTTCCATCCTACCACGGCTCTACTGAGTCGTGCAAACAGGTGGTTTTTGGGTACAGTCCCGATACACATGGAGGCAATAAGCGATAGGAGGGGATTCGTCTCTCCCGGTATTGGGGGTTGATGTTGCGCTATGCACGACTGGCCATAACAGGAAATCCCTGGCCAGGGTTGCAGTGATATACTGGTAAGAGTTATCAGTAGTTTCACGATTGTTATGGACCTCACGTCGGCATGACTTATCGAGCTATTGGGGTCTGACGTTTACCACCCCTAGGCGAGATATGCGACATATCAGACGAACAGACCGGACTGTACGGTAAGTGTTACTGGTTGGATTCACAGGAGTGTGAGCGGGCTTGCTCGTCGATCTTCTGATCGCTCAATACCCGGGTGGCCGTTACGTTTAGCAGACCGCTTGCGGCTTGTGGGTGTTTGATATGATCATCACCTGCTGCCGGCGTATTGACGAGTCTTTAGAGTCCTACATAGAGGTTTCCTGGCTCAAGCGAAATGAAATAGGAGCGCATATGAGATATGTGCGGGACCAAGAATAATGCGTGTATGTGATACTGTATTCTATTCTCGCGATGAATGTATCGATTGGTTGTATGCGATATAACCTAGTTATCGAATCAAGGATTGATTCGATAAGTCGATACATCGGATATTAGTCGGTCATATGCGATATGACCGGATCGTTAAATCAAGTGTTGATTTAATGATTTAATGTATAATTATATATTTGATATATTACTTTGCATTAACTAGTATTTGTTCACTTAAGATGGATTTTCTCACTTGATGTGCACATTGTATATATGATATAGTTTTGTGCACTAGTTTGTATCATGTTTGATGATACATGCAAACTTGGGTGTGTATGATTAAACCATGGTTATGTTAATGGTTAGGGTTTTGATTTACTTATCTATTTATTTTCTTTAATTCATTTTTGGAAAGAAATGAAATGGTTTCTTCTTTTGTCTTTTGTTGAAACTTCATGAAGCTTTGAAGCTTTGACCATTTTGTTTCTTAGCCTTAACCTAACCATTAAACCTAACCCTAGTTTATTCTCTACACTTAACCATGGTTTCTATATGATAAGTATCATTTTATTTTCTATTTTAGATAATACTTATCATATTCTTTTTCTTCTTCTACTTCTTCAACATGAAGAAAGCTTGCTACCATTAATGGCAACATGAGAAAAAGAGTGAGAAATCCAATTCTAAAGTGAACCCACTTCCTATTTCTTCATCCTCTACCACTTGCCAAGTAGTATAGGGTGTTTTCTTCACAAGTTTCATGACTTGGTGAAGTTGGAGCTTGATCTTGAGTTGCCTCGACGTAGATCATCTTCGGCATCGAAGTCGACGACCTAGCCTGATCATTTCTCCGACGAAGCCTTCGCCAGAGTCCAGATTCCGATAGGTACAGCGGAGGGACGTCATCACGGAGCCTAGGAAGTGGAGGACCGGATCTACAAAGGTTGTAGTCACTTTACTTTAGCAATAAAGTTGTTTACTTGCTTGCATTGCCTTACCTCTAGTTAACGATCCGTATTAGGGTTTGTAGGCACAAGAAAAAAATTTGAATTGGGCATGTTTGATCTGTTGTGAGACCTCATTAGTGTTCCTAGGAACCCTACACTACTGCCCCTCTTCAGAGGGAAAACTATAACTCTGACAGCCACTCTGTCAACCAGGTCACCTTAGAAGCCTGGAATGATAACCGTCTCCCGAATGAGGCTGTCGTTATCATATCCCTAGAACATCCAATTATGTTCTAAAACTGCTTCCGAACGTTTCTCCAGGATTGGATCAATGTCAACTTATTGCATCTACTGCAAAAACAACATCTGGTGTGGTACTTGACATCTCACGATCGACTCAATTGCTTAAACAAGTGATCTGCCAATCATGCACATCTTTCTCCTTTTTAGTCTGTAAGACACCTTTAGAGAGGGTGACTCCATCACCTGCAGGTACACTACCGTGCCAGGAGTCGTCCATTCTAAATACCTTTAGAATACTATCTAAGTACCCAGATTGGGAAACTACCCAAATATAGATCTAAAACCATAGATCCAGTGACCAGAATGTCTGATATAATATCCAAGTCCTATGTGGAGAAACCACTGTGTGACAACCAAAGTATAACCGATCATAGTATAGGAATTTTACTTCCTACTCTGTGTATGTCATCCAAATACCAGGACATCATACCCTACCACCTTCTTAACAGATCCATCCCCTATTCTGATGAAGTCAAACCTATGACTGTCACATCAGAAATAGATGATCTATTTCCGCTATATCTGCTTTAGTCTATAAATAGACATAAGCCACCTGTCCACCAATGCTTCCGCTGCTCCCACTGACTACGACAACCCTCTTGCAGAATCATATACACGTACACTTCTAAAGCTAGTTTAGAAAGACGCTATACTCATCCTCCTGCCGGGTCTCACAGTCTGGAACAACAGCAATGGAAAGTTTGGGTAAACAAGAACCTCCCTGCCACCGTCTTTGAGCATACCGAAGTACCTCTCGAGTGCCTGAGGTTACCCACCATATCTGCGGAGTGGCCAATGGAATGTCAATCCAGATTGAATCTTTAGGTTCTTATCAAATCTTCAGTAATCGTTTGCGGTTCTGGAATCACTTCCAGTTCTACCATACTCCCACTACTGTTTTCTGAAAAAATCAATTTTTATTAAAACTGTGGCGAGTCAAGAACAATATCACTATTGATCTTCCTGATGGTAGAAAATCAACCCTCGTCATAGCCTGGGTCAACCCACAAACAGCCATTACAGAAACGTGCCTTGAGTTATCCAGAGTCTGGTTTTAAGCATAAGCCGGACAACTCCCCGTACCTTAACATCGTTAAGATATGAACTGTTCTATATCCAATATAGAAACAGAGGCACTGATTTAATTGGAACCAGATTCAAATCATGCAGCTGTCTCCAGTGCATGTCAACAAAATGGAAGGAGGCCGATCAGCGTTACTCAACTTAGGAATGCTTCCAATTATGAGTAATTAATCATTACTATCAAGTGAATACCATACACAAGTATCTATATCTTCGATCACCTTGAAGAATCCCGATACTTGCAACACCTGGTTCTCTACTCTATTCTTATACCTATAACTTCTCAAAACTTGGACCTTGTGTTTCTGCGAAACACATGTCTAAGAACTAGAGAAGTCATAAGTAAACAGAATACGGTACGAGTACCAACCCCTCTGTCCTAATGGACACTGGACAACATACAATACTCTGTATATGTCCCCTGAGTCTAATAATCATTCCCTGCGTGTCGTAGGTTGAAAACTGTACTTATGGTTAAGAAGAATTACACCGCTGTTTAATACTCCTTACCTAACTATCCACTGATATAGGTAAATGTCATAGACATAATTTCAAAAAGTTATATCTCGTTCTATAAAAATAAACGTACAGATATATCAATTTGAAATTGGTGCATAATAACGGATATTCAAAACCAAATATTTGCCGTCCGGCAAACATCCCAGGCGATTTCCTCAAATATCACCAATTACAACGAATCCCGATATAATGATGATGATCACCCAATCCCCAATAACTTACTCCCACTCATCATCTGTAAAACCATACAGATGTGAGAATTAAACCTGGTAAATACATATCCTGGAGCAAGGGCTAATTGGGAAATCAGTTTTCTTTTAACAATACACAGTGAAACTGAAACATGTAAATGTTTCGAAGGGGTATCCGAGTATTCCTAGTAATACCTCTTCCATTATCCAGATTCACAACTGTAACCGTATATCTCTTTGCCATCTCTCCAAATCCCTTTATATGTCTTTTAGTCATTACCTTCTGTACACCCTCTTAGGCTAAATGGTTTTCTTCCTTCCCTACCTTTCGGCACCAGCCTATGGTTTGGAAGAAGACTATCCAATAAGCATAATGGGTGTACTGTCCTAATCCTAGGAGCACTCGCAACCCGAGAGAAAGTAAAGATAAAAGACAACTGAATAAAACCTTATTCCTTATTTCTCCTGAACCAGAATCCATCCCCGAACTGGAACAAGTCCTTTAGAGTTCGTATATAACCATATGATGGTGTATCCAAATAACTGTGGATCTTCGTAGTGATACGGAGTGTCCTGGAGAAATACAAAGGTGAATTGGGAGTGGTAACGAAATACTTGGTTTGGTCATGAATAGCAGTCGCAATTTACTTTGCCCTCCTTCTAATCCCTTTATTTGTCTTAACTTAATACCTTCTGTACACCGCACTTAGGCTAATCGGCTTTCTTCATTCCCTACCGTTCGGCACCAGCTTAAGGTTTGGAAGAAGACTATCCAATAGGCGTAACGGGTGTACTATCCCCTAATCCAAGGAGCACTCGTAACTTGAGTGAAGGTAAACGGAAAAGACAACTGAATAGTCCTATTCGTTTTCTCCAGAACCAGAAACCATCCTCGAATAAATTCCTTCGAGTTCGTATATAACCATACGATGGTTTTTGTCCAATGGAAGTGGACGTTCGTAGTAATACGGGGTGTCCTGGAGAAAAGGGTAAAAGTAGGAGTGGCAATGAGGTATGCAACTCTGACAATCCAAAAGCCAGTGTTTAAGAAGGTTCGGTTAATTTTGGTCAATGAGTCATAGTCAAGGGTCGGGCCATGGTCGTTGCCAAAGAGATAGAGAAAAGAAACACTCAGCGTGCACTCTAACCTAGATCAGAATGGTTATCAATTTATCTAATCAGGAAACCTCCCACTGTAATGTTAAATTCTTCTCCAAACCTGAAAGAAGAATTAGTCGGGATCACCCGAGGAGTAAACCAACTCATTAGTGGGAATCGGGATCCAACTATCATCGCATGATAACGTGATGGAATCCACTCACGTTATCACACTCCAGAAGGTATGCGCATATCTGGCAAGTTTCAGTTTCTTTAGAAACTCGCGATGTGATTTTTACCCCATGCTCTTATGACCTTGATGAAGGTCAACAAATCATAAGTCACATGTCATGTTCTACCCGTCATTGTCCAGATTAATTTGAACCCACCCGTACAAGCCCTTGACGAAGGTCAACAAGGCTATACGACTGTCCCAAACCAACGCATCTATCTATGCAGCAGAAAAGTAACAAGCAGCTACCATTCACTATGTCTTGACGAAGGTCAACAAACATAGCATGAATACTACGTGCTACCCGTCTGAAATGACAGAGGGCTACGAATGGTTTTTGGCGAAAAACCTTTAACGTAATGAACTTGATATCGTTGAAGGAACCGGATAGTTTTTTATAAAAATATAGTGACGAAAACCTTTGCTAAAGAGGTCACTACCGGTGAAGGGATCTCGGCTCTTTCTCCGTAGAATGAGGTGCAGGATATTCCAACTGAATACCACGATGCAAAGCAAAAGTAATCGACTATAGTGAAGTTATTGCCCTGACGCAAACTTCTGTCCAAGGGGTCACTCCCGGTGAAGGGATCTCGGCCCTTGCCTCGTCGACTGAGGTGCTGGATATTCATAACCGAATACCACTGTGCAAAACAAAAGTGAACGTCCTTGCAACAACAGCTTTTTGAAAAATTGTTCCAACAACATCAGATTAGGTTTGTTTATCTTGCATTGATCCGAATCAATGCAGTCCCATCAATTGATCACACCACAAAGAACGAAAATAATGATGTACGTATATGCCATCCGCATTGGCCACTGGGTCCCGTCATCACCCGTTAGGTTACTTAACTAACGACAGAGCGGGGACTGGACTAGCGTGGATGCAAAACATATACAACATCTACTAGTATATATACATCAATATACAATATTCGCTCAAGGCGTGATAAAATGCAGCATCACAGAAATGTAATCAGCATCACAGAACAATACAGATATCTGGGATCCCCGGGTTTCATAGAGCCGCTACTGAAACCCGACGTTCCCCTGGTCGTGTGGATAGCATGTGCAATGAAATCCTAGACCCCTACGGGCGCGGCAAGTTACCCGCCAAAACCTGAAGCGAGGCGGCCCCCTTCAGCGATGTGAATGGACCACCCAGCACTTCACGGAATCCGGTAACTTGGGCACCCTCCTTGGGTCAACCTGTACCCCCTACGAGTGCGGCGAATAGCCTGCCAATTCTAGAGTAAAGCCCCCTCCGTCTCAACGCCATGAGATGCGGGCTCGTTGCCCTCTAGAACCCGGTTACCCGTGCACCCCTCCGCGGGGTAATCCTAGTACAGAAAGTAAAATATACAACGGGTACATCGACCTCAGCCCGGTCGTGCCCAAAAAGAATAATATACAAACAGGCAGTAACGACAGTCCACATGTCGGACGCTCGTCCCGCAATATCAAATGTACATATACAACCAAACTGTACTAACATTGCATCCAGGCTATCCACCACGACAAATCCGCAACATCACAGCACAACACAGAACATCAACGTGAATGTCACGTTCGCAAATCCGTCTAAATGGGCTATAGCAGTTAGACAGGATTTACCGATCAAATGACATTCACGGTCGCAGATATAATGTAAATACTGTGAACTAACATGTTTAAAATTATCGATCGACTAAATTTCCCGAAGTGGGCCCCAAGCACAACTGTAGCACTCAAACAAAATCTGGGCCCAAACAGAACATACCAAAAACACCATTTCCATGTCAGAAGCCCACTGTAAAAATTTGGTGCTGTGAACAGTTTAAATGGCGGCGGAACCACGGCCAATGCGTGGGTTTGGCCGCGGTTCCGCGGTGGAACAGTGCCATCGAGCTACCAAATTTTCACAGAATGCATAAAAAACCCTGCACGTATTTTTACAATGTACCAAATAATTTTTAGAGCACTGGAAAAATTCGATAGAAACTTGACATGGAAACGCTGTTTTTGGAAAATCCGTTCGATCGAACTTGTAAACACGTTAGAGCAAGCTAGACTAGGTTAATGGCGTGGCTCTGATACCAATGTAAGTGTACGACAGCGCCCCGGCCATCAATCCGACGCCGGAATGCGGAAATGAAACTTTTACAATACTTGTAAACCGGCACTACCGCGCACTAAAAAAAAACCCGGATCGGGCCATTAACCTAACGCTAGCTAATAAGAGAATGGGAAGGAAGTTATACCGAGCGATCCGTGTCCTTCGGTCTTCGGCCTCCACTCCGATCTCCGGTCTTTATCTCCTCGTCGGAACGGGCACCACACCGCCGGGTTCTTTTACGGGCTCCCACCTCTGGACCGAGGCAACTCGGGCATGAAGTTGGCGAGTCGACATGTCCAAGAATACTGTAGGCTAAGTGTAGAATCCATTGTCTCAATGGGGTTATGAAGTTGCCATTGATGTGGAGGTGGAGAAATCAACTAAGGAAATGTGCTATGGAATTTTGGTGGCAAGAAAAATGAGATGAATGATGTATATTTTCCCTCCACCAAAATGAACTCCTCTTCTCACAATTGTGGCCAGCCTCTATCTAGAAAGGAGGAGGAAAAAACCATAGAATAATGCAAGAGGAGAAATGTATGATAAAGATGAAAATGAGTCACACCAAAGCCATATCAAATCCCTTCATATTCCATCACATTAAATGCAAGCTATGATCACTAGAAAAAGCAAAGATGCTTAAACCATCATAATCCCTCCAATTGCAAGAAACCCTCTCCACAATGCTAATTTGCAAATATGCAAATTAGCCCCTCCCATCACAAAAGTCCGGCCGTGAAGGAACAAAGGAAAACTGGCCGAAAAGGAATGCAAACTGGCAACTTCAAAAAACTGATCCCGTAATAAATTACAGGAAAACCCCGCGACTGTATATACATACCCGCATTTGTATTGCGACCGAATACAAATGCAATGAGTCAAAATCTACACTGTACAATACTAGGATCCGGCTTAAACCAAATCCCGCTAGTATTACCCGTCCGATCATGATCCGTGCAATACCACACGTATATGATCGAACCCTGCCATATCTCCATACGGCCTCTACAGCGTTTCTTCCGAAACTTGAGAAACTGTCTGTGGGGGACTTTAAAGACTCGTCAATACTTTTGGCTGTAGATTTAACCACTAGCATGTCAAAGGTATTAGCCATACGTAACGGGCTACCAGGTATTGACCAAAAGGGACGTTGATGAGCGAACTCATCCTGACACCCTACTGAGCCTGTCAGTGACAATATCCGTACAGTCCGGTCCGTTCGTCTATGAGCATCGCATGGCGGGCCTAGGGGGTTGGTAAAAGTCAGACCCTCAAAAGCGGTACAAGTCGTGTCGCAGTGCAGCCCAGAACACCCTGAGATACTACTGGAATACCTACCAGTAAATCTCCTGCCTTGGCCAAGGACTTCGTGTAATGGCTCTCCTAGACACAGCGCGACCTCACCCCCAATACCGGGAGAGACGAACCCCTGCAGATCCGCTCACTGCCTCCATGTGGCTCGGGACTGTACCCAACTAAAACCTGCTTGCACGACTCCTTTGAGCCGTGGTAGGGTAGTAATCAAAACACAGTGGGAACTCACACGAGACAAATGACGATCTCAGGTCGATGAACTAACCTGTACACATGTCACCAGAGAACTGCTATCTGATGCTAGGTATAATACCAACTAGCATGTTCCCGGCGAGTCCTGTCCGGTGTACTCATAACCCAATGAGCACCTGTATATATCTTAGGTGAACCAACTGACACCAGTGGCTTGTAAGACCAGCCACCGCCCCTCGTCGGGATCTCTACTGTATACACTAGTCTACTCTGGAGTATCGATGCCCTGTCTCGAAACTCCCACGACTAGGGACCTTTTAAGGATGTGCTTATAGACCCCAGCTCCCACGTATATGATCGCCATCATACTACTGGTAGTCAAGCAAGAATCATAGGGGCTCTATCAACGTGCAATAGTGATCAGTAATGTCACCTAAAGCAGTACACGATGATAAAGATAAACCAGATAGCATACTATCATCTTAAGTAAGACTGTCCTACCGGCATAGGTCTTCCCTCAATCATTGCAATCACGTGCCTGTGATCCAATAATTGACTCTGAGGGCACTATCTCCAACAAGTCGCAGGCATTGTCTTTACCCTCAGTGGAGGGACGGTATGTTGGAAGAGTTCTAAGCTAGATACCGTGACTTACTAGACGATTAAAGTCAAGATACGTCGTTACCAAGGATGCTACCAAAGAGGCAGTCTGGATATATACTAGTTCATGAGATGAACTTCGTTCCTACCATTGTGTGACAATGGAGTTGTCGCTAATGCTAAGGTGTTAGTTATATGTATGCCCTAGAGGCCATTACTGTACATACGATGTATATTGTAGTGGATGCTGGGACGTATATAGGGAGGACTTTCTTGCTCGACATGATAGTATGCTATCTGGTTGTACTTTATCTTAACATGTACTCTGATTGTCTCTAATACATTTTGATAAAGCCCTTAGGATATGTACTCGACTACTGGGACTATGATGAGAGCATACTAGTGGGGCCACGGTAGTCGACGAGTACATCCTATAACGTTTCCTAGTCGAGAGTGTATCGAGACAGGGCATCGATGCACCAGAGTAGACTAGCGTATATGCATCTTGACCCATATGATGGGCGATGGATGATCCCATATCCATTGGTGTTTGACATCAGAGATGGTATGCGGGTGCTCAGTGGTGACTGGGTACACTGGACGGACTCACCGAGAATTCCCAGATGGTATTATACCTCACGTCAGATGGCAGTTCTCTGGTGACATTGGTACAGGTTAGTCTGTAGACCCGAGATCGTCATGGAGTCTTGTGTGATTCCCACTATGCTTTGATTTCCACCTTACCACGTCTAAGAGGGCGTGCAAAACGGTGGTTTTTGGGTACAGTCCCAAATCACATGGAGGCAATGAGCGATAGGAGGGGATTCGTCTCTCCCGGTATAGGGAGTTGATGTTGTGCTGTGTTCGATTGGCTATAACCAAAAATCCCTGGCCAGGGTTGCTGAGATTTACTGGTAAGTGTTATCAGTGGTTTCTTGAACTGTTATAGACCTCATATCGACACGACTTATTGAGCTACTGGGGTCTGACGTTTACCACCCCTAGGCGAGATATGCGACATATCAGACGACGAGACCGGACTGTACGGGAGTGTTACTGATTGGATTCGCAGGAGTACTAGCGGGCTTGCTTGTTGATCTTCTGATCGCTCAATACCTGGGTGGACGTTACGTTTAGCACACCGCTTGCGGCTTGTGGGTGTTTGATATGATCATCACCTACTGCCGGCGTATTGACGAGTCTTTAGAGTCCTACACAAGGGTTTCCTGGCTCAAGTGAAACGAGATAGGAGCGCATATGAGATATGTGCGGGACCGAGAATAATACCAGTATGTGATATTATATTCTATTCTCATGATTTGTATCATTGGACCGTTATATGAGATATAGCCGGGTTACTGAATCAAGTGTTGATTCGATACATTGATACACTTGATATTAGTCGGTTATATGCAGTATGACCTGTTAGTGTATATGCCCTAGAGGCCATTACTGTATCATACTGGTTTGTATATTACTTAATGGAAGCTTGGGATATTCACCTTGTATATACAATCTTACTCAAAATAGTAGTATGCTACTTGGTTTGTTTCTACTTCAATATGTACATGTGTTTATTTTATCATATCACCTATACGCATTAGTGGAGCCCTTAGGATCTTTGCTTGATTACCAGCGTTGTGATGGCAGTCACACTAGTGGGGGCTGGGTAATCTATAAGCACATCCTTATACAGGTCCCTAGTCGCAGGACTATCGAGACAGGGCATCGATACTCCGGAGTAGACTGGCGCATGCGCTTCTCATCCCAGTGTGGGAGACGGTCTGTCCCACAGCCGTCAGTACGTCGTACTTGAGATAGTATGCGGGTGCTCGTTAGGTTACGAGTACACTGGACAGGACTCGTCGGGAACTGACAAGTTGGTATTATACCTATCGTCAGTTATCAGTTCCCAGGTGACATGAGTACAGCTTAGTCCGCTGACTTGACACTGGCACTTCGCCTCGAGTGTTTTCCCACTGTATTTTGATTACTACCCTACCACGGCTCAAAGGAGTCATGCAAACAGGTGGTAGTTGGGTGCAGTCCCGAAGCACTTGGAGGCAGTGACGGTTAGACAGGATTCGTCTCTCCCGGTATTGGGGGTTGATATCGCGCTGTGTCTAGGAGAGCCATTACACGAGTAGTCCCTGGCCAGGGCAAGCGAGATATACTGGTAGGCTTCCAGTGTTATCTCACGGTGTTTTGGGCTTCACTCCGACACGACTTGTACCGCTATTAGGGGACTGACGTTTACCGCCCCCCTAGGCCCGACATACGATGTATCAGACGAACAGACCGGACTGTACGGAGACTGTCACATTCAGACTCAGTAGGAGTTCAGATGGGGTTCACCTCGTCAGTCTTCTTATCGGCATCTACCTGGGGACCGTTACGCACAGCTAGTGCCGCTTGCGGTCTGTGGTTAAACCCACTGCCAGCGTAGTGTCGAGTCTTTAGAGTCCCACACAGAGGGCTATTCGCCTCTGGGCAAAACAGAGTAGAGGTCGCATGGTTTTGCGACAGGGTTCGTTCTCATCCGCGCACTTGTGCACGTTTGGAGTCCGGACAGATATTACTAGCAGGCTCTGGTTTGAGCCAGATACTGGTGCCAGATACTGGTATATGTTTTGGGGTTGATTTTATCTCATAGTATTCATGTTCCTCGGAACAAGAATGCGGGTGTGTATGCACAGTTGATTGAGGCGAAGGAAGAGGATTTTCATTAGGGTTTCGGAACGGGTGCGTATGCACAGTTGACAGTCGTCTTTTTCCAAACCCTAATGGATTTATGATATATCAATTAATAATATTAATTAAATGAAATTGTGTCATGGTTGGGTTTGTTGACTTGTTGACCAAGGTTGACTAGTTGACCATAGTTGAAAGTTTGACCATCATCATTACATATCAAAGATGCTCTTTGATTCTAGCAAAATCATTTAATGTGTGTAATGATAATGGTCATTCCAAACCATCCATCAACTATTTCATTTATATTATTATTATTATTTTTGATAATTCTTTTCTTATTATGTTATGGTTGTAAAATGAAAAGCTCTCATTCTATCATAACACTTCTCTCTCCTCTCTTCTTCTTCCTCCTCCTCTAGTTCAAGGAGCTCCCTTCTCATGTGTTGAGAATCCATCTCCTTGAGATAAAAACACCCCAAAGCCACTCTCTACTCACTCTAGGGTTAGAGGTTTAGCAAGCCAAAGATCCTAGTTCACTCAAAGTTCGAGAAAGAGCCCGAAGGTTGAACCCTCAGGTGGATCCATCTTTGACGGAAGAAGGCGACGAGGAAAGCACCATCAACCCCTACAAAGGTTTCAAGAAGAAGGAGTTCAAGTTAGGTATAACCTCTTTTCCGAGTAGCTAACTCTCTTTAGCTTTCTTGCTTGTTTAGTTTAGAAAAGATCCCAACTTTGTTAGTCCATGTTGCCCTATACGCTAAAAATTTGATTTTTATACCGTTTCCGCCTCCCCGCAAGAACCGGGGACGGCAACGTGGACTTACAGTGGTATCAGAGCCTTACTAAACTTAAACTAGCTTAGTAGTAAAGTGTATGGAAGTTCGATCGGAAAAATCGCAAAAACCGGAAAATCAAAACCCTAACTTTCTGTTGAAATTTTTTGTGCTCTAAAAATAAAAAGTTTTACTCCTAAAATCGGCTCAGGGTTTTGTGAAAACACCCACCAAAAACGGTCACCTGATTCCCTCAAACCACCGCGGTTCCGCGGCGATAGGTATGCATTTGCCGCGGAACCGCCGCCGTTTGGGATCCTCTCGTGATCGGGTTTTGTGCAGTGTTCTTCTGGTAGGGTTTTGGGATTTTTCAGATGGTTTATTTGTGCCCAGGTTTTCCAGAAAAGAAATTTGTTTTTAGGGGCCTATAAATCCGTATTTTTATCGAACTTCACTACACTTTGACTATAATGGTTATATCTGTGATGTTTATATGTATTGAACGTCGGCTAATCGCTATATGTCGATTAGTCGGGGTTATACATATATGTGATCTGTGTTTGATGATGGTTTGTGTATATGAATGGGTTGGACTGTCGCGGGTGAATAGCCGGGGTGGATGTGAGATGAGTGTTTCTTTTTCTTTCATTCATTGTAAAATGTAAATTGATGTAATATTATTATTTGTATGGCCGCACAACCGGGTCGGGGTTGTATCAGTCATTGTATAATTCTTTTTACTGTTTTTGCTCCTAGGATAGACCCATGGAGGGGTGCACAAACTACCGGGTATCTCGAAGTGCCGAGTGGCCTACTCACGGCGTTGAGGGAGGTTGCTCCACTTCGGGTACTTGGCGGGTAGTTTGCCGCACCCGTAGGGGTCTTGGGTGGGGTATTGGCTATTCACCGCGACCGTGTAATCCGCTTTTCGTTGCAGGCTCGAAAGGATTGCGGATTCCTAGTATATCCAATGTATTCATCTGTGATCTGTAATGTCTATCATTGCTATATATTTATAACTATTTAGGCGTTGCTTATGTTTTACAGCCGCGCTAGCCCAGCACCCGCTCTGTCGTTAGTTAAGTAACCTAACGGGTGATGACGGGGCCCCGTGGCGAATGCGAATGGCATAAGCGTACGTCATATTTTGGTTGTTTTCTGCAATGGTAGGATTAAATGATGGGACGCATTAAAAGAACTAATGCAAGTATATCACGCATTAAAAGAACTAATGCAAGATAATAAACCAAGCAAAAGTCGTTGGAACACTTTCGAAAAACCACTCGGTTCTTTTCAAAACCAACTTTTAAATGCGGAGCTTGAGCCACTCCTTTTAAAAGCTATCTCATTCCATCGATCATATCAAGTTCACTACGTTCACGGTTTAGCCAAAACCATTCGTAGCCCTCCGTCGTTTCACATGAATAGTCAATAGTATTCAAGCTGTGTTTGTTGGCCAAAGTCAAGGCATAGTGATTGGTAGCTATTGGGTATTCATATGCAGCATAGATAGATGCGTTGATTTGGAACAGTCGTACTGCCTTGTTGGCCAAAGTCAAGGGTAAGTACGGGTGGATTCAAATTAACCTGGAGAACGATGGGTAGAACTTGACATGTGACTTATGATTTGTTGGCCAAAGTCAAGGTCATAAGAGCATGGGGCAAAAAATCTACATCGGGAGTTTCATAAGTACTGAAACTTGCTAGATTTGCATACCATTTGGAGTGTGATGATTCTGGTAGGATTCCTTCAGTTTCGTCACGCAGTGATATTTGGATCCCGATCCTACTGTAAGTATATGCTACTCCTCGGGAAATTTCTCACTAAACGATCAATGCTATAAACCTAGTAGGTGTCAAGAAAGGTGTTAGCGGGGCTACGCCCCCAGGGAAAAGAGGTTCTTAAATTAAGGAACTTCGCGAAAGCGTTGGAAAACCTCCCTCGAAGTACCGACACTGGCCTGGCTGAACGGTTAAGCAAGTATTGTGCGGTGGGATTGATCCCAGCTAATTCTTCCTTTATGGTTTGAGGAGGGATTCGAGAGACAGTGGGAGCCATCCTGTTTAGACAAATTAAAAACCATTCTAAATTTGCAAGAGCATCGTGCTGAGTGTTTCTTCTCTCTCTCCTAATTACAGCGACCAATCGACATGACTGGACTTAAGTTACTTCTAGATAAAAACATATTGACAGGGCCAAACTATAAAGATTGGCTCAGGAATGTCAAAATGGCAATCACTTACGACAAGCTGGGGTATCTTCTTACCACCAAAGCTCCCCCCGTCCCAGGTCCCACCTCCAGCGTCGCGGATAAGGAAATCCGTAAGACTTGGGAGATTGATTGTGCGAAGGCCAAGTGCTTCGTGCTTGCCTCTATGGACAACGAACATCAGAGGAGGCACGAGAATATGGACCTGGAATCCATATTTCTCCATACAAAAGAACTGTATGGAGAGCAGTCTCGTATCGCAAGATACGAAGTGTCGAAGAAGTTATTTTCGGCAAAATTGGCCGTCGGATCATCGGTAGAGGAACACGTGCTTAAGATGATTGGCTACATTGAGGAGCTCGCAGAACTTGGGACCACGTTGGAGAGTGAGCTCTATACGGACTTGATTCTCCAGTCCCTTCCTTCCACTTACGCCCAGTTTATACTGAATTTCAACTTACAAGAAAAAGAAGTTGAACTTTCAGAACTCCTCAACATGCTGAGTGTTAGTTATATGTATGCCCTAGAGGCCATTACTATATATAGGATGTATATTGTAGTGGATGCTTGGACATATATAGGGAGGACTTTCTTGCTCGACATGATAGTATGCTATCTGGTTGATCTTTACCTTAACGTGTACACTGATTGTCTCTCTGTTACATGTTGGTAAAGCCCTTAGAATGTGTACTTGACTACCTGGACTATGATGCGGATCATACTAGTGGGGACATGGTAGTCCATAAGTACATCCTTCAAGGTCCCTAGTCGTGGGTATATCGAGACAGAGCATCGATATCCAGAGTAGACTAGCATATACCTTCTCGACCCATACAGATGGGCGATGGATGATCCCATATCCATTGGTGTTTGACATCAGAGATGATATACGGGTGCTCAGTGGTGACTGGGTACACTGGACGGACTCGCCGAGAACTCCCAGATGGTATTATACCTTACGTCAGATGGCAGTTCTCTGGTGACACTGGTACAGAGTAGTCTGTTGACCCGAGATCGTCATAGAGTCTTGTGTGGTTCCCACTGTGCTTTGATTTCCATCTTACCACGTCCAAGAGGGCGTGCAAAATGGTGGTTTTTGGGTACAGTCCCGAGTCACATGGAGGCAATGAGCGATAGGAGGGGATTCGTCTCTCCCGGTATAGGGAGTTGATGTTGCGCTGTGTTCGATTGGCTATAACAGGAAATCCCTGGCCAGGGTTGCTGAGATTTACTGGTAAGTGTTACCAGTAGTATCTCGAATTGTTATAGACCTCATATCGACACGACTTATCGAGCTATTGGGGTCTGACGTTTACCACCCCTAGGCGAGATATGCGACATATCAGACGAACAGACCGGACTGTACGGTAAGTGTTACTGGTTGGATTCACAGGAGTGTGAGCGGGCTTGCTCGTCGATCTTCTGATCGCTCAATACCCGGGTGGCCGTTACGTTTAGCAGACCGCTTGCGGATTGTGGGTGTTTGATATGATCATCACCTGCTGCCGGCGTATTGACGAGTCTTTAGAGTCCTACACAGAGGTTTCCTGGCTCAAGCGAAACGAAATAGGAGCGCATATGAGATATGTGCGGGACCGAGAATAATGCGTGTATGTGATACCGTATTTCATTCTCGTGATGAATGTGTCGAATGGTTGTATGCGATATAACCTAGTTATCGAATCAAGGATTGATTCGATAAAACGATACATTGGATACTAGTCGGTTATATGCGATATGACCGGATCGTTAAATCAAGTGTTGATTTAATGATTTAATGTATAATTATATATTTGATATATCACTTTGCATTAACTAGTATCGGTTCACTTAAGATGGATTTTCTCACTTGATGTGCACATTGTATATGTGATATATTTTTGTGCATTTGATTGTATCTTGTTTGATGATGCATGCAAAATTGGTTTGTGTAAAGAATTAAACCTAGGTTAAGTAAATGGTTAAGGTTTCTATTTATTTGTCCATTCATTTATCTTTTTATTTTGGATTAAAATGAAATGACAAAAGAAAACAAAATGGTTTCATTCTTTCTTTCTTTCTTTCATGAAGCTTGATGAAGCTTTGACCATATGACCATTTTGTCTTCAAGCTTAACCCTAACCATTCTTTTAACCTTAGTCATTTCTCTACACCTAACTATAGTTTATGTTATGATAAGTATTCTTTTTCTTTTCTATTCTAATTAACTTATCATAATATACTTCATCTTCTTCTTCAAGAAGAAGCTTGCCTCCATCAATGGCAACTTGGGAAAATGAGTGAGAAATCCAATTCTAAAGTGAACCCACTTCCTATTTCTTCATCCTCTATCTCTTGCCAAGAAGTATAGGGTGTTTCCTTCACAAGTTCTCATGGCTTGGTGAAGGTGGAGCTTGATCTAGTGATGCCTCGACGTAGATCATCTTCGGCATCGTCGTCGATGACCTAGCCCGCTTTTTCTCCGATGAAGCCGATGCTAGAGTCATGGTTCGATTTGGAAAGCGGAGAGGACTTCATCATGGAGCTATGGAGGTGGAGAAACGGATCTACAAATGTTGTATTTCCGTTCTTTTAGTTTAGTTGTAAACTAGTTTCATTGTTTCGCCTATATATCTAGTTAACGATCCGTATTAGGGTTTCTCGGCACCCGTAAAATTTGAAATTGGCATGGTTGATGCCTTGTGAGACCTTATTAGCGTGCCTAGGAACCCTACAGTGGTATCAGAGCCTAGCTAGAGCCTTAGGCGATGCGTAGACGAAGTTTGAAACCCGAACGAACCCGAAACCCTAACATAAACATGCTCTCTGGACTTTTTCCAAAATCTGGAGTTTTTCGATATTAAAAATATTCAGAAAAATCAGCAGGAATATCTAAGAGTTATTGTGAAATTCGACATCCCAATTCCACAAAGTCGCCGCGGTTCCGCGGCACGAGCATGGCTCGTGCGGCGGTTCCGCGGCCGTACGGCCTCATTTTATAATGTATTTTGCACAGTAATTCTTAGTTTCAAGTGCTGGTTTTCCTGGGAATTTTTAATATTTTTTCAAGAGTTGAATTTTCTGGGTTGTTTTGGGGATTCGAATGTTCGATCGGATTATCAAATTTTGTCTGTGAGGCTTTCCGGATAATTTTTGAATATGTTAAAAAGTTCGACCGGATATAAATACCCAATCTTTCCCCTGCCGGAAAATTTGCAAGTGTTGGATTTTTCCGTGGTTTAAAGACGTTCTAAGTAGTGCAAGTAACGCGATGGACCCTCTAGAAGACAACAAACCTTAACTCGATTATGTGACCGTCTCGAACTGCCCTTTGAACCTTAGGGTTTGGGGCAGTACGGCGTGCCACATGTGAGGCGTTGGCTTTGACCCTTCTACGGCTGGACCGTTGGTACTGAGGCACGAAGTGAATGTCTTTAAACTTATTTCATGTGTTGATCTGTATCGGGAAAACTTGGGTGTTCGATTGTTCGATCGGAAAGTTTAACATTTTCTATCTTATTCGGAATGTGATACAATAATTGGAATTCACAAGTAGTTATGAGATAACTGAATGAATGTTATAAACATAGCAGTTTAGTCTCACTTGATCGGTTGCCACGAAATTTTGATGTGATCAAAAGTCCGTCGCAATCACGTAGCGCACGCGGATACTCACCGGGTAAACTTAATAGACAACCTCGCTCCATAGCCCCGACCAAGTGACTGTAGGAGAACCCCGTCGCCGAAAGCATCCGTTCGGGTGCTCGCGGCAGCGGTGTTCCGCCTTGGTGCACTTCGTCGACGGTGTCGGGGGTGCGGCCGTCTACTAAAGTTTGCGACGAGCATTCGATTAGGATGTCGGGAGTCTTGTTGAATTGCCCGACTTGATATTGAAAAGTGTTTTCGATTTTGAGACTAAAATGCGGGGTTTATAATTGTTAGGCATGCGATGTCTAAGGAATTCATTTGATTAGGCATGCGATGTCTATGCAGGTTGCGGATTCCAACTGTTGTAGTTTTACACTTTCTTTTCTGTGACCGTAAGTGTAATATGTGATATCGCCGGTTTCGTTGCTATATGTCAACGACAATTGGGATGCGCATATTTACTTATGTTGATGACATGTGATGTTATGTGTTGCTGGATATGTTATATTGGATTGTCGTGTTTGAATAGCCGGGGTTTTTTATGTGAGATGAGTGTTTTTCATTTTCATTCATGTAAAAACTTGTATGTAATATTCTTTTATTGGGGCACTTCCAGGTTGCGGAAGATGTCACCTTTTGTATATTATTTACTTTTCCGCACTAGGATAGACCCAAGGAGGGGAGTACAAGTAACCGGGTTCTGGGGTCCAGTGGGAGACCAACTCGAGGAGTCGAGTCCGGGTCTCCTAACCCTAGAATTGGTAGGGTTGCTTGCCGCTCTCGTAGGGGTCTAGGGGTGTGGGATTGGCTATTCATCACGACCGTGGAATCCGTGTTTTATACTGGCTCGTATTGAAAACACGGACGTCCTAGTATATCCAATATTTCATATGTTTCTTCTGCTGCGATATCTGTGATGTGATCATGTGATGTTCTGTGATGGATACAGTATATAGTATATATATGATATATTATATAGACGTTACTTATGTTTTGCACTCGCGCTAGCCCTGCCCCGCTCTGCCGTTAGTTACCTAACCTAACGGTGCACGAGGGGACATCGAGGCGAATGCGGATGGCATAAGTGTACGTCGTATTTATCTGTGATGTTTAGGTATTTAAATGATGGGACTTTCTTGCTCGACATGATAGTATGTTATCTGGTTGCACTTTATCTTAACATGTACTCTGATTGTCTCTATGTTACATGTTGATAAAGCCCTTAGGATATGTACTCGACTACTGGGACTATGATGAGATCATACTAGTGGGGCCACGGTAGTCGACGAGTACATCCTATAACTTTCCTAGTCGGGGGTGTATCGAGACAGGGCATCGATACACTAGAGTAGACTAGCGTATACGTATCTTGACCCATGTGATGGGTGATGGATGATCCCATATCCATCGGTGTTTGACATCAAGGATGGTGTACCGGTGCTCAGTAGAGACTGGGTACACTGGACGGACTCCCCGATAACTCCCAGATGGTATTATACCTCACGTCAGATGGCAGTTCTCTGGTGACACTGGTACAAGTTAGTCTGTAGACCCGAGATCGTCATAGAGTCATGTGTGATTCCCACTGTGCTTTGATTTCCATCATACCACGTCCAAGAGGGCGTGCAAAAAGGTGGCTTTTGGGTACTGTCCCGAATCACATGGAGGCAATGAGCGATAGGAGAGGATTTGTCTCTCCCGGTATAGGGAGTTGATGTTGCGCTGTGTTCGATTGGCTATAACTGGAAATCCCTGGCCAGGGTTGCTGAGATTTACTGGTAAGTGTTATCAGTAGTTTCTTGAACTGTTATAGACCTCATATCGACACGACTTATCAAGCTACTGGGGTGTGACGTTTACCACCCCTAGGTGAGATATGCGACATATTAGACGAAGAGACCGGACGTACATGAGTGTTACTGATTGAATTCGCAGGAGAATGTACATGCTTGCTTGTTGATCTTCTGATCGCTCAATACCTGGGTGGCTGTTACGTTTAGCTGATCGCTTGCAGCTTGTGGGTGTTTGATATGATCATCACCTACTGCCGGCGTATTGATGATTCTTTAGAGTCCTACACAGAGGTTTCTTGGCTCAGGCAAAATGGGGTAGGAGCACATATATGATATGTGAGGGACCGAGAACAATTTGTGTATGTGATACCGTATTAGATTCTCGCGATATGAGATATCGGCCGGGTATATGTGATATAGCCGGGTCATCGGATCAAGTGTTGATTCGATGAACTGATACAGATTATATTAGTCGGTTATTTATGAAATAGCCGGATTATCGGATCAAGTGTTGATTCGATAATTTAATGTATAATTATATATTTGATATATTAAATTACATTAACTAATATAAGCTCACTAAAAGATTCTTTTTCTCACTCGGGTAATACATTGATATATATGCGATATATGTTAATTGTATTATTTTATTTTGTTACAATAAATATTGTATATGTAATATATAATATTGTAACAAGTTAAGGTTACTAATGCAACATGATTAGTGGAGATTAAACATGGTTAAGATTTGATTTGGGTTAATTCTTTCTAGTTGCTTCTAGAAACTTTGCTTTTGTTTTAAGCAAAGATATTTGTTATGATAATTTGGATGATATTTATTTAACCCAACCCAACCCTTTAACCATGGTTCAATCTCTACAAGGGTTAAGTTTACTTATTTAACCCATGGTTGCATTTCTAACCTCATTAGTTTTTTCATTATTCATCACAAAAGGTTTTGGATATTCTTCTTCTTCCTCCTTGATAAAAAGCTTTCTAGCTTTTTGCTTAGTGATAAAAATGAGTGAGAAATAGAAAATAAAAGAGAGCATAAATCCTACTTCATCATCCTCATCTAATCTAGCCAATTAGATTAGGGTGTTCACTTCATTAGATAGTGAGAGCTTGTTTTAAAGTAACTACATGGTAGATCATATTTGTTATCGAAGATCGGAAGCAAGCATGCATCTTTCTCTTCGTGGAGCCTCTCTAGAGTCCGGGAAATCGATGATCGCAACGAAGGGACCTCAACGCGGAGCTTTTTGAAGTGAAGGACCGGACTACAAAGGTTGTAATCCTTTTCTCTTAGAAGTAAAGTTGTTTACTTGCTTTGTTTCGCCTAATCTCTAGTCCAAGATCTTGGTTAGGGTTGTTCGGCACATCTAAATTTTAAATCGGGCATGGTTGATGCCTTGTTAACCCTTATGAGTGTGCCTAGTAAACCTGCAGTCTGAGCAGGAAATAGGGGAATATCCGGATTCCCACGCCACCCAAATGAAGAATAAGTATGTTGATGCATCTTCTTCGGGTGTGTTAGTTACCGAGAACTGTTTCTCAGTACACTTTACGTCCTGGGTATTAGATACCAGATTGGGATCCCACATATGTAATATGTTGCATGGGCGTAGGAAAGGTAGAGAACCAGGAATAGGTGATCATTCTGTAAAAGTAGGGAATGGTTCAAATGTTGCAGCCAAAGCAGTTGGTGAATATCACCTTGTATTACCAAATGGTAATACATTGATTCTGAACGAATGCTATTACATACCGAACCTGATATGCAATCTTATATCAGTTTCTTTATTAAGTAAAGAAGGATATAATTTTATAGTACAGGATAATGTTATGAACATTTTTCTGAATCAAAAGTTGATCGGATCAGGCTCGTTAAATAATGGCATATACGTTCTAAATCAAACCACAGTTCTTAACGTATAAAACACACACAAAAGGAAGAGTTTAGAAATGAACGAATCCTTCTTATGGCATTGTAAACTAGGTCATATCAATGTGATACGACTAGATAAGTTACATAAGGATGGATATTTGAATCCGTTCGAATTTTCATCTTATGAAACTTACCAGTCTTGTCTCAAAGGCAAGATGACCAAAACTCAGTTTACTGGACACGGAGAAAGAGTTGTGGAACTCTTGTAACGTTTTCAAAATAATAAAATATGATTTTTGGGAAATTTTATAATTTAATATTATTTTAATGAATATTTTAATATTCTGGTATAATTAAATACAAATAAATGGGAAAAAATCATGGAAAATTCTAAAATAGGGTATTTTATGGAATTATGCCATTTTAAAGTTTTTAAGATTAGTTATATGCTAATTTAGTGCTAATCGCGATTAAGAATCGCTAATTGGATTTTTAGCTTTTTTGTGCAAAAATGTGCACATATCATTTTCCACACATGTTACACTTGTGTTACATTTCTATTGCCATGGTTGTTCTTTTGGGTTCACTATTGAAGTGAGAAGGAAAAGATAATGAAAAGAAAAGAAAGAAAAAGTAAGTGATGATGAGAGAGAGAGAGAGTAGGTTGCTTTTGACTTTTGACCCTTTCCTCCATCATTTCCCCATCTCATTTCTCTCTCCCCATCCCCAAGAGCTGAGCTGCTGCTGCTCCCTCTCCCCCTCTCTCTCCCTCTTCATGAAACCCTAGATCCACCATGAAAACAAAGCCAAAACCCCATTCCCACTTCACAAAACTTGCTCCCAAGCTCACTAGCTACACATTGAACCTAGCAAGATTGGATTTGGAGGACTTTGAGCAACTCAAGAATTTTCTTGAGTTGCCAAAGGAGGTAAATTCTGGACCTATTAGAGTAGTATTTCATTTCTTATTGCATCAATACTAATTTCATATCGATAATGTGTTGTTTGTGGACTTTAGAGATTTCTAGTTAGGGTTTAGGGTAAAACTGAAATCAAAGATGAAATTGAGGATGGTGGTGACCTTAGAACCCCTGGTGTGATGTTATTTTGGACCAAACCTGAAGCTAGAACACAGAATACGGAATTACGGAATCGATATCGGGGAAAACTGTGAATCTGTGATCGTAATTAGGAATCTGCTATCACCCCGAGACCCCAAAAATAAAACTGAGTTGACAGTGAGATGTGCAGGCACCATGGAACCACCACACCAAACCCTAGCCCCCAACTCATTCCCTCGGCCGCCAATTAATTCCTTCTGGTCGCAAATTGCGGCCAGAGCAGGAGGGAATTGTCTCGATTTTTGTGCATGGCCGTATTTCCTCTATTCTTGACCCTGGGTATGTCTAGTTTTGACTGATTCCAGTTAGGGTAAAATCTGGGTTGATTTGCTTGAATTGGCATATGATTTACGACTTGTTTTCGCATGGATTTTGGTATTTGGTGATTCGTTTCTGTCGGGTGGCGTTTGGACGTCAACGACAAGTAGATATTGAACGTGTTTACATGCGAGGCGATAGGTTTTTACCTATGCGAGTAGCGTGCGCTATTTTGGTTTCCGATGTGATTTTCATGTGCTTTAGTGTTTTGATATACTTGTAGGTACCCTACGTGATGTTGAGGCAAAGAAGATGAAGATGGCGACATCGGCACCGACACACGAGAAGCAAGGTGAGTAGATTATATCTACGGGGAGAAGTCGGGTGGATGGCGTATAGCACCCCCGCAGTCCGTGGTGATGTATACGAATACGTATACACACATATATTTATTATGTGTTGTTAGGATTATTGATGGTGATAATGGAATTATTAATGATAAGGATGTATTGGTGTAGTATAGTGCGAGACCCTAGAGTAGTGGTTGCACTCACACATACACGTACACATATACTTGCATACATTCTTTCATTTATCTGTGCGCATTTGGAGGTTTGTATATCTGCACATGGGTATGGGACTATGTGTTCATATACGGGATTTGAGGATGATACGTGGGTTTACGATGAGTCGATGAGGTTTGATTGAGGCCGTGAGATTCGGCGATATGATAGAGTTCGTATTTGAGATGTGATATGATGGTAGTGATACCTGTTCTGTGATGAGATAATGTGATATTGACTCAGATTTAGGTGGTTTCCATACCCCTCCCGATTGACTTAATTGTTGGGTTCGTAGTTCGCATAGTAGGCGTTAGATTAGACCCGAGTCATACATATTTCAAAACTAACGAATCGGGGATATTTTAAAGATAGGCAAAAGGGATTCTACGGATATTTTCAAACGACGCATCTTTTCTTAAAACACCGTAGCCCTTATTTTACCAAAAGCCCTGATTCGTCTTATTTCAAAAGGCAAGGTTGCATGATATATCTATTGAGGCAAGTTCTTTACTGTTGCGTTGATTATTCGATTCCGCATATTCATGATATTTGCATTGCATCGCTTGTATTGTTGATATATTTCAGTCATGCTCGGACACCAGCACCATTATCGATGATGCGTATGTTCCACGTACACTTATTTGCCGGCTCACATACTTCATCATCGATAATTGCTATGCCATTACACTGTAGTACTGTTGCATTCAGTGTATGTTGCTTACATTTCTTTACATGTCGCATACATCATGCTTTCTGATTATACGTATTGAGATATGCTGTTTCCATGATATTTCTGGTTTTTAGGAACCGTGGGTGTTTCAAAAAAAAGAGATTAAGTAATTGTTTTAAAACCCGGTTACCCTTGATATGATATTTCAGTGCGTCCACCATGTGTTTTCTCGGTGCTGAGAGCGACATGTGAAACCCGATTCGAGAAGGCGGATGAGGCCGATTGCGGGTATATGGTGGACCCGGTATGGTTCCCCGGGGCAAGAAATGTTTTTCGTGGAGTAGACGATGAGCCTGGCAGGGTGGCGAGTACCTACCGGTGATTGGTTGGACTTGGCGGTTATCCGGAGGATACCGACCAGAGTCGATAGATGGATATGGGCGTACTGCTGGGGCCGAGGGCCGATTCCGCAGACGGAGCTTGTGGGCTGATCCGGACTGACGGAGCCTGTTATATGAGGATTTACGTGCCGATGCTGGGCACAGTTTTCATGATGTTTTCGAGTGTCGATGCTGGACACTCCGATTCCATGATTTTGACGTGTCGCGAGGGACACATGCGGTTTATATCCTCATATTTCCATGCATATGCTGATTATATTTACATGCATGATGGTTATTATCATTGGGTGACGAGTGGACGGGATCCACATACATGCAGATTTGATTACCTTGATTATACCTCACATTTATGATATGCTATTACCTGAGGCACTGGCACGAACACTTGGCACTACACTCATGCATAGAGATTACATTGCCTGTTTAGCATGCTTCAGCTTTATTCATATTGAGGTTTATTTATATCTGATCGTATTGACCTAGGATGGGTCATGCATTCGATCTCTGCTTGTAGATATTTTCTATTCACGAGTTGGCAACTCACCCCCGTTGTGCCACAGTTCTTGCAGGTTTTGCCGTACAGATTCCATAGCGGCATTTCTGGCACACTGCTTCCATATGGGTGACTTGCGTTGGTAGGTGGGTTCTTTTGTATCAGAACCGCCATTGTTCATGTATTATTCATTGTATCTAGAATTCCATCAACCAAAACTTGTATAATGTTTCAGACTTAGAAAACAGTGTTGTATTATTTCGACCTTAGAGTCGCGCTTGTAGTATTACGGTTTTCTGGCTGTTTTGAGTTTCTTTTTGGGTTTTGATCCTCGCCCTTTGACGTCGTATATTATTATTGCTTGCGTGGTTGTGACCGTCGATTGACGAAGAGCTAGCTCCTGCTTGGGGATGCCTTTTATCATTTCATATATATTATTCTTGTTGTACCCCGTTCGGGGCCAGTTTTTTCAACGGAAACTCTGCCGAAATTTTTAGGAAAGGTTACACATTTTAAAAATGCATATTCGGCTTAGTTATTTAAAAACTTTGATTTTCGAAACATGATTCTTTACTTCTAAAAACCAGTTTTCCTTATTTACTCTTTAAATGGTTTTAGATTTCTGGGCTTTTGGCTTACTTGGATCAGATGGGGTCCTATAGACTTCATATGGTTCAAGGGCCAGTCACGTGCTCTTTCGGGTCATGACAAAGTTGGTATCAGAGCGCTAGGTTGACCTTGGTTCGAGTTTAAGTTTGACTATATGGAGCCTAGGGCGTTATCTATATACGGAACTTAGGCTTGACCTTACGGAACTTAGACTTAGTCGAGGGGGTATTAGACCCGAACTTTCATCGCGTAGGATGACCCTTGGTTGATGGAATAGGTGACTAAAGTAGAGTGACGTACCATGGGTATGTTCCGCGGCATACTTACGACACGCCACTCCGCTTAAGAAACCTTAGGTTGTACATTTCCTTGCACCGTATTATATTCCTTCCTATGATCTATCCTCATCGATACTGGTTATGGTTTTGCTGCCGCGATTGCACGGGCAGAGTGAGCTACGGCTCGAGTTGCGTCAGCATGAGCTCGTCGTGGACGAGGACTGACCAGGGCGTGATTCCAGAGACATAAGATTGCATATTGAGGAGTCGTCTTCTTGTGTTTTCGCGACATGAGCGTTGGATTGATCGCTTTTACGAGATTTCCGGATGTGCTGATTGGCACCAGAGGATCGAGCCACTGATAGAGGCCAGCCAGGATGTGATGACCATTGATATATCGCTTATCCAGGATGATTGAGGCGCTGTTTAGCGTATAGACGAATGAGCCGGTTGTTGCTGCGAATGATGAGATATCGCCCAGATGATTGGAGCTACTGCAGCATGAGCATATTCTTAGAGATATGATAATGAGTCGCTAGTCCCCGAGGATTATTGACTAGGACATGTGGTTCGTTCGCTTACCCCAATGCAAGGTCATCAGATAGATTGATTCCAGCTAGAGGTGACTTCACGCAGATTCGTTGAGAGTTGATTGAGACGATCGAGTGTCAGGAACCCATTTTCCAAGTTTAAAGTATTCGGAAAGACATGCAAGCGATTCTATGGACCCTCTAGAAGAATGAAACCCTAACTCGACATAATAACCGTGTGAAAGCCTTTGAACCTTAGGGTTTGCGGCAGTTCCGCGGCGCCATTAGTGAGGCTTGGGTTTGCCCTTCTACGGCTGGACCACCGATGCTGTGGTATGTACTCGATACTATTAAACTGTACCCGAGATGTTGAGCTCTTGGGGGATTGTGAGGTTCTGACGAGTCGATCGGATGGTTCGACATCTTTCGGATATTGTGATGGGACACTGCTTGGGAGACTCCAGGTGCGAGCATAGCCGTTGGAGCGCAGTCTGTGTAGCCATGATGAGATGAGTCCGAATCGGTCGATATTGAAGTAGAGTGGAGTAAAGAGTTCGCACGAGATTTCGACGAGATGACGTTCCACTCCGCCGACGTTAGAGATGCGATATGCACGTTGAGGATGTGATCGGCTAGATATCTCCTACTGAGTGACGAAGATACCGAGTTCATGATTTCGAGTCCGTGTTAGAGACTTCGAATGGACCGTAGCCGAGGACCTTGCAATGCGCAGATAGAGACGCGACGTCGAATGGTCGATGATACAGACAAGCGGGACAAGAAGTTCATGCGAGATGCAGATGAGCTGTTACTACACTCCGTTAAGATTAAAGATCGGATATGCATACAGAGGCCCAGGGATGCGACCAGCTTCTGAGGAAATGTTGTACTAAGGACGCAGATGTCCAGAGAGCGAGAAAAGATTATGCCAGAGTACCAGCCTCCGTACAGCTTGGCTTAGGTGAGATCAGAAGAGACCTTGAGCAGGGATTCCTTCCAGTACACTGCTGCAAGAAGATTTGCACCAGGAGCCGATGTGTGAAGTGCATTTAGAGGACCAGAGGTCGGCGCCAGAGATGTGCTGCTTTACGAGCGGTCGTGAGGATTGACCGAGTGATGACCTGAAAAGTGCCAGAACGGAATCGTTCTTGTCAGCACACCTGACCGGGCCGATGAGCCGATGGATTGCGAGATTGGTAATCCACAGAGAAGATAAAGAACCAGAGGCAGAGGACGTCAGCCGCGGGCATGAGGCAAGTAGATATCTTGCGCCGCTAGCAATGGATGTACCGGCACCTTCTCGACCTCGAAGGAGGATATACCGACGACGGTATTTATGATTTATGATTTATGATTTGTGATTTTGTGATTGACTATCACGTATCCGTCACTTTGGATTTCGGTATTTCGGGCGATCTATTTGCATGATCTAGTTTTGATGACTGAGTTTCATGGTATTTGTTTTCTTGCACCATGGTTGCACTTACTGGGTATTCATATTTTGTGCGAAGTTATTACTCTCGAGGTATTGATTGTGATTTCATGCCTATTTTATGCCGGTGATTTGATTTACGCTTCCAGCGTAGTTTTCATGTACTTTTAGTGTTTTGATTTGATTTGTGCACGCTGATGCACACGGTTGTGAGATTTTCCATCGCGGTACACTTGATCTTGATTGAGCCGCATTATATATCGTCGATTTTGACCCTGATATTGATGATTGATTCTTGCACTCCGTGCTTTTGATTGGACTTACGCATGTTCGACGTTTGCTATTGGATTTCGTGATTCCGTGCATGTTGAGTGCACAGGGTTTAGATTTTCATTCGTGCACGATGGATGCACCGATTTGGATTTTCGTGCATGTTGGGCGCATGTTTTGAGATACGATTTTGGTGCACACCCGATGCACTAAATCGAGATTCTTCGTGCATGGTAGATGCACCGGATTTTGGCTGTCAGGGACACACGTTGCCTATGACAGATGCTTCGTGCACACCCGTTGCACCTAGATGTTGTTTTGTGCACCTGTATGGCACATATATGGATTTTGATTTCCATGCGCACCAGACGCACAGGGTGGTGTTATGTGCATTTTTGGGATTTATTCCTTTTGGAGCAGTGCATTTCTATGATATTGGATATTGTTTTCATACTGAGCAGGACTAGTCAGAGAACAGTACCTGGATATATTTTGCATGCATTGATAGTTCGAAGGGATTTCCAAAAAGCGAGCTATAGTCTCCATTTATATACCTACGTGTCCGATATGACACGAAACGTTTAAAAACAAGGAAACCCTTCTAAATTGTTTTCAAAACGGCGGAATGTACCTATTAAACAAAGGATATATATATATACGTATGTAGTTATTATCTTATGAAAAACGTCCGCCACCGTGCAGTGTTACGCGCATCGCACCGCGACTTAAAAAGATTTGGCATGCATTTACATCAGCTATTCACATGTATAGATTGGATGTCTACATGTATAATTCTGATCTATATCATATTGGTTTTGTGTTGGATTTGACATTTGTGTCTTTACCATGACTCCGATGATTGCGGGATGCTTGATGGAGTGTTGCTTTTGAGTTATCTGCTCAGTACTCATGCGCATGCATTGCGCTATGATACGTTTTATGTATTGCTGATTTCGGAGCCCTGATGACTTGGAATTTGTATAGAAATATTTTAGTATTTGGGGGTTTAAATTTAAATTCGGGGACCGAATTTATTTAAGGGGGGTAGATTATAACGTTTTCAAAATAATAAAATATGATTTTTGGGAAATTTTATAATTTAATATTATTTTAATGAATATTTTAATATTCTGGTATAATTAAAAACAAATAAATGAGAAAAAATTATGGAAAATTCTAAAATAGGGTATTTTATGGAATTATTCCATTTTAAAGTTTTTAAGATTAGTTATATGCTAATTTAGTGCTAATCGCGATTAAGAATCGCTAATTGGATTTTTAGCTTTTTTGTGCAAAAATGTGCACATATCATTTTCCACACATGTTACACTTCTGTTACATTTCTATTGCCATGGTTGTTCTTTTGGGTTCACTATTGGAGTGAGAAGGAAAAGAAAAGGAAAAGAAAAGAAAGAAAAAGTAAGTGATGATGAGAGAGAGAGAGAGTAGGTTGCTTTTGACTTTTGACCCTTTCCTCCATCATTTCCCCATCTCATTTCTCTCTCCCCATCCCCAAGAGCTGAGCTGTTGCTTCTCCCTCTCCTTCTCTCTCTCCCTCTTCATGAAACCCTAGATCCACCATGAAAACAAAGCCAAAACCCCATTCCCACTTCACAAAACTTGCTCCCAAGCTCACTAGTTACACATTGAACCTAGCAAGATTGGATTTGGAGGACTTTGAGCAACTCAAGAATTTTCTTGAGTTGCCAAAGGAGATAAATTCTGGACCTATTAGAGTAGTATTTCATTTCTTATTGCATCAATACTAGTTTCATATCGATAATGTGTTGTTTGTGGACTTTAGAGATTTCTAGTTAGGGTTTAAGGTAAAACTGAACTCAAAGATGAAATTGAGGATGGTGGTGACCTTAGAACCCCTGGTGTGATGTTATTTTGGACCAAACCTGAAGCTAGAACACAGAATACGGAATTACGGAATCGATATCAGGGAAAACTGTGAATCTGTGATCGTAATTAGGAATCTGCTATCACCCCGAGACCCCAAAAATAAAACTGAGTTGACAGTGAGATGTGCAGGCACCATGGAACCACCACACCAAACCCTAGCTCCCAACTCATTCCCTCGGCCGCCAATTAATTCCTTCTGGCCGCAAATTGCGGCCAGAGCAGGAGGGAATTGTCTCGATTTTTGTGCATGGCCGTATTTCCTCTATTCTTGACCCTGGGTATGTCTAGTTTTGACTGATTCCAGTTAGGGTAAAATCTGGGTTGATTTGCTTGAATTGGCATATGATTTACGACTTGTTTTCGCATGGATTTTGGTATTTGGTGATTCGTTTCTGTCGGGTGGCGTTTGGACGTCAACGACAAGTAGATATTGAACGTGTTTACATGCGAGGCGATAGGTTTTTACCTATGCGAGTAGCGTGCGCTATTTTGGTTTCCGATGTGATTTTCATGTGCTTTAGCGTTGTGATATACTTGTAGGTACCCTACGTGATGTTGAGGCAAAGAAAATGAAGATGGCGACATCGGCACCGACACACAAGAAGCAAGGTGAGTAGATTATATCTACGGGGAGAAGTCGGGTGGATGGCGTATAGCACCCCCGCAGTCTGTGGTAATGTATACGAATACGTATACACACATATGTTTATTATGTGTTGTTAGGATTATTGATGGTGATAATGGAATTATTGATGATAAGGATGTATTGGTGTAGTATAGTGCGAGACTCTAGAGTAGTGGTTGCACTAACACATACACGTACACATATACTTGCATACATTCTTTCATTTATCTGTGCGCATTTGGAGGTTTGTATATCTACACATGGGTTTGGGACTATGTGTTCATATACGGGATTTGAGGATGATACGTGGGTTTACGATGAGTCGATGAGGTTTGATTGAGGCCGTGAGATTCGGCGATATGACAGAGTTCGTATTTGAGATGTGATATGATGGTAGTGATACCTGTTCTGTGATGAGATAATGTGATATTGACTCAGATTTAGGTGGTTTCCATACCCCTCCCGATTGACTTGATTGTTGGGTTCGTAGTTCGCATAGTAGGCGTTAGATTAGACCCGAGTCATCCCTATTTCAAAACTAACGAATCGGGGATATTTTAAAGATAGGCAAAAGGGATTCTACGGATATTTTCAAACGACACATCTTTTCTTAAAACACCGTAGCCCTTATTTTACCAAAAGCCCTGATTCGTCTTATTTCAAAAGGCAAGGTTGCATGATATATCTATTGAGGCAGGTTCTTAACTGTTGCGTTGATTATTCGATTCCGCATATTCATGATATTTGCATTGCTTCGCTTGTATTGTTGATATATTTCAGTCATGCTGCTAGGACACCAGCACCATTATCGATGATGCGTATGTTCCACGTACACTTGTTTGCCGGCTCACACACTTCATCTTCGATAATTGCCATGTCACAACACTGTAGTACTGTTGCATTCAGTGTATGTTGCTTACATTTCTTTACATGTCGCATACATCATGCTTTCTGATTATACGCATTGAGATATGTTGTTTCCATGATATTTCTGGTTTTTGGGAACCGTGGGTGTTTCAAAAAAAGAGATTAAGTAATTGTTTTAAAACCCGGTTACCCTTGATATTGTAAGCTTCCTAGGCACTCTCAAGAGGTCTCACAAGGCATCAACCATGCCAATTAAAAAATTTACGGTGCCGAGAAACCCTAAACTACGGATCGTTGGCTAGATGTCTAGGCGAAAAAGCAACTAGTAAACTACTTTACTAAGAGAATACGGAAATACAACCTTTGTAGATTCGGTCCTCCACCTCCACGGCTCCGTGATGAAGTCCTCTCCGCTTTCCAAATCAAATCCCGGGCTCTAGCGTCGGCTTCATCGGAGAAAGAGCGGGCTAGGTCATCGACGACGTGCCGAAGATGATCTACGTCGAGGCATAACTAGATCAAGCTCCACCTTCACCAAGCCATGAAAACTTGTGAAGGAAACACCCTATACTACTTGGCAAGAGGTAGAGGATGAAGAAATAGGAAGTGGGTTCACTTTAGAATTGGATTTCTCACACTTTTCATCAATCCACCATTGATGAAGTGAAGCTTTCTTCATTGAAGAAGATGAAGAAGAAGAAGAAAGTGTTATGATAAGTTAATTAATATTGAAAAGAAAATCAATACTTATCATATAATGAACCATGGTCAAGTGTAGAGATTAAACCAAGGTTAGTTGGAATGGTTAGGGTTAAGGATGAGATAAGAATGGTTGACTTGATCAAAGCTTCAAAAAGCTTCAACATAAAAACAAAATAAGCCACCATCCTTAAAAATTTCCAAAAATGAATATATAAATAAATAAATAAATAAGATAATCAAAACCCTAATCATTAACTTAACCATGGTTTAAACTTTACACTTAACCAAGTTAACATGTATCATCAAACATGATACATGCAAGTGCACAAAAGTATATCACATATACAACTTGTGAACTTCAAGTGAGAAAATCCATTTAAAGTGAACCGATACTAGTTAATGCAAAGTAATATATCAAATATATAATTATACATTAAATCATTAAATCAACACTTGATTTAACGATCCGGTCATATCGCATATAACCGACTAATATCCAATGTATCGATTTATCGAATCAATCCTTGATTCGATAACTAGGTTATATCGCATATAACCATTCGATACATTCATCGCGAGAATAGAATACGGTATCACATACACGCATTATTCTCGGTCCCGCACATATCTCATATGCGCTCCTATTTCGTTTCGCTTGAGCCAGGAAACCTCTGTGTAGGACTCTAAAGACTCGTCAATACGCCGGCAGCAGGTGATGATCATATCAAACACCCACAAGCCGCAAGCGGTCTGCTAAACGTAACGGCCACCCGGGTATTGAGCGATCAGAAGATCGATGAGAAAGCCCGCTCACACTCCAGTGAATCCAACCAGTAACACTACCGTACAGTCCGGTCTGATCGTCTGATATATCGCATATCTCGCCTAGGGGTGGTAAACGTCAGACCCCAATAGCTCGTTAAGTCGTGTCAATATGAGGTCTATAACAATTCGAGAAACTACTGGTAACACTTACCAGTAAATCTCAGCAACCCTGGCCAGGGATTTCCGGTTATAGCCAATCGAACACAGCGCAACATCAACTCCCTATACCGGGAGAGACGAATCCCCTCCTATCGCTCATTGCCTCCATGTGACTCGGGACTGTACCCAAAAACCACCGTTTTGCACGCCCTCTTGGACGTGGTAAGGTGGAAATCAAAGCACAGTGGGAACCACACAAGACTCTATGACGATCTCGGGTCAACAGACTACTCTGTACCAGTGTCACCAGAGAACTGCCATCTGACGTAAGGTATAATACCATCTGGGAGTTCTCGGTGAGTCTGTCCAGTGTACCCAGTCTCCACTGAGCACCCGTATATCATCTCTGATGTCAAACACCAATGGATATGGGAACATCCATCGCCCATCTGTATTGGTCGAGAAGGTATACGCTAGTCTACTCTGGTATATCGATGCCCCGTCTCGATATACCCACGACTAGGGACTTTGAAGGATGTACTTATGGACTACCATGTCCCCACTAGTATGATCCGCATCATAGTCCAGGTAGTCAAGTACACATCCTAAGGGCTTTACCAACATGTAACAGAGAGACAATCAGTGTACACGTTAAGGTAAAGTGCAACCAGATAGCATACTATCATGTCGAGCAAGAAAGTCCTCCCTATATATGTCCAAGCATCCACTACAATATACATCCTATGTATAGTAATGACCTCTAGGGCATACATATAACTAACAATCTCCTACTTGCACTAGGGCCATCTGTAGCAGTGGTTGTAGTATCTTATACTCAACCATTCCATAAAAGTCTCTCTCTGGGAATAGGCCTTCGTGAGTGGATCCACCGTGTTATCCTCTGAGTCTACTCTCCTAACCTCGATCACCCTGGAGATCAACCATCTCCATGATCAGGTGATACTGCCTTAGAATATGTCTGGATCACTGATGGGATCGGCGTTCCTTGGCATAAGCCACAACTCCATTGTCTCACAATGGTAGGAACGTAGTTAATCTCATGAACCAATATATACCCAAACAGCCTCTTTGGTAGCATCTTAAGTAGCGATGTATCCAGCCTTTATCGTCTAGTATGTCACGGTATCCATCTTGGAACTCTTCCAACATACCGTCCCTTTACTGAGGGTAAAGACAATGCCTGTGACTGACACTCAGTCGTCATTATCACCCTGGAACACTTCCAGTGATTCTTCCCAGGATCAATTGATACCATCTCACTACAGCTAGTGAGTATTATAACATCCATTTAGATCTATCTCATAGGTCCAAAACCCAGGATTTAGTAGGTATCACTTTGATCCTATGTGGAGAATCATTGTGATAGGCGGAGATTGATCGAGCGTAGCATAGGAAACTCCTTCCCTATTAAGAGTATGTCATCCACGTACTCTACGAGGATCGTCACCATACTCCCTACTACCTTTTTGTTTATACAAGGTTCATCTACCATTTTGATGATGTCAAACTCTTTGACTAAGACATCAAAACAGATGTTCCAACTCCGCGATACCTGCTTTATCCTATAAAGCATCTTGCACACGTTTCCGCTGCTCCCACTGTCTACGAAGCCCTCTGGCTGTGTACTTATAGACGCTCTCTTCCAAAATATTATTTAGAAAAGCCAGTCATGACACCCAACCACCAGATATCATAGTCATGGTATGTAGCCGTGGTAAGTAGGATCTGGATGGACTTAAGCATAGTTCTCTAGAAAAAGTTTCATCATGATCCACACCTGGTCAATGATGCAAACCTTTAACAAGTCTAGCTTTGAAAGTCTCAACTTTTCCATGTACACCAAGTAATCTTCTCAAGATATACTTGCTCCTGATGGGGATTTAACCCTTCAGATAAAGCAACTAAAGTCCATACTTTGTTGGTTTATAAGGATTCCATCTCAGATCACTAAGCATCCAGCCATTCTTACAGAGTCGTCACTCTCGATGGCCTGCTCGAAACTAGTTGGGTCATCATCTCATGATGCAATCCTCGCTCCCACTGTCATAGAGAAACCGAAATATCTCTCAGGTGGGTGAGGAACCCTACTAAATCGGCGGAGAGGCCGAGGTTCGTTGGTAACTATTGAATCCTTTGGTTCTATCAAATCATCTTCTGTAGTTTGCATAGCTGGAACCTTTCCAGTTCTACATAACTAGCCTTGCCTCGAGTTTGTCCGGATTTTGCTTTTAGACATAGGCCGGACAACCCCAAATCTTAACTAACTTAAGATATGGGCTCTTCCCTTTCCATATCACATATGAAGTGGTAGGCATTGATTTGATTCGAACCTAATTCAATAGGTATGCATCTTCTCAAGTGCATAAATCCCAAAAGGAAAATAAGAAACTCAGTAGTACTCATCATAGAGCACACCTTATCATATAGGGTGTGATTGCTCCACCCCGATATACCATCGTGCTATGGTGTATACGGAGGAGTAATGCTGAGAGAGAATCTCATTCTCGTTTAGAATATTCCAGGATTTCCATGCTCAAGTATTCTCCTCCTTGATCTCATCATAGGACATAATACTTATACCCTTATCGGTTCTCTACTTCTAACTTATATTCTGTGAATATCTCAAAAGGTTCGGACTTGTGTTTCAACAGGAACATATGTCTGAATCTTGAGAGATTATCAGAGAATGCAACGAAGTACAAAGAACCAGTCCTGGCATATGTAGACAGGGGACCTACATACATCAACATATATCATCCCAAGAGTTCACTAACTCTTTCTCTGTTTCCAGTAAACGGAGCTATGGTCATCTTATCTTTGTGACATGACTGGCAAGTTTCACAAGATGTAAATTCAAACTAATTTAAATATGCATCTACATGTAACTTTAGCTAGTCGGGTCGCATTGATATGACCTAGTCTACAATGCCTCAAGAAGGAATCGTTCAATGGTGAACTCTTCCTCTTGTGTGTGATCCGTATACTAAGAACTGTAGTTTGATTTAGAATATCAACGCTTTTAGATAACGTGCCTGAACCGATCAACTTTTGATATAGGAAATGTTCAAAACATTATCCAACAATACAAAATTTTATCATTTCTTTGCTGATAAAGAGACTGATATGATTTTGTATATCAGGTTCGGTATCTAATAACATTCGTTCAGAATCAATGTATTTGGAATACAGGGTGACAGTGACCAACAGACTTGGCTGCAACACTTGCCCCGTTTTCTGCCTTATGAAACTTATCACCCGTTCTCAGTTCTTTACCTTTCTGTAGCCCTATGTAATATATTACATATGCGGGATCCTGATCCGGTATCACATACCCAGGACGTAAAAGATACTGAGAAACAGTCCTTTGTAATGAACATACCCGAAGATGATGCATCATCATGCACTTTCTTCGTTTGGGCGGCACGGGAAATCTGGTATTCCCCAATTTCCTGCTCTGTCTTATAACAATTATAAGTTAGAGCGGGACCAACGTTCCCCAGCTCAGTATAACAAGCGGGTTCGGTCAATAATCCGTATTATTATCTTGATTAAGGCGTGACATGGTCGCTACCAGGAGAGAGAGAGAGAAGAAAACACTCAGCGTGCGCTCTTGCAAGAATAGATTGGTTATTATTTTATCTAATCAGGATGGTTCCCATTGCTTTTTATCAAATCTTCCTTCAAACCCTAAAAGGAAAGACTAGCCGGGATTAATTACACACTACAAGTTCGCCAATCTTTCAGCCAGGCCAGTGTCGGTACTTTGAGGGAGGTCCCCCGTGCTTTCGCACGAACCTAATTAATGTAAACCTCGTTTTCCCAGAGGCGTAACCTCGTTAACACCTTTCTAGACACCTACTTGATCGGCTAATTGTAATGTATAAAACTCTCCCAGGAGTAACTCTTACTCGCAGCGGGTATCGGGATCCAACTATCTCATAGAAGGTATGCAATCTCATTGCAAATTTCAACACTTGAAATTCCCGATAATATTTTGCCCCTAACGTGCTATGACCTTGACGAAAGCCAACAAACCATAGCTCGCAAGTCAAGTTCAACCCGTACATTTCTTGATTGAATTAAACTTACCCGCACGACCCTTGACGAAAGCCAACAAAGCCGCACGACTACCCTAATCCAATCGCATCGTATGCAGGCAGATAAGCAGCATATAGCTACCGCACACTGCACCTTGACGAAAGCCAACAAATGCAGCACGAATACTATATACAACTTATCTGAAATGACGGAGGGCTACGACAGGTTTTTCTGAAAACCTATTGCGTAATGAACTTGATATCGTTGTAGAATCAAATGATTTTAAAATGGAGTGTTTTTGAGGCTTTTCTAGTTTTGCTAAAGGAGTCACTCCCGGTAAAGGGATCGTCGGTCCTTTCCTCGTCGAATGAGGTGCGGGATATATCATATATATCACTGTGCAAAGCAAAAACACTTAAAAGCAATCAAAAGACAAACCGAGTGTGTAGCATCTGCCAGTTATTGCTAAAGGAGTCGCTCCCGGTGAAGGAATCTCGGTCCTTTCCTTATCGAATAAGGTGCAGGATATATGACATATACCTCTGTGCAAAGCAAGAACTATAGCTACCTGTTTTATTTTGAAATTCGATTCTACAACATCTTAGGTTTCTTTTCTTTCATTAATCACATTAATGAAGTCCCATCATATAAGTACCTAAACATCACAGATAAATACGACGTACACTTATGCCATCCGCATTCGCCTCGATGTCCCCTCGTGCACCGTTAGGTTAGGTAACTAACGGCAGAGCGGGGCAGGGCTAGCGCGGGTGTAAAACATAAGTAACGCCTATATAATATATCATATATACTATATACTGTATCTATCAGAGAACATCACATGATCACATCACAGATATCGCAGCAGAAGAATCATATGAAATATTGGATATACTAGGACGTCCGTGTTTTCAATACGAGCCAGTATAAAACACGGATTCCACGGTCGCGATGAATAGCCAAACCCACACCCCTAGATCCCTACGAGAGCGGCAAGCAACCCTACCAATTCTAGAGTTAGGAGACCCGGACTCGACTCCTCGAGTTGGTCTCCCACTGGACTCCAGAACCCGGTTACTTGTGCTCCCCTCCTTGGGTCTATCCTAGTGCAGAAAAGTAAATAATATACAAAGGGTGACATCTTCCGCAACCTGGAAGTGCCCCAATAAAAGAATATTACATACAAGTTTTTACATGAATGAAAATGAAAAACACTCATCTCACATAAAAACCCCCGGCTATTCAAACACGACGATCCAATATAACATATCCAGCAACACATAACATCACATGTCATCAACGTAAGTAAATATGTCCATCCCAATTGTCGTTGACATATAGCAACGAAACCGGCGATATCACATATTACACTTACGGTCACAGAAAAGAAAGTGTAAAACTACAACAGTTGGAATCCGCAACCTGCATAGACATCGCATGCCTAATCAAATGAATTCTTTAGACATCGCATGCCTAACAATTATAAACCCCGCATTTTAGTCTCAAAATCGAAAACACTTTTCAATACCAAGTCGGGCAATTCAACAGGATTCCCGACATCCTGATCGAATGCTCGTCGCAAACTTCAGTAGACGGCCGCACCCCCGATACCGTCGACGAAGTGCACCAAGGCGGAACACCGCTACCGCGAGCACCCGAACGGATGCTTTCGGCGACGGGGTTCTCCTACAGTCACTTGGTCGGGGCTATGGGGCGAGGCTGTCTATTAAGTTTACCCGGCGAGTATCCGCGTACGCTACGTGATTGCGATGGACTTTTGATCACATCAAAATTCCGTGGCAACCGATCAAGTGAGACTAAACTGCTATGTTTATAACATTCATTTAGTTATCTCATAACTACTTGTGAATTCCAATTATTGTATCACATTCCGGATAAACAGAAAATGTTAAACTTTTCGATCGAACAGTCAAACACCCAAGTTTTCCCGATACAGCTCAACACATGAAATAAGTCTAACAACATTCAGTTCGTGCCTCAGTACCAACGGTCCAGCCGTAGAAGGGTCAAGCCAACGCCTCACATGTGGCACGCCGTACTGCCCCAAACCCTAAGGTTCAAAGGGCAGTTCAAGACGGTCACATAATCGAGTTAAGGTTTGTTGTCTTCTAGAGGGTCCATCGAGTTACTTGCACTACTTAGAACGTCTTTAAACTACGGAAAAATCCAACACTTGGAAATTTCCCGACAGGGGAAAAATTGGGTATTTATATCCGGTCGAACTTTTTAACATACTCTAAAAATTATCCGGAAAGCCACATAGACAAAATCTGATACTCCGATCGAAACACCGAATCCCCAAAACAACCCCAAAACACTCATTTCTATAATAAATATTAAAATATCCCAGAAAATACAGCACAACTTAGGAGGAATTACTGTGAAACTTTTACTGTGAGACTCGACCGTACGGCTGCGGAACCGCCGCATGAGCCATGCTCAGGCCGCGGAACCGCGGCGGTTTAGATGAATTAGGTCCACGAAATTTACAGTAATTCCTAAAAAACCCTGCTTAATTTTCTGCATATTTTTAATTTCGAAAAATCCACATTTTACAGAAATGTCCAGAGAGCAAGTTTAGGGTTTGGGTTTCGGGTCGATCGGACTTCAAACTCCGTCTAGACTTCGCCTAAGGCTCTAGCTAGGCTCTGATACCACTGTAGGCTTCCTAGGAACTCTCAAGAGGTCTCACAAGGCATCAACCATGCCAATTTAAAAATTTACGGTGCCGAGAAACCCTAAACTACGGATCGTTGGCTAGATGTCTAGGCGAAAAAGCAACTAGTAAACTACTTTACTAAGAGAATACGGAAATACAACCTTTGTAGATCCGGTCCTCCACCTCCATGGCTCCGTGATGAAGTCCTCTCCGCTGTCCAAATCAAATCCCGGGCTCTAGCGTCGGCTTCATCGGAGAAAGAGCGGGCTAGGTCATCGACGACGTGCCGAAGATGATCTACGTCGAGGCATCACTAGATCAAGCTCCACCTTCACCAAGCCATGAAAACTTATGAAGGAAACACCCTATACTACTTGGCAAGAGGTAGAGGATGAAGAAATAGGAAGTGGGTTCACTTTAGAATTGGATTTCTCACACTTTTCATCAATCCACCATTGATGAAGTGAAGCTTTCTTCATTGAAGAAGATGATGAAGAAGAAGAAAGTGTTATGATAAGTTAATTAATATTGAAAAGAAAATCAATACTTATCATATAATGAACCATGGTCAAGTGTAGAGATTAAACCAAGGTTAGTTGGAATGGTTAGGGTTAAGGATGAGATAAGAATGGTTGACTTGATCAAAGCTTCAAGAAGCTTCAACATAAAAACAAAATAAGCCACCATCCTTAAAAATTTCCAAAAATGAATATATAAATAAATAAATAAATAAGATAATCAAAACCCTAATCATTAACTTAACCATGGTTTAAACTTTACACTTAACCAAGTTAACATGTATCATCAAACATGATACATGCAAGTGCACAAAAGTATATCACATATACAACTTGTGAACTTCAAGTGAGAAAATCCATTTAAAGTGAACCGATACTAGTTAATGCAAAGTAATATATCAAATATATAATTATACATTAAATCATTAAATCAACACTTGATTTAACGATCCGGTCATATCGCATATAACCGACTAATATCCAATGTATCGATTTATCGAATCAATCCTTGATTCGATAACTAGGTTATATCGCATATAACCATTCGATACATTCATCGCGAGAATAGAATACGGTATCACATACACGCATTATTCTCGGTCCCGCACATATCTCATATGCGCTCCTATTTCGTTTCGCTTGAGCCAGGAAACCTCTGTGTAGGACTCTAAAGACTCGTCAATACGCCGGCAGCAGGTGATGATCATATCAAACACCCACAAGCTGCAAGCGGTCTGCTAAACGTAACGGCCACCCGGGTATTGAGCGATCAGAAGATCGACGAGCAAGCCCGCTCACACTCCAGTGAATCCAACCAGTAACACTACCGTACAGTCCGGTCTGATCGTCTGATATGTCGCATATCTCGCCTAGGGGTGGTAAACGTCAGACCCCAATAGCTCTATAAGTCGTGTCGATATGAGGTCTATAACAATTCGAGAAACTACTGGTAACACTTACCAGTAAATCTCAGCAACCCTGGCCAGGGATTTCCGGTTATAGCCAATCGAACACAGCGCAACATCAACTCCCTATACCGGGAGAGACGAATCCCCTCCTATTGTTCATTGCCTCCATGTGACTCGGGACTGTACCTAAAAACCACCGTTTTGCATGCCCTCTTGGACGTGGTAAGGTGGAAATCAAAGCACAGTGGGAACCACACAAGACTCTATGACGATCTCGGGTCAACAGACTACTCTGTACCAGTGTCACCAGAGAACCGCCATCTGACGTAAGGTATAATACCATTTGGGAGTTCTCGGCGAGTCCATCCAGTGTACCCAGTCTCCACTGAGCACCCGTATATCATCTCTGATGTCAAACACCAATGGATATGGGAATATCCATCACCCATCTGTATGGGTCGAGAAGGTATACGCTAGTCTACTCTGGTATATCGATGCCCCATCTCGATATACCCACGACTAGGGACTTTGAAGGATGTACTTATGGACTACCATGTCCCCACTAGTATGATCCGCATCATAGTCCAGGTTGTCAAGTACACATCCTAAGGGCTTTACCAACATGTAACAGAGAGACAATCAGTGTACACGTTAAGGTAAAGTGCAACCAGATAGCATACTATCATGTCAGCAAGAAAGTCCTCCCTATATATGTCCAAGCATCCACTACAATATACATCCTATGTATAGTAATGGCCTCTAGGGCATACATATAACTAACAGATATGATATTTCAGTGCGTCCACCATGTGTTTTCTCGGTGCTGAGAGCGACATGTGAAACCCGATTCGAGGAGGCGGATGAGGCCGATTGCGGGTACATGGTGGAACCGGTATGGTTCCCCGGGGCAAGAAATGTTTTTCATGGAGTAGACGATGAGCCTGGCAGGGTGGCGAGTACCTATCGGTGATTGGTTGGACTTGGCGGTTATCCGGAGGATACTGACCAGAGTTGATAGATGGATATGGGCGTACTGATGGGGCCGAGGGCCGATTCCACAGACGGAGCCCGTGGGCTAATCCGGACTGACGGAGCCCGTTATATGAGGATTTACGTGCCGATGCTGGGCACAGTTTTCATGATGTTTTCGAGTGTTGATGCTGGACACTCCGATTCCATGATTTTGACGTGTCACGAGGGACACAGGTGGTTTATATCCTCATATTTCCATGCATATGCTGATTATATTTACATGCATGATGGTTATTGTCATTGGGTGACGAGTGGACGGGATCCACGTACATGCAGATTTGATTACCTTGATTATACCTCACATTTATGATATGCTATTACCTGAGGCACTGGCACGAGCACTTGGCACTACACTCATGCATAGAGATTACATTGCCAGTTTAGTATGCTTCAGCTTTATTCATATTGAGGTTTATTTATATCTGATCGTATTGACCTAGGATGGGTCATGCATTCGATCTCTGCTTGTAGATATTTTCTATTCACGAGTTGGCAACTCACCCCCGTTGTGCCACAGTTTTTGCAGGTTTTGCCGTACAGATTCCATAGCGGCATTTCTGGCACACTGCTTCCATATGGGTGACTTGCGTTGGTAGGTGGGTTCTTTTGTATCAGAACCGCCATTGTTCATGTATTATTCATTGTATCTAGAATTCCATCAACCAAAACTTGTATAATGTTTCAGACTTAGAAAACAGTGTTGTATTATTTCGACCTTAGAGTCGCGCTTGTAGTATTACGGTTTTCTTGCTGTTTTGAGTTTCTTTTTGGGTTTTGATCCTCGCTCTTTGGCGTTGTATATTATTATTGCTTGCGTGGTTGTGACCGTCAATTGACGAAGAGCTAGCTCCCGCTTGGGGATGCCTTTTATCATTTCATATATATTATTCTTGTTGTACCCCGTTCGGGGCCAGTTTTTTCAATAGAAACTCTGCCGAAAATTTTAGGAAAGGTTACACATTTTAAAAATGCATATTCGGCTTAGTTATTTAAAAACTTTGATTTTCGAAACATGATTCTTTACTTCTAAAAACCAATTTTCCTTATTTACTCTTTAAATGGTTTTAGATTTCTGGGCTTTTGGCTTACTTGGATCAGATGGGGTCCTATAGACTTCATATGGTTCAAGGGCCAGTCACGTGCTCTTTCGGGTCGTGACAACTCTTGGGAATGATACATAGTAATGTATGTGGTTCCATGTCTACACATGCCATGAATGGTTCCTCATACTTCATTACATTCACTGACGATCTCTCAAGATACGGACATGTGTTTCTGTTGAAAGACAAGTCTAAATCTTTTGAGAAATTCAAAGAATATAAGCATGAAGTCGAGAACCAGGCGGGTAAAAGTATTAAAATCCTACGATCTGATCGGGGAGAAGAATACTTGAGCATGGAATTCCGTGACTATTTAAAATAGAATGGGATTCTCTCTCAGCTTACTCCTCCGTATACACCACAGCACAATGGTGTATTGGAGCGGAGGAATCACACCCTATTGGATATGGTGCACTCTATTATGAGCACCACTGAGTTGCCTATTTCCTTTTGGGGTTATGCGCTTGAGATAGCAACATACCTATTGAATAGAGTTCCAACCAAATCAGTGCCTACCACTCCATATGAGATATAGAATGGGAAGAGACCATCTCTTAAGCGAGTTAAGATATGGGGTTGTCCGGCCTATGTTAAAAGGTAAAATCCGGAAAAACTCGAGGCACGATCGGTACTTTGCAAGTTTGTGGGATATCCAAACAATTCGTATGGATATCATTTCTGTTGGATATAGTGCCCTCAGAGTCAATTATTTGATCACAGGCACGTGATTGCAATGATTGAGGGAGGACCTATGCCGGCAGGACATTCTTATTCAAGATGATAGTATGCTATCTGGTTTTTCTTTATCATCGTGTACTGCTTTAGGTGACCTTAGAGGTCACTATTACACATTGATAGAACCCTTAGGATTCTTTCTTGACTGCCAACAGTATGATGGAGATCATATACGTGGGAGCTGGGGTCTATAAGCACATCCTTAAAAGGTCCCTAGTCGTGGGAGTTTTCGAGACAGGGCATCGATACTCCAGAGTAGACTAGTGTATACAGTCGAGATCTCGACGAGGGGCGGTGGCCGGTCTCACAAGCCGCTGGTGTCAGTTGGTCACCTAAGATGTATACAGGTGCTCATTGGGTTATGAGTACACCGGACAGGACTCGCCGGGAACATGCTAGTTGGTATTATACCTGACGTCAGATAGCAGTTCCCTGATGACATGTGTACAGGTTTGTTCATCGACCTGAGATCGTCATTTGTCTCGTGTGAGTTCCCACTGTACTTTGATTACTACCCTACCACGGCTCAAAGGAGTCATGCAAACAGGTTTTAGTTGGGTACAGTCCCGAGCCACATAGAGGCAGTGAGCGGATCGGCAGGAGTTCGTCTCTCCCGGTATTGGGGGTGAGGTCGCGCTGGGTCTAGGAGAGCCATTACACGAAGTCCTTGGCCAAGGCAGGAGATTTACTGGTAGGTATTCCAGTAGTATCTCAGGGTGTTCTGGGCTACACTCCAAACGAACCTCAGCCACTCCGCAGATCTGGTAGGATTTCTCATCCGCCCGAGAGATACTACGGTTTTCTCATAGACGGGGATCGAGAGGATTGCATCTTGGAAGAAGATGACCCTACCAGTTTCAGGCAGGCCATTATCAGTAGGGACTCTGATAAGTAGCAGGAAGCAATGCAATCCGAAATGGAGTCTATGTACACCAATAAAGTGTGGACCTTGGATATTGCTCCACCCGGGGTAAAACCCGTTGGATGCAAATGGATATACAAAAGGAAACTTGGTGTGGATGGGCAGGTGGAAACCTATAAGGCTAGACTCGTTGCGAAAGGTTTTCGTCAAAGACCTGGTTTGGACTATGACGAAACCTTTTCTCCAGTGGCTATGCTGAAATCCATTCGGATCCTACTTGCCATTGCTGCCTTCCATGACTATGAAATCTGGCAGATGGACGTTAAAACGGCTTTTCTAAATGGCTGTTTGGAAGAGTGCGTTTACATGGATCAGCCAGAAGGTTTTGTAGACAGTGGGAGCAGCGGGAAGGTGTGCAAGTTGCTTAAATCCATTTATGGATTAAAGCAGGCATCGCGGAGCTGGAACATCTGTTTTGATGAGGTAATCAAGGAATTTGATTTCATCAAGAACGAAGATGAACCTTGTGTCTATAAGAAGATTGTTTACGGTAATGGAGACCTCAGGGTCGAGTCCTTTACCGATTCAAGCTTCCAGAGTGACAAAGATGACAGCAAGTCTGTCTCGGGTTTTGTGTTTACCCTCAACGGAGGGGCGGTATGTTGGAGGAGTTCCAAACAGGATACCGTCGCAGACTCGACGATGAGGCTGAATACATTGCTGCAAGCGATGCCGCAAAAGAGGCGGTCTGGATGAAGAAGTTCATTAGTGAACTTCAGGTGGTTCCATCCATTGTTGATCCAATACCTTTGTATCACGATAACAATGGGGCTATAGCTTTAGCGAAGGAACCAAGGTCCCATCAGAAATCCAGACACATCTTAAGGCGGTATCACCTGATCAGGGAGATCATTGATCGCCAGGAGATCGAGGTACGGAGAGTGGACACAAAAGACAACACGGCGGATCCATTCACGAAGGCCTTACCCCAGACTCAGTTCGAGTGGCTGATCGAGATGATAGGTCTTCGATACGCCAGTACATGGCCTTAGTGCAAGTGGGAGATTTCTAGTGTATATGCCCTAGAGGCCATTACTGTATCATACTAGTATGTATATTACTTGATGGAAGCTTGGGATATTCACAGTTGTATAGACAATCTTGCTCGATATAGTAGTATGCTACTTGGTTTGTCTCTGCTTTAATGTGTACATGTGTGTTTCTTTATTATATCACCTATACGCATTAGTAGAGCCCTCAGGATCTTTGCTTGATTACCGGCGTTGTGATGGCGATCACACTCGTGGGGGCTGGATAATCCACAAGCACATCCTTATTCACGTCCCTAGTCGTGGGATTATCGAGACAGGGCATCGATACTCCGGAGTAGACTAGCGTATGCGCTTCTCATCCCAGCATGGGAGACGGTCTGTCCCACGGCCGTCAGTACGTCGTACTTGAGATAGTATGCGGGTGCTCGTTAGGTTACGAGTACACTGGACAGGACTCGTCGGGAACTGATGGTTGGTATTATACCTATCGTCAGTTATCAGTTCCCAGGTGACATGAGTACAGCTTAGTCCGCTGACTTGACACTGTCACTTCGCCTCGAGTGTGTTCCCACTGTTCTTTGATTACTACCCTACCACGGCTCTACTGAGTCGTGCAAACAGGTAGTAGTTGGGTGCAGTCCCGAAGCACTTGGAGGCAGTGACGGTTAGACAGGATTCGTCTCTCCCGGTATTGGGGGTTGACATCGTGCTGTGTCTAGGAGAGCCATTACACGAGTAGTCCCTGGCCAGGGCAAGCGAGATATACTGGTAGGTTTCCAGTGTTATCTCAGGGTGTTCTGGGCTTCACTCCGACACGACTTGTACCGCTATTAGGGGACTGACGTTTACCGCCCCCCTAGGCCCGCCATGCGATGTATCAGACGAACAGACCGGACTGTACGGAGATTGTCACATACAGGCTCAGTAGGAGTTCGGATGGGTTTACCTCATCGGCCTTCTTATCGACATCTACCTGGGGACCGTTACGTACAGCTAGTGCCGCTTGCGGTCTGTGGTTAAACCCACTGCCAGCGTAGTGTCGAGTCTTTAGAGTCCCACACAGAGAGTTTCCCTGCACTGAGCGAAACGTGTAGAGGCCGTTTGGTTTTACGGTAGTGCTGCGATCACTTACGTACACTTGTGTGCGTATGGTGTTCGGGCAGGCAATACTAGTGGGCTTTGGTTTAAGCCAGATCCTAGTATTGCACGGATGGATTTGTTTTGTCTTCTGTGCATCCGCATTCTACGGAATGCGGATGCAGGTGTGTATGCACAGTTTTCCGGAGCGATGAAGGAGGAGGTGCCTCATTAGGGTTTTGGCAGTTGGTTCGGTCAAAACCGGTATGTGGCAGGCTCATTAGGGTTTTGGCAATTCGTTTGGTCAAAACCATTATGAGCCGCGGACATCATTTACTAATCCTTTTAGTGATAATTTTATGATAGCTAATTGCATTGACCATTTGACCACCATGACCTCTCTTGACTTTGTTGACCGGTTGACCGTGTTGACCATTGACCTTTATGAGAGGTCTACACTCTTCTTTTCATTTTCATTTTCTTTTTGATTATGATAATGGTCATTTAAATGTAGCCATCAACTTTATCTTGATAGGATTGGTAATGATGATTTTGTGCATTATTGAACCATGGTTCATTTTCTTTAGCTCATAATTGTTTTCTCATTCTCTCTCTTGCTCTTTCTCATGAGAAGAAAAGAAATGCTCCATAGTTGCTAGCTCCTCCTTCTTCCTCCTCTTGATTCATCTTTTGATCTCATGTGTTGAGAGATAAAGATCCCACAAAGACAAACACCTCCATCTTTCTCTTCTACACAACCTAGGGTACCAAGACTAGCAATCTTGTTGCCCTAGTTACCTCAGCTCGAGGTGGAGCTCGGTGTACATCTCTCGGGTGGATCGTCTTCGACTCAAGAAGGCCGCGGAGGTGACCAAAGTCCGGATCAACCCTCGGAGCATGGATGGACAAACGGCGCAGCGGAGTGAAGACCCGAAGGACCGGTGTCGTGAGGTATAATTTCTACGGCATAGTAGTTAGCACCTCTATTAGTTTGCTAGTTTCTAGTTTAGCAAAGATCCGGCTTTTACGGTCCATGTTACCAAGTCTAGAAAATTTTTTGTTTTACCGTTTCCACAACCCCGAAAGTACCGGGAGAGGTAACGTGGACCTAACAGGGTGATCCCGACTAATTCTTCTTTCAGGATTGGAAGAGAATTAGACGTTACAGTGGGAGGTTTCCTGATTGGATAAAGTGATAACCATTCTGATCTAGGTTAGAGTGCACACAGAGTGTTTCTTTTCTCTTTCTCTTTGGCAGCGACCATGGCCCGACCCTTGACTATGACTCAATGACTAAAATTAACCGAACCTTTTTATAACACTGGTTTTTGGATTGTCAGAGTTGCATACCTCATTGCCACTTCTACTTTTACCCTTTTCTCCAGAACACCCCGTATTACTACGAACATCCACTTCCATTGAATAAAACCATTGTATGGTTATATACAAACTCGAAGGAACTTATTCCAGATTCGAGGATGGTTTCCGGTTCTGGAGAAAACGAATATGACTATTCAGTTGTCTTTTCCTTTTACCTTCTCTCAGGTTGCGAGTGCTCCTTGGATTAGAACAGTACACCTATTACGCTTATTGGATAGTCTTCTTCCAAACCATAGGCAGGTGCCGACCGGTAGGGATTGAAGAAAACCATTTAGCCTATAAGGTGTACAGAAGGTATTAAGTAAAGATAAATAAAGGGATTAGTAAGAGGGCAAAGTAAATTGCGACTGCTATTCACGACCAAACCAAGTATTTCTTCGCCAATCCTACATCACCTTTGTATTTCTACCGGACACTCCGTATCACTACGAAGATCCACAGTTTATTGGATACTCCATCATATGGTTATATACGAACTCGAAAGGAACTTGTTCCAGTTCGGGGATGGATTCTGGATCAGGAGAAATAGGAATAAGGTTTATTCGGTTGTCTTTTATCTTCACCTTCTCTCGCATTGCGAGTGCTCCTAGGATTAGGACAGTACACCTATTACGATTATTAGATAGTCTTCTTCCAAGCCATAGGCTGGTGCCGAACGGTAGGGAAGGAATAAAACCATTTAGCCTAAGAGGGTGTACAGAAAGTAATGACTAAAGACATATAAAGGGATTTGGAGAGATGGCAAAGAAATATACGGTTACAATTGTGAATCTGATAATGGAAGAGGCATTACTAGGAATACCCGGATACCCCTTCAAAACATTTATATGTTTCAGTTTCTCTGTGTACTGTTAAAAGAAAACTAATTTCCCAATTAGCCCTTACTCCAGGGTATGTATTTACCAGGTTTGATTCTCACATCTGTATAGTTTTACAGATTATGAGTGGGAGTAAGTTATTGGGAATTTGTATGTATTTACCAGGTTTGATTCTCAATATATCGGGATTCGTTGTAATTGGTGATATTTGAGGAAATCACCTGGGTTGTTTGCCGGACGACAAATATTTGGTTTTGAATATCCGTTGTTATGCACCAATTTCAAATTGATATATCTGTACGTTTATTTTTATAAAGTGAGATATAACTTTTTGAAATTATGTCTATGACATTTACCTATATCGGTGGATGGTTAGGTAAGGAGCCTTAAACAACGGTGTAATTCTTCTTAACCATAAGTACACTTTTCAACCTACGACACACAGTGAATGAGTTATTAGACTCAAGGGAATTATACAGAGTATTGTATGTTGTCCAGTGTCCATTAGGACAGAGGGGTTGGTCCTCGTACTATATTCTGTTTACTTATGACTTCTCTAGTTCTTAGACAAGTGTTTCGTAGAAACACAAGGTCCAAGTTTTGAGAAGTTATAGGTATATGAATAAAGTAGAGAACCAGGTGTTTCAAGTATCGGGATTCTTCAAGGTGATCGAAGATCTAGATACTTGTGTATAGTATTCAGTTGATAGTAATGATTAAGAGAACTTGCTTCTCTTTCAGGTTACTCATAATTGGAAGCACTCCTAAGTTGAGTAATGCTGATCGGCCTTTTTCCATTTAGTTGACATGTACTGGGGACAGTTGCATGATTTGAATCTGGTTCCAATTAAATCAGTGCCTCTGTTTCTATATTGGATATAGAACGGTTCATATCTTAACGATGTTAAGGTACGGGGAGTTGTCCGGCTTATGCTTAAAACCAGACTCTGAATAACTCAAGGCACGTTTCTGTAATGGCAGTTTGTGGATTGACCCGGGCTATGACAAAGGTTGACTTTCTACCATCTGGAAGATCAATAGTGATATTGTTCTTGACTTGCCACAGTTTTAGTGAAAATGGATTTTTTCAGAAAACAGTAGTGGGAGTATGGTAGAATTGGAAGTGATTCCAGAACCGCAAACGATTACTGAAAATTTGATAAGAACCTAAAGATTCAATCTGATTTGACATCCCATTTGCCACTCAGCATATATGGTGGGTAACCTCAGGCACTCGAGAGGTACTTCGGTATGCTCAAAGACGGTGACATGGAGGTTCTTGTTTACCCAGACTTGCCGATACTGTTGTTCCAGACTGTGAGACCCGGCAGGAGGATAAGTATAGCGTCGTTCTAAACTAGCTTTAAAAGTATACGTCTATATGACTCTGCCAGAGAGTTGTCGTAGTCAGTGGGAGCAGAGGAAGCATAGTGGACAAGTAGCTTATGTCTATTTAGAGACTAAAGCAGATGTAGCGGAGATAGATCATCTATTTCTGATATGACAGTCATAGGTTTGACTTCATCAGAATAGGGGATGGATCTATTAAGAAGGTAGTAGGGTGTGATGTCCTGATTTGTGGATGACCTACACATAGTAGGAAGTGATATTCCTGCACTACGACCGATTATACTTTGGTTGTCACACAGTGGTTTCTCCACATAGGATATGTATATTATATCAGACATTCTGGTTACTAGATCTATGGTTTTAGATCTATATTTGGGTAGTATCCCAATCTGGGTACTTAGAAAGCATTCTAAAGGTGTTTTAGGATGGACGACTCCTGGCATGGAGGTGTACCTGCAGGTGATGGAGTCACCCTCTCTAAAGGTGTCTTACAGACTAAAGGGGAGAGGGATGTGCATGATTGGCAGATCACTTGCTTAGGCAATTGAGTCAATCATGAGATGTCAAGTACCACACCAGATGTTTTTGCACTAGATGCAATAAGTTGATATTGATCCAATCCTGGAGAAACATTCGGAAGCAGTTTTAGAGCATAAGTTGATGTTCTAGGGATATGATAACAACAGCCTCTTTTAGGAGACAATTATCATTCCAGGCATCCAAGGTGACCTGGATGACAGGGTGGCTGTCAGAGTTATAGTTTTCCCTCTGACGAGGGGCAGTATTTTGGATAGGTGGTCCAGGCAGATGCTGAGGAAGGCATGGCGCAGGATACTGATTAAGTTCAGTCGACGATACAGTCTAAGAAATTTGGATTTGGAGTTCATTTATGAACTAGGTCCCATCAGATATCCAGACATATTCTAAGACAGGTATTGCTCATTCGGGAGATGGGTTTCTCCGCGAACTTGAGAATAAGAGAGATATAGAAAGAAACATCAGAGCGGATCCACTCACTGAGGCTATTCCTTGAACGCAATAGTTTCGCAAACGGGTTTTGTGAGACTGATTAGTAGAGGAGTTGGGTATTCGGTATCACACGGGCTGTGAGTATGCGACATCGCAATAATTATCCTTGAGTGCAAGTGGGAGATTGTTGGATATAGTGCCCTCAGAGTCAATTATTGGATCACAGACACGTGATTGCAATGATTGAGGGAGGACCTATGCCGGCAGGACAGTCTTACTCAAGATGATAGTATGCTATCTGGTTTATCTTTATCATCGTGTACTGCTTTAGGTGACCTTAGAGGTCACTATTACACATTGATAGAGCCCTTAGGATTCTTGCTTGACTGCCAGCAGTATGATGGCGATCATATACGTGGGAGCTGGGGTCTATAAGCACATCCTTAAAAGGTCCCTAGTCGTGGGATTTTCGAGACAGGGCATCGATACTCCAGAGTAGACTAGTGTATATAGTCGAGACCTCGACGAGGGGCGGTGGCCGGTCTCACAAGCCGCTGGTGTCCGTTGGTTCACCTAAGATGTATACAGGTGCTCATTGGGTTATGAGTTCACCGGACAGGACTCGCCGGGAACATGCTAGTTGGTATTATACCTGACGTCAGATAGCAGTTTCCTGGTGACATGTGTACATGTTAGTTCATCGACCTGAGATCGTCATTTGTCTCGTGTGAGTTCCCACTGTACTTTGATTACTACCCTACCACGGGTCAAAGGAGTCGTGCAAACAGGTTTTAGTTGGGTACAGTCCCGAGCCACATGGAGGCAGTGAGCGGATCGGTAGGGGTTTGTCTCTCCCGGTATTGGGGGTGAGGTCGCGCTGTGTCTAGGAGAGCCATTACACGAAGTCCTTGGCCAAGGCAGGAGATTTACTGGTAGGTATTCCAGTAGTATCTCAGGGTGTTCTGGGCTACACTCCGACACGACTTGTACCGCTTTTGGCGGTCTGACTTTTACCAACCCCCTAGGCCCGCCATGCGATGCTCATAGACGAACGGACCGGACTGTACGGATATTGTCACTGACAGGCTCAGTAGGGTGTCAGGATGAGTTCGCTCATCGACCTCCCTTTTGGTCAATACCTGGTAGCCCGTTACGTACGGCTAATACCTCTGACGTGCTAGTGGTTAAATCCACAGCCGGTGTATTGACGAGTCTTTAGAGTCCCCCACAGACAGTTTCTCAAGTTTCGGGTGAAACGCTGTAGAGGCCGTATGGATTTATGGCAGAGTTCGATCTTATACGTGCGGTATTGCACGGATCATGATCGGACGGATAGTACTAGCGGGCTTTGGTTTAAGCCGGATCCTAGTATTATATAGTGTAGATTTTGTCTCATTGCATTTGTATTCGGTCGGAATAAAAATGCGGGTATGTATATACAGTCGCGGGGTTTTCCGGTAATTTGTTACCGGATCGTTTTTTGAAATTGCCAGTTTGCATTCCGTTTCGGCCATTTTTCTTTATTCCTTTTTGGCTGAAATTCCTTTGGTGGAGGGGCTTATTTGCAAATGTGCAAATTAGCAAATGGAGAGGGTTTTTGTGGCACATGGTTGCTTCATGATGGTTCATCATTACTTGCTTTTTGAGATGGGATTGTGATTGGATTGATTTGGCTAGTTGAAGTGAGGTTTTCCTTTTTGGCTTATGGTCACCATTTGTTTGCTCCTACACTCACATCCCTTCATGACCTCCTCTCCCTTTTTTTTTGGCCGAGCCCCATCTTGGAGAGCATTCTTTTTGTGTGTGGGAAAATATTCATCTCATTTTGGCTTGCAACAAAATTTCTTAGCCATCACAAAAGTTCAGATCTTCTTCTCCTCACTAAAAATAGCAACTTCATTAACCCCTTGAGACAAAGAGTTCTGCACTATTCTACAGCAATCTTGGACACGTCGGCTTGCCAACTTCGTGTCCGAGTTGCCTCGGTTCAGAGGTGGGAGCCTGTAAAAAGACTCCGTGATGTGGTGCTCTTTCCGACGAGGAGATCGAGACCGGAGATTCCGTGGGGAGATCGGGATGGTGGCCGAAGACCGAAGGACATGGATCGCTCGGTATAGCTCTCTACCCTTTCTCTAATTAGCTAGTAGTAGGTTAATGGTCCGATCGGGGTTTTATAGTCCGCGGTAGCGCCGGTTTCTAGTTAAAGAAAAGTTTTTGTTTTCCGCATTTTGGCTTCGGACAGACGGCCGGGACGCTACCGTGGTCTTACAATTTCTACCTCAGTAAAGAACAAAAGGTGTTTTTTGCTCAACATGCCACCTTTTTAGAAAAGAAATTTCTTGTAAAAGAGATTAGTGGCAAAGAGGTAAAGCTGGAAGAAGTTCCAACTGCACAAACTACAGAAGAAGAAAATTCGATTCAAGATTTATAAAAGTGAATTTCAAGAATTATCAAAATCTAGATCTAATAGCAAGAAATACTAAAGATCAAGAAATCAAGAATCAAAAATCATCCAATTGAGTTAGTTATCAAGGTTTGTAGAGAGGCTCGTAGGAATTGATCGAATCGATAATGAGGATGAAGACTTGTGATTACGTATTCTTATCCATTGATGATTTGTTGCTAGATCGATGACTATCAACGAGAATTAGGGATCTCTTGCGGAAACTAGGGTTTCATCATCTATCCCTTGTCCTTTCGTTGATTTTCATTCACATTCTAGCCTCTAGGAAATTCAAGCATCGATCGTTGATCACTAATTAAGAGCGAAAACAATCAAGAAAGTATCGCTCGAAACTAGGTTGTCGATGATTCAATTTACTAGAGTTTACAAAACTCATAGGACTTAAGAATCGTATAAGAATTTAATCATCTTTAACTATCAATTTTCTCGAATCCTCTACGAGTGGAGTTTTTACTCAAACATCATGACAAAGAACACAATCAAGAATTGAGAACTCATCACAATGCAAGAATGTAAAGAAAGCAAGATTAAAGAAATTTCACCTTTTATTATTCATCAATTCCGTTACAATTCACTCAAGAACTACAAGAAATTGAGGAAAGAACTCGATTGCCGAATTAGCTCCGCACCGTCTCCGTGAGTCACGGATCGTCTTGAGGATCACTTGCTCGGTTGAAGATTGGCGTCGCTTCTAAAAGGTTGAAGGCTTCTTGCTTGATTTGTACTCGGAGATCTTGAATTTGGCTTTTGGTAATTGGATTAGGGTTACAAGTTGTGTCACTCAACTTGTGGGTGGAATTGTTGAACAACCAACAACAACCTTTGAGAAGAAGCCTTGGGTTTACTTTTATAGCCCTCTCCTTTAGCTTCCCCTAGAAGCTTGATTAGGTTTAGCTTCCTTTAGAAGCTAGGTTAGGGTTAGCTTCACTTGCAAGCTTGGTAGTTAGGTAGAAGATTCTAGAGTTAGTTAGTTAGCTAGCTTCCTTTAGAAGCTTGGAGGTTAGGAAGAAGCTTCTAGGTTTAGGTAGTTATGTGGCTTTCTTGAGAAGCTTGGATGTGCTTAGCTTGTACAAGAAACTTTGCTGTTCGGACAGAAGCTTCTGGAGATTTCTGGAATTTGCAGTGTCTTGAAGACATTTAGACCTTGAGATGAGAACCCTGAAACAACAAGTTGCTGACGTCATCATTTCGTGGCCGCGGATCCGCCGCGGGAAGGGCCATTCGGCCACGGATCCGCAGCCCATTGGAGGCATCTATGTGTCAAACTTCCATGGTTGGTTTGGTGCTTATGTAGGTGTATTTTCTGATGTCTGGAATCTTATATTTCTCTCTAGTTCACTGCCAGATCTCAAGTCTTGGACTTGGCGTATTTTTATCAGCACTTTTATCAGTTTCGGCTCTTTTCCTGGAATTTCCTGCATAGATTCTCGAGACAAGTGTTGCGCTATACAAAGATGATGCATGCAATGATAAAACTCAATTTCCCTCAAAAATGCCGGTTATAATGTATAACACAAGTTATTTGGTATTTTACGGATGTTTTGCTAATATGTGCTATATTCATACGTAACACCTTTAGATGAGTGCAAATGGTCGGGAAATTGATGTGTTAAAAATGCAATATTTTCGAATGATCAAATTCCCCCAAATTTAATTTTGGTCGTCTCGAGCAAACTGTTTTATTAAAAAGAGAAGTAGAAAATAAATGAAAACTAACTAGCACACTTTCGTAGGCAACACGATTGCACTGAGCATGTGTAACAAGTCTTTAAACCTCTTGGTGTCCCTAGTAGGAGGAGTGTTGTCTCCTGAGGGATTTCAGCGGATTTGCAGGGTTCCTAGGCACTCTAGTGAGGTCTCCCAAGCCATCAACCATGGCAATTTCAAAAATTATGGTGCCTACAAACCCTAAAGTACGGATCGATAACTAGATGTCTAGGCGAACAAGAACTAGTTAACAATTAACTATTGAGAATACGGAAATACAACCTTTGTAGATCCGGTCCTCCACCTCCACGGCTCCGCAACGGGGTCGTCTCCGCTGTCCAAATCAAATCTGGGCTCTAAGATCGGCTTCGTCGGAGAATGGGCAAGCTAGGTCGTCGATGTCCATGCCGAAGATGATCTACGTCGAGGCATCGATGAATCAAGCTCCACCTTCACCAAACCCTAAAATCTTGTGAAGGAAACACACTCTACTACTTGGCAAGAGGTAGAGGATGAAGAAATAGGAAGTGGGTTAACTTTAGAATTGGATTTCTCACTCATATCCAACAATCACCATTGATGGACTTTGCTTTTCTTCACTTGAAGAATGAAGAAGAAGAAGAAAGATGATATGATAAGTTAAAAAGAATAAGAAAAGAAAATCAATTCTTATCATAATATAACCATGGTTATGTGTAGAGATTTAACTAGGGTTAATTCAAATGGTTAGGTTAAGCATGAGATAAGAATGGTGGACAAAGTCAAAGCTTCATGAAACTTCAACTTAAAACAAAAATAGCCACCATTCTTTTCTCTTGCCTTTTATTTTCCAAAAATCAATCAATAAATAAATAAATAAATAGATAAATAAAGGAAAAGAAACCCTAACCATTCTTTTAACCATGGTTTAAATCTTTGCACTTAACCAAGTAAACATGTATCATCAAACATGATACAATCAAATGCACAAAATCATATCGCATATGTATTGCGCATATCCGAGTGAGAAAATCCATCTTAAGTAAACCGATACTAGTTGATGCAAAGTAATATATCATATATATAAATATGCATTAAATCATTAAATCAACACTTGATTCAATGATCCGGTCATGTCGCATATAACCGGCTAGTATACAATGTATCGGCTTATCGAATCAACGCTTGAATCGATAACTAGGTTATATCGCATACAACCATTCGATATATTTATCGCGAGAATAGAATACGGTATCACATACTCGCATTATTCTCGGTCCCGCACATATCTCATATGCGCTCCTATTTCGTTTCGCTTGAACTAGGAAACCTCTGTGTAGGACTCTAAAGACTCGTCAATACGCCGGCAGCGGATGATGATCATATCAAACATCCACAAGCCGCAAGCGGTCTGCTAAACGTAACGGCCACCCGGGTATTGAGCGATCTGAAGATCGACGAGCAAGCCCGCTCACACTCCAGTGAATCCGACCAGTAACACTACCGTACAGTCCAGTCTGATCGTCTGATATGTCGCATATCTCGCCTAGGGGTGGTAAACGTCAGACCCCAGTAGCTCAATAAGTCGTGTCGATATGAGGTCTATAACTGTTCGAGAAACTACTGGTAACACTTACCAGTAAATCTCTGCAACCCTGGCCAGGGATTTCCTGTTATAGCCAATCGAACACAGCGCAACATCAACCCCCATATACCGGGAGAGACGAATCCCCTCCTATCGCTCATTGCCTCCATGTGACTCGGGACTGTACCCAAAAACCACCGTTTTGCACGCCCTCTTGGACGTGGTAAGATGGAAATCAAAGCACAGTGGGAACCACACAAGACTCTATGACGATCTCGGGTCAACAGACTACTCTGTACCAGTGTCACCAGAGAACTGCCATCTGACGTGAGGTATAATACCATCTGGGAGTTCTCGGCGAGTCCGTCCAGTGTACCCAGTCTCTACTGAGCACCCGTATATCATCTCTGATGTCAAACACCGATGGATATGGGATCATCCATCGCCCATCTACATGGGTCGAGAAGGTACACGCTAGTCTACTCTGGTATATCGATGCCCCGTCTCGATACACCCTCGACTAGGGACTTTGAAGGATGTACTTATGGACTACCATGTCCCCACTAGTATGATCCGCATCATAGTCCAGGTAGTCAAGTACAGATCCTAAGGGCTTTACCAACATGTAACACAGAGACAAACAGTGTACACGTTAAGGTAAAGTGTAACCAGATAGCATACTATCATGTCGAGCAAGAAAGTCCTCCCTATATATGTCCCAGCATCCACTACAATATACATCCTATGTATAGTAATGGCCTCTAGGGCATACATATAACTAACAATCTCCCACTTGCACTAGGGCCATCTGTAGCAGTGGTTGCAGTATCTTATACTCAACCATCCCATAAAAGTCTCTCTCTGGGAACAGGCCTTTGTGAGTGGATCCGCTGTGTTGTCCTCTGAGTCTACTCTCCTTGCCTCGATCTTCCTGGAGATCAACCATCTCCATGATCAAGTGATACTGCCTTAGAATATGTCTGGATCACTGATGGGACCGGCGTTCCTTGGCATAAGCCACAACTCCATTGTCTCACAATGGTAGGAACATAGTTCATCTCATGAACCAATTTACACCCAAACAGCTTCTAGGGTAGCATCTTAAGTAGCGATGTATCCAGCCTTTATCGTCTAGTATGTCACGGTATCTAGCTTGGAACTCTTCCAACATACCGTCCCTTTACTGAGGGTAAAGACAATGCCTGCGACTGACATTCAGTCGTCTTTATCACCCTGGAACTATTCCAGTGATTCTTCCCAGGATCGGTTGATACCGTCTCACTACAACTAGTGAGAATCCTAACATCCAATTAAATCTATCTCATAGATCCAAAATCCAGGATTTAGGAGGTATCACTTTGATCCTATATGGAGAATCATTGTGATAAGCGGAGATTGATCGAGCATAGCATAAGAAACTCTTTTCTTATCAAGAGTATGTCATCCACGTACCTTACGAGGATCGTCACCATACTCCCTACTACCTTTTTGTTTATACAAGGTTCATCTACCATTTTGATGATGTCAAACTCTTTGACTAATTCATCAAAACAGATGTTCCAACTCCGCGATGCCTGCTTTATCCTATAAAGCATCTTGCACACGTTTCCGCTGCTCCCACTGTCTACGAAGCCCTCTGGCTGTGTACTTACAGACGCACTCTTCTAAATCATCATTTAGAAAAGCAGTCAAGACACCCAACCACCAGATATCGTAGTCATGGTATGTAGCCGTGGTAAGTAGGATCTGGATGGACTTAAGCATAGATCCTTGAAAAGGTTTCATCATGATCCACGCCTGGTCAATGAAGAAAACCTTTAACAAGTCTAGCTTTGAAAGTCTCAACTTTTCCATCTACACCAAGTAATCTTCTCAAGATATACCTGCTCCTGATGGGAATTTAACCCTTCAGATATAGCAACCAAAGTCCATACTTTGTTGGTGTATAAGGATTCCATCTCAGATCGATAAGCATCCAGCCATTCTTACAGAGTCTTACTCCTGATGGCCAGCTCGAAACTAGTTGGGTCATCATCTCATGATGTAATCCTCGCTCCCACTGTCATAGAGAAACCGAAGTATCTCTCAGGTGGGTGAGGAACCCTACTAGATCGGCGGAGAGGCTGAGGTTCGTTGGTATCTACTGAATCCTTTGGTTCTTTCAAATCATCAGCTGCAGTTTGTATAGCTGGAACCTTTCCAGTTGTACATAACTGACCTTGCCTCGAGCTTGTCCGGATTTTGCTTTTAGAGATAGGCCGGACAACCCCAAATCTTAACTAGCTTAAGACATGGGCTCTTCCCTTTCCATATCACATATGAAGCGGTAGGCAACTGATTTGATTCGAACCCTATTCAATAGGTATGCAGCTTCTCAAGTGCATAACTCCCAAAAAGGAAACAGGTAACTCAGTATTACTCATCATAGAGCACACCTTATCATATAGGGTGTATCTGCTCCTCCCCGATATACCATCGTACTATGGTGTATACGGAGGAGTAATGCTGACAGAGAATCTCATTCTCCTTTAGAATTATCCAGGATTTCCGTGCTTTAGTATTCTCCTCCCTGATCACATCAAAGGACATAATACTTATACCCGTATTTTGGTTCTCTACTTCTAACTTATATTCTGTGAATATCTCAAAAGGTTCGGACTTGTGTTTCAACAGGAACATATGTCTGAATCTAAAGAGATCATCAGAGAACGTAATGAAGTATAAAGAACCAATCCTGGCATGTGTAGACTGGGGACCTACATATCATCATGTATCATCCCAAGAGTTCAGTAACTCTTTCTCTGTTTCCAGTAAACGGAGCTGTGGTCATCTTATCTTTGTGACATGACTGGCGAGTTTCACAAGATGTAAATTCAAACTGATTTAAATATACATCTATATGTAACTCTAGCCAGTCGGGTCGCATTGATCTGACCTAGTCTACAATACCTCAAGAAGAATTCATTCATTTCTGAACTCTTCCTCTTGTGTGTGTTCCGTATACTTAGATCTGTGGTTTGATTTAGAACTTCAATGCTTTTAGACAACGTGCCTGAACCGATCAACTTTTGATATAGGAAATGTTCAAAACATTATCCAACAATACAAAATTATATCCTTTCTTTACTAATAAAGAGACTGATATGATTTTGTATATCAGGTTCGGTATCTAACAACATTCGTTCAGAATCAATGTATCGGTAATACAGGGTGACAGTGACCGACAGACTTGGCTGCAACACTTGCCCCGTTTTCTGCCTCATGAAACTTATCACCCGTTCTCAGTTCTCTACCTTTCTGTAGCCCTATGTAACATGTTACATATCTGGGATCCTGATCCGGTATCATATACCCAGGACGTAAAGGATACTGAGAAACAGTTCTGTATAATGAACACACCCGAAGATGATGCATCAGCATGCACTCTCTTCGTTTGGGCGGCACGGGAAATCTGGTAATCCCCAATTTCCTGCTCTGTCTTATAACAATTATAAGTTGGAGCGGGACCAACGTTCCCCAGCTCAGTATAACAGACGGGTTCGGTCAATAATCCGTATTATTATCTTGATTAAGGCGTGATATGGTCGCTACCTGGAGAGAGAGAGAAGAAAACACTCAGCGTGCGCTCTGTCAAGAATAGATTGGTTATTATTTTATTTAATCAGGATGGCTCCCACTGCTTTTTATCAAATCTTCCTTCAAACCCTAAAAGGAAAGACTAGCCGGGATTAATTACACACTACAAGTTCGCCAATCTTTCAGCCAGGCCAGTGTCGGTACTTTGAGGGAGGTCCCCCGTGCTTTCGCACGAACCTAATTAATGTAAACCTCGTTTTCCCAGAGGCGTAACCTCGTTAACACCTTTCTAGACACCTACTTGATCGGCTAATTGTAATGTATAAAACTCTCCCAGGAGTAACTCTTACTCGCAGCGGGTATCGGGATCCAACTATCTCATAGAAGGTATGCAATCTCATTGCAAATTTCAACACTTGAAATTCCCGATAATATTTTGCCCCTAGCAGCTTATGACCTTGGCTAAGGTCAACAAATCATAAGTGCTAGCCAAGTTCAACCCGTCATTTCCCGATTGAATTAAACCCACCCGCACGACCCTTGGCTAAGGTCAACAAAGTCGCACGACTACCCTAACTCAATCGCATCATATGCTTATACAGATAAGCATTAATCAGCTACCGCACACTACGCCTTGGCTAAGGTCAACAAACGTAGCACGAATACTAACCAGTACTTATCTGAAATGACGGAGGGCTACGACAGGTTTTTCTGAAAACCTATTGCGTAATGAACTTGATATCGTTGTAGGATCGAATGAATTTTGAAATGGAGTGTTTTTGAGGCTTTTCTAGTTTTGCTAAAGGAGTCACTCCCGGTGAAGGGATCGTCGGTCCTTTCCTCGTCGAATGAGGTGCGGGATATATCATATATATCACTGTGCAAAGCAAAAACACTTAAAAGTAATCAAAAGACAAACCGAGTGTGTAGCTTCTGCCAGTTATTGCTAAAGGAGTCACTCCCGGTGAAGGGATCTCGGTCCTTTCCTCATCGAATAAGGTGCAGGATATATCTCATATACCGCTGTGCAAAGCAAGAACTGTAGCTACCTGTTTTATATTGAAATTCGATTCTACAACATCTTTAGGTTTCTTTTTATTTCATTAATCACATTAATGAAGTCCCATCATTTAAGCACCTAATCATCACAGATAAATACGACGTACACTTATGCCATCCGCATTCGCCTCGATGTCCCCTCGTGCACCGTTAGGTTAGGTAACTAACGACAGAGCGGGGCAGGGCTAGCGCGGGTGTAAAACATAAGTAACATCTATATAATATATCATATATACTATATACTGTATCTATCACAGAACATCACATGATCACATCACAGATATCGCAGCAGAAGAATCATATGAAATATTGGATATACTAGGACGTCCGTGTTTTCAATACGAGCCAGTATAAAACACGGATTCCACGGTCGTGATGAATAGCCAAACCCACACCCCTAGACCCCTACGAGAGCGGCAAGCAACCCTACCAATTCTGGAGTTAGGAGACCCGGACTCGACTCCTCGAGTTGGTCTCCCACTGGACTCCAGAACCCGGTTACTTGTGCTCCCCTCCTTGGGTCTATCCTAGTGCGGAAAAGTAAATAATATACAACAGGTGACAACTCCCGCAACCTGGAAGCGCCCCAATAAAAGAATATTACATACAAGTTTTTACATGAATGAAAATGAAAAACACTCATCTCACATAAAAAACCCCCGGCTATTCAATCACGACGATCCAATATAACATATCCAGCAACACATAACATCACATGTCATCAACGTAAGTAAATATGCGCATCCCAATTGTCGTTGACGTATAGCAACGAAACCGGCGATATCACATATTACACTTACGGTCACAGAAAAGAAAGTGTAAAACTACAACAGTTGGAATCCGCAACCACCTCAGACATCGCATGCCTGACCAAATGAATTACTTAGACATCGCATGCCTAACAATTATAAACCCCGCATTTTAGTCTCATTATCGAAAACACTTTTCAATATCAAGTCGGGGAATTCAACAAGATTCCCGACATTCTGATCGAATGCTCGTCGCAAACTTCTGTAGACGGCCGCACCCCTCACGCCGTCGACGAAGTGCACCAAGGCGGAACACCGCTACCGCGAGCACCCGAAGGGTTGCTTTCGGCGACGGGGTTCTCCTACAGTCACTTGGTCGGGGCTATGGAGTGAGGCTGTCTATTAAGTTTACCCGGCGAGTATTCGCGTACGCTACGTGATTGCGACGGACTTTTGATCACATCAAAATTCCGTGGCAACCGATCAAGTGAGACTAAAGTGCTATGTTTATAACATTCATTTAGTTATCTCATAACTATTGTGAATTCCAATTATTGTATCCCATTCCAGATAAACAGAAAATGTCAAACTTTTCGATCGAACAATCGAACACCCAAGTTTTCCCGAAACTGATCAACACATCAAACAAGTCTAACAACATTCAGTTCGTGCCTCAGTACCAACGGTCCAGCCGTAGAAGGGTCAAGCCAACGCCTCACATGTGGCACGCCGTACTGCCCCAAACCCGAAGGTTCAAAGGGCAGTTCAAGACGGTCACATAATCGAGTTAAGGTTTGTGTCTTCTAGAGGGACCATCGCGTTACTTGCACTACTTAGAACGTCGTCAAACTGTGGAAAAATCCAACACTTGGAAATTTCCCAACAGGGGAAAAATTGGGTATTTATATCCGGTCGAACTTTTTTAACATATTCTAAGATTTATCCGGAAAGCCACACAGACAAAATTTGATACCCCGATCGAAACACCGAATCCCCAAATCAACTCAGAAAAATTCAACTCTTGAAAAAATATTAAAAATACCCAGGAAGACCAACACTGGAAACTAGGAGTTACTGTGCAAAATTCGTCTCACAAAACGACAAAACCGCCGCGCTTGCGCCGCACAAGCTAGGTTCGTGCCGCGGAAGCGCGGCGCTTTAAGGGAATTAGGGTTACGAATTGCACAGTTATTCTTATATTTTCCTGCATGTTTTTCTGGATATTTTTAATACTGAAAAATCCCTGTTTTTCAAAATTGTACAGAGAGCAATATTGGTTCGGGGCTTCGGGTTCGTTCGGACTTCAATTTCCGTCTGGATTTCGCCTAAGGCTCTAGCTAGGCTCTGATACCACTGCAGGGTTCCTAGGCACTCTAGTGAGGTCTCCCAAGCCATCAACCATGGCAATTTCAAAAATTATGGTGCCTACAAACCCTAAAGTACGGATCGATAACTAGATGTCTAGGCGAACAAGAACTAGTTAACAATTAACTATTGAGAATACGGAAATACAACCTTTGTAGATCCGGTCCTCCACCTCCACGGCTCCGCAACGGGGTCGTCTCCGCTGTCCAAATCAAATCTGGGCTCTAAGATCGGCTTCGTCGGAGAATGGGCAAGCTAGGTCGTCGATGTCCATGCCGAAGATGATCTACGTCGAGGCATCGATGAATCAAGCTCCACCTTCACCAAACCCTAAAATCTTGTGAAGGAAACACACTCTACTACTTGGCAAGAGGTAGAGGATGAAGAAATAGGAAGTGGGTTAACTTTAGAATTGGATTTCTCACTCATATCCAACAATCACCATTGATGGACTTTGCTTTTCTTCACTTGAAGAATGAAGAAGAAGAAGAAAGATGATATGATAAGTTAAAAAGAATAAGAAAAGAAAATCAATTCTTATCATAATATAACCATGGTTATGTGTAGAGATTTAACTAGGGTTAATTCAAATGGTTAGGTTAAGCATGAGATAAGAATGGTGGACAAAGTCAAAGCTTCATGAAACTTCAACTTAAAACAAAAATAGCCACCATTCTTTTCTCTTGCCTTTTATTTTCCAAAAATCAATAAATAAATAAATAAATAAATAGATAAATAAAGGAAAAGAAACCCTAACCATTCTTTTAACCATGGTTTAAATCTTTGCACTTAACCAAGTAAACATGTATCATCAAACATGATACAATCAAATGCACAAAATCATATCGCATATGTAATGCGCATATCCGAGTGAGAAAATCCATCTTAAGTAAACCGATACTAGTTGATGCAAAGTAATATATCATATATATAAATATGCATTAAATCATTAAATCAACACTTGATTCAATGATCCGGTCATGTCGCATATAACCGGCTAGTATACAATGTATCGGCTTATCGAATCAACGCTTGAATCGATAACTAGGTTATATCGCATACAACCATTCGATATATTTATCGCGAGAATAGAATACGGTATCACATACTCGCATTATTCTCGGTCCCGCACATATCTCATATGCGCTCCTATTTCGTTTCGCTTGAACTAGGAAACCTCTGTGTAGGACTCTAAAGACTCGTCAATACGCCGGCAGCGGATGATGATCATATCAAACATCCACAAGCCGCAAGCGGTCTGCTAAACGTAACGGCCACCCGGGTATTGAGCGATCTGAAGATCGACGAGCAAGCCCGCTCACACTCCAGTGAATCCGACCAGTAACACTACCGTACAGTCCGGTCTGATCGTCTGATATGTCGCATATCTCGCCTAGGGGTGGTAAACGTCAGACCCCAGTAGCTCAATAAGTCGTGTCGATATGAGGTCTATAACTGTTCGAGAAACTACTGGTAACACTTACCAGTAAATCTCTGCAACCCTGGCCAGGGATTTCCTGTTATAGCCAATCGAACACAGCGCAACATCAACCCCCATATACCGGGAGAGACGAATCCCCTCCTATCGCTCATTGCCTCCATGTGACTCGGGACTGTACCCAAAAACCACCGTTTTGCACGCCCTCTTGGACGTGGTAAGATGGAAATCAAAGCACAGTGGGAACCACACAAGACTCTATGACGATCTCGGGTCAACAGACTACTCTGTACCAGTGTCACCAGAGAACTGCCATCTGACGTGAGGTATAATACCATCTGGGAGTTCTCGGCGAGTCCGTCCAGTGTACCCAGTCTCTACTGAGCACCCGTATATCATCTCTGATGTCAAACACCGATGGATATGGGATCATCCATCGCCCATCTACATGGGTCGAGAAGGTACACGCTAGTCTACTCTGGTATATCGATGCCCCGTCTCGATACACCCTCGACTAGGGACTTTGAAGGATGTACTTATGGACTACTATGTCCCCACTAGTATGATCCGCATCATAGTCCAGGTAGTCAAGTACAGATCCTAAGGGCTTTACCAACATGTAACAGAGAGACAAACAGTGTACACGTTAAGGTAAAGTGTAACCAGATAGCATACTATCATGTCGAGCAAGAAAGTCCTCTCTATATATGTCCCAGCATCCACTACAATATACATCCTATGTATAGTAATGGCCTCTAGGGCATACATATAACTAACAGGATTGCACCCACAAAATCCAATAATAAAAGGAAGACCGTGAATATTACATATAAAGATAAGAATTGTAAAAGAAAGACTTTGAAAATTAGAGTTTCCAACTAATACTAGCTTTTCAGTTGTCATGAGCCCTATCTTAATAGTCATGAAAAGATGTTAGAAATCACATCATCCCTCAATAAAACATCGTCTTTTTTCTTCATTCCTATTTTTCTTCCAAATATCGATCATATAACCCTACGTGCGTGTAAAAGACATCGCTACACTCGGAGAATTCAATTCAAGCTATCATACTCTTGTCCATCTACCTCAATACTTTTTTAATTGATGAATATTTAGATGGATTTGCTCACACATCTTTCATGCGACTGTTAATACTTCTTGAGGTACTAACCGACCGATTACTCATGTGCTTGCTTATTTGGTGTATTCCTCGTCTTGCACCACCTAAGGCTTAGCAGTGACTCCCAGACCAGTTGGTCTAAGGCACTAGGTGATGAAGCACTCTCGCTATATTTTTTTATTGCTGCCTTGGCGATAACAAAACCAGTGTTCATTTTTTTCTTTTCACCATTTTTTCTTTTCTTTATTCTTTTATTTTCCTTCATACTTTGGATTTTAGACAAAAGCATTTCAAGGTATTCTCTACTATCTCAAGTTTCAAGACGTGTGTAAGTGCAAATAGTAGGGTATCAACATTCAAATGTTTGGCTTCCAGAATAGGAACTATTTTTCAGACTTATTTTTATCCTCAGATTAGTGACTTCTTTCATCTTACTAACCCTTGGGACAACGGCTCATAACTACTTATTACTAGTTCGTTTAAGAAAACTTCTAATTTTCTTGGTTTTCTTAAATTTTTCCAATCTTATGGATGTAATTTTTTCACTATCTAATCTTTTATTATCTTATTTATGTACAAAATTAAATATTAAATATTTTTATCTTTTGAATTTTTTTTAAATTTTTAAAGGTTTTTTTAAAAAATATGTTTTGTGCTTATGCAAAGTATGATGCAAATGATGCGTAAATAAGCACAAACCTCCCCCAAACTTATTTTCAACAGTGTCCTCACTGTTGCCATCCGCTAAGTCTCAAAAACCTGTAAGCTTGGGAGGAAATTTATTAATGGGGGCAATAAATATGATCGTGAAAATCCTTCCCCAAACTTATTTTTGGCTCATTATTTTTGAGTAAAAATTTTCTTTTCAAGAGCCAGATTGTACCCTCCAAACTTGAGTTAAACAATGTTAAGCTTTGAAAATCACAATAGGGGGTCAAAGATTATTGGTCGATGCCAAGTTTTGCAAAGACCGAAAGTTAACACCAACCATTCGAAAATTTTATCAATGTAGTGCATCGGTTGGAAGAAGAAGTGGGGAAAAGGTAAGTGATGGAATAGAATGTGTTTGCCTCTCATTTTGGAGAGACGACTCAGTGATTTTGATGAATTGCTCGCATCCTTTTTACAGTCCAGAAGAAGGGGTGGAGGTTCAATTTCTTTGTATTGAGGTGGATTCATCTCAACACCCGTGTTGTTTAGAAATGCGAGTTCATCAGCGAAGATCTCCTCAAAAGTCTCATCAATACCCCGAAGAATAATGTCATCACAAAGCGCGGGGTGATCTTCAGACTCCATAAACGGTTCATAATTAGTGTTAGTTGTTGACCCGGACAACTCGGTGGAAGAGTCCGTATGTGTATATACATAGTTGGGTCAAGCAACAACATATGAAAAGAGTCAAGATCGGTATCATGAGGATCGTCAAATTCGCTACTGTCGACATCCATTAATTCGACAGAACAGACCTGAGCAGTAGGTTCAGAGGGTACACTTCCCAACTTGTAAATGTTCAGCTCAATTGACCTATTCCCGAAGGATAGGGTCAAAGAGTCATTACGACAGTTGATTATAGCGTTGGAAGTGGCCAAAAAGGGGCGACCGAGAATCACCGGAATTTGATTTCGTGGGTTCGCTACAGGCTGTGTATCAAGTACAATAAAGTCCACAGGGAATACGAATTCCCCGATTTTTATTAACACATCCTCCAGTTCACCCCTAGCTTTGGTTCTTGATCGGTAAGCCATCTGGAGAGTGCAGTGGGCTGGTTTCAACTCTCCGATCCCTAGCTGCTCATATACCGAGAAAGGAAGCAGGTTAACACTTGCACCAAGGTCAAGTAGAGATCGGTTAATGTGTTTATCCCCAATAGAAATAGAAATAGTAGGATAGCCAGGATCCTTACGTTTTCTAGGTAATTGTTGGGGAAAAGCTGTGTCTACAGTCTTTGACATGAATACCTTCTTGGGCACTTGAATCTTCCTCTTTCTAGTGCACAAGTCTTTGAGAACTTTAGCATAAGCCTGGACTTGTTGGATAGCATCTAGAAGAGGGATGCTGATGTTAACCTGTTTAAAGATTTCTGTGATCTTCTCCATTTGCGGACTTAGTGTGTTTCCCCTTAACCGATTCGGATAAGGAGCTTGAGCAATAAGATCGGGGTCCAACATTGGAGAAGATCGTGTGTGTAGGAACGATCTAAGAATAGGAGTGGGGATCGTTTTCGGTGGACTAGAAGAGGTGGGCTGAGGTGTCGAGCCTTGGGGAAAACGGAGAATAGGCTCGGAAGAAAATGGTGGGATAGACGAACTGGGGTCAGAATTAGATGTAGAAGTGGAAGGAAAGGTCTCAGCCGGGGTGTTATTGATAGAATTTTCATGATCATCAATCTCTTCCCCAACGTGATTGTCAAGCACTCTTCCAGATCTCAACGTGGTGATAGAGTTCACATGATGTGAATAGCCAGGATTTGGTAAAGGTTGAGCTGGAAGTTTCCCTTTCTCTCTAGCACTCAATTCGGCTTTTAATCTTGCAATTTCTGCTTCCATCGATTTAATACTCTCAGCTTGAGAGGTGGAGTTTTTCTTTATATCATCGACGAAAGTCTTTATTTCAGTCGAAACTTGCATGAGATTTGTCAGAAGCAAATTCATGAGTGAAGAGGATTCATCGGTACCGATCAACTGCAAAGGATTATTTGGTGCAGGTGTGTTGACCGGATTTTGAAAGTTTTGTGATTGGAAGGGGTGCTGACTCAATTGAAGTGGTTGCTGTTGTGGTGGAGGAGCCCTTTGAAAGTTGTTTTGGTTTGGGACCGTGTTTTGAGTTTGTGATTGGTTCCAAGCAAAGTGAGGGTGATTCCTCCAACCCTGATTATAAGTGGAAGAAAACGGATCGTTTCTAGGTCTTTATTGGAAAGAAGAATTGATATGCTCTTGACCTTGAAACGGAGAATTCAATGGACATTCTTCCGTAAGATGTGATGGATCAGAACAGCATCGATATACAGTTTTGGAGAGTGACATCTGATTTAGGGCGGCAGCTAAAAATTTATTTTCCATAGTTTCGAGTTTCTTTTGCATTACTGACATTTCAGCTCTAACTCCTATGGAAACATCAGATTGGTTATTGCCCCCTAGTCGATTGACATACACTCTCCCACTGTAAGGATCTTTCAGCGAAATCTTCTAAAATTTCCAAGCTTCACCATCGTCTTTGGTCATGAAAGTGCCTTGACACATGGATTCAAGGGTCTGTTTTGTGGTAGGATTAATGCCCTCATACATGATTCTGCACAGATCCCATCTAGGGATTCCGTGATGTGGACATTGAACTAATAGATCCTTGAAGGATTCAAAACACTTCGAGAATGTTTCATTTGGAAGCTGGGTGAATTGATTTATTTCGCTACGGACTCGAGCTGTTTTATGATTGGGGTAGAATTTCTAAGTTGTCCCGGTTGGCTGGTGGAATGGTGAGACATGTCGAAAGAGGAACTCACATAGGATAGCATCTTTCCTGGAGAGAGATGCGGGATGGATTCTGCGCACCTGCGGACGGCGGTAGAGTAGTGGTAAAGAAGTTCGATGGAGAACCGTCCATCGATGTGGGTGTGGTGGTGGGTAAAGAAGAAGTAGACGTAGAAATACCGACTTCGGAGTCGATCGGGGGAACGCGGACAAGTCGGGCACTAGAATCCCGTGTCCAGCTGAGCATGCACTTAAGGGTTTAGCACAAGTGGCAGCGTTATGATAATTAAGGAAAATGTGAAGTTGTGTTTGTTTTGAAAAAGATACGGATTTTTGAAAAAATGCAAATCACAACAAAATGCATAAGCAACCCTAAAATCTAGTGGTCACCTAGGTCAAGTCTCTAGACCGCTCCTAACTGCCAGAAGACAAGTCGCAAGATCAATCCTCTACTGCCTATTTGCCCCTCCTGTGGCCAGGTAAGTGCCAGGTAAGTGGGAGGTTCTCCACTACGTAAGTAGTGGGCCTAATTAAGTAACCACTTGTCTTAGACACACTTGCCTTAACCACATAAGAAACACGGATAAGCAATAGATTACCCACGACCTTCTCCTGTCCTAAATGAGCGCGACGGTCCTTAGAGTCATGTCTAGATCTTTTTTAGTTAATGAGGGTAATGCGGATGCAGTTTTGTGATTTTCGGGGCTTAGGAAGGGTAATGAACTCCCCACCTAATCTGAATTTGGTCTTTGCCCCTTAATTTCCGTATTAAAAATACAAACAACCAACATCAAACACGCACAATTTTTGCTTTTTGCGGCGCTGCAAATTTTTGCAAAGAATCCTGCAGAAATTGGTTAATAGAGCAGATCAAGGAGGAGATAAGAAAGTCAGAGAGGACCTGAGAAATTTTCGAACAGTGAAGCCTTATTCCCGTCGCGCTTCCGTCGCGATAAGCGTCTTATGCCGCGGATCCGCCGCAGTCCAGAGGAATACCTGCACAAAATTTTTAGCGTATGCTTCTGTTGCCTCACTGAGCTATCTGGAATATTCAGAAAATTTTTCCTCACGCTCCACAGATTCCAGATTCCCTTGCAACAAATCACAACGAATCGTTTAGTGTTTGTGCGAATTTTGATCTAAAAATTCTGATGGAATAAATTTTTCAACTCAAATTTCAAAAACGAACAAATTAGCACACTATCCCCGACAATGGCGCTATTTGATTGAATGATTCTCAGTGTGTAGGTAGAAAATTTATAGAAATCACAACCAAAGAAATTTTTAAACCGCAATCAATAACGGTGTCGATATAGGTTCGTTAGCGAGTGCGGATCATCCACAGGGAAAGTGTGATTTGATAGTATTTGATTTAGATGAATTGAAAATTAAAGGATCAAAGAAAAGAAAATTCGATTCAAGATTTATAAAAGTGAATTTCAAGAATTATCAAAATCTAGATCTAATAGCAAGAAATACTAAAGATCAAGAAATCAAGAATCAAGAATCATCCAATTGAGTTAGTTATCAAGATTTGTAGAGAGGCTCGTAGGAATCGATCAAATCGATAATGAGGATGAAGACTTGTGGTTACGTATTCTTATCCATTGATGATTTATTGCTAGATCGATGACTATCAACGAGAATTAGGGATCTCTTGCGGAAACTAGGGTTTCATCATCTATCCCTTGTCCTTTCGTTGATTTTCATTCACATTCTAGCCTCTAGGAAATTCAAGCATTGATCGTTTATCACTAATTAAGAGCGAAAACAATCAAGAAAGCATCGCTCGAAACTAGGTTGTCGATGATTCAATTTACTAGAGTTTACAAAACTCATAGGACTTAAGAATCGTATAAGAATTTAATCATCTTTAACTATCAATTTTCTCGATTCCTCCACGAGCGGAGTTTTTACTCAAACATCATGACAAAGAACACAATCAAGAATTGAGAACTCATCACAATGCAAGAATGTAAAGAAAGCAAGATTAAAGAAATTTCACCTTTTATTATTCATCAATTCCGTTACAATTCGCTCAAGAACTACAAGAATTTGAGGAAAGAACTCGATTGCCGAATTAGCTCCGCACCGTCTTCGTGAGTCACGGATCGTCTTAAGGATCACTTGCTCGGTTGAAGATCGGCGTCGCTTCTAAAAGATTGAAGGCTTCTTGCTTGATTTGTACTCGGAGATCTTGAATTTGGCTTTTGGTAATTGGATTAGGGTTACAAGTTGTGTCACTCAACTTGTGCGTGGAATTGTTGAACAACCAACAACAACCTTTGAGAAGAAGCCTTGGGTGTCCTTTTATAGCCCTCTCCTTTAGCTTCCCCTAAAACCTTGATTAGGTTTAGCTTCCTTTAGAAGCTAGGTTAGGGTTAGCTTCACTTGCAAGCTTGGTAGTTAGGTAGAAGCTTCTAGAGTTAGTTAGTTAGCTAGATTCCTTTAGAAGCTTGGAGGTTAGGAAGAAGTTTCTAGGTTTAGGTAGTTATGTGGCTTGCTTGAGAAGCTTGGATGTGCTTAGCTTGTACAAGAAACTTTGCTGTTCGGACAGAAGCTTCTAGAGATTTCTGGAATTTGCAGTGGCTTGAAGACATTTGGACCTTGAGATGAGAACCCTAAAACAACAAGTTGCTGACGTCATCTTTTCGTGGCCTCGGATCCGCCGCGGGAAGGGCCATTCGGCCTTGGATCCGCGGCCCATTAGAGGCATCTATGCGTCAAACTTCCATGGTTGGTTTGGTGCTTATATAGGTGTATTTTTTGATGTCTGGAATCTTATATTTCTCTCTAGTTCACTGCCAGATCTCATGTCATGGACTTGGCGTATTTTATCAGCACTTTTATCAGTTTCGGCTCTTTTCCTAGAATTTCCTGCACAGATTCTCGAGACAAGTGTTGCGCTATACAAAGATGATGCATGCAATGATAAACACTCAATTTCCCTCAAAAATGCCGGTTATAATGTATAACACAAGTTATTTGGTATTTTACGGATGTTTTGCTAATATGTGCTATATTCATACCTAACACCTTTAGATGAGTGCAAATGGTAGGGAAATTGATGTGTTAAAAATGCAATATTTTCGATTGATCAGATGCTAAACAAACTCTGACCAAGATCTTAACTAGAGACTTAGGGTAAATATAGCAAGTAAACATCTTTACTTCTAAGAGAGAGAGATTACAACCTTTGTAGTCCGTTCCTTCGCTTCATAAACTCCGAGTAGTAGTCCCTTTGCCGCGATCCATGATCTCCCGGAATCAAGAGAGGCTCCACAAGTCGAATGATCCATTCTTTCTTGAAGTCTTCCTTTTCGAAGATGATCTACCTTGAAGAATCTCAAGATCAAGCTTTTACTTCTCTAATCAAATATTAGTGAAGTGAACATCCTAATCTAAGTGGCTAGAATAGATGAGGATGATGAAGTAGGAATTTTGCTCTCTTTTGTTTTCATTTTCTCAGTTTAAATCATCACAAGTTAAAAAGCTAGAAAGCTTTTTCAAGGAGGAAGAAGACGAAGAAAACTATTTGTGATGAATAATGAAATCTTGTTTTTGGTTACAAATGCAATCATGGGTTAAGAATGAAGGCTTAACCCTTTTAGAGAATTAACTAGGGTAAAGGGTTTGGGTTGGGTTAAGAAATATCTACACAAAATATCAATACAAAATATCTAAGCTTAAAACAAAATAAAGCTTCTAGAAGCTACAAGAAAAAGCTAACCCAAATGCTAACCCAAATCAAACCTAACTTGTTTAATCTCCACAAATTAGGTTGTATTTGTAATCATAACTTGTTACAATATTATATATCACATATATAATATATTTTGCAAAAAAAGAAAAAAAATACAATTAACATATATCGTATATATATCAATGTATTATCCGGTGAGAAAATGAATCAATAAAGCGAGCTTATATTAGTTAACGTAATATAATATATCACATATATAATTATACATTAAATTATCGAATCAACACTTGATCCGACAATCCGGCTATATTGCATATAACCGACTAATATAACATGTACCAATTCATCGAATCAACACTTGATCCGATGACCCGGCTATATAACATATACCCGGTCGATATCATATATCACGAGAATAGATTACGGTATCTCATATCGTATTATTCTCGGTCCCGCACACATCACATATGTGCTCCTACTCCGTTTTTCCTGAGCCAGGAAACCTCTGTGTAGGACTCTAAAGAATCGTCAATACGCCGGCAATAGGTGATGATCATATTAAACACCCCCAAGATGCAAGTGGTCAGCTAAATATAACAGCCACCCAGGTATTGAGCAATCAGAAGATCAACAAGCAAGCCTGTACATTCTCCTGCGAATCCTATCAGTAACACTCTCGTACAGTCCTGTCTCTTCGTCTGATATGTCGCATATCCAGTCTAGGGGTGGTAAACGTCAGACCCCAGTAACCGATAAGTCGTGTCGATATGAGGTCTATAATAGTTCGAGAAACTACTGACAACACTTACCAGTAAATCTCAGCAACCCTGGCCAGGGATTTCCAGTTATAGCCAATCGAACACAGCACAACATCAACTTCCTATACCGGGAGAGACGAAACCCCTCTTATCGCTCATTACCTCCATGTGATTCGGGACTGTACCCAAAAGCCACCGTTTTGCACACCCTCTTAGACGTGGTAATGTGGAAATCAAAGTACAGTGGGAATCACACAATACTCTATGACGATCTCGGGTCTACAGACTAACCTATACCAGTGTCACCAGAGAACTGCCATCTGATGTGAGGTATAATACCATCTAGGAGTTCTCGGCGAGTCCGTCCAGTGTACCCAGTCTCCACTGAGCACCCGTATACTGTCTCTGATGTTAAACACCAATGGATATGGGATCATCCATCGCCCATCTTACATGGGTCAAGAAGTATATGCTAGTCTACTCTGGTATATCGATGCCCTGTCTTGATACACCTACGACTAGGAACATTTGAAGGATGTACTTAGCGACTACACTGTCCCCACTAGTATGATCTTCATCATAGTCCTGGTAGTCAAGTACTCATCCTAAGGGCTTTATCAACATGTAACATAGAGACAATCTGAGTACATGTTAAGATAAAGAGAAACCAGACAGCATACTATCATGTTGAGCAAGAAAGTCCTCCATATATATGTCCATGCATCCACTACAATATACATCGCATGTACAGTAATGGCCTCTAGGGCATACATATCACTAACAATCTCCCACTTGCACTAGGGCCATCTGTCGTGGTATCGCATACCCAACAATCAGCTGTGGTTGAAGTATCTCATACTCAACCATCCCATAAAAGTCTCTACCGGGAAATAGGCCTTTGTGAGTGGATCCGCGCTGTTGTCCTCTGTGTCTACTCTCCTAACCTCAATCTCCCTGGAGATCAACCATCTTCATGATCAGGCGATACTGCCTAAGAATATGTCTGGATCTCTGATGGGACGGGTTTTTTAGGCATAAGCCACAACTCCATTGTCACACAATGGCAGGAAAGAAGTTCATCTTATGAACTAAAATATATCTAGACTGCCTCTTTGGTAGTATCCTTGGTAACGATATATCTTGCCTTTAATCGTCTAGTAAGTCACGGTATCTAGCTTGGAACTCTTCCACCATACTGTCCCACCACTGAGGGTAAAGACAATGCCTGCGATTGACATTTAGTCGACCTTACCACCTTGGAAGCTTTCCAGTGATTCTCCCCAGGATCAATTGATACCATCTCACTACATCTAGTGAGAATCCTAACATCCAATTAGATCTATCTCATAGATATAAAACCAGGATTTATGAGGTATCACCTTGACCCTATATAGAGAATCCTTGTGATAAGAGGAGATTGATCGGGTGTAGCATAGGAAACTCCTTTCCTATCAAGAGTATGTCATCCACGTACTATACGAGGATCACCACCATACTCCCTACTACCTTTTTGTACATACTCGGTTCATCTACCATTTTGATGAAGTCAAACTCTTTGATTACTACATCAAAACAGACGTTCCAACTCCGCGATGCCTGATTTATCCCATAAAACATCTTGCACACGATTCCGCTGCTCTCACTGTCTATGAAGCCCTCTGGAAGTGTACTTATAGACGCTCTCTTCCAAATAACTATTTAGAAAAGCATACATGACACCCAACCGCCAGATATCGTAGTCATGGTATGCAGCAGTGGCAAGTAGGATCTGGATGGACTTAAGCATAGCTTTGAAAGTCTTAACTTTTCCATGTACACCAAGTAATCTTCTCAAGATATACTTGCTCCTAATGGGGATTTAAACCTTCAGATATAGCAACCAAAGTCTATACTTTGTTGGTGTATAAGGATTCCATCTCAGATCGCTAAGTATCCAGCCATTCTCACAGAGTCCCCACTCCTGATGGCCTGCTCGAAACTAGTCGGGTCATCATCTCATGATGCAATCCTCGCTCCCACTGTCATAGAGAAATCGAAGTATCTCTCAGGTGGATGAGGAGCCCTACCAGATCGGCGGAGAGGCTAAGGTTCGTTGGAAATTATTGAATCCTTCGGGTTTACCAAATCATCAGCTGCAGTTTGTATAGCTGGAACCCTTTCCAGTTCTACCTCATGACCACTAATTTCTTCACAATAAATTCTCTTTCCAAAAGGTGGCATGCTGAGAAACAAAACACCTTTTGCTCCCCAGTTTGGTAGAAGATATTCCCTTGCGAATGCTTGGGATATCCAACAAACTTCCACAGAACTGACCTTGTCTCGAGTTTGTCCGGATTTTTCTTTTGACATAAGCCGGACAACCCCAAATCTTAACATCATTAAGAGATGGGCTCTTCCAATACCATATCATATATGAAGTGGTAGGCACCTGATTTGATTTGACCCCTATTCAATTGGTATGCAGCTTCACAAGTTCATAACTCCCAAAAGGAAATAGGCAACTCAGTAATACTCATCATAGAGCACACCATATCACATAGGGTGCGATCCGCCCCGATATACCAACGTATTGTGGTGTATTCGGAGGAGTAATACTGAGAGAGAATCTCATTCTCCATCAGAATATTCCAGGATTTCCATGCTCAAGTATTCTCCTCCCTGATCATATCAAAGGACATAATACTTATACCCGTTTTGGTTCTCTACTTCTAAAGTACAAAGAACCAGTCCTGGAATGTGTAGACAGGAGACCTCATACATCATTATGTATCAATCCTAAGAGTTCACTAACTCTTTTTCTGTTTCCAATAAACAGAGCTATGGTCATCTTATCTTTGTGACATGACTGACAAGTTTCACAAGATGTAAATTCAAACTAATTTAAACATGTATCTAAATGTAACTTAGCTAGTCGGGTCACATTGATATGACCTAGTCTACAAAACCTCAAGAAGGATTCGTTCATTTCTGAACTCTTCTTCTTGTGTGTGTTATGTACATCAAGAACCGTGGTTTGATTTAGAACGTCTATGCTTTTAGATAACGTGCCTGAACTGATCAACTCTTGATATAGGAAATGTTCAAAACATTATCCAACAATACAAAATTATATCCTTCTTTATTAAATAAAGATACTGATATGATATTGTATATCAGGTTCGGTATCTAATAACATTCGTTCAGAATCAATGTATTTGTTAATACAGGGTGATAACTGCCAACAGACTTGGCTGCAACACTTGCACCATTTTTAACTTTTAAAACATATCACCCTTTCTCAGTTCTATGAAATGAACACACCCGAAGATGATGCATCATCATACACTTTCTTCGTTTGGGCGGCACGGGAATTCTGGTAATCCCCTCTTTTCTGCTCGGTCTTATAACAATTATAAGTTAGAGCGGGACCAACATCCCCAGCACAGTATAACAAGCGGGTTCGGTCAATACATCCGTATTTTTATCTTGATTAAGGCGTGACATGGTCGCTACCTGGAGAGAGATAGAAGAAAACACTTTGCGCGCGCTTTTGCAAGATTAGATTGGTTATCAATTTATCTAATCAGGATGGCTCCCACTGTTTTAGTCAAATCTTCCTTCAAACCCTAGAAGGTAAGACTAGCCGGGATTAATTACACCCTACAAGTTCGCCAATCTTTCGGCCAGGCCAGTGTCGGTACTTTGAGGGAGGTTCCCCGTGCTTTCGCACGGACCTAATTAAAATAAACCTCGTTATCCTAGGGGCGTAACCCCGTTTAACACCTTTCTAGACACCTACTTGATCGGCTAATTGTAATGTGTAAAACTCTCCCATGAGTAACTCTTACTCGCAGTGGGTATCGGGATCCAACTATCTCATAGAAGGTATGCAATCTCATCGGGAATTTCAACACTTGAAATTCCCGATAATACTTTTTACCCCTAGTACCTATGACCTTGGCTATGGTCAACATATCATAAGCACTAGTCAAGTTCTATCCGTCATTTCATGGTTAATTAGACCCACCCACATGACCCTCGGCTATGGTCGACATAATCATGTGACCGTCCTAACTAATCTCATCATATGCTGTATAGGAAAAACATCACTTAGCTACCATGCACTACGCCTCGGCTATGGTCGACATACGCAGCACGAATACTAAGTACTCTATTTCCTAAAATGACGGAGGGCTACGAAGGTTTTTAAGAAAACCATGAGCGTAATGAACTTGATATCGTTGTAGAATCAAGTGATTTTGAAAAGGAGTGTTTTTGAGGCTTTTCTAGTTTCGCTAAAGAGGTCATTCCCGGTGAAGAGATCTCGGCTCTTTCCTCATCGAATAAGGTGCAGGATATTTCGCAAATACCACTGTGCAAAGCAAGAACTATAGAAGCAATCAAAAACAAAACCGTGAGTTTGTAGCATCTGCTAGTTTCGCTAAAGAGGTCATTCCCGGTGAAGGGATCTCGGCACTTTCCTTATCGAATAAGGTGCTGGATATTCTACAAGGAATACCGCTATGCAAAGCAAGAACTAGAGCTACCAGTTTTAAACAAGTTTCTATAATATCTTTAGGTTTCTTTTTCTTTCATTAATCACATTAATGAAGTCCCATTTATTATGCTTCACAAGCATCACATTTGAAACGAAATCAGCAATATAACATATATCTCATATATATTCGTCTCAGGAAGTAATACGATCTCATCATAGAACATTGCAGCAGAAGAACATATATGAAATATTGGATATACTAGGAAGTCCGTGTTTTAATACGAGCCTGTATAAAACACGGATTCCACGGTCGCGATGAATAGCCAAACCCACATCCCTAGACCCCTATGAGAGCGGCAAGTAACCCTGCCAGTTCTAGAGTTAGGATACCCAGTCTCGACTCCTCAAGATGGTCTCCCACTGTACCCTAGAACCCGGTTACTTGTGCTCCCCGCCTTGGGTCTATCCTAATGCGGAAAAGTAAATAATATACAATAGTGACATCATCCTCAACCCGAAAGTGCCCCAATAAAAGAATATTACATACAATTGAATTTTACATGAATGAAAAAGAAAAACTCTCATCTCACATAAAACCCCCGGCTATTCAAAACACGACGATCCAATATAACATATCAAAGCAACACATACCATCACATATCATCAACGTAAGTAAATATGCGTATCCCAGTTGTCGTTGACATATAGCACCGAAACCGGCGATACACCACATATTACACTACGGTCGCAGAAAAGAAAGTGAAAAACTACAATATTTGGAATCCACAATCACTTTAGACATCTTAAATCCGAAATATCACATACTTCGCATTTCATGCCTAACTATATGAATTCCACATATTGTATCACATTCCAGATAAATAGATAATGTTAAACTTTCCGATCGAATAATCAAACACCCAAGATTTGCCAAATAGCTCAACACTTGAGCGGAGTTCAAAAATCCCAGAACATGTCACAGCCCCAACGAACCAGCCGTAGAAGGGTCAAATCAACGCCTCACATATGGCAACGCTAAACTACCACAAACCTTAGGGTTCAGTGGCGGTTTTGACGGTCACATAATTGAGTTAAGGTTACGTTCTTCTAGAGGGTCCACAGATACGCTTGCATGATTTCCCGAAAGTTTTAAACTCAGGAAAAATCCAACACTTGAAAGTTTTCCGACAGTTGAAAAAGTGAGTTATTGATATCCGTTCGAACCTTTTAACACGTTCTAAATTATCTCGAAAACTAAACGATGTTAAAATTTCAGACCGAATCAACGAATACAAAAGATCTCCAGAAAACTCAACACTTGAGTAATATTAAAAATTCTCAGAAGCATGTAGTAATACATATGGATGAACCCTAGAAATAGCTATCCCTGATACCCAAGTTGTAACACCGTAGGATGTGATTAGTGGCTAATTATATTTTAATATATGGTTTTTAATAAAAAGTTTACCAATTTGATATACAAATATTTTATCAAAATTAATGAATATTTTATTATAATTTTTCTAAGCTTGCACACACATGTGCATGTTAACTATGGTTAAAATGGGGTTAGACCATGATTAGCAACCATGGTGGGTTAAACCATTTTCCTTAAGTGTTTTGGGTTTTAATTAAGTGTGTGTGTTTTTTTTTAAATGAAAATGGAAATTGATTTGAATTTTGTTGACTTGGTGAGAGAGAGAGAGAGAGAGAGGGAATGGGCTTCATAGCTTATGCCATGCTTTCATTAAATGAAGAGAAGGGGGGTTGACTCTAATACTCTCATTTCTTTTGTTCTTACATCTCTCTCACTCTCACTCTCACACACATGTACTCATTGTAGCAGCAGCAGGAGCTCCAGCAGCAGCAATAAGCAACAACAACCACAACATTAAGCAGCAGCAGCAACACAAGCAGCATCAGCATCAACATCAGCAGCATCAGGCGGTAGCAGTAGCAGGAGCCCCAGCAGCAGCAGCAGCACTTCTTATTCTTCTTCCCCTCCTTCAGCAGCAGCAGCACTTCTTATTCTTCTTCCCCTCCTTCTCCTGTTTCCTAGGGTCTTTTGGGGTATATTTCTTGAACCCAACTCCTTTTTGGTAAGCTTATATGTTGTTAATTAGCTTCGATTAGTATTAAAAGTGAGATTTAGTGCTAGAAATGGTGTTTTTTGTGAAGTTGTGGCCAAGTGATGATTTTATTGGTTAGCCTAGTCTAGTTAAGTATTATTAGGGCCACTTAAACCTAGTTTAAATCCAGTTTTCACTAAAATACCATAGGGTTTCTTTTAGTGCAAAATTTAACGTTTTAAAGAAAAATATAGCCTTTCTGTGATCCGCTTTTGACCTGGCTTCTTCAGAGAAAATCTGGGAAGACTGGAGCATATACACTATGTTGGATATATGTATGCCCTAGAGGCCATTATGTGATAGTGGATGTATCTATACATGTATATATATTCAGTTTGCATTCTTGCTCGACATGATAGTATGCTATCTGGTAATTCTTTATCTGACATGTTGATTTGATCATGCTTTTATTCATTCATACATGCTGATAAAGCCCCAAGGATATCTGCTTGACTACTCTGATTATGATAGAGATCATACTAGTGGGACATTTGTAGTCTATAAGCACATCCTGAAATGTCCCTAGTCGGAGGTGTATCGAGACGGGGCATCGATATACCAGAGTAGACTAGCGTATATGATACTAGACCCATGTGATGGGCGATGGATGTTCCCACATTCATCGATGTTTGACATCAAGATCATATACGGGTGCTCAGTGCTGACTGGGTACACTGGACGGACTCACCGAGAACTCCTATATGGAATTATATCTATCGTCGGATAGCAGTTCTCAGGTGACACTGGTACAGGTTAGTCTGTAGACCCGAGATCGTCATGGAGTCTTGTGTGTTCTCCCACTGTACTTTGATTGCCACCCTACCACGGCTCTACTGAGTCATGCAAACAGGTGGCCGTTGGGTACAGTCCCGAGACACACGAAGGCAATGAGCGATAGGAGGGGTTTCATCTCTCCCGGTATTGGGAGTTGATGCTGTGCTGTGCTCGACTGGTTATAACAGCAAGTCCCTGGCCAGGGCTGCTGAGATTTGCTGATAAGTGTTATCAGTAGTTTCTCGATCTGTTATAGACCATTCACCGACACGACTTATTGAGTTATTGGGGTCGACGTGACCATCCCTAGGCTCGATATGCAGCATATCTGACGAAGAGACCGGACTATACGGTAGTGTTGCCGGATGGCTCGACGGGAGTTGTAGCAGGTTCGCTTGTTGTCTTCTGATCGCTCAATACCCGGGTGGCCGTTACGTTTAGCTGACCGCTTGCGGCTTGAGGGTACCTGATATGATCATCACCCTCTGCCGGCGTATTGACGAGTCTTAGAGTCCCACAAAGGAGTTACCCAGTCCAGGCGAAACGTTGTGGTGCGCATATGCGATATGCGCATGCACCCGATTGAAATGTGCGTATATGATACCGAACATTGATCGGGTGAACTGCTTTTGGTGGGGTCATATGAGATATGACCGGATTGATAGATCAAGTGTTGATTTATCATTTAACCATTAGTTTTCTCACTTAAAACCTTTTCTTGGATGATGGATGTGTGCATGCATGTGTGCTTTTCTTTCTTTCTTTCATGCTAGTTTCATGCACATGTGGATGTGCATACATGCACACATACATACACTCATCCATCATGGTTGTTAGCATATGGAAATGGTGGCAATATAAGACTCACACCATGGATTATATAATGGATTATTATTTAATTTTGGATTTAAAAGAAAATGAAAAAGGAAAGGATAATCATTCATGCTTCTACATTCTTCCTTTGACCTAACCATGCTCAACTACCACTAACCTAAGGTTATCCTTCTCTTTATCATTCCAAACCAAAGTTAAATAATGTCTCCATCACTTTAACCATGGTTCATAGCATGAAGGAATAAAATATATATTGATATATTTCTTTTTCTTCACTAGAGTTATCTTTTTACCTCTTGTCAAAAATTGCCACCATCTTCTTCCTCTTGCTCTTTTGCTCTCTAGTTTTTTCTAGTGAGCAAATACCACTTAAAGATAGGTTTTTGAAGTGAGAAACCTAACCACAACATCATTCTACACAAGCTTAGCCGTTTTGTTTAGAGTGTTCTCTTCGTTTTGACGAAGTTGCGAGCTTGGACGGAGATCTCCGTGGTGGATCGTCGTGGACACAAGGGGACTTCAAGAGGACCTTCGTTCAACACCCTAGAGACCAAGGAGTCCAGCGAAAGGGAGCTATAAAGGTTGTAGTCTCGAAACCCTAGATTAGTTCGCTTTTTATTTCGTAACCCTAATTTTCTAGGATCGATCCCTTTGCATGTTAGTTTAGCACCATAAAAATTAAAACTTTGGGTCATGTGATGCTTCAAAACTCTTCATAGGATGCTAAACAAATCTTTCATTGGTATCAGAGCCGACCTAGAACATTAAGCGAGGTTTTTACGAAGTGAAAACCCCGATCGGACAAAAATACGGTATTTTTGGGTGCTCTCTGGAAATTTTCTAAAATTTGATAATTTGCAGAATTAAAAATATGTAAAAAATACAGCAGGAAAAAATAAGGATTACGGTACAAAAATTTTCAAGTGAACAGTGATTATCGCCGCGGAAACGCGGCCTAAGCTTGCTTAGGCCGCGGTTCCGCGGCCGTATAAATGAATTGATGAATTTTGTTTGTACAGTAATTCATGAATCTGCTTGTATAAATTTTTGGATATTTTTAATCTGTATTTGGTTTTGAAAAATTCTGGAGATGGTGTTGGACTCGTCAATTCGATCGGGACTTTCATTTCGTAGCTTTTCCGGGTAAATTAGAAAGTATTGAAGTGTTTGAACGAGTATCATTTACTCACTATTCACGGGGTTTAAATACTTTGGAGATACGTGCAAGTCTTTTTGCGGTGGTCCCTCTAGAAGACAATAAACCTTAACTCGATTATGTGACCGTCTCGAACTGCCCTTTGAACCTTAGGGTTTGGGGCAGTACGGCATGCCACATGTGAGGCGTTGGCTTGACCCTTCTACGGCTGGACCGCTACTACTGTGTCACACTCCGGATTTTTGAACCCTGCTCAAGTGTTGAGCTTTAGTGAATCTTGGGTGCTTGATCGTTCGTTCGAAAACTTTAATACTGTCTGTTTGTCTGGAATGTGATACAATATGTGGAATTCATATAGTTTAGGCATGAAATACGAAATATGTGATATTTCGCATTTATGATGTCTAAAGAGAATCTGGATTCCAAATATTGTAGTTTTACACTTTCTTTTCTGTGACCGTAAGTGTAGTATGTACGATATCGCCGGTTTCGTTGCTATACATCAACGACAATCGGGGTACGCATACTTACTTACGTTGATGATATGTGATACTATGTGTTGCTGAGATATGATGTGCAGGATTGTCGCGATCGAATAGCCGGGGGGTTTTTGTGAGATGGGAGTTTTATATTTTCATTCATGTAAATTCAAATGTAATGTAATATTCTTTTATTTGGGGCACTTCCAGGTTGCGGTTGTGTCACCAGTGTTGTATATTATTTACTTTTCCGCATTAGGATGGACCCAAGGAGGGGAGCACAGGTGACCGGGTTCTGGGGTTCAGTGGGAGGCCATCTCGAGGAGTCGAGACCGGGTCTCCTAAACTCCAGGATTGGTAGGGTCACTTGCCGCTCTCGTAGGGGTCCCGGGTGTGGGCTTGGCTATTCATCGCGACTGTGGAATCCGTATTTTCTATTCTGGCTAAATACTAAATACGGACGTCCTAGGATATCCCACGTTATATCTATGTTTCTGCTGCCTGTGTTCTGTGATATCTGAGACGAATGACATATTATATATATGATATATAGTAGACGTTGCTTATGTTTTACACCCGCGCTAGTCCCGTCCCGGTATGCCGTTAGTTAAGTAACCTAACGGTGCATAACGGAACATTGCGGCGAATGCGGATGGCATAAGCGTACGTGTTATTTTCGTTTCTTTTCTGTGATTGGCTTAAGGACTTAAATGATGGGATTACATTAATGTGATTAATGTAAAGAAAATAAACCTAAAAAGATATTGTAGAATTGGATTTAAAAACTACTCGGCTATTTGTGAAAAAGCTACATTTCAAAACTGCGGAGTTTAAGCCACTCCTTTTGAAAACTGTTTGATTCTACAACGATATCAAGTTCAAAGCGTTAAAGATTTTCTTAAAAATCATTCGCAACCCTCCGTCATTTTAGGAAGTAGAGTACTTAGTATTCGTGCTATGTTTGTTGACTTTAGTTAAGGCGTAGTGTACGGTAGCTAAGTGATGTCTTCCTACACTGCATATGATGCAGATTAATTAGGACATTCATGCGACTTTGTTGACCATAGTTAAGGGTCATATGGGTGGGTCTAATTGATCAAGAAATGACGGGTAGAACTTGACTGGTACTTATGATTTGTTGACTATAGTTAAGGTCATAAGTACTAGGGGTAAAAATTACATCGGGAATTTCAAGTGTTGAAATTTGCAATGAGATTGCATACCTTCCATGTGATGGTTGGATCCCGATCCCACTGTGGGCAATAGTTGCTCCTAGGAGAGTTTTACAGTTTATAATTAGCTAACTCATTAGGTGTCTAGAAAGGTGTTAACGGGGCTCCGCCTTTGGGAAAACGAGGTTTACTCTAATTAGGTCCGTGCGAAAGCACGGGGAACCTCCCTCAAAGTACCGACACTGGCCTGGCTGAACGGTTAGCGAAGTTGTAGACTGTAATTAATCCTGGCTAGTTTTTCTTTTTAAGGTTTGAAAGAAAAACTTGATAAAAAGCAGTGGGAAATATCGATTAGACAAGATAATAAACCAATCTAATCTATGCAAGAGCTTTCGCTGAGTGTATTCTTTTCTCTCTCTTAATGGCAGATACCAATGACTGGACTTAAGCTTCTACTAGATAAAAACAAACTGAATGGGACCAACTATAAAGACTGGCTAAGGAATTTGAAGATCGCCTTGACTTATGATAAAGTATCATATGTCCTCACGGCTTCAGCCCCGCCCGTCCCAGGTCCAAAATCCTCAGTTGCGGACATTGAAGTCCGCAAGACATGAGACGCTGACTGTGCCACGGCCACATGCCTCGCGCTTGCATCGATGGATAACACACATCAAAAGCAGCACGAGGACATGGACATTCACGGGATACTGCTCCATACAAAGGAGTTGTATGGGGAGCAATCCCGCGTATTACGATACGAAGCATCAAAGAAACTGTTTCAGATGCGAATGGCCCCTGGCACACCAGTAGGAGACCATGTGTTGAAGATGATAGCTCTTATAGAAGAGCTTGAGGACCTTGGATGGACAATGGACAATGAACAATATATAGATATTATTCTGCAGTCCCTCCCCTCCACCTTTGCTCAGTTCATAGTGAACTTCAACATGCATGGCATGGAGAAGGACCTCCCTGAACTCCTTAATATGTTAAGGAGTGCAGAGAGCACTATGAAGTCAGCAAAGACTCCCGTTATGACCATTGGACAGTCTTCTTCTTCTCGCCCAAAAGCTAAGGCCAAGGGAAAGAAAAAGAAGAAACCCACTAATCCTAAGGGCGGAGTCAAAAAGGTGAAGGGAAAGGGAAAGTCCACGGCTGGAGACCCGGGGAAAGGCGAGTGTTTTCATTGCCACAAGACAGGACATTGGAAGCGCAATTGCACGGAGTACCTAAGTCTCAAGAAGAAGCATGGTGATGCTTCTGCTTCAGGTGCGTTTGTGACTGAAAACTGTTTTTCTATAAACTCTGCTTCCTGGGTATTGGATACCGGTTCAGGTTCTCACATTTGCAATTCTATGCAGGGGCTGAGAAATAGCAAGGTTTTGAAGACAGGTGACCATACTCTCCGCGTTGGAAATGGTTCCAATGTACATACAGTCGCAGTGGGAGAGTATCACTTGGGGTTGCCATCTGGATGTATTTTGATTTTGAATCCATGTTATTTTGTACCAAGTATGCTATGTAATATAATATCCGTTTCTTTGTTGGACAATGAAGGATATAATTTTGTGTTGCAGAACAATGTTATGAACATTCACCTAAATCAAATGTTGGTTGGGTATGGTACGCTTAATAACGGAATATATGTCCTAAATAAACACACAGTTTTCAGTATACAACACACTAATAAAAGAAAACTTTCAGAATTAAATGAAGCTTTTCTTTGGCATTGTAGACTTGGTCATATTAACGAAACAAGACTAAACAGGTTACACAAAGATGGATATTTAAACTCTTTTGAATATAAATCTTATGCGACTTGCCAGTCTTGTATCAAGGGTAAAATGACCAAAACTCCGTTTACCGGACACGGAGAAAGAGCTACTCAGCTCCTTGGCCTCATACATAGTGATGTATGTGGGCCAATGTCTACACAGGCTAGAGGCGGTTTTTCATACTTCATTACATTCACCGACGATTTCTCAAGATTCGGTCATGTATTTTTATTAAAGCACAAGTCCGACGCTTTCGAGAAATTCGTTGAATATAAACAAGAAGTAGAAAAACAAACCGGCTTGAGTATTAAGATGCTTCGATCAGATCGAGGTGGTGAGTATCTCAGTACAGAATTTGCAAACTTCCTAAAAGAGAATGGGATTCTCTCTCAGCTCACTCCTCCTTACACACCACAGCACAACGGTGTGTCAGAACGACGGAATAGGACCCTATTAGATATGGTCCGGTCCATGATGAGTGACGCTGAGTTACCAGTCTCGTTTTGGGGGCATGCATTGGAGACTGCAGCGTTTCTGCTAAACAGGGTTCCGACCAAAGCCGTGTCTACCACGCCATATGAGATATGGAATGGGAAGAGACCATCTCTTAAGAGAATTAAGATTTGGGGTTGCCCGGCCTATGTTAAAAAACAGAATCCGGACAAACTCGAGACACGGTCAGTCATGTGTAACTTTGTGGGATATCCAAAGAATTCTTATGGATATCTGTTCTACCACAAAGAGGAACAAAAAGTGTTTGTTTCTCAGTATGCCACATTCTTGGAAAAAGAGTTTTTCACAGATAAAGATGATGGCAAGGTGGTAGATCTAGAAGAGGTTCTGGAGACACAAACTACAAATGACGATTTGGTTGAACCGGCTGTTGCAACAGAAACTGAAGAACCTCGGCCACTCCGTAGGTCTGGTAGGACTTCTCGCCCACCGGGGAGGTACTATGGTTTCCTCATTGATGGTAACGGAGAAGATTGCATCATGGATGATGATGATCCTACCAGTTTTCAGCAGGCTATCACGAGTGGTGACTCTATGAAGTGGCTGGATGCCATGAGATCCGAAATGGAGTCTATGTACACCAACAAAGTATGGACTTTGGACGTTGTACCCCCTGGGGTAAAGCCTGTAGGGTGCAAATGGATCTTTAAAAGAAAGATTGGTGTGGATGGGCAGGTAGAGACCTATAAGGCAAGACTTGTGGCGAAAGGTTTTCGTCAAAGACCAGGTTTGGACTATGATGAAACTTTTTCGCCCGTAGCCATGCTTAAATCCATTCGGATCCTACTTGCTATTGCTGCTCACTACGACTATGAAATCTGGCAGATGGACGTTAAAACAGCATTTCTAAATGGAAATTTAGAAGAATGCGTTTATATGGATCAGCCAGAGGGCTTCATTGACAGTGGGAGCAGCGAGAAAGCATGTAGATTGCTTAAATCCATATATGGGTTGAAGCAGGCATCTCGGAGTTGGAACATCTGTTTCGATGATGTTATCAAAGAGTTTGATTTCATCAAAAATCCAGATGAACCTTGTGTTTATAAGAAGGCTGTAGGAAGAGCTGTCACATTCCTCGTATTGTACGTGGATGACATTCTTCTGATAGGAAATGATATTCCTATGCTACAGTCGGTCAAATCATTCTTATCACTAAGGTTCTCCATGAAGGACCTGGGTGATGCCACATACATCCTGGGCATAAGGATCTATAGGGATAGATCCAAAAAGTTATTGGGATTGTCCCAAACCAGGTACATCAACACCATCCTAAAAAGGTTTAGTATGGAAGACTCCAAGCGGGGTGCCTTACCCGCTTGCCATGGAGTCACTCTCTCCAAGGATTCTTGTCCAAAGACCGATGAAGAGAGAGCTCGCATGAGCATTATACCTTATGCTTCGGCAGTAGGGTCTATAATGTATGCGATGTTATGTACACGCCCAGATGTAGCTTATGCACTTAGTGTTGTAAGCAGGTATCAATCCAACCCAGGGGAGAACCACTGGACAGCTGTGAAGAACATTCTTAAGTACTTACGAAGGACTAAAGAATTGTTCTTGGTGTATGGTAATACAGATCTCCAAATGGAGGCCTTTACCGATTCGAGCTTCCAGAGCGATAAGGATGACAGCAAATCTATCTCAGGGTTTGTATTTACCCTCAATGGAGGGGCGGTAAGTTGGAAGAGTTCCAAACAGGATACCGTTGCAGACTCTACGATGGAAGCTGAGTACATTGCTGCAAATGATGCCGCCAAGGAAGCCGTCTGGATGAAGAAGTTCGTCTCGGAGCTAGGAGTAGTTCCAACCATTATTGATCCAATACCTTTGTATTGTGACAATAATGGGGCGATGGCGTTAGCCAAGGAGCCCAGATCCCATCAGCGGTCCAGACACATCCTGAGGCGCTTTCATTTGATCCGGGAGATTGTAGATCGCCGCGAGATCGAGATTAAGAGAGTTGACACAAAGAACAACGCCGCGGATCCACTCACCAAGGCCCTCCCTCAGCCATAGCATGAGCGACTTTTTGAGATGTTGGGTATGAGATACGCCAATAACTGGCCTTAGTGCAAGTGGGAGATTGTTGGATATATGTATGCCCTAGAGGCCATTATGTGATAGTGGATGTATCTATACATGTATATATATTCAGTTTGCATTCTTGCTCGACATGATAGTATGCTATCTGGTTATTCTTTATCTGACATGTTGATTTGATCATGCTTTTATTCATTCATACATGCTGATAAAGCCCCAAGGATATCTGCTTGACTACTCTGATTATGATAGAGATCATACTAGTGGGACATTTGTAGTCTATAAGCACATCCTGAAATGTCCCTAGTCGGAGGTGTATCGAGACGGGGCATCGATATACCAGAGTAGACTAGCGTATATGATACTAGACCCATGTGATGGGCGATGGATGTTCCCACATTCATCGATGTTTGACATCAAGATCATATACGGGTGCTCAGTGCTGACTGGGTACACTGGACGGACTCACCGAGAACTCCTATATGGAATTATATCTATCGTCGGATAGCAGTTCTCAGGTGACACTGGTACAGGTTAGTCTGTAGACCCGAGATCGTCATGGAGTCTTGTGTGTTCTCCCACTGTACTTTGATTGCCACCCTACCACGGCTCTACTGAGTCGTGCAAACAGGTGGCCGTTGGGTACAGTCCCGAGACACACGAAGGCAATGAGCGATAGGAGGGGTTTCGTCTCTCCCGGTATTGGGAGTTGATGCTGTGCTGTGCTCGACTGGTTATAACAGCAAGTCCCTGGCCAGGGCTGCTGAGATTTGCTGATAAGTGTTATCAGTAGTTTCTCGATCTGTTATAGACCATTCACCGACACGACTTATTGAGTTATTGGGGTCGACGTGACCATCCCTAGGCTCGATATGCAGCATATCTGACGAAGAGACCGGACTATACGGTAGTGTTGCCGGATGGCTCGACGGGAGTTGTAGCAGGTTCGCTTGTTGTCTTCTGATCGCTCAATACCCGGGTGGCCGTTACGTTTAGCTGACCGCTTGCGGCTTGAGGGTACCTGATATGATCATCACCCTCTGCCGGCGTATTGACGAGTCTTAGAGTCCCACAAAGGAGTTACCCAGTCCAGGCGAAACGTTGTGGTGCGCATATGCGATATGCGCATGCACCCGATTGAAATGTGCGTATATGATACCGAACATTGATCGGGTGAACTGCTTTTGGTGGGGTCATATGAGATATGACCGGATTGATAGATCAAGTGTTGATTTATCATTTAACCATTAGTTTTCTCACTTAAAACCTTTTCTTGGATGATGGATGTGTGCATGCATGTGTGCTTTTCTTTCTTTCTTTCATGCTAGTTTCATGCACATGTGGATGTGCATACATGCACACATACATACACTCATCCATCATGGTTGTTAGCATATGGAAATGGTGGCAATATAAGACTCACACCATGGATTATATAATGGATTATTATTTAATTTTGGATTTAAAAGAAAATGAAAAAGAAAAGGATAATCATTCATGCTTCTACATTCTTCCTTTGACCTAACCATGCTCAACTACCACTAACCTAAGGTTATCCTTCTCTTTATCATTCCAAACCAAAGTTAAATAATGTCTCCATCACTTTAACCATGGTTCATAGCATGAAGGAATAAAATATATATTGATATATTTCTTTTTCTTCACTAGAGTTATCTTTTTACCTCTTGTCAAAAATTGCCACCATCTTCTTCCTCTTGCTCTTTTGCTCTCTAGTTTTTTCTAGTGAGCAAATACCACTTAAAGATAGGTTTTTGAAGTGAGAAACCTAACCACAACATCATTCTACACAAGCTTAGCCGTTTTGTTTAGAGTGTTCTCTTCGTTTTGACGAAGTTGCGAGCTTGGACGGAGATCTCCGTGGTGGATCGTCGTGGACACAAGGGGACTTCAAGAGGACCTTCGTTCAACACCCTAGAGACCAAGGAGTCCAGCGAAAGGGAGCTACAAAGGTTTTAGTCTCGAAACCCTAGATTAGTTCGCTTTTTATTTCGTAACCCTAATTTTCTAGGATCGATCCCTTTGCATGTTAGTTTAGCACCATAAAAATTAAAACTTTGGGTCATGTGATGCTTTAAAACTCTTCATAGGGTGCTAAACAAACCTTTCACACTAGACCTAGACCACACACACCAAGCACGAACCCCTAATTTCACACTGTAGCCACCGATTTATTCATTCTGGCCGCAATTTGCGGCCAGATGAGGGAGTTTTTGGGTTGGGTTTGTGTGGGTAGGAGTCTGCTATATTTTTAGGGCCAGTGGTATGTGCAACTTTCTAAGTTTTCACCTGGGTAAAAATCTGGAGCGATAAATCATTTTTCCTATACGTTTAGTTTGCGCGACACATGTGATTCGTGAGTGGGTTCTGTGGTTGTTGCGTATCGCGACGTGTCGAGGTAGTTTAAGACGTGTATACACACGATCTAGCGTATCGGACACACGCGCGTTTAGTTCGCGACGCGAGTTTCTCGTTTGATTTCGATATCGCGTTTTGTAGGATTTTGATTATATATGGATTCTTTGTGTAAATTCTAGGTTCGCAGGCGGATACGTCGGACGTCGCAAAGAAAGGGAAGCAGGTGGTCGGCTACGTGTAGCACGCGACCAGGTGAGTAGATTTAACATCTACGGGGAAATCGCCCGTATGGCGTTAAGCGTCAGAGCGTGATAGGATATTTTAGTCGTAGATATTTACATGTATCATTGTAGCATACCTTCTTCTGTTGCATATAGAAATGGTAGTACATAACACTGCACTGTCACTAACGGTTCAAGCTGCACGAGCACTATTTGTATGTTACACTCACACCATTAGTGATTGCCATGACTCTCGCAATATAGGATTGCTACGACTCATACATTGATGATTAGACATGACTTGTCGCATATTGGCACATGCATACGGTCTACTCATAGTAGTGCACACATTATTTGATATATTCCTACTTGTGCACATATATATATCCATTTGCACATCCATACCTATATACATACATCTGTTACATACATGGATGATACTGACATGATTTAAAAACTATGGGACCGCATGAGATATTTTCAAAACTGGATTCTTTTAAAGAGAGCGGTTTTTTCCCTTTTTACTCTTAATGTCATACGACACATTGCATGGATTTACGCATTGACTTTGGATTTATGTGATTTCTAGATTTGAGAACCGTTGTATTATTTTAAGAAATTCGCACTGTTTTAAAAACCCGGTTTCTCTTGATATGATATTTCAGTGCGTCCACCACGTGTTTTCTTGGTTCTGAGACGTGTGACTTGTGAACCCGAATCGAGGAGTTGGACGAGACCGATTGCGGGTACATGGTGGACCCGGTATGGTACCCCGGGGCAAGAAAGGGATGCTGTGTATACAGACGGTGAGCCTGGCAGAGGGACTACTACCTACCGGTGATTGGTTGGACCTGGCGGTTATCCGGAGGATACTGACTAGAGTCGATAGATGGATACGGGATGATCCGTACTGCCGGGGCCGAGGGCCGATTCCGCAGACGGAGCCCGTGGGCCGATCCGGACAGATGGAGCCCGATACTTGAGGATTTGGGTATCGATGCTGGACACGATTATTTTATGATATTTCGAGTGCCGATGTTGGGCACTCACGATTCTATGAGTTTTATAGGATTTGAGGGCCGATGAGGGTGACGACGCCCGAGTTTTACTGGGATTTGGGTGCATTGATGGACACCGATTATTTTTCCACGTTGATATTCCGTGTAGATGTTATTTTATCCCATGCTCAGCATTCATTATTTCACATCTCATCCTGTAGTTGTAGTACCTGATAGAGTACTTTTGCATGATTATTGCATACCCTGCTCATCATATATTGAGGTTATTAAATTGCACCTGTTAGGCATGATTATTGCGTATCCAGTTCATCATATAGATATTATCTGTTGGAATATGTTAGAGTATCGCAGTACGTGCATACTCGCGATTACCTTTATATGTTATCTAATATTCACGAGTTGGCAACTCACCCCCGTTATGCCACAGTGTTTGCAGGTTGCCCCTCAGAGTAGTCGAGGTAGGCTGCTTTCTTACATCTTTTGATACATATACCACTACAGTTGGCGCGTGAGCCCTTTTGTTGATAGGTGGGTTTTTGCGGTATCGGTTTATTTTCTAGTTATATACACTGTTGTATCTAGTACTCTCCATCTACTATCCATGTATTGACTTAGAGACCAGTTGTGAGGACGATGTATATTATTTTGTACTCTGGTGTCGAGCTCGTTGTGAGCCGAATTTATTTATACAGTTTATCTTTCATGATACTTGCTTTAACTTATTTTCTTATTCTTCGCTACGGCGTCGTATATTATCATTGTGATGGTTGTTCCGCCGTTGGGCGTGATTGCTCCCGTTTGGGATGCTTTATTCTTATTGTAAATCATTTTACTCATATCTTGTCTTGTACCCGGTTTCGGGGCTCGCTTTTACAAAGGAAATGCTGCCAAAATTTTTAAGATAATAACTTGAACTTTAAAGAATTTTACTAAACAACTTAAAGTTTTCTAAATGTTTTAACAAATGTTTCCATCAAACGCTTTAACACTCACTACTTTTCAATGGTTTTGATTTCTGGGTTCGGCTTACTTAGTCGCGTTATGCCTGTAACCGTTACGTGGTTAAGTGCCGGTCACGGGCCGAACTTTGGGTCGTGACAAAGTTGGTATCAGAGCGTAGGTTTTACCTTCGGAGTGTAGGATGACCCTAGTATGATGGAGTAGGTAGCTGAAGCAGAGTGGCGTAGCGTGCGTATGTTCCGCGGCATACTCACGACACGGTGCTCCGCTTAAGCGACCTTAGGACTTATTGATTGGGATTTCTTCATGATTGTATACATTCCTATGATTCGATTTCCGTATCCTTATCGAATCCTACTTTCTTTTTAGCCATTATGCCGCCAAAGACTACGAGGGCGCAGAGAGCGGCCGCGAGAGCCGAGATTCGAGTTGACTCGTCCGAGACGAGGACTGATCCGGGCAGTACACCTGTTGTACCAGAGCAGACTGTTCCTCCTACGACAGATCAGATCGCCATGCTAGGGGCTGGTATGCAGGAGATGCGCCAGATGATAGGGTTGCTAGTTGAGACGCTTCGAGCATAGCGACCAGAGGTAGCTCCACCCGCTACGGGGACCGCGATGGTACCTACAGTACAGACAGTTGCCCCTGCAGCTACAGAGGTCATCACAGTATCGCTATCAGAGTTTATGAGGCTGAAGCCTCCGGTCTTCACAGGCACCGATGCAGCCGAGGACCCACAGTCTTTCATTGATAGGATGGCCCGGATATGTCATTCACTCAGATGCTCAGATGCGAGATGGGTAGAGTTCGCGAGCTTTCGCCTGGAAGGTCTTGCACAGAAATGGTGTGAATCGGTCGAGAAGGGCAGAGCAGCAGGTCTTCCTCCTATGACCTGGACCGAGTTTGTGACGGTATTTCTAGCCCGTTTCCTTCCCCAGAGTGTCAGGGATGCCTGAGCACGCAGGTTCGGGTCCTTAAGCCAGACACCAGAGATGACAGTGGCAGAGTACGATGTACTGTTTATCGAGCTATCAGTTTATGCTCCATACCTAGTGGCTACTGAGGAGATGCAAGTCAAGAGGTTTGTTCGAGGCCTACTTACCCCACTGTTCCTTGCGATCAGCGCACAGCATTGCGAGACTTATGCAGCAGCTGTAGACGCAGCAGTTGTAGACGCAGCCTTATTAGTCGAGGAGCGCCTTGCTGAGATTTCGGTAGTTCCAGGTCTGAAGAGAGTTCGTACAGATACGTCAGCACAGAGATAGCCGTTTAGGCGCCGCGACAGGTTCCGTTCAGGTACGGGGGTTAGCGGAGGATCGGGACGAGGTCAGTTATTCAACACTTATCCCCAGGAGGGTCAGCCGACACCATCTAGATGTTTCCGATGCGGGAGTACTTATCATCGTGTTCGAGATTGTCCGGAGCCACATGAGGGCGAGACTGCCGTACCACATATCACACTTCCACCTTCTCCACCCAAGAGGGCGTTGCCCATTACCTACTATTGCTCCGCGTTAGGCTCGGGAACAGAGAGTCCATGGTCGCGGAGGGTTTGCTCATAGAGGATGAGGTGGCCGAGGCAGAGGACAGCCAGCTGTCGGTAGAGTACAGCTAGTTGCTAGCAGGGGACCGCCAGTTGTAGGTGGAGGACAGGCACGGGTTTTCGCATTGACGCATCAGGACGCGCAGGCGTCCTATTCGGTGGTCTCGGGTACCCTATCAGTATGTTCTGTTGACGCACACGTGTTGTTTGATCCCGGATCCATACACTCGTACGTTTCCACACACTTCGTGCCGAGTTTGGGTAGAGAGTCCGGTTTTCTTGATCAGCCGCTTGTTGTGACCACTCATATAGGAGAGTCGTTTGTTGCTAGGCACGTGTTCCGATCCTGTGTTGTCCGTATTGGCGAGAGAGAGTTACCTGTCGACTTGATCCTTCTTGAGATGTTGGACTTCGACATTCTTTTGGGCAAGGATTGGTTAGCCACGTGCTATGCGTCTGTGGACTGCCGCGAGAAGACAGTTAGATTTTGTTTTCCCAGCGAGTCGGCTTTTGTTGTGCAGAGGGACTGTTGTGCCGCCCCTCACAGTTTGATTTCTTCTCTTCGTGTTGGACAGCTGTTGAGGAAGGGATGTCAGGGATTTCTACCCTATGTTTGCGATACTAGAGCTATGGATGTTCCATTGGACAAGGTTACGGTTGTTTGTGAGTTCCCTGATGTTTTCCCTGACGAGCTTCCAGGGCTACCGCCTGAGCGCGATATTGCTTTCTGTATTGATTTGATTCCCGGCACGGGGCCTATTTCTATAACGCCTTATCGGATGGCCCCGGCGGAGCTTAGAGAGTTGAAGGGTCAGCTGCAAGGTTTGCTGGATAAGGGACTTATTCGACCCAGTGTTTCTCCTTGGGGTGCTCCGGTCCTGTTTGTCAAGAAGAAGGACGGCAGTTTGCGTTTGTGTATCGACTACCGCCAGCTGAACAGGGTTACCGTGCGGAACAGATATCCTTTGACACGCATCGACGACTTGTTCGACCAGTTTCAGGGGGCAGGATATTTTTCGAGGATCGAGTTGCGATCAGGATACCATCAGCTACGGGTTCGACATGAGGATATACCGAGGACAGCTTTCCTTACGTGTTATGGCCATTATGAGTTTTTGGTAATGTCGTTCGGACTCACCAACGCCCCAGCAGGGTTTATGGATTTGATGAACCGTATATTCAGGCCGTATCTTGATTTGTTCATCATCGTATTCATTGACGATATATTTGTTAGTTGTATGTATGCCCTAGAGGCCAGTATTGTACAGATGATGTATATTATATTGGATGCTTGGACATATATAGAGAGGTCTTTCTTGCTCGATATGATAGTATGCTATCTGGTTGCTCTTTATCTTAACATGTATACTTGTCTCTTGATACTGTCTTATAGTTACATGTTGGTAAAGCCCTTAGGATGTGTACTTGACTACCTGGACTATGATGCAGATCATACTAGTGGGGACAGTGTAGTCCATAAGTACATCCTTTAATGTTCCTAGTCGTGGGTGTATCGAGACAGGGCATCGATATACCAGTGTAGACTAGCGTATACGCTTCTCGACCCATCAGATGGGCGATGGATGATCCCATATCCATTGGTGTTTGACATCAGAGATGGTATACGGGTGCTCAGTGGGGACTGGGTACACTGGACGGACTCGCCGAGAACTCCCAGATGGTATTATACCTCACGTCAGATGGCAGTTCTTTGGTGACACATGTGCAGGTTAGTCTGTAGACCCGAGATCGTCATAGAGTCTTGTGTGATTCCCACTGTGCTTTGATTCCACCTTACCACGTCCATAAGGGCATGCAAAATGGTGGTTTTTGGGTACAGTCCCGAGTCACATGGAGGCAATGAGCGATAGGAGGGGTTTCGTCTCTCCCGGTATTGGGGGTTGATGTTGCGCTATGCTCGATTGGCCATAACGGGGAAGTCTCTGGACAGGGCTGATTTAGAGATTTACTGGTAAGTGTTACCAGTAGTTTCTCGACCCGTTATGAGCCTCACATCGGCACGACTTATCGGTTATTGGGGTCTGACGTTTACCACCCCTAGACTTGATATGCGACATATCAGACGAGGAGACCGGACTGTACGGCAAGTGTTACCGGCAGGCTTTTACAGGAGTTGGAGCTGGCTTGCTTGCTGATCTTCTGATCGCTCAATACCCGGGTGGCCGTTACGTCCAGCTAGTACTGCTGATGGCTTGTGGGTGCTTGATGTGATCATCACCTACTGCCGGCGTATTGACGAGTCTTTAGAGTCCTACATAGAGGTTTTACTGGCTCAGGCAAAACGAAATAGGAGCATGTATGTGATATGTGCGGGACCGAGAATAATGCGTGTATGTGATACCGTATTCTATTCTCGCGACTTTTTGTATCGGTCGGTTATATATGATATAGCCGGGTTATCGAATCAAGTGTTGATTCAATAAGTCGATACAATGGATGTTAGTCGGTTATATGAGATATGACCGGATTATTAAGTCAAGTGTTGATTTAATAATTTGGTGTATAATTGTATATTAGATATACTAGTTTACATTAACTAACACTTGTTCACTTAAGGATTTTTCTCACATGTGCACAAATTTAATATATATGTGATATATATTAAAATGTGTTTTCTTTTTATCATGGTAGATGATACATCATACATGGGTGTGCAAGACATACACCATTCTATTTTTAAATGGTGGTTTATATTTATTTAGGGTAATTAAAAATTAGTGGAGCTTAGGTCAAAAGCATGAAGCTTGTAGAAGCTTGTGGATGCTTTGACAAAGTCCACTAACTTTGTTTTACTTTAGGATTTTATTAGCCTAACCATTTTGGATTAGCTATGGTTATGTCTCTACATGAGTTAGTATATGATACTCACTTACCATGGTTAGCTCTCTCACTTGATCATTATCCTCATCTTTTTCTTTTGTTCATCTTCTTCTTCTTTGAGCAAAAAGAAAAAGCTTGCTAGGGTTTCAAAAAGAGAGCAAAAGATTGTGAGAAATAAAATTCTAAAGAGAACCCACTTCCTATTTCTCCATCCTCTACTAGACTAGCACTTTAGTATAGGGTGTTTGCTTCACTAATTATCTAGTTAGTGAAGTAGTAGCTTGAGTTGATATTCCCTCGACGTAGATTATCTTCGGCCTCGAAGACTTCAAGCAAGGACACTTCTTTCGCCTCGTGAAGCCATGCAAGAGTCCGGGAGAACCACGATCGCAGCGAAGGGACTTCAACAAGGAGCTAATGAAGTGAAGGACCGATCTACAAAGGTTGTATTTCGTATTCACTTAGTCATAGATGCTATTTACTTGCATGTGTAACCCTAATTTTCTAGCAAAGATCTTGTTTAGGGTTGTTAGGCACGGCTAAAATTTTAATCAGGCATGTTTGATACTTTGTAGAACCTTGTTAATGTGCCTAGTAACCCTACAGTGGTATCAGAGCCTAGCTAGAGTATTAGGCGACGTGTATACGAAGTTAAAACTCCGAACGAACCCCGAAACGCCAAAATGAACCCCTCTCTGGACTTTTTTCAAAAACTGTGTTTTTTCAGAATTAAAAATGCCTAAAAAAATCAGCAGGGAAACATAAGAATTGTAGTGAAAAATGAGAGTGTAATCCCACCAAACCGCCGTGGAACCGCGGTCGTACTGCGCTTGGGCCGCGGATCCGTGGTAGTACAGAGGAATTATGCCCTTAGTTTTTCACTATAATCTCTATTTCTGTGAGTGCTATTTTATGGGTATTTTAAATCTGACTCAAGTGTTGAGTATTCTAGGGTTTATTTTGTATTCGTTGATTCGATTGGAATATTTAATTTCGTGCTGTTTTCCGGATATTTAGAAACTGTTAAAACGTTCGAACGGATATCATTAATTCATTATTTCCCGGTACGAAAAACTTTCAAATGTTGAATTTTTCTAGAGTTTAGATCTTTCGAAAAAACGTGCAAGTAACACGATGGACCCTCTAGAAGACAACAAACCTTAACTCGATTATGTGACCGTCTTGAACTGCCTTTTGAACCTTAGGATTTGGGGCAGTACGGCGTGCCACATGTGAAGCGTTGGCTTGACCCTTCTACGGCTGGACCGTTGGTACTGTGACGTATTCTGGAATTTTTGAACTCCGCTCAAGTGTTGAGTTATTAAGGAAATCTTGGGTATTTGATTATTCGATCGGAAAGTTTAATACTGTCTATTTATCTGGAATGTGATACAATATGTGGAATTCATATAGTTAGGCATGAAATGCGAAATATATGATATTTCGGATTTACGATGTCTAAAGAGATTGTGGATTCCAAATGTTGTAGTTTTACACTTTCTTTTCTGCGACCGTAAGTGTAATATGTGATATCGCCGGTTTCGTTGATATATGTCAACGAAAATTGGGATGCGCATATTTACTTACGTTGATGACATGTGATGTTATGTGTTGCTGGATATGTTATATTGGATCGTCGCGTTCTGAATAGCCGGGGTTTTTTTTTTATGTGAGATGAGGGTTTTTATTTTCATTCATATAAAATTAAATGTATGTAATATTCTTTTATTAGGGCACTTCCGGGATGAGGTTGATGTCACCATTTGTATATTATTTACTTTTCCGCACTAGGATAGACCCAAGGAGGAGAGCACAAGTAACCGGGTTCTAGAGTCCAGTGGGAGACCAACTCGAGGAGTCGAGTCCGGGTCTCCTAACTCTAGAATTGGAAGTGTTGCTTGCCATTCTCGTAGGGGTCTAGGGGTGTGGGTTTGGCTATTCATCGCGACCGTGGAATCCGTGTTTTATAGAGGCTCAAAATAAAACACGGACGTCCTAGTATATCCAATGTTTCATATGATTCTTCTGCTGCGATATCTGTGATGTGATCATTTGATGTGTTGTGATAAATACTGTATATACTATATATGATATATTATATAGACGTTACTTATGTTTTACACCCGCGCTAGCCCTGCCCCGCTCTGCCGTTAGTTACCTAACCTAACGGTGCACGAGGGGACATCGAGGCGAATGCTGATGGCATAAGTGTACGTCGTATTTATCTGTGATGTTTAGGTGACTTAAATGATGGGAATTCATTAATGTGATTAATGAAAGAAAAGAAACCTAAAAGATGTTGTAGAATCAAATTTTTCAAAAAGGGTAGCTACAGTTTTGCTTTGCATAGCGATATATATGATATATCCTGCACCTTATTCGATGAGGAAAGAGCCGAGATCCCTTCACCGGGAGTGACCTCTTTAGCAAAACTGGCAGTTGCTACAACTTTCAGTTTGTCTTTTGATTGCTTTTGGAGTTTTGCTTTGCATAGTGATATATATGATATGTCCTGCACCTTATTCGATGAGGAAAGAGCCGAGATCCCTTCACCGGGAGTGACCTCTTTAGCAAAACTAATGAAAGTCTCAAAATCACTCCATTTCAAAATTCATTCGATTCTACAACGATATCAAGTTCATTACGCAATAGGTTTTCAGAAAAACCTGTCGTAGCCCTCCTCATTTCAGACAAGAACTGTTTAGTATTCGTGCTGCGTTTGTTGGCCTTTGTCAAGGCGTAGTGTGCGGTAGCTGAATAGTGCTTATCTGTTTATGCATATGATGCAGATTGTTTTGGGGTAGTCGTACTACCTTGTTGGCCTTTGTCAAGGGTCGTGCGGGTGGGTTTGATTCAATCAAGAAATGACGGGTTGAACTTGACTAACATTCTGTGATTTGTTGGCCTTTGTCAAGGTCATAGGGGTTAGGGGCAAAATATTATCGGGAATTTCAAGTGTTGAAATTTGCAATGAGATTGCATACCTTCTATGAGATAGTTGGATCCCGATACCCACTGCGAGTAATTGTTACTCCTGGGAGAGTTTTACACAGGACAATTAGCCGATCAAGTAGGTGTCTAGGAAGGTGTCAACGGGGTTACGCCTCTAGGAAAATGAGGTTTACTTTAATTAGGTCCGTACGAAAGCACGGGGAACCTCCCTCAAAGTACCGACACTGGCCTGGCTGAAAGATTGGCGAAATTGTAGGGTGTAATTAATCCCGGCTAGTCTTTCCTTTTAGGGTTTGAAGAAAGATTTGATAAAAACAGTGAGAGCCATCCTGATTAGATAAAATAATAACCAATCTGATCTTGCAAGAGCATACGCTAAAGTGTTTTCTTCTCTCTCTCTCCAGGTAGCGACCATATCATGCCTTAATAAAGATAATAATATGGATGTATTGACCGAACCCGCATGTTATACTGTGCTGGGGAACGTTGGTTCCGTTCTTTCTTATAAGAGTTATAGGACTGAACAGGATATAGGGGAATACCAGGATTCCCATGCCACCCGTGTGAAGAAAGTACATGTTGATGCATTTTCTTTGGGTGTGTTTGTTACAGAGAACTGTTTCTCCATTTGCTCTACGTCCTGGGTATTAGATACCGGGTCAGGATCCTATATATGTAATCAGTTACATGGGCTTAGAAAAGGTAGAGAACTTAGAGAAGGTGATAAAGACATAAGGGTTGGAAATGGTGCAATTGTTGCAGCTAAAACCGTCGGGGAATATCACCTTGTATTGCCAACTGGTAATACATTGATTCTGAACGAATACTATTACATGCCGAACCTGATATGTAACATTATATCGGTTTCTTTGTTGAGTAAAGAGGGATATAATTTTGTATTACAGGATAATGTTATGAACATTTTCCTTAACCAAAAGTTGGTTGGATCAGACACGTTGTGCAATGGCATTTATGTTCTAAATCAATCAACAGTTCTAAGCATAACAAACACACACAAGAGGAAGAGTTCAGAACTGAACGAATCCTTCTTGTGGCATTGTAGACTGGGTCACATCAATGCGACACGACTAGTTAAGTTGCATAAGGATGGATATTTAAATCCGTATGAATTTTCATCTTGTGACACTTGCCAGTCATGTCTCAAAGGAAAGATGACCAAAGCTCCGTTTACGGGACACGGAGAGAGAGTTACGGAACTCTTGGGACTGGTACATAGTGATGTATGCGGTCCAATGTCTACACATGCCAGGGATGGTTCTTCGTACTTCATTACATTCACTGACGATCTCTCTAGATTCGGAAATGTGTTCCTGATGAAACACAAATCAGATGCTTTTGAGAAATTTTGAGAATATAAACAAGAAGTCGAGAACCAAACCGGGAAAAGTATTAAAATCCTTCAATCTGATCAAGGAGGTGAATACTTGAGCAATGAATTCCTGGACTTCTTAAAAGAGAATGGGATTCTCTCTCAGCTAACTCCTCCATATACACCACAGCACAACGGTGTATCGGAACGGAGGAACCGCACCCTATTAGATATGGTGCGCTCTATGATGAGCACAGCTGAGTTACCTATTTCCTTCTGGGGGTATGCGCTGGAGACAGCAGCAAACCTATTGAATCAAGTTCCATCTAAATCTGTACCTACCACACCATATGAGATATGGAGTGTGAAGAGACCATGTCTTAAACGAGTTAAGATATGGGGTTGTCCAGCCTATGTCAAAAGGCAAAATCCGGACAAACTCGAGGCATGGTCAGTTCTCTGTAAGTTTATGGGATATGCCAAACATTCACATAGATATCTTTTCTACCATAGCGAGGAACAAAAGGTGTTAGTTTCTCGACATGCCACCTTTTTAGAAAAGGAATTTCTTGCAAAAGAAATTAGTGGTAGTGAGGTAGAACTGGAAGAAATTCCGGCTACACAAACTCAAACTGAAGATTTAGTGGAACCAGAGGATTCGGTAGTTCCCAACGAACCTCAGCCTCTCCGCCGATCTAGTAGGGTTCCTCACCCACCTGAGAGATATTACGGTTTTCTCATGGATGGTGGAAGTGAGGATTGCATCATGGCTAATGATGACCCAACTAGCTTCGAGCAGGCCATCACGAGTGGAGACTCAGTGAAATGGCTGGATGCAATGCGGTCCGAGATGGAATCCATGTACACCAACAAAGTATGGACTTTGGAAGTTGCTCCTGAAGGGGTAAAACCCATTGGGAGCAAGTGGATCTTCAAGAAAAAACTTTGTGTAGATGGGAAAGTGGAGACTTTCAAAGCTAGACTTGTTGCAAAGGGTTTTCGTCAAAGACCAGGTGTGGACTATGATGAAACCTTTTCTCCAGTGGCTATGCTTAAATCCATCCGGATCATGCTTGCCATCGCTGCATATCATGATTACGAAATCTGGCAAATGGATGTTAAGACCGGTTTTCTAAACGGTGATTTAGAAGAGTGCGTGCACATGACTCAGCCAGAGGGCTTCGTAGATAGTGGGAGCAGCGGGAAGGTGTGCAAGCTGCTTAAATCCATTTATGGATTAAAGCAAGCATCGCAGAGTTGGAACATCTGCTTTGACGTCGTTATCAAAGAGTTTGATTTCGTCAAAAGCGTAGATGAACCTTGTATCTACAAGAAGGTGGCAGAGAGTAAGGTTGTCTTCCTCGTATTGTACGTGGACGACATACTCTTGATAGGAAATGACATTCCTATGCTGCAATCGGTCAAGCTCTTCTTATCACAAAGATTCTCAATGAAAGATCTTGGTGATGCCTCCTGCATATTGGGAATTATGATCTATAGAGATAGATTTAAAAGGATATTGGGATTGTCCCAATCCAGGTACATTGACACCATACTAAAGAGGTTTAGTATGGAAGAATCCAAGCATGGGAAATTACCCACGATCTCTGGACTCACTCTCTCCAAAGAGATGTCTCCCAAGACTGATTTGGAGAGAGCTCGCATGCAAGGGATACCCTATGCTTCGGCTGTAGGCTCTATCATGTACGCGATACTATGTACCAGACCCGATGTAGCATACTCACTAAGTGTAGTGAGCAGGTATCAAGCTGATCCTGGAGAGAGTCACTGGACAGCTGTGAAGAGCATTCTCAAGTACTTACGAAGGACTAAAGAGATGCTCTTGGTGTATGGTAACGGAGAACTCCAAGTGGAGTCCTTTACCGATTCGAGCTTCCAGAGTGATAAGGACGACTCTAAGTCGCACTCGGGATTTGTCTTTACCCTCTACGGAGGGGCGGTTAGCTGGAAGAGTTCCAAGCAGGAAACCGTGGCAGACTCGACGATGGAGGCTGAATACATCGCTGCCAACGATGCTGCCAAAGAGGCTGTCTGGATCAAGAAGTTCATTACTATACTTGGAGTGGTTCCATCCATTGAGCATCCAATACCTTTGTATTATGATAACAATGGAGCGGTGGCTTTGGCCAAGGAACCCAGGTCCCATCAGCGATCCAGGCATATTCTGAGGCGGTATCACCTGATCCGGGAGATAGTTGATCGCCGGGAGATCGAGCTTAGGAGGGTTGACATAAAGAACAACATTGCGGATCCACTCATGAAGGCCATTCCCCAGATACAGTTTGAGAGACTCTTCGGGATGCTAGGTATGCGATACTACAGCAGCTGGCCCTAGTGCAAGTGGGAGATTGTTAGTTGTATGTATGCCCTAGAGGCCAGTATTGTACAGATGATGTATATTATATTGGATGCTTGGACATATATAGAGAGGACTTTCTTGCTCGATATGATAGTATGCTATCTGGTTGCTCTTTATCTTAACATGTATACTTGTCTCTTGATACTGTCTTATAGTTACATGTTGGTAAGCCCTTAGGATGTGTACTTGACTACCTGGACTATGATGCAGATCATACTAGTGGAGACAGTGTAGTCCATAAGTACATCCGTTATTGTTCCTAGTCTTGGGTGTATCGAGACAGGGCATCGATATACCAGTGTAGACTAGTGTATACGCTTCTCGACCCATGAGATGGGCGATGGATGATCCCATATCCATTGGTGTTTGACATCAGAGATGGTATACGGGTGCTCAGTGGAGACTGGGTACACTGGACGGACTCGCTGAGAACTCCCAGATGGTATTATACCTCACGTCAGATGGCAGTTCTCTGGTGACACTTGTGCAGGTTAGTCTGTAGACCCGAGATCGTCATAGAGTCTTGTGTGATTTCCACTGTGCTTTGATTTCCACCTTACCACGTCCATGAGGGCATGCAAAATGGTGGTTTTTGGGTATAGTCCCGAGTCACATGGAGGCAATGAGCGATAGGAGGGGTTTCGTCTCTCCCGGTATTGGGGGTTGATGTTGCGCTGTGCTCGATTGGCCATAACAGGGAAGTCCCTGGCCAGGGCTGATTTAGAGATTTACTGGTAAGTGTTACCAGTAGTTTCTCGACCCGTTATGAGCCTCACATCGGCACGACTTATCGGTTACTGGGGTCTGACGTTTACCACCCCTAGACTTGATATGCGACATATCAGACGAGGAGACTGGACTGTACGGCAAGTGTTACCGGCAGGCTTTTACAGGAGTTGGAACGGGCTTGCTTGCTGATCTTCTGATCGCTAAATACCCGGGTGGCCGTTACGTCCAGCTAGTACCACTGATGGCTTGTGGGTGCTTGATGTGATCATCACCTACTGCCGGTGTATTGATGAGTCTTTAGAGTCCTACATAGAGGTTTTACTGGCTCAGGCAAAACGAAATAGGAGCACGTATGTGATATGTGCGGGACCGAGAATAATGCGTGTATGTGATACCGTATTCTATTCTCATGACTTTTTGTATCGGTCGGTTATATATGATATAGCCGAGTTATCGAGTCAAGTATTGATTCGATAAGTCGATACAGTGGATGTTAGTCGGTTATATGAGATATGACCGGATTATTAAGTCAAGTGTTGATTTAATAATTTGGTGTATAATTGTATATTAGATATACTAGTTTACATTAACTAACACTTGTTCACTTAAGGATTTTTCTCACATGTGCACAAATTTAATATATATGTGATATATATTAAAATGTGTTTTCTTTTTATCATGGTAGATGATACATCATACATGGGTGTGCAAGACATACACCATTCTATTTTTAAATGGTGGTTTATATTTATTTAGGGTAATTACAAATTAGTGGAGCTTAGGTCAAAAGCATGAAGCTTGTAGAAGCTTGTGGATGCTTTGACAAAGTTCACTAACTTTGTTTTACTTTAGATTTTTATTAACCTAACCATTTTGGATTAGCTATGATTATGTCTCTTCATGAGTTAGTATATGATACTCACTCACCATGGTTAGCTCTCTCACTTGATCATTATCCTCATCTTTTTCTTTTGTTCATCTTTTTCTTCTTTGAGCAAAAAGAAAAAGCTTGGTAGGGTTTCAAAAAGAGAGAAAAAGATTGTGAGAAATAAAATTCTAAAGAGAACCCACTTCCTATTTCTCCATCCTCTACTAGACTAGCATTTTAGTATAGGGTGTTTGCTTCACTAATTATCTAGTTAGTGAAGTAGTAGCTTGAGTTGATATTCCCTCGACGTAGATCATCTTCGGCCTCGAAGACTTCAAGCAAGGACGCTTCTTTCGCCTCGTGAAGCCATGCAAGAGTCCGGGGAACCACGATCGCAGCGAAGGGACTTCAACAAGGAGCTAATGAAGTGAAGGACCGATCTACAAAGGTTGTATTTCCTATTCACTTAGTCATAGATGCTATTTACTTGCATGTGTAACCCTAATTTTCTAGCAAAGATCTTGTTTAGGGTTGTTAGGCACGGATAAAATTTTCATCAGGCATGTTTGATACTTTGTAGAACCTTGTTAGAGTGCCTAGTAACCCTACAATATTGGTGTATTCCCGGAGCCGAGAGGAGCACGAGCAGCACCTGCGGATCACACTGCAGACTTTGAGGGAGCACCAGCTATTCGCAAAATTCTCCAAGTGCGCATTCTGGCTTGACAGCGTAGACTTCTTAGGTCACGTGATTACACGAGATGGTATATGTGTGGACCCGAAGAAGATCTAGGCCGTTCAGAGTTGGCCCAGACCCATATCAGTTATGGAGATCCGCAGCTTTCTAGGACTGGCCGGCTACTTCAGGCGATTTGTATAGGATTTCTCCCGCATTGCTGCACCTTTGACTAGGTTGACCTGGAAGGGAGTTCCTTTCGATTGGACAGAGGAGTGCGAGCATAGCTTTCAGCAGCTACGGACTTGTTTGACTACGGCGCCGGTGTTATCGTTGCCTTCAGGATCGGGCAGATTTGTGGTCTATTGTGATGCTTCTCGAGTGGGGCTAGGGTGCGTATTGATGCAGCATGACAGGGTGATCGCGTTTGCTTCACGGCAGTTGAAGAAACATGAACAGAACTACCCCACCCACGATTTGGAGATGGCTGCAGTGGTCTTTGCACTCAAGATCTGGCGACATTACCTATACGGCGAGTCGTGCCAGATATTCACTGATCACAATAGCTTAAAGTATATATTTCAGCAGCGAGACCTGAATCTCAGACAGCGCCGTTGGATGGAACTAGTAAAGGACTATGATTGCGAGATCTTGTATCACCTGGGCAAGGCTAATGTAGTGGTGGATGCTTTGAGCAGGAGGCCCGAGGGTAGTCTATCTTGTTTGAGCGCAGTGCAGAGGCAGTCGTCGGCAGATTGGCAGATTTTATGCGACAGCCGAGTGCAGTTCGAGTTCACGCCGATCGGGGACAGCTTGTGCATGTTCATGCACGCCCACAGTTGCTTGACCGTATACATGAGGCACAGTACAGTGACGACCCTTGTTCAGAGATCATCACACAGATTGGACAGGGCAAATTTTCCGAGTTCATGATCGATGATCAGGGGATACTGCGATTTGGGACTAGACTGTGCGTACCAGATGCTGAGGGATTGCAGCGTGAGATTCTTGAGGAGGCACACCGATCGGTGTATAGTGTTCATCCGGGTTCTACCAAGATGTACCATGATATGAGAGATGTTTACTGGTGGGACGGAATGAAGAGGGACATCGCAGACTTCGTGTCGAGATGCCTAACTTGTCAGCAAGTCAAGGCCGAGCACCAGAGGCCGGTGGGAGAGCTACAGCCGTTACCCATTCCAGAGTGGAAATGGGAGCAGATTTCGATGGATTTCATCGTGGGTCTACCCAGGACTAGGCGGGGGTATGACTCCATTTGGGTGATCGTAGATCGTTTGACGAAAGCGTCTCACTTCCTGCTGGTGAAGACGACTTTCGGATTTGCTCAGTATGCCCAGATTTATATCGACGAGATTGTACGACTGCATGGAGTCCCGACATGTAACGTGTCCGACCGAGGCACCCAGTTTACCAGCCGACTATGGAAGAGGCTTCAAGAGGCTTTGGGCACCCGATTGAGTTTCAGCACAGCATTTCATCCGCAGACCGACAGCCAGTCAGAGCGGACTATTCAGACTCTCGAGGATATGCTCGGAGCGTGCGTTTTAGACTTTGGTGGTAGCTGGGATCATCATTTACCCTTGATGGAGTTCTCCTACAACAATAGTTTCCAGGATACTATTAAGATGGCACCTTTCGAGGCCTTGTATGGGAGTAGATGTAGATCGCCCGTCTGTTGGACATAGCTCAGTGAGAGTAGTATTTTGGGGCCACAGATCGTACAGGAGACGACCGAGAAGATACAGCTGATTCGAGACAGGATGACGACAGCTCAGAGCAGGCAGAAATCGTATGCTGACAGACGCCGCCGCAGATTAGAGTTCGCAGTTGGCGATCACGTTTTTCTGAGGGTCTCTCCGATGAAAGGAGTGATGATATTTGGACGGAAGGGGAAGCTTAGCCCCAGATTCATAGGTCCCTTCGAGATCCTCGAGCGTGTGGGCGCAGTAGCATATCGTTTGGCTCTTTCACCCGACTTTCCAGATGTTCATCCCGTATTCCATGTGTCGATGCTTCGCAGATACCTACATGACCCTTCGCACATGATTCAGCATCAGACCGTTCAGCTCGAGCGCGATCTTTCGTTCACCGAGCAGCCAGTCGTGATATTGGACAGGCAGGTGAAGAAGCTTCGATCGATGGTCTTGCCATCTGTGAAGGTACTTTAGCGCAGCCAGAATGGTGAAGAGATCACTTGGGAGGCCGAGGACGAGATGCGGAAGAAGTTTCTTCATCTCTTCGAAGGTATGCGTAGCATTATATTTTTAAATTCGGGGACGAATTTCTTTAAGGGGGGAAGATTATAACACCTTAGGATGTGATTAGTGGCTAATTATATTTTAATATATGGATTTTAATAAAAAGTTCACCAATTTGATTTACAAATATTTTTTCAAAATTAATGAATATTTTATTAGAGTTCTTCTAAGCTTACACATACATGTGCATGTAAACTATGGTTAAAATGGGGTTAGACCATGACTAGCAACCATGGTGGGTTAAACCATTTTCCTTAAGTGTTTTGGGTTTTAATTAAGGGTGTGTGTTTTTTTAAAAATGAAAATGGAAATTGATTTGAATTTTGTTGACTTGGTGAGAGAGAGAGAGAGAGGGAATGGGCTTCATGGCTTGTACCATGCTTTCATTAAATGAAGAGAGAGAGAGAGGGGGTTGACTCTAATACTCTCATTTCTTTTGTTCTCACATCTCTCTCACTCTCTCTCACACACACATGCACTCATAGCAGCAGCAGCAGGAGCTCCAGCAGCAGCAATAAGCAAGAACAACCACAACATGAAGCAGCAGCAACACAAGCAGCATCTGCATCAGCATCAGCAGCATCAGGCAGCAGCAACAGCTGTAGCAGGCAGCAGCAGGAGCCCCAGCAGCAGCAGCAACACTTCTTATTCTTCTTCCCCTCCTTCTCCTGCTTCCTAGGGTCTTTTGGGGTATATTTCTTGAACCCAACTCCTTTTTGCTAAGCTTATATGTTGTTAATTAGCTTCGATTAGTATTAAAAGTGAGATTTAGTGCTAGAAATGGTGTTTTGTGTGAAGTTGTGGCCAAGTGATGATTTTATTGGTTAGCCTAGCCTAGTTAAGTGTTATCAGGGCCACTTAAATCTAGTTTAAATCCAGTTTTCACTAAAATACCATAGGGTTTCTTTTAGTGCAAAATTTAACGTTTTAAAGCAAAATATAGCCTTTCTGTGATCTGCTTTTGACCCGGCTT